>OY728119.1:687363006-689763006 GCA_963277665.1 Viscum album | reverse complement strand
AAATTTTTACTTCCACTCATACTTTACACTGCTATGGGTTAAATCTTCCCACAGAGATCTGATTAAAAGAAATATATAACAAACTATATATAGTAACCCTCTAATCCCATGAAGATTCAGACCTTTTACACATGTCTAGGTTGTTCCTAGGACATAACATTATTTATCATCTCATGATCCATTAAGACTCATCTATCATATCTGACATGCCCTAGAAATTTCACATCCCAAATTAAAAACACATATCTTATAGGATTTACATATAGAATATGTTCACTCATGGCTTCATAAATGATATCCAAGTTTTCCATGTTCTCTTTCTTTGACCTTGTGTATAACAAATTATCTTACATGAACATAATAATAAAAAATCCCGATTCAGAATAAAATGACATTTTTACCAATTGCATAAATATCATTGGACCCTTAGTGAGATAAAATTTCATAACTAAGAACACCAAATTCGGATAATTTATCCAAAATGATGTCATAGGTATGTCCTATTATCATAGTCTCAATTTGTGGTACCCTAAGTGAAGGTTAATCTTTGAAAACCAATCGGCCTCCTAAAATCACCAAAGAGATAATCAATCATGTTCAAGTGATATTTGTTCTTGATGGTAACAGAATTTAACATTTTGAAATATAAGAAATCTATAATTAATCCATATTGATTCTTATAAAACAGGATAGGTGATTCTCATTGTTTCCTGATAGGAGTAATGAAGTCCTTAGCCGAAAGTCCCACATAATTGACTTTAAGTTCCATCATCTTAGTAGGTTCAATATAATAAGATGTAATATAAATGGAAAACATTGATATAAGTAGTTCTATGGAAAAAGTTACCTATATATATGGTACTAAACCAAAAAATAACAATTTAAAAACACCTATACTTATTAATGTATAATAACAATAACGATACTAACTAAAAAGGTTCATGTAAATCGAACAAAATATAATAATTGCAGATGATTACCTCGGTATAATGAATAAATTTCCCATACCTTCCTAATCTAGAGTCTAGATCACCCTAAATAATGATTAAAACAATCAGAAGAACAAAATTTAAATAGATAATGATAACCATCTCTCGGGGAATTAATTATAATCTTCTAGTCCATTCTATGTATCAAGTCAAGTATTTTAATATTATGAAGTAAAAAGTCCCATACTATCTCAAATGTAGATATCAACAACCCATACATGGGACACATGAAACCATTTTGACACTTCATAACCAAGGGCATAGAAATATATAACACGAATGGAAAAAAACAATGAACACGTGTTGAACATGTCTGCTATCTTTTATAACATAAAAGATTGAGTAACACCTGTATCGAAAAAAGATAACACTATAGAAGATGATACAAAAAAATAGCCCTAAATGTATATAGACCTAGTTATAATTACTCTTCTATATACCCTTCCAAATAAATACCTTTGGTCTCATCTCCTCCCTAATATATCCAAGCCACAAGAACACCATCTTGTCCTGCAGATATGTCTGAAAACCCATTGATGAATTGGTGAAAACATGTGAGGCCTTGGTGGAAATGGATATAGACCAACTTCTCCATGAAATACTCTAGAAAACACATAATATAGGATTTCTTACTTCAATGAAGAAACACCTTACGTAATGTCTCATTTTTTTATGTATTATTTTTTGATATTATATGGATTATTATTGAGACCAAGAGCTATTGTGAGATGAAAATACGAGGTGAACTACACTGAGGATAAAAATTTGAAATATATAAAATATATTAAATAGAAAAAAAATATATTTTTTCTAAAAAAAAGTAGATTAACATCCAAATGTTTTCCGGATCAAATGTATGAGGACACCGTTGAGTTTAGAAAGCGATGTTTACCTTAGGTGAGACTAAACCTTAGTCAACATGGATCCTTTGTAGAAAATCATTCAAATGCATAAAATGAATAAGTATAATTTGATAAATTATTTTACTATTTTAACGATAAAGTGACTTAAATTACCTCTTTAAATACACACATTATAAGAATTCAGATGGATATTCACATAACTCTATTAATTGATTATACCCATTAGAAATATTAAAGGATATGTAGTAGGAGGGCGACGACTGAATCAGATATTGACAACCAGTGCTGAAAATGATCAAAGGATCTCACCAATGAATGTGAAAATACTTCATTGTTGGTCATATATTTTTCCATATTTAGTTAGGGTGTTTTTTATTTGACTTATTTCTTTCTTTTTTATTCACAAAATGAAAAAAAGTTAATGGACCAATGGATCGATCTATGGGTCATGATTAACTGGGGGATGAGTTCATTGTAGGATGAATTTAGGAAAATTTCATTGATTCTATGATATATTCACTATTATTCACAATGAAATAGATAGATATTGGCATGAACTTCGATCGAGGTTAGTTTCCCTCTTATGTTGTTTTTCATTTCTTCCATGATTCTGTGTTCATCGTGGAAATTACTCATTTAGACCACGGTTCAACATATACCAATTAATCAAAAAATTCAAACCCATTTTCGACACAACAAATTAATATCAACGATTTATGATCAGAATGATAGAACCATGGTGGGAAGATGGATGTAGTGGCAAATCAGATGATGATGGATACCTGATTTCATGTTATTTAGCATTTTTCGGCACACAATGAAGAGCAGTTCCTAGATTGATTTCTTTAGATAATTTAATGGATATTAATATATTTTTATTCAATGAAAATGAACAAAAAAGGAATTCAATTGAGTAATATAGTATGGAACAACCAGATCATAGGTAAGAGTAGAAAACATGTTTTGGGGAAGTGGAACATTCAATTTTCGACAATTGTAAACCACACTGTCTGTAAATCAGGATTACACAATGTGTGGGTTCCACTTTTGGCGAAAATGGATTTTGGTAGGAGTTAAAAATTACACATAATATCACCCAATCGCATGGTATATGACCCCTCTCGGGAATCTCAACGTGTACCTCAAAAAGTACACAAACATGGGGTAGATAATACGGACATATGACACACCGTATACTCCCCCACATAGACTCAACCTAGACCAATTAAACAATATATGTGGTTTACTAGTACAAGGGCACATGAAAACAGGTAAAATCCTTGTACTAGAAAAGGGGTAGCCTACACACCATGTATATATATAAGGACATGGTATGAGACACTGGGAATTTACACTAGCGGTACACAGGGTTAAGGGAAATGACATGCAACCCCTACTAAATTCCATGAACTAATTTATACATGGATTAGATCCCATTACTTATATATATATTTAAATTTTCCTTTAGGTTGTGGTCCCCTTATACTTTCTATGAGGACTAATATACAATCATCTCATACTCTTAGGACTATGATGCCTTTCGTCTGACATCTTGGATATAGTCGTTGGAATACCTCCCCAGGGCCCAAAGGGAGATCCTCTATACATATTCATTCCCTATGTGGAGTTATTATCATAATAATACCCAACACTACGCCGGTTAAAATCCATAACTCAATGGGTTAATTCAGATTGAGTTATTTCTATTACCCCATTTCCTTTGAAGTGATCCCCATCTATGTATCATGATCTATTTAGATAATCAATATGTGTATTCTAATTATAATGCTTGAAGAGAACTACCTCTTAGAGGGACACAATCAATGATATTATATGTAGTATTGTGTTCTCCTATATGATTGAATTTTGGATCATTGAGCTAGAAGCCTATGTTGGAATACTACAATTGTGGCTTACCATTAGATTATGGGTATTTTTTGGGATATATAAATTTTTCATTATATTTTTTGTATCAAAATACCTATATAGATATGATATTATTATTAAAATGTTGTATGATTTTTCGTATTAGTGTGTCATACTAATGATTTTTATACTCACCCCCATATAAGATTTTCCTTCACCAATCTTGTCATGTGTAGTTGATTGACCTTCTGAAAGAGTCTTAGATGTACTAAGACTATACAGTGATATGTGAGACCAGAAAAACCATGGTATATTCTTGTGGCTTATTGATTTTCTTACCCAGTTTTTACTATAAGTTTATACTTTTGTTTCCAAAATCATTATGGTGGGCTTGTATTCTAACCAGTTTAATTTACTCTACAATTTATTATACTCTGGATATGGGATTTTGATGTATGTATGCATGTTTATTCAATTTTTTTTTTACATTTCAACATTTTTTTATCTTGTATATTTGTTCATGTTTATCGATTTCGGGGATATGGCCTCTCAGGTCAAGGATATTCCTACTCGGGACTAGTCACTTGCCCTATCCTACTGAAGGTGGGCTTGGGGAGTCAACATATGGGCCCCTCTGGGATGGGTCATGATAGACTGCTATCATAGTAATTGGTTCTACCATAGGACCAGATTATATGATATTTTTTTGGGGAAACAATGTTAAGTGTTTTGAATTTAGAATTTAAGACAATGACACTTTTTTGGGTCCTGTAGACGATGTATCAATACAAAAAGACTCAGATTGCTTAACTTTCAACTTAGTATATGAGAGCACAGGTTGTAGGAAAACAATAGAACATGCATCATATAGAATTGGTTTTGGATTCCATGTACTTCTTGATTCATCTCTCTATATATAATCATTGACCATGGTACATCTCATTTACTTGCAAGGTACCTCTATGATGTATTCCTATTAGGAATCCTTTCCATGATCAAGAGGATGATAACCATAGTGATGATGCATTAATACGTGGACCAGTTCATAAGGTGTGTTCAAAATATACCACATAGTTTGGAGTAGCACATGTAACCCAAAATGCCTGAAAATGACATTTGTAGGATGAAAACACTCCATGATTTACATCATTATAGACCCCTTGGGTTATGATGTAATTATGACACACAATCGTATGAGTATTATCTTAAATATGTGTCCTAGTTTTCTATCTAGTAATGACCCAAATAGAATAGATGGTGGTCCTTTTTGTGAGACTTCTTTACTTCTTTGCAGGGTGATGGTGGGGTTTATTGACTCATAATTACAATGATATTTCTCTATCATAATCACATCTGGACATCCTTTTCATAGAGGAGTTACTACTTGATATACTGATTCATGTATATATCTAGGATATTATGCAAGTCCAGTATGGAATAATGAAAATAAATGAGTATTCATTGAGGTTTAAGAACCTCTCTAGGTACTCGATGGATAAGGTTCGTGACTAGTTCTTCATGGATCAAACTAGGGTGTGGGGTCTATGTAAATACATCTACTCTAGGGTTTTACCTTAATGAATTTCTACAAATTATGGGATTCTAGAGAGCTATTTGTTGGTTGAGAGTTTCATATATTAGAAGATATAACTATTGGTTACCATCAGTGGAAATCGAGAGCAGAGACATCAGATATAGTGAGCTGATGTTAGTATCATGGACCTTGACATGCAATAAAATTTAGGAGGAGGTTCAACGACAATGTATATGTGCTTCAGGTTTCATAGGGTGCATATAGTCATACCAGATATAGGTGGAACTACTCATGTGATGGTAGAGGATATCATACATGAGATTGGATAAACTGCCACATGGCTATTAGAGAAACCATGGATGGGTTGCCAAGGTAGAGTCAGTGGTAGGAGGATGCATGTTTTTATGGTGGATGACAAGGAATATGAGCTAGGAGAGAAGCTAGATGTGGTCACCATTTTTTTTAATACCACCACCACCCCCATGTAGTCTACTCTATTATCCGGGAACTGGAGGATTAGTGTGGGGACAACTATAGGAGGTTGCCCCTTATGGTTGGAGAATCTTACTGGGTAAGACTCTATGAGCATGCACTTGTGAAAATAGTGTGACATGACCCGTGAATGTGAGAGTTTCTATTTGAATTCCATAGTAGTATGATAAATTCCATATTAATTAATTATTTGTATGTAATGGTTATCTAAATTTAATAACCAGAATCAATGTTTATTGAAATGGATGTGGTGTGTCCACAGTTACCGAACATGTTTTTCCTTGTTTGGAAAGAAGGAATCCCAAGTATTGAAGAACATAATAATGTGAATGATGGTGGTGTTAATTTCTCATCAGTTTTCCAACATAACCTATAAGAACCCCTTTTTTTCTACGAAAGACTTTGGAATATTCATGATGATATTCCAGAGCAGCGCCTTCGGAAGGCGTGCGATTCCGAGCCCCGGAGTGGCCAAAATTAAATTTTCAGTGCATTCACACTGGAAACGACAAATAAATGGGATCACTCTTAATGGTGCTTCAGATCAGAGATCCGAGTGTACAGATGGGTCCGCAATGGGGTGTTTATCCTTGGAACGACATAAAACATGTCGGCATGGGATGTTTGGACCCCTCGCTTGCTTTCGGAAGGTTAAACAGATAAATTAATTAATTAATTTATTCGTTTAATGTTGATGATCAAGTATCTCTTAAACGGTGGCTCGGATTGGATAACCGAGGGCACCGTTGAGTTCGAAGTGTACCGTTTAACCTAGGAGAGGTATAAGTTTTGCGGGCGCAGGCTATTTGTGAAAAATAGACCCGGGGGTGTTTTCATAATTTGGCAGTCTCGGGCGCTAAGTTTAATAACTTTTGAACAGGGTATCAGATTAAAATTTTGAGACCACCGTTGTGCTCGGGAGGTGGTGGTTACCCTAGGGGAGGCTTAACCTCGACCCTGCTGAGGGTTCGGGTTCGGGCCAACGGGCGGTTGGTTAAGCATTTTCTATTTAAATGCTTAACTCACCCCCACTCTCTTCTTCTTCCCCAACTGGATAGAAGAAAGGTGGAACTCCTCCCTCTCCTCCTCCAGCTCCGGCGAGGTAGCTCCGGCAAGGCGACAGCGCGGCAGCGGATCGCCCGTGAAGCTTCGGGCAACGCCCCTACAAGTTGGATCTTGTTGCGTTTTGTCTTCCAATAACTACTTTGAGCATGTTTAATACTGTATAATCGCTGTTGGATTTTCAAATGAATCCCAAGAATGTGTAGTAGATATTATTCCCTTTCCAACGCATCTTTCGGATTTAAATTCTGAGTCTCGTGGTGTCCGCAATTATCCAACGAAGTTCGCATGTTTTTGGGTTCCGGCGAGTTCGAGCGGCAGCGCGGATCGGTGGAGGTGGTGGCGCTCGGGTGGCTCCAGCAGTCGGCGGTGTGGATGTTCGGAGGAGGAGTAGGCGAGCGCGAGGTGAAGCCGGCCGCGTGAGGCGGTGGCTCTAGGCGGTGAGGCCAAGCCGCAGGGGCGCGACGACCACGCGGTCGCGGCACACGACCCCCCGCGCGGGGACAAGACCCGCAAGACGCGGGTTTGCGCGCGGACCAAGCGATCGACCACATGCCGATCGGTGCGCGGTCCTCTGGTCTATGGCCGGACCGTGCGTTTGGACCGTGGCCCGGCCTAGAACGGCCGGACCGGCCAATCCGGCCGAAGGGCCCATGTCCCCAGGGTTCGGACGCCCGTATTTTCCACTACGGGCGTCCGTTTAGAGTGTCGTCTGTAGCAGAGCCTTCCTGGAGTCGAGGCAAAGTTTTTGAGACGGTTTCGGGAACTTAAATTCCCGGAACGAGGGGCCTCTGTGGCGTGACACGTACGTCGAGGGGTTAGTCTTTTCTTTGGGGAATCTTGTTTTGAGCGGCGCAGGCGCATCCGACGTCCGCTTTGAGTGCCGTCAGTTGCATTGGGACCCTGGCACCAGGACGAAGGTTTCCAGGGCGGTTTCGGGCGTGGAGACTGGATTTGAGTCGTGGGCCCCACGGCCAGTCTTCCAAGCTGTGTGGAGCGTTTCATGCCTTTCTCATCGGGCGTCCATTCGGGGCGTGCGAGCAGTCGTTTTTGGGTTTTTTTCCGAGGGGATTGCAATGTTGCAATCTGCCCGCTCTAATTCGGCATGATGGTGTGGGGCCCACAAGGGAGATTTGGGTGTCGACGGTGATTTTCCATCATTATCACCGGACGACCGTTTTCGACAAGTGAATAGTCCATATTTTATGTTTTTTCCATAGGATCGCAACGGTGCAATCCGTTCGTTGAGTTTTGGGACCGGGATGTAGGTCCCACGCGGCACCGCTCGTGTGCGATGTGCCAGAATGCATCTTTTTTTTCAGATATCTGTTGCATTCAAGTGAGTAGTGCGTTTGACGTGTTTTCTTGAGAGGATCGCAATGGTGCGGTGCGCCCGACTTTTTTCGGGGCCGAGGATCGGGATCACGGGACGCCGTTCGGCCGTGAGGCAGTGTTGGTGACTTTTCCGTCGAATATCCGTTGGAGGCGTTTAAGTAGTCGATGTCGCGTGTTTTTTCACGAGGATTACAACGGTGCAATTCGTTTGGTTTTGTGGAGCCTTATACGCTATCTTATTAAATGTGGAAGCATGAAAGGTGATCCAGTGGTGGTTAGCCCTACCTTGTTTGTATCGAACCCTTGGCATGTGATCGCACACTCTTGGTAGAGTCATATAAATGATTCACAAGATGTGGTTGGTCGTGCCTGTGCCTTTGAGGTGGAGTTGTTACGTCATGCCTTCGCGTTGACGCTGGGTGTCCTGTGCATGATAGCCTTTAGGATAGAATGAGGTATACTCTGGGAGTATGCGAGGGCGTTTGGAGGTACGTGTGGTTTCTACCTGAGAACATTTGTGCGCTCAGTCAGGGTTGACGTGGGGCCACACGTCGTGTAGGCCCCATGTGTGTGCCATGTTCTACTTTGCGTACTTTTACCTCTCGCAGCATAAAGGGTCCCTCGCTGTGTTTGTTTGACCAGCTGGGTTGAGTGGTCTCCCCTAGTTTTGTTCTTGATGGATCGACCAGTAGCGGTGCTATTGGCACCCAGTGATGGAGCATATGGTGCACTTCTTTTGGATGAGTTGTTATAGAGTTGGGTGGTTGCGCGGTACCCACTCCGTGTTCGGTTGGCCAGTGTTGTAACCTTCAGTAGAGATAGCCATAGCAGTTCTGAGTTTTACCCACCAACAGGGCTGGGTAGTGGTTTAATCATCGACTTATGAGGGTCTACCCTCCAGTAGAGCCTGGGAAGTGGGTCACCCGACACTATTTGGGTCTACCCTCCAATAGATACTGGGCAGTGGGTCAACCGATGCTATTAGGATCTACCCCCCAGCAGAGACAAGGCAGTGGGTCACCCGACTCTATTAGGTTCTACCCTCCAGCAGAGACTCGGCAGTGGGTCACCCGACGACCTATTAGGGTCTACCCTCCAGGAAGTCTGGGCAGTGGGTCACCTGTTGACTTATTCCAGGTCTACCCTCCAACGGGGCTGAGCAGTGGGTCTCCTGATGATGTATTATGGTCTACCCTCTAGTGGGGCTGGGAAATGGGTCACCTGATGATGTATTATGATTTACCCTCTAGCAGGGCTGGGCAGCGGGTTGCCTGATGATGTGTTATGGGCTACCCTCCAGCGAGGCTGGGTAGTGGGTCGCTAGATGTTGTGTTATGACCTACCCTCCAGTGGGGCTGGGCAGTGGGTCCCTTGATGATGTCTTATGGTTTACCCTCCAGCAGGGCTGGGCAGTGGGTCACCTGATATCAGGTTATGAATTACCCTCTAGCAGGGCTTGGCAATGGGACACTTGTTGGCATTCCAGGCTCAGTCCTTTTTTCTATCTTATCATGTGGCTTTCCTCCGTGATTACCGGAGTGGGGCCCTTGGTGGCATGGGTCAGTTTTGTGATGACTTTTGCTTTGAGAAGACCACTCGACTACAGGGTAGTGACGAGGTGTGGTTTTAATTTCCTTAGAACTCTCAAGTACGAGGGGCGCTTTCCCCACTGAGACGCGTTCTTGTGACGCGATCTAAAACCGTGCGGGCGTGTCAGGGCCGCCCAAAGCTGATAGTGTCGAAGTGCGATGATTGATCCCCTTGGCTTGCGGTACTGGGCAGACATTCGAGATGTTGGACATCGATGGTGTTACTTCTGGGACTGTAGGCGACTCACTTTTCTTGGGCAGAGCTATGGGATGGAGATCCCCTTACGATTTTGATCGGGCTTCTTGACGGAGCATATGGATTTGTATATACCATGTTAGGGTACCCACTTCTTGGGTTTGGATACTCTCTCTTCCAGGATAGGCAAAGACACGTGGGGTATGCCATGTGCTTTCCGTGTCTAGCTTCTCGTGGTTGGACGAGTCTACTCTCCTTCTATAGGTGGCGAAGACTCGACGGGATGTTCATCTTCTCAACGTTTTCAGCTCCTTGTATCTGGACGAGTCTACCTTCTTTCCTCTTGTTGGGTTGAGCTGGAATCTCTATTATTACTCTTACTTCCGTTTCAATTGTACTCCTCTACATTTCCTGTTCGTTGTACTGCTCACCCTTCGATACCTCCATTGTTGCTCCCTCGAGCCTTCGGGGTATCCTACTGTGTATTTTTATACTCACCCCTACATGGGATTTGCCCGCACTTGGTGTGCCCTTGCATACGACAGACATGTGGAGCGTGACTTCAGTGGAGCATAGGAGGTTGGGATCTTCAACTGCGTGCGGTGGTCGTAGCTGGGTTCCCGGTGGGCGACCCATCAGCTGTTTCTTTTGTTTACCAGTTTCCGGGTTATGGCACTTTTTTGTTGGGCGCGTGTTTTTCCCCTTTTATCTTTTTGGAACTTTTATTGTACTGTTTAGAGGTCGATGCACATTTTTGGTTTATATATAGCAGTTTCCCCTTTTCTGTAATTTTTCTTTTCTTTTTACTATGCACTTTTTCATTGAGTGTGCTGCGTGTGTGTGTGTACAAGTGCTTAGGAAAAGGCCTCCCCGAGTCGTTGTGCCTTCGGTGCTAGTCTCCATCCCCTGGCCTATGGAGGTGGGCTTGGGGTAGTTGCGGCTCGAGCCCAGGTAGGGTCGGGTCGTGAGAAAGTGGTATTATAGGTGGTTCGTTCCTTGGGACGTTGTGCGGACGTCCCTAAAAAGGGAACTGGTTGGGATTTGGGGCAACAGTGTTAACGTGTCTCGAGAGCGTCTCTCAGGCCAGGGAGTCCAGTGATGGTGCGGTGGACGATGTATCCATTCACCAGGAACTTGATAACCCACTTGTCTACTCGGAATGCTGAGACACTTGTTGCAGGGAAAATGTGTTTGTGCATCACATAGGATTGAGTCTTTGACTGTCTTTCTTGAGTCAGCTCCCCATCGCTGTTGTTGGTATATACATAATGCTCATCTGACTGCGACACTCCTTGATAATATTCAGTATGTCTCCGCGAAGACAGCCATCCAAGATACCAGCTTTGGTTCGTGACGACGACCATGTGAGCTACGAGGACACAGTCTAGGGCCCATCATGTGAGCCACTTTCTTCGGGTGGGCCGGTATTAGAACCCCCACTTGTTGAGCAGCATACAATTTCAACAGAGCAGGATGAGCTTGAGCATAGGTTGAGTGCGCTCTGTGAGTTCCAGCGGCAGAGACCGCTGAGGTTCAGTGATGAGCCAGACACTCAGGTAGCAGAGGTTTTTCTCGAGTCAGTGGTTCGCCATTTCAAGCTTGTGCAGACGCCGACAGATCAGAGAGTGGATTTGGCAGCCAGCCTTTGCAGTGGATCAGCTTGGCATTGGTGGAGTCTGGTGACTCAGCTTCTTGATGAGTCATCTCTTTCATTGGGCGACTTTCAGTTGTTGTTTCATGAGGAGTTTTTCCCCTCCTGTTTGCGCTCCATTCAGATCCAGGAGATCCTACAGTTTCAGCAGGGAGGGATGATGGTGGCCGAGTACGCGCATTGTTTTGCAGACCATGCACGCTTTTACCCGGACATGGTCTATGACGATAACCTCCGAGAGAGGAAGTTTGAGCAGGGTCTCCGCCGAGAGATTTGTGCTGTCATAGTATCCTTGGGCATTTCCACATATGTCGGGGTGCTAGAGCAGGCGCTGGTGACAGAGGGCTTCCTGTCGTGTTCTAGTGTTGGTGATGGCGGTAGGTACGTTGGAGCCGAGACGTCTACCACAGCTAGGGGGCATCGGCAAGCATAACCTCGACGCATGTGGCCTTCCCACTGCCGGTATCAGAGACGTGGTCGTATACCACTGTGGCGGAAAGGTGCCAGGCCTCAGCCGAGGATGCCCTTCCATGAGTGGATCCCAGGCCATGGTCGGACACTACAGTGGTGCCGAAGGGCACCAGGGCAGCCCAGGGAGCACCGGTGTTATGATTGTGATGGGAAAGATCACGTAGCACGAGACAGCCCGACCCGAGTTGCTGAGAGCTTCGGGCAGGCAGCAGGCACACCACCACAAGAGAGGCAATGCCGTGATCGGAGTAGTACCCTGATAGGTGGTGCTAGCAGAGGAGCGGGAGGAGATGGTAGTGGGATACTGTGTTACGAGGTCTCCCCATCACCACTAGGCGGTCCACGTCAGGCTCCAGGAGCTGACGGTTGGGACCACAGAAAACCGCAATCTTTGGAAGTCTACGATCCTACAGATCATGGGATGGTAAGAGGTACCCCTTGCAACTCTTCTAATTTTTACAATATAATTGTTAGGCTCTGTGTCTGAAAGGATTTTCACCCACCTTCTTGTTGGCGGTGTTACCCGGGGTGACACAGGGCATCAGGTGTAACCCTGTGTTGGTAAGGAGAAAGGCGTGAGACCTTTTTCTTTAGTCGATGGTGTTGACTCCTTCACTTCCGAGCGTGTAAGAGAGTCTTGGTTGGGAGACATCGACTGTGAAATCATTCCTGACCAGATATCCTTGGGTGCTTCACCATATGGACATTTTGAAGGAGGGAATCATCGGGCCTTGTCCCATGCCCAAGCAGTGATTCCTATCGCGGCGTGCAACATAGAGGTTTGATCGGGGAGGTGAGCTACCCCCAAGAGCCTTTGGGCTGTTTGAGACCATAAAAAGGGATGACAAGGTTCCATACTTCCTTTCCCTAACCCCAATGTCTGGAGTGGGTGCACGACATCGACAAGGGCCGACCTCACATAAACGGATCAATCCTTTTGGTCTGTTTGCGGTGACGCAGAGCTGTGCGTGGGTTCTTCTAGGTATGGGAAATCCAGGTGTGGGATTTGTACCTCGTGTTACTCCATAGTTTTTCTTTTCGGGGATGAAAATTTTGAAGGATGGAATGATGTAAGAACCCAGTTTTTTCTATGAAAGAATTTGGAATATTCTTGATGATATTCCAGAGCAGCGCCTTCGGACGGCGTGTGATTCTGAGCCCCGGAGTGGCCAGAATTAAATTTTCAGTGCGTTCACACTGGAAACAACAAATAAATGGAATAACTCCTAAAATGTGCTTCATATCAGAGATCCTAGTGTACAGATGGTTCCGGAATGGGGTGTTTATCATAGGAACGACATAAAACATGTCGGCGCGGGATGTTTAGACCCCTCGCTCGCTTTCAGAAGGTTAAACAGATTAATTATTTAATTAATTAATTCGTTTAATGTTGAAACTCAATTATCTCTTAAACGGTTTCTCGGATTGGAAAACCGAGGACACCATTGAGTTTGGAGCGTGCCGTTTACCCTAGGAGGGGTATATGTTTTGCGGGCGCGGGCTGTTTGTGAAAAATGGACCCGGGGGCATTTTTGTAATTTGGCAGTCTCGGGCGCTAAGTTTAATAACGTTTGAATGGGGTCTTGGATTAAAATTCCAAGACCACCATTGTGCTCGAGAGGTGGTTTTTACCCTAGGGGAGGCTTAACCTCGACCCTGCTGAGGGTTCAGGTTCAGGCCGACGGGCGGGTGGTTAAGCATTTTCTACCTAAATGCTTAACTCACCCCCTCCCTCTTCTTCTTCCACACCTAGACAGTAGAAAGGAGGAACTCCTCCCTCTCCAACTCTAGCTTCGGCGAGGAAGCTCCGGCAAAGCGACAGTGCAGCGGCGGATCACCCGTGAAGCTTCGGGCAACGCCCCAACAGGTAGGGTCTTGTTGCGTTTTGTCTTCTCGCACCTACTTTGAGCATGTTTAATACTATCTAATTTCTCTTGGATTTTGAAAAGAATCCCATGAATGCATAGTAGAGATTATTCCCTTACCAACTCATCTTGTGGATTCGAATTCCGAGTCCCATGGCGTCCGCAATCATCCGCCGAAGTTCGTGGGTTTTCGGGTTCCGGCGAGTTCGAGCGGCGGCGCGACTCGGCGGAGGCGACGGCGCGCGGGTGGCTCCAGCGGTCGGCGGCGCGGCTGTTCGGCAGAGGAGCGGTCAAGCGCGAGGCGTTGGATTCCACCGCGAGGTGAAGCCGGCCGTGCGAGGCGGTGGCCCCAGGCGGCGAGGCCGAGCCACCGGGGCGCGGCGACCCCGTGGTCGCGGCGCGCGACACCCCGCATGGGGACAAGACCCGCGAGACCTGGGTCTTCGCACGGACCAAGAGACCGGCCACATGCCGGTCGGTGTGCGATCCTCTATTCAGCAGCCAGACCGTGCGGTTGGACCACGACCCGGCCCAGAACGGCCGGACCGGCCGGTTCAGGCCGGTCCTGCCCAAGGGGCCCTGCCCTCAAGGTTCGGACGCCCGTTTTTTCCGCTACGAGCGTCCGTTTTGAGTGCCGTCTGCGGCAGAGCCTTCCTGGAGTCGAGGCAAAGTTTTTGAGATGGTTTCGAGATTTTAAATTCCCAGAATGAGGGGCCTCAGTGGAATGACAAGTACGTCGAAGGGTTAGTCATTTCTTCGGGGATTCTTGTTTTGAGAGGCGCAGACGCATCTGACGTTCGCTTTGAGTGCCGTCAGTTTCATTGGGACCCTAGTTCCGGGACAAAGGTTTCCAGGGAGGTTTCAGGTGTGGAGACTGGATTTGAGGTGTGGGCCCCATGGCCGTCTTCTGAGCTGCGTGCAGAGTTTCACGCCTTTCTCACCAGGCGTCCGTTCGGGGCATGCGAGCAGTCGTTTTATGGTGTTTTTCCGAGGGGATTGCAATGGTGCAATCCGCCCGCTCTAATTCGGCACGATGGTGCAGGGACCATGAGGGTCGTTTGGGCATCGACAGTCATTTTCCATCTTTATCACCGACCGACCATTTTGGACAAGTGAATAGTCCATATTGTGTGTTTTTTCGAGAGGATCGAAACGATGCGATCCGTTCGTTGAGTTTCGGAACCGGGATGCGGGTCCCACGTGGAACCCCTCGCATGCGGTGCGCCGAAATGCATCTTTTTCTCCGGTTATCCGTTGCACTAAAGTGAGTAGTGCTTTTGACGTGTTTTCTCGAGGGGATCGCAATGGTGCGGTGCGCCCGACTCTTTTCGGGGCTTAGGCTCGGGATCGCGGGACGCCGTTCGGGCGTGAGGCGGTGTTGGTGACTTTTCTATCGGATATCCATTGGAGGCATGTAAGTAGTCGATATCGCGTGTTTTTCCACGAGGATTACAATGGTGCGATCTGTTTGGTTTTTTGGAGCCTTATACGCTATCTTATTAAATGTGGAAGCATGAAAGGTGCTCCAGTGGTGGTTCACCCTACCTTTTTTGTAGTGAAACCTTGGTGTGTGATCGCGCACTCTTGGGAGAGTGATATAAACGATTCACAAGATTTGGTTGGACATTCCTGGGCCTTTGAGGTGGAGATGTTACGTCACACCTTCATGTTGACACTGGGTGTCGTGTACACGATAGCCATTAGGCTAGAATGCCGTATACTCTGGGAGTATATGGGAGAGATTGGAGGTACGTGTGGTTTGTACCTAAGAATGTTTGTGCGCTCAGTCGGGGTTGACCTGGGGCCACACATCGTGTGGGACCCATGTGCGTGCCATGTTCTGCTTTGCATACATTGACCTCTCGCGACATAGAGGGTCCCTCGGTGTGTTTGTTTGACCAGCAGGGTTGAGTGGTGTCCCCTGGTTTCGTTCTCGATGGATCGGCCAGTAGCAGTGTCAGTGGATCCCAGTGATGGAGCAGACACTGCACTTCCTTTGGATGATTTGTACTGGAGTTGGGTGGTTGTGTGATACCCACTCCATGTTCGGTTGGCCAGTGTTGTACCCTTCAGTAGAGATGGCCAGAGCAGTTCTGAGTTTTACCCACCAGCGGGGCTGGGTAGTGGAATACTCATCGACTTGTTAGAGTCTACCCTCCAGTAGAGACTGTGCAGTGGGTCACCCGATGCTATTAGGGTATACCCTCCAGCAGAGACTGGGCAGTGGGTCACCCAATGCTATTAGGGTCTACCCTCCAGCAGATACTGGGCAGTGGGTCACCCGATGCTATTAGGGTCTACCATCCACCAGAGACTGGGCAGTGGGTCAGCCGACGACCTCTTATGGTCTACCCTCCAGTAAGGCTGGGCAGTGGGTCTTCTGTCGACTTATTCCAGGTCTACCCTCCAGCGAGGCTGGGCAGTGGGTCGCTTGATGATGTATTAAGGTCTACCCTCAAGCGGGGCTGGGCAGTGGGTCACCTGATGATGTATAATGGTTTACCCTCTAGCGGGGCTGGGCAGCGGGTCGCCTGATGATGTGTTATGGTCTACCCTCCAGCGAGTCTGGGCAGTGGGTCACCTGATGATGTGTTATGGCCTACACTCTAGTGGGGATGGGCAGTGGGTCGCCTGATGATGTCTTATGGTTTACCCTCCAGCAGGGCTGGGTAGTGGGTCACCCGATATCTGGTTATGAATTACCCTCCAGCAGGGCTGGGAAGTGGGACACTTGTTGGCATTCCAAGATCAGTCCTTTCTTCTAGGCTAGCATGTGGCTTTCCTCCGTGATTACCAGAGCGGGACCCTTGGTTGCATGGGTCAGTGTTGTGACGTCTTTGGCATTGAGAAGACCTCTTGACTTCAGGGCAGTGACGATGTGTGGTTTGTCTTTCCTTAGAACTCTCAAGTATGAGGGGTGCTTTTTCCACCGAGACACGTTCTTTTGACACGATCTAAAACCGTGCAGGCGAGTTAGTGCCGCCCAAAGAGGATAGTTTCAAAGTGCGGTGATTGAGCCCCTTGGCTTGCAGTACTGGGCAGACGTACGGGATGCTGGGCATCGATGGTGTTACTTCTGGGACTGTAGGTGTCTCACTTTTCTTGGGCTGAGCTACGGGATGGAGATCCCCTTACGGTTTTTTTCGGGCTTCTTGATAGAGAATATGGATTTTTATATACCATGTTCTGGTACCCACTTCATGGGTTTGGATACTCTCCTTCCAAGAGAGGCAAAGACGCGCGAGGTATGCCACGTGATTTCCGTGTCTAGCTTCTCATGGTTGGACGATTCTACTCTCCTTCTATAGGTAGTGAAGACTTGACGAGAAGATCATATTCTCACCGTTTCCAGCTCCTTGTGTCTGGACAATTCTACCTTCTTTCCTCTTGTTGGGTTGAGCTGAACTCTCTACTGTTACTCTTACTTCCCTTTCAGATGTACTCCTCTACTTTTCCTGTTCGCTATACTTCTCACCCTTCGGTACCTCCTTTGTTTCTCCCTCGAGCCTTCGGGGTATCCTACTGCGTATTTTTATACTCAACCATGCTTGGGCTTTGCTCGCACATGGTTTTCCCTTGAAGACGATAGATAGGTGGAGTGTGACTTCAGTGGAGAATAGGAGCTTGGGAGATTGGACCGCGTGCGGTGGTCGTAGCCAGGTTCGAGGTGGGAGACCCATCAGCTGTTTCTTTTGTTTACCTGTTGCCGGGTTGTGGCACTTTTTTGGTTGGGAGCGTGTTTTTCCCCTTTTCCTTTTCGTCACTTTTCTTGTACTATTTAGAGGTCGTTGCACATTTGTGGTTTATATATATCAGTTTCCCCTTTTCTTTAGTTTTACTTTTCTTTTTTCTTTGCACTTTTGCATTGAGTGTGCTTCATGTGTGTGTGTACAGGTGCATAGGAAAAGGCCTCCCCGAGTCGTTGTGCCTTCGGCACTAGACGCCATCCCCTGGCCTATGGAGGTAGTCTTGGGGTAGTTGCGGCTCGAGCCCGGGTAGGGTCGGGTCCTGACATAACCATTCACTTGTAAGATGTTATGAGTTCCCAGTTTCTTATGGTGGTGGTGGACAAGGAAATGTTCCGTAAGGATGTTCCAGGTTCACCTCCCGACTGAGAGATAGACTTATACAACAATCTACAAGCATAGAAGTCCCAAGTATATCTTCGATCATATCAGATGACTCCCGTATAGATTTAGGATCTTATGGTATAATTGGATGATTTGTGGTGTAATTTCATTATTAAACCCAATATTTCACCATGGGTAGACCTATATTTTTTACCAAGATGGAATATGGGTGATTGAGGTTTTTTGTGGACTATCTGTGGATGAACCAGGTGACCATAAAAACATCTATCCCAAAAAAAGGATCGATGACTTATTTGATCAGTTCATAGGGTGTTTATAGTTCTCAATGATTAATCCATGGTAAGGATATCCCCTGGTGTGGGTAAGGGGTGAGGATATATCATTGAAGACATTAACATTTCTCTATGATCACATTGAGTACTTACTAATGAAAATTTGGATGAATAATTCCCCAATTATGTTAATGGGGCTCGTGAACCAGACATTTAATCATTTCCTAGACCAGTGCATTGTAGACTTTATGGGCATTATACTTATATATAACGAATCCAAGGAGGATCAGTTGAGACCAATGAAGATAGATCACTACATACTCAGAGATGATATAAATATTGGAAGGCCCTTGAAGTGTAGTTTACGATTTAGTTTATCCACTTTCTAGGATATGTTATCTTAGAATATGGAGTGGTTGTAGAAATGACCATGGTCGATGAAGTTTTACCTAGTGAGCTGACCAAGAGTGCGACAAAGGTGCAGATATTACTAAGGCTGCAAGTCGATTACTAGATATTTATAACTGATTTCTAATAAAAACATCACCCATGACAACATTGAATTGAATGGGGAGTCATTTCATGTTCACATAGAGGTGCTAGCATACATTTCAATATTTTAGTTAGTGTTTGATGAGTGCTCCAATTATTGAGATGTATAGAGGAGGTTTTTGACTATGTAGTGTTCAACAATGTATCCTTAATAGGGCTTGGTGGTGTTTTGATGCAGAGGAAGGAATTGATTTCCTATGGCTCATGTTAGTTGTTACACATGATCATAACAACATGACCAGAAGTGGTGGGTTGGAGGCCGTATTCATCGAACTAATGATGTGTGGACACTACCTAATGGGTGAGTGTATTATCTTCTATTCTCATAACTATAGTATCATGTACAAATTATATTCTAAGGATCTTATCTTGAATTAAGGGATCAAATATAGTTCCTCTATGATTATGACAATGAAATATTTTATAATCATGGAAAGTGGAACATGGTTATAGATTATCTTATTAGGAAATCTTGTTAAAATATTCTAAATGAGGCATCAAAGAAGTTGGCCTAATTGTAGTAATCCTTTGAGGAGAGTGATGGCGAAACATACTACTAGTCGATGTTTGTCACCTCTCCACTCTTGTAGTGAGTCATTAAGGCAGAAAAAAGGGATACTGAATGTGAGACCCTACGTACTAAATTATCCCTTGGGAATGATATTAATGAAATTTATAAAGTTGGGGAGATGTTCGTTATTTTTATAGGACACATAGTGGTACTATTGACATTGTATGAGGAGGTTCTGAGATTGATCCATATGTCCCATTTTGATGAACATTTAGGTATGAAAAAGATATACCTAGACCTCTAATGTCATTTTTGGTGGCCATGGATGATGGAAAGAGATTCATTTTTATTCTCTCAATGCCTTATTTTTCATCAAGTGATGGTTGATAATAATGTTCCATCATGTTTAGCTCCACCCATTGATGTGAATGAGTGAAATTTGAATGGTATATCTATGGAATTCATGATGGGTTTACAACTGACATCAAGAGAGCACAATTCCATAAGGGTTATCATAGACCGACTCACCATGTATGAACACTTTTTTGGTATATGGGAGAAGAGTGCAGTAAATGTCATGGGAATCCTCTATGTTGAGGAGATAATCTGACACCTTGAAGTTCCAATGATAATCATTTCTCGATGTGATGATCGCATAAAATCCTATTAGTGGAATGGATTAGAAAATGTTTTTAGGGATTAGTTATGATTGAGAACATCATTCCATCCCAAAATTTTTAACAAAATCAATAAAACCATTCATGTTCTATATGATATGATAAAATAATTCCTATTGTAATTTGGATGTAGTTGGTAGGATCACCTACCACATCTAGGATTTTTCTACTGTAACAGATACTATTCCCTGATTGGTATGGAACCATTTGAGGCTTTGTAGGGGAGACCATATAGGTCACCACTTTTCAGAACAGACTAGGAGTGTTGTATGTCATGACCGTATAGTTTGTGAAAGGATCTATTGGGATGGGTAATATTTTCTAGAATAGGATAAAGACAAAAAAAATGTCATAATTCTTATGCAGCAAAATGATGGCGGCTATCATAGTTCATGGAAGGTGACCATGTGTTCCTACAGAGTTCAACTCGTTCTAGATTATAGATATTTTTCTATGGAGGAAATATATTTATGAGGTTCATTGTCCCTTTCCCGATATTGAATAGGGGTTTTTATGTGGAATACCACATAGATCTACCTCCGTTGTTAGACCGGTTAGATAACCTCTTCTACATTTTATTGCTGAGGCGGTATGTGCATGAGCCATCACACGTCATCGACTAGGTTGAGGTAGACAACAAGAATGGAGCTACCAATTCTAACTACCTGTTAGAGATCATGGATTGGTAGGAGTCGATCATATATGTGTGATCAATCCATTTAGTGCATGACTAGTGGGATCACATGAATATTTAAGAAATCAAGTGGGAGGGGAGGCTCAGATTTGGGCTTAGTACCGACATATTTTTGTGTACCCCTACCTTGGTTTTTTTGGGATGTAAAGCACCAATGGGGGGAGAATGTAATGTAATGTTTTTTAGTTAATATGTTTTGTTATTAGATGGATTTTTTAGTGACTTGTCCCTAAGTAAATATGACTTTTTGAGGCCTAGTGTTCATGAAATAAATTTTTGAAATATATAAAATATGTTAAATAAAATTTGAATTTTGATTATTTAATAATAAGAATAAATTATAAATGGATGACCATAATATAATTCTAAGGTAACCATTTAGTTCAAAATATGAGGTTTACCTTGGGTGGAACATAACCATTGTGGGTGTGGGTTTTTTGTGGAAATTCAGTTGTGGGTGTAAAACAAAGAAAAATATTTATTAAAATAATTTTATTTGTTTAATGTCACAATAACCAAACATTCCACATTAAAAAATCCCATATGCAAAATTTTTAGTGTTATCCACATAACACTATAAATTGATGAGATCCATTGGATCCATTACAAGAGATCCCATTGGAAGAACCTGACCGTATCAGAGATAGATTATCTGTTTTGTATTAGTTCCAATGACCACAATATAGAATGTGACACAACATTATATTTCATTAGTGATTGATCCAAATCGAGGTAGGCTAGTTTTTTTATTTTTCTTCATTCCCCTTTATTTATTCCTAATAAAAACTACGATCAACAGACCAGTAGATCGATATGTGGATCACATGTAATAATAGGATGGGTTTATTTTAGGGTGATGTTATGATAGTTACTTTGATTTTTTGATTTATTCATTGTTATTATCATGGAAATAGATTGAGATCGACAATAAAAATCTATCAAGGTTTGATCATATATTAGGTTGAAGTGAATTTCTTCCATAATTATATGTTCATCATGGACCTTCTTCATAGGGCCCACAGTTCAACATATATTGATCATAAAATCATGGAACACATGTTTCTAGGCTCTGCAATTTGATATCGTAGATATGGGATCAGTAGAACATGAGGGTGGTGAAATTATTGATGTAGTGATAAATCATACAATGGTGTATACTTAATTTCATGTTTTTAATCGTACTTCCCTAAGAAACAAATAATTAAACCAAGATACATTTTATGAGAAAATTGGATTACCAAAACATGATTTTTATCAATGGAAAGGCTCATATGAAGAATTTTTTTGAGTTATCCGGCATTTAATGTCCATATTAGAGGCTAAAATATATAAGTAGACATGTGGAGGAGGAAACTGCATTCTGGAGAATCACGGGCCACATAGAATGTCATCCACGATTATAAGGAATGTGACCCCCTCTATAGTAGCGAGGTTTTTAGGTTGGATTTAAGTGACACATGGTGTGTAACCCTATTACGTGGCTTGTAACCACCTCCCAGAGACTCGGAGTAGTCCTCAATGTGTACAAAAACACTAGGTGGACCACATAGGAAACCGACACGATTTTTACTCCCCCACGTGAACAGATCTTGGACCAAGTACATGGGATACACTATATACTGGTTCAGCAACACTTTTACATGGGTGGGATCTGTGTACTCGAACACGAGTATAAAACATTGTATGTGTATATGTCGTGTACTGATACATAATCATAGGAAAGAGGCATGGACTATTTACATGGTTAGAACTCGAGGACAAGAGAACCTGGCATGTGACCCCTACTATATGTCATTTAATCTTTTATACATGGATTAGAGACCTCTACGTATTTATCATAGACATGATTGGTTGGGGTGTATCCCCCTTATCCTTTCCCTGAGGGTTATTATAGAATTGTATCCTACTTTTCGAACAGTGAGCCATTTGCATTATTTCTTGGGAAAAGTCATCGAAATTCCTCCATGTGGCCTAGAGTGGCATCCTCTATTAATCATCGTGACTTTTTTGTAGTTTTTGGTAGCATCTTAACTAAAAAGACATTGGAATGGATCCTATACTTTTTGAATAAATACAAATTGAGTTGTCGGTATCACTCCATTGGAATGGAAGTGATCCTCACTTATGCATCATGTTCTTATCAGTCCATCAATGTGTATTCTCTAATGATGAATCCCACCATGTACTACATCTTATAGGGATTTCATTAGTGCTATAATACTCAAGAGTGTGTTCTATTGTATCAGTGCTTTGTGGAATTTCAGATCGGGAATCATAGGATGATATACTACTGTTGGGATATTCCATTATATTTTTTCTCTTTGTTGAGTATATCTAGTTATTATTGTTTAGTGTTTTGTAGACATATTCCTCTATAGATATGACAAATGTTTTTCACATGTAGTATTCATTATTGTTTTGGGGCGTCCTATTGAGTATTTTCATATTCACTCATACATGGTATTTTCCCGCATGTGTCATGTATTGTGTAGTAGATTGACATTTTGAAAGAGTCCCAAATGGACTAGGACTATACGGTGGCTAGTGATAATGGAATAATCCTGGTGTTTTTTGTATCCTTCTTGACCACAACTACTGATATTTAGTTTCAGAATGCATTTTGTTTTCATACTCTTTGTTTGGGGCTTGTATTGGGCCCTACACACTTTCCTCTACTACATGTCATACTCCACTTTTATGATTTCGATGTATGCTTGGGTGGTTGTTTAGTTATTTTTACATTATACCATTGAATAGGGTTGTACATGTCTACATGTGTACATGTATTGTGGCTAAGGCCTCTAATGTCAGAGATATACCTACTCAGAGCTATATTCCAGACAATGAACTACTAAAGGTAGACATGGGGAGTCACTGAACATGACCCACTAGGACATGATATGAAATCATAGGATTATTTTATAATTATCTTTTTTGACAATTCCTTATACATTGGAGAAGAAAGTATATTATTTTATCGATGAATGACTTAAATATTGTCATGAAGAAAAGATTCCAACCATGCAATATATTTTCATGCTAGAGGATTGTCCATGTATAACAACTAAATCAACTAATTCTCCACCCAAACCAATATGTCTAGTAATGTCTACCTCTGCCAATGTTTATTTGTCAACTATCTCCCCAATCATCAGAAGACGCATGAGAATCAATATCGGCTGAATATTGACCCTAAATACTAACTCAACCATTGTAATACTCATGTACTCCTCAGTGACTAACTCTTGTACTAAACCCAACAACTCATCAAAATGGATTGAATACACAATAATGATATGATAAAAATTGTAAATGGTTATAAACTCTATTTTCTTCCCCAAACATAATATATTTCAGTAAAACATATCATTGAATATATTTTTTAAATTATTAAAGGGAAGATCAATGTGAGACATTACTTTAAAAAGTGTGTCCCACTGTCTCCTTCCCAGACTCATGAGAATGTACATGGAATAACATAATATGGTTCCTCAGGAGTATTTACGAATTTGTATATCCTCTCAATATATTCAATCTAAGATTCATAAAACTAGTTTCCTTTGTTACCATAGATGATTGTTGGATTCTTCTTAGTTAATTCAAAGCTATTGAACAATACACATTGAGGGTTTTCACCATTCTATTGACCCACAGTCTTAATTTTGTAGATTATAGTTCCGACCAATGAAGGGTACACTATATTATTTTCCTATGGAACATGTTTTATAGTGTCCCCACATAGACTCAGAATAACTCTAGTAGGTGGAATCAAATTATAAACCCAATAAAACCATCAAATTTTTTAGATAAATTTCAAAAACCAGTATACTAACTTAAATAATTTACTTCTATTCCATAAAATATGAGAATTTAAAATCAATATGAATTCTATTAATGGAACATAAATATTTAAAAAGTAACAGGTCTATTGAAAATAACTCCTCCATCTAGTCTATTCTAAGGATATTATTAAGTTAACTAGAATTTGAATATTTAGAGGGTTTTTCAATGCAATTGGTACTAGGAATATGCATCTTTACATAGGAAAGCATGTCGTCTAGCCTTGCAAAGGTGGATAGCTGACATCAAATTTTTTTTTGGGGAGGGTTAGTTTCAAGTAGTATTTTTGTGATTAATTCCCCTAAGGCCATAGGGTCATGTAATGTGTGTCTAATACTACGAGTCACATAAGGGATCCCCCTCATCCATTAAAAATTAGGATTATAAAAAAAAAAAAAATGGCATTCGGGCAGTTCCGACAATGATATGGTTAGGAAACCTCATGAACTTACTACCTGGATCCCGAAATTCCTTACTCATGTCTACCTAAGATACATTCCCAAAACTAGTACGTGGTATCACACATCAGTTATGGTATTTCCTCTTATAAAATTTTACAATGAACAAGCCCATTTCAAATAGATAATCCTCCCAAACCACCCAATCACAATGTCGTGAGTTGAAACAAGATAATAGAAACTAGAATCATATATAACAAAACAAGGAAAACAACCATAGTTCAACCCATAGGAAGAGATAAAACATCAAATATATATAAATTATAATAAAAATAGGATAAACTAGAAAAAATATATTATTAAACTACCATTTAATCCCCCTATGACCAATTTTCACATCCAAACCATTCCACTATGAGGGAAATATAGAAAGAGAAGACATCATTCATCATGATTCCCATCATTTTACTTGAATCCTAGTAAAATGTGAAAATACTAATTAAAAAATTTGTGTGTTATCACAAATCTATATAGGATTACGAAAAAATCTTTACAAAGTATAATTTCACAAATTCAATAGTTCACATTTCAAAAAATATAGTTTTAAAAATTATTTCGTAAATCGAATTCATTTTTAAATCAAAATTTGGTTTTCATAAAAGACATACACATTCACAAGAAAGGTATTTAGAAAAGAAATTTAGGTAATAATGAGATCATAACCAATGTAATCGATGGGTACTGCAATATAGAATATTTTTAGAAATATAACTATGAAATAATCCATCATGTGAGAGCATGTGAGAAAATAACCCTGGTACAATACATCATGTGATAAACCCACAATGAACGATAAATCAAGTAATTTTGGATCTATCCTTTGGGTTTATATACAAATGTTTAATATAATTCCTTAATCTAGGCCTATTGTGGGTCCAACTAGTATAACATCTATTTTCATTGCACACACTAAAGTGAAAGAAAAACTAAATTGGTTTTACATAAACTATGAATGCCTTGTTAATTCCAAATTCACCCAATGTGAACCAGTTTGATTTTTTTGTCCAAAATTATTTAAAAAAACATGATCAAAATTTAAAAAACATTTTCCATTAAATTGAATTCATCATCAGTTTTTATAACTAATTTTTATTCCAAAAATATGATTAAAAAAATTAATCAAATAAATGGTGCGAAAAAAACATTTTTGAAGGGAAATCCCTTAAAACCCATGAGTGATTTTTCAAAAAAAAACCATTAAAATCACTAATAAATTTAAATTAAATAAATAAACCAACATAAATTTTCCTGAAAAATATTATATTCATATATTTTACACCTTATATTGAGACACCTACCTTAATAATTGATGTTTAACAACTCAGCTTTGAATGATGATACTGATGAAGAGTAGATTGGGTCATCATGATAAAAAATCCATAAGAAACTCATTAATCTTCTGTTGAACACATTATATATTGAAAACACAACCCCCATGAGTTCTATAAGACTATAAGAGAAGATATTAAGTGTAAATATACAATTTAATGAAAAAATGAAATCAATAATGAATCATACCATTATGATACCCATCAAGAAACAAGTGAAATAAATGAATCATCCCATGGTAGATGTCGTTTGGGATCAATGGAAGGATTTAGTCAATAAAAAATGATATTAGGGGGTGATTAGGAATAAAAGGTACCAATATAAAATGATTAAAAACTAAAATTTTATATTTTTAGAGTGCCACACATGTTTTGGAAGCATGATTTGACACACCATGAACCAACAATGAATGGATACTATCTCAAGACCCGTGGATACCTAGGATAAGACATAGAGGTTGAAAAAACATTGAAACACCCTTGGAAAAAAACCAATGTCCCAGAATAGTCTTATTGGGTTATTAAAATGACTTGAATAAACACACACCAAACTTGAAAAAAGTCCTCTCTTAACATATACTGTTATCCCACATTGTTACCACACATTTAGTAATAATTCTTCTAAACCTATACCTAGAAGTCCTTCTCAAGAAATTTAAATATTTGAACCATGTTCCCCATTACATCTTGAATTACATTAAATAAAAACCAAGATTAAATTAATTTATTTCTAAGATATCATAGGAATTATTTGAATTGCCTTCAGAATAAGACGTCTAGTATTAGGATAATTGGGTTGCTTAGTTTTGGTAAGATGACCCCTTAGATGGGGAGCATGATAATTTGGGGATGGATATAGATGATGAATCATTCCATGGTATTGGTTATACAAAAAACGTTTTTATTGATTAGGTAGTACACCATGTATGAGATGAGAGTCGACCAAATACAAGATTATACCGGAGAAGGCCTTGAATGGGTAACATGGTATCAAATTTCCCCAAACATGTTATAAGGGAAATTCCATCATACTTGTTTAAATAACATCATTAGGGTGGGGGTTTATATTTCATAATAATGACCACCATTAGGGTGAGGTATTCAATGTTTTATCAAAATTTGGTAAATTATTGTTCAAGTTTTATATCCTTACTGGCATCATATTGATGAAGTTAGCATTAGGGTTTATATAATCTTGGTTAGAACAATGTGAATCGATACATGTGTTGGTTTTTAACTTTTTATTTACATTTCATGACATAAAATGTTATATGTTATGTTCCCTTATATTGAATACACTTTGGTGGTTTTCCATTTGGTTTATTAGTCACACACTGTATATGATTCTAGGTGTGCATATATATTTCATGGACAATGATCCAATTAATATTAATGTCTCTATGATAAAGAGTCGATGAGACATGGACTTATAGTCAAAGGTGGTGTTGGGACACAATAAATAATATTTGTAATTATCTTATTAACTTTTTATACCATTATGATAATTTTAATTGCCATGCCAAACTAGGAGCTAGTTATTTTATTTTATGACTTGGGTTCTAAGAATTTAAACATCAATTTATATAGTTTTTTCAGGTTAATATTATTACAATATTTTATTTTGTTCTTTTATGTTTATAATTTATCTTTATAAAAAGATACTAACGACATACTCTCACCAATGATGATTTTAAGACCCTCTCTACAATTCAAAGCCCACTTTATTACATTGAGGAATGGACGAGGACTTCTGACTCTTTGGCTTGGATCCACTGGTTAAAGTTGGAATTTTAGAAAACAATTTTAGAGCATGGTTTTATCTATTTCAATAACATGATACATGGTATAATGAATATAGGTTATGTGAGAATTGGGTATTAGTGTTTTAATGTGACATTATAACACTTGTTTAATTGACATCAGAGTTAACCATAAGAAGATTGATGATATTTTTTTTTTGAGATTTTGGGTATGCTCATGCATCATGACTAGACATGATATAAGACATGAAATTTATATAAATATTTTTCGATGAGTATTAGTAATTTGTTATAATGTTCATATTTATATCAATTTGGTAAAGAAAAATATTCCATGAAATTGTGATATCTCTATTTTACATGTTTATTTGATATACATATTGTCTTTAATTAATTAAACATGAGTACACTGTTATGTTATGTATATATATGTGACCATGATTATCATTAATGGATGATAACATGGATAGTTCTAGAATGATTATACATGGGGTTATGTGTATACTATTAGGAGATACCATTTTGATCTTATAAAATAGTTAGAAAATAACATCAATTAATAGGATTCAGTTTTTCTAAATGCTCTAATATAATATCATAAATTATACTGTGGGAATTATTGTAGGACATCCATCAATGGAAGCTTAGGATTACCCCTATCCACCACCAATTGTGTGAGATAATTCACCCTTAATGCTTCTATATTGGCACCAATTATTTGGGATATGTTAATAGTTCAGACGTGGATTGTTTATATTGATCAAATTATGTATGAAAACATCTATAAGGCCACGAATAATCATTATTGATTCTTTTATCTCAAGAATAATCAGGGTTTTATTGTACTTGTGTCTTATAGGTTGAATAAGACTAGCATGAAATAATCTATATCATATTAAAATTAGGATATGATTTTGAGGATGGATGAGTAATTCTAAAAAGCTTCATGATCCATGGAATTTACAGTAGATAGTGGATTATCATTAATCACGATAGAATAATGAGAGGGTCATACAGGTGAAATGTTAATGGAGTGGTCTCTTGAGAAATATTTTCCAGACACAATGAAGTCAGATCATTCCCATGAGTTCATAGAGTTACAACTGTGGCATATGACTGTATCTTTGTATTATTATCATATTACAATATTTATTCTCTTCCCATAAAATAGTTAGGAATTTGGTGTATAATTATAAGATTATTGAGATATTACATTTACTAGGAATTATATGTCTGATTAGAGGGTTTGATATGACAACATACATGTGTTTCCATTATAAAGACAGGACCATAATGAAGGTTCTATAGGGGTAGTGGATTGTGAGATTACATCTATTTTATAGAGGACCACTTATTATGATCCACTTCTCTAATATATTGTATACCTCTCATATTAGTAAAATAAAGGTGGTGTTGGAGAAGTAGGTTGGAATGATGTCGAGTTAGAGAAAGAATCACCCAATATACTTTATGGGAGGAGATTCTAACAAGTGATCCAATTTCATGAAAATGAAGAATTATATAATTATTACGTGAATCCATTTGTGGTTCCCGACTATTTTTGAAATTATACTCATATTTTATTTTTTATGGATTCTTAGTGGAGTTCTAGGAGATTTGGGAAATCTGAAACCATAGTTCCTAAAAGAAGGATGCATAATTTTTATGCTATTGCGAATAAAGGTATAGATCCTGAATATATGGAAATATGAGTCTATGAAGTGTATCAAACATAATATGATGGTTAATAGGTCCCATATACAATTATAGGTAATTCATTCTTAAGTAATACATTATCAACTACATTGTTTGATATTGGTGGATCACATTTATATATATTTATAAGCATTGTTACATGAATTGAATTACCAACAAAGATCTATTAAAATTTAATATCTCTCAACACACTGTTGATCATGAATGTAGACAATCATTTATGATTCTTTGAGTTTCCTATAGTCATTTACGGTTATGGATATCAATGGGAATTCATGGTTCTAGAGATGATGGGATTCAATGTGAGTGTTAGCCTGGAACGCTTGACCAACTTCCAAAACTACTTATATTAATATTAGTGATGACTATAATTTACATTACATAATGGGGAGAAGTATGTTATTATTGATGAATAGGTAATGGTAGTCAGAATATTCAGTCCATACTTCAGTCTTTTCAAGATAATAATTGAATAGATGGAGGGAATAAATCTTTAATTAGAAGCCATGAAATTCCCCATATCTTATCTGATAGTTTTCGATCTTTATATGGACATAATTCTATAATAAATTACAATAATTCATCCATATATATGTTATAATATTGGTAATGTTCTCATTTTCAATTTCTAAATCATTTAATCACACCCTTCTAATCTTGTGGCATTAATGATTTATGAGATCAAGCTGTATATAGAGGGCTTTAAATAAAGTGGATTTACCAGGACAATAATTTGACCATAGGGTGTACTAACAATGTTCATCATAATGGAGGATATATTATTTGAATCTATTTATGTTTTTAAAAGATGAATCAGGTGATGATGATGAACAAACATCCTTTCATCGGGATGGACTATATTTTTGATATTTTATGGGGAGCCAGGTGGCTCTCTAAGATTTATTATCAATGGAGTTATCATTAATTGGGGTTTAGTGATGAGAAAATCATGAAGAATGTGTTTGAGATAAATTATGGGATGTAATAGTACCTTCTAATGCCATTTGGAGAGTTGAATGCATTTTAATTTTCAGTGATGTCTTGAAAATGATCTTCCACACATATCTTGAATTTTTAATTATGGAATTTGTTTACAACATACAAACAAACATTCCAACCCCTAATTATCATCCTAGAGAAATCAAGATAAACCTGAGTACCCTTCAATCAATTCAGCTATATGACAATCTATTGAAGTGTAACTCTTGGATCTGGGGGGAAAATTATTACAGAATGTGGTTTCTGATAGTGGTACATATATTGACCCAAATGAATTTAACTTACTAATGTTATAGATATGTACCTATAATGTGTTCAAGATCATTATATTTCTAGGTTTTGGATTATACTACAAATATTTTATATAGGATTTATCTCTCCTCCCAGAAAACATTATAGTGATACTAATGAATGGGGTGATGGTCTGATGGTTATATTAGTGTGGAGAATCATTTATTAGGATGATGATGAGGTTGAATGAAACTCTATTTATGGATATTACCAATCTAGGGGTTATTTAGGTTTTAATTTCCAATGCATTGTGAAATAGTTTTCGAGTAGTGTCAATGTCGAAGGAGAATATGGAATCTTTTTTAGTCACATCATCTATGAATCCATGAGCATAACTATCAATCCCTTGAAAAGGATATCATGATTGTTTTCATCATAGTGAAGTTTTCGAAACATGATCACTTTTGAAAATGGGTTGTTGTCTATACAGACCACAAGAGCCTCCATAATATATTCACATAATATGGCCTTAATATATATCATATTAATGTGGTAGCGTGTCTATAGAAGTACAACATTGAGAAGGACTTTGCACTAGGTAAGGGTAGTTTTTTAGGATTCACTTTGACATGAGATTCATGTCACTATTGTTCATGAATATTGTAATTCTGATGAAATTGATTCTAGATGAGTGTGTTGGCCTAATAGATGAAGAATTCAATTGATGATTATTTACCAATAAAATATTTTCTAATGGTGATCACATATTCATTATTTTTCTAGGTAATGGATACATAAAAAATTAATATTGACTGTAATGTGATTTGGGAACAAATATTCGATTATGGCCCAAAACCCATGTGGTCATTGGAGATTGAATATGTGATCCTTTTAATGGGAAAATTATATTTCCAAATTTCATTAGGTAATATATAATGAGAGTCTTTAATACATATAATTAGGTGATTCCTCCTAGGGTGACAAATAAGTACCATAAAATTAGGAAGAAATTTATGTGTCCTAGGATAATGAGGGAAGTTACTGGATTTCTTTCACAATTCCTTACCTACTAGATGGTAACAGATGATAACCGGTTTCTTTGTGGCATTGTATCTCCACTTAATATACTCATGTAGGTATTAGACGACATCATGATTTAATTTTTTATGGGTATAACCAAGAAATAAAGTAGTCTTAAAATTGTTTTGATGAATGTTGATTGGTAAATGAAAGATATAAATTTATTTCAGATATGTTGGCTCACTTAATATATGTTTCATGAATATTTAATGTCTTTGAGATAGTATGATTTCATGAAGTCACAATGAGTATTTTATCTAATATTAACACCCATAGTTAATCTTGATCTTAGAATGACTTGGAAAATTCTGTAGAGACACAACTATATTTGAGTACAATGTCCATCTTTAACTAGATGGAAATTTGGATTGGATGATTTGAATATTGAAGGAAATTTTTTGAAGATGAAATATTGAATTCATTATAACTATTATGATCACATAGTTTTGGTTGAGTTTTTTTGTAAAATATAAATTACTAGTCTTCAATTAAGATGGAAATTTATGAGTCTCTTAGTGTTATTTAGTATAATTCTCCACTTTATTGGAATAAGGATAGTGAAGCAGCAGTTGAGGGGCCCAATTTTATATAGGTTACCTCCTCGGGAGTAAAATTGATTCAGAAGAGATTGATCATTACATAAAATAGAAAGAATAAATACTCAAATTATTTGAGGATTCCATATTATTTCACTATAGACAATCATATATTTCTGATAGACACTCATTAGTTAGGGTACAAACCATTATAGAATTCAAGTGAATATAGTTTCATTCATTGTTATACCCTTATAAGTCATCGATCGGGTTGTAACAATGGAATATTATATCGAAATTACTTATTTATACTAAGGAATATGTGATTTGGTTCATTTGTATTAGATTACAAGGTACATGACCTGTCCTTTTCATGTCAACAAAAATGAAGTTGTTTTAATGGATCTTGATGCATCATACCTGGAGTTAACGGTGATGATTATAGAATGGAGCAAGAATGTTAATTGAAGATAGATAACACCACTAGACTAGATTAAATGGAATCATTGATGGTTATATAAGGAGACTTGGTATAAGGAGAATGATGTTTGGGTGTAATAACCAAAGTTTTTTGATCCAAACAATTGAAGGTACTTCTTGGGGATGAGTAGTCTCAAGAGTGGGAGAATATTAACATTACAAGTTTTTCTAATTTATGACATGTATGTGATAATAAATATCATTATATATAATTTGTTTCACCTTCAACATCTGATTTTTAGAGGATTGTGTTATGTTGAAAATAATCTGAGTACCTATTTTTGGAATAGTGGTCTGAGGCTTATACTCGGGTGGCTATAAAATAGGCAATGGCTGGTTGTTGAAACTCGCTTTCCATTCTGTTTAGTTCTAGTATGTGCGTTCCTACAAAAATCTCCACTAGCTAGTTAGTGGATTTCCACTAGCCCCTCTGATGCTGATGCTAAACTCATGGAATTCTTGATGGTATTCCCTCCAACTAGTGAGGAAACCAGGTCGTCGACGTCCCCATTCTTAAGGTATATTTAATTCCCCCAAGAGTTTTAATGTCTAACATTTTACACCTAATATTTATCTTCTAAAATTTCTATCCTTGTCCCATTTCTCTTATCATCGCCTATACGTATCAGTAGGGTTATATAGGATTTTACCGATCTGGTGGGGTTGAATGAAGAGTTCTTCATAGGTTTATAAAAAATATCCATCTATCTTAAGAGATGATCTTGTATCTTTGAAAGATATATTTTTTCTTCCATGAAATGATGATTAATTCTTTATATCTTCATTTATTGGTGAATGGTCAATGATATTCATGACATTTCATGATCAAATTAAAATCTATAATATGAAAATGACATTATTTTTGTAGATGATGAAGAATGATCTTCCTATATCTTTTCAGGATATAGGTATCATGTTAAAACATTAATCATTTGATTATTTAATGTTATATTGATGGATTTTTCAATGATTCAATGATTTCTTGTTGATCTAGGCTTAATTCTTCAAGAATGTTGATTTTTATTATTTAATTAATTTCAATCAATCATCTTGTGATTTAATTATTATTGATTCTCATTTTGAATCTATTTTTCTTCGACAAACTTATTATATAATAATGATAATTAGCTAGAACCAATTTCATATTCTATAACTGATAATTAATTCAATATCCTTTCCTACCATGACAATGGATCTAGTGTTTTAGTAACCTTTCATCTAAAATAACTCATATTTTTTCCCACTGGTTGGCTGATTAATTTAAAAACATATGGAATGATCTTCTTAATATGGAATTATATTATTTATACTTATTTAATCTCATTATACAATGAACTGTGTCTAGAGAAAGCTATAAAAAAATGTTTCATCCAGTCTCTATTGGTGTATGACATGTTCGTCCATTAATACTTTAATTTACCTTAGAGTAATTAACCAATGTAATTTAGGTGGTAAGTTTATTTTCCTTTTATTTATTGTATATGTTGTAGTCATAACATGTTTTTTATTCTTTATAATCTATTCTTGTTATGAGTTTTCATGTGGTTGTGTGACTGTGCATGAGGCATTTATTTTTTATGATTCTCTGATTGTGTGTATCATCTTGATAATTCTCTTTAACATGACATATTGTTACATTCCATGATATATATTTCTTATCAAATTGCATAACATATATAACATTGTCTCAGCTATCAGAACGATCTAGTACATTTGTTTTAGAACGGAAACCCCTTATGGGGGCATGATAACGTCACAATGGATATAAATGATGTGTCATTTGATGGTATGGGTGGATCATTTAATTTATTTTGATATAGTAGTATACATTTCATGGTATGATAATCATTAATTTTTAGGATGTTGTGGGATATTTCCATATAGGGGTTATGTGTTATCCATTTACGTTAAACATCTTGGGTGGGACTTACCATCATTCAAGGAGAACAATCACATAAGGGTGGGACATGTAGTGTTCTTAATAATGAATTCTATCATCATGGGAATTGTGGTGTTTCATTAGAGTAGGTATGTGTTTAATAGAAATGGAAATACATACTAACATAATGTTGAATAGGGTGTGGTTGGGGATTATAGTCTTAGTTAGTGCATGTTGACTCACCAAGAGTGTAGTTTTATGTTTGTTTTATAATTTAATAATTTCTCGAGATAAAATATTTTTTATTCTATGAACTTATGTTAATGAATAATTTTTGGTGAATTTTTGGGTTTATTACTCACACATGAATCCCAATGTATCTTTGGATTTTATGACCATGGATCTACTGAAGTGATATTTCCCAATGATTGAATGTTGAGAATATATGAGATTAGTGTCCGAGAATGTGTTAGGAAATTCTCCAAACAATTTTTATTATATTTATTAGATTTCTTAACTATAATGATATATTTGTTTTTATTTCCACTGTTTCTATAAAATATTTTATTTGATTGAATTGTGTTACATAAATTATCACTCTTGTTTATTTATGTTCAAAATAAAATTAATATTAATATATGTAATTATATTTAGTTATGTTTATATTGTATGGAGATGACATGATACATAGGGAAAATCCTCCCCGAAGACAACATTTAGACCCTTATCATAAGTTTTAATCCTCTTATATATATGGATGAATGATTGAAGACATGTGGTTATATTTAATTGACATAGTTATAGATGTCAGTGATTTTATAAGACTGTCCAGGTTTGATTCTATGGTTTAGATCAGGAAATTCCAATTATAACTGATTTATGAATATATTTATATTAAGTTAGAAACAAAATTTTCGAAAAAAACATTGAATTATTTTACTATTATAATAAAATAAAATTCTTCCACTCTTAAATGTTTTATATTAAAATTGGATACCATTTTTTGAATAAGGTGGTTTAAATTCCATGATTATGTTAATTTAAATTCTTCCTATATTAATAGTAACATGGTGAAAATGTTTCACCCCAATCAAAGATTAAAATTGGTTAATTATGGAAATAATAAGAAATAAAATTAAGAAACCATATAATAATTTTTTTTGAATAATATGATTATAAAACTTATCCTCGAATAATTAAATATTTATTTTTCAATTTCCACATGACAATGAGAGTGACTTAATAATAATTTAAATATATTAATAATTACACGTTTTCCACTCACCTCACTTATAAAATGAATCATATGATTATATCTACAATCATAAATTTTTTCAAATTTAATTTACCCATGACCTCTAGAAATATCAGCAAAACATCCCTCCCCACACCCTATAGGTCACAATCACACAAATAAAGTAATCCTAAATGGATTGAGTGGTAGCCCAAAGGAGGTTTTCTAAAGAAGATGTATAAATTTTAATCGAGTGTTCCATGTATATGTCTTATTCTACCATATTATTATATAATTTAAATTTTTTGATTTAATATAATCAATAAAATCCATATAATGAAATTTTAATAATAATATAGTACACTAATTTTTCTAATCCTTTTCCATCTGATGGGTAATAAAAACACAACTCAATCGTACTTGTGAAATACAACCTCCATGACATGTTGTGTTTTATTTTTCATCCTAGGATCATATATCTATCTAAATGGATAGTACATTCTAATATATATTATAATTATAACATAAATATAAATTAAAAAAATTAATATATTACATAACATTGTACCTTTTCCATTAGTTGCAAATTGATAATGTCGCTCATCCGCACGTGTGGAATACTACCACCGTAGAGAAATGTGAATAATTTTTCCAAAAAATATTAATATTATGTAAATAAGGATGAAAATAATGAAAATATATGACATATAAAACAAATTTTAGATTCTTTGAAAGAAAAATATTTTCATTTTTATTTAATTTCCACCCATTATAAAAATAAATCCAATAGCCACATATGCACACATACTTTCATCTCCCGGAAAAGATCTTAATCATTTTCTATGAAAAACATACATGGTGGTTTATAAAATTGTATTTAATTTCTAAATTTTATTATAAAAAAATTTTCAGGATTTTTGAGTTAATGGAACTATTAACCCTTTAACCACATTCAATGCATAAATTTTATTTCTAGGTTATAAACCAAACATCCTCAAACCATCAAAGTGAACCTAACCATTTTATTTACTAAATATAAAATAGTAGTGATTAAAATGAAAATAAAAAATAATAATTAAATTAACCAAAAAAATTTCATTAATGATCTATAAAAAATAAATTATAATTATTTTGTAGTTAGAGATTGTATGAAGCTATATGGGACTTAATATAATGAATTTCCCTTTAAAACGTTGTTTTAAATGTATTAAAAATATTATACTTGTTATACATGTTATCTTAAATGTTAAAAGAAAATATTTTCTATGATAAATATCATTAAAAACATTAATTTAAACTATTTATGATTTTTTAGAAATGTTTTAAAAATGGATCCTTTAATTATTTTAATTTTTATTTACAAATTTTACTATAGTGGAAAAGATTATTTGTTAATATTTATGGATTAACTACCATTTCATTCTATATTATTAGTTATTATTTTTCTATATTACTATATATTTTATCATTTTTTTCAAATAATATAATATTATCTCTAATGTAGTTATTTGTTTTTAATTAGGTGTATTACATGAAAAAGAATATTTTTCTAGATGATTTTGAAAATTTGTTTCTGTTTATATTATGGGTTCAAATGATTATCAATTATTTTGATGAAAGAGTGAAAGAATAGATTTTTTTTCAATTATGTTGATATTTATAATTTAATATTTAAATGTTTGATCCTAATATATCCCATGATGATGGGTGGTTTTGATATATCCCTCTAATGTAAGATGTAATAAAAAGTATTCAAATGAAAAAAATGTAGAAAATAACATGGTAGGTTAACCCTATGGAATTAATTGGGATTTCATAATTTAGAATAGTTTTAAATGAGTTAACCCATGATTTAAATATGATTATCCACGATACATAATTATTATTGAAAAATGATTTTTATGTATGTCTATTTATTTCCCCAATTATGAAAAAGTTTAAAGATGAAAGGGTGATATTTAAGGGAATGATTTTACGAGTTCCCACATGCGTCAGGATTGATTTTTTTTTTCTGATGTGTTTTAAGGGATTGCAAGGGTTTTTATTTAGGAAAAATTTATTTTTCACATTTTGAAATATTTTACATATGTTTTAAGGGTTTTTATGTAAAAGGTATACATCCCCATGCATATTCATTTTTCTCTCTAGATTAATGGGGTTCTAATATATTTATATCATATAATGAGATTATTGTTTATCATACCTAATATTCTATTATTTTTAATAGGATCCATGGAGGACGACAGTTTTTATAATGCTTAAGATTTCCAATATGGGGTACCATCTTTATCAAAGAAAATGTTTCTTGAATAAAAAATGGGTGTTAATATAAAGTTGAGTTATTGTGTAAAAATTGACACTGTTTGAATATGACCACCATGTAATATAATTTTAAACATAATTCTATTAAAATATACATCGTAAAATTCTATTAAATGTGAGAAAGTGAAACCCATGTCATAAATTAGGTAATTATGATATGTTTATGTTACACATCAATATATTACTTTTATAGTAGCCATATTACCCCAATATATTCAGTTATTTCAATCATCTAAAATAATTATTTTATTTAACGTAGTTTTTATACCTTTTGTAGTCCATTTATTATAATTTTATTCATAATAAAAATGTATCTAACATATATTTCATTTTTTTATTAATATGATACTTTTGAGTTCATGATTATAGTTGTCCATTAGTGGTTCTGATTTATGTACTACTAGTTACAACTATTATAGGGAATTTAATATTATAAATTTATGTATTTTAATATAATTATTTAATTATAGTCACATTTAATCTGATGGACACTTTAATAGGATTTTGTATTTAATGTAGACATATCACTGGCCTTACACACCAAATAATTTTGTCGTTAAAATTATAGGAGTGTATTAATACATGAATAAATATGAGTACATATTCTAAATTGAATCACTAGTATACAATTTCTAATCCTCTAATTTATAATTCCTTTAAATTCATTTCATAAATCAGGTTGTCCAGTTTTGATTCTCACTTTTTATGGTGTTATAAATCTAGATAGGGTTAACATTATATGATAATTCCGGACCAAGATATACTTATTCAATGGTATTTCCATGAATTGGGTATAGCATATACTTCACCCTTAGTGAGACATATAATATTTAATTCAAATTAGAGATTTTGGGTAGCAAATTAAAAGAATAATCTCCAGATAAGATTCTATTATTTTTTTAAAATCTTAATATAACATAAATATAGATTTCCCTGCTAATAATTTAAATGATGAAACTCCCTTTAATCCAAAAATAAAATCTTGGGTGAAGGAAAAGAAGAAGATGATAATTGAAATATATTGAATGATGTTATTCATAGTTTATAGAGAAATGTTATTAATGGAGACGCATGGGGGTAAATAGAATATAGATAATTTAAAAAAAAATAGACATCATTATGTGAAAACCAAATATAGGGCTACCAAGATCTAATTAGAGGGATATAGGGAAACTAGATAAAATCTATTAAAGGCCCCTCCACTAATAAGAATAATTAGTAATCGGTGTTCCCCAAGTAATAACCTAGTTTCATTTGTACCAAATCGATTTTTTTGACATCTCACTAACACTCTATTGAAATTTTGAGATAAATACAAAAAAATAATACAATATGTGAAAACAAAAATGAATCAATTTCTATATATCCCTAAAAAATCATGTATTGATAATTGAACCCATAACATAATAAAAAAATCACAAAATATCATGCTCTCTTTGAAAAAACATTAAAAATACATATTAAATTGAATACAGAAGGACACATACATTACAAATAGGGTCTCGAGATATATATATATATATATGTTTGTTCACAATGTGTTATTGGTTTAATGTACTATAAAAGGGTGAATTTAACCTTTAAATTAAATTTTACGAATTATTATATAATTCCAGTAATTAATGTATTGTAAATACATTGAAATGAAAATAGTGAATTTTATTGATGGTAATATCTAAATAATTATACTCTATAATTACACACTCTCAAACATATATAGATATTAAACCCACCAAATATGGAATCTTTAAATTTTAAATGGATTAGCTACCATATAAATATCATGTTTAAAAACTATTCAGTTAAACAAAAACATAATTTATATCCCCTATAGATAGAAGTAAATGGATTTATTTTAAGGTGTGGAATGATAATAAACTTCCTTTATACAAAACCACACACAACAGAAACACCTTCCTTTTACCAATTAGGCACAAACCACATATACCTTTTGTTTGAGGAGGTGTAACCCAATTCATATCTTTTAAATATTGTATAAAAAATAGAATAATTCCCATAAAGAAATATATATAATAACGACTAATATAATCTAGTCGAACATGTTGATATATCCCCTCTAGAATCAAAGGATCAAACTGATCAATTATAGTAGAGAGTATAATTAGATTGAAAATATGTGTTTCACAATACAGTTTAAGATTTATTTATCATTTATATAGAAGTAAATTTATCAAAACTAATATATAGTTTTTCGTCATACATATGTGATTCAAAATATGAATCCTATTTCAATTTTTTCTTCTTGAAGAAACATGTGATATCACTATTAAATTACATATAAAACATTTTCTTTTATATTTCACTTAAATAATATAAAAAAGAAAAAATAGTATTTATAGTTGAACATGTTATAGTAATTAATATGGTACTAAATATCCATAATAAAAAACATTGATTCCTTTAAGAACTCTCCCATAAATAATCTGATGTACAATTTTCTAATTGCAAAAAAATACAAAACTCATGTTTTTTTAAGAAAGAAGCATGAGTCTTTAACCACTGAGATGATTATTTAACCTGAATATGAATATTTAAGAAAAAATTACATAATATTATTATTAATACTAAATATTTATGATGTTTTCATATTAATGATAATTATTAACAACAACATGTAGTAAATCAAAATGAATATGTATATGAAAAATATAGCATAATTAAAAATAATCTTTTTCAGAAAAATGATTTCCTATTATTGGTCACTAATATCAAATGGTTCCTCCTAAATTTATGAGATGTATTGTGGTATGAAAAACTTATTGTTGGTTAAAATAGAAATTTATTATATTTTCTTGTTCATAAGGTTCATACATTGGCCTTATAGTATATCACATATTTTTGGTGTTTTACTAATGTTGTCCATCAATGATGTTGAGAAAAGTTTAATCTTACAGTAGACTTGTATAAAATGTTGTTGATCATGGAATTTTTTTCACTATTTTTGAAATACCTTATAGTTGAAATAATATTTTCATGTGTATGGATCAAGAGATTAAAAATTCAAACAATTTATCTTATATTTGGTCTATTTTCTTATAGTTTATCCTTTAGTTCATGTAGTTGTGGAATCTCATCATGTAGTTTTTTTATTCATTGTTAATTTACTAGAATATTTGATCTAATTCATATCTATAGTTTTCGAAATATATTACCACCACATTATTTGAAGACTTATAGAATATATGAAATAAACACATTTAGATATTAATTTTTCTATAAAAAAATCCAGGAACAAAAATAAACCATTTAAAATGGTAAATAGTATTAAAAAATATTACTTTTATAAAACAATCATAATTATTTTTAGTGAGAATAAAGGAATGTACTACAAGATGCAAGATATTACAATAATATAATATCTAGTAATTATTAAAACACAACTATAAAAAGTAGATAAAGAAGCCAATCAAACATTCCCTCTTATATTAATTACAAAACTAATTCATGATCCAAAATATACTCCCATTTTAAATTGATCATGATGATTTCACTAATATATCCCCCAATAATGTTCCAATAGTTTATGTATAAATTTGATCACCATGGGAGTGAAATTTTTTAATTGGATGTAAAACAACACTACTAATTAGAACATTGAACATAGAAAATCGAAGATAAATAATTATTTGAAAAACATTATCCTAAATGTTATATTGAACACAAAACTTTGATGCCCTAAATTCATGATTTTATGAATAGTTTGAGTGTAATAAATAGTCTTAATCATTTCTTTACAAAGAACATTATCAATCCCCATTAAGCCATGAAAACCGCTTAAAAATTCAAGGAATAATGTACAATAATATTTAATATGTTATGTAAAATAAACATTTAAACCATATTCCTAAGAATCATATAATAGTTAAATATAAAAATTTTCCAAAAATTACACAAAAATAATTAATTGGATATAATACATAACATAATATCCCTCTAATAAATTTTAAATTTATATCACAAAAAGTGAATTTTTTAATTTATCAAATTTATTTATATCTATGGAATTAGTAAATTTTTAGCTATTTAATTTTATTGTTAGAATTATCCTAGAAATATATTCCCATTTTAAATTTATCTCTATTATTGTTATATACAACATCAAATTATTTTATCATATAATAATGAAAATGTTTTTTATAAATAGAAATAAAATAAGTATTATCACAATAAATGAAGTAAATTCAAAATTAAAAAGAAAATAACAATTATATTGATTGATCAATAATGACAATAAACAATATGATAAAATAATAAAAAACTCACTCATGACAGTTAATAAAACTATTGATTTTTTTTATAAATTCATGAAATGAAACACTTATGGAGAAACTAAAAAACCATTTTCTCTTTTTATACCTATTTTGGGACCATAAACATCAAAATATGAAAAACATGTTAGCTCATATAATGTTTTTTCATTATAAATATGCATAATTTGATATTCATATGTAATATATAATAATCCTTGAAATTATTCTAAATTTAATTCCATATAATTAATTTTAAATCATTAAAATGTTGACACATAAAACAGAAAATAAACTATAGATGTTATCTAATATAGAAAGGTATCAATCATGTATCAAAAAATTCATATTATTAACATGTTTTTTAGATTCATAAAAAGAAATATTATAGGAAGAGCCGATTGTAATATTTGAACATTTATAGCTAGAAATACCAATAATTTTAACCAAATCATTAGAAATTTTAAATTGATTAATAATGACACCATTTACCCTTAAATTATTAGTATACCCAAAAAATAATTCATGTTCACACATAATACTAATCTCAAACACTGATGGCATTTAATTTGAAAAATCAATACAAATTAAAACACATTAATATCTAAAAATAGTATAATAAATATATATTTAGAAAATTAACTATATTTCAAAATCCTTTCAATTAAATGGTATGATAAAAGATTTCATTTTGAATGTATCAATTCAAAATATACAATGATAGAATCTCATAAAAATCTTGTTGAGATTGTTTTAAACCATAATGATCAATTGAATTTTTTAAAACAAGGTAATATTTAGATTCATTTTCAAAACCTGTGGGATATTTTACATGATATTTTTTAGAAATATATCAATTCAAAACTGAACATTCTGTATCCATTTAAAAAATCATAATTCAACAATGATATAATATGAAAAATAATTCTTATATATTATACTCAATAAACTGTGGTTAGTGGTTTTTCCAAATCTATTACTTATAATTTATTATTACCTTAAAATATTAATATAATGTTGTTTACAATTGATTTTATGAATTCAAATATCTTTTGTATTAAGATATATTTGGCCCAAATTTTTTTATCCTTTAGGGGTTCAACTAGGATCCAAAAGTTTTTTTATTATAATAATTTAATTCATCTCGAATTTACATAATCAATTTTGATTCAAATAATGTTCCATCCATATTATGTGTTACTAACTAATAAATAATATATTTCCAAGTGAAAACTTTTGTTTAGGAATTTATTACTTAATCATAATAAATTATATAAGAAATAATATTTATACGATGATTATATTTATTGATATTAAATTTTTGTTTAGAAGAGACACTATCCACCTCAATTGATATGTAAAACATCTAATTTTCTTATTCACTAGTGTTTAAATAATTTAACACTTCCTCAAGCTATTCTAAAGACAACTGTTTTCACATTTTATCAACAAATTTATCATGAATTTATTCTAAAAATAGTATTATTTTGTTGTAAACACTATATGACTTAACAAATTTAGAATTGTATTAGATAAATATACTGATTAGATACTTAATTAAAATATTTCAATATGTCCTTTGTATTATAAATGGAAACTTAGAAACAAAATACTTTAAAAAATATAATTCTTATATTTATTCCCTTCCCGATTTCATAAACTATTTTCCTTAAAAAATGCCTATGTAAAATTCTATTTGAAACATTAAAATTTATGTTATAGATTCTTCCAAGAAAAATATTTGAAAAATAACACTCATTTTACATTTTATAATCCAATTTATATAAGGGATTATTTTTTATTTCAATTGTAGAGATGTTTTAGAATTGTCGGAGATGAAAAATTATAATTATATCCATTATATTCACATATTGTATCATATATAATATTTGAATAATCACCCCATATATCACTTCTAGTTGATAAAATTAAATTATATTTTTTATTTGGACAACATAATAGTGAATAATATATTTGAATTAATTTTTATATTTATTTTCAAAGAATATTCACATTTCAAAAATGTAAAATAATCTATAATTAAAAATACCTTCCTTTTACCGCCTAAAGTAAAATATTTCATGGTGATAAAAAATCTAAATATAAAATAAAATGTTCTCTAGATGTTCTTACCTCAGGAAATAATTTAAATTATTACTCTTGCTTCATACATTTCATGAAATAGTTACATTTATATGTGATAACCAAATTTTCATTGATATATGCATCACTATTTTTTGGAAATATTTTTATGTAACATAGAATTTTCATGACCCACTATTTTATAATATATAAAATTTCCATATTTTACATTATTTTAAATTTTAAATTATTTTTAGTTAATAAAAAATTATGCTAATTAATGTTACAATTTTTTTCAAAAAAAAATAACAGATTCTTTATTAAAAATAATACATATATCATTTTATAATTGTACATTGTAACTTTCAACAAAAATATATAAAATAAATATTTGATTAATGTTTAAATCTTCAAACTAATAAACCATTTAAATGATATTATATTTTTAAAATCAAAAAATTCCATAAAATTACACTAATCATTGAGTTATCAGATAATATGAAACTAAAAAAATAAAATATATGAAAATATTGAAATTTGGAGATATAACTAGGAAAATGTAACGATGAAACAATATATATATAATATAAACCATTTTTTTATTCCAAAACTGATTTCCCATGAAAATAAGACATATAATTCATTGGTACACATGAAAAAATGGGTGAAATGGGATTAATAATGTTTTTAAAACCCATATTTATTTTAATAATATTCTCATAGGAAAACTAGAAAACAATGATTTTGAGATAGAATCCTTTGTGTGAACACAAGATTATCGAAGTCTCAAGGAACATTTTTCACATGAGGACCACCATTATATACATAAATCATATAACACATGAAATGTTTCTATTTTAACATATAAAAAATGTGTTCTTATTAATATTTTGAAAAGTATTATCATATTCATGAAAAGTTTTAATTGTATTAATTTTACTTCAAATAATTATTTTATCATTTTTTAAAAGCTGAGGCCTTGTCCCAAAACGACCAAGGAAAAATTATTATAAAAAATCATTTACAGAAATCTAAAATATGGGATAATATTGTAATCAATTTCATGCAAAGAAAGAAAAACAGTAGGGTGATATTGGAACCAGGAAATGTATTTATTTAACCCTAAGTTTTCTAGGCCATCTTCCGCCATGTTTTATTCTCGATAAACATGTGTGATGATATATTTTAGATTGATAATTAAATGGGTGCATTCCATATGATGGGTAGTAATCGAACATTCAAGATGTATGGTTCCATTACAAATCACCTCGAGAATGGTAGTCGAATCACTTTCAATCCAGATATTCTTCCGAATAAGGAGTTTTGAGAAGGTAATAACATGAATTAAAATCATCATCTCAGCTTCAAGAGAGGTGGAGATGCAACAACTACTTAAGAAGCATCCATGGATCTGACCGATGTGATTCCGGAAGATAGCACCACAACCCGTAGGTCCCATATTTCATTTGGACACACCATTAATATTAACATTAATCCATATAGTGAGAGGGGATTTCTAAAACACTTCTAGATTTTGATGAGGTTGACAATAATTTACATTAATCTATAGACGCTACAGGATTTCAATGTCATGAAATGTTTTGTGGAAATAACAATTTTGCATCAATGCGGCTTCCCATATGGCAATGAGAATCTGAATATGAACTGCATATTGATTGAGTAATTAGTTTTTATGAAAAATAGAATTCTTGTCATACCATATCACATTATGGAGATTAATGAATGTATCTAGGAAGATGTTATTTATTTGCTAATAGTCATCCATTTCAGCACATTTTTGTATTTGAGTCTTAACAGAGTCAATAACCAACCATCTACAACCAAAAATGTCAATAATATAGTTCCAAAGAGGAGAATCGGTTGCATAAGAAATAAATAGATTATTAGAATCATCTCTGTGTTTATTATAGAGTTCTTATTTCAAACAATGTTGGTTTCCAAAATATTGAAGACAAATATCTATGGGAACTCTGTTGTGAGAAAGCCTCCAAATAAGGTAGATTCTTGAATTGTTTATCAAAGGCTTGTTAAAAATGTTTTATCTATCTTATGTCTCATTACGTGTAACATTTGTAATGATTGTAAAAAACTGTAGAGTTGTGAATGCCATTATTGGCATGTTCCCAAATTAGAAAATCATTTGTATTTGAAAAATTGTAGTTTTCCATGACATTCATAATATTTTCTGAGATATGATCATATAGAGAGTTTATAATATCTCTAAAAATGGATAGTTATGATTATTTTATAATAACCATTATTACCGTGAACAAAATGGGACAGATTCTCCTTCAACTATTCATTTTAATTTATGAGGTTATAATTTTCTACCAAAACAAAATAAAATTTAATTCTCATAAATTCATCACATTTATTTTGATATTTCATTAGGTAAAGATTTTTATTTTTATCCCTTTACTATTCTGTAATTATTTTACCATTTGGAGGTCAAATGAGTATTTCATAAATTTAAATTTTCTTAAATAAAATACTCTTACTTATTCTTATCATCCTTGAATAATATGGTAATATTGTTAACTTTATGATTGAATCTATCAATCTCTTTATACACATTTTATTGGAGGGATTAGAATCAGATTTTCAAGAGGTGGAATATTCATTTTAAATTATCTTATTTGATGAAGCCATTAGACATAAGTTTGTTGATTTGTTTTTTAGTCTCTGTTTCACCACTAAAATCTTTGTCTAATGTGTAAATTTTTCCATCATCTATTTTTTCCATTCCATCATGTATCATTATCCATTAGAAATTTAATTATTCATAATCTAAAAATTATTGTTGATATTTTTTCCATTTTTTAATTCAAATAAAATAAAATTGGATTAATCATTCGGAATATTAATACCTTTAATTGTATCCATATACTCATGTTTGGGAAAATAATTATCTATACTTCTATAGAAAAATTTATTCTTTACATAAACTAATTTTTCTAATTGAGAATAACTCTCTATTTCACTCAAATATAACTTAGTGTGTTGATGAGTAATTTGTAAATTTATACTGAAAATAAATTCATTTAATTTTCAAGATTTTATCATAGATACCTTGATACCATACCAATTTTTGGTTATGCTCTTAAATATATTTCAACTATAGTTATTTTATCTAATTTTTATCTTAATCCAATCATTTAACACACACTAGATTTAAATATTTGATTATGTTTGATAATTTGAATTTCGTAAAATTAAACTCTTTATTCCATACTCTAAATAGAAATGGATTATTTATTATATTTTTATTAGGACATATATAAGTAACATAAAAATGGAACTATATTTCTTGTGAATTTTAGAATATGATACATTTATGAAAAAAAATTCTTCAAAATGGACAATATAAAAAGATATGTATCCTTATAATAAAAAACATATCTAACATTTTCATTTTAGGCAGTCATTCAGGATCAACATTACGTTGACTTTATGGGTTGGAAATGAATTTCAAAATGTTAATGATTATCTTCTTAACAAATTATTCTATGTGAGACTATTAGTAAACATTATTTGTATCTTTTAATAATGGAGTTATTTGAAGAGTCCATACATAATTTCCATTTCTTTGTACCATCTCAAAACCATGATTTTCCACATTAATATTATGTCAAGAATTTATTAACACAGATAAATATAAATATTATTAACATAGAGAAGAATATCATATACCAAACTTTTTTCCCAAAGTGATATTCGTTGAATTTTCATGTGAGGAGTAAATTGGCCCTTTCAAATAAATTTACTTATCTATTATGAAAGGTTATAAATTAATGTTGTTGAATTGTTTTAAGGAATATATTTAAATATATATATATATAATATTTTGGATTAAAATGATCTTAAAATGATATTGACCACTCTCAGATGCAATGATAGATATGAATCAATAATTATGGAGTCTCTTCCTTTTAAAGACAGTTACAAAACATTAAAAATATCATTTTAAATGCTATTGGCATATTTTAAGGTTGAGTTTTTTCCCACCTTGAATCACAACCCACTAGATTCTATTTATGGTGTAGGGAGAAAAAAACTACCATTATTTAAACCAATGAATAACCAATGCCTCAATATTTCAATGGTTAGTCACAACCTTTACATAACGTATTAAGGGGAATTATTACCAAAATATGGTTATTTATGGCGTGTATAACCTAAGACAATTAAATACATTGAATAATTTAAATAATTAATGACAACAAAAAATTTTCTAATAGGAATGGTTTTTAGTGTTGAGGATTAGTTTCCCTCTCAGGAAAAATATTATCAATGGAATGATATCTATTAGAAAGAAGATATTGATTTCCATGATGTATCCCACATCTCAAATCAAGAATATCTTCAACCAAATTAAAAAACTAGTTTTGATATTATAAATATATTTTATTCCTTCATGCATATGTTTTTTGAAATATGATTCTATTTTAATATTATATTCTTAATGAAACATACAATTTAACTATTAAATAGTCCCTAAAAAATATTACAATACGGTTTACAATAAAAATATATAATATTAAAAATATTTTTTTATAGTGGATCATGTTTCAATAAATAATACAATATTAAAATCCATAACCGGAAAAATTAAAGTCAATTAGAACACTTCTATAGAACATGTGAGGAATACTACTCAAATTCTTAAAAATTAAACTTCAAAACATGGGTTTTTTTTTTGAAGAAAGTATTATGATTATTCAACCCTTGGGATGATCATTTTATCATCCATACAATTAATTAAAATATAATTATGTGGAATAAAATTATATAATAATTATTTTATGAAATAAATAGATAAATGAATCAATTCATAGGAACACGTTGAAAGCCATAATGTATTAATATTTGAAAAATGAATCATTATATAAAATCATATAATTTAAGAGAAACTAATTCTTCATAGTTTTTTTGTACATATAGTACGTATATCCTCATTTAGGTTATTGTTTATGATAGGTTAAACTATATAAAACCTCCGAATCAGTGTGCAGTTAATTGAATTCATTATGTGGTCGATCCATCAGTCTTATGGTTATTCCCACATGGTCATTATTTTTCTCATGTGGTCGATAAATTACTATGAAATTTTTTATATTGTGTTTCATCGGTATAAACCTAGTGGTTGATCGAGATAATTTATCATAATAAATTCAATACATTCGATATGATCCAATCTCATCATGTGGTTGGTGTAATTGTTAGAAAAAATTGAATTTTATATCTTTTATTTTATACATAATCACGCGATTAATCCTACTGTTTATTTGATCGTTACATCTGATCATGTAGTTTTATGAGTCATGGTTATATGAAATTTTTGATTGATCAAATACTTATCTAGATTTTGAAAAATATATTAACACAACATTACAATCTTCTTTTCATTAGAAATTCCATGAACCTATATAGTGTATATTTTTTACCCGAAATCATTTCATGAAATATAAAACAAACACGATCATTTAAAATAGAAGACAATATTTAAAATATATATTACATTGAAAATAAATCCAAAATACGTTTTTAGGGAACAAGGGTACAAAATAATAACTATGAATAAATATAAGAAAACTAATAAACAAAATTATCAAAAACTAAAAAATCATAGTGGGTTATGGATCCACTTCAATAGAATCATCACTAATCATTCCTTTTCTAGGAAATTAGTATCCAAATCACGACCTACAGTTTTACAATATTTCTATTTTCATTCCAATAACTAACATACAAAGGGTATATACATGGAACACGAAATATAACCCATGCTTCACCATTCTCATCCCATGGACTGATTCCCTATAGAGTAGCTAAGGTGAGTAATGTTCTTCCAAATCCCTATATATGAAAATAAACCCCAAAAAAATTAACTTCCAGACTACCTGAATGTATATTCTCTCATCCGTATCTATAAATACACACTATGGTAATTCCCATTCATATAGTCAGTATGGAAACATGACCTCACTAACTTAAATTCTATCCTAATACAAAACAACATCAAAGTGTAATTTACAGAAAAATTCCTTTCTCTAAATACACTAACATTGAATGAAAAATCCTATACTTTAGAATAGGGTTACCTTAATCCAGATTTCATACCACAATAATTTCATTAGAATTATCTTATAAAATTTCAATAATTCATAAAATAACTAATCAATCTACCTAATATGATAACCAATATAGAGACCAAAATTATACTCTATAGGTCTTATCCCTATCCATACAAGATCAATCTAATTGTCTAGGACCCTTTCATGGTATAACATACTAAATCCAAGGTTACAGACCATTGAATAATATTTATTGGGAATCAATAAAATCTACAAATTAGGCATAGGGGATTCCCATCACTGCTCATGTGCTCTAACATAGAGAAATAAAATTTTTATCATCTTCCTAACTATTTTAGAAATTATAGAACTCGGATCAACTTTGAAAAAAATAAACATCACATTATTACACAAAATAATATGGTTATACATCAATGGAAAACACACCATAATCCCATATGAGTTTAATTATCTAATATTATGGCTTGATCTACATTTATTATCCATAATATATAATTTAGATTAATAATCCTAAAATATGGGTTACAACATAATAGTAGTGAAATGATAAGAACATACGAAGAAACCTATGGATTACTATTACATAACTAATTGGAAAATTCTACAATAAAAATAATATATATACACTATAAAAAGAATTTCCGGATACCAAATTTAGAATAAGGACAAGGAAAATGAAGAGGAATAGGGTTTGTTGGGGTTGGGGCGGATCTTCCAACAAATGGTGGAGGGGTCCCATTTAAACAATTAACCAAAAACTAAAAATCCATATAGGGGTGCATTTAAGTGTGAATAAGAAGATAATGACACAAGAAACCACCCTCCTCTATGGAATACATTATTTGATGACGAAATTGTTTATACAACAACTCCCATAACCAAAGAAAAACAAGAAAACCCAACAATCTGTTATCATTTGAATGAGAACTCAGTAGTTTAACACTCCCATTGGGATTGTCCCATTAATCCTACATTGATCATACATTATAGTGTCACCTCCCATTGGATGAGGAATTATTCTCCCCCTTTGGGTAACTATTAGGGATAAATTAATTATTTGTAGAATGACACATCATCTTCAAACATACCTCACAACAAAATTATTTTTTCTTGTGGCCTATTGTAACACCTACAACAGAATTACCACATTTCATTGAAACTAACTCCTATAAGATATGCATGATTCTAGTGAAATAATATTTATCATTTATGAAAATATAAAAAACATTTAATATATTTCCCCAAATCCATGAAATCGAATCAAAAATCCAATTTTAAGATAACCCCTACTACAGACTCTAAATTTTATTTTATATAAAAATAAAAGAATATAAATTTTAGGGTTTTTATTATATATGGATGATAATATATTTTATTTAAAAATTTATGAGTATAATTATATTCATATTAGAGTAACAATAAAAAATGAAAATAATGTGAAATTATACCCTAAATCTAATAAGGTTGTGTTTTAGTTATAAAATGGGGATTTTTAAGGGTATATTGTACCTATTAAATAACAAAGCATTGAAACTTCAAAGAAATAATTTTTTTAAGTGTGTACCTTTCAAAAAATGATAATGTATATATATATTTTCCATGGTTTCTCTATGTAATATTCTATAAAGAAATTAATTTCATGACATTGTTGAACACTATCTAAGTACAAATCAAATGGAAATTGATTATTTCAAATAAAAAATTTGAAGATACATTTACTTATATAAGATAGAAACGTTTTATATAAAATCATGCAAATGATAATAGATATGGGTTACTTTTTAGGAAAATCAAAATAGTTTGATTTTAATTTATAATGAAAATTAATTACGAATTAATTAAATTATCCTTGTCAATATTTTGAGTTATGATTGTGATTCTTATATTAAATTCATGGATATATAAACTTTATAGACATTTTTTACTAATTATAGACTAACAATGACTAATTTTTATATTAAACAATAATACATAAATAGTCGAGAAAATATATATGCTGAGTTACCCAAAGATTGTGGTTTGACTATGATTATTCATAATATAAGGATAAACCTCTCATCTAACATATTTTAGTTCCAAAACATTTTTTATATGTAATATAAAATAATATAAAATAATTTTAATGTAATGGGAATGTCAAAATATATATTATTGAGTGATGAATAAAAAAATACACTGTTTATTATTGACTAGTATTGTTTCATTTGGGTTGGAATAGTGTATTTGGTATCATTTATTCTAATGTAAACGAAAAAATAATTAGATAATTCAATAAAACGAAAATTACCTACGTACTTAAAAAGAATCCAAAATAAATTAAATAACAGAATATTATTTATTTGATAAAACACAAATAAATTTTAATATAGAATGTGTTTATAGTCAAAACCGTTAACATTAGGAATAAAATTACCCAATGGTGGTGTAAATCATATATAATTACTAGTATAATTTTTTAAAATATTACGATGAACTATGTGATAGGCCACTGTATTTCTAACGATGGAAAGCTATAATATTTTTTATTTATAATAGTATAAATATGTTACTAAATATAAATAAATAGAAGATAACTTATTCTAATATAATTGTTATATATTTTATTTAAAATATGTTCTGAGATATCATGGAACATAATTACAAATAATATAATTCCATTATCTGAAATTCAAATTTATAAATTTTGTGGGAATTAATTAGAAATTATACATTAATTTTTATATTTATTATGATAATTTGAGCGTTAATAATTTATAGAAAATAATGTTTACTTTAGATGTAAAATTGTGAAAATATAAACATTATTTATAGAGAATATTGATTTTAACCCCGTAGATTTGATATTATTAAATCACTAAAATAGTGTCATATTTTAATTATATAGAAATAAGATTTAAATCCAAATATACTAATATTTTTATAATTAATTTAAATTACTAAAATATTAACTAATTTATTAGACTACTAATAAGGTGAATCCAATAGATATGAATATAATAATGATGGTGAAACTATAAATGGTCTATGATGTAAATTGATTTCTTTAATGTTCCATTTATGGATTATGTTTTCATTAGTAGATAACCATTAATGGGAATTATGAGATTTTGGTTTAACAATAATGTAAAACATAATATACATTAGGATATATGAAACTGTAGAGTGTACCAAAGATATGAAATATTAGTTTTATTTTAAATAAATCTATTTAAAATTAATTATACCATCCCTGACACAATAATAAGGATGAAACTACGTATCAAATGATTATACATAGTAATTAATTAGTACAATTGATTCATACAATATATTTAGATAAACACTTTTATAGATCATTCATTAGAAAGGGAAATTGTTGTAGAATCAAAAAAAATTATTGGTGAAGGAGTTTTAGTTTAAGAAAAAATTTAATCAGTAAATTGTGAAACCAATTTAAAAAAATGTTAGATATATAAAATTTATCAATAATTCAAGGAAACATTGAATTTTAGTTGGATAAATATGTTCATAATGTGGATAATATAAGTATAATAAATCTTACTTTCTAATATGAGTTTAATAAATTTTCCAATGAGTAAACAATGATGAAATATTTATGAATTTTAATTATTATAGGTTTGGAGTTATTCCACCACCCACTAAAAGTGTTTAATCTACCACAAAGGCATACTATGAAAAAAATTCAAATATTTGAATAGGATTTTGAATCATGATATTACCTCCACTTATATTGGACATGTTAATTGTAAAATAATTTTTATTTAATTTTATTTTTTGATGTTTTAGAACAAAAATTATAATATATTACATTATAAATTATACAAAATAATTTAAATTATATTATAATGATTTTATTAATATGTGTAATGAAATTATGTATGATATGTGTATGGTTCAGACAGTAACATGAATCGTTTTAAATAATTCATAAAAAAATCTTACTAAGATAGTGGTATAATATGTATAATATTTCATAGGAAGACATATAATTTAATCTCTTACGAGTACTACAAAAAAATCACATACATGGTATGTTTATGTTAGGAGATTTTATTATGAAGTCCATGCTAACAGAATTATAAAGTAATATTATATTATACATCAATAATGGGGAGAATTATAGATTAATAAGGTGTCATGAATAAAGAATTATTATTAAAATATATGTTTATATATTAATATATTAAATATTTTGTAAATAATAACAATATTACTTAAAAAATAAATTTTTATTTACATGGTATTTTATATTAAAAAACAAATTTCAAATTTTATCAATTTATTTTAAAAAAGTTTCATTAAAATATAGAATTATTATGTGAATGTTAGGTAGGGTTCAGAATAATAATTTATTTTTAAAATTAAGATAAGTTATTATGTAATTAAATACAAATAAATGTTATATAATAAGACAATTATAGTGGATAAGAATACATAATACTAAATACATATAGGCATTTTAAAAAATAAATATAATATTTCTTTATATTTTTCCTATCATTGACTAATCAATCAACTATGAATCAATCACATGTAAATGTTTTTATTAAAAAAAATATGAATATTAAAAATATATTCATCTACAAATTTCCACCACTATAACCCATTCTCTTTAAAAACAAATAATTATTAATATCGATTCATATCTATTAGTGTAACACTATTTTTTAGATCCTTTAATAATGTATAAAATGTATTCATGTATATTACTAATATTTTTTTCATATTATAATTTGTAGAGAATTTAATTTTTCATTACGTGATATTTATTTTTTAATCACACTATATTTTTTGTAATTAGATTAACTCAAATAATTAATTTTTAAGGATTAATTAAATTATTATTCAATTGGAATGCTTTATTTATTTTTAACATTATTTATAGGTTAAAATTGACAGAACTAATTTTAATTAGTTAAAATTGATATAATATGTCATCAAATTAAATTTTTTTATTCACGTGATAATTTTGAAAATTTAAATTGATGTTATTAGATAATACTATAGAAGGGAGATATAGTTGACTTTATGGGATTTAATTTTCTGTCATGATATAAGGGTGGTTAAGGACTATATACTTAATTATGAATAAAAATGAAAATTATTTGATATTTTAATTAGGGTTTATATAATAGGGATAAAGATATATAATGGAAGAAATGTTTAGAAATTATTTAACATAGTTTTGGAAAAGAAAACAAATGGAATTATATGTTTTTGGGTGGTTTTGAATCACTAAATCAATATACAATGATGAATTTTCTAAACATTTAGATGGTAGGGTATAGAAATGATAGGTATGATAGATCAATTATATCTTTTTACAAGAAAAAACGTGTACTTTTGGAGATGGTGAAATTTTGGATGGCGGAATTGACAAAATGTGATTAATGGTTTGGAATTAGTAGTATTATTATAGTGTGTATAATAAATTATTATATATAATTAATAAAATTTTCTTACTATTTCCAAATATTATTTTATTATATAAAAACAAAACAATTTCTTGTCATGGAAGAGGTGTCGAAAAGGAATTTAAAACATTTAACACCATCCTTTTATAAATGACATAGTGTATATGCCACTATTGGGAATGTTTTCCATTTGAATATTATTTTAATATGCACCAATGAAACTAGGATACATAATGGATATAGAAAGATACAAATATATTAAAAAATATACTAGACACTTTTCATTATTATCTTGAGTTTCAAGAGGTTGAGATATAATAATTCATGACTCTGTGAAATTTATATAGAACATAGATAATTAATTTTTACGGGGGATTATAACATTTGTTCATTAACTATGTTTTATGATTAATTTTTTATGATTACAATTAATGTAATATCATTAAATGAATAGTATTTTGAGAATGTGTGGGTATTGGGAATAAAATATATACGTAGAGGTGGATTAAATAATTATTTTTGAGTATTCATAATAAATTTATGTATTATTGACTAATTATGATATAAAAAGATTTTACGATCTTGATATTTTTATAACCCAATTTTTATTAATAATTATTTTTAATATTATTATGTAAAATAAATATTATTAAATTAATCTAGAAAAAATATGGTTGTTAATAGATTATTTAATGGTAAATACATTTATTTATCATTGGTGTTTGTGTTTGTGTGGAAATTGGATTATTATGAAACTTTTTTTGGGAACTGGTATGATTAATATAATGTAATTTTTAGACATGGGGAGTCTATAATGTGGTATGTAATGGTTAGGTTGATTAGGTTTGAGATACGAAATAACTCTACATTTTGGTTTTGGATTTGTGAATGGCTAATAACTTAATTCCAAAATTGGAATGCCAACTAAAATTGATTTAAGTTATATTTTTAAAATTATCATTATATGAATTAGAATATGTGTATTTTGAGGGAAATATAATGTTTTTGTGACATTATTGAATTTATAAATGATTATTTTTTTGTGTGAAAAATGGTGTATTTTTTACTTTATATTTAATATAATATGTGGTTGGTTTTCATGGAAATTCTTGTCGGGGAGTATATTTATCGTAACATTATTTCATCAAATAGAATTTGAATGGGTGTTTCTCAAGAAATATGGTTTTAATATAAATATAATTTTTATATTGGACCTGATATTTTGGTTTCTATATAATCTTGATAAATAAATGTTTATATATGAAACCATTTTTGATTTTTGTATATATATCGTCACAATATTTTTTGGGATTAATTATTGATAAATATTTACTAGTTTCAATTTCTTAATATTATGATTTTATCAGCACCAAAATTATGTGATGTTTATTAGTAACCATGAGTTGAATGATCCTTAATTACAAAAAAATAAATGATTCATACTTTATATATGACGATCAATATATCCATTTTATAGATGTAGTTGAAGAAATCGATGGATTAACATTTTGTCATGTCATTATATTTATCACATAAAAAATGAGACATAAATAATTATAACGAGTTTTGTTTTACAAACCATGATTTATTTCTTCAATAAATATAAATTTTTTTGACGGGGAAAAATTATTTTCACATGCATAATAACACTTTTCAGTAATTTTATTTCAAGGTAAAATCATTCAATAATAGTTTAATTTATCAATCATTACTAGTTTCTGAACTGTATCCATAATTGGTTCTCACATTATTTCACATTGTAAACTGATAATGATCTTCGTAATCATTTCCCAATTTATGGGTGTTAAAAAATAGTATTAGTGAATAGTTGTTTCGATTCATTCATTATATGTATGGTAGTCATGGAAAATTTCTATGTAGGGACTTGAAGTGTTACTTTTAAAATATTTAGGAAATATTATTATATATATAATATTTAACTAGAATATCAGGGTAAATTAAATGTAAATTATGACCTTTTGGGATGTTTGTGTTGGTTATAATTTAACCCATAATGGTTTGAAAACAGACATAGTTGAGGAATCATTACAAGAATGGAAATACATTGAATGAAATTAACTGAGATGTCGCAGCCATAACATAAACACATGACTCATAATAACCAATTAAAATCAATTATATTTAATAATAAATAAGTCCAATATAATTTATAGTTTTATAGTCTTGAGATATTAGATTTTTAACCATGTTGTTTTATATAAGTTTCCCAACATATCCCACATAACGTTTCACACATGATATATCTATTGAAAAGTTATAAATAATAATTTTCTTCCTTAATTAAGGAATATAACCATAAGAAAATGGTGATATTAAATAGTCTAAACGTGTATAAAACATAAATATATATAAAGTGACTCTATAAAGATGGTCAAAAATTGTATTCAAAGTTTGAATAATAAAAATATGTGGGTATAAGAACATAATAATACTATCATTCCCTATAGAGTAATAAACATAGATCAATCCATGATTCATAACAAAATGATGAGACTTAAAATGGATATGTATCTTGGAATAAATTTTTTTAACATGTATTAACATATATAATTATATTTTATATCATGGATGAGATTCAACACAATCATACCACAATAGATGCACCATTCCCATTACATAGTGAAGTTGGATAAAATCCAATGTCTAATTACATAACATATCTTTATATGTAAATATTAAACTTACACATTAGTGGAATATATAATTATAATTCCATCTATTTTATAACAATAAACAATAGAAATGTGTTCCTTATAAATATCATCACATTCATAAATCAATCATACAATAAAAAAATCTTGTGAAAGAAATGGGTTTTATGAAATTTACACAAGGAAAAAAAATAATCCAATAAAATAATATTTATTATGTCAATAAAACATATCTATAGTAAAGCATGAGAAAATATAAGAAATAATGATATAGAAAAGAATATTACAAGAATTTTAAAATTTCACTTTTTAAATAATTTGAAATATCATTTAGACTTGGATAATTATAATTATTATGAAATATATAATTAAATAAATTGATATTCAATTTGAAGTCGAAAAAAATCAAATCATAACAATAATGAAAATATGAAATCTGAATGTTTGTATTGAAAACTAACAAAAATAGTGGGATAAAATGACAAATAAGAAACCAAATGGAGGAGGGGTAAAAATTATCTATTCAACACTATTATTAAGAAAAGAAACCATTTCATAGATACCTTAAGCAATCATTTCATTATAAATAATGACATATAATATATCCAATATGTGAAATAAGAAACATGGACATTAAAGAAAATATTAAAATTAAGAAAAAAGTATGATAAATTACCTTTATTAACTTATATTTATGTATTCAATTTCATTACATATGTTACAGTTTTTATTCTCTAAAATAAATAGAATGAATGGTATAAAATTCATTATAAATGATACAATTAAAATTATAAAAAAATTATTCACTCATAATATAACATTACTACAATATTATATGAAACCGTGTTTAAAAAAATTAATAATTATTACATACCAATAATGATTAAATGTATAAAAACGTTAATAAAATAAAATTATATAAATATATTTTTAAATAATATTGCTATAATTAAAAAATATATATTGATCATTTTCACCTTAAATTGTCATTGTATGTAAAATTATAACTACCATAATTAAAATATGATTATAGGGGAAACAATTTGGAGAAATTCTAAAAGATAATTTAAGGAACTATAACTATCATTTGAGAATTTATAAGGGAATGAATTTATAGAATTTATTGGTGGTCATATAGTTTTCATATTACTATTTTAAAAGATGATATATTCTTTTATTAAAATAAAAAACATATAACTAGTTCCAAATTAGAAATTTGTTGTTAATAGAAATGATTTTATTTAGATTTTCAATATATATATTTTAATTATAAACATTTTAACTAGAATATATAAAATACATTTGAATTGAAAGAAATTATTATAAATCATTTTTAAAAAAACCATTTAAAAAAACAATTTATAGGAATTATGTAATTATTATAAAATTTAATTCATTTAATGAAATATTTCAATAAAATGGACTAATAAAATTTATGCAACTGTTAAAAATATTGTGAAAAAATGTAAAATTAACCCTAAAAAGTTTATAAGAAATAAAAATATAATAATTTAAGGAAAATAGTGTATTCTTTTAAATTAAATGTTTTTACATTATAAAAAATATAAAATTATGTTTTTATTTGTTATTAATTAAATGAAATATAATATATATATATATATATGATTAATTAATAATATGAAATTATTTTTTATTCATTATAAATAATAATAAAACCATTTACTATTAAAAATAAATATTTATTCAAATGATTGTTTATTATTTTTTATTTATCATTGTCTTATGAAAATAAATTAATCATTATTAAATATAGTTTTTTTTAAATATAATAGATATAATAAAGAAAATTAACATTGATGTAATGATTTTTATTTTCTAAGTGTAAAAAATAAATAAATATTTATACTTCAAAATATATTTCTATAAAAATAGTTTTTATGGGTTATCATTTTTTATTTAGCTAACAAATATATCTTAGTGAAAATATGTTTATAATAAAATATAATTCTTATATTTAAATATATATTTCCTTGATTATTAATTGTTATTATATAATAATAAAGACACATAAATATTAAAAATGTTAATTTCTATTAAAATTCCTTAAATATTTTATATTTTTTTTTTCAAATTCAAATTTCACATATTTTGAGTCTAAATTTTATTAGAAAGTATCCAAATTTTTAATATTCACTCAAAATTTTGGTAAGATGTTTCATCTTATATTCTCAAAAAAAATTATTGTGGTAAATAAATAAAAACATTTAAAATTATATAAAAATTCGAAAAAAGCTAATCATGAATTTTTAATAAATAAAAGAATGTAAACTATTTCATTAAGGAATTTTTTGAAGTGTGGTTCATTCCTAAAATTCTAACCATTAATTTTTTTCCATGTCACCTTACTTCTTTGTGATTCATTCTTTACCCTTCACCTAACTATTGTTTCAAACTAAAATTTACCCCATTTTGACATATAAAAGAAGTTCTCTTAGACCCAATACTAACTACTTATACATAAATTTCTATAAAATACATCGCCAAATTCATTTTCATAATTAAATAATCCATTTTTTATGTTATAAATAAAGAGGTATAAATCCAAAATTCTGAACAATGTTGTTATATAGATTGATTCCATCAAAGTAAGTAACAAATTCTTATTCATATTTTAAATTTTCATTAATATCTCTAATCATATTAAAGCATCTAATAAAATATAATGAGATTTTTTTAAATAATTATGCTTCTATAAAAATTATATTATCACTATATAAATTCATTATCTACTCATTCATTTGATATAACACATTCTTGTTTAGGAATGATTCACCACATATACGAACTATGCTATAATAATTCCACCACTAATGGCTAATAAAATATAAATTATGAAAACATATAGTATTAATGATGAATTTATGTTTTATTTTTAATTCTTTATTGGTAACATATATTGTTATTATAATTATGAACATTAATTTCTTTTTCTTATTCATTATTCCAAAATGGTGATTTTTTAACATTTCATTACAAAACAACACCTTATCTTCATTGAAATTAAATTTTATTTATATAATTATATCATGTAAATATAAATAAACACTATGAAGACATTGATATGATGAACATATTACTAGGTAACTTGTACCATAATAGCTTTACCAATTCAACAATAGAAGAAATTGGATAATTAATACCGAAATATTTTTTTTCAATGAAAAATTAATAAAAGGGAAATAAAGAATTATAATTGAAATAAATAAAGCAAGACATAAATGTTGATTATGATCTTTTATATACTTATAACAAATTGAACTTTTTTATATAGAATTTTTTTACGTGACATGAAAAAATCCAACAAAAGAATAATCATTTAATTTTTCTATCACAAATGAATTATTATTATTATGAAACTACATTAATTTATACGGTTTATATATTTATCAATTAAAATATTAAATTATTAATTACAATTGAATCATGTTATTTATAATTCTGTTTCATTATCTAATTTTCATGTTATTTTTATTTACACATTATCAATGTCTTAATTATTTTTGAACTCAATCTTATTTTAATTAAGCCATGATCTATAAACATGACCACATTCTCAAAATATTTATTGTTTCAAAACTATCTCGTTATGTGTTATTCTTTTAAATTTATTTGGGGATACCTCCTCTCTTTTTAAATGTTTATATTTTTTATTTTTTATTATGTTTTGTAGATATATTGATGTAAAAAAAGAACTTCTTTCTATTTTGGGTATTTTTTGTCTATATTCAAAATCTATCTAATAAATATTATTATATTTATTCAATAAAAATTATTATTAATTTCCCTATCATTTATATATTACATTATTCATTTTTTAAAAGAATTTTTTTAATTGTCTTAACTAGGGTTTTTATTTAAAACTACATAGAATGTTTAAATAATTCATTCTTTACACTTTAGAGTATCCTTATAAAAAAATTATGCGTTATATTTTTTGTTTTTCCCTCTATATACATATTATTTCACAAAAAATGTTATTTATTCATATTTTACATAACATATGTGTATTATCTTAAATATCCAAAAATTTATATTTATCTATTTTGAAAATTTAATTTAATAACCATTTTATCGATGTGGGTGCCTTTAAAACTAATTAAAAATTAAATATTGTATTTCATTTTAGATATGTATATTTGATATATTCTAAAATATATTTATTCTAAATAATTATTTCTTATTTTTCAAGGTCATATTATTTAGATTTATTCAAAAAAAAATCAACTGACTTCTATTTCCCTTTGGAAAATGATTTTAAATTTATGTATGGCTATGTTTTTATTCCAACCATAAAAAAATATAGAAACATATTTTCAAGATTTCACTTTAATTATATAAAATCAATTATCAATGATTTTATTCAATGATATGATATGTATATTATTGAAAACCACATTTATGTGGATGTATCTGTATAATTTCAATATAAGTTAATGTTATATTTTCATCCATTGTTTTCCGTATTTTCTATTATTTCGACATTGTTAAAAAGGTATGTAATTTATTTATTAATTATAATTATAATTTATTATATTAATCTAAATAAATTACAACTTCTGTTGATACAATTCTATATTTGGGACTTTTAATGTTCCATTATGTTATTTTTGTCATTATATCTTCTCCGCATGGATAATTTATTATGAAATAATCCTTTGATCAATTTTAAATATTTTTATGCATCAACAGAGGTGAGGAAACAACATCATTATGTTTTTAGTGATGTATCACTTCATTTTTATTAAATGATCAAAATCATTATAAAAATATTACCTTCTAGATAATCTATTCCATTTATTATACCCTATACATTTCTCTCTCAATAGAGGGTGTAATTCCTCCTCCAAGATTTGTTTAATAAAACCTGAATGAATATGACACAAAATCTCAAGTATCCCTAAACGTAAGAAAGAGGAAATAGACAAGTAGAGACATTGTAATGGATTAGTGGAGAGACTATACACTCAATAATCATAGCTATATATCATTAAGATAATAGAATATAAAAACCATTAATTCTATAGTGGACGATAATGAAAAAAAAATGTAATAATAAACATCACCCATGTAATATATTTAAAAATAACTAGACAGAGAACCTAAAAATATAAACTATAGTATATATCGTGCACATAGATAAATAAAATAAATGTTGTGGATCTCCACAACATTTCACGACCCGTCCACGGGTCCTGTGCTGTGACTAACCCAGGCCTGCCTTCTATAGGCCAGGGGATGGAGACTAGCAGCAAATGAGAATCCTTGATAAAAAGGGAAGGCATTGTAATCAAACCTGTAACTCACAGAGTCTGAAAACAATCAGTAGATATAACAAGTATTAATATAGAAAATAAAGGTGTGCTGAAATTAAATGGGCCAGTATACACACCCAACTGAACAACAAGTACAAGTACATGTAAAAAAGGGAAAAACCACTCATGGATCATCCATTGGGGAATCCTAACTGAAGGGTAGGTACAAATCTCAAAAAAATCGTCCCTACGGTACATCTAGTCTAGTACAGCTCTGATCAGCCTCTTGTGTGTCACCCTCAGCCTCGATCACAGCTGACCGTCGTCTGCAAAGAACACAATAGGGTGCGGGTGAAGCCCATGCATGGGTGAGTATAACAATACTCTTTAGGGGACCCCAAGACCCTGAAAGGTCTCCCAGAATCCACTTATGATAAACCACAGAAGTAAGATATAATCACAAAGTATCAACCAACCCTACTTAGGTATGTTCCCACACATATACCTATGTTACCAATAACAGTCTTTCTCTAACACTCGAGCCCAAGCACAACCCATTCCACAAAGTAAGTAAAGTCAATCATCTCAATGATAACAACCGAAATACAAGACTCAGCTCACAAAGGTATAAAACACAGTAAGAGGGGTAGAGATGATTAGATGTAGCCTCTGAATCATATCCTATTTCGAACCCAAGTAGGATCCTGGAACAATATCAATGTTGTCGAACCCATAGAGGATCCTGGTACAGAAGTCTTCATTTCGAGCCCACTGAGGATCCTGATACAGAAGTCATTGATGTCGAACCCATGGAGGATCCCGGTACAGTATCATCGCTGTCAAACCCATGGAGGATCTTGGTATTGTAGTAGGTCCACGTAGGGTCCTATCATCTTTGTCGCAACCATCCCTAGGTTTCTAGCATACAGAATGATCGATTTCGAGAGGGTCTGCTCCACGAGCCAAGTATCAATACATCAACTACCACGATGTCTTGAGTTGATGTATCTCATAGTTCTGTCTCAACATAAGGAACCTATCCTGACAGATGACGCGTCAATTGGATGACCAGTATGTGAGTTATTGGTATTTTTTTTCTAGGGGAATGGTTGATTTTTTGGCTTAAACCAACCTGGTCATACCCGAACTGCATCCAAAACTCAAGTGGGGTATGCCAAAAGAATATTCTCGCTCTATGACTTCCATCACCTCAAGAAGTTCATCAAACAGACACCTGTAGCTGCAGAAGATGGCGAAAAGCTGTAAACTTACCAAAGAGGGCCAGGTCTGGTCCAACCTAGTCGGACTGACCGGGCCCGACCCGGTATATTTAGGGGTCCGACATGGTTTGTGGTTCTGACTCGTTCTAGGGAAACAGACTGAGCTGAGGGGACGGCCAGACCCAAAGAGGCGGCCCGACCAGACAGGAGGCCCGGACTGAGGGCGACCAAGCCTGAGGGGACCCATCCATGGGCGGACCTACCGTGCGTAGACCGTCCTAGTGGCGGCCTAGACAAGGGTGGCCCGACCAAGGGCGTCTATTCCTAGGGGCGGTCCGTCCGAGGATGACCCATCCTTGGGGAGGCCCGGTCGGTTGGCTGGCCCACGTGACATGGTTGGCTGGCCGGCGTGGCCAGGGTGGCCACGCCGCATGGGGGGGGTGTTGCTCCCCTGACTTCCAAAGTAACAGGCTCAAAGCGCAGATTCAGAGTGCTGTGAGACCCGAAGGGTCCTGTCTTGTGGAGTGATTCCTGCGGTCGGCTCGGCCGGTGGCCCTCCTCCATCCGCCGCGGCTCATCCCCAGCACGACGCGATGGAACCGCGCCCATTCCATCTGACCATCATGGCCTTCATGGCTATGACTTCTTCCTTAGCTGTAGTGCGACAGCAGTGCGCCCCTCCAGCACCACCATGTCCTTCTTCGCCACGGCCTGTTCTTCCGAATAGCATGACAGCGCCACACTCCTCCGGTGACCAGGCAGCCCTTGCGACACCTGTTCTTCACGCGGTCATCTCATTGAAGGTTTCCATGCGTATTTCCACCAATGTCTCCATCAAGAGATGATAAATGGAGGGGAGGTCGGGCCATGTTCGTATGTCTTTAACCCTCTGCGTTATGATGATAACAAAAGGAAAAACTCAATCCACAATTTTAACAGTGTAGAATGGAGAGTAAAACTCAAACCCCTACCTTGATTCGATGAACATTGATGAAATCTCATAAAAAGGGCAGATGTCGATTTGTTAATGTCGGGAAGTGTCCGAGGATGAAGCATCGTCGACGTTCATCATGGGCGGCTCATTCTCTTTTGGCTTGGTCGATGATCTAAGGAGAAGTTCGTCGTTTTTCGGTGGTTCTTCATTGGAAGGATGAAGCTCTCCTCTCTCAATCCTTTCTGAAAGATTATTCCAACCCCCCCAAAAAATAAAGGCTGATATCTATTAATTATTTGGAACAACCACACAATGTTGTGTTTAATTAAATGAGGAAACTCATTTAATTAATGCTACGCAATGGTTCAAATTTAAAATTTAGAGGAGGTGAGATGTTCCAATTAATTAGTAGAGGTGTCCAATTAATAAAGGGGAGTAAATGGGAGAGGGGGGTTAAGGAAATGGGGGCCCCACATAATAATATCCTCCCAAGGGAGGTTATTCATGGGTGGGCCTCACCTCCAACCTCCCCTTGGAGGATTAAACCCCCACAAATATAAATAATGTAACACTTTTATATTTATTTGTATTAAATAAAAACCCCATAAACTAACTTCTAAACACATTAAAACGCAACTGTAGTGAAGGTCTTACTAAGAAATCACTGATGTTGTGAGTTTAACGGTGCCCTTAGAATTTGATTCTGAGCACTGGTTCAAGATCATTAAAATTCCTACAATATGATTACTAAATGTACATGAATAAAACATTAGAAATTGATTCTAGGCACACCAGGCCTCGTAATCAGGCACCGTAAAAAAAATGCAGACTTGAAAAATTCCCATGAATTTATGGAAAAAAATTGACATAATTTCTGGGTCTTTGCATTCTCCCCACCTCAGGGATTTACGTCCCCGTAAGCTGCAACTCACACTAATGAAACAAATGGGGGTACTGAGCACGCATTTGAGACTCCTGCTGTGATGTGCTCTCATGGAGGTTCATGTGCTTCCAACGAACGCACACTAGAGGTATTGACCATCCACGTAGGACCCACTCTTGACGATCCTCAATATACATTGGAACCTCCGTGAATGGATCCCCGTCACCGATGTCCAGCTCCCCATGGTCGATGATGTGGGACGGGTCATGCACATATCTTCTCAAGTGAGATACATGGAAGATGTTGTGCACCCGGTACAACTAAGGTGGAAGATCCAAGCAGTAATCCACCTTGCATACTCTAATGAGGACCTAGAAAGGTCCAATGAATCATTGAGATAACTTGCTGACTCATCAAAATATTTGTATACCTTGTTGAGGTGATACCCGTAGAAATACATGGTCGCCATCCTCGAACTCTAGTGCTCTCTGTCTCATATCAGCATAGAACTTCTGCCTACTCTGTGCAGTCTTCATCCAATCCTGGATGATCTGTACCTTCTTTGTCATAGCATGCACCATCCTTGGTTCCATAAGTGCTGACTACCCTGGGACAGTCCAACTCATAAGAAATCTACAAAGTCGGACGAAAAGTTACTTTAACGGTGCCATCCTAATGGTGGAGTGGTAGCTATTTCTATAAGCATAATCTACCAAGGTTAATTGATCCTCCCAGCTGCGACTGAAGTTTAGGACGCATGCACAGAGCATTTCCTTGAATGTATGAATGGTCCTCTCAATCTAACCATCCGTTGGAGGATTGAAGTCGGTTCTCAAGAGAATCTGCATCCCGAAAGCCTCCTAAAACCCCTTCCATAGTCGGGATGTGAAATGAGCATCTTTCCCGGAAGTAATTGTCAATGGAAGACCATGAAGCCGTATGATCTCCCGTACGTAGAGGTGTCCTAGGCTCACTACTGAACCATTCTCTCTGATCAGTAGGGGGTGGGCCGACATGGTGAGTCAGTCGATAATCACCTTGAGAGAGTCGTGTCCTCTGGATGTATGTGGAAGTCCCATCATGAAATCCATGGATATCATGTCCCACTTCCACTCTGGGACCTCTAAGGGATAAAACAACCCTACTAGAACCTCGTGCTCCACCTTCACTTGCTGAAAAGTGAGACATCGTGAGACAAACTCTGCTACTGCCTTCTTCATACCTAGCCACTAGTGCTGTCGTCAGAGGTCTTTATACATCTTCATCACAACTAGATGTACCACTAAATTATATGTCGGAAACTCCATCAACACATCCTCCTGAAGTGCAACTGGCACAATGGTACGTCCTCTGATGATAATGACATGCTACCCACATTCAGAAAATCTATCATGTTCCTACCCTGTAGATATCAGAGCACGTTGTGTCTCAAAATCAACATCCCATTGCTGTGCATCTCTGACTCGCTGAAGTAGTGGGGGAGTGAATGTGAGAGACTATAGAAAGGCTAATCCATCTCAATCAAAAACTGATATCTGCAATGTGGCTAGCTGCTCTCTCACCTGCTGAAGGCTTGATCTCCTGCTGAGAGTATCTACTACAAATTTTCCCTTCTCAGGAGTATAGACTATCTCGAAGTCAGAGTCTTGGAGGAACTCAAGCCATCGTCCCTATCTCAGGTTCAGGTATTTCTGTCATAAGCTACACCTTAGACTCTGGTGGTCAGAGTAGACTATAAAACACTCGCCCATTAGATAGTGCTTCCACATCTTCAAGGGGAAGACCACTGCTGCTATCTCTAGGTCATGGGTAGAGTAGTTCTGATCAGTTTATCTCAACTGATGAGAACCATATGCGATCAATGCGTTCTCCTACATCATGACACACCCATGTCTGGTTCCTGCTGCATCGCAGTAAAATACATACCCTACACCCTCCTATGTAAGCCTCAAGATGGGGTCACTATTCAACCTCTGCCTCATCTCCTGAAAGATATTATGTTATCTCTCTGACCACACGATGGGTTTCCCCTTCTTCGTCGACACACAAAGCGGTGCTGCAACTCCGGAGAAGTATGGCACAAATCTCTGATAGTAACCAGCCAATTCCAGAAAACTCTGTACCTCCATCACACTCCTGGGTGTATCCCAAGTAATTACTTTCTTGACCATCGCTAGATCCACTACAAATCCATCCTCCTAGATGACGTGTCCCAAGAAGTGAGTCTCTCAAATCCAAAACTGGCACTTCGAGAGCTAACCATAAATTTGGTGCTCCCGGAGTGTGTCCAGTACTACCTGCAAATTGTAGGTGTGATCCTCTACAGTAGTCGAGTAGATCAATATGTCATCGATGAAGACTATATCAAAGGAATTGAGGTAAGGCAGGATGATCCTGTTAATAAGACTCATGAACACTGCTAGAGCATTGGTTACGTCGTAGGGCATAAACAAGAACTCGAAGTGGCCATACCGACACCAAAAAGCCATATTCTACACATCCTCATCTCGAACTCTGAGCTGGTGATAGCCTAACCTATGGTCTATCTTCTAGAACCATCGTTCTCCCTTCATTTGATCAAAGAGGTCATCAATACTCGGGTGTGTGTACTTGTTTCTTATACCCAGGTTGAATCACTTTGTCGGATAAATCTCTTCCCATGTAAGTCCCCCAGCTGTACCCGTAGCTCACAAAGCTCTGTGGGAGCCATTTGATATTCTAGAGTATATATCGTTGTCGTCCCAGGGTATAGGTCAATGTAGATGTCTACCTCTCTATGATGAGGTAGTCCTCGATCATCTTCATGGAAAACATCCAAATACCGTTCCACCACAACAGGAAAACTCGGACTCCGCACATCAACTGCTCCGAGAATGAGACTAGCCAACTGATGTGTGATCAGCTTCCCCATCCTCTGGGTAAGTCCATCCTACGATGCAATGTCTCCCTTCTTACTGGTGAAGGTAAACCTCATCCCATCCTCATGGACACATGACACTTTCTCCCTAATACAGTCAATCTGAACATGAACTTTGGAAAACCAGTCTTTAACCAAGATGAAGTTGTTAGGCTGAAAGGACACTATGAGGAGATCTCATCCAAATCTCTCACCTCCTAGAATCTCTGAGCTCCGAACGATGGAAGCGGAAATAATCTCAGGTGCGTCGTGGTCGTAGGTCTAGACTTCCTAGAGCTGAGCCCGACCCTATCTACTTACTCCCTGTGGTCGGGGTGGACCTCATGGTGGTGGTGGTGGTAGGGCCTTGAAATGTCGTCCACCACCTGATGCTCAGTCATCTCCTCTACCACGTCCGCTTTCCCCCATGGCACCACCACGGTCAATCCTCTGCCTCTTCCTGTGAGGTCCCTCTACTGCCTGTTGCTCATATACATGGCAGGTCAGGCAGTCACGATCCATGTGACCCTACCCGCTACATGCATAACATTTCATGCTCCTCGTTTGGCTAGCTATGTCTCATGTGCCTTGCACAACTGAACCTATAAACTAGGGTTTCCCACCTGATGGAATGGTCCTCTTGGACCTCTGTGATATATGTCTACTGCCGATAGCTGAAGACTCCGCTACGTGTTTCCCTATGGTGGGTCTCGATGCTGGTGACTACTCGGAAAGAAAACTCTCCACTATAAGGGCTCACCCCAGCACCCTTGCTTTTGTCGAGATACTGAGGGAGGTCATAGAATCCCTAATCTCATGCATGAATCCCTAGTCAGAGGTCCAAGACCTAAAGAATGGGTACTGCACAATATCTGTGGAGTAACGCGAGAGGTCAGTGAACCTCACTGAGTACTATGCTACGGTCATGTTGCACTGCTGCAGATGAAGTAACTACTGAATCTGCACCGAACGAAGGGTGGCTGGAACAAACTATGACCAGAAGAGACTCACGAAGACTTCCTAGAGTATGTATTCCCCATCATGCACCTAAAACATTAGACTCCACCATCTTCCTTCTACTTCATGTAGGAGACTCGTGGAAAGGATCACCATGAGGTCGGCTGTTGTCCATACCAATCTGAAAACTCTCACAAATGCCTCTAGCCAATCCTTATCTGTCTGTGGGTCCATCTCTCCCCTGAAACTGGGTGGCCTCTTGTGCTAGAACTCATGATACTCACTTAGACGATGTGGACTCTATACCACTGGAGATGGTGGTATCGATGGCCCACCGGGTAGTGGTACTGCTGGTACCTCCACTGTGATGGGGTCGTGCACCAAGGGCTCGTCGCTCGTTGGGCTACCATCTCATACAAAACTCTAAACCCTAGAAGGATGCCTTTGTGAGGCCATCCTGAAAGGAAACAGGTGATCTATGGTAAAAAAAAATATACCTGGTGAGTTGACACAAAGTAATCATGAAGAAAACTTTTCAAAATACCCACACACGCAATTATGGTTTTTGTGCACTTAGTCGAAAATCAGATGTCAGAGTCCTAGTGTATGGATACGTCGGTCGCCGCACCAACACCGATTTATATATAATTATAACCACACCCAAAACACTTAACACAATTTTTTATTAAAAGAAATATCATATTACTATGTTCTACAGTAGAACTAACTCCTCTGATACCAATTTTTCATGACTCGTCCTCGGGGCCCATGTCGTGACTACCCCAAGCCCGCCTTCCACAGGCCAAGGGCTGGAAAATAGAACCAAAGTTGAATCCCTAATGAAAAGGGAATGCATTGCCTTTATGCCTATTACTCACATAGTCTGAACACAAGCATTAGATATAAACAGTACTAATAAAGAAAATAATGGTGTGTTGAAAGTATGTGGGCCAGTATACAAACCCAACTGAACAACAAGTACAAGTACAAGTAAAAAGGGAAAAACTACTCCTGGATTGTCCATCGAGGAATACTACATGAAGGGTAGGTACAAATCTCGAACAACTCATCTCTGTGGTATGTCCCATCTAGTCCAGCTCTGAGCAGCCTCCCGTCCGTCAAACTCAGCCTTGATCACTGTTGACCATCGTCTGCACAAAACACAACAAGGTGAGGGCGAAGCCCGTGAAGGGTGAGAATAACAATACTCTGTATGGGACCCTGATACCCCCAAAGGTCTCCCATATTGGACTAAGGATAAAACACAGAAGTAAGATACAATCATGAAGTATCAACAATCCCTACTTAGGTATATGCCCACACATATACCTAATTTACCAATAACAGTTTGACTCAAACACTCGAGGCCAAACACAACCCATTCCACAATGGAAGTAAAGTCAATCATCTCAATGATTACAACTAAAAGAAAAGACTCAGCTCACAAAGGTATACAACACAAGAAGAGGGGTAGAGATGATTATATGTAGCCTCTGAATCATCTCCTTTGTCGAGCCCACGTAGGATCCTGGAATAGTATCAAAGCTATCGAACCCATAGTGGTTCCCGATATAGAAGTCATCACTATCGAAACCACGGAGGATCCTATTACTTATTTCATCTTTGTAGAACCCACAGAGGATCCTATTACAGTATCATCACTGTCAAACCTACGGAGGATCCAGGAACAGTAGTATTTCTACGTAGGATCCTATCATCTTATTCACATCCAGCCCTAGGGTTCCCGCACATAGCACGCTCAATTCTGAGAGGGTCCGCTCCATGAGCCAAGTGTCGATACATCAACTACCATAAAGTCTTTATTTGATCTATCCCATAGTTCCATATCAACATAAAGATACCTATCGCGACAGATGGCACGTCAATCAGACGCCTGATCTGTGAGTTATTGGCATTTCTATTGTAGGGTACCGGTTGGTTTTTAGGCTCAAACCTACATTGTCATACCCCAACTGTGTCCAAACCTCACATGGTGTATGAAAAAATAATCGTATCGCTCCAATCCTTCCATCTCCATAGGCGGTGCGTCAAACAGACACCCATAGCCCGTGAAGTGGGTTAAAAGGTGTAAACATGCCAAATGGGTTCGGGTCCGGTCCGACCAAGTCAGACCAACCCAGTCGGACCAACCCGGCCCCACCCAGTATATTCCAGGGTCCGACCTAGTCCGTGGTTTCAAATCAGTCTAAGGAAACAACCTAATCTGAAGGGACGACCTGACCTGAGGCAGCCCTGCAGTGGGAAACCCGGCCGATGGCGGCTCGTCTGAGGACGGACCGGCCAGCTGGCTTCCCCGCGTGGCTTGCAGATAGCCCGCGTGGCCCGGATGGCCACGGTGTCCATTCCATGGGGGTGTGCCACCCCCATCTTCTGAAGGAACTGGCGTTAATCACCGGTTTGTAGTGCCACGAGACTCGAAGGGTCCCGCCTTGGGGGGCACCGCAAGTAGCCAGCTCAGTCGGCCACCCTCCTCCATCTGCCGAAACCATTAGTTGTGGATCCTCCTTGACATGGAGCGATGATGGCACCCCAATTCTGTCCGACTACCTTAGCCTTCATGGAAGTGTCTTCTTCCTTCAGCGCGTTGTGATGGTACTGCACCCCTCTGGCAAACCCATGACCTGCTTGTCTGTGACCCGTTCCTACGAGCGGCGCGACGGTGCCACGCTCCTCCGGTGACCCGGCAGCCCTTTTGCTGCCAGTTCATCTCGTGGTAATCTCGTTGTCGGTCACCATGTGTATGGCAGCTACCATCACCATCAAGAGAATATAAACTGAGGGGAGGTTAGGCCCTGTACATACAGCTCACACCCTCCACGTAATGATGATAACAAAAGGAAAAACTCAATCAGCAATTTTAACAACGTATAATGGAGAGTAAAACTCAAACCCCTACCTTGATTCAATGAACATTGATGAAGTCTTGGAGAAAGTGAGGACGTCGATTCATTGACGTCAGGAAGCATCTGAGGATTATGTATTGTTGGTATTCTTCATTGGATGCTCTTTCTAAATTGGCTTGGTCGAAGATCGAAGGAGAAGTTCGTCATTTTTCATAGGTTCTTTGTTGGAAGGATGAATCACTACACTATCAAGATTTTCCAAAAGATTATTCCAACCCAAAAAAAATAATAAAGGATGTCTCCATTAATTCATTGGCACAAAAACACAAATTTGTGTTTAATTAAATGAGGAAACTCATTTAATTAATGTTAAGGAATGGTTCAAATTCAAAATTTAGAGCAGGTGATAAGTTCCAATTAATGAGGAGAGGTGTCCAATTAAAAAAGGGGATTTAATGGGGGGATTATGCTCCTGGGGGCCCCAACTAATAATATCTTCCCAAGGAAGGTTATTTGTAGGTGGGCCTCACCTCTAACCTCCCCTTTGAGGATTAAACCCACATAAATAAAAAAAAGATACACATTTATTTTTATTTAAAATAATTAAAAACCCCATAAACTAACTTCCAAATATGTTAAAACACAACTGCGGTGATCATCTTACTATGCAATCACCGACGCTGCGAGTTCAACGATTCCCTCAGAATTTTATTCCAAGCACCGGTTCAAGAGATTTAAAATATCTCTTGTACGTTTACTGATCTTACCCGAACAAAACATCAGAAGATGATTCCAGGCACACTGAGCCTCGGAATCAGGCTCCGTAAGAAATTGCGGGCTTGTAAAATTCCCATGAATTTAAGAAAAAAAATTTCCACGGAATTTACAAGACTTTACACAACATGCAATCATGGTACTAGAACCATCTTTTTAATCATAATAATATATATATATATTATGTTGTCCCCTTTCCCTTTCCTTGATCTCGAATCATGACATATACACAAGTATTGTGATTCATGTGTAGGGTGAGAGTAATCACACCCAATAGGGCAACAACAATATATAGTTATCATGAGTGAAGAAGTATAACAGGTGTATTTCATTATAAATTTAAACTGACGTAAAAGATATAACAAACATATTTACATCATTTATGTTCTAACCAATCTAACATGAGGTTGGTTATACCATATTTGGTTCAATTCCATAAGGATGGAAATAAAGGATGTGGATAGTGAATGAAATATATCAACAAGGGAAGTGAAAATGTCTCAAAACATTCAAAAGGATTCAACTTGAATTTGGCTATATAGTCATCACATCCCTCCTCTATCATGGGTCAGGCATCAAGGCAAAAAAACCACATCTTTATCATAGTCTAGGCCTCACAGATCTTATATCATGGTTATGCCTTGGGTTACGACACAAATCCATATTAGCCCTATTTTGACTGTCATGATTCCAAATTAATAGTCTTCATACCCCCCACTACGTGTCAAATTCCATCTTCGTCATTATTGTTCTTCAAGAATAGACCCCCTCCAAGGGATAACCATATCATTATTATCCACCTATTATGAATACCATCAGTTATACCTTTGAATGTATGATAATCAAGAAAAACATGTTGGGTAATATGTTGGAATAAAAAATAATTAAATTATTGGAATCATTAAAAACATACATGTACCTGTGAACAATATAAAACACGGTCTAACTAGATTCGAAAATATATTCAGAAAATCAAGATTCATATATAGGTCTCCCAGGTTACACACAAATAGATGTGATCACTATGAATCATAGTCAATCATGTTACGCAAATAAAAGTATCATATCATGTAAGAAAACAGAATATTGGTTCGCATTATGCTATTAAACTTCTTACCTAAATCTTGACGATCAAAAACTTCAATACTCATTTTTGAAAGATACATCAAACTCAATAACACACCAACAAAATCAAGCATGCATTATAAGAATCCTTATAACTACTCTTAAATAAATGAAAATTATATTATAGATCAATATCTTGGATGGAAATTGTGATGTTCTTTTATATATTTGATATAACCAATTATAAATGAGGAAAACCAAGTAAAATGACAGAGGAAGTCAACTAGAATCCCCAATGTTTTATCCTACAGTAATGAGAACGAGAAGAATCATTTTGGGGATTGAATATCTCATAAAGATACCATGGTGTTTCCCATTGATAGTAAAATATTGAATAAGGATGTGATTTATTGTAACACCCCAAGCTTCCACGGTAAGTTTCCCTTCGAATAATGCGATAGCGTGTGTTGTACGCAACCTCGAGTTCTAACACACACCACAACTAATTAAAATAGCCGTTGTGAATAGTAATACCTACTTTTTAAAATCATATATATTTTATATTTCAAAATGGACTTCATTTTTGGATTCGGAATATTGAAATTAGCCTAGGGTGAAATTTTGGTACTTTTCGGATAACTTTAATATTTTGATGAATAGTGAAAATTATTAAATTTTAATTAAAAACAACTTTTTTAATCAAAATAATTAATAGTGATAAATTGGGAATTTGAGTGGTTTTAAAGTATATTTAGAATATATTTTTACCATTTAATATAATGTTTTTCATTGGACATAATTTTACAATTAAACCGAACATAAACAAGTGTCAATCTTTTGATAGTTATTACCTCTTAAAAACACGCTTTTTGTTTTGACAGCGGGAATTAATTTTAAATTAATTTCTTCCACTTCTGTATTTTGAATTTAAAAAAATGGATTCCATATTTGGAATCAGGATTTCCAAATTGTGTAAATAGGTAACTTTTATTTTTAGACATTTTGAATAATTACTGTGGTAAATATTTTATTTACCATGGTTAAGGGTAAATCCGGTAAATAAGGGTTAAAAAATAATATTATAATAATACAAAATTGCCCTAAAACGTGTCCTAACCTTATTGGTGGACACATACCCGACCATGAGCATCCTTGGGTCAATTTGGGGACCCCTTGGAGCCACTTGTATGTGGTAGGGACACTTTATATTAATAAAGATAAAATAAAAATAAAAATGGCATAAGCTTACATCTTTTAGAAGAACAATTTTTACATAGGGTTATACATGTTGGATTTTCGATTATAAATATTCATTAGAAAGCTAAAAAGATTTCCTACATAATGATATTTTATTTATAATTTTTAGACATCAAATAATTTAAATTATTAATGACACAATAATGATGCAATGTTTACCTCATTAATAAGTCATTTACATAAATAAGATTATAATGATTAAACTATTATCTAAAACCTGTCCAATTCTTATTGGTTGATGTTATTTAGAATATTAGTCATCTTATCTTCGACCTCAATGATTTTTGTACCATTATAAACCGAATATAATTATATTATAAAGTAATACTTTCACTCTTTCCTAAAGAGCCCCTCTTCTCCCTTATAAAAGGAGACCACTTATACTCATTCCTCACACCTCTCAAGCCACTTGGCTCGTCCAAAATCTGCCCAACTAAGCTCCCCAAATCTCTATCCTCCTCCTTGAAGCTTTCCCTTAGGCAGAAATCATTTCAAGAAGTCCTTTGGTTCCATCCAAAGTGAGTTACCTAAATTAAAGGTAACGATTTCTCTTAAATTATTTTCATTTATTTTGCTTCTCCAACCCCCAAAATCTTTTTATTTAATTTCTTTTTTAACAAAACCAGTATCCTCAATATACTAGGATGTTGTTATAAGAAGGATTAAAACTACACATACACACAACTCCATCTAATGGATGATGAACATAATGTTTCTGTGGATGGCAAACTAACGCCTCACGAAACGATGATTGTTCAAATACATCTTACCGCCTCTCATGGTGGCCATTATGATGGCACTGTCATTAAATATGATATTAATGATATATATTTTATAGATAAGCTTCTCTAATTCCATTTTATTTCATATAATTATTCGTTTCATGTTGTATATACATACGATAATTTCATTTGAGGAAGTGCGGACTACCGCCCCCTTAAAATGATATGACTCGTTCATACCACACATGGAACGTATAAAGGATGGTGTTAATGAACTTAAGTAACATATATAAAATATTATATTATACTGTAATAGTAATATACCTATGTATCATTTGGATTCAATTCTTTTAAAATAAAAATTAAATGGAAGTAGCGTTCGTGCGTACGTACGGACTACCGTCTCCACGAACGCGGTGAGATCCATCCTCCATCGTATCCATTCAAGTATTATTCTCATTTTAGGGTTAAAAATAATGTTAATATCATTCTGATTATGAATAAGATTTAATCTATCCATTACAAACATGTCTTACGTAACAAAACATATAAAAGAAAACAAGTAAGTTAACACCCGAAACGACGATAATTCTAAGATATTATTAACAAATCAATGTTAAAAGATCATATATGATATCATATTAATATATATGATTCTTGTATAATTTAATAACAATTATTTCACCATTATACAGGAGTTTAACCTACCCCAACCAAAGGAAAAGTACAAGGTAAGGGTTATTTCACAATCTCTTCATTATCCGAGGTTGTTTATACGTAATAATCTACTGGGATATCTTTATCATCCACATCCATGTTTCTTAAAAATGTATTTCAAAACATTTTTACTATTTACATGAATATGGGTTAAAGTCATTTATACCCTTGTTTGACTTTTTATAAGAGGTTTATAAAGGAATCTTTCCGTCGTTTTCAAAACAAGATCCTTTTTAACCTTTTCGACAGAATTGAGGTAAGAATGTTTTTTTTAACTTATACGGCGGGTGCGGTTATTTTACGCCATTATAAAATCTTCAAAGCTTTCCTTACAAGCTTATAAGAATATTTTCAAAGAAAATGTTTTATTTTATATGGATCTTAAATGATTTCAAAATAAAAGGAAATATTTCTTTAAAAAAAAATTTGATTTCATCTACGTCAACATCCTTTGATGGATTTTAAGATTATTTGAAGTTGATTTATTATGATACAAAACTTCTATATTGTATTGAAGGTTTTGTGATATGTTTGACTATGGATGTGCTATTTTTATACCATTCATAGTTTATGGTGAAATTATTGACATTTCGTATGCTAGTTTTAATACGAATGTTTATGTTATGTTTAAACCTTTTCATATGGGAATGCATTGGACTTAATAAGTGACGGGTGGAGCCCGCTATAGCTCCTCGATGCATCGGTAGGTCTCATGAGAAAAACTAGTGTCTTGGCACAAGGCCTTGACAAAATCTTATTTGTAGTCTTGGCACGAGGCCTTGGCTATGTGGTTATGATAGTCTGGCATTATGCATTCCAACATTATGAAAGTGGTTATTGATTTTTGCATGTGATTATTCGATTAGTAGAATATCCATGTGAATAAGTAAATGGCATTATTTCATTTTATTTATGGCATACCATGTTGAAAGTTCATGTTTGAAAGGATTTTGTTTTAGTTATACATTGCCTTATAAGTTTATTCTTATTTATAAAAGTTTCCGCTATATTGTTATCCTTACTGGGCATTTGAGCTCACCCCTTTTCTATGTTTTATTTTTTCCAAGAAGTGAAGATGTAAGTTATGAATGACCTGCAGGGATATTATGAGGGGATTATAGTGTGGAATGTGGAAACATTATGTTGTTGTTGTAGTTTTTCATTATATGATGTAATGTAAAACTTATGAATATATCTAGTGTTTCCAAGGCTACTAAACCATTAGGTCTTTCGAGATTTGATCTTTCTTGTGATCATGCCAATGTTATGTAATAATGCACCGACTCTAGGCAACTAGGGTCGGGGCGTTACAGTTGGTATCAGAGGAAGTTTAGTAAAAACCTTGGAAGCTAGATTTAGATAAACTCTGATTAGAGCACGTAGACCTAAGATGGACTTTGAGGATTAGTATAGAAGAACTTCCTAGGATTTTGGTATTGTAGAGATTTTGTGAGTTTTCTGAGCAATACATCCCTGTCTGGATACGAGCAAGTAGAGGCGGCTCTGGCACATATGTACCTAGGGGTAAAACCCGAAAACACCGCTTTGAGCTAGACTCGAACGGGAACTGGTGCACGACAACGGGCCTTGCTGCACTCTTGGTTACGACACTCCCGGGGGATATGCTTAGGATAACTCTCACTATCTTTACAAATCATTATGAAGGGTTTATGAGTATATACTTCCTCAAAGAAAACATTTTTATGATTATGGATTATATCCATAAATAGTTCAATTTATGTTAAGTGTTTTATAAGTATGAGATTATGTATTTTGATTCATAAACTGATCTAGTTTATGCCATTGTTTAGAAATGGCGCCTAGTGGAAGAAATGGAAACCGTATCAATGCACGCACTCCATGTAGGGATTTCCCTCCTGCTCAAGATAATTATAGTGGGGCTGGTGATGCAACTGGTGCCGATCAGCTAATCACCATACTGGGACAACTTACGCAGGTTATGAATAATAACCTTACCCGTATGGAGCACCCTGATCCGCAGCGTGGAGGATCAATGTTAGATCGATTCATGAGGCAACAACCACCAACGTTCAATGGGAGTACAAATCCCTTAGTAGCTGAGCAATGGATAAATTCCCTAGAGAAAATATTTCAGGCTTTGGGGAGCAGTGAAAGGGAAAAAGTTATCATGGCAGTTTACCGCCTCACTGGAGATGCTGATCAATGGTGTTCAATGATTCAAAACATGAAGGAAGATGATGAAGTATCAAATATGGAGTGGAGGGAGTTCAAAGATCTGTTTTTAGAAAAATACCTTCCTCGCGACTATCGAGCAGATATGGAAAGACAATTTCTGAGTCTGAGACAAAAGGAGGATGAGAATGTCACAAAGTATGAGGCTAACTTTACAAGGTTAGCGAGGTATGCTGGAGATTATATTCGCAACCCAAGAAGTAAGATTGATCGTTTCTTTGATGGGTTAAAACCATTTCTCCATCGAGCATTAGTCTCACAATCCTTTTCATCGTACGGAGACATTGTCTCATGTGCTATCAAGACCGAAAAGGAATTCTCTAAGTCTTATGACTTTAAAGCAAAGCAAGAGAAGAAGAGACCTGCTGATCAATCTGGGAATGGAAATAAGGGGAAGAAGGGAAAGGTTGAATATCCAACTTGTGGTAAATGCGGGAAGAAACATCCTGGTACTTGCTTGAAGGGAATGGGAGTCTGTTACAAGTGTGGTGAAAAAGGCCACCAAGCTCATGATTGCAAGGGGAAGAAGGAAGCTACCATCGTTCAGTGCTACAATTGCAGGGAGATGGGGCATTATGCAAATGCATGCCCTAAGCATTAGGAGAACTTACCTCAGAAAAGGCCAAGGGATCAAGTCCAGGCTTATGCTATCACTACTGCTGAGGTAGAAGCTCCGAAAGACGTGGTGGCAGGTAATTTAATGGTTTCCTCAAGTTTAGAAAATACGTTATTTGATTCTGGATCATCGCATTGTTTCATATCTTCCCATTTTGCTAAGAAAATTAGATATTTCCAATTTGATTTAATAAAGGAGTTGTCAGTTAAAACTTTTAAGGGATGTATCGTTGCAACAATGTTTTGTGAATCAGTCCCCATTAGAGCACATAAATTTTCTTTATCTGCTGATCTCATCGTCATACCTATGTTTGAGTTTGATATAATCCTCGGTATGGACTGGCTTTCAGACTATGATGCGAAGATTTATTGTAAGAATAAAGAGGTTACGATTCTTGATGATAATGATAAGGAACACCTTATTTTTAGAGCAGAATCGTCACCACCTAATTCTTATTTAGATCCACCCTCAATAGCTCAACTAAATTCAATTATTGGGGAGGAAGAGAATGAAATAACTGCGGGTGAGGAAAGGAATGTTCAAATAGAGGATGTACCTGTTGTGAAAGAATTTGTAGATGTATTTCCAGAAGATTTACCTGGACATCCTCCAGAACGAGAAGTTGAGTTTTCTATTGATTTGATTCCTAGATCAAGGCCTATATCGAAGACACCTTATAGAATGGCCACTGTAGAGTTAGTCGATCTAAAGAAACAACTAGAGGAATTGAGTAATAAGGGATTTATTCGCCCTAGTGTTTCTCCATGGGGAGCCCCTGTTCTTTTTGTTAAAAAGAAAGATGGATCAATGAGGTTATGTATCGACTACAGGGAGATCAAAGCTATAACGATAAAGAACAAGTATCCCCTACCTCGTATTGATGATTTATTTGACCAACTGCAAGGAGATCAATACTTTTCAAAGATTGACCTTCGATCTGGATACCATCAGTTGTGTGTGAAGAAGGAGGACATTCCGAAGACAGCATTTCGAACCAGGTACGGGCATTACGAGTTTATTGTAATGCCGTTTGGATTGACTAATGCACCCTCTGTATTCATGGATCTGATGAATAGAGTTTTCAAGGAGTATCTCGATGAATTTGTGGTGGTATTTATTGACGATATCTTGGTATACTCAAAAACCTACGAAGATCATGAAAATCACTTGCGCATTATCTTGAAGACTCTTAGGAGGCATGAATTATATGGGAAGTTTAGCAAGTGTGAATTCTGGCTTCAGGAGATTTCTTTTCTTGGCCATATTGTCTCTAAAGATGGAATCTCTGTTTATCCTTCTAAGACCAAGGCAATCCAAGAATGGCCATCACCTACGAGTATAACTGAGGTACGTAGTTTTATTGGTTTGGCAGGTTATTATCGACGTTTCGTCCAGAATTTTGCCCGATTGGCTAACCCATTAACGAAGCTCACACGTAAAGGGGTTAAATTTGTTTGGACAAAAGAGTGTGAAGAATGTTTCGAAGAACTGAAGAGAAGATTAGTCAATGCTCCTATATTGACTCTACCATCGGGGAATGATGGGTTCGTTATTTATAGTGATGCATCGAAGAAAGGACTTGGCTGTGTCCTTATGCAGTATGATAGAGTTATTGCCTATGCATCACGACAGTTGAAAATTCATGAAAAAAACTATCCTACTCATGATCTCGAGTTAGCAGTAGTGATCTTTGCTTTGAAAATCTGGAGGCACTACCACTATGGTGAAAAATGTGAGATTTATACTGATCACAAGAGTTTGAAGTATATTTTCTCACAAAAAGAACTCAACATGAGGCAAAGGAGATGGCTTGAATTACTCAAGGATTATGATTGTACGATACACTACCACCCAGGGAAGGCAAACAAGGTGGCAGATGCTTCGAGTAGAAAAGACCATGGAGTTTTGAACAATGTAAGAATTGAAAGGGATCCAATTTTTATGGATCTAGTAAAGATGGACATGGGAATAACCAGGGAAGGTGAAACATCAATGATTTTTCAAATGGTTGCCAAACCATCTTTACTAGAAAGGATTAAGAGTTCTCAGACCGATGATGAAGAATTCAAAAAGAAGATTAAAGCTATGAATGATGGGAGATTGAGAGACTTTGTGTATGAAGATGGAATTTTGAAATTCGGGAAGAGACTTTGTGTTCCCAATATACCTGATCTAAAAAGGGAATTGTTGGATGATGCTCATAGTTCCAATTTCCCTATACACCCTGGGAGCACCAAAATGTATAGAGATTTGAAGGAACATTTTTTGTGGGACAACATGAAGAGGGAGATTGCTGATTTTGTGTCAAGATGTATGGTTTGTCAACAAGTGAAAGCTGGAAGGCAACAGCCTGGAGGAGTCATGCAACCTCTTCCCATACCGGAGTGGAAATGGGACAATGTTACGATGGACTTTGTCATGGGGCTACCGAATACTCCTAGAAGGAACGATGCAATATGGGTTATTGTTGATCGTCTTACCAAGTCAGCACATTTTCTTGCTATAAGAGAAGATCTACCCCTGGAACGTCTAGCAAGACTATACATTAATGAAGGTGTGAGACTTCATGGAGTACCCCTATCGATTGTTTCTGATCGTGATCCCCGTTTTACTTCAAGATTTTGGAAACGTCTTCAGAAATCCCTGGATACTGAACTTCATTTGAGCACTGCTTACCACCCTCAGACAGATGGACAATCAGAACGGACTATTCAAACCTTAGAAGACATGTTGAGATCTTGCTCACTTGACTTTCAGGGTATGTGGGATCAATATTTACCTCTGGTAGAATTTTCCTATAACAATAGCTTCCATTCAAGTATTCAGATGGCACCATATGAAGCGTTATACGGAAAGAGATGTCGTACACCAACCTGTTGGGATGACGTTGGTGAAAGAAAACTTGTAGGCCCAGAACTGGTGGAGGAAACGGTGGAAAAGGTGAAGGTAATCCAAAATCACATCAAAGCAGCTCAAAGTAGGCAGAAGAGCTATGCCGATAATCGAAGGAAGGATTTGGAATTTCAGGTTGGTGATCATGTTTTCCTAAAGGTATCTCCATGGAAGGGAGTCATACGTTTTGGTAAGAATGGTAAATTGAGTCCCAGGTACATCGGACCTTTCGAAATTCTAGAACGAATTGGGGTTGTAGCTTACCGATTGGCAATGCCGCCAAGTCTCTCCAAAGTTCACGATGTGTTCCACGTATCTCTGTTGAGAAAATACATGCCTGACCCAATGCATGTACTCACCTATGAGGAATTAGAACTGGAACCCGATCTGTCTTATTGTGAAGAGCCCGTCAAGATTCTTGATACAAGAGAACAAGTACTGAGAAACCGGACGACACGTCTGGTAAAAGTTTTGTGGAGAAATCATAAGATGGAAGAGGCAACATGGGAACCCGAGGAACATATGATGAAGAACCACCCGAGTCTTTTTATGCAGTAATACCCTAGAAATTGCGAGGACTCAATTATTTGAAGGAGGGGAGAATGTAATACCCCAAGCTTCCACGGTACGTTTCCCTTCGAATAATGCGATAGCGTGTGTTGTACGCAACCTCGAGTTCTAACACACACCACAACTAATTAATATAGCCGTTGTGAATAGTAATACCTACTTTTTGAAATCATATATATTTTATATTTCAAAATGGACTTCATTTTTGGATTCGGAATATTTAAATTAGCCTAGGGTGAAATTTTGGTACTTTTCGGATAACTTTAATATTTTGATGAATAGTGAAAATTACTAAATTTTAATTAAAAACAACTTTTTTAATCAAAATAATTAATAGTGATAAATTGTGAATTTGAGTGGTTTTAAAGTATATTTAGAATATATTTTTACCATTTAATATAATGTTGGTCATTGGACATAATTTTACAATTAAACCGAACATAAACAAGTGTCAATCTTTTGATAGTTATTACCTCTTAAAAACACGTTTTTTGTTTTGACAGCGGGAATTAATTTTAAATTAATTTCTGCCACTTCTGTGTTTTGAATTTAGAAAAATGGAATCCATATTTGGAATCAGGATGTCCAAATTGTGTAAATAGATAACTTTTATTTTTAGACATTTTGAATAATTACTGTGGTAAATATTTTATTTACCATGGTTAAGGGTAAATCCGGTAAATAAGGGTTAAAAAATAATATTATAATAATACAAAATTACCCTAAAACGTGTCCTAACATTATTGGTGGACAACTACCCGACCATGAGCATCCTTGGGTCAATTTGGGGACCTCTTGGAGCCACTTTTATGTGGTAGGGACACTTTATATTAATAAAGTTAAAATAAAAATAAAAATGGCATAAGCTTACATCTTTTAGAAGAACAATTTTTACATAGGGTTATACATGTTGGATTTTAGATTATAAATATTCATTAGAAAGATAAAATAATTTCCTACATAATGATATTTTATTTATAATTTTTAGACATCATATAATTTAAATTATTAATGACACAATAATGATGCAATGTTTACCTCATTAATAAATCATTTAAATAAATAAGATTATAATGATTAAAATATTATCTAAAACCTGTCCAATTATTATTGGTTGATGTTATTTAGAATATTAGTCATCTTATCTTCGACCTCAATGATTTTTGGACCATTATAAACCGAATATAATTATATTATAAAGTAATACTTTCACTCTTTCCTAAAGAGCCCCTCTTCTCCCTTATAAAAGGAGACCACTTCTGCTCATTCCTCACACCTCTCAAGCCACCTGGCTCGTCCAAAATCTGACCAACTAAGCTCCCCACATCCCTCTCCTCCTCCTTGAAGCTTCCCCTTAGGAAGAAATCATTTAAAGAAGTCATTTGGTTCCAACCAAAGCGAGTTACCTAAATTAAAGGTAACGATTTCTCTTAAATTATTTTCATTTATTTTGCTTCTCCAACCCCCAAAATCTTTTTACTTCCTTTCTTTTGTAACAACACCAGTATACTCAATATACTAGGATGTTGTTATAATAATGATTCAAACTACACATACACACAACTCCATCTAATGTATGATGAACATAATGTTTCTGTGGATGGCAAACTAACGCCTCACGAAACGATGATTGTTCAAATACATCTTACCGCCTCTCATGGTGGCCATTATGATGGCACTGTAATTAAATATGATATTAATGATATATATTTTATATATAAGCTTCTATAATTCCATTTTATTTCATATCATTATTCATTTCATGTTGTATATACATACGATAATTTCATTTGAGGAAGTGCGGACTACCGCCCCCTTAAAATGATATGACTCGTTCATACCACACATGGAACGTATAAAGGATGGTGTTAATGAACATAAGTAACATATATAAAATATTATATTATACTGGAATAGTAATATACCTATGTATCATTTGGATTCAATTCTTTTAAAATAAAAATTAAATGGAAGTAGCATTCGTGCGTACGTACGGACTACCATCTCCACGAACGCGGTGAGATCCATCCTCCATCGTATCCATTCAAGTCTTATTCTCATTTTAGGGTTAAAAAAAATGTTAATATCATTCTGATTATGAATAATATTTAATCTATCCATTACAAACATGTCTTACGTAACAAAACATATAAAAGAAAACAAGTAAGTTAACACCCGAAACGACGATAATTCTAAGATATTATTAACAAATCAATGTTAAAAGATCATATATGATATCATATTAATATATATGATTCTTGTATAATTTAATAACAATTATTTCACCATTATACAGGAGGTTAACCTACCCCAACCAAAGGAAAAGTACAAGGTAAGGGTTATTTCACAATCTCTTCATTATCCGAGGTTGTTTATACGTAATAATCTACTGGGATATCTTTATCATCCACATCCATGTTTCTTAAAAATGTATTTCAAAACATTTTTACTATTTACAAGAATATGGGTTAAAGTCATTTATACCCTTGTTTGACTTTTTATAAGAGGTTTATAAAGGAATCTTTCTGTCGTTTTCAAAACAAGGTCCTTTTTAAGCTTTTCGACAGAATTGAGGTAAGAATGTTTTTTTAACTTATACGGCGGGTGCGGTTATTTTACGCCGTTATAAAATCTTCAATGCATTCCTTACAAGCTTATAAGAATATTTTCAAAGAAAATGTTTTATTTTATATGGATCTTAAATGATTTCAAAATAAAAGGATATATTTCTTAAAAAAAAAATTATTTCATCTACGTCAACATCCTTTGATGGATTTTAAGATTATTTGAAGTTGATTTATTATGATACAAAACTTCTATATTGTATTGAAGGTTTTGTGATATGTTTGACTATGGATGTGCTATTTTTATACCATTCATAGTTTATGGTTAAATTATTGACATTTCGTATGCTATTTTTAATACGAATGTTTATGTTATGTTTAAACCTTTTCATATGGGAATGCATTGGACTTAATAAGTGACGGGTGGAGCCCGCTATAGCTCCTCGATGCATCGGTAGGTCTCATGAGACAAACTAGTGTCTTGGCACAAGGCCTTGACAAAATCTTATTTGTAGTCTTGGCACGAGGCCTTGGCTATGTGGTTATGATAGTCTGGCATTATGCATTCCAACATTATGAAAGTGGTTATTGATTTTTGCATGTGATTATTGGATTAGTAGAATATCCATGTGAATAAGTAAATGGCATTATTTCATTTTATTTATGCCATACCATGTTGAAAGTTCATGTTTGAAAGGATTTTGTTTTAGTTATACATTGCCTTAAAACTTTATTCTTATTTATAAAAGTTTTCGCTATATTGTTATCCTTACTGGGCATTTGAGCTCACCCCTTTTCTATGTTTTATTTTTCCCAGGAAGTGAAGATGTAAGTTATGAATGTCCTACAGGGATATTATGAGGGGATTATAGTGTGGACTGTGGAAACATTATGTTGTTGTAGTAGTTTTTCATTTTATGATGTAATGTAAAACTTATGAATATATCTAGTGTTTCCAAGGCTACTAAACCAATCGGTCTTTCGAGATTTGATCTTTCTTGTGATCATGCCAATGTTATGTAATAATGCACCGACTCTAGGCAACTAGGGTCAGGGCGTTACATTTATGGGCATCATTAATTTATTTGAAATATAAAAAATTATATATAATTTCATAAACATGATGGTTATAGTAAAAGGATAACAAAAGTAACTAGAAAATGGTTCAAGGGATCCAACCATGCAATAAATGTGCCTGGTCAAAAGCGTGTCAATAATAAAATCTATGGTCAATAATGGTATGTTATATACATGGGGAGAGGACCACTGTGAAATCATCATCACTACTCTATATACTCAAATCCCTCATATAGACACACCACTACACCCACCGGTCTATGTTGTATTGACCCTAAAATTTATAGAACCACCTGAACTATAGATTTAAGCCTCCACATTGTAGGCCACGATCTATTCCATATCTATACCAAAATATATAAAACTAGAAAATATGATCAATATATTTTAGTTCCCTGACCATGATACACCCATACCCTCCATGGAAAAAATACACCCCATGTACGAAACACTAGTTATAAATAGTTCAAACATCCTCTTTTTAATTTAAAACAAACTATTATATATTTTATAAAATATAGGATGCTAAAATGACCCCCCTATATATACCTATCATCCATGAGTAGATACATAAGGATTCCCACCAAAATAACTAAAGCTATTGGGATCATCCATCAGACTCCCACTCCAAAGTCACTTCATGCATCCATCTATGTAATAATTTGAAACAAAAAATTGTCACTACATTCTTTTCTAACACTTTATTACTATGGTATATTATCATCATTATGTGATCTATAAAGTATTTTTCAATATCTAGGTTTACGTATCTAAATTCGAACATAGATTTATGATCATTCAAGAACCTTTTATGATATGACATTAGAAACACGTCATGAATTCCTTGATATCATAGTGGAAGATCAAAATAGTTGGTCACTATCACGAAACACTTGAAAATATTGAATTTTCAAAAAAAATAGTGGGGCCATTTACCATTAATATTTAATCATGAATTCCCTAATAGTGGTTTCACTGAAAAGAAAAATCAGTGGCCATAAAACAAAAAATGTCATATTCCCCTATCGAATACAATCCTAGCATCTCAATGAACTTGTTTCCGATGCTTTCGCCGGGGCGCGCGCACATCCGTCCGTCAGGAGGACGTGCGGCTTTGTTGCCCCGCATTCCCGCTTTCCAAAGGTTGGCGGCATTCTCTCCTTATTCAGGGACGTCTGCTCCTTGATCGAAACGGGATGATGGGATGTCGGTTCTTCCTCCTGTGGATTCCTCCTCAGAACTCGTCACCAAGTCCGGGTCTCCCTTATAGACTTAATACGTAGTTCGTGAAACTCTTCCCAGTGCCATGTTTCCATGGACGCCGGTTAATTACACTACTTCTTTCGGGACATTCCAAAGGGTCCAGTCAGGGCAGCAACCTTCGGTCGGAGTAGACGGAAACATCAGGAATGTCGGGGCATCTCTGGGTGCGTGGACATTGGGGAACCTGTATTCTTCCTCATAAGAGGGCATCTCAAGGGTGCAGAACCCGAGGCGTACATCTGAGGTTTTCCTCAGCTTCCTGTGTTTAACACAGGGTATATTGCAAGATTAACGTCTAGAAGTGACGGTTACGCCAAAGGCGTGTCATCAGAGGTTTTCCTCAGGCATCTCGTGTTTATCACGAGGTGGGCCGTGAGTTTAAGGTCTTGCAGAGACGAAATGATGCTGATCAGGACGTCCCATAGAGACGGATCAGATTGGTACATGCCTAGGAGGGAACACCTGGATGTTTTACCAAGGGTATGGATCAAAACGCCCAATGAGGACAGATCTAAGGTGGTGCACTCCCTAGAGGGGAAAAGGGTGATGAATCGGGGTGTACACAGAGGACAACGACCCAGAGATATGATGGGGCTTACACGTGGAAAGCGGCCCATGCGCCGCTAGGAGCAGTGAGGAGGTGGATGGCATGATCCCACCGGGATGTGGCGGCCCGGGTGACAATCAGGATGGGTGGTGGATGGAAGAATGAAGTGGATGGGGAATGAAATGGGACCATCGCAGGGGGTGATAGTGAAGTTGGTATTGAGCCTTGAAGAGGCTTCCTACGTATCCCTGTGGAAGGGAATCAAAGTCCGCATAGTTCGGGAAAGGTGGACCTTGGTCCGATGGGCCTCGTCAGAGTACCGATGTGAAAGTAGACCCGCGGGTCCACTAATGGTGGGCTTGAACCTTGGGAAGGTTTCCTACGTACCATTCCTTGACATGGATCAAAGACCTCATAGTTCAAACGGGGTTGGGTCGCAATGGCTTACCACTGGACCAGAATGTAGTTTAACGTCATGCCGGACGAATATGGGACCCGACGTGAAGAAACGACGGGTGGGTGTGTCGGTGAACCGACGTGAAAGTAGACCTTGGTCCACTATTGGTGGGCTTGAACCTCGTGGAGGCTTCCTACGTACCATGCCTTGACATGGATCAAAGACCTCGTAGTTCAAACGGGGTTGGGTCGTAATGGCTTACCACTGGACCAGAATGTAGTTTAACGTCATGCCGGACGAAGATGGGACCCGACGTGAAGAAACGACGGGTGGGTGTGTCGGTGAACCGACGTGAAAGTAGACCATGGTCCACTATTGGTGGGCTTGAACCTCGTGGAGGCTTCCTACTTACCATGCCTTGACATGGATCAAAGACCTCGTAGTTCAAACGGGGTTGGGTCACAATGGCTTACCACTGGACCAGAATGTAGTTTAACGTCATGCCGGATGAAGATGGGACCCGACGTGAAGAAACGACGGGTGGGTGTGTCGGTGAACCGACGTGAAAGTAGACCTTGTTCCACTATTGTTGGGCTTGAACCTCATGGAGGCTTCCTACGAACCATGCCTTGACATGGATCAAAGACCTCGTAGTTCAAATGGGGTTTTGTCGGTGAACCGACGTGAATGTAGACCTTGGTCCACTATTGGTGGGCTTGAACCTCGTGGAGGCTTCCTACGTACCATGCCTTGACATTGATCAAAGACCTCGTAGTTCACACGGGGTTTTTCGGTGAACCGACGTGAAAGTGGACCTTGCTCCAATGGGTGGTGAGCTTGAACCTCATAAAGGCTTCCTACGTACCATACCTTGACACGGATCAAAGACCTCGTAGTTCGTATGGTCACAACGGCTTACCACTGGACTGGAATGGGACCCGACGTGAATGAGCGACGGGTGGGCTTGAACCTCGTGGAGCCTTCCTACGTACCATGCCTTGACATGGATCAAAGACCTCGTAGTTCAGGTGGTCACAACGGCTTACCGCTGGACTGGAATGGGACCCGACGTGAATGAGCGACGGGTGGGCTTGAACCTTATGGAGGCTTCCTACGTACCATGCCTTGACATGGATCAATGACCTCGTAGTTCAGGTGGGTTTCGCCGGTAAACCGATCTGAAAGTAGACCTTGGTCCACTATTGGTGGGCTTGAACCTCGTGGAGGCTTCCTACGTACCATGCCTTGACATGGATCAAAGACCTCATAGTTCAAGTGGGTTTCGCCGGTGAACCGACGTGAAAGTAGACCTTGGTCCACTATTGGTGGGCTTGAACCTCGTGGAGGCTTCCTACGTACCATGCCTTGACATGGATCAAAGACCTCGTAGTTCACACGGGGTTTGTCGGTGAACCGAAGTGAAAGTAGACATTGGTCCACTATTGGTGGGCTTGAACCTCATAAAGGCTTCCTACGTACCATGCCTTGACATGGATCAAAGACCTCGTAGTTCAAATGGGGTTTTGTCGGTGAACCGACGTGAAAGTAGACCTTGGTCCACTATTGGTGGGCTTGAACCTCATAAAGGCTTCCTACGTACCATGCCTTGACATGGATCAAAGACCTCGTAGTTCAAATGATGGGTCAGGGTCGGTGCTCACTCTAAGCCCACGTGAGTCATGCTCGGTGTGAGAAACAAGAGGTTGCAAGGACCTGACGATCACGTCGCGAAGGGTGCGTCCGTGAGAAGCGAAAAGGGGCTTACGCGTTGAGCGGCCCATGGTGTTGGGACTTACTCCAGGATGGAGGCCCAAAGGAAGAGTGATGATGATTTCGGGCTTGAGCCTTGAAGAGGCTTCCTACGTACCATGCCTTGACATGGATCAAACACCATGTAGTTCTTCTGATGACTGCTTACCACCAATTGGTTGGTTTCAACGGCTTACCGCTGGATTGGGTGTGAACGGCTTACTGCTAAATGTGGTCGCAAGGGCTTACCACTGGATAGGGATGTCAACGACTTACCGCTGAATAGAATCACAATGTCTTACCGCGGGATAGGGTTGTCAACGGCTTACCACTGCATAGGAATGTCAACGGCTTACCGCTGAAAAGGAGTGACAATAGTGGATGGGGCTTATGCAAGAAGCTGCCCGGGTGCCGCTATGGAGCGGCACTGGTGAATGGGGCTTAGGCTAGGAAGCTGCCCGGGTGCCGCTATGGAGCGGCACTGGTGTATGGGGATTAGGCTAGGAAGCTGCCCGGGTGCCACTAAGGAGGGGCACTGGTGAATGGGGCTTGGGCTAGGAAGCTGCTCGGGTGCCCCTATGGAGCGGCACTGGTGAATGGGGCTTAAGCTAGGAAGCTGCCCGGGTGCCACTAAGGAGTGGCACTGGTGAATGGGGCTTAGGCTAGGAAGCTGCCCGTGTTCCACTAAGGAGTGGAACTAGTGAATGGGGCTTATGCTAGGAAGCTGCCCGGGAGCCACTAAGGAGTGGCACTGGTGAATGGGGCTTAGGCTAGGAAGCTGCCCGGGTGCCGCTATGGAGCGGCAATGGTGAATGGGGCTTACGCTAGGAAGCTGCCCGGGTGCCACTATGGAGTGGCACTGGTGAATGGGGCTTAGGCTAGGAAGCTGCCCGGGTGCCGCTATGGAGCGGCAATGGTGAATGGGGCTTACGCTAGGAAGCTGCCCGTGTGCCGCTAAGGAGCGACAATGGTGAATGGGACTTATGCTAGGAAGCTGCCCGGGTGCCACTAAGGAGTGGCATTGGGGAATGGGGCATACGCTAGGAAGCTGCCCGTAATGTCTTCCTCATGTATGGCCATGAGGGCATCCCAACTCACTAGTGGGTTGAGGTATGTGCCTATGCGCAAGTGCACAAGAGGGATAACGCCAAGGGCGTTGGAATCAGCCCAAACAAAGGGACACGAAATGTGTGAATCACATGCCCGGCATTCGGAATGCGATGAGAGTGGCGTGGCGATATAGGATAACTGCTGACCATGTTCACAACACAACATCCTATCGCGTTAGCATAAAATGGGGACAAACAAATGAGGGGTCGACTGCTGACCGTATTCGAAACACAGGACCTCAAAGTGTCACCCGAAGCCTTTTGGGGCGTTGGCCCAGGACAGCAGTGGGACCATGGGTCTACTGTCCATACTGTTAGGGGGTCCCTTCAGACTTGGGAAATGGATGCAGATCTGAATGAAGGACATGCAAAGCGTGGGGTGGAGTGCTGGAATGTTTGAACGGATTCCAACGCTCTTGAAACTATGCCACTGTAAACATGGCATTAGGCATCTTATGCTAGGAGCATAAGGCATCTCTCGTTTAGGGCAAGAGGCATCCTATCATTTGTTAGATAGGGATAATACTACAGTTTAGAGTCATGTAGGTAGGACTATTGGCATCTCATGCTAGGAGCATAAGGCATCTCTCGTATATGGCGAGAGGCATCCTATGATTGGCACATAAGAATTACTACAATTTAGAGTCATGTGGGTAGGACTGTTGGCATCTCATGCTAGAAGCATAAGGCATCTCTCATATAGGGCGAGAGGCATCCTATGTTTGACACATAAGGATTACTACAGTTTATAGTCATGTAGGTAGGACTATTAGCATCTCATGCTTGGAGCATAAGGCATCTCTTATTCGGAGCAAGAGGTATCCAATGTTTGACACATAAGGATTACTACAGTTTATAGTCATGTAGGTAGGACTGTTAGCATCTCATGCTTGGAGCAGAAGGCATCTCTTATTCGGAGCAAGAGGTATCCTATGATTGGCACATAGGGTGTACTACAGTTTAGAGTCATGTCGAAAGGACTGTTGGCATCTCATGCTAGGAGCATGAGGCATATCTCGCTTGGAACAAGAGGCATCATATCATTTGATAGATAGGGAGAATACTACTGTTTAGAGTCATGTAGGTAGGACTGTTGGCATCTCATGCTAGGAGCATGAGGCATCTATCGCTTGGAACAAGAGGCATCCTATCATTTGATAGATAGGGAGAATACTACAGTTTAGAGTCATGTAGGTAGGACTATTGGCATCTCACGCTAGGAGCATGAGGCATCTCTCGCTTGGAACAAGAGGCATCCTATCATTTGTTAGACAGGGAGTACTACAGTTTATAGTCTTGTAGATAGGACTATTAGGCAGAAGGTGCCTAGAAATGGTTGGTTTTGGGACTTACGCAAGGGCGGCCCTTTCTGGTTCAACCTGGCATAGGAGCCAAGTGATCGGGATTGGAGGAGTTGCCTGAGGGATGGTTCGAATCGAGGTCCTCGGGGAATTGATGATGAGAATCTCGACTCACGACATGGAACGAAACCAATAGGAATATGTCAACTCAAGGTGTTCCATGATGTGTGGAGGAGTATCTCAAATCATGGTGTTCCATAGGTGGTAGGTGGGACCGCATAAGGGGGCAATGGAAAATCCCGGCATCCCGGCCCAAAAAGTTCGCGGTGCGACTCTCCATTTTTCATGGGCGTGAAGGTAGGATCCTCGCGAAGGATGGGTCTTCGCGAAGTAGCTTCGCAAAGCATGGCCTCATGGAGCAATGGTCTCTCGCGGAGCAAAGGGGTCTCACGGAGCTTGGTCTCGCGGATCAGCATCGCGGAGCATGGTCTCGCGGAGCAGCATTACAGAGCAAGGGCTCGCGGAGCAAAGGGCTCTCACGGAGCTTGGTCTCGCGGAGCAGCATCGCGGAGCATAGGCTCGCGGAGCATGGACTCCTGGAGTCTCGGCTCGCGGAGCAGCAACGCGAAGGAAGCTGCTCGCGGAGCATGGCTTTGCGGAGCCGCAATGCGGAGCTCCGCTCGGCCGCCCAAGGGGCGAAGTGGCCGTGGCCATCCTCTCGAGAAGGGGGGTGAGCTGGGTATTTATAGGAAGGGGCGCTGCGAAGCAGAACTTCCGCGCCGCCTCAGGAGCTTCGCGGCACGCTCGCGAACGTCAAATGCGTTCGCGGAGCATCACCGCCTCTGGAGCTTTGCGGTGGCTCGCGAACGTCAAATGCGTTCACGGAGCATCTCCGCCTCTGGAGCTTCGCGAGGCCGCGATGGTCGGGACGCTTCGCGGCGGGGCTTCGCGGGACCGTGCTGCACGGGTGCTTCGCATCGGTGCTTCGCATTCGTGCTTCGGGAGGGGTCTTCGCGGCGCATCGCAAACGTCAAACGGGTTCGCGGAGCCTCTCGCCTCATTACTTCGCGGCGGCGCTCCGCGACCACGGAGGGGGCTTCGCGAATGGGCTTCGCGAACCAGATTTCCAGCCCAACATTAAACGTCCATAACTCCTAATCCTTAACTCCGTTCGGGCCCTACGACCAACCAAATCGAAGCTTGCGAAATGGACTATGATCTTGGATCATGTATGGAAGCATTTGGAAAATTTTGGGGACGCATTTTTCGGGGTCTACAGTACTATTCAAAAATATTCTCATTATCTATGATTTCTCAAAGTTCTCGTGTTTCATGTTCATCTCCAAAAAAACTAACTAATTTTTACTAATCCAACATAGAAATGGATGACATAGTTTCTCGAAGAGAGCAGAGAATTTTTTTCACGTGAATAGAATTGAAGAAGTTATTGTTTTATGTGAATTCATCCAAGGATAGGGGATAATCCCAAGATCGACATAAATCCCTAACATATCACCACAAAATATCTTTCATGATATGTAACATCCACTAAAATTGACCATCATTCTATGGATGATATGATGTACTATAACAACCTTTTTTTGATAATATGTTTTTAATGATTAATATCAAAAAGATACACATAATAAATCTGAAATAGAACATGGATCCTTGTATAGTTGGGAAATTAGGTACATATATTAATAACCTAAAAAATGGGATCATAAAAATTATCTAAAATATCTATTAAGTGATCCTAATTTCCCAAATTGTTCAAAAACTATATGGGATAACCTAGGTATGTACTTAAGAACTAGGTGAGGTATAAACTAGAATATGTGAATAATCAAATAATAAAATAAGGTATAGAAGTACATGTGATTAAATAAGTATATTAATGAAATATAATAGGTGTTATAATCCTAAACATGTACATAAAATCATGATATAATATAATTAAATTATGAAAACATGGAAATGTGGAAAATAATAAATCATGAAAAAACACAAGTTAATGAAGATAATAAATATATAATCATATGTTGTAAAGAGTACCATCAAGTATTAGGTATACGACCTAATCATATACATCACATATGATTAGAAAATAAGTTACCCAATGCATTGGAGGGATAAATAATTCTAGGCCGACTAGTCTTATCCCTAACATGAACAAGTATAAGTGTGCTAAATATATTGAACAACATAAGTATTTATTTCATCTTATTTAACCTAATTAATAAGGATTATGTGTTATATAAATTTAATTCCCAAATCATGTAAGGATATGTTCATCTATTAGGATAACATTGAGTGGAAATAGGTATGGTTCACCAAAATTCAAACGTATGGCATGAAAAAATAATAGGATAATGTCATAAGAATAATGGTTGTATGTAAAGATACATCTAAGGTGTTAATGTGGATTAAATTGGTATATAATCACTTGTAAATCACATTTATATTAAGAATTATTTCAAAAGACATATTGATACATCAGAAATTGCGAATAAAATGGAATATAAAAAAGAATTTACCTGAACAATGAGGAAATATAGAGGGTCTATTAAATTATTATGGTGCTTCTTAAAGCTTTACAAGGGCTTCTTAAGAGATTTATGACACTTTAATAGGGATATAGAAAGTTATTATCAGAGACACTTAATAATATAATGATTTTTAGTGGAGATACTTGAGATATTGGGTGAGTTTATATAGTAATAGAGAGAGGAATTATTTATTAATTTCTAAGATTACATTTTGGATTATATAATAAATTAATCCAAACTAGAAACGATCTCATATATTTTTACCCTGCAATTTTACAAATAAGGTAGATCTATGTATTATATAATATCATTTACATAAATAAAAAATAGCATTCCTTTGGTGAGGTGGATGTGAGTCATGTTCATATAGAATCAATTTTAGATCTATAAAATATATAATCGGTTTTGAAGAATTCAATAGGGGTTTATAATATTAATTAAATAACTTCAATAAAAAATAATTTTATTTGTTTAATGTAAATTGGGTTGTGGATATTATTTTTAGTTTTTATTACCTCACTTTATGGATCTCATGATGTCGTACTAAACAATGTATATTTATACTATATATAATATATACAGAAAAATTTGACTATTCCATGAAATTATTAAAAATTATCAACTATATATTTTAAATACATTAATTTTAAAAAATAATATGTATTTTATAATAATAATAAATAGATATATATAATAAATCATACTTTTAAATAAAAAAATGATCATTTATTGACAAATTATTAATTTTAGACAATAACTGTTTTCTAACACTTATAAAAATTTCAAATGATATCATAATATTATATTTTCATTTTTATTTATAAAATTTAATTTAATAATAACCTTATAATAAGATAATTTTTTTTTTTAAAAATCAGGAATTCATTAAAATTATTTTATTGATTGAAACATTATATTTCAAAAATATACAAATTGTGATTCATCATACAAAATATATTTTTATCATATTTTTTGTTTAAAAATCATAATTTATTAAAATATAAATATAATATTTTTTATTAATAATAAAAAAACAAATTATAAAACTATTTGGGTCTAGATACATTTTCCATTATTACGCAAGTGAATTTAATATAGGTAAGTATTGCGATAATGAGATTTTGTTAGGTTGGTTCAACTAACATGATTTAATTTATGATATCGATTACCTATAACTTCTCTGATAAATGGTTTAGATCGTTCATTGCTTTTTTAATTTTATCTAGGTATTATTCAAGTTAAAAGATGAGTTATTGTTTCTCCCCCAGAATATATGCCAAATGTTCTTTATAATGTATGATCAAAATGGTTGAGATATTCACTTTTTTAGAATGATTCAATTAGATTTATCATAACCCATAGTATATACTAATCATGGCGATCAATGTACAATGGCTATATTATATATCATTTTTATGTGTAATAATATTTTAAATTTTATAGAATATAACATGTAATTGAGAAAAATAACCATAGTAATGTTTGTATTTTGAATAATTTTTTTAATGATTAATTGCTTTCTTTTGAAAATAAGATGCCTTTTATAAATATTCAGTTATATACATTATTCCCCCTTTGAAAAAAAATTCCCTAAGAATTATAAGTTTTTATATTAAAATAAATTAATTTATTTTTCTTCATCCCGTCATTTTGGTTTCATGTTGAATATTTAAACATATTGTTCTTCCATAGAACTTTTTCTAGGAATTATTCCATTCTAGATAGAAATTTCAGGTTTTAAAATATGTTTTCATCGAATGATCCATGTTTGAATGATCATTTTATAGTGGTATCACTTATCGATTCAATACATGTGACATGCCTCTTTTGTACATCCTCAAGTGGGGTAAAAAAACACATAATGCACTTGAGATATCTAAATATGGAGTGCTAGTTTATTGGAAAAAGCATTGATGTGGTCATTGATATAAAGGGTTAAATTTATATTATATGAAGGATTTCCTTCTTTTCAAATTCAATGATTTTATTCCAAAGATATATACAGAGTAACAATTTTTCTCTAACGTCAAATTCCATATATCATCAATGATTGTTTTTTTAGATTCTCTATGATGATTTCATATGATGATGAATATTTTAAACATTATCTATCATTTATTTGATACAGTTAGGCCCCATCAGCTTCCTCTCTCCACATTAATCGCATCACGTTAGATTCTAATACCTATTACCATATAAATCCTCATATGATGGAATTTTAATTCATGAATAGAAGTTTTCGTTAAATTATTAATACACTTGGTGAAGATAATGATGAAAAATACATGGTAATACATTACAAAAGTTCATAGTATATCCATATGAGTTTGAATGGTTCATTCAGATCGACCATCCATATGAGGGGGTGATGTAGCGTTGAATCGTTTTTATCCAATTCATACTAAACTCATCACCAAAACAAGAGGTAATCATCATATCTAGATTAGATACAATAGATAGTGGAAGTCCATAAATTATTTCCAATTAAAATTTTTATATCATGAATATTTTGGTTATAGATAAATCATCCTTGATATCCATGAAATAGGATTTCCTTGTATAGAGATTTACTACAACACATATAGAGTAATTTTATTTAGTTTTCCCAATAATTACTATGATAAAATGCATGGTTATGTAATCCGATTTTTTAATGGTATAGGTAACAGTTTTATCATTCCATTAAACCTATTTTTTTCCACCATTATTATTGGAATACCAAGAATCAAAATACTAACTCATAATTATCCATCATTTAGATATCCCAATATAATTTGTTTATTAATTATTTATACATATTACTTCATCATAGATGAATAGCAAAGGGTGATCTATAAACATCCTTAAAAATATCATCACATAAATTCTTTTTTTAATGGGACACATATTTATATTTCAATCATTATAAAAATATTTGAAATTTTTTAACTATTGAATATTCACGAAAATTTTCTATAGGATCTCATCATCCTTATGAGCCTCATTGATCCTATAAAAAACATACGGATTAGTAGTTATTTGATTATGGTATGAAGAAAAAAATTTATTATTCCCATGTATATCATATTCATGTCTATGAAGATTGAATCCCTTGATATTCTCATTATGGATAGGTTTTATGATATTTTGAACTTAGTTGATTGTATACTTTGTTATATTTCTTAGGATGGTAATGGAATAAAGAATCATAACATTTTATCATCTCTAACCTCCTTCAATGGTGTATACTGTAATCCTTTTTGTGTCAATATAAATGATTCTTTTATAATATGAATATATTTTATACTTATCCATGTACACATAATGTCACAAAAAAATAAAAATCAATATCAGTGTATATAATTCTAGATCATGTGTTTGGTAGATATGATAATTCATCATTGATTATTTGGAGGCATTGGATATCAAATTTTTATCTTTCAAGAATACACAACCAAATCCTTTCTAGTTTCATCATGGTAGATCAAAAATCATTTCCAACTAGTGGGTAATGTGATCACAGGTGATGTAATTATCATATTTTTATATGCTTATAGTTATATTTTCATTTATTTGTATAGAAAAATGCGACACTCATCCTTTTCAACATAGTTATTGGTCTTTAAAATCAAGCAATGATTCTCACAAATCGATGATAGTATAACACAAATCTAATAGAACAATATATTTATGTAATTAATATTAGAATTATTTATCCTTCAATTTCCATAGTTTTAAAGGATCCACATATATTTATTTTCTGGTGATACGATTCCATTGGAATTTTACTTCGTATATCCAAAACTCACATTTATTGTACTTCACAAAGAATTTTTCCTTTTATAATTTCTTAAATATTGAATTCTAATTCCCCTCATGTTCCTTGTTAATTTCAGAGTATACAATAATATAATATATATAGACTATATATATTTTTTCAATGTAATTTTTAATGAATATATCCATTATTTCTGTGAATATTTTTTTATCATTGTTGAGACAAAAAAGAATCATTATGAACAGAAGTCTCCTATACCTTATATGAAAAGAAATATTGGGGACATCCACCTTATTCGAATTTAGTTTATTATACCCATAAAGAATGATTACATTATAGAAGTAATGGGATTTACATAAATGATTGAAAAATCAACAATCTATGACACTAACTACTTGTTCTTTATTTTAACCTCATTAATCTCATGATAATAAATTGAGATTTTCATTTACCCACTCACATTCTTGATAAAAGGGACTAGTGCACTCCATGGTGAAGAACATGGGTGTGTTAACCATTTAACTAGATTATCCATTAATTGATTATTTAGCTAAATTAGATCAACAATAAAACTTATACATGGATTCATCGATATTTAAAACTACCTTGGTATAATTTCTATCAACAACTCAACTTATAGATTTGGATTATTACTAGGGAATTCATTGGGAATACCATATTCCAATTCCCTTATAGTGGAAATGTTTTCAAGGTTGATATTTTCGTTTTTCATAGTCCTTTGAGCTGGATAATCTTTCTTATTAGGGAATAATATCCTTTCTTGAGGTGTTATAAACAGTTGAAGTTCAACCTCCACCTTTCAGTTATATCTAATCGAAGAGAGATTAATGATATAGATGGTGATTTTATTCTCTTGATAATTTATATTGACTTTGTAATAGGAAATAAAATACATTATTACTATTATCTCAAATTCAACTTAAATGAGAATCAAAATATTTTTTGGGAAATTTATCCCTCAATTTTAGAATATGGATGAGTTATATACATGTCATGTAACAATTTACCCATTTTCATTTATTGTTGATAAATCATCATCCATATTTTGTGGTGGGTTCTAAACAGTTCTAATAACCATACATCATTTGAAATAATACAACTAACAAAAAAATATCATACATTTAAAGTTACTGAATGGGTGAATGCGTGCCTTTTAAAATTTGATTATAGTTTTAATAATTTTATATCCAAAAAATAAACTTATGTGCGAGAAATTTTAAAATATTAAGCATTAAAAAGGGAAAATGTGAATTTCGAAGGGATAAATCAAAATTAAAATACATTCTATAACCTATGAATTTATAGGTTTCAATATATGTTATCCATAATCTATTTACTAAAATATGATTTTATGTTAAATTTTTTCCATAATAAAATCTTTTAAAATGATTATGAATTTACCACAGAATATCACCAATGTGTGTGTAACCATGTGGGTTGAAATGGTGATTAGAAAGCACATGGTGATGATCGTGTCTATCCTAATCCACCCTTTTTATCATTATCACCCCTAGGTACAAATGTCCAAGATCCATATCCACTTGTAGTATCCATACTATGATACATTTTCTTGGAAACCACTTAATCTATCATCTACCAAGTTATATGGATTTTTCAATATGATTAGTCTTATAATTAATGATTTCACCATAGATTTATAATCCCAATAAAAACATAATAAACTATTATCTAATGCCAAATTTGATATCCCGTATTTTAATAAATGTTACCTCATGAATAATTACATAAATACAGACATTATAAAACCCAAAAAGATCATGCAGCATACTTTATTTGGGTAATAAAGTACATATAACAATATCATGAAACATGGGTACATCAATAGTATCCCACAACTGAAAAGATTTTCTTAATTTCCTTTGATTGTATAAAACTACATGAGATATCCTAGGGATGTACATGAGAATGTGGTGAGCAATAAAGCCCGATAAGGGAATTAACAAAGAAAATCATAAGTTAAAGTAGTATATTTGAGTCAAGAGGCATATGAAGGAAACATAATAGGGGTTAGAATCCTAAAAATCATCATCAAACCATGATATAATTTGATAAGATAAATTCATCTTGAGAATGGGGATATAATTTAAAAAATAACAGTAAGTATAACCTAAGAAAAATTACCAAGATAACATCACGTGGTGTGTAGAGTCCCATAACATATTAGGTTCACCCCATAATCCAATATATAATATCTCATGAGGAAAAAATCACCTAATGTCATGGTGTGATATACAACTATAGTCCCACCAATCACCTTTGTAACATGTGAATACATAATTATCCACATATATCATGCAACTTAAAGATGTATTTTTCCAATTTTAATCCCAAGTTAGGCAGTGTGGAATATATACCAATAATTTCCCATTAAAATGGTTACTTACATCTATATCAAACCCATTGAGTGGAATTGGGGATTGGTATTCACTATTCAAATGATTGGCATGAATTTTTCATAGTACAATTTTGAAATCTTATTAATGGTACATAATATTTAATCTAAAGGTTTAATTAGAGTGAAATTATTCTTTAGTCAGAAGTAAAATATATAGGTCTAGTAATAAAGAGGTATAGAAAAAATACTCCAATAAGAATACTTTTGAATTGAAAGGAATAATACAAATAAGGTTCTGGAATTAAAAGAAAATGGAAAGGATCCCTTACCAAGAGAGGGATCTTATTAAATCTTGGGATGATATTCTTAAGATCATCTGGGAAACATGGGAGGGATCTAGAGTGGTAATCTCTAATTAAAATAATACCCCAATGGGATTATATTATGTTTAATGGGTTGTTGGGTTGGTTTATATATAAAAAGAGAGGGAAATTCTAAATTAATTTCAAAACAATGGGTTTTGACTCTATTTAATAAATAAATCATAACCAGAAACCATCCTAGGTATTTATCCATATTTCATAAAAATGATTTTTTATTTCATTATTATTAATGTCAATGACCCAAATTCATTAAAATAATTCCCATGGTGATGTGTAAATGAGTCATGTTCATAAAAAAATTAATTTTAATACCATAAAATGTAATATAGGATTTTCAGGATTCATTATGGGGTTATGAATAAAACAACATCAAAAATTGATTAATGTAAAGAGGAAACATAATTTGGTTCGAGGATACTATTTCTAGTATATATTATATATATTTATGGATTTTTATATACATTGATACCCACTAGTTTTTTATACAGCATTTAATGTTTACCAAATAATATCCTCTCTCTCAAAAAATTATGAAAAATTAACTATTGGATATTTTTTATTTGGTTTTTTTAAAATAAATTTATTTTATAAAAGTAATTTTATAAATATAAGAATTTACACTTTTAAAAAAAAAATCATCCTTTATTGAAAAAGGCCAGATTATTTTAAAATAACTTTTTGTCAATTTCTTAAAAAACAAGTATACTTTATTAAAGTATATAACTATTTATATTTAGAAAATATTATATAATATCAATATTTTAATAAAATATCATTTATTTTAAAGAAAAATTAAATCCATCAAAATGAGTTTCCTAATTGAAACTATATATTTCAAAAAAATTAAATTAAATTTTTATCATATCGAAATATAATTTTTATCAAACATATTATTTAATGATTTTAATGTATAAAAAGGTAAATATATTAATTATTTTACTATGTATAAGAATATCAAAATTTTACTATTTGGGTCTAGATACATATCCATTTACTACAAAAATAAATTCACCAATATTAAGTTGTTTGATGGTGATATTTTCATTGGGTGGTTCAAAAAATAGGGATTTAGCTATGATCCTGATAAGGCTAAACATATCCTATAAATGGGTTTGATTATGATTTATTTTATGATTCTCAGAATGGTATTGGTTAAGTGAAATTTATAGTGATTCTATATCCCTTAGAAGCTCTAATAAATGGACTTTTTATTATATGATCCTTCTAGTTGAAGTCATTAATTATTTCATATTTATCAATTAGAATTATCATAACCCTTCATATATACAAATCATTATAATCATTATATAATATTTATATTATCATCGATTATTATGAATAACAAACTTTTAAAACTTATAGTATATGAATTATTATTTTCCAAAATAAAAAAAATAGTTCATGATTTTTCCAATGTATATTTAAAGAATCATTTATTAATTTATGATTTAATTAGATTTAGACATCCTCATGCCAATACATGTACACAATTTCAGATGAGTTACCAAATATTTTTGATGCCCCTTATAAAATTGTGACATTAAATATAAATCCCTATCCTATAAAATTATAGAGGAAACTGTATACTATAATATAATTATTTTTATATAAAATAGGACCAAAACCTCTACAGAACGAGCCTTGTAAATCGAAAAGAAATTAGTAACTTTCATTAGCTATTAAAATTATACCCATAACATTTCATGGCTCTTTATGGTTTCTTTTACCCCCATCATGAATTCCATAGTCATATTTTTCCACTTTTACTGTGGAATTATAAGTCGTTGAGGAAAAAAACCAAGAAAATCATGCTCAACATTTATCCCCTGCTATTTAAAGAATTGAGAAATATAATCAGCGATGTCCCTCTTTATAATAGGCCACCAGAACTAATGTCAATTGTCATGGTACATCTTATCAACCCCAGATTAACTACATGTTTTGAATAATGATAATCTATCATGAGATCCTATCACATAGAGAATGATTCTAAAATATTCACATTAATGAATATCATGCTATCATCAACTACGATCTATCCAGGGATTAGTTCTCTACCTTCCAATAGTATTCGTGTCACCACTTATTCCAGATCTGACTCTTGGAAAGTCTTCACAATGTCCCCTAATGAAGCAATAATTTCCAATGTTGTACATGATAGGATTCCATGATTCATAGATTCATCAAAAACCTATTCCTCCATTAAATTCACCAGACACCATTTCTATGGAAATGGATGGTCACGAAGAATATGGACTACTAGAATTATACATAAAAAATAATTTGTAAAGAAATTACTATATCTTATGGTATAGTCCATCTCAATGTTAATTTTTTTTAGATAATTTATTAAATTTCACTTATGTAAATTGATATTACACTAATAAAAGGTGTGTCATATGCTCTTATAGTCTGTCCAATCAAAGAAAATCACCAAAAAAGATAAAATGACACCAATTCTCCAGGGAATGGACCAAAACTATAAACTCTTGATAACATATCTGGTAGTTCCATACATGGGGATACATTTTATATGACCCATAAAAAACTAATTGGTTACTCAACATCAATACAACTACAAACTAAACAATTGAGGAATCCCATTACACTATGTATTTAATCCAAAACTCTAGAAAAATTTAATACTAGATTTTTCACCAATATCTTAATCAGATCATAATTAGAATCCTCACACTAATCAGTACATTAAAATGACACCCCATTCTAGCAATTCCCCTTCACTAATACAACTATGTTGGTGAATTCCTTGATGAACCACTGATAGTATTCATCAAACATAAGGATTCACATAATCTCAGACCCCTTTTGAGGTTGATTCCATGACATATTATCCTTCACCATATCAATATAAAGTTACATTAAAACCTCATAGATAACAAATCATGAAAAAATAACCTCTCAGATATTGAAATTACACATTTAGAACATGGAATAATGATGAAGCACTTATATTGTAGAAAACAATTTATCAAGATTTCGAGATTGTAACTCATTTTTTCCTAAATACATAATTATGTCATCAAAAAACACCATGATTATTGTTTTATGATATAGAAAAAATTCATTATTTATAATAAATATGAATACTACTGGTGAATTATTAAATCTAAATATCAGGAAAAGGTATACATACAATTCATATGATTCCCCAAATATCATGATAATGGTATTATCATTTCTACCACACACATTATGGTAACCATGTTGAAGAACAAACTAACAGAACCATTGAGTTCCCTATAACTTATCAAAGTGATTATATATCCCAGTTAAAGGAAATATATTCTTCAATATTTGAAATATCATCTTTTATAGTCCACACTATGATAAATAATATATTTTAACATCATAGAAAACAAACATTGGATCATTTTATGTTGATGTGTTTGTTTTGATAAATCATGTGGAATACAAATCTCATATCATTTCCCTAAACTCTCTCAAATCAATTTTCTTCATAGAAATGGGAGATTTTGATATTAGTTTCAACCTATAAAATGTTCTATAAATAAATACATGTGTCTAAATGTATAACTTATAATTCCTCATGGAATGAATACTGATATGGATATTCCACTGTAGGAAGGATAAATAATGTTACATTCAATTAAATAACAAAAACCTATCATGATACAAGATCCATGATAACTCCAGTCTAATAATGGTGTGGCCTCATCCTGCGTGGATATATTTCTACTCCCTAGAAATTATGTACCTCTCTTCAATAAGAATGGTGAAATTCATATATGTCCCAAAATAGTTGATGTTAGGACAATAGGTTATAATCACGGCCACCATGATTATCTCCCAAAATATAGTCATCTCAATGATTATGAAAACCAATAGATGTCCACAGTCGACAAAACTATTGAACACTCTATCTATCTCTATAGAAGATCAACATTCATCCCAAATAATCTTTTCCAAGAAACAAACTCATAAGATAACATTATATGATTTTTTAGACTATTATTAACATGATTTGGTCATAATTTTGGAATAAAATGTATAATAAAGATCAATAGAATGAGAAGATGTAGTTCTTATTATACCTTGAACAACAAATGGTTTCTCTCCCTTGTTAACTGAAACATATTCCACCTAATAGACACATATTTATATAGATCTATGTACATAAATCCGAGGCGTATGAATCAATTGAGAAAAATACACATTTTCAGTTAGTAACTCTTAATGTGGAATGAAAATAAATATGTGGGTCGTAATTCAAAGGATTCCTATACCACCACGTAATCTTGAACTAAATATTCTTAATAAAATCTAATGGAGATTCCCCATATTTCAAATCTTATATCATTTTCTCTATGGATTTTGGATGAACTAGTGTAAATGTATGACCCTACCATGGTTGATTCATTATAGAACTCCTCCAATGTGAGGTTAAGAAGAAATTCTCTACTCAACATACCTTCAACAACCCCAATACACATCAGTAGTCTCCCACATCATACAAAAAGATGTGAAACTCTTTACTTCAATAGACTGTCTACCCACATATGTACCACTATAGAGAATAATAATATCTACCTGATCATCTTCTATAACCTTTTTAATTTTCATGGGAATGAAAAAAACCTATGTGTATGACATTAGGTTGATTCCCCTGAAAAATAAAATGTTGTCAGTACAAAGACTGATATGGAAACTCCTAGATTTTTTATGTATATTTGGTTATTAGGGGCAGAACCTGAATTACATTAGTGGAAGTTGTGAAATATAAAAATACCATCACATATCTCTGTTGAAGTTCTGTGAAATCATTATAAGATCCATGCTAAATATTTCATAAAAGTATTCCCCAAAGTATAGGTTCTGAAAGCCCTTTAAATAAATAATCTCACATAATAATTATTTTCCCATGAAACCACATATCTCCTTGTGGGTAACTGAAACATGAATACTACTGTCATGACCATTCTATCCTCTGATATCTCAACAATGTAAAATTTACTCCGAGTAATTTTTATTTTTTCATCTATGAACTCATGGACCCTAGTGTCAAAGAAAAATGGTATTTAATTGAGCTATAATTCGTGAGAAAAATATACCATTATCCACTATACCCCTCTTTCTTAGGTAGGTGCAATAGAAAGACTGCAATATGGAGTGTTTCCAAAGTCTGTACCACTAGATCAGGTTTGGGGCCAAACTCCAGTGCATCCTCTTATACATCTTTTTTTACAACATCCATATCCAGCAGAACCATATAATTCTAGAATATATCACCATGAATCCCAATCAATAATGTTTAAAATTTCAATGTATTAAACATTACATAAATTTTTAGAACACTTATAATATATTGTTTACAATAATATCCTATACATTCAAAAGTTAATAAAATGGATTTCTATCAGAAGAAGTATCCTAAGAGATACACACACATCATGTATAACCCAACTAGATTTACCCAAGGATCATGTTTACTTATTTATTACATATACATTATTCGTAATCATATATACATATAAAAAAATATAATTCTCAAGTTAAAATAACTAATTCAATAGAAACATTTCATAATAGTAAACATAGATTTAGCACTAAACAATTACCATAGATAAAGGTATGTAATTAATGAACTGTTATGCCACACAAAATATATATATATATATATGATATATGATCCTTCCAACATTCTCATGATCCATAAACACCCCAATATCCAATAAAATAGTAACAAAATACCATAAACATTTACTAATATTTCTATTACACAAGTGATGGCCAAGAAAACAGTAACTCCAATACTCAAGTTCCAAAAAATATATTATTTGTAGCATATGAAAACGGAAAGAGATAAATGATCATAAATCATTAATAACATTTTGTGATGTCCTAACATAGATTTCATCTACAACACCCATGAAAAGATTCTATGTGACCTCATCCACACCTACTTGTAGGCATGATTTTTTAACAAGTAGTGAGGGTCTAAGGGTGAAGTTGGAAACCTATTCCCTTGGTAATCATAACAATACCACATTAACCTAACATACTATAAAAACATATAATTTCACAGTAGATGGTAAATAAAATATAATATAGTAAAAAAATTATACCATGTAATACATGTAAAATGAACCAAAATAAAATTAGGGAAATCCAAACCAGTAAATATAATGTAAAAGTATATAAATAAACGAAATTATATAGAAATCCTCCAAAGAGCATAATTGTACTACTAGTAGCATTGAAATCATCAACACAACTATCTATTTTCACCCTATATCCCTTCCCTAGATCTCTAATCACAAATTTTTCACAAGAATCATGATTCCAATGTAGTGTGTGATCAATGAAATCTCATTGGAGACTGCCAGTTCATATTAAACTAGATTTCATAAGTATAACTTCTACATTCCATGATAAATGTAAATCGGTAAGAAATAATTGAAAAAAATATATATTTAATTCACTTACAAACCATGCTACCAAGAACTAGGAAGTACCTAATTCGGACCCATGCAACTTGGATAGTCATAATGTATATTAGGAATAATAAAAAACTCACTACATGGTTGGTGAATTGGTCTCTCAAAAATCACAAGGCATCAAGTCAGATCCTGCCACCTAGCCATCACATCCTGCCTATATCTCGTGATATAACACAAGATCGTCATACCAATTCCTTGTCATAGGTAAATTTTCAAGGAGTATGAAACCTTTTAATGCCTTTTTTAGGTCACAAGGTTGTATTACCTCTCTTACCACTACCATTAGTAAAACATCAAGGTCTATATGTACTTTCCCTATTTGAGGCTCCATATATATTGTTACTACATGTCATAAACACTAAACCTCTAATTGTTAAAATTATTATGATTGTATATCTATTTTTAATCTCAATTGATAAGATAAAATGTTATATAAATATTGGATATATCTTCTTATGGTTTAATGACACCTTATATTACAATTTACTAATTGTTTGTTTTCCTTAGCAGGAATTGGGAATTCTAAACTAAAAAGAAACAATTTATAAAAAAATGGAATAATTTGGATTTATACATCATGAAATTATTTCACAACATGTATTCCACATTCATTTGATCAGTGGGACCAATTTATAGATTGTAAAAATATTCATGACATGAATTAAATACTTGATGTTTAAATACTTTAAACATAGTGAGATATTTAAAATCAGAATCCAATAGAATTTACATGTTGTGAAGGGAATACATGATGTGGGTCACATACATGATGTGAAGAATTTAAAAAATGTAATACTTGTTATATATCTTCCAAAAAATGATATAGGTCATGTATTTCATAGAATTAATGATTATCAATGAAGATTATGGATCTGATGTAAACATCATGAAACCCACTAAGAAATTGTGTAAAAGTCGACACTAAATCCATTTTAATCCATTGATTTACAAGAGTAAATTTTAGGTTCTGTGCTTTATAAGACTATAAATTTGTGTGACACTTTATAATGTTAAATGATTTTTGTTTAATGAAATATCTCTTTTTTACATTCGTGTATATTCTCTATTTCTCTTCAAAACTGAATTGTACATCATCCATTTAACATTTTTTATCAATTATGCTATTGTTAATTTAAATTCTATATTTTTTGACTAATTATTATAATACACATACTAATTCAACAATAATTTTGAATACCATTTTTAGTCTTATATCCAACATTTCTTGTTTCTTTACATTTCATTCTTCTAAGAATGATTTTGATTGATTTAATATTATTTCAGGTGTGGATTATTTAATTATAAATTTGTTTATTGTTATGAATGTAATTATTCGTTCATCTCTATATCATTAAATACTATCATGTGAAGCTAATTGACATAGACTTAGGGTTAAATATTATGGGATTTTCTAAACACAATAAATCAATAAAACAATCTTTGGTAACCAAATAGATAGTGTTGTGGATAAAATAATAATTTTTTATCTCATTCCTATGTAAAACCTTGACCATGGGAGGTGAAATTGATTGAACCTAGCCTAATTGGATTTGAGTAGGCTATGACCATTATAATATTATTATTTTCTCCACAGAATCAAAGAAAAATAAAACTAGGTTATTATATTTATACATACAATGGAATAATTTTAGATCCAGCATATCTAATTTTTTTTGACCATAACCAATTTGTGACCTTGAAAATCTTCCCTTCTTAATACATGGGTCTATAAAAAGTTCTATTTAGGATTATCATTTTTATTGAACCTTGAAATTTACATTGAATATATTTTCTTTCCTGAATTTATATCCATGATACGTTATTCAAGAAAATCCAAACCGGATTAGTGATGGAGAGGAATCTTACCAATCGTTTTGAATCAATTTGTTTCCTTCTTGTTAGTTGTTTCTAGGAGTTGGACATTGAAATAACACATTACTATATATTTTTTAGTAATGTTAATTTGGAATTAAAATTTATTATTTGATCATTACCAATAGAGTTAATGATGTCTTTCAATGACATAAAATTTTGTAGTTTTTTCCTAGGAATATTGTGTCCGTGACATAGTAGCATTTGAAACTAACATTGGATTAACTCACTCCAATTATTTTTCTCTATTTCCTTTCATAATACTATTTTGAAGAATAACCTAATTTCTCTCTATATTATCCCTCGTAGTGAATTTATTGGGGTCCATATACTTGTTTAACGATACTGGACAAAAAAGAACTAATTATTTTTTATCCTTATATTGGTAGAACTATATCATCTCATTGAAACTTGATTATGTCTAAATACAATGTAATTTTCTCGTTTGACCATCCAAAACACATATATCCACTCCCAAAACATACATTATAGTTAATAGTTTTACATGAATGTACCATCATGGATTATGTCTTTCCATTCATCAATGGTTAGATACCCAACATTATTCACTATCATATTATGGTATAATCATTCGACATCAATACAAGACTCATTAATGTATATATAATATTGTGTAATTTAGTGGAATGATAATTGAGGACCCCATGAACACATACCAAATATAATAGAGGTTTTTGAGACCTTTCTAAATCAATTTTTATCATCAAACACCATTATATTATGAGATTTCAATTTTACATACATGATTATGACATGGATTAGAATAAGATCCTATCTCCCAAATCCAAAAACACTATAGGATATTTATCTAATATGTTCCTAGAAAAATAATTCCCCTGATGATGAACCTTGAAGCTTAGGAATGAGATCCAAAACATCACCCATTATGACTGAGAATTAGTCTGGAATGCATATGATATATTCAAGTATCTAACTAGTAAATACACAAAATGTGGACTCAATATGTGGCTGTAATATCAAAAATTACATCACAGACTCAAACCTAATACATGAACTTTAGTGGATGATACTATTCATGGGAGACTAATGCTTATAATTTCTGAAGAAGGTAGAGAATATCTAGAAGATGTCTCCCATAATTCTAGACTATGGTGGAGAATTTAAGGAACACCTAGATAAGAAATACATCAATTGGAGTATACTACTGACCTTAGTTCCCAAGTAGTGTCTTTAATATAAAACATATATTCCTTTCGGATACATACTACACCATCATCCAATCTTGATCATGTTATAGAGGTCCACTATAGTGGGATCTTTATTGTTTTGAGACCTTATCAGCACTAAAAAACGATATAGATGAACCACAAATATAATATTACAATTTTTCAGTTATAATAAAAAAAATTATGACTATTTATCCCAACTATACCATCTATAGTGCTATTAGTAGATAAAATATCAAAATCCACAATATACTAATAAATGATATTTTATAAAGATGTGTGGAAAAAATTCACCATGTAATTAGGGACCACTGGGGTACCAACCACATATCTAGATCCTCAACCAAAACATCAAATATCTCCACAAACATTTCACCTAGAGCTCACTAACTGTTTTAGTAAGAACTTCCTTGAAAACCACAATAAGACCCACCATTATAGTCTAATCATGAAAATGATCCAATAATATTTTCTAAAAAAAATTTGATGATGGAGACCCCAGATACTAATTGAAAATTAAAATGTCTAGTCTATGAATCCTTGATAACCAAGTGAGACCAAAATCTCATTAAATAATTAGATTTTTTTTGGTATGTTACCTGGAAGTACCGAGACACTTCCATGGGAGGAGGGAAAGGAAGCGGTTCATGGAAGTTTAAATGTGTAAGAAAAACATAATCCATATATTAGTTAGTAAATTTTTCTTGATGAAGCCTATAATTGTGAAATAGGTATAAATAAGGATGATATTGATTTCAGAAGGGAAGCTTTCTGAGATAAAAAACTAGGTTCTAGGACAAATGATGATTCCAAAATACTATATAGAATATAAAACAAGGTCTTATATGTTAAAATACCAGAATAAAATCCCCATACCATTTCTAGAATTAATTTTGAAATAGAAGATCTAAATAAACTACAGTAAGGTTCTAGATATGTTTAAAAACTACACATTAACATCCCCACTATTGAATCTATCACTAAAATGCATGCATATGAAAAATTTATAAAGGGATATCTTTCCAATAACATGAAAATGGAAGGCCATGAATTAACAACATTAAATGAAGAATTATATTTTTTAGTTAAACTCAAGCATCCGCCTTTGATGTGAGATAATAAAATTTATCAATTCCATGCACTGTATTAGAATGAAACATTAGAATATCCTTGTATAATATTTCCATAAGAATCAATATCATGAGGATGAGAATATTCCAAACAAGCTGTCTAAATATATGAAGAAAATTAGAGTGGCACTAAAATTGGATGATTGATTAGTAAATTTCACACGAGGAAATCTCTATGATGTCTTAGTAAATATTGGAAAAATCATCTTTCCAGCATATTTCAACATCCAATAAATAAAATAAAAATGTTAAATTATTATTATAATAGGAAATATATTACACTCTATTGAGAAGGAATTAATTTTTTTGAATCATTGGGGAATAGTAGTCATAGTTGGTGATGAAAATGTATTGTTCAATATAGTGAGGCCACCAAGAATTATGAAGACACAATCAGTTATTAAGATATCATTCTCACTAATCAGAGAGATAATATGATGACCATCAGTGAAAACAGAGATAGATAGTACCCGGATGAAGATGAAGGTAGTGACTATGAGGATATAAATTAAATTTCACATATGATAAGGGATAATATAAAACCATTTATATCCTAATTCAATAAACCAATGATTTTGGAATGAAATCCGCTTTCTAGAACCTGAATATAAAATTACATATATATTATTGTCTCACATTGGGTTTTTATTATTTCATAATAGATGAACGTGTAAGAAGAAAAACATATTTAATTTTAAAAAAGGCACAAAAATTAAATTTAATGTGGAGTGGAAGAAATTAGAGGGATTAAACCAATCATATTCATATAAATATTTTATTAGATTAATGTGATAATACCATATGTTAATCCCATAGGAGAACCTCCTCTCATATAAATAAATTGTTCAAGAATTGAGTTCTAAAGAATAACAATGATAAGATAATATTTTTATTCTATAATATAAAATGGAAGATTCCTATATAATTTTCCCTAAGAAACATTGCTTAATAGTATTAAAATAAATGAATATGACATAATATCAACTCGAAAAATAACTGGGTGGAATATATGAATTGACTATATAAACCTCAATCCATCAACCTAAAATGTTATTTCCAATTACTTTTTATGGAACAAATGTTGGAGATATTAATTGGGCACAAATTATACTATTTCTTAGATGGAAAATCTAGGTATAATAAAATAGAATTTGACCTAGTGAATTTTTCAAATAATAAAATCCCATGTCCTTTCAGAGCCTTTTCTTATACATGGATGTCATTAAGATCATGAAATGAAATAAATATTTTTTATATGATCATGAAATACATCTTTAATAATTAGGTATAAGAGTTTTTATAAATATTGATGAATGATTCTTCCATCTATAGATTATATTTCTAGTTGTGCCTGAGCAGTCATGACCTTGTCCTACAACACTGGTATTAAAAAAAACTGGTATTAAATATGGAAAAATGAAAAATTTTATTATTAAGAGGCATAAAACTTATATAAATTATTAAATACTTTCATTGAAATTGATCCATCAAAAATTAAATTCATTAATGTCATACATGATCCCACAATCATAAAAGGAATGTGAATTTTTCTAGTCCGTGTGTGGATCTATTTTTAATTTGTGAAAGAATTTCTAAAAATAGCCTACACATTGGAAAACATTTTTTTGAAGGACACTACATTAAATTTCATTGAATATTTTCATTGAGAATTCAATATATTAATGAATATATTGGTATTATCTTTGGACATAATTACACAAGATTGGGACACAGCCATTGCGATAATATTAAACACCAGCGATTTCACTATATGCATTGTTTTAGGCTTCCATGTCATGAATATCTCTAATCGTATATGCAATTCAAGTCATAAAATTAATGATAATTAATCTAATAGCATGTCCATTGAAATGATAAAAATGGATGTATTGTATTCCTTTTAAAACATTCATTTTTAAACCATACTCTCTAATGTATTTGTGTATATTGATAATGTGGTAGTCAAATAATTAATGATTAAAAATAATACAAATAAATTGATGATGTGGTTGATCCTTATTTATTATGATTTTGATATAGTTATTAATGACAAAATATAATTTGGGAAAATAATTTATGATTACTTGTACCAAAACCCACTTCCCAACATTGAGGATGATGACAATCCAAACATTGAGGATGACTTCCTTGCTAAAACATTTTGTAGTATAAATACATAGGTATGATCATGGTTCACTAATATTAAAAAATTATATTTAAATGGTATCACTCTAACCAAATTTCTATAATAAAAAAATAGAATATTTGTTTTAGTTGATGCTTCAGATTACTATTAGGATGAGACATTAATATTCATTCAATTCTATAATCTATTATTCTGATGAAACATCCCGTAATATGAAATACAATGTATACATGACCTTTATCATGAATCACCAACCATATGGAATAATGGAGCTAAATTTACACTGAAAAAAATACTTCAATTTACATTATTATTTCCAAAACTCTATAATGTTTCAAGGAAGGTAATTCAAATTTGTGTTTTCTACCAAAGAAAGGACACCATTCTGAATATAAAAAAACTACTGCAAAATACCATTGTATAAGTCAAAATATTGGACATATAGTGAATTGATTTTATGGATTAATTAAAAATTACACATTGTAAATTTTATATCAAAGATAGTGTGGACTACATCTCCATGTGGGTAAATAATAAGGCTTCCACTCATGACATAGAAAACGTGTCCATGTATTTTTTATGCAATAATATCTTTTCCCAATTCAGATTTCCCGATTACTAATTAGTGATCAGGGAACTATTTTTTCATTAAATATCATTATATTATTACTCTTAAAATATAGAATGTGATATAATACTGGAACATTATACCAACCACAGACAAGAAGAAAATTAAAATAGTATAATAGGATGATAAAAAATTTATTGAGAAGATAGTGAACATTAGTAGAGGGGACTAGAGTATTAAATTAGATGGTGTTCTTTGGGAGTATAAAACATCATAAAAACTCCCATCATTAATACTATAATTTTCCTAGTATATGGAATGCCACGTCACCTACCTGTGGAAATAGAGAATCTATTTTACTAGTCTATAAAAATTTTGAACATTGTTGCTAAAATTTTTGGGGAAGTTAGAATTCAAAATATAGATGAACTGAGAGAAATTAGAAAGTATTACTATTAAATTGATAAAATAAATAATGAAATTAATATCAAGTAGAAATTCCAATAAATTATTTTTTAAATCTTTACATGAGAATATAATTTTTTTCTATTCAATTCCAAATTGATATTAATCCCCCCAAAGATGAAATCACGATGGTTGTTTCCTTTCGATTTCATCCATGTTTTCTCCTACGGGAAAATCTAAATTCAAAATGGTGTATAACCTTCCATTAGGATAAATTGACATGGGATTAGATTTTATCAGATACCATTACATGAGGTTTTTTCCTTACCTTCAAATTCATCAAAATTATGGCATTTCTAGTTGTTGATTTTAAATAAAGCACTGACTAGGAGGAATCCATGGATATGTCAAAAAGGGTAGATTAGTGTTAAGGATTGTTTAGTGATGGTGGAATCATATAAATGAGGGATTTTAAAATTGAATCACAACACGCAAAATAAACTCTATGTATTCCTTACTAGATATGTATATATCAAGGGGTTGAAAAATATTAAATCTCAATCATTACACATCATGTATAAATACTCGATTTGAATATTTACAGAATCTTCACTACTATTATTTACTCATCCAATATGGGAGATTCACTCTTGAAATCCTCAATTATTTCACCCCCATTCCATCTCCACTGGTCATCCATTCCCCTCACCTCCCTTGTATTCATACATTCACTCATCTGTATGTATATATCCTCTTACACATTCCTCTCCTCAAAAATGAAAAAACCAAAAACCCCAATGTAGGCTCCTCTAAACGTGTCTAGGAGTGTGATGTGCCACCTCCACTAAAGCGCCAAGTTCTAGATCATCCAGCACAATTCATTGACCCTTCTATATCATACTGCACATTAGTTTTTTTGGTTTATCCTATGTTGATAGATATCCCTCAACCATCTATTATAAGGGAAATTCCTAATTCATGAATGTACACTTTTAAAAACATTTCCCTGATCCTAAAAATTAAGATAGTCTATTCAGTGTAGAGTCTAAGACAATGAGTTCCAACAAGACCATATACCACACTATTCTTCAGAAGATCTAGGATCATGATGAGGTCCTTTATCTCATCGGTCAGATGTACCTTTCCACCATCACCATGGTGTACTGGGAGAAGTATTAGTAAATCTTACATGAGTTCCTAGGCAATATAGATCTATCCATCATCAAATTCACTTTTAGGATTAGATTCATGTATGGGGATCTCACCCTCAGGGACATTGGTGTTGGGATAAACATATATTCAAATGATTTTATTACACCCCCAGTTTTCCGAAACATATAGCTCAAAGTCAAAAAAACATATTTAAGATGGAATTGTACATTGATTTCATGGGATCAGCAGAGTGTTCAGTATCCTTAGACAACAATGAGATCTAAGTTGGGGGGTCCTTTCATGAAAATAGGGCATCATGATCTAGCCCATGTAAAGATGTCCTAATGATAATAAATTTAGACCATTATCCATATTGATGTGATTTTAATTTCTGTAGCCATGGGTATCCCCAACATAAACATCATTGGATTGTTTTCCTTATAATACTAACCCCCAGCATGGTGGGCTCATGGAACTCTGATGGGAGGCATATTCATCACCCATCTAATCTTTCATATCAGCGCCTTTGAGTCCACTAAGCCTCATTCATCTCTTGGATATATGTATCCCATTAATCATCTAATTCTCCCTAATATGGGGATACAATAGAATATGGAGGGGAACGTTTTGAGGGAACTTGAATACCTAAAAGATATGGATGAGGCACCAACCCATTAAAGCCCAAAACCAGTCTCACATGTATGTACATTAGTCACAACACCCTCTACCAGCACCATAGACCCTACCGCTTCTACCACTATATCCCCACCCCCTTCTACCACTACTTCACCGCCTTATCTAGCCACATCTTCAACTTCCCCGCCACTTCTTACTCACATATTGATGACTCTAATATAAATTCTATAGAACCATATGTAGATATGTCTCATTTTTTGAATCATATTCTGAAAACCATCTCACTTCATCATCTATACCCCCTCTACATGTCCATTTATCTTCCTACCCACCACTAGGTACTAAAATCCCTTCTACATTTATCCCACACCTCCTAATACCCAGGTTGACCTAACTCCCAAAATCATAGATCATAAATCCGAATATGAGTTTCTATTAGATGTGGCCATATAGGGAAAGGGACATTCCATTCAATCAACTTTTGAGGTACCTAGGACTCATCATTTTTTCAAATGTATCTCCTTAGTACATATAAAAAATATTCACTTTTGTCCTCAACCAAGAATGCTACCAACACCATGACATCTACTTTGGAAGTTGATGATTCTTCAACTACCTCTGTTTCTTTTATAAATATAGCGGATGATATCTATAACATGATATTTCGGTGGGAACATTTTATGCGGCTATTGGTGACTCCACCCATTCTATATAGTTATTAATATATACCCCTCTAGTATTTTATGCCATTTAGGGGTTTATTTTTAATATTATACACTTCCACCATTTGTTACTAGTGTACTATTTATAATATATATCAATATGATACTGTATTTTACACTACCACTTTCGTTATTATTTTAATACTCTCTAATACATTTCCTTTTTTATTTCTATCTATATTGTATCCTCAATGGTCAATGATGACCCCATTAGTACACTATATGGCATATCAAATTAGATTATTTTCTTCTAGTTGAGGTAATACACAATATTAAAAATTTCCAGCTATAGACAATTCATTGGCCTAATATCCCTCTATAGTGTTCATGACAGATACTGCTTCCACATGAGCAATATATTTAACCCATTTTGAGATGATTAAGACCACAAAGCATACCCATTAGCTCAATCACATTTCCACGAGTTTCCATATTAGGAAGAGGATATATGAGTTCATGGAAAAAACTATATGATCATTTTTCGCATCCTAAATGATGATGAAATCATAATTAGAAAACATTTGGAGGTTACCTGTATTTTTTGTTTTCTTTGTTTTCATTGTGTGTGTGGGAATATTTAATTTATATTTCATGCTCTTTTTATAGGTCAGTCATCTGAAACCTCTTTTTAGTCAATTATACCATCTATAATAGCTCATTTTTTATATATATATTTTTTTTACCTTCCCATATATATGTTTATAGATTTGATAACCCTTGTGGACAATAGTTTATCTAGCGCATGTAATTTATTTTTATAATTTTCTTCAAGAATCCCATTTATCTATTTCTGTCCAAAATGATTCCCCATGGAATGATTTTCATTATAAGGCTCTCTCAATCCCAAATTTTCAGTCAATAATTTCCATTTAATTTCTATATCTTTTATAAATTGATTCATATCCACATTACATTATTATAAACTATTTGACCTTTCTCATTTTTTATGTGAAGGTGTATTTAATGAGATTTATTATCAATAAAATTAGATAATTTAATTTTTTTCACTAGTCTAGGACACATTATTCATTAAAATATTTATTTAAATTGAAATATATTTGGACCCATCAAATTTATATATAATGTTTTGTTTGAGATTTTCATAATCCATAATTATTAATATATGTATTTGTATCTAGATTATTTAGTTGAATAATTTAATTCTAAGTATAGAATCTTTAAATTTAACTTGATTGACTTCTTAATATATTGTAATCCATGATTGATTTCATGTTATTAAATATATTCCCATTATCTAGAAAATTATAAACCAAAATTATCATTTTCATTTATGAACATACTTATGGATAGATTCGTTGGACTTGTAAACCTATAAAGACATGCATTGAGATATTATTGAGGCTATGATTAAACAAATACTCTATTAAAAAGATTGACATGAATCATTGGATCTATATTCCATATGAATCACCTAAAAATTTCCCATATTTATACTTTGTTGGATTGGAGAAAACATGTTAGTATAAAGTCGTTTGATGCCCTATCCCTTCTTACCCTACACTTTGTACTATGATTAATTTGTTTTATAAATAGTGGGGAATTTTTCATCAATTTCATACACAGGATGTTGATATTGAAGGTATGTACATATTACTTTTCACGATATTTATTTGACAGGGTATGTGATAAATTTTTTAATTTGATATGCTCACCCTATTGTTCATATAAATAAATTAAATAAAGTTGTGTGTTAGGATGTTAAAAAATAACTATTACCAGACCGATGAAATTTATGATGGATTTTATTGTGTAGGTTATAGATGTGAAATATATCATAGTCCTGAATTTGGATAAATAACTAAAATGAAAAAGATAATGGCATAAAAAAAATTTGTATTCTATTATGACATATTCATGGACCCAGTTTGAGATGTTTAATAATAAGAATCAATTTTACTCTAAGGATATTCTTTATTGAATTATTTATGTTTATCATGTATTATACCGAAGACATTACCCACATTTTTTAAACTAATATTTATTATCTACCTACAAAACCCCGTAATTAGAGTAATTGAATCATTATTGTTGAATCCCTATGATTAATTTTATATTTTTCATTATAAAGTGGAGATGTTATGTCCAATTAATGATTATTGTTAGAAAGTGTTATTTCTGGTATGATTTAATGTCTCGTGTTATCTTAACTTGAATTATTATTGAAAATTTATAATTTTTTTATTTCAAAAATAGGTATATATTCTGATGAATATTTATGATAATATAAATAGAAGATGAAAAAAATATGAAGAACATCACTAATGTACTGAATCTGGTAGACTATTTTTTTGTTTCACTAGTTTATATTTTTATAGTTGTAATTTTTTTTCATTTTTTTTCATTTATAATCCTATTGAGATGTTTATTTCAGGAGGAAAAGAAATGGTTCGTGTGTGGGGTAATTTTATATGAAAATTTTATATATACATTTTTGGTATATTTATTTAAGATTTAATATGGATTTATTTAAAAATGAACCGGTGTTCATTATATTTTTTTGGGAATTTTTAATTCTAGATACAACATAAAATGATCTTAAATTATAGAAGAAGAGGCATTACACGGTGTGAAAGCCTTTTATGTCATGAATTCCTCATTCAAAAAATACTTAAGGAACATAGTACAACCAATTAAAATAATCATGATTTGGATTCTTTAGATGATGTGTGAAGACATTACACTTTGTGAGATCTTAAAAATCAAAATCCCATTAGATTTATATGATTTGACGGGAATATAAGATACGAGTCACAACCACAATGTGAAGAATTAACACAACCAGAAATGTGCGAGATATTATTCATCAAAGATACCTGCCCATGATTTTTCAAGATTCAACATTCATAGAGAATTCTATTGATCTGCATTTTACAACATGAAATCCAATTACTCATATTGTACCTATTAATATAAAATCCAATAGAAACCAATAACTCATGTAAAGACATTACACATACTATAATATTTGATAGTATAAATATTTGACCACCTATACCTTTTATAGAGAGTTGAGAGGACTGAACATTCCACCATTTTTATTTGTTTTTATTCTATATTTATTTTCCAATATAAATTTTAATTTACTAATTTAAACATTTTTATCAATTATTTTTCTGTTTCACGTCATTATATATTGTTTGATCGTTTGATATAATTCTATACATGTTTCAAACATTATTTTCAGTTCCATTTGATGATTTCTGTAAAAAAAATATTTGTTTCATACCTATAAATTCATTCTTGTACGTTTTTTATTTATATTAAATCATATCATATGTGGGTTATTTAATTCTAAATTTATTTATTATAATGTAAAAAATTTTTCCCTCTTTAACACTTTCATTTGATACCATAATGTTCTGTTATTCTACATATGGTTGTGGTTTGAGATTAAGCGTGTTTAAAAAAAATGAATATTTTCATTATATATTGGAAACACTATGTCTATTAATTTTTTAAAACAAAAAAAATTCTCTCATTATTTTTCTCAACTCAATCTATGGGATGTTTAATTGAATGATTTACCATTAGCATGTGATAATTGTTTCCATAAATGCTATTTTCACTACATCTAGTTTGTCAGCTATATATGGACCAATGAGTATATGTTTCTTAATTTGATAATGTTTTCTTTTCCATAACCAATTTGTGACCATTTTACTACATCACAACCGAAACCATAGGTCTGTCAAAAGTTATATTTTTTATTATCGTTTTTTCTTATGACCTAAAATTGACATTGGACCCTATTATTTTTTTGTGAATATAAATCAAAGAAACATAATTATATAATATATTTTATAGATGATATATTGTGAGGAATCAAATGATATGTTTTGAATTGATAGGTTTCATTCATGATAATTTTCTTTATTGGTCAGACCCTTTATTGCCAATTTACTATGCCTTTGTAGCTGAGTGTAGATTAGGATAAGAATTTCTTATCTGATCAGTCCTATATAATTTAATGATGTTACTTAGATGTAGTACCAATATTTATTCCCCTAATGGTGTGATAATTTCAACCAACATGGTAGATCATATATAATAATATTATTTCATGTCATTAAGAGAATTATTAGAAGCCTCCATGTATGTGTGATTAATATAAAAAATGGTAAAAAAGATACATATTAATTTCCATTGAATCAATAATTATATATGGTTCTAATGAGCTACACATTCAAAAACGTGTGATCATGATCATGTATATAAAAGGGAAATTATTACCATACATCCCAAAATACTACAGAACTTCATAAATTAATATCAATGAAATAATCTATAAATATTTCAAGGACTGATACCATAATCAATCCCATTCTAAAAAGGATATATACCATTCCCTAGGTATCCATAGAACCAGTCTCAATTCAAAAAAATATATTCTAGATAAATTTCTATATAGGAAATTGTGACACTGGCATAGAAATGTGATTCACTCTAACAGATGGGAGAAAAACAATATATAATGAAATAAAAAATCACCTAGAATTTCTATGGTTTGATCCTCAAATATCAAGAGTAAATATAATATTGGTGGGTGTAATGAGATTTTGAGGATAACCTAGAGTCTCCCCAGTTTAAGAGGAAAAATTAAGAGAAGGATAGTTTTGAGAGGCCTTTTGAAATTATAAAAAATCTCGAAAATTAGGCTTGATTACTCATATAGTGATACATCATAATGGGTACAAAAACCTAAAGGAATACAACACATGGTATTTGTCTACACCATAGTTGTGCCTGGCCAAAATCATGTTCAAAATCCATGTTGTAGTAAATTGAGATATACTATCAACCGTTAAATGGTAAATTTTCTCAATGACCATCATTATGTCACATCCTCCATTCAACCACATGGTCATAATTGTGAACCCATAACACAAGGAATTGTGACCCCAATAATAGATTAACCACCTAAACTACACATATTGACCTTTACTCTATATTCTATTCTTTATGATGCAGTTATGCCAAAATATCCAGAACCATAAAATATTATTTATGTGTTATTGATTTCCAAAAACATCATAGACATACCCTCCAAAATGTAAAATACATAACATTCCCTAAAAAAATTAAAAACATTTCAACATACATCTTCCTTCTTCATATAAAACCTTAGGTTAATCCTTAAAAGTGAGGCCGTTACAAAGGTTATTAACGATGATAGTAATTTTTTGATTAATTTGTGAATTTTATTAGCATGGTTATATAAACTATTAGTGACCAAATATATTATGATGAAGATGTCATTCTTTGTTTTATTTTTTGACAATACATCCATGATAAGTGAAGTGAAGATATGTTGATGTTGGGGGATAATGACAAGACCAAAATAGGAATATAATTAAGGATTAATTTTCATAGTAGAGTTCCAAATCTAGTTATTATTTTTATATTAATTACACATATCAAAGGAGATATATTCCTATATTTATGTAGATATTTTCATATATTGTCAATGGTGATGAAGAATATGATTATTCCAATTGTAATGTGAAATGTTTTCTTCTTCATGGAATTCATAGATAAAAAATTCAATGTAGTAGCTGTTTAAATTTTTTATAAATAATATAATGCGATTTGGTGGATTCATAATAATTATTGATATTTTTTTATTAATATAATTCCAACTGATAATTTTTACAAGTATAAATAAATTTTATTATGGATTTAATAATGAGAAGAATCTAATAAAAATATAATGTTTAAGGGTTTACTTTTTTATATTTTTTTATATTAATGTTGATTATTATTCAAATCTATGACTAGTTATGTGGATGATTAAATAATATTATACAAAATGTTTTTCATGAAGAATTATATTTCAAGAGGCATTGTTTTTTTATGGAAGATGGTTGAAATGAGTTCCCATTCATGTGTTTTTTTTCATGTGTATATATTGATCTAAACACTTCGACAATATTTATAGAATTATATATTTTAATATAAGATAATTAATTCATATATTAGTAATTATTATAGAAAGATATATTTTAAAAATATAGTGAATTTGGAAACTGATATTGATGAGGTAGTTGGATAATTGTTGATACACTCAAATAGATTTCATATACTGTAATATTATTTTGGAATTGTTTTAAATATATCTGAGACTGTATTATATATTCATAAATTTATATATGTTTTTGAATAATAATAGTGATTAAAAATTCCATGATAATGTATAAATATTTCATGACATATTTTAAGATGTTCTATAATTATTGATAATGTTCAACATTGAAAAAAATTAACATATTTTTCTCAGAATGGAATATTTGAAAAGTGTACAATTACTTTTTGAAAATTTAGATTCTCATTATGTTATGAAAAAATATATTCAAGTTGAAGAACTATAATATACATAATTCATAGGAGTTTAAATAGTTATACATAACATATTCTATATAGTACATAATATTAATTACTGATATGTTATATATCTCAGTATAGTAAAAATATATTTATTGATTCTTATAAATAAATATAACAAAGATAATATCATATATTGCGGTGTTAGAAATTTGAAGAATATATAGGATATTTATTTATTATATTATAGAAATTTAAAAAATAGAATACTATATTTTGACACCAATTTATTTGGAGAACACAAAATATATCATGATGATGTAAAAGATATTAAATAATAGAAAATTATAAAAGTATATAAAGTAATGATATTTAAGATAAAATGTATTATATGATTTATATTAGAATGATTTCATAATTTTATGTTCTGAATACCTAAGATTCTACTGAGAATAGAAAAAACTGTTTAAAGAATATGTAACAAATGGGAGCTCACAATAGTAACATATAATATATTAGATTTCATATAAATTGTGTATTAATTTGATAAATTATAAGATATATAAATATTTAAATATAATTATTCTAAGATGTCTTTTTTAGATTCAAATATAATAATTGCGTATTTATTCGAAGCTAGATTATCTATATATTGAATTAGAATAAATTTAGAGAATCATGATGTGATATATTCTTCGATTTCAAATATAAATAATCCAAATAATATATGAAGATCAAAGATGTATGTTGTTGACCATATTGAATGAGATTTTATGAAATTTTATGAATACAAGATGATACATGTTGATTTTAGGACAAGTATTCTATGATCATGTGAAGAATATAAATGTGAACCTATTAAATAAAATTAAAAATAAGAAGACATTACTAAAAAATTATTCGAATTCATATATTCAAATTTGGAAATAACATTCACCTTCTATAAGTATATTTAATGAATAGGAAGAAAGAAGAATATATTTAGTAAGAATATACTAATATGAGATTATATTGAACATATTTTATTTTAATGGAGATGAATAATTAAACTAATGTGTTTATATATCTTCATTCCCTATAACATCAAAGCTAGAAGAAGTATAAAGAAGTAGGTAGGATTTCATAAAGGGTAACTCTAGATTATATATACAATATATATTTCATAAAAATAATAATGAAAATTAAGGAAAAAGATAACATGAACAAACTTATTTTATATAATAAAAAATCATTCATAGATTGATCTTAGAGAAAATGGAAGAACAGAATGTTTCTATAGTTTTCTATTATCTGAATGTTAAGAATATTTGATTATGAATAATATTGTAGTAATACATTCAGTTTCACCCATATCTAGATTGAATTTTTTTATTAGTGTATTTCATTTACAAATAGAAACTTGTAAGATATAATATAAAGAAACAGTTTGGAGACTGTAAATATTTTAGGAGATAACCGATATAAAAAAAGTCAAGGTTGTATTTGACCATTGTCTTATATTCACATGGATGGACTCACATATGTTAAAGATGCATTAACATAGTATATTATTATAATTATATGAGTCGATGATTATACCCAGAAATCTCTTGTAATCACTTATTTGTTAGTGATAATATCTATGTATTATACTTTACCTGAACCAAAATGGGGGTAGACACACACATTAGGTTCGAAGATTGTAAAATTTTAACATGGTGATGTTACTATTTATTTCATATTTTGTATGTTTTATAATGTTTTGGGGATTTATATGTAGATCCATTCCTAAAAATATGTGTAAGGGGTTGATTTATAAAGAAGATAATATTCAAATAGAAAATAAATCATTAAATTATAGTCACACTAATTCACCCACTCCCCTCTAAGTGTAACTGTATCTTCTTACCGGGGTTTTCATGTGGTATTAGTGAAAATCCATGTTTTCTCTAATTGGATCAATTATCATTAATTATTTTTTATTAAAAATATATGGAGACTATATTTTAATATTCTAATGAATTTTACCATGTTTTAATAATCTCTTCTTGGTTGATCGTGAATTTACTAAACCCATAAGAAAAAATATGACATTGTTTGTTGATAAATTCTTAGTGTTCCTAATTTGTATTGTAATGAATATTTATATCATAAATAACATTAAAAACATAGAAGATTAATTTATGGTGAGACCCATCAATAGTATATCACCCATAAAGTGGAGTAATAAATAAAGATTTGTAGCTCTATAAATTATATATTATCAATATAACTCAAATTTTGTGGACACTCATATAAATAATTTGGGGTTAAGATTAGAATTTACAAGTCCCCTTATAATAATTTAGTTTACCGTTCCATTTGAGTCACAATATGATGTGAAAACCCTTAGTAAATTCATTACTCCCTTATTAGGTCTTCCACATTAAATGAAGATTTAATGAGTTCCATTTTCCCTTGGTTCCCTAAACCTATACCACCTATTTCATATTGATAATTTTCATTATGAATTTTTTATATAGTATAAATAAAACCTATAAAATTGTCATGAATATAACACCCTTTTCTATATGGTCTTGAAAATGTTGATCTGGTTTGAGAAGAGTGGTCCTTGTATAACTATGGACCCATAAAAATACTATTAAAGTGCTCAGTGTCTAATAATGTCCTTCTTACGTCATGTGTTCGGTGGATGATTTTATTTCACCACTTATTCATGTACTTTTTAATATGTCGTACATATACTGGTGTCAAATTATTTATATGAATCATTTTAATACTCAATCAAAACAAGGTAATTTCCTTTCATCATGAAAATTATCCTCACCATTATTACCATGACTGTGTCTTACTCCTCATCCCCCATAATTGTGAAATTATTATTAATGTCAAATCTATATGATTTTTCTTGTAAATTTTCGATGGTATGGCCCATCCTAGGATTTGATACACCTTGAATATTTAGGACCTCAATTTCACCTTACTTCCCAACATACATACATGATCTAGTTAACATTATGTTTTCATCGGCCTTTAAAATTTAACCTAAAAAAAAGTCCACTCTAGCATCAATCTATGAGAGATATACCTGAGAAACTAATAAAACATTAAGAGGGTCAATAAAATCATCATTATAATTACCAATAAAATGATATAAATATTAATTCACATAATAATTTTCATAAGTAGCCATATTTTTCCTCAAGGAATCTTCATTCATTAAACTCACCTTAATAGGAGAACAAACCCTATGATTCCATATCTTTGCTAAATTTCATTAATGGTAGTATGAGGAGAAATTCCTAGTGAACTAATAACATATAATAGTCTTCCTATTTCTATATCCTCAGTCAATTATTATATTGATTAAATTCAATCTTTGTTTTGAAATATGGTCCTCAAAACATATGTGAGGCATTATGGGATTCCAGACCACTTGCGTATTGGGATTTGTAATAATTATTAAAAAATGAAGTTACATGTAATTTGAATTATGTAAGGATATTCAAAAAGAGTATTAATCCTAGGAGATGAATATATATCCCAGTAATATTTGGTTCATGATTCCTGTACATCCAAAAATAACATCTATAGAGGGATAGAAGGATCATTTGTCTTTTTAACTAAAATGATCTATAACATCTAAAAAAGAGTAGTAAATTATCATTTATAATGATTCATGTTATACAACCTCCATTTACAAAAAAATATACATAAATTTAAATGATGAATATATCAAATACATAAAAATACGTTTTATGTCATATTAATTGGGAAACTGGGATTATCTTGTAAATAGAAGAATTTCTAGAAATTTTATAGGAGAAAATAAAAAGAAAAGTGACCTTTTTAGAAATTAAATATCCTTTTGAGATATAAAATTACCATTAAAGGTACTATAGTCCCATGGGTTTTATAGTGAAATAGAATTTTTTCTTCAATAACTAGAATCCACTATATCTTTAATGTCGCCCCTCTCTTTGGGAGGGGGAGGAATCAAGGGTCTTTCCCGCAACAGAGTAAGGAACCTGAGAGACTAATGAAGAAACCAAAAACCACAATAACACCATATAACTTCTATTTTATATATTTTTTTACAGTTTATGGGTCCATTTATATATTTAATTTAACCATGTAACTACATGATTTGTGAATATAGTAGGAAATTGATGGATATAATATAAAAATAAATAACTTATTATGTAGTTGTAAGAGTGTAAAACATTCAACCGACCTCTTAAATGGAAAATTAAATACATCTCTATACAATAAGTTTTTTATCTTCATATATAAAAATTTATAAGTAAAATTAGTTATAAATATGTTTCAAATTTTATATTAGATGAGGATTTCCATCAATTAGATGAAATACAAAATGTCTATTTGAACTCTAAAGATTATTAATTAGATATTTCAGAAGAAAGGGTAATGGATCTTCAATATTTCATATAACATATGATTAATATTAATTAGAAACAAATTTTTAATATTAAAGCAAAATATTATCAAATAGAAAGATCATTTTATATTGATAAAAATATTCCAAAATTTAACTTTAATCATTTGGAAGTGAAATTGAGAAACATGAAAGAGTAACAAGATGATTCTCAATATGCTACTAATAAAATAAGTGTTTTCATGGATATTTTTTAAATATTATCACCTAAAATAAAATCACCTAAATTGGAAATTTCTATTGAAATTATTAAAGGATAAATATAATGAAACCTTATAAGAACAGAAACCCTTTCCTCAGAAATTATTTTTTAAACTAATATAATTTCATTCTCTAATACATGTTATAAACTAATTTTATTAAAATATTTGTACAGTAAAAAGGTTGGAAATATATCACTACTCCAGGGGTGTGTGTCAACATGATCAATAATATTATATCATTATAAGCTGCACAAAATAATGGATTGTTTACAGAAAAATTGAAAGGTATGAAATTTGACTAGAAAATGTTAAAAAACAAATAGGTTTTGTCAGTCTCTATTGAAATTTTTGAATGTTTGGTATTAAGAAAGCTTTTCACTATAAAAATATTTCCATACATGAATATTATATAACACTTAAGTCGATGAGATTAAGGCGTGGTAGATACTAAACTCACTGAAACAAGAACATATTTTTTTACATCCAACAGATTTAGAATTGCAATTATATTTATGAAAATTATAATAAAAGTGGTTATAACAGTGAAGAGTGTTGATATAAATAAACAAATCATGTAGGAAATTTTTTAATTAGAATAAGAAAAAATATATGAACAATAAAATGGGAACTTGATATTATTCCTCTTTATAGAGAACAAAATAAAAAAGATACACCCAAGAATATAGTGAATGATAATACACCACGGAATTGTTGCATTGAATACAGAATGAAATCAAACATTATAGAATATTGAATATAGGAAATGAAATAAAAACTATAAAAATTAATCATAATTTGTAAATGAGATCAATCTAAGAAAAAATAAAATGGTATGATTAATTGAAATACATCTGTGAAGAAGAATATAGACATTATAAGGGGTTTATAAATAAGTGTGTTCTATGGATTCAATAGAAATTGTATTTTAGGTGAAAAAACATGACATTATATGGAAACAATCATACCGATTATTCAGAAAGAATATTATATATATTAAAGTAATGAAAAGTTACCAAATGATACATATTACTAAAGTGATACAATGAATAACGGAATTTCCACATAAGGTGAAATATGATAATATTTCGATGTATTTTTTAGTCACAAGGATTTCATAGTTAGAAATTTGAAATAAGATGGGGAGAGAAAATAATAGTGAATATGATTTTATATCTAATTTTACTAATTTAATTCCATATAAGATGAAAAATGAAGGTAAAAAATTAAATTTATAACTATAAATTCTCAAGATAGGAATATCATAGAAGAGGTAATCATAAACAATTCCCACCAGAACTCGGATGCACAAGAAAGGAAATATTGATTTTACTAGAAAATATAATACACATTTATCATAGAAGAAAAATACGTATAACATACCATATTACCATATACCTTTTTTTGAAATTTTGGGCAGTCAATTAATTGTGTTGAATATAGGTGGTACTATAAAGTTGTGAACAATTTATAACTTCAAGAGAGTCAACATAGCATGGTTTGATTAATATAAAAAATGCTCTATTGAAATAATTCATGTTGAATCAAAGGATTTAGGGAGTCTATTTATAAATATGGATAGTTCCTAAAATATTGCGTGAATGAGATATGGAAAAAATTCTAATTAATACGTTAACGTAATAAATTCTGATTGGGAAGGGAAAGAGATTATTAAGCTATAAGGTAACATAATGGGGGAGAATCCTTCTTGTACATTACTTTTTTTGATAAATTTTTATTTTTCATGTATATAATTTAATTAAAAACCTTCTTGAAACATCCCTAGTAAACAGTAATCCAAATAATACCACAAGCAGAAAGGTTTTATGGACAACCATGATGGTTATGTTTTTTTAATATTGCTTTCTATAAAAAGATAGTTCATGTATCCATTGAGTTGATTAATTTTATAGAATATTTTATAGAGAAATGTGATTCCAACCCATAATAATGTGGGATGGTTTTTACTAACAATGAACAATTAAAATTTGGAAGTATGGGACATGAATTTAATGAGGCGGACCAACCATTACACTTTAATATTTTCCTTTATTTTCAAAATATGGAAGACTAATATTGATTTTGTAATTTGAAAAGGTATAATTGATATTCACATTGATATGAAATCAAAAGGTAGTATATTGATGTAACCAAAAGTATTGTGATGATAATTATTATATTTTATTGTATTTACTTTTAATATTACAATGAGTAATGAATTCAAAATGTTTTGATGTTGTGTGGTTATGAAGAGATATATAAATAATGAATAAAAAATGATGATATGTTACATTGGATTAAAAAGTTAACAGTTTTTTTATATGATTATACTAGAGGATATTGATATATTCATATATTTATAGAGAACTATTCTAATGTAGGATATTATGGTGAAGATTGACACACTACCCTTCACAAGGAGAAAGATCTGATATTACTTGTAATTTTCATATTAACAAATTCAATGAAGTATACATATATATAAATGACAATTCTTATAATATAATTTTTATGCACTCATTATTAGTGATAAAATTTTGGTGATTGATAATTATCTACTAAAAAATTTAGATAATCATGAAATAAATAAAAGATGGTATAAAATATTAGAAATTGTTTTTGAAAGGATATCATGTGAGGGTTATAAAAACCTAAATCTAACAATTGTAGCACAAGTATTTATGTGAATATATGAATAGTGAATGTGGGGATTAAATCACTGTATAATTTATTTTAAATATTAAGGAATGTATGTTAGATGAGTTGATTAATGATTGTTAAATATTGATTTAAGTACCCATATATGTGTTTGTTTCACGTTAGTATATTGATATATATAAAAGGATGATAGTAGGTGAATTATATGATTGATACTGAAATAATGAGTCATATATTAGTAATTATTAAATCATTACAAATTGATGAATGAAAATTAATCATGAATTTATAATTAATGATGATATTGAAGGTATAGGGAAATACTAAAATATAATTAATATGTTTTGTGAATCGTTGAAAATTATTTTGTAGAGATATGTGATGGTTTGATATATTTATAAATTCATATGAGTTATTTTCAGATTATTAGGGGTGATTAGTGAATCCCAGGGAAAACGTGAAAACATTATACAACCATTTGAATATGTTCATGAATAACAAGTTAAATCATAAAATTGAAAAATTTATAGGTATGTAATTCTCATAATGAAATATTAGCCATTTTTTTAAAGCCAAAATGATATATAAGATTCGTATGCTATTATAAACTAAGAACTCTAAGTGAAATAAAATGAATATACAATGTTCCCAAGACATACCTCAATTGTACATTACATACTTTATATATCATTTAACAATTTTGAAAGATACATATTATATCTCATTGTATGGAGAATATTTTTTTTGGACATCTAAAAAATGATGATAAATAAATATCATATATTGAATAATAATATATTTCAAGTATACTGATGATAATTTAAGATGTTCATATATAAATACATCATAGAATAAAACTATACTATTATAATTGATATCTTTGGAGTATACATAACATATCACAAATTATGTAGATGAATTTATAGAGTGGAAAATTATAAAAGTATTAGAAGTATTTATATATAAATGATATATCTCTTAAAAAACATATGTAAGAGCATACAAAATATTCTTTTAAAAATACATAATATTTTCATTATCATATAGAACACATTCTAAATAAATATCCATATATGGGAACTCATAGTAGTGATATGTATGATATTTTTTTTCCATACATATGGTTTCTGATTACACAATTTTATTTCTATATATTGATGTGTTTTTATATATTAATTCATTGAATATTAATTGATTAAAATTGAAATTCATGAAATATTTATATTTATTGTGTATTATTATATAAGAATGAAATTTGGAGGAATATTAAGGAAAACAAGGTAATTGAGGGAAAAAGAGATGTTGCATTGGGCCACAAAGAAGCACAATATGACATCTGGAATTATAATGAATATGAGGATGACGATTGAAGACAAAGAGCACAGAAGGGCTTATAAATTAAAAATATCTGAACAATATGGATGAAATAGAGGTTATAGTGCTATATGTTGAAGATAAAAGTCTTTTAAATAATAAAAAAATTGTAAATATATAAGTTTAAAACAATTTATTGGTAATGCTTAGATGAAAAGAAACTGAAATGTAGAATACATTTTTCAGACCATGACAAATATTGTCTAACAACGACACATATAATGAAGATCGGAAGAACTTTTTACATCATGTATAAATCCATGAATCTTTAATGGACCAAAAATTATATTTCGTTCATTAATTAAATGGTGTGATATCATAGATTAGAGATGAAAAAAACTTATCTTTAGTGTATCTTTGATGAGGGTTATATATTTTTACATAATTATGCATTAAAAATAATTCCTTGAACAAGGGATTCTGATGTATTAAATACATCGTTATATATTTAGGTTCCTTCTAAGATATTTATTCATTAAGATACAATCTTAAGGCTCAACAACTTGGAGGCTACCGAAGGGTTCCAAAACATTATTCATTGTAGATTATTTTATTTCTCATTCACTATTTTAACATATACTGTAAGACATTAATGATCTATATTTTTATTCAAATAAAATTATTTTATTCCTTACCTTTACCGTTCATCCACAACTCACTTCGTTCTTTATTATTGATGCTTTCAAGTTAGATTTTAATTACATTTATATAAGTTCAATTATTGATTTATTTATATCGAATCTTTTAAACGTTATGTAAATCGTGGATTCTTTTTATCAACCATTAATACATTATTTAATGTTCAGATGATCCTATTATAGTTATGGGTCTTGTGTAGGGGTGTCTCTAAACCCAATAAATCCATGAATTGAATATTGGTAACCTATGATTAGTAACTTGGTTAAAAATAAATTTTCATCACATTCTATTGAATATAAACGACCATGGGAGGTATGATTGAATGAATATAACCCAAATTGATGTGAGAAGTCTATGAAAAATATCTTTTAAAAAACAATGAAATATATGATAATAATAATTCATATAGGTTGTAAGATATACCTCGATGATGGGATTGTGTTGGATTCAGTAAATCTAATTAGTTTTACCATAACTAATTTGAGACACATTATAGCATATGAAACAAGTCAATCCAATGTTAGATTTAGGATTATCTTTTAAATATACCATTAATTTGATTAGGATATTTTTGTGTCTTCCTTATTACATTTTATTCATTTAATATGTCTGATTTAATTTTTTAAATAAAATAAAATGATATTGTAGATTCCCAGCCTTTGGTCAAGAATTCTTCGTCAATATCCCCAATCTCTTTGGATTCAACCATGTACATCAACTTTATAAAATCATTGAATTTATTATTTTTTTGGGATAAAGTGAATTAATAATTTTATCAGACATGTAGTATTTATTGACGTCTATGGGAACAAAAAACTCTATTGTCGTGTCCATGGATCAATGGAGAATTGAAAAAAAATCAAGACTAATTTATTATGTCAAAGATTTTTTTTATTTCATTTCTATTTAATATGTTTAGTTTATTTCTGTATTTATTGTATCCACTCTTTTTTATTGTTCATTCATTTTTACAAACTGGGTATTTTTGGGGTTTTAAGTATGTAATACATCCCTCATCAGTATTATGTCACGCCACATTCAATATACATTATAATTCAAAAGTATCTAATAATATGGGAGACATTGAATTATGAAGGTTAGTAATATTAAGAAACAAGGTGTGATAATTCATATTGATTATGATATTATTATTTACAGCATAAAATATAAGGAGAAACCTATCATCATACATGTAGAGGTGATCCTGATATTCATAAATACCATGTTAGGTCAAAGGTAGTGCGACACTCAGATAAAATCCAAGCTAGATTTCCAAAATAGTACACAGATGTGATGGAAAATGGATGGATTATAATTTTTCTGATCTCCATGAACATTGATAATTGAAAAATCATGAATCTAAAATAATTTTTAATTTAAATTTATCTTATTATTATCTTACCAATAGTTTCTAATACAGATACATCATGGCTTGAAGAATAAAAATATTAGGTGGATAAATTACAAGCTATTGAGATAAAGGGACCTTAAGAGAAATATATTCAAGATGACCATTCCTTCTAAAAAAATAGGATAATAATTCAAATGATATATGTGGAACATTTCAAAAAAAAATATTTTAGTATTGGATGGATGGATAGATAAAAATTTGGCACAAATCTGAAAATAAGGACAACTAAGTACTCAACATAAAAAATTTATTTCAATTTTATATTCCACTACGAATACTATAATGGAAAATTAAAATATAGGGATCCAGTTTTATGAAGATTATGTTTTGAAAGTGAAGATAGAGTATGATTAATCTATTTAAGAATCAAATTAAAAATAATGATTTTGATATTAAGGAAGTATTCATGGAAAATGATAAGATTTATCAATTATTTGAATGTTAGGATTATAAATAAGAATAATATGATCTGGAGGCATCCCTATAACCCATGAAATACCAAGAAGAAAAAATTGATTACTTATTATGACCAAATAATGAAGAAGGAAAAAAAGCCAAGTTATAATTTTTGATTGGATGGTTAAAGAGAAGGAGGAACTGGAGGCCGAAGTGGTAATATCAATGGAATCTGGGGTAAAATACATATTATTGGTAGAGGTGGACATTGATCAAACATGAAACAAAAATTTAATGAGGAAAAATAGAAAAAGGTGGCTTAAACCCAAGACACCACTCTAGAAAATAAACCAGCTAATGTAAAGGAATATTTTGTTGTAGAGAAAGTAATCAATACAATCTGGTTATATATCAATTTATATATATTTTCATCAAATATATCCTCAAAATGGAGTTGACCATAAGTATTAATCCAAAATAACTAATAGAAAAGGAACCAATGAACCATCGTAGAGTCACAATATATTCAAAAGTTAGTAAATACAACATGGTTATATTTAAATCTATGATTAAAATTAATTTTATTGTTTTAGTTTAAAAACTCCTTCCAAGGTTCACCAATTTATCTTTTTGGGACATATACTTTCAATTTTAAATTTCCATGTACAATAAATATCATTTTTTATTTTTCATTCCCATTCAAGAAAGTTATATATTGAAAATAAACTGTTTTCTTTAGTACTGAAAATCCTTGATGGAAGGGGAGTTATTTTAACATGTTTATATGTTTTCACCTGTAGTTTTTTATTGCATACTTTTGATAATAATTGTTGAAAAGAGAAGAATTAATATAATTGTTTGAAAAACATAATTTATTTTGATGTCCCAGAAAAAATGAAATAATTTGTTATATTTTACTCCCTAATATATGATATATCATCACAAAGGACAATTATGTTGACATGATGGAAAATTTTAAATATAATTCCCATAATTTAAAATGATATTTATGGGTATTTTTAGAGTAAATTTATTACATCAATTTGAATATTTTTAATATGATTCTTAATATGTCTGCATATATTTATATTGATTCCTAGAAATAGGTATTGAGTAAATTGTTTTTTGATTTTCTTACCACGACATGATTGAATTATATTCTTTTCACATTATAGAGATTTCATTAGATAAAAAATTTCTATTTTTTTATGAATATTTAATATATGAAAATCAAGGAATGTACACATACTTGAATAGTCATCATTAGATTAAAAAATATATAAATAAAAAAAATTAATATGATTTATTTATTTTTTACAAGACAATTTTTGATATCAACCTTCACATTGATCCATTTTAGCTCATAAAATCTATAGATTACCTTTTTAGAATTAAAAAATGTTATAATAAATTATTTCCATTCATACCCAAAACATTGTATTTATCGTGATATTAAATTGAAAGATTGGGGGTGGTTTTTATTGTTTTATGTGGGATTTTGAATCTTGATAAGAGACTATATTGTGTTTCAACATGATTTTGGGTAAGGTTTATATTTTCATTCATTATATTATATTATTTAATAGTCTATTTATTAAAATAAGATGTAAAAATGAGTAAAATATGGGTTCTTCCATGATATGGTAAAAAATCACTAATTACAGGCCTATGATCTCAAAATCATATATTGTTTGATGGTGAAGGTGATAGTTTTCTGATGTTTAGCATTATAGGAAAAAAATAAAAAATGGTTTTTAAAATGGGAGAGTAAAAAATATTCATTAACAGAATGATGTTTTAATTATATGTGCATAGATTGTTGATGATGGGTTTTTTCCAACCAGGAATTTTAATAAAAATAGAAAAAACATAACACTAAAATTGGATCATTTTTATTATGATTATATCCTTTGGGAGACAATAATTTGGGGGGGATATAAGAAAGAATAATTTTGGTGAGAAATATTTTATTGAAATTTAATATTGAATATAATATATTGTAGGATAGTCCATAGCCACTTTATTGATCCTTAATTGTTTTAAATTTTTAGACCCACCTAAATTCATCCTCAATATCATTTAATACAAATTGAAAAAGACCTCATGATTAATCATGATGTTTTATTTATGGGGTGATCAGTGTAAATTAAATAAAACCCTATAGTTATAATAATTTAATTGATGTTGGATTATAACTCCATTAAAATTTTGCATTGAGTTACAAGATGATAAATTAATGGTGATGTAAATCATAAAAATGAAGGGTTATTATGAAAATTTAAATTTGAGAGTTGAAAGGTGAAATTTTAATAATGAGAATATATTAAATGAATAATTATATTTAGAATCTTTATTGTACATGTTTTGTGCTTTTAAAATACATAGTTATAACAATTATGAGAAGAAACAAAATTTTTAAATTCCCATGATGACGTTTGGATCCATTTTGATTTGATGTTCTGGTTTTTCATGATGATAAGAAAATATTTGAGTGTGGGGTTACTTCAATATAAATTTTATTTAAATATATTGATGGGTTTTTATATGTAAATTAACAAAATATTTATTTATAAAAATTTCTACATCATAGGCGATATTGATATAGAGTTTATTCTTATTTAATTCTTACATTTAGTGAAATATGAAAAAAATAATGAAATTTAGGATCAAAAGGAACTTGGGATGGGATGTGATGTGGCATAGTGCGAAAACCGAAAATGATGAGGAAGCTGTGATTGGTGATTGTATCCAATGAAAAATGAGAGGTTCTGATAGTACAACATAAAATAAGAATGATAAAATGGATGTTCCATTTTTTGATGATTCAAATAATTAACTTAATAGGAAATTTGTAAATATAAAATTACTGAACTATAAATAGGCTATGATAAGAAGAATGGTAGTTTGGAATGTAGAATAACTTTGTCACTCTGTGAAACATAGTGTAACACTATGACACAGGCCATGAAGACGTTATGAACATTTAATTTATTGAATAATTCCATAAAACTATAATGGATTGAACATTACCCTTTTTTTAATATTTACATGACATAAAAGCATCATACAGAGAAGATAAATAATGATTTTTGGTGTATCTTTGGTGGGGGGTTATATCATTTGACAATCATATCCATTAAAAACACTTCTTTGACTCAATGATTCCCATGTATGAATTATATTACTATATTTATTGTTTGTGTCATGAATATTTTTTCATTTCATTACCAAATTTAGGTGTGACCATCGTTTGGATATCGTAGGGTTTTTACCCGTTGTTATTTGAAAATAGGTTTTTTTATGGTCTGTTATTTTCTCCTATACTTTAAGAATTTAATAATAAATTGATTTATCCAAATACCATTTTTTTCATTCCATTTCAAATTTAGTATTCCCTTTCAGAATTATAAATTATTTCATTATTTATAATATTTTTTAATTACATTAATAAAAGTTCAATATCAGATTTCATTATTTTGAATCCTCAAATTGTTATGTCAAAAATTCCATCAGTTTATATTCATTTAATAAATTTCTTAATTTGAGTATAATTATATTAGTGTTTGGGGTCATGAGTTGGGTTTTTTATAAGCATGATTAATCTATGAGTTGAACCTTGGTAATCATATGGCTATTATTTAGGTTAAAATGACTATTCATCAAATTATCTATCACAACCTTGACCATCAGAGGTGATATAGAATGAAACTCAATAAAATTGGCATCAACGATACCTTTAAAATTATCAAATTTTGATTTACTCCATAAAATCTATGGATAATGAGTCTATGTTGTTAGCTATACACAGACCTAGGAATAGATTCATCGTATGTAGATCAATTTGGTTTGACTACAACTAATTGGCGACCCTTTCACCACACTTAAACATTTACCATTTGTCTATCCAATGTTTGATTTTGGAATATCATTTTCATATACCATGAAATTTTCCCTAATTAATTCATTTCATTCTTCCTGCATCTTATTTATTTAGATTCTGTAATTTAATTATTTTATTAATATCCACTAAATTTTTTGTGATACAACCATTTGTATGAATTTTTTCATGTTTACCACACTATGTGGGTTCAAACACATAGATACACTTTTAATATTCCTTTCTAAATAGTTTTTTTCATTATAAAATAAATTAAAATTTTGATCCTAACGTGATGATTTAACAATGTTTTTTGGGGATATCAGTTACATAGTTTGATTGTGATATTTATAAAGATTTATGTCAGATGATTCCTAGTTATTATTTAGGGATTTAAATACCTTTATTGATCTATTATTAAGTTTTTTATTAAGGTAATAATGAATGAATAAAATTTTAGTGGATATAGATATGATAATACTTGTATTTAAAATATGAATATTTGATATAATTTTGGGTGATAAAAACTATACACCATTTACTAGTTCAAACGAGGGTCTCGATTATTTTTGGAATATCAGGATAGACAATTTTTTAGATGGTAATGATTATTATAATATCCTAAGGATAAGTCCCATTCTATTTAGATAAATTAAAATAAAGAGTTTTTTATATTACAAACTATAGAGGAATTTATATATTAAAATTCAAAAATAATATTCACCTGTCATGGAAATATTCTTTTTATAAGGATTAAGACGAATAGTCTGAGTAATATGAAAAATATACTATGTTATTTTTTATTTCTTATTTATAAAGGAAGAAAAATAATTTATTAGATGATGTATTACTCAAAAATACCCTATTATAATTGATGGTATAAGAATAAGAATAAAGTACAGAATAATAAATGAAATTTGATTGTATTTTTTCGGTATTAAGGGTATATTCATTCAGGGTCTTGAGGAAGAATATAGAAGAATATGGTTTAAAAAAACTTGTTCTATTTATATGTTTATAATTTAAAGATTGATTTCAAATAATAAGCTTCATGTTAATACTATTCTAGTTATTTATTCAGTATAAATTGAATACCATGTAATGCCCTAACCCTAGTTACCCAGATTTGGTGAATTATTACAAAACATTGGCCTGATCACAAGGGTTGAAATCATGAAAGACTAATCAATTGAGTATCTCTAGAAGAACTAGATACATAAATAAGTTTTACATTACATTATGAAATTAAAAACCACAACATTTTTGCCTATTTTAGCACATTCATATCCCTTAGACTATCCCAGTAGGTTATTCTTTATATACTTCTTCACATCCTAGGAGAAATAAAACATCGAAAGGGGTGATCTCAGATGCTCAGTGCGGATAACAATATAGATAAAACTATCATAAATAAGAATAAACATTTATGGAAATGTATAAGACTAATATATAAGTCTTTTAAACATAAACATCATAATAGTATAGAAAAGATAAATCAAATAATTCCATTTACTTATTCACATGGATATTCTTCTACTCGAATAATCCAATGTAATATCAACAGCTAATTTCAAAATGATGGAATGCATAATATCAGATATCATAACCAAATATTCAAGGACCCATGCCAAAACTAAAAATAATACTTTGTCATGGACTTATGCCAAGACACTAGATTGTCTCAAGGGACCTACTGATGCATCAAGGAGCTATATCTGGCTCCACCAGTCACTTAGTGATTCAAATGCATTACTCATTTAAAAAGTTTGAAACATAACATCAACATTCATATTAAAACTACAATCAATGTTTTTAATAATTTAACCATAAAAATGGAATGGAATACAAAGAACACATCCATAGTCAAAAGGATAAAAAAACCTTCAATACAATATGACAAATTTTATCATAATAAATCAACTTCAAACAACTATAAATTCCATCAAAGGATGTAGACATAGATTAAATTCAAACTATTTGATAGATTTTTTTTGAAATAATTTAAAAGACATGCAATTATAAAAGAAAACATTTATTTTTATAATATTCTTATAATCTAGTAAGGGATTCTTCTAATTTGTTATAAAGAAAGAAAATAGTTGCACTCACTGTATATGTTAAAAAAATTCTTTCCTTAATTTTGACAAAAAGGTGATAAAGGACCATGTTTTGAAAAGGACTGAACGATTAGCTTATTAAATTTTTATAAAAATTCAAAAAATATTATAAATAAATTTAACCCACAGTTTAGGAAAGAATAAAAATGTTTTATAATACATTTTTAATAAACATGGATGTGGATGATAAAGAGGCCCCAACAGATACTCACGTATTAAAAACCTCAAATAATGAAGAGATTTTAGAATTAACCCTTACCATGTAATCTTTTTTTATCAATGGTATGTTAAAATAATTTATAATATTTAAATAATTTTTATTAAATTATATAGGAACCACATACATAAATACGATATCATATATGATAAGCTAATATTTTCGTTATTAATAATATTTCACTAGTGTCATTGTTTCATGTGTTTACCGATTCATTTTCATTTATATGACTGGTTATGTAAGACATTATTGTTTTTTATAGGATGTGATTAATTCATATCTATAACGATATTAAGTTATTAAACATTATTTTTATTCTTAATACGAAAATTATTTTTGAATGTTTATGATGGAGAATGAATTTCGTAGCGTTAATGGAGACGATAATCTGTACGTATGCACGAGTGGCAATATCATTATATTGATGGTGAAATCGTATGGTATATAATATATTCAGAATCATTAACATGATATATTTATTATTTACATTAGTTATAGTCATTTTATACCAACCCAATAAATAAAGTGTTTGAATAACAAACTACACCACGACGTGGAGACAATAAGTTATACAAACGCACGTATGGTGACTTGTAATTCATAGGATGAAAATAAAAATAAATATGGTTTTACCATATTTATAATAATACCATGGTATGTATAAGGTATTGTATTTATTATTTTGGTATGAAAACAACAATGAAATTGGATGTGGAAGAAGAAAAGAAAATTGAAAGAGGTGGTGAAATTATTACCTCTTCATTGGGTGTTTCCATTGGAGTTAATATAAAAGGATCCATAGGATGGATTTTTGGTCAAATTAAGGCCTTTAAGTAGATGTTAGTGTAGTTGGGAACATATTTGAGTTGGATTGTGCCAATCCCAATGGCAATAGAGGTGTGATTTTCATAGAATATTAAGTACACTTTTTTAAAAGAGTTGAGGGTCACTTTTGGAAAATCGTGAAATATTATTTTATTATATAATTCTATTTTGTTTATAATGGCTCTGAAAGGATTTATATAGATTCTAAGATGGGGATGGGTCAAAAAACTCACAACCAATATTTTTCAGCCAGGTTTAGTCACTATATTAACCTTATTATTTAGATTTAACCCTTAGTTAAATAGTTTAACTTTTAAAATGTCTTCTTATATTTTCATATTACATGGTTAATAAACATAAAACAAAATGTCAAGAGAACCAAAAATGTTAAATTAATGACATATATATTATTATATAAGTCCTTTTTCTGAACTATATATTTTTAGGTATATTATATCAATTAATAATATAGTAATGTTTAAAAAACTCATTTATGTCAATTTTGACACCATTTAGTATTTGGATTATGATAAAGTCATAACATTTTTATCACATCGAAAAAATTTAATTAATCAACCATAAAAAGTCATATTCACCTATAAAAATCAGGGAATACATCAAAATTCTCAATTTATCAATATATTAATATTTATAATATCAATTATTTTAATCTTTCAATAATAACGTAATTAATACATCATCATTGTTTCATTAATAAATTTAATAATTTAATATCTAAAAATTACAAATAAGATACTATTATGTATAAAATATTTTTAGATTTATTATGAAAATTAATAGTCAAATTTATCTTTTGTATAACACTATATTTAAAATATTATAGTTATTAAAAATTGAATTTAACAGTTTTAAAATTTCTTTAAATAAAGTAATAATAAATGTCCTAATCTAACCCAAGTGGACCAAAAGAATCATATTTTATTTGTAAGGTTGATTTAGTCGAAAAACACTTATCCAATAGATTTTTTACCTATGTTAGAGTAATTATAAGATCAGTTTTACCCATAATTACCCTATTTAATTTTTAACCATTTTAAATAAATGTCAAAAGTTAATATTCACTAAAAATTATATTCATATTATTGAGACAAATTTTATGTACTGATATCAATTGTGTCTATAGGATTTTTTAAATTCAATTCACTGAAGCATTATAAATAAATTTTATGGAAATTTTTATATGCGCCTAGAAGGTGGGTGAAAGATGGTAAAAAGTTCAATAAAATTTTATATATCTAATATTATTATAAAATGACTCCAATGAATTACATTAAACATATATAGGTATTATGTATCTATTTTTTCAAAAATTAATTTTAATAAAATAACTGATTATTTGAATAAAAATTTCGTTATAATCATTAATGCAATATTTTTCACTATTCATCAAAAATAGTATGTTTTTTGAAAAATACAAAAAATTTACCCTAAGCTAATTTTGATATTCTAGATCCAAAAATAGAACCCATTATGAAAAATAAAATTAAAAAAATTTCAAAAAGTGGGTATTACTATTTATAAAGGCTAGTTTGATTAGATGTGGATTGTTAGAACTCAATGTTGCGTACAGTAAAAGCTATTGCATTATTCATAGAGAAGAGTATCATGGAATATTGGGGTGTTACATTCTTACCTCCTTGAAATAATTTCTTTCTCGAAATTTCTATAATATTACTTCATAAAATGATGTTGGTAGTTCTTCATCATAAGTTCCTCATGTTCCCATGTTGCCTCTTATAAATTATGGCTTCTCAATTGAACATTCATCAGAGGAGTCATCCAGTTTCTCAACACATGTTCTCTAGTATCAGGAATTCTGATAAGCTCTTCGCAACAAGACATGTCGAGTTCCAGTTCTATTTCATCATAAGTGAGTACATGCATTGGTTGAGACATGTATTTTCTCAACAATGATATGTGGAACACATCATAAACTATTGAGGGACATCATGGCATTGCGAAATGATAAACTAAAACTCCAATTCATTGTAAAATTTAAAAAGGGAAAATGTACCAGAGAATTAATTTTCAATTCTTACTAAATCATATAATACCCTTACATGTATATACCTTTAAGAAAACTTGTTTTCTAACATGAAACTCCATATCATTACTTCGGTTATCTTCATAGCTCTTTTTCATACATTGATCTGTAATGATGGGGGTTTGGAAAACCTTCACATTTTCCAATGTTTCCTCAACATGTTCCGAGCCTATGAGTTTTTATTCACCAACATCATCCCACAAGTTGGTGTGTGACATATCATTCCATATGACGCTTCATATGGTGTCATGTGAATACTTGAATGGAAGCTATTGTTATAGGAAAATTCAACCATAGGTAAATATTGATCACACGTACCTTGAAAGTCATGTGAGAAAGATCTCAAAATGTCTTCTAGGGTTTGAATATTCTGTTCTGATAGTCCATCAGTTTGAGAGTGGTAGGCAGTGCTCAAACAAATTTCAGTATCCATGTGCTTCTGAATACTTTTACAGAATCATGATGTTAAACACGGATCATGATCAGAAACAATTGATATGGGTACTCCATGAAGTCTTATAACTTCATTAATATATCGTCTTTCTAAGCATTCTGGTGGTAAATATACAGTTATATCTTGCAAATGTGCTGACTTGGTAAGATGATCAATAATGACCCATATTGCATCATTACTTCTAGGAGTCTTTGCTTGACCCATGACAAAGTCTATCACAATATCATCCCATTTCCACTCAGGTATGGGTAGAGGTTTCTTGGATCTTTTATTTTGTTGTCTTCCAACCTCAACATGTTGATAAACCATAAATCTTGACACATAATTAGCAGTATTCCTCTTCCAGTTGTCCAACCAAAAATGTTCCTTCAAATATCTATACATCATAGTTCTATTTCGGTTTATAGAGAAACTGGAGCATTGAGCATCATCCAAAATTCCTTTTTTAGATAAGGTATTTCAAGAACAAAAAGTCCCTTCCCAAATTTTAAAATTCCATCTTCATTTACAATGTCAATCAATATTCCATAGTTCAAAGTTTAAAATTTCATTGGAACTCCTCCTCACAAGTCTAAGAACTTTTTATCTTTCCAAGTAATGATGATTTGGAAACCATTTGAAAAAGTATTAATATTTCCACTTCCATGATTATTCCTATAGTTATCATTACTAGATCTATGAACATAGGATCCCTTTCTACTCTCATATTGATCAAAACTCCATGATCCTTCCTGCTCAAATCATCTTCCACCTTATTTTCCTCCTTTGGGTGGTATTGAATAGTGAAATCAAAATTTTTTAGTAGGTCAAGACAACTTCTTTGCCTCATGTTGAGTTATTTCTGTGATAAAATATACATCAAAATATTTTGATCAGTATATATATCTCACATTTTCAACATAGTGATTGTGTCTCCATATCATCAAAATAATGATTACAGCTGGTAACTCAAGATAATGATTAAGATAGTTTTGCTAATAAAATATTAACAATATTGATGAATTGGTAAAAACCCTATCATTATGCATAAGGACACAACCAATTCCTTACTTTAAATCATCACATTAAACAACAAACACCTAATTCCCCAATGGTTGATTCATGATAAAAGCATTGACTATTATTCTCTTTAATTCTTCAAAACATCTTACACACTCTTTTGTACAAACAAATTTAACACTTTTATTTGGGAGCATGGTTAATGGGTTCACCAATCAAGAAAAATATTTGACGAAATGAAGATAATAACCTTCTAAACAAAAACAATTGTGTACATCAGTTATACTCATTGGTGGTGGACATTCCTGTATTTCTCTTGTCTTAGAAGGATAAAAAGTGATTCCATCATTAGAGATAATATGGACAATAAAAGAAATATTATGAAGCTAGAATTTAGACATGTTAAAAATCCCATATAATTTATTTCTTCTATGAGTCATTATAATAGTGCACCAATGATTTTCATGATATTCATAGCATTTGGACAAAACTAATATATCATAAATAGAAATCACTAAAAAGTAATCATGATATTCCATGAAAAATCTGTTCATTAGATCCATGAAAAAAGAGGGCGAATAAGTTAGTTCAAAGGGTATTACTATAAACTCATAATTCCCATACCTGGTACAAAATGTTGTCTTCAGAATGTATTCCATCGCCACAAACACCTTACGATATCCAGATCGAAGGTCAGTATTTTAAAAATATTTAGATCCATGATGTTTATTGAATAAATCATCAAATTTTTGTATAGGATACTTGTTTTTTATTTTTATAGCATTGATTTCCCTATAGTAAATGCTCAACCTCAAAGATCCATCTTTCTTCTTAACAAATAGAACACTGTGTCCTTATGGGAAATAACTAGGGTGAATAAATCATTTAGTACTCAATTCCACTAGTTGTTTCATTAGTTCCATTAATTCCACAGTGTCTATTCTATAAGGGGTCTTTAATATGGTCCTTGATCTAGGAATTAAATCAATGGAAAACACAATTTCTTGTTCTGGTGGATGTCGAGGTGAATCATCTGGAAACACATCTTCTAATTCGGGAAAAATAGGCACATACTCTATTTGAACATTTCTTTCCTGACCCATTTTTATTTCACTCTCCTCCACCCCGATAATTGAATTTAGTAGATCTAGAGGGGTGGTTTCTCATTAAAATCAAATGGAGACACTGATGCTCTAATGATAAGGTACTTCTTATCATCATAAAAAAATGTAGCATTTTTCTTATTATAATAATCTTTATCATCATGGTCCAAAAGGAAATCCATACGGAGGATTATTTTAAATTAAATCACTGGTATGACCATGAGATGAGCAGATAAATCACATTTATATTCCCTAATGAGAACTGATTCAAAAATAATTGTTGCAATGATACTTCCCTTAGAGGATTTGACTGATAAATCCCTTACTAAATAAAATTGGAGATATCTAATTTTCATATCAAACTTGGAAGATATGAAATAATGCAATGATCCAGATCAAATAAAGCATTGGCTAAACTTGTTGAAACCATTAAATTACCTGCCACCACATCATTCTGAGCTTCAAACCCAATAGTATAGATCGAATAAGTGTGGCATTTCTCTGATGTCATTTTTTGAGGTACGATTCTTTGGGGCATAGGAAATTAATTTGAATAATGATCTATTTATCTATAATTGATTCATTGAAAATTGACAGACTCTTTATTTCCCTTGCAATCACGAGCATGGTGGCTTTTTTCCCCACACTTGTAAGAGACTCCCATTCCCTTTTTCTCTTGAATTTCATTAATTTTTATGACTTAGAGAATTTCTTTTCTATCTTCATAGCACATGATACAATATCCACATATGATGAGAGAGATTGTGATACATATGCACAATGGATAAATGGTTTTAACCCATCAAATAATAAATCAATATTACTCCATGGTTTATTTATATGACATGTTTTGGGCCTTTCTATCCTTGAAATGTTAGCCTCATAATTTTTGACATTCTCATCCTCATATTGCCTCAGATTCAAAAATTCTCTTTCCATATATTCTCAATGGTCACAAGGAATGTTTTTCTCTACGAAAATAAATTTAAACTCGCTCCATTACATATTGGATACTTCTATATCCTAAATTCTATTTTTGATTAATGACCAACATTGTCTGCATCTCCTATAAGGCATTAAACTGCCATGACAACTTTTTCCATTTCGCTACTTCCCAAAGCATGAAATATTTTCTCTAAAGAACATATCCATTGTTCAGATAACAAATTGATTTGAAGACCCATTTAATGTTGGTGGTTTTTTCCTCATGAAGTAGTCTAACAATGATCACCCAAATTGTGGATGAAGGTGATCTATACGGGTAAGGTTATTATTCATAACCTGAGTGAGTTATCCCAGTATAGAGATATGATGATCTGCACTAATTGCATCACTAGCACCACTATAATTATCTTGAGTAAAAGTGAAATCCCTACATGGATTGCGTGCATTGATATGGTTTCCATTCCTTCCACTAGGCGCCATTTCTAAAAAATGGCATACAATATATTAGTTTATCACTCATAATACATAATTCCAAACTTGTAAAACACTTAAGATAAATTGAATAGTTTATGTATATAATACATAATCATAAAACTATTTTCTTGTAGGAGTAATATAGTCATAAATCCTTCATAATAGTTTTTAATGAAAATTTGAATTATCTTAAGAATATCTCCTTGGAGTTTCATAACCAATTGTGCAATAAGGTCCCTTTTCAGGTACCAGGATACCCTGGATCAATCCCTAAACACCTAGTCAAAGAATTCACTCCTTGGTAAATCTACTCTATATCTTCATCTACCTACTTGTATCCAAGAAAGGATGTATTGCTTGGATAAATCAAAAAATCTCTACATTACCTAAATTCGTTGATGTTCTTCTATAATAACCCTCAAAGACCATCTTAGGGTAATGTTCCCTAATTAGATTTTTTTTAAATATAATTTCAAGGATTGTACAAAACATCATCTGATAAAAATTGTAATTCCCCAAACCATGTTACCCAGAATTAATGCATTATTACATAACATTGTTATGATCACAAGTGATCAAATCTTGAAAGACAGATCAATTTATTAACCTTCAGAGAACTATATACAAACATTTGTTTGACATTAAATTATGAAATAAAAAACAACATTGTTTCTTCTTTGAACACATTCACATCCCTTATAATATCCATGTAGGTCATACATAATATTTATTCACATCCTAGGAAACATAAAACAATTAACGGGGTGAGCTCAGATGCTCGGTAAGGATAAAAATATAGTGGAAACATTAATAAATATACTTAAACATTTAAGGAAATGAATAATACTAAAACCCAAGCCTTTTAAACATAAACTTCAGTATTATATAGAAAAGTGGAATCAAATAATTTCATTTACTTATTAACATGGATATTATAATAGTCGAATGATCACATGTAATATCAATAGCTAATTTCATAATGATGAAATGCACAATGTCGGACATCATAACCACATAGTAATGGCCTCATGATAAGACTTAAAATAATATTTTTTAAATTTTTGTGCCAAGAAACTAGTTTGTCTCATGATACTAATCAATGCATTGAGGAGATCTAACGGTTTTCACCCGTCACTAACTAAGTCCAATGCATTCCTCATATGCAAAGGCTGAACCATACCTTAAACATTCATATTTAAACTAGAAGTAAAAATGTAAATACATTAAACATAAACCATGAATGGTGTAAAAATAACACATCCATGGTCAAACACAGCACAATAATTTCAATACAATATATAATAATCTGTCATAATAAATCAATTTCAAATAATTGTAAAATCCATCAAAGGATGTTGACATAGTTGAAATCAGAACTATTAGACAGAAATATCTCATTCTATTTGAAACATATAAAATTCATATAATTATAAAATAATAAATTTGTTTTGAAAATATTATTAAATTCTTATAAGGGAAGCTTCTAGGTTTTACAATGTATGAAAATAGTCGCACTCACTGTATAAGATAAAAAACATTATTTCCTTAATTTTGTTTAAAAGGTGGAAAATGACCTTGTTTTTAAAATGACAGAAATATTTTTTTATAAAAATTATATAAAAAGTCAAAAGAGGGTATAAATTACATTAACCTATAGTATAGTAAATATTAAAAAAAATTTAAATTCATTTATAAGAAACACGGATGTTGTTGATTAAGAGGTCCTAGTAGATACACGCGTATAAGCAACCTCAAATAATGAAGAGATTGTAGAATTAACCCTTACTTAGTTCTTCTCCTTGATTGAGGGTTTTTAACCTCCTTTAAAATAGTAAAATATTTGTTATTAAATATATACAAGATCTAAATACATAAATATAACATCATATATGATCTTATAATTTTTCTTTGTTATAATATTTCAGTAATATCATTATTTTGGGTGTTAATAGATTCTTTTTCCTTGATATGTTTTGTTACATATTCCATGTTTTTAATGAATTTTACATATTATATTCATATAAAGAATGGTATAATTTTATAAATCATTATTAATATTCATAAAATGAAAAATATTCTTGAATGGTTATGATGGGGATTGAATTTCATTATGTTCGTGGAGATGATAATCTTTACATATGGACGAGTGACAATATCATTATATTGATGGTGAAATAGTGTGGTATATCATATATAAAGAATCATTAACAAGTCATATTTTTAATTTAAATCAGTTATACTCATTGTTATACCCATCCAAATAATGATGTGGTCAAATAACAAACTACACCACGACGTGGAGACGGTAAGCCGAACGTATGCACGTTGGAGGCTTGTAATTCATAGGATGGATAGAATAATGAATTTGGTTGTACCATATATATAATAACATCACAGTATTTACAATGTATCACAATTATTAATTGGGAATGGAAACAACAATGAAAGGGGATGTGGAATAAAAGAACATTGGAAGAGGTGCTGAAATTATTACATCTTCTTCGTATGTTTCCATATTAGTTGATCAAAAGGTCTCATGAGGATGGATTTATGATCAACGTATGGTTTCTATGTCAAACTGAGGAAATATTGGTGGATATTTGAGAATGTTTTGGCTAGGCCAAATGGAATTGGATGTGTGATTTTGAGAGGAAGGTATGTAAACTTTTATAAGAGAGGTGAGGGTCACTTTAGGAAATTCATGAAATATTATTTTATTGTACAATACTATTCCATTGATAATGACTCCAAAAGGATTAATTTCGAGGAAAATGTGTGTCTGGTATGAAAACCTCTCAATCAATAGGTTTTAGAGAGTTTTAGGTTACCATATTAACATTATCATTTAGATTTAACACTATGATAAATATTTTAACTTTTACAACGTCTTCTTGTATTTTTATATTACATGGTTAATAAACAAACTATAAAATGCCAAAAAAACCCATAGTGGATCATTAATGATATATCTATTATTATATAAGTACTTTATCTGAACCATATATTTATATGAATATTATATCAATTAATAATAATGTATTTGTTTTAAAAACTAATTTATGTCAATTTTTGACACTATTTAGTATTTGGTTTTTGTGAAAGTCATAACAACTTTATCACTTAATTTTTTTTATTTAATCAACCCAAACATTTCATATTAATCTATAAAATTCTTTTAATACATAAAATGTCTCAATTTACAATTATATTAATACTTATAATATCAATTATGTTAATCTATCAATAATAAGGTAATTAATGCATCATCATTGTGTCTAAAATAAATTTAATTATTTAATGTCTAAAAATTATAAATAAAATACCATTATATAGGAAATCATGTTATCTTTCTAATGAATATTAATAGTATAATTGATAATATTTATAACCCCATATTAATAATGTTTTAGTTATTAAACTTTGAATTTTACACGTATAACAATTCTATTAATAAATTAATTATAAATTTACTAATCTGATCCTTGTGTACCAAAAGGATCATATTTTATTCCTAAAAATTATTTTGGTGGAAACAAACATATACATTGTAATTAGTACATGATTTAGGGTATTAATAATATCATTTTTACATTAAATAACCTTATTTATATTTAACTATAGTAAATAAAAGTCAAAATTTACAATTCACTAACTATTATTTTAATCATATTGAACCACATTTTACTTACTGATATCAACCATGTATCTCAGATATTTTAAATTCAATTACTAGAAGTGGTAAAATTACATTTTATGCAAATTTGATGATGCGCCTAGAAGGTGTGTAAAAGACGGTAAAAAGTTCAATAAAGTATTATATATCTAATATTATTATAAAATGGCTCTAATTAATTAAATTGATCATATTTATGTTTCATGTATATATTTTTACCCAAAATAAATTTAAATAAAATAACCAATTATTTATATAAAAAGTTAGTTTTAAACAATAACGTAGTGATTTCAACTATTCATCCCAAATTGAATGTTTTCAGAAAAATACAAAAAATTTACCCAAATATAATTTTTATATTTTCAATCAAAAAATGATTTCAATTTTGAAAAAGAAAATTTATAAAATTTAAAAAAGTGGTTATTACTGTTCATAATGGCTAGTTTGATAGGTCATGGTGTGTTAAAACTCGATGATGCGTACAACGCATGCTATTGTATTATTCAGGGTGAAGCGTACCGTGGATAATTGGTGTGTTACATACCATTTGTGGGAAATAAGAGATATCCAATTGATATAGTTACATACCAAATAAAATAATGGATATTATTAGGGAGTGTATTCGAGTTACCATTGTCAACTAATAGGGTCAAGTGTAAATAACAAATAAAAATACTATAAATGTATCATTAGATAGTATTTTGTCTTTATATTCTACAATATATTCCTTTATTATATTATTATCCTCACAGTATTAAATATTTACAAAAAAATTTCAATTATAATATCTTGTTAATTAGTGATAAATATATATCTTAGTCCTAAAGAAAGCACATTAATGAGTATATACCCACATCGTGATAAAAAATTATAATAATACCATGTGTTTTTATTACTATTCATATGTGGTGTGTTCTATTGATGATTGAAAAGATTTTAACTTCACCCTAAAATGTGTAGATGTTACAATAATTAAGAGGTGAAATTTAAAGATAACATAATTTATTAAAAGGGGTCAAAATGATTCACACACCCACCTAGTGTGACAATATGATTCTACAAGTGTATTTTCATCCTTTTATTCTATTTAAAATTAATAACCAATATTTATGTATTCTGATTAAATTTTATTTACCTATAGGGTATATTTAATTATTCATAAGGTTTTTAAACATCATGAGATATTATATATTACCCATTTTATTTTCATTTGTTACATAAGATATGATATAAAGTGGATTTCATGTGGCACACCTATGTATGGTATTCCATTATTCAATGGGTGTGTCAGATACATAATTCCAATGAATTCGGTAAATATTAATATTCCATGATATGATATGTATGGTTCTATGGGTGAACTTATTCCACTATGTCTATAATATTTTTGAGTGAACCCAATCCATAGTTTAAATGGGAAAAGGGATTGGACATGGTCTACATTGATCATGGTAATTGGGATATAACCAAGTTCAACATATTGTGAATCTCATTGAAGTAAAACATGAAATAAGTTATTAACTTCTATTCTTATTCTTGTTTTATAATCCCATGTTATGTTAATTGATCATGGTTATGGTCTAACATTTCTACAGTCACGGGTTATCCACCATGGGTCTTGGTTATTTCCTCAAGCTTCCACAATCTAATTTAATTATTTATTTTATTATTTTATTATGATATATTTCTAGGTTATATTTATTTATTCCATGATCTATGTTATTATAACATTACTTATGAACATGTATCTGATTTTATGTTCTTTTTAATCATGTATTTATCTGAAGTTCATGTTTTCTCGCAGGATTTATGTCCATCAAATTATGAATTTTAAAAACTATTTTCTATTACTTAGTGTTTGGTCTCAACATTTCTTATATTTTCAATTTACATAGGATACTATATGTATGAATATTTCCAATGGGAAGATGACTATGGGGATTTTATGGGTGATTTTAATGATATGATGTATAATAACTCAATTATAATGACAATATACAATGTCACAAAAACCGTAATTCACAATGAATGTGTTTTAATGTTTGGATACTGCATATATTCATTTGTAAATATATATATATATATATATATTTCATCATCCTAGTTAGTATTTTATTATGTGTGAATGATTTGTTTTCATTTTTTAATCAAATCTAGGAGAGCGGGTCTGGGGGTTCTTCAAACAAAATTTTTGTTGAATTAGAAATCAATGATAGGGAAATGGTAAGAATTCTCATAAATTTTTAATATAACTATATAATTATTTTTTATTTGTTGTAATTTACATAAAAAACATCCCAATGGAATATGATATCTATAGTCCGGAGTAAGAAGGATGATTTGTAGAGATATAATTTCCATTACTCGTTATTCACATGAATGAAATTTAGAATTCTATATAATAACGTATTCATCGTGATCTATTATTTAATGTAACTATAAACATATATTACATTTTATACTACTAGAATATAACAATTAATTACACATGTATGAATTAATTTTTTATTATTTTCTTTATTTGATGACTGATATGTTGATTATTTTATATCAGTTTCACAATGAGGATATAGATCAAAATTAATTAATAATAAGATCAATGTTAGAATATTTTTACATTTTGTTGATTTTTTTGAATTTTTTTTGGATTTAAAATATTTTTTTTGTGAATTATATGAGTTAAATTCAAAAAATATGGAATTCTCATTGATCATATTTTGGGTAATTTACTAATAACTATTAGTGACTTTATTATAACCATTTATTTTTTGTAACAATTCAAAAAATAAAGACATAAAATAAGTAACTCTTTAATGTATTATATTACAACTGTTATATTCTTAATACTCATTATTTTTAAAAATTGTGAGTATACTATAGAATTATTCATATAGGTGGATTAACCGAACAAAACAAGAAATAATCTTATTAATGATTGAGTAAAATTATAGAGTTATAATATAGTAAAATTATTTTTAAAAAACAATAATGATTTTTATAAAACATAATTATAGTGATTCATAATATTTATAAATAGTGTATATAAAAGTTAATTATGAAAGGAAAACGAAAAGTAGAATCATTCTTTTTTGAATATTCCCCTTCTCAAAATGAGTTCTTTATAAATAATAGATTTAGGAACACATAATTGGAAAAGGGGATGAAATAAGTAAGAATGATATCATAGAGGGATGCTTTTTTAGATTCAGGAGATTGACAATGGAAAAGTGTGTATTGATGTTGGAATAAAAGGGGTCTTTTATAGGTGAATTTGGGTGGTATTTCCCCAAATACTCATTCATTAATGCATAAGTAATGTCATTTGAAATGGAATGTTTATATAATGTGGAAAAAAAATTTATATGGGTCATTAATATCCTCCCACACAATTTTGATATATGTTCGGATATATTTTAGGCTTTTACCCCTTAATGTCACCCTTTTAACTTATTTTCCATTAACCATGGTAACATATTTTTATCCATAGCCAAAAAAATATTGACACAATTAAATATTTAAAATTTTCAAATTAAAAATACTACATTAATTTTATATAATTATCTCTATAAAATTGATTTAAATTAGAATGAAACAAAAATAAACCACCAATAAAAATCAATTTTTATATAACTATTTTTTAATTATAAAACTGAAAAATATAATTTCATAACAAAAAAATAATAATTTGATGAAAGTTACATTATATGTTTTTATATGTAGAAAATAAATTTTATTATTAAAAATATAATAATTATAACTTCTAAACAATTATATTATACAATTAGAAATGGTTTTTAAATAAACCAATTTTCATTGACCTTGATTCAATTAATTATCAATTTTAAATACATAATTATATATTTAATGTTATTTACTTATTTGAATAGTAATTTCATGAACATTTTCAATTTATTTTATTAATTGTTTTCCTCAAATTAATTTATTTAATTAAAAATACAATAATTATAAATTTTTTTCTTCATTAATAGGTATTTTGAGTAATGAAATATTCCCAATTTTGACTATTCCAATCTTATTTATTTTATATTAATTACATGTTAAATAGTTTAAATTATATTGTTAATGTGTTTAATTCGTTCCCTAGATATAAATAGTGGTATGTTCTTTAAGGAAAATAATGACGTTGAAGATTCCATGATTATGGTGTTTTTATTTGATTGTTTTATTTATTCTTCTTGTAATTTTTAAAGGTGGTTTAAAATTTCATTCACATATATGTGTATTTTAGTTCATGTATTTTTTTTGTATTTCCAAAAAAAAATATAATCCATTTTCATATTATTTCAATTCATTATGTGAAATTAGTTATTAAATAGAATAATTGAATAAAACTGAGAGTTGTGACAATATACCCACTTAAAAAAATTCCACCATCAATATTAATGATCAAAAATGAAAAAACACATGTAAATTGAAATCATTTTACATTTGGGATACCATTTCACTTCATAAACCATAAGGTTTATATATATAAATTTAACTATGTGGGATTTCATGTTTCATAGTAATTTATCCCTACGGTACAAATTTTATATAACTTTATTCATTGGGGATATAATTTTCAAGTTGTATAAAAATGATATTAGTATTTGTGATGAATCATGAGTAATATTAATAAATGGTGGTACTAATAACAAATTATATATTTATCAGATGTTTCGATGGATGTTCTAGGTTATAAGATATAATCCCCTTATGAAGAAGGATCCTGATGGTGCTGATGTAAATAAGGCTCGAATATCCCTTTTTCTGGAATCTAGTAAACCATTTACATTGTGATATTTAAAGATAACATTCGTTTTTTATTTATTCAAGAAGAAAAGTCTCAAAATACGTAGTCATAGGGGGCAGGAGTGGTGCATGGCTAGGGAATCACCGCTTCCATTGTAATATTAAAATAAATACCCAAAATCCAAATTCAAATTCCAAATCGCACTAAATATTATCATGATAGGCCATCTATTATGTTTTTTCCAAATTAACATGTCTCTAGTGGTGTGAATATTCTCTATTATTCTATATGTATGATCAAGTCCTAATAGATTCCATTTTATAAATTCAACAAAAAATAATATTTATGTACCACTTCCCATAAACTTCCTCATATATCACCATTTAAATACTTGTATGAAATTTTTTATAATATGATAAGTATAAAAGAGGAATATTTGGTTCCCAATGACATTTGATATATATTGAAAATTATATCCACACATCTTCTAAATTTGGAATAGTCCTTTCATATTATCCACTTGTAATGGGATGATAATATTACACCCTATTATTTTATGAGAAGTATATTTTTTATGTCTTATGTTATACACAATATCAAAATAATCTTTCATTACACACAACACAAGATTCGCTTATATTTTACACAAGAGCAACCTTCCCTGATAGCATGTGTTATACGCAATATAATGTTTCACTAAACAACTATATGTTTTTAAAATATTATATAAACATGCCGTTATGAATATTAATACCCAATTTTTAAAATTTATAAATTTTATTTTTCAAAATGGGCATCATTTTTGGATTTAGAATATTGAAATTAGCATAGGGTGAAATTTTTTTATTTTTTTGAAAACGTTCAATTTTTAATGAATAGTGAAAACACTAGGTTACTATTTTAAACCCGACTTTTTATTTATAAAATTATTTATTTTATTTAAATTTCTTTTAGGTCAAAATTGATAGATAATAATTATATATGTTCAATGTAATTCATTGGAGTCATTTTATAATAATTTTAGATATATTAAAATTTTATTGAACTTTTCACCATCTTTTACCCACCTCCTAGTAGAATTTGAAAATGTACATAAAATGTAATTTTACCACATCTATGAGTAGAATTTTGAAAATCCGAGAGGCAGAATTAATATCAAATAGTATAATGTGGTTCAATAAGATAAAAATAATTTTTGGTGAATAGTAACTTTTTAGTTTTATTTACCACGGATAAAAGTAAATAGGGTAATAAAGGGTAAAAATGATATTATTATTACCCTAACACATGTCATAATTATATTGGATAAGTGAAATTCGACCAAAAAAACCGTATAAATAAAATATTACCCTTTAGGTCCACTTGGATTATATTAGGACATTTATTATTATTTTATTTAAAGAAGTGTTAAAATAGTTAATATCAATGTTTAATAACAAAAAACATTTTTAATGTAGGGTTATACATAAGGTAAATTCGACTGATAAAAATATTTTCTACATAATTGTAGTTTATTTATAATTTTTAAACATTAAATAATTTAATTTAATTACGACACAATGATGATATAGTAATTACCTTATTTATGAAATATTAACATAATTGATATTATTAATATCCAAATAAATGTAATTTGAGACATTTTATGAATTAAAAAAAATATTGGTTAGTATGAAATTTTAGTATTGATCTAATTAACTATGTTCTAACAAATCATTCTATTATAATTTTTACAAAAAAAATCAATTATCAAATAGTGTCAAAATTGACATAAAATAGTTTTTTAAAAAAATATTATATTATTAATTGTTATTATGTTAATAAAAATCTAAATTACGGCCAAATTACTTATATAAGGTTGCATATATTAATAATTAACCACTTGGGGTTTGTTTGTCTTGCTATAGTAAGTTTATTAACCTTATAGTGTAAGAAAACAAGAAGTCACAGTAATATTTAAAATATTTAACTTAGAGTAAAATCTAAATGATAAGGTTAAAATAATAATCTAAATTGTATAAAAAATATTGGTTGAGAGTATTTCTACCCATCCCCACATTATCTTCGAAATAAATCAATTTGGAGCTATTATAAACCGAATATGACTTTATTATAAAACAATATTTTATGTTTTTCCTAAGGTGCCCGTCTCCTCCCTTATAAAAGGGAACCTCCTCCCTCTCCTCCTCACACCATTTTAAGGCTTCAAGATCAGACAAAACATTCCCATGAACCTTATAAACTTCATTAGAAACATAATAGAGGGCCTGGTATTCTTCAGTCACCAATTTTAGTGCCCTAAGAGGAGGTTTCAAAGAGGCGTGTCGAAGAAGAGGTAATATCCGTTACCGATTCTACCAAATTTATTTCTTCTTCTACTTCCTCTTATTTAGTTGTTTCATTATAAAGTAATAAAATCAGTATCAATAATATAATGATATGTTATTATAAATATGAAACAACAATATTTCACTTTCTAGCCATCCTACGGAAAACAAAATCACCGCGCGTCCGTATGTATGGAATACCGTCTCCATGCCATTGTGCAATCTGTTTTCCACTACAAAATTACTTGGATGAGTATAATTGTGTAAAGAATAACTATATTTGATTATTTTAAAGTGATATTTATTCTCAAAAATTATAAATTCACTTCAATACAATTCCACGATCATGGGAACGATATCATTGCTCGTGCGTACGTATGACCTACCATCTCCACGATGTGATGCGACCCGTTCAACAAGATCTTCATTGAATAATTATTATATCAATGAATTTAATGAATAAATATTATATATATTACACTAAAACCTTTCATTAATTTAGGTATCTATAACCTAACAAGAATAATAAGAATTTATGCCACAAAACTTGCATAAGAACATAAAGCAATGAACACCCGAATAACAAGTAGCAATGAAATATTACTAAAAAGAAGATAAGAATATGACCATATATGATATCATAACAATGAATATGATTCTGTCATAAGTAAATGACATTATTTATATCATTATACAGGAGGTTCAGATACGTACGAAGCAAATCAGACCTAATGTAAGGGAAGATCTCACAATGTCATTTTTATCCGAGATTGTTTACACTTCAGAATTTACTGGGGAATATTTATCATCCACGTCCATGTTTCCTAAATATGTAATATTATGTCTATCCTCCTACAATTTTTTAAATCCAATTTTACCTATTGGATAATTTTAGTAAAAGATATGAATGTAATATTTTGTCATTTTCAGTACGAGATACTTTTTAACTTTTTCGGCCAAAGTAAGAAAAGAATGTTTTTTAACTTATACCGAATGAATTGATTTTTTTGATTTCATAGAACATTATTTCCATGAAGCTACCGTTACAAGTATTCATGTTCATTTTTAGTCAACTCCTTTTATTTTAAAATTTTATGACATGTTAATAAAGGAAAAATGTTTTTGAAGTAGAAAGGATACTTTACTCAAGAATGGAGTTCAAGTGTTTTATCAAAATTATTTTCCATCTATAATAATATAGGGTTCTGTTTCTACCCTTATTATTACATTTATTTGATTATGTTATGATTGAATTATTTTTATGAAGTCCTTTTATGGATTATATTATGATGGCATGATGTTTATTAATCCCATTTTTATTACATGGGTTATGCTATAATGTTTGATTAATGATTTTGTGGTAAACATAATAATGGTTTCATTATGAGATAGGTGGGACCTATATCTACCTCTAATGCATTGGGTAAATATTTATATCTCATGAGATAGACATGGAAGGAATGAAAATTTAATCTGGTTCAGTGATACAGGACTGGAACGAGGAGTGAACTCGGTTCAGTAATGGACTTTGTCTGCTATGATGGTCTTGGAAAAGAGCCTTGACAAATATGAAATGATTTTCTATGATTATGTGTGTAAGACACAAATTTTTATGTTTTAAGTTATTATTATTGGGATTACATTTCACTACTATGATTTATCCCATGTTATGATATTATGATCTTTTTAGAAGGATATGATTTTCAAAATATTATGTTCTTATGAAAATGAGATGATTGATATTTCTTATGTTTACCCTTACTAAGAATATGAGCTCACCGTTTTGTATGTTTTCTTTTCCCCAGGTTAGGAAAAAGTTTATTAAGTAGGATATGCCAAAAGAGACTCTAGATATGATGAAATAAATGGGAGACAATGTAGTTGATTTATGAACTCGTGGTTTATGTTTCCCTTTTTCTAAAGACACTATACCTATATGGTCCTATCATGGTTTTGTTGCTTGTTGTAATAAGTATGCTTCAATTCTAATGTAATAACAATGTATGTAAAGTATGGGTCATTATAGTTGTTATTATAGGAAAGGTATAGTTAAACTTTGGAAATTAGGATGTAAAATCCTTAGTAACAACTATAAGGATATGGGTAAAAATAGAACACAATATTAGTGTTTTAGAAATGGTCATGAACAACCTATGATAAGACCTAAAGAGAGAAATTTCGATTATGTGGTTTGGATGTTATGATTATTGTTTATCACACTATGCTTCTTGGTTTTAGTCAATGGCTAGAACCCGAAGGAACCGTTGTAATGGTGAATGCGATGGGCAATGAAATGATTGTAACCCTGAGCAACCAATCGTTATGGGAGCGGGAATAAAAAATCTTGTAGTCATGCTCACACAACATTCTCAAGCTATCAATCATGCAGGAATTCCAAATAAGCTAATGAAGGAGAAAAATTCTGTTGAATCCATCATGAGGCAGTGTCCACCTTCATTCAGCGGGTCTTCTAATCCTTTAGTGGCTGAAAATGGATTAGTACCACTGAAATGATATTTTCAGTCCTGCAATAAACTCAACATGATAAATTCATCTTAGCAGTATATCACTTGGATGGTGAAGCAGATCAATGGTGGAATATTATTAAGAATACAAGCCAAAGGGGATGAAATTGAGTCCATAGAATGGGACAAGTTCAAGAAAATATTTTTCAATAAGTATTTCCCTAGTTTTCTTAGAACAAATATGGAGATGTAGTTTCTTGAACTGAATCTAAAGGATGATGAATTGGTTGGTACCTACAAAGCAAATTTTACAAGACTTCCAAGGTACACTTTCAGAATTATTATCCAAGCTGAGAGAAAGATCGATCTATTATTTAGTGGCTTAAAACCAAATATTCAAATGGAGTTATCCATAAGGGACTTAAATAGCTACATGGAAATTATTCGATGTTCTCTCAAGGTTGAGAAGGAGATTGGAGTAAGCCATCAGTTATATGGGTTTGATAAGAAGAGTAAAATGGAATTCAATGGAAAATATAAAGACCACACTGAAAAGAATATGAGTTTTCCCTTATTCTTAATGTGTGGAAAAACATGGAGGGAATTTTCATAAAGGGACAAGTAAATGATATAAGTGTGGATAAGAAGGTCATCGGCAGTTTAATGTCAGAATAATGGGGAGAGGATGTCTAATGATGCGAACAAAGAAAGGGATACACATAATTCACCTCCAACACATCAATGATTCAAGTGCAAGGAAATGGGTAATTATGCCAATCAATGCCCTATTCCCAGGGCTGTTGATGATGATCGATGTCAACAAACTCTTAAGGCCAAACACAAAGGAAAGTCACATGCAATTTCTATCGGTGAAGTGGAGTATGATAACGAAGTGGTGAAAGGTACACTTACCATCCACTCTAATGTATAAAATGTTTTATTTGATTCTGGATCCACCCACTCTTTTATTTATGAATAATTTTCTAAGGGTATTGCAATATTACCTCACCAGTAAGATATTTAGTTAGCTGTGACAACCCCTAATGGCAAAATAGTCGCATCAAAAGTTTACAATTCTTCTCTGATTGATGTTTGTGGGAAAGTGCTTCCTGCAAATCTTGTGATCCTTCCTATAGTGGAATTTGATGTGATTCTTGGCATGGATTAGATTTCTTTATATAGAGCTCATATCAATTGCCAAATAAGGGAAATCACATTTAATATTAAAGATCAATCTACTATCATCTATCGATGCAAGGATGAATATAACCTTCTAGTGGAAATTTCTTCCATCTTATGGGCCTTGATTCCAATAAATGATGGTTATTTATCTCAAATGGTTGGAGAGAAACTAACGATTACGTATATTCCCATTGTACGGGATTTTGGTGATGTCTTTCCAGAGGAATTTCTAGGTCTTCCACCAAATCGTGAAGTTGAGTTTTCAAAAGAACTCATACAGGGAGCTATGCCTATTTCAAAGACACCATATAGAATGACCCCAATTGAGTTGCAGGAATTGAAGAAGAAACTCCAAGTGAATCGTGATAAAGGATTCATATGACCTAGTGTGTCACCTTGGGGAGCACCTGTTCTGTTTGGTAAGAAAAATGATGGATCAATGAGACTCTGCATTGATTATCGAGAACTTTACATGATCACTACCAAGAACAAATATCCTCTCCCATGCATTGATTTCTTATTTTACCAACTTTGCGGAGCTCAATAATTTTCCAAGACTGATCATCCTTCACGGTATCATTAATTAAGGGTCAAAAAGGAGGATATACCAAAGATAGATTTTCATACAAGGTATGGACACTATGATTTTATAGTGATGCCATTTGGTCTTACTAATTCCCCTGCTAACTTCATGGATATGATGAATAGAGTCTTTAGAGACTATCTTGATCAGTTTGTGGTAGTCTTTATAGAAAATAATCTTGTCTATTAAAAGAGCAAGGAAGAACATAAAGATCACTTGAGAATTGTATTAAATACCCTAAGAAAGGAGTAGATTTGTGACAAATTTACCAACTATGAATTTTGGCTTCCAAAAGTTTCATATTTGGGTCACATAATCTCAAAAGAGGGGATCTCTGTGGATCCAGCAAAAACAGAGGTTATTGAAACATGGTCGAGACCAACAATAGTAACTGATATCCGAAGTTTTCTTGGTCTGGCCAGATATTATCGACATCTTGTGAAGGTTTTTTCGATGTTATCTATTCCACTCACTGGGTTGACTCAAAAAATAGTTATGTTCATGTGGACGGAGGAGTGTGAAGAGAATTTTAAAGTGTTAAAGCAAAGGTTATCCAGTGCACCTATGCTCACAATGTCGTGTAGTGGAGAAAGGTTGGTGATCTACAGTGATGCATCCATGAAGGGACTAGGGTGTGTTCTCATGAAAAATGATATGGTGATAGCTTATTCCTCACTAAATTTTAATATCCATGAGAAAAATTACCCAAATCATGATTTGGAGTTAGCCGTAGTAATATTTTCATTAATAATATGGAGGCAATACCTTCATGGTGAAAAGTGTGATATTTATACTAATCATAAAAATGTAAAGTATATTTTCACACAAATGGAGATGAATATGCGCCAAAGTAGACTGTTGATGCTGATTAAGGATTACGACTGGTCAATTCATTATCACCCTGGGAAGGCAAACAAAGTAGCAGACGCATTAAGTTGACAAGACCATTATTTCTTATCCATGATGAGTATCACAAAAGATCCAATATTTTCGGATTTACAACAAAAGGATCTTGGGATTATAATGGAAGGGGAAAAATCTTACTTTTCTCAAATGAATGATCAACCATCTATGCATGTGATGATTAAAGAGGCACAAAAAAATGTAGAGTTACAAAAGAAGGTGAGAAATGATCCTGAATTCAACATTGATTGTGATGGGATAATAATGTTCAGGAATCGGGTTTGTGTTCCTCCCATCCCAGAATTAAAAAAGGAACTGTTGGATGAGGCTCATAGTTCTTCATTATCTATTCATCCAAAAAGCACGAATATGTATAGGGGCCTAAAATAGTACCTCAGGAGTGATGGAATGAAAAGAGATGTTGCTGAATATGTCTCTCGATGTTTAGTCTGTCAGCAAGTTAAAACTAAGAGACAGAAGTCTAAGGGGACGTTACAACCATTACCCATAACGAAATGAAAATGGGAGAACATCACTGTGGACTTTGTCACCGGAATTCCTAAAAAATCCAATGGTAATAATGATATCTGGGTCATAGTTGATCATAATACGATGTTAGCAAGCATCATTGATTTTAGAGAAGATTCCTATCTAGATCTGCTTTCCAAGATATATGTAATGGAAGTGGTAAGATTACATGGAGTACCCCTTTCCATTATATTTGATCGGGATATGAGGTTAAACTCGATGTTTTGGTGAAGTCATAAGCATACTCTAGATGCAAAGCTGAGTTTCAGTACTGCTTATCATCCTCAGACAGACGGTCAGTATGAGAGGACAATTCAAACTCTAGAATACATGTTGAGATCTTTCTCTATGGATTTCAAAGGTGGTTGGGATCAACACCTACCATTGGTGGAATTTTCTTATAATAATAGCTTTCACTCCAGTATTTAGACGGATCTTTATAAATCTATCTATGGAACTAAATGTAGGACTCCAACTTACTGGGATGAAGTTGGGGAATGAAAGCTATTAGGACCTGATCATGTTGATCAGATGGCAGAAAAGGTCAAATCTATTCAACAACACATTTGAGCAGCTTAGAGTCGAAAAAAAAGTTATGCTGACAACCGAAGAAAATACCCAGAGTTTGAAGTGGGTGATAAAGTGTTCTTACGAATATCTCCTTGGAAGAGAGTTATGAGATTTTGAAAGAAGAGAAAGCTGAGCCCTAGGTATATCGATCCTTTTGAAATACTGGATTGTGTTGTTAACGTTGCTTACCGATTGGTGCTTCCACTGAATCTATCTCAAGTTCACGATGTGTTCCATGTATCTCTCCTAAGAAAGTACATACCAGATCCTTTACTTATACAGTGCTCGGAAGTTGTACCGTTGGAGCAAGATCTTTCTTATAAAGAACATCCGATAGAGATTCTGTATTGAAGCAAAAAATTTCTATAGAACAAGACTACTAGCTTGGTGAATTTTTTATGGAGGAACCACAAATTAGAAGAAGCTACATGGGAGCTTCAGTATATAATGATCTAGAGGTATCCTCATCTGTTTTTTATGAAGTGACGAATTTCGATGGCGAAATTCATTTTAAGGGGGTAGATTGTATCACCCTTATATTTTATGAGAAATATATTTTTTTATGTCTTATGTTATACACAACATAAAATGAATCTTTCATTACACACAAAACTAGCTTGGATTGCATTATACTCAAGAGAGACCTTCCTCGATAGCATGTGTTGTACGCAATATTGAGTTTCACTAAACAACGATATGTTATTAAAATATTATATAAACCAGCAGTTATGAATAGTAATACCCAATTTTTAAAATTTAGAAATTTTATTTTTCAAAATGGACATCATTTTTGGATTCGGAATATCGAAATTAGCCTAGGGTGAAATTTTGGTATTTTTCTGAAAACTTTCAATTTTTGATGAACAGTGAAAACACTATGTTACAATTTAAAACCCAACTTTTTATTTAAATAATTATTTATTTTATTTCAATTTATTTTAAATCAATATTGATACATAATACCTATATAAGTTCAATGTAATTCATTGGAATCGTCGTATAATAATTTTAGATATATACAAATTTTATTGAACTTTTCACCATCTTATACAGCCCTCCTAGGAGAATTTGCAAATGTACATAAAATGTAATTGTACCACTTCTAGGAGTTGAATTTTGAAAATTAGAGAGGTACGGTTAACATCAAGTAGTAAAATGTGGTTCAATATGATAAAAATAATTTTTGGTGAATAGTAACTGTTTACATTTATTTACCACGGTTAAAAGTAAATATGGTAATTAAGGGTAAAAATTATATTATTATTACCCTAACACATGTACTAATTCTATTGGATAAGTGTAATTAGACCATAAACATCCTTAGTAAAAATATATTACACTTTAGGTCCACTTGGATTAGAATAGGACATTTATTATTATTTTATTTAAAGAACTGTTAAAATAGCTAAAATCAATGTTTAATAACTAAAAACATTTTTAATGTATGGTTATACATAAGATAAATTCGACTATAAATATAAATTATAAAGATACAAATATATCCTACATAATGGTATTTTATTTATAATTTTTGAAAATTATATAATTAAATTTATTTATGACACAATGATGATGTAGTAATTACATTATTTTTGAAATATTAACATAATTAAAATTATAAATACCCAAATAAATGTAATTTGAAACTTTTTATGAATTAAACTAATTTTATAGGTTAATATGAAATGTTATTATTGATCTAATTATCTATAGTCAAACTAATAATGCTGTTATGATTTTTACAAAAAATCAATTACCAAATAGTGTCAAAATTGACATAAAATAGTTTTTAAAAGAAATATTATATTATTAATTATTATTATATTCCTAAAAATCTAAGGTTTATCAGAATGAATTAGATAAGGTTATATATATTAATAATTAACCAATTGGGTTTCTTTTGGCTTATTATAGTATGTTTATTAACCATATAATTTAAGAAAATAAGATGACACAGTAAAAGGTAAAATATTTAACTTAGAGTTAAATCTAAATGATAAAGTTAAAATAGTAAGATAAACGTTTCTAAATCCAATTGTTTGAGAGGATTTAGACCCATACCCACTTTAAAATCGAAATAAATAAATTTGGATCTATTATAAACTGAATATGACTTTATTATAAAATAATATTTTAAGTTTTTCCTAAGGTGCCCCTCTCCTCCCTTATAAAAGGGTATATCATCTCTCTCCTCCTCACACCTTTTTGAGCCTTCATGCTTGGACAAACCCTGCCCATTTACCTTCTCAACTTCCCTAGAAACATTCCAAAGGTACTGGTCTTCTTCAAAGACCAATTTTAGTGCCTTAAGAGGAGGTTTCAAAGAGGCGTGTCGAAGAAGTGGTAATATCCGTTACAGATTCATTCAAATTTATTTCTTCTTCTACTTCCTCTTATTTAGTTGTTTCATTATGAAGTAATAACATCAGTATCACTCATATAATGATCTGTTATTATAAATATGAAACAACCATATTTCACTTTCTATCCAAACTACAAAATACAAAATCACCGCGTGTGCGTATGTATGGAATACCGTCTCCACGCCGTGGTGTAATCTTTTTTCCACCACCACATTACTTGGATGGGTATAATGGTGTAAAGAATAACTACATATGATTATTTAAAAGTGATATTTTTTTCTTAAATAGTATACATACACTTCAATACAATTCACGATCATGGGAATGATATCATCGCTCGTGCGTACGTATTTCCTACCATCTCTATGATGTGATGCCACTCGTTCTACATGATCATCATTGAATAAATATTTTATCAATGAATTAAATGAATAAATATGATATATATTACACTAATACCATTCTTGAAATGAGGTATCAATAACCTAAAAGTAAGAATAAGAATTTATTCCACAAAATATGCATAAGAAAATAAAGCTATGTACACCCAAATAACAAGTAGCAATGAAATATTAATAATAAGAAGATAATAATATGACAATATATGATATCATAACAATGAATATTATTATTTAATAAGTCAATTAAATTTTTTAAATAATTATCCATGAGGTTCAAATACGTACAAATAACATCGGACATATTGTAAGGGATGATCTCACAATCCCATTTTTATCCGAGATTGTTTATACTTCTGAATTTACTGGGGCATATTTATTATCCACAACCATGTTTCCTCAATATGTAATATTATTTCTATCATCCTACAATTGTCTAAATCCAATTTTACCTATGGGTGACTTTTAGTAAATATATATGAAAGTAATTTTTTTACATTTTCAGTACAAGATACCTTTTGACTTTTTCCGCCAAAGTATGAGAAGAATGTTTTTTTTAACTTTTAAGACATGAATGGATTTTTATGATTTCATAGAAAATTATTTCTATGAATATTACTTTACATGTTTTCAGGTTCATTTTTAATCAACTTCTTTTAGTTTAAAATTTCATGACATGTTATGAAAGGAAAAATGTTTTTGAAGTTGAAAAGATATTTTCCTCAAGAATGGAGATCAAGTGTTTTATCAAAATTATTTTCCATATATGATAATATAGAGTTCTGATTCTATCCCTAATATTACATTGATTTGATTATGTTATTATGGAATTATTTTTATGAATTCATTTTATGGATTATGTTATGATGGCATGATGTTTATGAATCCCATTTTTATTACATGTGTAATGTTATGATGTATGATTAATGATTTTGAGGAACACATAAGAATGGTTTCATTTTGAGATGGGTGGGACCAATATCTCCCCACAATTCAGTGGGTAAATATTTATATCTCATGATATAGACATGGCTGGAACGACAAGTTAATCTGGTTCAGTGATACAGTACTGGAACAAAGAGTGAACTCGGTTCAGTAATGGACTTTGTCCACTACGATGGTGTAGGAAAAGTGCCTTGAAAAATATGAAATGATTTTCTATGATTATGTGTGTATTCCAAAAAGTTTCATGTTTTATGTTATGATTATTCGGATTACATTTCACTACTATGATTTATCCCATGTTATGATATTATGATATTTTTTGAAGGTTAATATTATCAAAATATTACGTTATTATGAATATGATATGATTGATATTTCTTATGATTACCCTTAATGCTAATTTGAGCTCACCCTTTTGTATGTTTTCTTTTCCTCAGGTTAGGAAGAAGGGTATTATGTAGGATATTCCAAAAGGGACTCAAGATATGATGAAATAAATGGGATACAATGTAGATGATTTATGAACTAGTTGTTTATGTTTCCCAGTTTCTAAAGAAACTATACCTATATGGTCCTATCATGGTGTTGTTGTATGTTGTAATATGTATGATTCAATTCTGAAGAAATAAACATGTATGTAAATTATGGGTCGTTATAGATAAGATGTGTTAAATCATATTTATGTATCAAATTCATGTTGAAGAGTTATGAAGAACTTAAAAGTAAACCTCTAATAATGAGAAGATGAAATTATAATTGATACTCTATATAGCCTTACCACGTTCTTTATATATAACATGGGATGTTCATCACAAGATAAATCATCTCAAATAACCAAAAATTTAGAAAAATTCATATTAAAATCAAATATAACCCTAACTGAATAAAATATTTATTGTTATTTGGATGAACTATGTTGAGATACATAGTGATGGTCCCTTATCAACATATAGATATGGGTATTGGATTTTTTATCCCCATATAGTTTGGATATTCTTCCTTAAATAGTTATAAAACAGAAAATGGATATAAATATTCTATAGTATCCCTCTTCATGTTGTCATGCTTGAATTTATCCATGAGATGTCTATTTTTTTTTTTTTGCTTCTTTGTTGAATAAGAAATGATGAGATATGTATACCATCCATAAAATCCTTATTAAATTGTTGTATTTAAGTGAAACATACTCAATTTCCAAGACTTATCATTCCACAAAATATCTTTTATTAAATCTATAATATTACATTTATACATTGATTGATCCATATCGACCTTTTATACTTATCAATATTCAGATGGAAATGTGATTGAGTAGTTATTTGTTAATGAAATATTTTCTATAAATCTTTTCTGATTTCGAGGTCCATCTTTTTAAAATACATGAGTTTTTGTTCTATTTAATTCTTCATCCTGAACAAGGTATCATAATCCTTCCCTATCAAAAAATCACCCACCTTTTGAAATTCGAAAGGAGGTAATTTTTTGATCAGTCATCATAACTGATCAACTAAAAACATATCATTTAGAGCATTTCCAACACTTTCTTTGAATATATATATGTATATATTATATTCTCTTTTGATAAGTATATATATATATTTAAAAAATCTTCATTGATATAATTCCATATATCAATCAGTCACATATTACTATTTCTTACTAAAATACATGAACCATGTAGTTTTTTCCAAGACCATTAATAGAAATTATTCACATGTTTCAACCATTCCATTTTTACAGAACCATATTATCTAATACCTTAGTTATTTCATCAATGTATATCAAGATATCTTCTAATCTATAAGGCGGAATGAGTAAATTTATAACGATTTTACTTCTCTTATTCTCCAAGAAGGCTCTTTTACATTAATCCTAATAGAGGTACATGACTAACTTCAATGTTGACATGCATAGTTGATTTGAAAAGTATGCTAAATTTTCAATCTAGTATGAGTTTTATACATTAAATATAAAAATATATCTAATATCCATTATAATGGTAGGTCATGTGCCTTCATAAAAAATGTTTATATTTAAAGTATCCAAAAATATAAAATATTTTTCGATTACATGAAATAAGAACAATCATATTTTAATATAGAATTAATACAATTACAATTTGAAATATTATTTTTCCATTACTATGGTATTTAGTAGAATAGTAGAATTCCATTTATGTTCATCCTTTGTCTCAGAATATATGATTATATAATATATAAAGACTACCATAAAATGATCTAGGTAATATTTAAAGACAATATTAGTAGAATTCATTAAAATAATAGATAATTTTTTATGCCTTGAAGGAATCAACATGAATTCACAGAGTTCATATTTTTAATGGTTTTATTGGTTATATATTCTATTTTCATCTCGAATTAATGACATACAAGTAAAAGGTATATATTTGACTATTTATAATCTTCTTGAAGTTGATTTAACAATTCATAAATATGATATAGATGATACATATTATCATTAATGATTTTATAAAGTTAAAATTTATTAATGAAATGATTATGGGATACATTATTCTTATTAATAAAGAGGACTATTGTACCTACTAGTGCATTTTATGGTTACATTAAATACAAATCAATAATTTTTTTAGTTGTTTCTTTATTTCCTTCAACTGAATAAAAATAACTTTCAGAAATCTATCTTCATATTCCAATATAATTTTGAAATTTTAAATATTGAATTTATCCCTAACTATTTGAGTAAAATACAAATAAATATTGTTAATTAAGATACATTGAAGTGAATTAATTTCCTTAGGTAGTTCCAAATAAATCTTACATTTTGTAGATGATCATATGTTTATTTGAGGTATGTGATGTCTTTTTATTACCACTGAAATAAAAATTTCATCTATGTAGAGAGATTCATTACACACCAAAATCATATAAGATTAATCTAAAATAGGGATTAAATTATTTGGTATACAATCATCAAACCACTAGTTAGTTTTATATAAAATTCAATATCTAATAACAAGGATGGTGATTAAATTATTTTATAAAATTTTTCAAATATGAATGAGTGGGTATAAAAATAATCATATAAAAAATTTAAATTATATTAATAAATAATAAGTGTATATGTATCCATATTATTATGGTTATAACCATTTACTAAAAGATAAATGGTTCCTATTTTTAAAAAATAATATTTTTTTCATAGAATTAAGGTATACAGTCTATTTATTATTAATTTCCAACAAAAATATATGAAATATTTTTGAAAATTCATTTAATATTATTAAATTTCATTTTTAACTAATATATAATGAATTTAAATATATGATACTCTTAGTTCAACCAATAAAAAATTTGGTTCCACAGAGTTTGTTTACGTTTTATCCTTATATCATATTTAAAATATTCCTAAAAAAATATGAATCTCCTTATAATAAAAACTGAATATAAAAAAAGATAAAACATATTCCTTACACATTATTATACATGAATATTTAATACTTTTCATAATAATTCATATTACTTGAACCAATCAGTTTAGTGTTACTGAGTTTTGATATTTTATCATCTAGTTTAACAAAAATTATTCAACGTGTCCAATAATATTTCTCCATAGATGATACTATTCAATAAATATCAAACACAATAATCTACTTTGTTTCCATGGTAATGAAAATATACTAAAAGTGTGTTCTCAAACACTTAGTAAGGCGGAAAACATAAGATATATAAGATTATTAAATATAGATTATTATAAAAATGATTATAACTAAGAATATGATAAATATGTGACAAATAAAAACTATTTATAAAATTAAAAAAAATAATGTACCAAGCACGTATTATAACATTAATCATAACAAAAACCAAAGACATAACATGTGTTTGTTTCAAGATATAGAAATGTGCACATATATAAGATTAAAAAAATATTATATCTAGGCTAACCATGAAGACCATAATCCTAATGTGAATTAACATATCCCATAAAATAGTGTACATGGATAACATACCAAGTCCCACATAATATATAATAAAATATAGAGCTTTAAATAATTCAATTAGGAAAATATAATTCTAGTGTCTCTCATCACATATTTTTAAACCCTATATATGTGTTTCACATGGAAATGGTCACAATCATAAATAAACAATGGAAAAAATAACTTGTGAAAATTAAATGGGTTTCATGAATAATTATGAACATTATAATTATGAAATCCCTTGAAATAATTTAGATAATTTCATTAAAACTTGTCCCAACTGAAATATTATAAACATTAACGGATAATTAAATAGAAGAAAAGATATTTGAAATAATTTTATAAAATCATTTAGAAAATAATAATAAATACCCTTAGTATATTTTTCAAAATAATTAAATCATAAAATTATTTCTACAAATAATTTGAACGTGAATAAAATTTAAATTTAACAATAATGAAAATTGAAACGTGAAAATTGAAAGATGTGTTTTGATGAAAATATTGGGACAAAAAAATGTGAGAATCAATTTGCAGTAGAGAAAATATATTCCATAAACACCCTTTAAAAAAGATAAAAAAACATTTAAAATCTACCATAGGAAATAATATATGTGGATACAGGGATATATATTAAAACTATGACACAAAATAGAGAACATGGAAATGGAAGTAAAAAAATCCAAATAAATTATTATGTAAATAAAATTCCATATAATAGCATCATTTTATTTCAATTAGGAATAAATTTTGAGCGTAATTGGTAAAAATACATTTAAACTCCTAGTAATAATCTATTAGAGTAAACAAATATTATTATATAAAATTTTTAAAAACATTCCCTCAATTTAATATTAAAAGTTGATAATTCCATGTAAAAAAGAACGATTAAAAATTTAACTCTTACCATTAATATTGAATCCCAAGAATGTCCATTAACCTATAATATGATAAATATATCCATCCTAATAGCTTATTTAAATTTTTATTCATATCTACTTCATTAAATTGTTTTAATTTATAATAAAATATAACTCATATATAATATATTATAGTAATTTTTTCATCATAATAAGTTTTTAATTTTGAGAGATTCATTAACATTTTAGATTGGTGATATAGATCATAGTGGATTAATAATATTTTAATAATAATAATAATACATGTTAGTCTAGGGGAGTAGTAATTTTGTAATTACTTATATAAGCTTTTCTAAATTTGATGTAATATATTGGTATGTTTTGTGAAAATAGAATTCATTATGAGCTTGTTTCAGGTAAATTACTGATAAGTGTTCGTTAATTTATAATAGATATACATTATTATATTAGCCTTATAGAATCATATTCATAACACAAATTAAAATTTATTATATTTCTAAACAATTATTAATGTCTTGATACTCATTCATGTTGGAAAATGTCATGATATTATATAATTGTTTATTAATGTAGTTAAACTATCCCAAACAATAACAAATTATAAGAAAGAATGAGTAAGAGTATAGAAGTATATTATAAATTAAATAATTTTAAATAATAAGAATTATTTTAATAATGAAAATTGTATTTCATAATTATATTTATAAAAAATTTATTTGAGAAAATAATTGAAAAATATAGAAAAAAACTAGATAGTTAAATATATCCATTCTCCCCTTCTCAAAACTAGTTTTCTTAAATGATCGATTTCGACCTCATTCATGGGAAAAAATAATCAAATTATGTAAAAAAAATTATTATATGGAATTTGGGTTGGTATTGAAAAAAAACTAAAGGAAAATTATTTTTTGAAGTGGGTAATGTATTTATCTCTTTAATGGTGATTTTGGGTGGGTTTTTTTAAAATTCCAATTCCTCAATGTGTAGTGAATTTAATTTTTAATGAATTATTGATTATAAGTGATCAAATAATTGATATGGGTCATAAATATCCTCATACACTTAATTAAAAATAATTTTAGTTTTTTGTCTTTTACCCATTATTTTAATTATTTTACCTCATTTTACTTTTTTTGAGGTACCTCAACATTATACCTCAATAACATATTTTTACCAACTTCCTAAATAATAGGTTTTTAGTAATAAAATAAAAAAATAAAAAAGTGAGATTATAGATGAATAGTTTTATTTAATACTTATAAAACCTCATTGAAAACAATATTTCAATCATGATTTAAAGAGCCCTAGGAAGGAAAATTGAAAGAGTGGAGTATTTGTTCCCAATGGTCATCAAACTACCTTCCCCTTTATTTATCACTTGGTATGTATGTTGGTGTATTGTTAATTAAGAGGGATATTTTATACATACCATATATTCAATGTTAACGAATATGGAAATGTTTAAAACCATCATGTATAAGATATTTAAGGTACAAAATAATTCATTAACAAATGATATACATTCCATTAACTGGAAATGGAAAAAAACAGTTGGAAAAATATATTGCATCTACATTATGAGGGTTACCATCTCCATATTTTAATCTTTAAGCTAAAAACATAAAATGAAAAATATCTCAAATTATTCCCTCACCTTTTATAATTTTAAAACAATTTGAGTCATCATAACTAAATATTAGGCCTTAAACTAGAGGAATATTGGAGACCCAGAAACCATAGTGAATGTTGGTGATTGGGGAGATGCTACTATGAAAATTATAACAAGTCCATTTCAATATAAAATTTTCGGGGATCAATATATCGTATATTTTATATAGGAACTTGTTCTTCCAATTGGAGAGACTACATGGACTGAATGTTAATATAAGGATATTGTGATCTTCCCAGAAGCACCATAACTATATTTACAAAGCCATTTTAAAACCCATGTTAGTATACACCTTATTGGGGTTGACACAGAACCAGAAATCTATGGAAATATATAAATAACCATGGAAAATAATAATCCATAACCATCATCCCAAGATACACCAGACATAACTATCCAAGTCACCTTAATGAAAGATATGCACAATTGATTTAATTTTGGAAATGAGTAGAAATGGAATTTAGATTTTAGATGGGATCCACTTCACTATATAATAATATATAATGGGAGATCATGGTGATGATAATTCAATATTTTGTAATTGAGTTTTGTATGAACATCCAAATCCTAACATTTGCAACCCCAAAAATCAACTGCATTTAAAGCATGAATAATCTCAGTCAAGTCTCCATAGTTGAAGAGCCCTGAAGTGGATTTAAATAAACAGTTGTAGTTATCTTAAAAATATGTTCTTCTTCATTCAAGGAGTATCCCTAGTTTATTAGATAAGACATGTTATGGTATTCTATGGAAGCAATAATTCATTTTAATCATAATATTGGGTGTCAGTAAATATAGAAGGAATAAAGAACTCATAAAACATTTATTGTTCCACAAATATATGACTCTGAAAAAAATCAACCATCAAGAATTATTTATAATATGGTATAGGGTCCCCTTAAATCATCTCTACTATAAGTAGGAGAAATATTAGATACATTAGAATACATTTGGATTGAACCCATTTTTTCTTCAAAAATTCATTACCCAACAAATCTCAAGTAATGGATTTCCATGGATATTTAGAATACATGGATTTCAATGTTTCTTACATGTTCTTGAGACCAATACCTAACTCTACAATAGGGTTTTATAATCCTTTAAAACACACCCAATGAAATTTATCTTCAATTCGTGAATCCTAAAAGAAGGTGATGATACATTTTTCAATGCAGTAAAGAAAACCCTTGGGAACATTTTTAATAAATGTGACATGAATTGGAATGGATTCTATGATAGAATTTATGATCACTATTCTCCCCCCAAAACAATGAATCTATATTTTTCTTTTATGAACTGTCCCATAGGGCCTGTGTTGTGATATACCCCATTCCCCCTCCTGAAGGATATGGGATAGCGACTAGTGCTGAGGCATAAACCCGGATGTTAGAGACATTTTACTAAGAACCTATATTCGCCCACACCCAACCACATCACAAATATTGAAAAATAATCACTCATTATTTGTAAATAACCACTGATTACAAGTAAAAATGAAATAAAATGGTCGAGAATTCAAAACCAACCAAAGACTAACTGGAAAACGTGAAAGAACAAAGAAACCCTGATTAGCCATCTGCTAAAAACCCCACCTGATGGGTAAGTACATAGTAGTAGCTAGAAGCCATAGAATAACTCTTGTATGCCTAGTCTCACTGGGAAACCCAAGGTTCAAGGCCACCAAGTCCTCTGTCAAGGTGTCGGTCGTCTGCACCATACACAACATGTACGGGTGAAGTATGAGTTTGGGTGAGTAATAAAATACTCACTATGGACCCCAATATAAATGAAATACCACAATAAAATACACTACCAAACCACAAATCATGATCACTAAGAATTATCATGAATCAAGATAGATCACCCTAAGTATATTGTATAGAATGAATGTATCAACATTATCCACATAGTTGAACACCTAGGTTGTTAGAGATCTATCCTCAATGAGTACAGTAGGCCTACCGAGTTACACAGAAGCCTCTACCCTATAACCTAATATTGTTGTGGTACTCATCCCGGATTATTACCATATGTATGTTATGGCACACAGAAGCCACTCCCCACCATGGGCATGCCATGTCACAGATAAGTTGCTTCCCTTCCATGGCCATACTGAGGTACTCCTCATGTCGAGTTATGTGGGTCTCCTTGGTCACACAGAATCCACTCACCACCATGGTCATATCATGTCACACAGAAGCCTCTTCCCACTAGGCCACAATATCCGATCCACAATGTATCTATCTCTAGAAGTCTATAGGTCTCATCCAACCGCACAGTTTCCACATGTAGCATGCTTGATCTAGGGAGGACCAGTCCCCAAGAAATTGTTTGACTTCAAACATCCATGAAATATTTCATAGAGTATTCCAAATGATCCACCTCTTCATGAGGGTTACCATACCTCAAATGGAATATCAATTGAACAACCGGTTTTCTAGATATTGAAATTTCCCCAAATGGGCATGTTGCATCAGGTCCTGGTCCGACATGGTCGAACAGACCTTACCCAGGTCGGGGTCAACTGACTGGGCCCGGGGTCTACTAACTCAGCCTGGGGTGTTCCACGATTCATCGACGGGGCCATTACCTAGCAATGTCCACATTTCATTAATGTGGTCAGGTGGTTGCATCCCCTTGCTACTCCCCAACCTGAGCCAGCCATGATGGTCTTCTCTGGTGCATTGTCGCATATCACCGAGAGAATAACTCGTAGACTAGGACGTCTACTTCGGTGGTCTGTTCTACGTTCTGACTGCACTAATGGCCACCTTTTGGTATCACATTAACTTATATGGCCTCTAACACTCCATACCACAATTTCTAAAAATTTTCCCCCATGAACACACAAGGATATGGGGGTTTATGCCTTATTTGTGTCAGTCTGTTCCCTCTGAGTTAGAAGATTAAAACATGGGAGGCTCGGGTATTATGTTCCATCAATAATAATTCAATCCTGAAAAGAAAAACCCAGAAAAAATCACCCTCCATAAAGAATATATGATCTATTGATAAAACTGGATTTGAGTTCATCCTCATTCATCAATTAAAATGAAGAATGGGGAAAACATAAATTAAAACAAACCCCATCCTCGATGTAGTTCGACGATGAAGAGGACTACCTATAAAGGTTCAAAAATTTGAAGGCATCCATTGAATCATGGATTTGTTCATTGATGTGTGTAGATGTTTTTAATGCTACACTACTATTCACCATTCAGCATTGTAGATGAATTATACCATAGTTTAATTAGGTAATCCCTAGGGTTTAATTTTCAAATCACCATTACATTATTTTAAAAAAACTGAACATGTCGTAGAGTTTCTATTAATATGCGATGTTGAATCATTCCACTGTTTCATTTTTGATGCAACATAGCGGTTATGCATGCACAAAATGATTCATTAAGGATCCTATTTTAATGTTCCACATCATCTCACCATAAAGCCTCCATCTTCTGCTCAATGGATGGAATGAAAAATAAAATAACTTTTTATATTATTTTATTAATTTATGAAAAGATTGCTAAATAACTTTTCTGTCCGACCCTTTTTGGTCAGTGTAATGTCATTTCTGGGTGAATCCATGTGTTCCGTGTTTTACAGAGCCCTATGATTACTGATCTAAGCGCCATTTCAAAATATTGAAAACCCTGCTCGCACATTTATATAAGTGTACCAAAAAAATATCAAAATTAATTTTCGGGCTCACTGGGCCTCAGAATCACTTTCGGTCAAAGTGTTTGTTCAATAAATTATTACATAAAATTAAAAAAATACATTGAAATTATGATAAATTACAATCTCCCCACATTAGGGCTATACATTTCCAAAATCCAAAATAAAGGCTAATTAATCAAATGGGGGTACTGAGAACAAATCTGAGCCTTTCACTCCAATGTGCTTTACTAGAGATTCTCAAGCCTCCGCCAATTGCATACGAAAGGAATTGACCATCCACAAAGTACATGCTCTTGTTGATCATCTATTTCCACCAAAAACTCTGCAAAAACCCCCCATCATTAATATCTCACTCTCCCAAGTCGATGAGGAGTGATGGATCATGAACACATCTTCCTAGCTACTACACGTAGAAAACACCATGCCCCTGGTGCATCTGTGGGGAAGGTGGTTGTTGGTTCACCACCTCACCAAATATACTGAGATTCTTGAAGGGTATGATGATGCGAAGAGATAACATGCCACCCTGGACAAATCTCCAGAAACCTCATCAGGGTGAGACCCAAAGGAACACATGGGTCCTTAATTTAACTCCATGGGTCTCTGTCTCGGGTCAGCATATGATTTATGGATTCTCTGTGCAGTCCTCCTATACTCATAGATGATATGAACATTCTCATTGGTATCCCATACCAACTTTGGTCCCATGAATATTGAATATCTTATGCCGGTCCAGCATAGATGTTATCTGCATTTCCACTGGTAACTGGCCTCAAATGGTGCCCTGATAATGGTGGAGTCATATATTTTATGGTATAAAAACTCTATCTATGGTACATGGTCATGCCAGCTACAACCATAATCAAGGGAACAAGAACAAAACATGTCATCAAAGTTCTTTATGGTCTTCTCCATCTGAAAATTTGTCTAGGGGTGAAAAGATGTTCTCAAATGCAGCTGAGTCTTGAATGCCTCATGCAATCCATTTCTACAACTGAGATGTAAAGCGTGAATCATATCTTGAGATGATTGTTGAATGAACCACATGTAACCACACTGTCCTTTTGATGTAGAGGCTCTCCATGCTCTCTATCAATCCCAACTCCCATATGGGTAAGAATTGAGCTGACATAGTGAGTCTGTCAATGATCACCTAGATAGAATTGTGCACCATTGATGTTTATGGTAACACAATCACAATGTCCATGGAGATACCATATAACTTCTATTTTGGACATTAAGCTGTTGTTCTATGTCTGGTAGGGCCTGATGCTTATCCTTCACTTGCTGATAAGTGAGGCATTGGGAAACCAACTCTGCCACTACGTTCTTCATCCCTGGCCACCAGTACTGACTTCAAAGATCCAAGTACATGTTTTCCATAACAGGATATACCACCAAATGTGATGTATGAAACTCCCTTAACAAATTCTCCTTTAAATTCAAATGTGCTATGATTCTTCCTCTGAAATGGATGACGTTAACCCCAGCTATTGAAAATCCTTTAGGAGTTTTTCATGAGGATAACTAAGCACATCGATCCTTGCAATCAACATCAATAATCAGTGCCTCCATAACTCGATTAAAGATTGGGGGAGTTGTAGTTATTGGTATGTTACTCCATCATCATCAATTAATAATGTATGTATCACATCTAGATTCTCTTTTACCTCACTGAGAATCTATAAACCATACGTCCTAATGTGCGCATTAGCCACCATGTTCCCCTTCCCAAGAGTATAGAATATCTCAAAGTCATAGTCTTGTAAGAACTCCATCCATTACCATTGACTCAATGTTAAGTTCTTTCTGTGATACGATATCAATGAGACTCTTATGATATGAGTAGATAGTAAACAGTTCACCCATCATGTAGTTTCACCACATCATCATGGAAAATACAACTACTACTAACTCTAGGTCATGGCTCGTGTATTTCCGTTCAAAATGCCTAAACTACTATGAGCCATATGCAATCACTACCCACTCCTATATCAGGACAGAACCCAGTCATATCCCTAATGCATCACAAAAGACTACATACCATACACCCTCTTATGGTAGTATAAAGATATGGGCACTCATCAGTCTCCATCTTAGCTCCTGCAAACTCTACATTCACTTATCATTCCACATAAAGGGTTGTCCATTACATCTAAAGGTTGATAATGGTGTACCTACTATGGAATAGTGATGCACAAACCACCCAAAATATCCAACTATCCGCAAGAATCTATGAACTTCATTCACAGTCATGGGTCATCCCAAGTAGGCACTACCTTTATCATTGTCGGATCCACTGCAACTCCCATCATCAAGATGACATTTCCCAGAAAGTGGACCCTCCATATAAAAAACTCACACTTTGATATATTAACATTAAGATGGTTCTCTAGGATTGTATCCAGTACAATCCTCATGTGTATAGGATGCTCCTCCTCTGACAATGAGGACACAAATATGTCATCAACGAATTCCACCATGAAATAATTTCGGAAATACTGGAAGATCATTTTCATTAGTCACATGAACACTGATAGTGCATTGGTCATTCCTAAAGTCATCACCAAGAACTCTAAGTGGAATTACCATCATTTAGAAGCTATTTTTGATATGCCTTAATCTCGTACCATGAGCCACTGATAGCTTGTTCTATGGTCTATCATCAAGAACCATATCGATCCCTTCAGCTAGTTGAATAAGACATAAATCCTTGGAAGTGGATACTTATTCTTCATGGTCACTTGGTTTTGGTTCAAAAATTACATGAATAAACTCAAGGTCTTTTATTCCATATTTTAAAACAACAATGGGGATGCCCACGGTGAGACACTGGGCCTTACAAACCCCTTCTGTTGTCAGTCATCCAATTGTACCCTCAACTCACATAGATCTGTGGGATGCTTCTAATATGCTAGTGTGGATATAAACACTATACTGAGGTATTGGTTGATGCATTAGTCTACCTACCTCTGTGGAGATAGTATCAGAACATCCTTTGGAAGGACATCCTCAAACTAGTCCAGCACTACAAGAATGCTTAGACTCCTCATATCGACCACACAGAGGGTGATGAAATCCAATCAGGGAGTGATAGGTTGCACCCTCCACTAAGAATTTCTATCAATAACTGCAAAGATTACCTTCTTGCTGGTGAAAGAAAAATCTGTTCACATCCTCACAGACACACCGCACTTTGTGTCTAAAATAGTATATCTGAGCATGCATTGAGGATAACCAGTTCATACCCAAGAAGGCCTCATAAGAAACTAAAGCTGCTACTAAGAGGCACCAGCTGAATATCTCAACTCCTTGATCAATCTCACACTATATGGATCAGTGTGTAATAATAAAATCCCATATCGTAAGAGTCTTTAATCATAAGGATCGAGCCAACAGATCCACTGGAATCTTTGAGCCTCGAATATGATCTATGGAAATGAAAGAGTGACTAGATCCTTGGTATTTAATAAATGCAGGTAAGGTGGGGAGGACATAGATCATATGTATAATCATCTCTACAGCACCATGGTCATAGGCCTCCATTTCCTAAAGCTATCCTCTACCCTATCTATTGGCTCCCTAAGACCATGGTGGACCACCTTGGGGTGGTGGAGGTAGTACCTCAAACTATCGTCCACCACCTGCCTCTCTCCCTACTCCCCTACCACATTTCCCACATTGGAGACCACATTGCTTGATCCTTTTATTATTCCTTGGAGGTACCTCAATTTCATATTGTTTGTCTGTGTGGAAGTTCAGGTGGTCAAGAGCAATGTGTCCTTACCACCCACCTATGAAGCATATCCTGGTTAACTACTAACTCTGTCTGCTCTTGGAGCCCCATAATACCAACCCAGAGTCCTATAGTTTCCCCCTGAATGACATGGCCAGCTTGGGACCCCATATCTGCTTCCTGCTTTCCACCACTAAAGTCTATTCCAAATATGGTCTTCTGCTAGTTCCGAAGACATTTACTACTCTGATTGGAATCTCTCCACAATAATGGCTCTCCCTAGAACTATATCCTAACTGGGGACGCTGAGTGACACCAAGGATTCTCTGATATCCTGTATGAGTCCCATATCAAAGGTATGGTCCTTGATGAATGGTTCAAGCATTGTGTCTATAGAGTTGTGAGAGAGGTCTGTAATTCTCGCAGAGCAATCAGATAATGTTATTCTTCCCAACTACATATGAATCATCTCATGTATGCACATAGAGCCGAATGTCACGGGGAAAATCCTCTTGTATAATCCACTCATAGTCTATACAGATGAGGTTCACCTCATAATGAATATAGATGGTCGAGCTCTATAATCTCCCCTACCGAGCCCTGTAGATGATTATTTCCCAAGATCTCCATGTAATCACGAAGTGACCATGCTTAGACGATAACCCATGTCACTATCTCTAGCCAATCCTCAGTGACCTGAGGATCTGTCTCTCTAATAATATTGTGATGTCTCTATCTCTAGAACTCATTAAAATAACTGAGTATGTGTGCATACTCTACCATAATGTAGGGAGTAACTGCAGACCAATAGGTGGTGGAAACCCCAGCTCACCACCCGATGATGCCATCTCAAGGACCCATCCCTAAACTGATGCCTCATCATTAGGCAGTTTAACCACATGGTCATGCATCACAATTTGAGATGGTAGTTTTCATTGAGGTATCCTGATACAAATCAATATGTACCATAGTTAAAATTTCTTACCAGGTGAGATGATAGTTATTCAATAAAATTATATGGTGACACTTATTCAACAAGTTTTTTCATGTATAGAACTGAAAAGCAGAATTTAGGGTCCTGGTTTATGGATACCATAGCCGGTGCACCAACACTGGACTCCCCAAATGGGCTGAATTTTTCTAAGTAGGTGTAAACCTCTATGTGGGCGGAATTTTTCTAAGTACGTATAAAAACACATACACAACTACATCCCAAAGATGGAAATATAAACAACAAAGCCACTATAGATAACCAATGATTACAATTAAAACTGAATGAAAAATGGGCCCGAATACAATCCCATGAAAATACTAACTTGAATATAATAAATAACAAAGAATCCCTAAATAGCCATCCGTTAAAACCCCCACCTAATGGGTATGTACAAAGAATCTATGGGAAGACGTAGAAGTACATCTCATCATCCTAGTCCCACTAAGAAACACCGGGTCCTAGGGAATCAAATCCACCATCATTGTGTTGGTCATCTTCACTAAATACAACACGTAAAGGTGAAGCCCATGTAGAGATAAGTAACAAAATACACATTAGAGACACCCAAAAAAGTATAGAACAAAATTCAATCCACAAAAAAAAACAACATATCTTGATCATCATGCTATATTCTGAAGAAAGACCTCTCACATTAGGTATATTCTAGAATAGACAAGTAGAACAATTAGTCCCATCCATGAACACATCTAATACTGGAGAAATCCTTTTCAATGAGTATAGTGGTCCTTTCGGGTCACACAAAATTCGATTCCCAATAACTTAAGACTATTTTGGAACTCATCCATGATGAGTACAGTGGGTTTAATGGGTCACACAGGTGCCTCTCCAAACCTTGGGAATTCCAGGTCAAACACAATATGCTTCCCTAAAAAGTCCATAATAAAGTACTTCTCCTATCGACTACCCTAGGTCTGTCAGGTCTCACAAAAGTCAATCACCATTGTGGGCCTGCTGAGTCACACAAAAGCTGCGTACTACTGGGCCAAGTATCTAATCCACACAGGGTCTCTTGTCACCAGTCTCAATGTCTAATCCAACCACTAGGTTTCTTCCTGTATCATACTTCAACTTAGGAGGACCACTCACCTAGTCATTCATCGAATACCATCTTCCATGAAATCCTCCATTGATTATGTAAACAGATCTGCCTCATTGTTGGGGTTCAAATGACTCAAATATATCATCAGTGGGATTCCTAGTTTTCATGATATTGATTTTTTTTTTCAAAAGTGTCCAGTTGGGTCTAGGCCCGGTCTGACCCGACCTAGCTCGGCGTCCTCCCACCCAACATGGGTCTGACAACCCGAACCAAACCCGAATCGTCCTGGGAAGGGTCCATTTTATCACGGGTATGGCCTGCTGGCCAGCCCAGTCTTCCATTGGAGGACTTGTTCATCGTGAGGCCATGACGTAGTTGGCAGCCGCGTTTGGCTCCACATCGCCCAGTGGGTCGTCCGTAGGGCAGTCTCCCATCCATTGTTGGTTGACCGCAGATTCTCCACGTCTACGATGTGCCGATGCAGTCGGGTGGCCGCATCCACCTGCCACCGTCCCAACCGACACCTCTATCTACTGTGTTGCCACTGAAGCCTGCGCATTGATCTTATTTAGCACACCATCGTGGCGGGTTGGCAGAAAACACCACGGACAACTGGTTTCACTCTAGTGGTCTGTTCTTTGTGTCGGCTTCTCCTACGGCCTCTGTGGGTAAACATCTTACCTATAGAGGCCTCAAACATTCCTTTCCGCTATTATGAAAATTCATCCACCATGAACGAACAAGGAAGAGGGGGGTATGGCCTTATTCTTGTTAGAAATCGCATCTCTGTTAAATGTTTTATGTGTGGGAGGCTTGGTTATTATGTTCCATTAATAATAATTCAGGCCCAAAAAAATCTGAGAAATTTCACCCTCCCGCAAGATGAGACAATCCATAGATCCACCTATTCTTGGGTTGATCTGAGTCTATCATTTAAAATGAAGAATTTGGAATACATAAATCAAAACAAACCCCAATCCCGAACTAGTTCAACTTTGATGTAGTCCACCTATGAAGGTTTAAGAAGTATAAGGAAGTCATTATTTCCTGGCTTCGTTCTTTGAGCTGGAGTGATGTTGTAAACATTCCACTAGTATTCTTCTTTCAATGTTGGAGATAAATTTTTTCTTAGTTTCATCATAGAATCCTTAGGGTTTATTTCTGAACACTCCAACATGTTAGTCAAATAATAGTAAACACATAGCACCATTTCTGTTACGATGAGATGTTGTGTCATTACACATGTAAAAAATGAGTCATTAAGGTTCCTCATTTAATGTGCCTCGTCCTCTCCTCGTCACTGAATTTTATTACTTTACTGTCCATCCCATCTTGGTCAATGTTATGTGCTTTCATGGTGAATCCCAGCCTTCCAATTTCAACGATGCCCTCAAATTTTTGATTCGAGCACCAGTTCAAAAGTTATAAATACCCACTCACATATTTAGATTAGTGAATTAAATAAAAGTTCACAATTCAAATCTGAGATCACTAGGCTTCGAAATCATGTATCATCAATGTGGTAGTGTTGAAATAATTTCATATAATTAAGAAAATTACTCGGAAATTATGAGATATTAAAATTCCATTTAGTAATTCTCTATGTTTTTTAATAAATAGTATTATCAATGTGAAAAAAATCAATTTTTGGATGAAAGAGGGGATACCTGATATTCTATAGGGAATAAGATTCATGAAATTTTCATTCGATATTTAATTTTAGCTTCACAACCATCTTCAATGGTTTAATATATATACCACTTTCTCTTCAAACTACCAACCTATTTCCCTAACCACTTCTCGTTATTATGAATTAGTTTTCACCCCAACAAAAAATTAACACTCTTACTGAATCTTTGTTACATAAATCAAAAAATGGAATACAATATTTTAAATTAATTTCCTAAAAGTGGAAAATATTAATTATGAATAATGACCAAAAAATATATTTTTTTTGAAAAATATATTTTAATTGAAATATGGATTTTATTATAATTCTTTGGAATGTGATTATCAATAAAAGAAAATAAATTTATTTATATCTATATAATAAATACATGTAATAATAATTCATACAACAAATATGATAAATTTTACATTAAAATAAATACATAAAATATATCATAAAAATAATGTTTATAAATAAAATATTTTTAGGACTATAAATGAATAAATTATATAACTTATAACTCATAAATTTAATTAATAAATTTATTTGCTTATTTTAATTTTTATTATTTGAGTTTTCTGAATCTATTTAATTTAATAAACTATTTAATATTATAAATTTAATTAACCTTAAATTTTCCGAAAAAATAGGTAAAATATAGATGTTTTTAAAAAGTATTTGTATCTTTTTATTTTATTCCAAAATTGATTATTTAATTTTAATTGCTTGTTAAATATTTTTTATATAAAACAATATATGATTTTAACAATAACATAATTAAATACCTAATGGATACAGGTACAACATACCACCACAAATCATACAACATTGTCTCTAAAAAAATATATCCTAAAGTCATATATCAAACAACCATGTATATAATGGTCATATTACCATAATATATATAACTGTACATGATTCACTAAAATTACATCATAATATTCAGTTATTTATATCTAAAAATTTAGTTTATTTATATAATATTTTTCTCTCATTCCATAGTTATAACTGATCATTTGATCATAAAGGAATACTATAATAATTATGATATCATGTTTGGGATCTTTTTATTTTATTATTTTTATATTCCACTTTTAATTTTCATAATTATTTTTCATAGTAAATTCTAATAATTTATAATAGTTGTCATTTATTGGAACATTTTACCATTTTTATATATTGATATTTTTTATTTCAGTTTGATGTTGCATGTAAATGATATTATTCCTCATATTAATAGAATAAAAAATTTGGGTGTTGCATTAATATGGAATAAAATAAATATGTTTTTATGGATATAGTTCATAATTTCACATATATAATTTTGTAAATGAATTTTATATTACAATTAATTTCATAATTTAATGATGACTAAAAAAGAAAATTGATTTAAAATTTGTGTTTAATTGTGATCTTCTCCTAATTTTGGAATTTATATATTTTATATTAAAATAGAATTTCTCTTTTAAAATTATCTACACTAATCAAAAATAATTTTTTTATTATCAAATACTTAATGGGATACATTTCATTCAATTTAATCTACGAAATAATAAAAAATTAAAACTCCCAAATCTATTTCACAATTCAAACCTCAAAATATATTGTTGGATTTGGGATATTTTGATTATGTGCATGTGTGTTCCAAAAAATCCCAAATTAGATTGATATTAATATAGAGATATAATAAATTTGGTGGAAAAACATTATTATTAGCGGAACTATGATATTAATCCTCCATAATTTCAATATATATATATTCCCAATTGGATCATGGGAATATTTATATAACACCAGGATAGATATATTTATTTAATTACCGGGTAATAAATTTTAATAAAAATTTATTTAATGGATGAAATTTTTTGAATGGATGGTAATGTGTGATGTAACTCACCCATCCCAGAATCCTTGAATTGGTGCATTATTTTAGTACATTCACATGATTACAAGTAATTATGTCTGGATGGACTGATCAATTTAGTTGTCATGGAAAATAGATTACATACATGACAGTTAAATTACACAATCAAAAATAAAACCAAACCTAAATAATACATTGAGAACATCATAATTACCCTAGATTAACCAGGAATATCAAACATAATACACTTTTCGGTATCATGGGAAATCCAAACATAATAATGGGGTGATATTAGATGATCAGTAAGGGTAAATATTTTTGTGAAAGATATAATGTTTTATGGAAACATGTGTAATAAATACAACATCCTTTTGAACAGTAATATGAACCCAATATGGAGAAAATAAATCAAATATTACCATATAAACATGAACATGGATATTTTACTAGTTGAATAATCACATGCAATAATTAATTTCAAAATGAGGGAATGCCTAATGCCAGAAATCATGACCACATTGTCAAGGCCTTGTACAAAGAATACAAATGAAATTTTTGTGAAGGCCTTGTTCCAAGACACTCGTTTGTCTCATGAGACCTTTCGATGCATTGAGGGGCTATAGTAGGCTCCACCCATCACATAATAATTCTATTTCATTCCTCATATGAAAAATTTGAAGCATAACATAAATATTCATATTAAAACAAGAATATGAAATGTAAATACATCAACCATAAACCATGAGGGGTATAATAATATCACATCCATATTCAAACATTCCATATCTCAATCTATAACATATGGAAGACTGTATTATAATAAATAAACACAAATTAAGAATAATATCCAGTAATGAATGTTGACATAGTTGAAAATGATTAGTAAATCATTTTGAGAGAAATTAGTTTTTTTGTGAAATCACTTAATAGTCACAATTTATAAAAGAATTAATTTAAAATATAATTTTTAATCAAATTATCACATACCACTTTGAATCATTTGAAAGGAATTAACATTTGAAAACAATCAGGTCCATGCAAATAAATCCATAAAACAATTAGGAAATCTTGGACAATAATGAGAAGGATTTAGAAGAGTAACTATTTAAAACATTTAAAATGAGGTTTTAGTTAAATAGTACCTTAAAAGAATAATTTTTAAATATTTTTAAACATTTACATGGATAATAAATATCTCCATAAAAATACATACACTTAAAAAATATCAGATAATAATGAGACGGAGGAATTAACCCTTACCTTACACTTTCTTTCGGTCGAGTGTACGTTTAACTTCATCCTAATGACCATAGTATGTTATTAAATTTTACCAGATCTATATTAATATTTATTATATCATACATGATTCATTTATGACATTATACTACACATTTAATATTCATTTCTATGTTAAATTAACATTTCGGGAAATAATTGCTTTCTTTATAGTACAAGTTTTAACTTGTTATTCTTGGTAGTATCATTTAGATCATGATTTAAATACTTAAAAAACATAATAGATTATTTATATATCATATATATTAAGAATCTAAATATGTATAATAGATAGATATATAAAATGGAAAACACCATTTATGGAGAAGGTAGGTCATACATGCACATAAAAGTTGTTTCTGGTTTCATATCGAACTGAACAAAAGTAAGTGAATAAGATATATGTAAGTATATACAGACATATATATATATATATATATATACATATCTCTAGTAGCATTATTATTACATATATTAAATAATTATTAATAAATTATATTTATATAATCATCGTTGAATTGTGAACATGGAAATGAATCTCCTCATGTTGTGGAGATGGTAAGCTTTACATACACACGAGTGACGATATCATTTCCTTAATTGTTAAGAGTTGATGAATTGGATGGTATATTAATTTTAATGATAAATTACAATTACTTTTTCATTATTTATATACATATTACTCATCATTATATCCATCCAAATAACATAGTGTAGTATAACAAATTACACCACTGCGTGGAGATGATAAGCCTTACGTATGCACACATGGTGACATTATCAATCATAGGATGGATATAATAATGAATATAATTGTCACATATTTATAATATCATCACAGTATACAGAAGGTACTGGTTTAATTATTTTTCTATGGAAGTAACAATGAAAGAGAAAGAAGAAGATGAAAAGAACATTCAAAAAGGTGATAAAATAATTTCCTCTTCTTTGGGTGCTTCCTTTTTGATTTGAAAAAAAAGTTTCATTAGGATAGATTTATTCTCTAGGGAAGGCCTAGAGGTTTATTTGAGTGATATTGGGAGGAGATATGGGCTGGATTTGTCTAATACAAATGGATTTGGAGGTGTGATTTTGAGAGAAGGGTATGTAACCTTTTATAAGAGAGGTGAGGGTCACATTAGGAAAATATTGAAATATTATTTTCTTATTTAATCCTTTTCTATTTCTAATGGCTCAAAATTTATTTATTTCGAATCTAAAGTTGTTATTGGTCAAAATAATCATAACCAATTGGTTTTAGACATGTTTTTGTCACCTTATAAAACCAATCTTTTAGATTTAACTCTTAGTTAAATAGTTTAACTTTTACCATGTCCTCTTGTATTTTTATAATAAATAGATAATGAAACTACTATAAAAATCCCAGATTACTGAAAGTGGTTTATTATGTACATATATAACCTTATATATGTTTTTCGGTTGACCCATAGATTTATAGAAATATTATATGAATTAAGAAAATTGTATTTTTTTTAAAAACCCATTTATGTCAATTTTGACTCTATTTGGTATTTTTTTGTTAAAGTCATAAAAAATTTATCAAATCAAAAAAAAATTATTTACTTAACCTTAAAATTTCATATAAAACTATAAAATTACTGTATGGTATAAAAATTTTCAATATAATTTTTTTATATTTATAATATAAAATACTTTAATCGTTAATTGATAATGTAATTGTTACATCTACATTGTGTCATAAAAACATTAATTATTTAATATCTAAAAATTATAAATAAAATTAAATTATTTAGGAAACATTTTTATATTTAAAATGAATATTTATAATCTAATTTATCATATGTATAACCCTATATTAAAAATGGTTTAGTTATTAAACATTGAATTTACAACATTCCACTGTTTTTTTAAAAAAATAATAATAAATTTCCTAATCTATTCCAAGTGGACCAAAATGATCATATTTTACTCTATGGTTGGTTTTTTTCAAAATAAACTATTCAAATAGAATTTGGATAGTTGTTAGGGTAATTATAATATCATTTTTACCTTTAATTACCCTATTTACTTTTAACTATTGTTAATAAAAGTCAAAAGTTACTATTCACCAAAAAATATTTTCCATCTTATTGATCCACATTTCTTATTACTGATTTCAATAGTGTCTCTTGGATTTTTGAAATTCAATTCACATAAATGGAAAAATTACGTTTTATGCAAATTTTTAAATATGCCTAAAAGGTGGATAAAAGACGTTAAAAAGTTCAATAAAAATGTATACATCTAGTTTTATTATAAAATGAATCCAATGAATTAAATTAAAAATATATGGGTATTATACATCTATTTTTACTTTAAATATATTTTAATAAAATAATTAATTAATTAAATAAAAAGTCGGTTTTCAAGAACAATGCATTGTTTTTTACTATTCATAAAAAATGAATGTTTACAGAAAATTACCAAAATTTCATCCATTAATAATTTTGAATAAAGAATTCAAAAGTGAATTATATTTTACCCAATTAAAAACAATGAAGATTCATTAATTAATTTAAAATTAATTTCTGTTGTCCAAACAAAAAAGCGGGTTTTTAAAAAATTAAAAAATATCAAAAGATTGACATGTGTTTATGCCAAATTTATATGCGAAATTACTTATAATGACCTAAATTGTATTGAATGATAAAAATTTAATCTAATTATGCTTACAAACCGTTCAAATTCATAATTTAACACTATGAATTATTTCGATTATAAATGTTGTTTTCAATTAAAATTTTGTATTTTTTACTATTCATCAAAATAAGAAAGTTATTAGAAAAGTACCAAAAACTTATGCAAACTACATTTCTATGTACTTATTCTAACAAAAAATTAATTTCATTAAATTTAAAATATAAAAGTGTCAAATATTGGTTTTTAAAAATCGTTCTCTATTTAAAGGTGGTCAAATTTCATTTTTATATAAATATTTCTTTAATCTGAAAAAAATGAATTTGTACTTACATTATGTATAAGAAACATATATTATGGATTCTAAAATTAAATAGAGTATATATAATTTAAAATTCAGTTAATAAGATTCATAAACACTTTTTGAATGACTGTTTTGGTATGTCGTGGTGCGCTCGTACTAGGTGTTGCGTGTAGTGCAAGTTATTGAATTACATTGAAGATATAACTTACTATGAAATCTTGGGGTGTTACATTCTCCCCTCCTTCAATAAGTAGAATCCTCTAATTTTGAAAAAAAAAATTTGAAAATAAAAGATTAAAAATAGAAAAATTCCATTGTAGAAAACACACATAAGAACTTGGGTTAAAACAAATTAGACTTAATAAGAGGGGAAGGGAAATGAAAAATTCACCACCCAGTTATGATCTCTCTCAAAAAACATTGGTGGAAATTAGACACACATTATTAGAGGAAAATTTAAATATTAATAGGGAGTGATTGAGGACATCAATAACAAACATGTGTAAAATTGTGGTCCTTAAATCCATCAGTCTATTTTGATTTAAAATATAATCGGTTCAACAAAACATAAGGTAAAAGGATAACACTTTTTTGTATTTAAGCTCACTTCCCTAAAGTTTAAAAATTAATTTTTTCATACAATAAGAGAAAAAAATATAATTGACAATTAGAGTTTCATCCTTCAACTAATTTCTACCATAAACTCATCTTTCACTCCAAAATATAATAAAATTCAAAACTATTCTCTTTATCAAAAACATATAGGGTTACAAAGAAAATGAATTTATAATTCATTTGTAAGGATATTTAAAAAACCTACATTATACAATCTAAGAATGCATGTAGGCCAGTGGTAGGTGACGCACATTTTTCACCCATCGGTTGCGGGTTCATGTCTCGCATCCTTACCAGACATGACATGTTTTCGCCCGACCTCTGGGTTATCCTCATTATAAAAATACAAGAAATAATTGTAACAAATCCTTTAATCCTATCAATAGTATCCAGTTTCAAACTTAATCCATTCCTTCCTTTAGACTAATCCATAATACCTCCTTCCAAATTCGATGTCCAAAGTTTATAAGGAAGTTAAAAACAATGAATATAGTCTTTTCCAAAAAATAAGATGTGTTTACATTCATCATGCATTCTATTAAAACATGGTAACACACTAAATTACCATAAAACCCTATTTATTACTTTCATGATCTCTTATTCCGTATATAACTAGATGTACACCTTATATCCAAAAATGTTGTAAACTCCAACAATAATGAAATAAACAAAAAAATATTGATTTTCGAAGTATTAATGAATATCAAATATAATTTTCCCAAATCAATCATATCTTATTCCAAAATCACTAACTCATTATCTGAACCAAATTATTTTTTATCATTCCTTCAATAATGTATTTTCCAAAACTATTAACATGCTTTTGAGTCACATTTCTTAGAACCATATAATCTCAAATCCTAAATGAATTAGTACTACAATACAATCCTTATTTATTTCAAAAAATAATATAACAAGTATATCGTTGATACAATAATCAAAATAAATAATTTTTTAATAACAACATAATAACAATAGTCATTCCACTTCATCTATGTTAGTATCTTAACACGATTATTATCTAATATCATCATTTGAGGCATACTCTGATGATTTGGACATTGATTCTCTTAATTTCCCAACTCCATGTAGATGAAGCATTATACATTTGAAACATTTTTCTTACCCATTCAATCATGTACTTGGTGTCCTTTTTCTCCAAACTTATAAGAAACTCACATTCCCTTCAATCATTTACCAAGGGGATTCCTTCCACAGTTATCACATATGGGAAAATTTGTCTTTCCCCTCTTCAAGTTATCCATATTTCTCCCTTCCACCATTTTCATGTATTTATCCCCTTCAAAGCATTAAGACTCAGAGAATTATTTACTTATCTTATTACCACATGGAACTATATCTTCAAATGATGAAAATACATGGGAGACTATTTCCCCTATAAATGTTTTCTTAATACCATGAAACATATTATCTTTCTTACTCTTTGGATCATGCATATTTCTAGAGATCTCATTCCTTCTACTGGGAATTATTTCAAAACAATGGCATACAGTAGGTTAGTTTATGAATATAAAGGCTTAATTCCAAACTTTTTAAATTCATAAAATAAATTGAAAATATTATGATTATAATCTATAATAAAAAAATGTTTTCATTGAGGAATTATTTACTAATTAATCCTTCATAATGGAATGTAAATAAAATTTGAATTATTTTATGTATATCTCCCGGGAGTTTCATAACCAAGAGTGTAGTAAGGAAAATTGTGTACCAGGATACCTCAGGTCAAGCCCGATACTCCTCTTTTGAATTTTTACTTGTAGATATATTTGTGCTAGAAGCACCTCTACCTACTCGTTACCAGAGAAGGTCATATTGCTTTGATAATACACTAAATATCTACATTACCAAAATTCTAGGATGTTCTTCAACACTATTCCCCAAAGACTATCCTAAGGTAATGTTCTATAATCAGAGTTTTTAAAAATATTGATTCCAATGTTTGTACAACATATCCTCTGATATTAACTTCCACGCCCTTACCATATAAGCTCATAGCCGGTGCATTATTTTAATACAATGAAATTATTTCAAGGAATCATGTCCTGAAGGACTGATCAGTTTAGTAGTCTTGGAAAATAGTTTACGTACATGAATGATACATTTCACTTTCCAACATGAAACACTACATAGATAATCTGTTTAGAATTCTATTATTCCCCTAGATTAACCTTTCATATCAAATATAATACACTTATTGGAATCCTAGGAAGAAAACATAAGAAATTGGTGAGCTCAGATTCTCCATTCGGGTAAACAATTTAGCGAAAGATATAAAATGTTAAGGAAAGATTTGAAATAAAAAGGAAAGCCTTGTTATCCTAAACATGAACATAATTTGGAGAAAATAAATCAAAAATTACCATATAAACATGCACATGGGTATTCTACTAGTATAATAATCACATGTAATAATTAATTTCATAATGATGGAATGCCTAACACCAAGCATCATTACCACGTAGTCAAGGCCTCGTTCCAAGACAAAAAAAATATTACCAAAGGCCTTTTTTCAAGACACTAGTTTATCTCACAAGTCCTACTGATGCATTAAGGGGCTACAGTGGTCCCCACCAGTCACAATTTATGTCCACAACATTCCTCATATAAAAATGATGAAGCATAATGTCATGATACATCCTAGTCGATGACAGAGTGGTATCAGAGGTTGTTGGTTCTACATTAGGACCAAGAGTCTGTGAGATTGGTTTGGGGAAACAATGTTAAATGTTTCGAGTTTGGTCTTCAGGACATATACTCCAGTGTTGGTGTAGTGGCCAACGTATCCATACACAAGGACTTTTATAACATTCTTTTTGACTCGGTAAATGAAAAAACTAGTTGCGGGGGAAATAAAATAATGGTATATATATTATATAGGAATTGGTTGTGTTTTCCATTTCCTTTGTGTCAGCTATCCGGATATACTAATTGGCCATGGTACATCATGTTTCATTACAAGATACATTCGTGATGCATACCCACTAGTATTTAGTAGCACGATCACAATGAAGACCCCCTTAGTGACGAGGCTTCGATATAGGGAAAAGTACCCCAGGAGTCACCATCAGGTGGTGCACCTGTTATGCCACCACTGGTGGTGTAGCTCGTGGTACCTGCAGTACCGACCGATTAGGAGCACATGCTTAGCGTGATCCATGATTTCTAGAGATATAGACCCCTTAGGTTACGAGGCGAGACCAATCCTCAGGTGTGTGAGGACTGTCTTGAGGTGTTTACTATATTTTATTGTCTTATGAGGACACCAGTAGACTAGATGGTGAATCTTGTAGTGAGCCTTCTTTAGGGTTCAGCGGGACAATGGTGGAGTCTGAGCACACAGATTCACGACAAAGAGACTCATTCATGGACATAGTTTGAGAGAATCTTCATGGAGGAGTTATCTACAGTTACATTGAGACATGTGCACATCCAGGAGCTTCTTCAGCTTCAACAAGGCAGTATGAAAATAGCTGACTATTCATCAAGGTTCACCAACCTCCCCCAGTACTCGATGGATATTGTCAAGGATTAGTAATTTATATCTCAGACCTTCGAGCAATATATACTATGAGACATACAAGATAGTGTCATAAATCTATTCTTATTGACTTATGCTAAAGTGATCGAGTGGGCCTTGGTGATCGAGAGCTTCTTGGAGGAGCAGAGACAACTGGCGATGGTTAGCAGCAGGCAGACAAGTGCGGAGACCCTGGCCGCAGGGACCCAACATCAGGCTCAGGTATCTGTATGTGGGAAACATCATAGGTGGAACCAGGATAGAGGATCGACAGACTAGGGCTCTTAGGCTAGATCCAGTCAGCTGAGGGAGAAGTGATGCTACGCATGAAATGGTAGGGGACATCTCGCTAGAGATTGTACAACCCGTCGAGCTGCTGACAGGGAAGAAATGGATGGACCACCGAGGTAGCGGTAGAGAGTGGAGGAGACATACCTGCTAGGAGGTAGACATGGAAGAGGAGCAGGTATATCTATCGGTGTTGGAACACGTTTCGACTTACTTCCACCACCACTACCCCCAAGAGGTCCACACCAGGCTCACGGAGATGGAGGATAAGGACGGGGACAACTGCAAGCGGTCGAGGATTACAAACCAGGGGCTCCAGGGATGATTCAAGGTATGGTATGTGTATTTTATATGATATAATCTATACATATAGACACAGGTTCCAATCATTCCTTCATATCCATGTGTCTAGTAAAAAACATTGAGATTCTGGTAGAACCGTTGACTCAATCCTTACTCTTGGATACACCTACGGGAGGAGACTTGACGATCACGCACCTTTGAAAAAAGTGTGATCTTACACTTGGAGGTGAGAGTTTCAGTTGGATCCTCTTGGTGGTAGCATCGAGGTCATAAAACATCATTCTCGATATGGATTGGTTATCTTTGGTCCATGCCGAGATTGACTGTTTTAGGCGAAGAGTGAGGTGTGTCTGCCGTGATGGAATGATATTTTCCTTTTTTAGAAAAGGGAAACCTAGGAAGCACAGAATGGGTTATGCATAGGATGGTGCAGCCAATCTCTCATGAGTTGGCTAGCCTTGAACTTGGAGCAGTGGATGTTGTGAGCTCCCAGTTTCCAGTAGTAGAGGCAGAGTATGAGGATGTCTTTCCCAAATATGTTCTAGGACTACCTCCCCATCGGGAAATCAACACCCCAGGATGACACCCCAGGATGACAATTATTTCCTCATAAGCATATTGGATGGCTCTCATAGAGATTCACGAGCTAAGGGTGAAGTTGGAGAATTTGTAGAGAAAGGGCTTTGTGAGACCCAACATTTCACATTGGGCGGAACATGTCTTTTTTTCCAAGAAGGAAGACGAGAGTCTGAGGTTGCGCATGGATTACTGATGCCTGAACCAGGTGATGGTGAAAAAAATGTATCCACTTCCATGGATAGATGACCTCTTCGATCAGAAAAAAGGGATATAGTGGTTCTCAAAGTTTGACATTCGATCAGGATATCACCCGTTATTAGTACGGGATGAGGATATACCAAAGATGCCTTTCATATGCCGCTACGGTCACTATGAGTACTTGGTGATGCCTTCGGCGTGAAAAATGCACCTACAGTTTTCATGGAACTAATTAACTAGATTTTCCAGCCATACATGGACCGGTTCATAGTGGACTTCATCGGCAACATACTAGTGTATTCGGCGCCAGAAGAGGAGCATGCGAGACACCTGTGGATTGTTCCTGACGTACATCGGGAGAACCCGCTTTAGGAGAAGCTCTCAAAGTTCCAGTTCTTGATTTAGGCAGTCCTCTTTCTGGGACATGTCATCTCAGTAGATGGAGTAGCTATAGACCCATCCAAGATGAAGACTGTGTTAAATGGGAGCCACCTCAGAGCGTGACCGAGGTGCGGAGCTTCCATGGACTGGAATGATATTAAAAGAGATTTATTCCTGACTTATCCCTGTTATCAGCACCGATGACAGCCCTGACCAGGATGGGGAGACCCTTCATATGGATGAAGAAGTGCAAGTAGGCATTCAAGCAGTTGATACAGAGTTTGATGAGCGCCCCAGTATTGAGATTGCAGTAGGAGGGTGTCGAGTACGTATTTCTCTTCGACGCATCAGAGACTGGGATTGGTTGTGTCCTGATGCAGAGGTAAGTAGTGATTGTTTATGGTTCGCTCCATCTTAGGACCCAGAATCAGAACTATGCAAACCATGATCTCAAGTTGTTTGTTGTATTCTTCGTATTGAAGATATGGTGACACTAACTTATGTGCGATCGATTTACCTTTTACTCTATCGACAAGAGCCTCAAGTATATCTTTTCGCAGAAGGATCTGAATCCGAAGTTGAGGCATTGGATAGAGTTCCTCCAGGATTATGATTTTGAGATCATCTATACTCTTGGGAAGGGGAACAAGGTGGTGAATGTTTTGAGTAGAAGATCAAGCCCATAGCTTCTAAGTGAGGCGATAGAGTAGTTATCCACATTGCAGTTGTCCTTCGTGGACATGGGAGATGTAGAATTCCTAACATCGATGGTTTTCGGACCTCCACACTTACAGTGGGTTAGGGAGTTTCAGCTAGGAGATGTCGAATATGTGGTCTTATGTGCTCATTTATTAACAGGACATGCCCTTGATGGATATTCGCAAGGTGGGGAGCACATAATTATTTTTCAGAGGACACGCTGTTGTACCGGTGGTATTGCAGGAGTAGGTCCTGAGGGAATTTCATACATCACCCTTAGCGGTATATCCTAGAGTGGAAAAGTTGTACCAGAATCTTTGACGATAGTTATGGAGGTCAGGCATCAACAAGGAAGTAGCAGAGTTTGTTTCTTGATACCTTACATGCAAGAAGGTGAAGGCTGAGAACCAAGTTCCAACAAGATTATCTCACCCCTTGGATGTTCCAAAGTGTAAGTGTGATGGAATATCTATGGACTTCATAACAGGCATACCACATACTCCCAAGGTTCATGATTCCATCTAGTTGAATGTTGACCGACTCACTATGTTGTCCCACTTCTTCGATATGAGGGAGTAGAGTTTTGTTGAGAGCTTGGGACACCTCTACGTGCAGGAGATAGTTCGGCTCCATGGAGTCCCCTTGACCATAGTCTCATACCGAGATGGACGTTTCACATCTTGGATGTGGATGGGATTGTAGTAGGCTTTTGGGACTCAACTATGCTTGAGCACAGTGTTTCATCCCCAGACTAATGGTCAGACGGAGAGGAACATTCACGTTCTAGACGATATGTTGTGGGCATATGTCTTGGACTTTGGTCATAGTTGGGAGGACCACCTACCACTGGTGGAGTTTGCATACAACAATAGCTACCACTCCACCATTGGTATGGCACCGTTCGAATACTTGTATGGGAGACCCTGCCGGTTACCGCTTTGCTGGACCGACCCCGGAGAGTCATCACTCATTGGTCCAGAGTTGGTGCGAGCTACCACCGAGAAGGTGTAGATCATCCGGGATCGGATGAATACATTGTAGGGATAGGAAAAGTCTTATGCTGACAAACGACTGAGACCTCTGGAGTTTGAGGAGGAAGACCACGTCTATCTTCAGGTCACACCTCGACGAGGGTTACAGAGATTTAGGAGAGGAAGAAAGCTATCTATGAGGTTCATCAAACCTTTCCAGATAATTTGCAGAGTGGGAGAGGTGGCGTACCACCTAGCTATACTGCCACAATTTCATCACGTACATTATGTCTTCCATGTGTTGCAGCTGAAGAGTTACGTGCATGACCCACCACACGTCATCGACTAGGGAGAGCTGCACATCGAGGATGGAGTTACCTTTTCTGAGTACATGGTGTAGATCGAGGATCAGAAAGAGATGATCCTTTGTGGGAGAAAGATTCCCTTGGTGCATGTCTAGAGGAAACAAGGGAATCTTCGGGAGAGCACAGGGGAGCAGGAGGCCCATATCTGTGCCTAGTACCCACTTCTTTTTGAGTAGCCTTTATTTTGGATTTTCGGAGACGTAAAGCCCCAAGGTTGGGAGAATGTAATTTTTCAGATTTTTTCATGTAATATTTTCAAAAATTATATGGAATTATTTCAAGACCGGGAACGAAAATATCACATCATTCCAAGTCACTGTGAGCCCGTAGTGGAGGTTTGAACTTCTTTTAAGTTAAGTGAGTCGGCACTTGTGTGCAGTAGTGGCAGTTTTTAAAAGGATGCCCAGATTAAAAATCTGAGGGCACTGTTGCATCCAGCGTGATGACATTACCTAAGGACGGGTCTAACCTCAACCGGAGTGGGTCAAGGGAAAAGGTTAATTTTCAGTTGTTTTTAGTAAAAATTGAAATAAAATAAATTCGTATAGTTTATTTTATATTTATGGAAACATCCGCTGCCACACAGTGACAAGGAAGTTGTTTAAATATTAAATGCCATGTCATAATGGCCTTAGAAACGACCAATTGACTGATTAATGTCATAGTGTAACAGAACACTGAATCACGTTTCCCTTTTTAATGGGTTAAGCAATTGGTTTTCGTTGATGAATTTTTTGAGGGGAAGATCCAGAGAAATTTGTGGAGCCTTGGTGGAAATTCTCAGTAACGAACGATGAAGAATTGAAGCTGAAAATCGTGGTGCCAACGAAGTTGAAGTATCTCGAGGACAACAGATGCGCGAACTATTTCGTCAATTATTAATCCTTCTTTAAATGTAGGGGTTGTTATTTCAAATCTCTTTTCCTTGTTTTTCATTTTAAATGACGAACGTGGATCAACCACGAACATGTTGATCCGAAGATTTGTATGTACTTGTAGGAGGGTTTTTATTGGGATCATCTTTGGCGAAATAACATCCACTTGGTTATTATTTTTGATTTATGCTCTGTTTAATCCAATTAACCGTAGCGGATCAACGCCGTGATGAACAACGGCGGAGGTTTGTTCCTCAAAATTTTTTTATTGGATTTATCCACTTATTCTTTCATGCTTTCTCCGTGTTCTTCTGGGTGCGATGAACAATGTATTGTTTCACATCTGTTTTATGATGAAACAATCCATAATTGAAGAATTGACACTACAACAACCATGCGGTGGTGCGATGATGATGGCTTACGATGAATCAGATTGGATCGGGAAGGTTCATTCTTCAAGAGTTCCTCAAGCAAGAAGATCAAACCATGTTTTTGGGGCTGATCGGAGGTCCAGAAACACCGGAAAATGCATAGGGGAAATGGGGAGACAAGAACTCGAGAGTCTTGTGGTGATCATACATCTGGATTGACGATCGGGGCAACACGGGAGGCTCGCTGGCGAAGAGCATCATTTCTAGAAATTTCCAGTTTAAACGGCGTGTACTTCCGAAGAACACGCTGTGTAGTAGTGGCAGTGGAGGATAGGGTTTCGGGGCCAGAGAAGAATCACACAGCGTGTGACCCTGGTCACATGGCATATTAGAATTCCCTTGATGCTCGGAGTGTACTTTGGGAATTACACGGACACAGGTTGGACTACACGACATCAGGTGACATGGTGTGTACTCTCTATGTAGCATCGCAGAGGCAGCTACGTGATACTCCGCATGTATCCAGGGGATACACAAACATGGGATTAAGTACATAGCATGTAATAAATCACATGGCTAGTAGAGGCCAACAACGCGGGCCACCCCGTGTACCGATTACACAGGTTGGAGTACATGGGTTGATGACTGTGTATGGGGACATGGCCAATGTACACAAAGCCATGCCCAGTCAGTCAGACACGGAGTTTACAGCGTACTACACGTTGTGTACTATGTTTTCTACACAACCAGCCTTAGGACAAGGGTTGTTGTACAGGGGTAGTACCCAGGACCATACAACACGGTGTGCAACTTTTCTATATGCCATGTACTTTTTTGAAAATGGCATGGTCCTCTTGTTCACCGTGTCTTGGAAATATTTCATTTGGAATAGTGCCCCTTCTTCTCATTCCCCTAAAGGTCAGGAATCTTTTCCTTTTACAAGAGTATGATCCCTTCCGCAGGACATTCTGTGATAGAGTTAGACATCCATCCGAGAGGCCCGGATCGATATCCTCTATCCATTCTTGACCCTAGGTAGATTCTGGCATCGACGTGACCAATTGTTGACACTCCTTTTTCATCATAGAGTCTAAATGAAATAAAAATAGAAATACCTTAATAAGGAAGATTCATAATTTGAATAAAAATCAAAAAAAGAGAAAGGGGTGAACAAGGAGAACATTTCCCATAGGTCACGCATGTTCCATCATGGTCATGCAAGTAGACTTGCACGCCGCACAAATGGGCGCACAGGTGACTTGAGTGCCCTTTTTGAAAATATCCCAGGTACTTCACCAGCCTATAAATACCCTGATGGGCCCCCCATTTGGAGGACTTTTTCCAGAATTCAGATACAGAGCTTTGAACGCCCAAGTCTCTTCTTTAAGTCTTTCTAACACTTCTAAGGAAATTATTTACCTAGAATGGAAGGTCTAAACAAGAGGAAAAAGGTCTATGTGTTAAAATTCACTATCACTTGCGCACCTAAGTGTTTTACTTTTAAGGGAAATAGAAACACTTGCGTGCCTCCTTACCTACTAATTGAAACTTGCACACCACTCTTCTGGAAGTACCTCTCGATAATTCTAAAGGCTTTGATAAAGGATCGACCAAGTATTACCCTACTGGTTAACACTCGCGCAAGTACCCATGTGACATGCAGGTATACCTACATGACCAGGACTTCCGTGCCCATGCAGTACCTGTGCGCCCTTCTATTTTTGGGTGCCCTTCCTGCCCATTTAAACCCTCTTATTACATTCCACCTATCATATTCAAGATTCAGTCTTCAAGATACTCTTCATAGCCATTTATGGCATGTTTTCTTGATTGACTTCTTTATCCAAAAAGAATTCCGTGGAGCATCTCTCAAAACCTAGTGACCTACACATCGTTATGTCACTAAAATTAGAGATTTCATTCATTCAACCTCATCCTTTAATATGTGAGTCCCCTAATTTGGGCATCCTTCTTAGAAGTAAGCACCAAGTCCTCATTAATTTGGGTATCCTCCTTAGGAGTAAGCCCCCAAGTCCTCATTATTGTGGGCATCCTCCTCATGAGTAAGCCCCAACCATAATTATCTTATCCTAGGCCTTCTTTTTAAGAGTAATCCCCAGTCCAAGTTCTCTTAATTGGGAATACTCTTCAGAAGTAAGCCCCAAGTCCCCTAATTTGGGCATCCTCCTCAAGAGTACGCCCCAACCATAATTCCATTAACCTGGGGTTCCTTTTCTGGAATAAACCCCAGTTTCAAATCTACAAATATGGTCATCCTTCTTAGGAGTAAGCCCCATGTTCTCAATAATATGGGAATCCTCCTTAATAGTATTCCCCAGTCATAATTTCCCTTAACTTGGGCCTCCTTTTCTGGAATAAACCCCAGATTCAAATCTACAAATGTGGGAAACATTTTTAGGAGTAATCCCCGTGTCCCTTAATTTTAACCTGGGCCTCCTCTACAAGAGTAAGCCCCAGATTTCTAATCCCTTTAAACTGGGCCTCCTCCTTAGGAGTAAGCCCCATTCATAAATTTCTCTTAATTAGTCCTAATTTACTTTTGATCTGGGCTTCCTTATCAGGAGTAAAACCCAATCCAAATTCCCCTCCTAACGTGGGCATCTTCCTTAGGAGTAAGCCCCAATATTAGAGTATAAAAATCTCCATAAAGCACATATACCTTTATTGTCCTTGTTCCGGGATTTCTTCCCTGAAGTAAATCTTAATCCTCATCTATTTGGGTAGTCATACATACATAAGCCCCACATCATTTCATCTTTCGTGGGACAATTTTCTGGTTTCATCAATACCTCTTGTTTCTCACACCGAGCATGACTCACGTGAGCTTAGAGTTTAAAAGTAATCATGACATATTTCTTTGATCCATCAATCATAAATGAACATCATACTCCCTTACTCTAACTATGTGGGTTCTGATTCATTTTCTAAAACAATGCACACGTAGGTAGCCCATCTGTGGGTACGATCCAAACTTTAAAATAAACCATGTCCTTCTGAATGACCATAAACATCAAGTGCCCCACTGAGTGGCTTTAAACCCAGTATGGCCATCATAATGACCAAGAGACTTTTATGTATTGAAGGATACCATTGTATAAGAATCTCTAACAAATACAAATGATTCTCTATCGATGAAAAACCTTGAATACATATAAAATATTCTCTAAATTTGCTAAATATTTAATCATTGACTGTCAGATCTAAAGGAAAGCTCATTTTATACTTTGTAATGTAATAAGGATTCACGAACATAATATAAATCTATACAGAGAGTCCCAGAAAAGACAATAATTCCCCTTAAAAAGGTGTGATGAGTCCGACCTCCCATCCTCTCGACCAATTAAAATTCCTAAGCCTCATCAGTTCACAACTAATTAGTGCCTAACTTTGGAATGTAGGTTCAAATGGACATGGAATCATTGGATGTTTCCAGTTCTATGAAAAAAACTGTTATAACCCTCTTGGAAGGTTTGAATCTTAAATCAATGAGATAATCCCCAATTCTAGAGGAATCAAAAAATGGTGAACCCGACTTGAATACTTAACTAAGATAAAATGATGATTTTCTTTATTTGTTAGGCCCCTATTTAAACTCAATGAGAGGGCCAACAAAGCAATCAATAACATATTTTCTCGTCCAAAATATGTAGTGCCCAGACTTATCTTGATTATGTCTGTTATATCAAACAGGAAGTATTTTCCATGATCTTCTCCATTTCCAAAATGGCTTCTCTCAAGTTTACACCCATGAATACGTTTGCTGTGAAAACATCTGCTGCAAATTCCACTACTGCTACTCCTGCTGGATCATATTCTGCTCTGAGGATGACATCACCTACTCAGCATCTTCAACGCTGGGTATCAAATGCACTGGTTAAGGAGTACCATCAAAATGGTACTATTCTTACTCTGTAGGCCGCTGGACAAGCCCTCCAAGTCAATAATTCAACCTGGTAATCCGGACAGCGATGACCAGTGATCAAGAAGCAAGTGGTGCTAACCACCGTCTCCAACCGTTTCGGGTCATTGTCCCTAGAACACAATAACCATTCACTCCCATATTCTGGGGAGGTGAATGAGAAGGTCCCTCAGGGCCTTAATTCAAGGAGACATGAGTCCTTCACGAGGTCTCCCATCAACAATCGCCGCCAGTTTCGTGTGGTAGTGCGCCCTCAACAGGACGAGGTAATAATTTCCAGGCGTTCGGCTCAGGTTCCTCGAACCCAAGTAATAAAGACGAATCTCTAGAGGTGAAATCCAGTCAACAGTGAGCAGGTTCTCATCTCTTCCATCTCCAGAGAAGTCCACCAACCTAACTTGGGGGCAAACAAAGAGTGGGAACACACAGCCGTTTGTTTTAATTCCGCTGTCCAGCTGACACGTCTGGCAGTATCACGCCAATCCCACAAGGCAATTTAGGCGGAGTACTATAGACAGAAACATACACCTGTTTATAAATCATCAGCTAGTCCATAGGCCTATTTGACTACATATGATGGAGCTCATCAACCACATTTGGCGATGTGAAATCAGCAAGCACATACACCAACTAGTATTGATCATGCCTAACAACAGCCTTGTTTAGAATCACTCAAAGAAGTTAGTCGGAAAGCTCTGACGACAAACAGGTGGCAGACTCAACTCTTTGCCCCCACACTTGAGTATTGTCAGGTTTCACCGATAGGAAAAGGAGGAAAGGAGTAGGAACATACACCCACTCCATGAACATAATGGACGTATATAACCATTCCAGCAGCTGAAGTCACCAATCACATTCTATCGATGGTGAAATAGCAGAAACAAATCCCTGCTCATATTATTGATGCCTGCCAGGATATTATAACAGCTTTAGCAGCTTCTCAGGGAAAGACACATAAATATATCCCTACCAGTTGAGTGATATAGCAACAGTTTACTCTGAAATAGACAGACACATATGTTCCGGTCTAAGAGGGTTGTAGGGCATACTCCCCCATATCATATAGACAACCATGTCATGCACATACACATGGTTTGAGCGGAGATAATCAGACTAACCTGATCATTTCTCCTGAGCAGGCAAATACACCTGAGAAATTGAGTATGAAGGCGTCTAAGAAGAAGACCCGCCCAACACAGTCAAGAAATAAAGAGCCAATATGAAACAAGTCTTTGCTCGATGCTGGAGTCCTTGAAGCCCTCAGACAATTATTTTTTGGAATCAAAGATTCTACTACCTCTTTTCCCAATAGTGGGAACATTAATTCCGAAGGTCTTCAACAGACACTTCCTCATGAAGGCTTGCTTCATGACACTTCGGTCGATCTTGATGTTCCATCTTCAGATGAGAGCTACAATAATCCACTATGTGGCCAGAAGACTACGGAGAAAGAGATCTCATCATTTGTTGTAACCCACCATGGTGGTCTTCCCCATGATGATGAATTTCACTGCGAAATTCCTCTTCGCATTAGTGATGTACAATTCCTGGAAAATGCTCCAGTGGACATAGTAGTGCTGAGAAAGCCCTCTTATCTTGAGGTACATGAAAAATTAAAGCCAGTCATGTCTTACACATTATCATCAACAGGTGAAATACTTTCTCGATCAGAAGATATCCAAGGGTGCAGGTCATTCTCCAAACCACCCCTGGGTCATTCATCTTCTAATTTTATCAGTAAATTATCTACCAATCCTGTTGAATCCAATGAAGAAACAAGGAAGCATCATCTCTGGTAAAATCAAGTAGAATAATCTTCATTTAATGACAAATAGGAATTGATGAAAATGAGAAAACAACTGGCGAAAGTTGATGTTCCAATCATGTTTTAGAATATGGCTGACTCTTAGTATGTTATTACAAAGATGTTAATGGAAGATGGAATTAATGATATTCGTCTTAACATATGGAAAACTCTTTTTCAGTTGAAAAAAAAAGTATTATCTTATGATGAATATGAAAATCATGTTAAGATAATAGAAGGGTTACAACGTTAGATTAATTTGGCGTCTCTATCAGTCTCTCGATATCTGAAGGCTGAAAAGCAGTAGAGAGCCCTTCAACGTTCATGCCTTGTCACACTAAGAAGATTGTGCTAGTTAATTGTCAATGCCCCATCTAGTATTCATGTCATAGGATGGGGTGTTCATGGAGAACTACATTTCACTGTGCTCTCCAGTCAGCAAAGCCCGTCAAAAATGGATTCATACAATGTTATTGCCCATAGCCAGCCAAAGTCAATGGGTTTTGTTTGTAATAAAAAGCTTTCCCAAGAACATGATTCAACTAGTTACTTTCAAAATCAAGAATACAGAGAACAAGTTGTTGAATTACTCATGCATCAAGCAAAATAGAATATTGAACATGCCTCTCATATAGAGAAAGCACATTATCATGTGACAGATGTTTCAGAAATCATCCAACAGTATTTTGAACCAGGTGATAAAAGTGGATGTCTATTGATGCATCCAGCTAATTTCCAGACTAAGTTCCACAATATCAGGTAAGATTTTAAGAAAGTCTCAGACATAGCATTTTAAGAACCACCCCAGCTTGCCAGACTGGGGACTCTTTTAACCCAACCCTCAGAATCAACAAATATGATTCGAGGAGTTGAGAAAAGACAGCAGGAACAACCCCAGTCCACTGGATTGGGGACTTTTTCAAATCATCAATCCCCCTTGTGAAATTCGGTCTTCTCTTGATTGGGGAAGAATCCACAAGAGGAATTAAGAGACAAATTATCATGAGATTCTCTACAAATTACGGTTCGCCGAGAAGTTCTTGAGGGATCGAATCAACAAAAGGCATTGTCTCATCAGGGACATCGAAGAAGACAATATCTCAGAAATGCCGATAGAAGAAATGAAATGTGTTATGCATTAACCAATTTCATCAATTCCGTAGTTGATAATCCACCAGATGATGATCACTAAGAGGGATCAGATGAAGAGATTCCTGCTCAAGAAGTTGTACACACAGACACAAATGAAGAAGGTGTGCATACATGAAATCAAAGGATTACCCAGAATCTAGGTAATCCTTCAAGTAACCCACTTCCCCCTCTCCTAAAGGGAGCTAACAAGGGGAATGGAAAGAATCAGGTCACATACCCTTCCTCTGGATAAGGTCAATCTCTCTTACTAGAACAATGATTTGCACAATAGGAGGAAGAGATGAATGAATAAAAGAGGTTGAATGCAGAACTACTTCAAAGTTGACTTACTCCAAAGCGTACTGGAGTTAGTTAGCCAATGAAATGTGTTATAGATACTGAGATGGATCAATAAAATCCTCCTCTATAAGTACACCCTCACAGGTCTAATCCTACGGGTCAAGTGCAATAACAATTGGCAGTGCTACCATCAGTTGCAGTACTAGCCACCACATCTGTACCAGCTCCAGTCATTTCACCTATTCAGGTCCAGGCTCAACCATATGTTTCTCAAAAGTTAATAACTACTATTGAGTAATTAGAATCTCATTTGGAATCAATGAAGGGAAAGCATGCTCAAATTCAACCAGAAAAGAGGGCATACCCTAATGGGTAGATTGAGTCTTTCCCCCATCATGTTTTGGGAATCTTGTATTCCCTATTTTCAATGGATCTCATGATCCTGAACAGCCTTTGATACATTACGTGTCTTGTAGTGATCCTATGATGGGAACTCTAGAACAACAAGAAGTAGTGAAACTCAGATGCTTCGTGAAAACCTTGCAAAGACCAGATTTTCTCTGGTACACAAGCTTCCAATCCCGGTCAATTACGGGATGAGAGGATCTTTTCCAAAAACTCCTACTTTAGTTCATCTCAACATTACCAAAGACAACAGTTTTTGATCTTACAAACTGTATGAAAATGGAGAATGAAAGGGTTTCAGATTTCATAGCTCCCTAGATGGGATTAACATATTCCCTAAGCATAGAACTCCCTCAAGAAGAACTGTTGCCAATCTATGTGGAAAATCTGCATGACGAATTACACACGCCGTTGATCCCTATAAAATACACAGTAGGGTTTCGATACCTTACATAAATCACTCAACAGATTGAATATTATCTTATAATGACTTAGGATAAAGCTCGTGTAATTCCATTAGCTCTAGGAAGGAGAATGGGTAAATCAGAGACTGCTATAGTTATGCTTAAACAAGCACCTGTACCTTCTTCTACTTCAAGGACTTCATCTTGTCGACGGGCTCAGCCTCCTGAGTGTCAACAAAATAGGCCCTTTCTTCAAGACGATCAAAGAGATCAAAGACGGAAAACATTTTATGATCTGAAGAGAAAAACATACTCTTTCTGAAAAAAACAAGTTCTTGGTTACTTCATTTCGGCAATGGAAAATAATTTGGTTCAATTTCCAAGGCCCAAAAGGACAAGCAAGTAAGTAGATGAAGACTGTCCCAGTTATTTGCCCTTTCATAAAATGTTGGGACATACCATTAAGGAGTGTTTTGTTTTCAACGACCTCCTGCAAAAAATGGTCGACTCGGGACTAGTCAAACTAAAATGTTCTTCAGCTCAGGTAGCATGTGTTACTGCTACAGATCCAGAGGAGGAGGGTCTGTGGAAAGAATTCATGAAAAAAATGCGCAATAATATGATGATTGGATGGTCAGAAAAACAATCAACCGAACTCATGCCATTTTGAGAACACAATTGAAGAAACCAATTGTGCCTTCTACCATGAATGCCGAAGAAAAACCCTCTTCATCAGAAGGAAAATCCTCAAAAAACGACATGATTCAAAGAATGAAAATAATCAGAATAAGATGAGTATGTGTCAAATACTATGTTGTCTTTGACTCTGGAAGACTTCATTCCATCTACTTAAAATTCACAAGCACCGCCCCACCAATCGGCACATCCTAAATAGGCTAATCTGGCAGAGTCATCATCAGATGAAGAGTTGATATTCAGTTCTATTAATATGATTCAATTAACAGATCCATATGCCAGTCGTAGTTTCGATTTTGATTAGCCCAAATTCCCTGTATCAAATGGAGGAATTAGAAGAAGTTACAGAGGCTCAGGGTACATGGGAATACATGGATCTTTCAGAGTCCACTATTGCAATTCTACCCCTGCTAGAACTATGTATGTGGCAAGAAACTCATGGTAGAGCCCTTCAACGAGCTCAACAAGAATAAGCAAGTTCTTCCACAGAAGTTAGACTCGGTCCTAGCACAATTATTTTGGAAGATCAGCTGAAGGTTACATCTTCTTCCTCTCAACAAGTAAATATACCTAATCGGTCTAATCTTCCAATTCCAGGAGTGTTACCAACTCCTATCCAGGTACAAGATGTATCAAATTCCAAAGCATCAACTTCCTAGTCACCTCTTAATCCACTTGTTCCTGTTGGGAAACACAGACCTTTGTATAAAATTTATGATATATTGAAACACCTGGCCCAAGTACCAGCCATGTTATCAATTCTGGATGCCTTGAATTTATCGAAGGATCTTTGGGATGCACACATTGAGGCTTTGTCGAGTTCACATGAGTTTGAGACTGAAATTGTTGTAGCTGATGTCTACAATATAGAGAATAATCCCATAGAATGCCATGTAGTAATATATTTTACTGATGAAGATGAAGATAATGTCATGCATGGACATATTTGACCTTTGTACTTATCTGGAAATGTCAATGGTGTATACATACGAAGATCTTTCATTGATAATTGTTCAGGAGTCAACCTTATGCCCATTCGTACAATTTGTCGATTGGGCCTCACAGAATCTGATTTATCACGTTCAACTATGATGTTACAAGGATATGATAAAAATGAACAAGAACCACTGGTCGAGATAACTCAGGACTCATTTTGGAGATCCTGTGTCCAATTTAGATTTCATGGTTATTGATCAAGACTCAGCCTTCATCATCTTTCTTGGAAGACCCTTGCTACATCAACATGCGGTTATCCCTTCATCATACCATCAATGTCTCAAGTAATGTTTCGATGGTATTGTTGGGAAAATATATGGTGATAAGGCCTCATTCAATACATGTGAATCTCGATACATTGAGGTGGAATTCTACCACATGAAGGGAAAGGAGTAATCCACAACAAAGGATATTATCAAAGTTAATGCTCCTAATGGTTTGGAAAAGATTCCAGTAAACCCATTAGCACATGTGAGTACAGATTATGTGTTGCCTATCAGTCAAATTGACAGTATAGGCCCAAATCAAAATACTTTTATGGAAAGATCCAGAATGTAAATTATGGAAATCGATCCAGAAAACATTGGAGAAATTGGTGATCCACCAAACAATGATGAAAGCTCAAATAGAGATGTCTTCATTTCATCTGCTGAAACACATAAAGTATATACTTTTCCAACTAGGCCAGAAGAAGTTATATAAAAGTTAGAGGTTAACGATGATGTTGATTCTCAATAAATAATCTCCTCTTTATTTCCCAAAGAAGACCCTTCATCATCAATCGCGTCGGAAATGGAATCTTCTTCTTCAAGATGTGCAAATTTAGACATATCTTCTAATTATGGAAATTCTAGTTCATAATCTACTATGCAAGTAGAAATGGAATAAATAACAAATGAAGAAGAAGAAGAGGAATATCTCAGGGATGCTCCTCCCATGTGGTTGGATAATATTGTCCCAGGGAAATAGAAGAATGGTAAAATTAGAGTTTTCCTTGATTTCATAGATCTTAATTGGAATTTTCCTACGAATGATTTTCTAGTTCCGATTACAGTACTCTTGATTGATGTGACAGCTAGCTATGAAGCACATTCCTTCATGGATGGATATTCTAGATATAATCAAATTCTAATGGCTCTAGAAGATGAAGAATATACAGACTTCAGAACCCATTAGGGTGTGTTTCTCTATTGGTTAATTCCCTTTGGCCTAAATAATGCAGGTGCAACATATTAGCATTCCATGCATCTTATCATCAAACCCTTTTTAGGGAAGTTTGTTGAATGTTATGTGGACGATTTGGTGGTAAAATTGAAACAACATTATTATCTGTGTGATGATTTTGAAGTCATATTCCGCATGCTTCGACAACATAATTTGAAGATGAACCCCTTAAAATGTGCTTTCGGGGTAACCTCAGGAAAATTTCTCGGCATTATTGTATGCCATCGTGGTATCGAAGTCGATCCTGAGAAGACAATGTCAATCCTTGGTATGTCCCCTCCTCGAAATTTAAAATAATTGATAGTAATTCATGGTCACTTAGCCTATATTATGTGTTTCATCACCAATTTGGAAAGAAAAAGTCTACCCTTCACCAAATTGATGAAGAAGGGAGTCAGTTATAAGTGGACATAAGAATGTCAAGAAGCATTCGATATTCTAAAGAAGTATCTCTTGAGTCCACCGGTGTCAATGACACCTGTTGAAGGAATACCACATATCCTCTATGTGACATTTCTAGAGTGATAATTGGATTGTTTTTGTAACACCCGAGACTTTTATGTTATATAAATTATCAAAGGGATCTTTTTCTACACAACACTTGCTTGTCTTGCTTTACACGAAATCGCGACCTTCCTCGATAGCTTGCGTCGTACGCAATACCGAGTTTCACTAAACAACAATATGCTATTAAAACTAGCCGTTATGAATAGTAATAACCACTTTTTGAAATTTTATAATTTTTATTGTTCAAAATGGACTTCATTTTTGGACTCAGAATATCGAAATTAGCCTAGGGTGAAATTTTGGTATTTTTCTGAAAACTTTCAATTTTTAATGAATAGTGAAACCACTAAGTGGTAGGTTAAAAACTGAATTTTGCATAAAACATAATTTTACCGCTTCTGTGAATGGAATTTCGAAAATCCGACAGACACGGTTGATATCAGTAAGTAAAATGTGGTTCAATGAGATAAAAATAATTTTCTGGTGAATAGTAACTTTTTTCTTTTTTTTCCGCGGTTAATAGTAAATAGGGTAACTAAGGGTAAATATGATATTAATATTACCCTAAAAAATGTCCTAATTCTATTGGACAAGTGTAATTCGACCAAAAACAAACTTAGGAATAAAATATGACCATTTAGGCCCACTTGGATTAGATTAGGACATTTATTATTAATTTATTTAAAGAAGGGTTAAAATAGTTAAAATCAAAGTTTAATAAGTAAATCATTTTTAATATGGGGTTATACATAAGATAAATTCAATTTTAAATATTCATTAGAAAGATAAAAAGATTTCCTACATGATGATATTTTATTTTTAATTTTTAGACATCAAATAATTTAATTTATTTATGACACAAAGATGATGCAGTAATTATCATATTAATGAAATATTGACAAAATTGATAATATAAATACCAAAATAAATGTAATTTAAGACTTTTTATGAATTACACCAATTTTCTAGGTTACTATGATATATTAATGTTGATTTAATCAACTTGGTTCGAACATATAATTCTGTTATGACTTTCACAAAAATCATATATCAAATAGTTTCAAAATTGACAGAAAAGAGTTTTTAAATCAAATATTATATTATTAATTGTTATTTTATTCCTAAAAATCTAAGGTTTGGCCAAATTACTTAGATAAGGATATATATATTAATAATAAACAATTTGGGGTTCGTTTGGCATGTTATAGTAAGTGTATTAACCATATAGTGAAAGAAAACAAAAAGACACGGTAAAAGTTAAATTAATTAACTTAGAGTTAAATCTAATTGATAAGGTTAAAATAATACCTAAACTTGTCTAAATCCTATTGGTTGATAGGATTTCGACCCATCCCCACTTTAGCTTCGAAATAAGACCCTTTGGAACCATTATAAACCGATTTAGACTTTAATATAAAATAATATTTTGAGATATTCCTAAGGTGCCCCTCTCCTCCCTTATAAAAGGGCACCTCCTCCCCCTCCTCCTCACACCAATTTGAGCACTCAAGCTCGGCCAACCCCTGCCATTTTCTCCTCTCCACTTCCCTAGAATAATCCTAGAGGTCCTGGTCTTCTCCAAAGACCAATCTCAGTTCCTTATGTGGAAGATTCAAAGAGGCGTTCCAAAGAAGAGGAGCTTCGGACACGAACAAAGCAAATCGGACCTAAGGTAAGGGAAATATCACAATCTCATTTTTATCCGAGATTGTTTATTCGTAAGTATTTAATAGGGTGTATTTTATTATCCACATCCATGTTTCATCAATATGTAATATTATTTACATCCACCTACAATTGTTTAAATCCATTTTTACCCTTTGGTGAGTTTTTAGTAATATGTATGAAAGGAATCTTCTGTCGTTTTTCGTACGAGGTACTTTTTGACATTTCCGACAAAAGTACGAAGAATGTTTTTTTAACTTATATGGCATGAATGGATTCTTAAAACATTATTTCCAAGAAGCTTCCTTTACAAGTATTCAAGTTTATTTTTAATCAACTTCTTTTAGTTTAAAATTGAATGACATGTTAAGAAAAGAAATTGTTTTTTATGTAGAAAGGATATTTTCCTCAAGAATGGAGTTCAAGTATTTTATCAAAATTATTTTCCATCTAAGATAATAAGAGGGTTCTGTTTTTAACCCTATTATTACATTGGTTTGATTATGTTGTGATGGAAATATTTTTATAAATTCCTTTATCTTATATGAATTGTTTTATGATGTCATGTTGTTTAAGAATCCCATTTTTATTACATGGGTTATTCTATGATGTATGGTTTATGATTATGTGGCACACATAAGAAAGGATTCATTATAAGATGGGTGGGACCTATATCTCCCCCCAATGCATTGGGTAAAGATTTTATATCTCATGAGATAGACATGGCTGGAACGGAAGGTTATTTCGGTTCAGTGATACAGGACTGAAACGAGGAGTGAACTCGGTTCAGAAAGGGACTTTGTCCACTAAGATAGTCTTGGCAATGAGTCATGACTAACAAGAAATGATTTTCCATGATTATGTGTGCATGCCACAATGTTTGAAGTTTTATGTTATGATTATGGGGATCTCATTTTCACTTCTATGATTTATTCCATGTTAAGATATTATGATCTCTTTTGCAGGTTTTGATTTTCATAAAGATATGATATGATTTTTATTTCCTTTATTTGCCCTTGCTGAGAATTTGAGCTCACCCTTTTATGTTTTCTTTTCCCCAGTTCAGGAAGATGGATATTAAGTAGAATATGCTAAAAGGGACCCTAGATATGATGAAATAAATGGGAGACACTGTAGAAGTTTTATGAACCAGTTGTTTATGTTTCCCAGTTTCTAAAGACACTATACCTATACAGTCCTTTGTGGTTTTGTCATATGTTGTAAGAAGTGTGCTTCAATTTCGAAGTATTAACAATGTATGTAAAGTATGGGTCGTTATAGTTGGTATCAGAGGCAAAGGAGGTAGGAATGTATCCGATCCTTGGGAACTCTCACATGTGAGCATTGGACGAAGCATGGCTCTCCGCCCAAGGGCTTCATGAGGAAATGGCTGCCACTGGAGATGGTGGTGTGTCCCGCCTAGGGGGTGTAGCCGCCCATGGAGTGCCCTGATAGGTATCAACTATAGTCCAATGGAAGTAATTCCAGACCGTTATAGTTGGTATCAGAGGGAGGGTATAGTCAACCTTTGGAAACTAGGATGTGAAAGCCTTAATAAGAACCCTAAGGATAATTCTAAGCATAGAACACAATCTTAGTGTTTTAGAAATGTCCTTGAATAACCTAGGATAAGACATTAAGCATGAAAATTTTATTCTTGAATTATGTGGTTTCCTATTATAATTAGTGTTACTCACACTATTCTTCTTGGTTTTAGTCAATGGCTGGAACCCGAAGGAACCGTGTTAATGCGGAATGCGATGGGAAATGCAATGATTGTCCCCCTAAGCAACCAAACGATATGGGAGCTGGAATGAAAAATCTTGTATCCATGCTCACACAACTTTCTCAAGCTATGAATCATGCAGGATTTCCAAACGAGCAAAGGAGGGAGCAACATTCTGTTGAATCCTTCATGAGGCAGCGTCCACCTTCTTTCAGCGGGTCTACTGATCCATTAGTTGCTGAACAATGGATTAGTACTACTGAAAAGATATTTTCAGTTCTTCAATGTTCTGAACATGATAAAGTCATCCTAGCAGTGTATCGTTTGGAAGGAGATGCTGATCAATGGTGGAATCGTGTTAAGAATGCGAGGCAAAGGGATGAAATTGAGTCTATGGAATGGGACGAGTTCAAGAACTTATTTTTCAAAATTTACTTCCCTCGTATTCTCCGAAAAAAGATGGAGAAAGAGTTTCTTGAACTGAAGAAAAGGGATGATGAATCTGTTGGTACCTATGAATCAAATTTTACAAGACTTGCAAGGTACGCTTCTGGTATTATTATCCAACCTGAGAGTAAGATCGATCGATTCTTTAGTGGCTTAAAACCAAGTCTTCGAAGGGCGTTAGCCATAAGGGACTTCAATAGCTACGAGGAAATCGTTCGATGTGCTCTCAAAGTCGAGATGGAGATTGGAGTAACCCATCAGTCACATGGGTTTGATAAGAAGAGGAAGATGGAATTCAAAGAAAAATCTAAAGAGCACACGGAAAAGAAGATGAGATTTTCCTTATGCTCAAAGTGTGGAAAGAAACATGGAGGGAGTTGTCTTAAAGGGACAAGTAAATGTTTTAAATGTGGAAAAGAAGGTCATCGGGCATTTTAATGCCGTGATAATGGGAAGAAGATGTCTAATGACGCAAACAAAGGAAGGGATACACAGAATGAACCTACTACACTTCAATGTTTCAAGTGCAAGGAGATGGGGCATTATGCCAATCAATGCCCAAATCCAAGGGTTGATGATGATGGTCGACGTCAACAAACTCTTAAGGCTAAAGGCAAAGTAAAGTCACATGCAATTTCTATCAGCGATGTGGAGTACGATAACGATGTGGTGAAAGGTACACTTACCATCCACTCTAAAGTAGCAAATGTTTTATTTGATTCTGGATCCACCCACTCTTTTATTTCTGAAGACTTTTCTAAGGGTATCACCGTATTACCTCAACAATTAGATGTTGAGTTATCTGTGACAACACCTAATGGCACATCAATCGCATCAAAAGTTTATAATTCTTCTCCGATCGAAGTTTGTGGGAAAGTGCTTCCTGCAAATCTTGTGATCCTTCCTTTAGTGGAATTTGATGTGATTCTTGGTATGGATTGGCTTTCTCTACATGGAGCTCATATCGATTGCCAAAGAAGGGAAGTCACATTTCATATTCCAGATCAATCTACGATCGTATATCAATGCAAGGATGAACATAACCTTCCAGTGGAAATTTCTTCCATCTTATGGGTATTGATTCCACTAAATGAAGGTTATTTATCTCAAATGGTTGGTGAGAAACTCACGATTAAGAATATGCCCATTGTACGGGAGTTTGATGATGTCTTTCCGGAGGAATTGTCGGGTCTTCCACCAAATCGTGAAGTTGAGTTTTCAATAGAACTCGTACCGGGTGCTTTGCCTATTTCAAAGACACCTTATAGAATGGCCCCAATTGAGTTGCAGGAATTGAAGAAGCAACTCCAAGAGAATCTTGATAAGGGATTCATACACCCTAGTGCGTCACCTTGGGGAGCACCTGTTCTATTTGTTAAGAAGAAAGATGGATCAATGAGACTTTGCATTGATTATCGAGAACTTAACAAGATCACTATCAAGAACAAATATCCTCTCCCACGCATTGATGACTTATTTGACCAACTACGCGGAGCTCAATACTTTTCCAAGATTGATCTTCGTTCAGGGTATCATCAATTAAGGGTCAAAAGAGAGGATATACCAAAGACGGCTTTCCGTACAAGGTATGGACACTATGAATTTATAGTGATGCCATTTGGTCTTACTAATGCCCCTGCTATCTTCATGGATCTAATGAATAGAGTCTTTAGAGACTATCTTGATCAATTTGTGGTAGTCTTTATAGACGATATTCTTGTCTATTCAAAGAGCAAGGAAGAGCATGAAGATCACTCGAGAATTATATTGAAGACCCTAAGAAAGGAGAAGCTTTATGCCAAATTTACCAAGTGTGAATTTTGGCTTCAAAAAGTTGCATTTTTGGGTCATATAATCTAAAAAGAGGGGATATCTGTGGATCCAGCAAAAACAGAGGATATCGAAAGATGGTCAAGACCAACAACAGTAACTGAGATCCAAAGTTTTCTTGTTTTGGCGGGATATTATCGACGTTTTGTAAAATATTTTTCACGATTATCTAATCCAATCACCAAGTTGACTCGGAAGGGAGTTAAGTATGTCTGGACAGAGGAATGTGAAGAGAATTTCAAGGAGTTGAAAAGAAGGTTATCCAGTGCACCTGTGCACACACTACCTTGTAGTGGAGAAAGGTTTGTGATCTACAGTGATGCATCCAAGAAGGGATTGGGGTGTGTTCTTATGCAAAATGATATGGTGATAGCTTATGCCTCACGACAGTTGAAAATCCATGAGCAAAATTACCCAACACATGATTTGGAGTTGGCTGCGGTAATCTATGCATTAAAGATTTGGAGGCATTACCTTTATGGTGAAAGGTGTGATATTTATACTGATCATAAAAGTTTAAAGTATATTTTCACACAAAAGGAGTTGAATATGCGTCAAAGAAGATGGTTGGAGCTGATTAAGGATTATGACTGCTCAATCCATTACCACCCTGGGAAAGCAAACAAGGTGGCAGAGGCATTAAGTCGACAAGACCATGCTAGTTTATCCATGATGAGGATCACAAAAGATCCAATATTTAAGGATTTACAAAGGATGGATCTTGGAATTATAATGGAAGGGGAAAAATCTTATCTTTCTCAAATGAATGTTCAACCATCTATACATGTGAAGATTAAAGAGGCACAAAAAGAAGATGTCGTGTTACAAAAGAAGGTGAGAAATGTTCCTGAATTCAACCTTGATTGTGATGGGATAATAAAGTTCAGGAATCGGGTTTGCGTTCCTCCCATCCCCGAATTAAAGAATGAGCTGCTGGATGAGGCTCATAGTTCATCATTTTCTATTCATCCTGGAAGCACGAAGATGTATAGGGACCTGAAAGAGTACATCTGGTGGGATGGCATGAAAAGAGATGTTGCTGAATATGTCTCTCGATGCTTGGTTTGTCAATAAGTTAAAGCTGAGAGACAGAAGTCTAAGGGGATGTTACAACCATTACCCATACCCGAATGGAAATGGGAAAACATCACTATGGACTTTGTCACAGGACTTCCTAAAACATCTAAAGGCAATAATGCAATCTGGGTCATAGTTGATCGTCTTACAATGTCTGCACACTTCATTGCTATTAGAGAGGATTTCTCTCTAGATCAGCTTTCCAGGATATATGTAAAGGAAGTGGTAATATTGCATGGAGTACCACTTTCTATTATATCTGATCGCGATCCGAGATTTACCTCGATGTTCTGGCGAAGACTTCAGCATACTCTGGATACAGAGTTGAGTTTCAGCACTGCTTATCATCCCCAGACTGACGGTTAGTCTGAGAGAACAATTCAAACCCTATAAGATATGTTGAGAGCTTGCTCTATGGATTTCAAAGGAGGTTGGGATCAACACCTACCTTTGGTGGAATTTTCTTATAATAATAGCTTTCACTCCAGTATTCAGATGGCTCCTTATGAAGCTCTCTATGGAAAGAAATGCAGGACTCCAACTTGCTGGGATGAAGTTTGGGAAAGAAAGCTATTAGGACCTGATCTCGTTGATGAAATGGCAGAAAAGGTCAGATCTATTCAACAACACATAAGAGCAGCTCAGAGTCGACAGAAAAGTTATGCCGACAACCGAAGAAAAGACCTAGAGTTTGAAGTGGGCGATAAAGTGTTCTTACGAATATCTCCCTGGAAGAGGGTTATGATATTTGGAAAGAAGGGGAAGTTGAGCCCTAGATATATCGGTCCTTTTGAAATACTGGATCGTGTTGGGAAGGTATCTTACCGATTGGCGCTTCCACCGAATCTCTCTCAAGTTCACGATGTGTTCCATGTATCTCTCCTGAGAAAGTACATACCAGATCCTTCACATGTACTCAGCTCAGAAGTTGTACCGCTGGAGCAAGATCTTTCTTATGAAGAACAGCCGATAGAGATTCTGGATCGTAGCGAAAAAGTCCTACGAAACAAGACCTCTCGCTTGGTGAAAGTTTTATGGAGAAACCACCAACTTGAAGAAGCTACATGGGAGCTTGAGGATATGATGAGGGAGAAGTATCCTCATCTGTTTGTTGCAAAGTGACGAATTTCGAGGGCGAAATTCTTTTTAAGGGGGTAGAATGTAACACCCGAGACTTTTATGTTATATAAATCATCAAAGGGATCTTTTTCTACACAACACTTGCTTGGCTTGCTTTACACGCAATCGCGACCTTCCTCGATAGCTTGCGTCGTACGCAATACCGAGTTTCACTAAACAACAATATGCTATTAAAACTAGCCGTTATGAATAGTAATAACCACTTTTTGAAATTTTATAATTTTTATTTTTCAAAATGGACTTCATTTTTGGACTCAGAATATCGAAATTATCCTAGGGTGAAATTTTGGTATTTTTCTGAAAACTTTCAATTTTTGATGAATAGTGAAACCACTAAGTGGTAGGTTAAAAACTGAATTTTGCATAAAACTTAATTTTACCGCTTCTGTGAATGGAATTTCAAAAATCCGACAGACACGGTTGATATCAGTAAGTAAAATGTGGTTCAATGAGATAAAAATAATTTTTTGGTGAATAGTAACTTTTTACTTTTTTTTACCGCGGTAAATAGTAAATAGGGTAACTAAGGGTAAATATGATATTAATATTACCCTAACACATGTCCTAATTCTATTGGACAAGTGTAATTCGACCAAAAACAAACTTAGGAATAAAATATGACCATTTAGGCCCACTTGGATTAGATTAGGACATTTATTATTAATTTATTTAAAGAAGGGTTAAAATAGTTAAAATCAAAGTTTAATAAGTAAATCATTTTTAATATGGGGTTATACATAAGATAAATTCAATTGTAAATATTCATTAGAAAGCTAAAAATATTTCCTACATGACGATATTTTATTTGTAATTTTTAGACATCAAATAATTTAATTTATTTATGACACAAAGATGATGCAGTAATTATCTTATTAATGAAATATTGACAAAATGGATAATATAAATACCAAAATAAATGTAATTTAAGACTTTTTATGAATTCCACTAATTTTCTAGGTTACTATGATATATTAATGTTGATTTAATCAACTTTTTTCGAACATATAATTCTGTTATGACTTTCACAAAAATCATATATCAAATAGTGTCAAAATTGACACAAAATAGTTTTTAAATCAAATATTATATTATTAATTGTTATTTTATTCCTAAAAATATAAGGTTCGGCCAAATGACTTAGAAAAGGATATATATATTAATAATAAACAATTTGGGGTTCGTTTGGCATGTTATAGTAAGTGTATTAACCATATAGTGAAAGAAAACAAAAAGACACGGTAAAAGTTAAATTAATTAACTTAGAGTTAAATCTAATTGATAAGGTTAAAATAATACCCTAAACTTGTCTAAATCCTATTGGTTGATAGGATTTCGACCCATCCCCACTTTAGCTTCGAAATAAGACCCTTTGGAACCATTATAAACCGATTTTGACTTTAATATAAAATAATATTTTGAGATATTCCTAAGGTGCCCCTCTCCTCCCTTATAAAAGGGCACCTCCTCCCCCTCCTCCTCACACCAATTTGAGCACTCAAGCTCGGCCAACCCCTGCCATTTTCTCCTCTCCACTTCCCTAGAATAATCCTAGAGGTCCTGGTCTTCTCCAAAGACCAATCTTAGTTCCTTAAGTGGAGGATTCAAAGAGGCGTTCCAAAGAAGAGGAGCTTCGGACACGAACAAAGCAAATCGGACCTAAGGTAAGGGAAATATCACAATCTCATTTTTATCCGAGATTATTTATTCGTAAGTATTTACTGGGGTGTATTTTATTATCCACATCCATGTTTCATCAATATGTAATATTATTTACATCCACCTACAATTGTTTAAATCCATTTTTACCCTTTGGTGAGTTTTTAGTAATATGTATGAACGGAATCTTCTGTCGTTTTTCGTACGAGGTACTTTTAGACTTTTCCGAAAAAAAGTACGAAGAATGTTTTTTTTAACTTATACGACATGAATGGATTCTTAAAACATTATTTCAAAGAATCTTCCTTTACAAGTATTCAAGTTTATTTTTAATCAACTTCTTTTAGATTAAAATTGTATGACATGTTAAGAAAAGAAATTGTTTTTTAAGTATAAAGGATATTTTCCTCAAGAATGGAGTTCAAGTATTTTATCAAAATTATATTCCATCTAAGATAATAAGAGGGTTCTGTTTTTATCCCTATTATTACATTGGTTTGATTATGTTGTGATGGAAATATTTTTATAAATTCCTTTATCTTATATGAGTTGTTTTATGATGTCATGTTGTTTAAGAATCCCATTTTTATTACATGGGTTATTCTATGATGTATGGTTTATGATTATGTGGCACACATAAGAAAGGATTCATTATAAGATGGGTGGGACCTATATCTCCCCCCAATGCATTGGGTAAAGATTTTATATCTCATGAGATAGACATGGCTGGAACGGAAGGTTATTTCGGTTCAGTGATACAGGACTGAAACGAGGAGTGAAATCGTTTCAGAAAGGGACTTTGTCCACTAAGATAGTCTTGGCAATGAGTCATGACTAACAAGAAATGATTTTCCATGATTATGTGTGCATGCCACAAAGTTTCAAGTTTTATGTTATGATTATGGGGATCTCATTTTCACTTCTATGATTTATTCCATGTTAAGATATTATGATCTCTTTTGCAGGTTTTGATTTTCATAAAGATATGATATGATTTTTATTTCCTTTATTTGCCCTTGCTGAGCATTTGAGCTCACCCTTTTATGTTTTCTTTTCCCTAGGTCAGGAAGATGGATAATAAGTAGAATATGCTAAATGGGACACTAGATATGATGAAATAAATGGGAGAAACTGTAGAAGATTTATGAACCAGTTGTTTATGTTTCCCAGTTTCTAAAGAAACTATACCTATACGGTCCTTTGTGGTTTTGTCATATGTTGTAATAAGTGTGCTTCAATTTCAAAGTATTAACAATGTATGTAAAGTATGGGTCGTTATAGTTTTCTTGCTCAGAAGAATTATGCTGGGAATGAAAACAACCTCTACTATCTTAGTCAGACAATGATTGAAGCAGAAACCTGATACACAAATATTGAGTAGTGCTGCCTAGCATTGATCTTTGAAGTTCAGAAGTTGAGACTCTACCTGAAACATCATGAGTTACAATTTGTATCTCACAATAACCCTCTCAAATTCATCGTTAGTCGTACAATGCTTACAGGACATCTGGAAAGGTGGGTAGTTATTTTGCAGCCGTAAGACATTCATTATGTGCCTCAAAAGGCAATAAAGGGCGATGATCTGGCTTATTTCTTGGCTGAACACCCTTCAGTGGAAGACAAATCTTCAGATATTGAACTTCGTAATGAGTAATTATTCTCTATTCAAGATAGTTTTCAGGTATGGGATATGTAATTTGATGGTGCTTTCAGAAGTCCATCAGGGAAGAAAATGGAAAATCATAAATTCAACAAAGTTGGTTTAGGGATTGTAATCATTTCACTAGAAAAGGAAGTGTTACCATATTCCTTCTCATTGTTGGGAGGCGGTATAAATAATGAAACAGAATACCAATCTCTTATTACAGGATTGGAGTCGGTGCTTCAAGAACAAATTAATTACTTAAAGGTGAAAGGTGATTTAGACATGGTAATCAAACAAGTCAATGAGGATTATTCCATCAAAAACGAATAACTAATCATTTTGTATGATTTCATCAGAGAGTTAATGGAAGTGTTTCCTTCAAAACCAACATTTTCTTATGTCCCAAGATCACAAAATGCTCAAGCTGATGCACTGGCTAACATAACCACATCTCTGGCAGATCCAAATCAGGAAAAAACAACCATCAGTATTGCCCACCGTCATACAATTTCACCTTATGTTCGAAATAGAATAGAAGAGATCAATGAATATAGTCCCATTCCTGAATAGTATGGTCATACTATATGATGGATGACACCTGTTAGGGAATACCTTCAAAATGGAACACTTCCACCTAATAGAGCCGAGAAAGAACAAATCTGACGACGTGTGATCAATTTTACTCATTATGATGGAGCAGATCACCTTGAGAAAATTCTATACAAGTGTGGTTTTGATGGAGTTATCTTTAGATGCATTGATGATGAAGAGACAATGGTTGTCATGAAAGAAGTGCATGCAGGAGTCTGTGGTTCCCACCAGTCTGGACATAGACTGTCTGATCAGATTCCAAGGCTTGGATACTTTTGGCCATTAATGATACAATATTGTGTTGATTTCACAAAGAAGTGTCATTCATGCCAAGTACATGCCAAATTCATTCATTAACCTTCAGAGATGATTCATACAGCTAAATACTCGTGGCCATTTTCCACATGGGTAATGGATGTGGTTGGACATTACCCATCAACTACGACCAAGCAGTTTAAGTATATTCTTACTGCTACTAACTTCTTTTCCAAATGGGCATAGGCAATTCCTCTCAAAGAAGTTAGTTCTAAAAGAATTGTTAGCTTCATCAAGTATAACATCATTACCAGATTTGGTTTCCCTCATACCATATTGACGGACAATGGCACCAACTTATGTTCATCTGAGATGAAGAAGTTGTATCAAGAATACAACATCAAATCCAATCATTCATCTCAGTATCATGCAGTGGACAATGGCAAGATAGAAGCTTTCAACAGGACTCTGTCAAATATACTACAAAAGATGGTGGATAAAGATAATAAGTCATGGCCTGATAAAATATTTCATGCTTTATGGGATTATCGAACTACCACCCGCACTGTAACATGGTCAACTCCATATTCATTGATATATGGAATGGAAGCAGTCTTGCCAATTGAGGTTCAACTAAACTTGATCAGGGTAGTCATTTGTCATAATTCAACCAAAGATGAACAATCTCAAAAGCTATTGAATGAATTGGAATAGTTATATGATAAATGATTGTGCACTCTGAACCACTTGTACGTCTATCAGAATCGAATAGCACGAGCTTTCAACAAAAAGTTCATCATCGTTCATTAGTTCAGGGAGAATTGGTATTAGTTCTCAGAAATATAATGATACCAGTAAAGAAACATCCCAAGATTTACCCAAAGAGATAAGGACCTTATTCAATACATAAGGTCTATTCCAAGGGAGCTTATTCTTTAATCTCAATGGATGGAGGACTCATCACTACTCCAACCAATGCCATATTTCAGAAGATGTATTTTGTATAAACACAAAATACACCATCCATGGTCCATGCATATGACCTTAATCTATTTGCATGTCCCTTACATCCTGCAATACATTAAACTGCACCATCCATGGTCCCTAAATATGACCTTAAACTATTTGTATTACTTTCATCCCACATGACGTTAAACTGTGACGTCCTAATTACATGACGCTAAACTGTACAGAAGTCTCTTACATCTAGCATGATGTTAAACTACACCACCCAGAGTTCATGCATATGAATTTAAACTATTTGTATCCCTTTCGTCCAATATGATGTTAAACTATAATGTCCTATCTACATGACGCTAAACTATACAGAAGTCCCTTTTGTCCAACACGATGTTAAACTGCACCATACGGGGTCTATGCATATGACTTTAAACTATTGGCACTTACGTACAACAAGACGCTAAACGGTATCGTCTTTTTTTCATCCAACATGACGTTATACTGTGGAAAAGACCCTTGCATCCGGAAAGACATTAAACTGCATAACCAACGGTCCATGCATATGACCTTAAACTATTTTCACTTTCGTCCAACATGATGCTAAACTGCATATTCCTTTTTTTCATCCAACATGAAGGTAATTTATGGAAAAGTCCCTAATATTTCCAACATGAAATTAAAATGTGTCCTCTTTTGTCCTTACTGCATTACATTAAACTGCACAGTCCCCCTTTCGTCCAACATGACATTAAACTATATTGTCCCCATCGTACTAGCTACATGATGCTAAACTGTATAAAAGTCCATTAATACGTCCTACCTGTCATTAATCTTTAATTTTTCCCTGATACATGACATTAAACTGTGCAGCACCACTAGTCCTAACTGCAAGACATTAAATTGCATAGTCCTTTCATATGACTTACATGACATTAAACTGTGCATAGTTAGGGTGTTTGTTACCTCTTTCTTCTCACACCAAGTATGACTCATGTGACCATAGAACAAATTTCAACCATAATACCCTCTTTGGGCCGCTATCCATGCATAAGTCCCAACACCATTTTTTAGGTCATTGCCCCCAAGACAAACTTGATCACTAATTCATTATTTAATTTAACTACGCAGACTTTGATCCTTGCCTTCCAGGCTGGGTATGTAGGCAACCTCCTAAGGTTCAAGCCCAAAACCAATCTATTCACATTGGTTCACCTTCGTCTCATATGATTTTGATAGGTGAAACCACTCCCAGAATCAATATCTTTACATTGGTTTACCTTTGTCCTTGCTATACGACGTTAAATTGTACAACACTTTTTTCCTGTACGACAATAAACTACAATATTCATTGATACCCTCACCTGAGAGGGAATCATTATTTACATTGATTTTCAATCATGTAATATTCGAAAATAATATGTGCATACACGGGAATACCTAAACCTTTTATCATGGGTTAGACCATCATTGCACTAAAGTCCCCTTTCATCCTTCACATGTACGAACCAAATTTGTACAGACGGTATTTCTAGAACTATGTGGGCTTGATTCCCATCCTTATGGGATACGTAGGAATATTCGAGTGTCCCTAGAATCCATTCCCAAGTCTTTTGGGACTATCCTCAAATTCCACTTTTAATCCCCTGGTTGAAAAATCCCCATGAAAACACACACTGTGTATTTCTTATAATGGTCCAAGTTCTACGACCCTAGACTAAGATCTCCCACACTTTCATCCCACATGATGTTAAACTACGTTTCAAGAACTACGTACAGCTTGATTCCCATCCTTATGGGATATTTAGTGAATTCCAAATATTTCAAATATGGATCCAGCCACAACATGATTATGGTTAGCATTAATCTATGTATCTCTGCATACATCGTACAATACCCATATTTATGTTTCATAATCCTAGTATTGAATACTTCCAGATATTCATAATCCTTTTCTTGACTTCTGACCACAAAATGTCCAATTTCTGAGAATTATTTTTCCTGACCATGTAGCACGTGCCCTTAGGCAGCCTTTCATAAACAGTCTACATAACAGACGTGTCAGCCAAAAGATGCTATTATATGACTATGCAGCCAATTCCATTAGGTGGCCCTGCATAATTCAACGCCCTAACGGGTTTTCCAAATAGTGGTAACTTCATTCTTGGGAGGAAAATATCTTTTGTCCTTATTTGTCTTAATGACAATATGTAGGGATCCGTTAAAAACAATGGCCACCCTTAACATATCTGTCCCATACACTTTTTCATGATCTGAAATTATCCATGACTATGGTTTATATTTTCCTTCCTAACGTTTGGGTCAGTCCTTCATTGGACTAACATTCATCAAATTCTTACACAATCCTATTTGGAAATATCTTCTCTATATTCAAGTACCTCTCTCCATAAATCAAACACTATGATTTGGAAAATTTGAATCCTCAAAAACTTCCATTGTCTTTTTAGCAGTAGAAAAGTAAATTTCTGAGAGTTCGTTTGCCTGACTATGCAGCATGTGCCCTTAGGCGGCCTTGAATAAACAGTCTATATAATGGACCTTTCAGCCAAAAGATGCTATAATTTGACTATGCAGCCAATGCCCTTAGGTGGACCTGCATAATTCAACCCCCTAATAGGTTTGTTAAATATTTGTAACTTCATTAATGGGAAATACTTCTTATAATTCCTTTTAGCTCTTTTTCATATCATTCCTCAGATTCAAATTTTCGTAAGCCATAGTTTACATATTTTCCCTCATACTTCAGTGTGGTAAAATATTTTCAGATAAGTTGTTAAGGAATTGAGTCAATTTTAATCCATTTTGGTCAAGGGTATTTCGACCTTAAACATTAGGCTCTTTATATCCGACGTGCAAGACTTCAAATTTCCCACAAAAGTCACCGGAACTATGAATAATAGTCATATTCCAGCTCAGTAAACATACATTTTGTATGATTTAGGTAATATTGAGCAATTAAAAGTTTCAATGTTTGTAGGGTTATTTATAATTATCCTAGTAAAAAAACAAACTATGCTTACTAGGCTCATTGGCATAAGTAAAGAAATTTTAAGGTAGAAGGAAAATACGTGCACAAGTGATTGAAGATGAAATAATTCATTCCATTTAGTGTACAAGAGATTACAAGGATGTCCACAAAATGGAGTCTCTCCTCTTTTCCAGGAAATTACAAGAGGCTGTCAATGTAAGTCTTCACTTGACAAATAGAATCCTGAGCATCATCAGTAGCTACTTGAAGCTCATGCACCCGACCAACTTCACTCTTTTGAGCCTGATGGAGTGCTTTCTTGACATCTGCGATGGATTTCATACCATTTGTTTGAGCTCCCTCCAGAAAATTATTGAGTTGGTCAAGTTCCCCAGTAACAACATATAACTGTTGGTGAAGGTGCATCTGCTGGATGACTTTATCTTTGATTTTATGCTTCAGCTCCTTTATCTTGGCAGCATATTCAGCCTCAGCCCGGGATACCGCATCCTCAAATTCCCTGATGTTTACTGACAGCTTTACCCTGGTCAAATCTTCACAACACATTCTCTACTGCTCCCTTATTAAGATGACTTGTCTCACTACAGTATCGATCTCTTCATATCCAAACCTGCCAAGTCCTAGAATGATGAATAGGGACGACAATCGAGGGATCTTTGATGATAGCTCTTCTAAAGGCACTTTAGATATGAATTTCTATATGTTGTTCCATGCCTTGTATCGTGAAAAGCTGAGCACCTTAAGTACCACTAGGTCTGATTCGACATCAACATCAGTGGCGCCGTGATCCATCATTTCCTTCACCCGCTTGGTGATAGGGATAGATCATTGGTGGAATAAATATAGGTCCTCAAAACTTTGACATAGGCTCTTACTTTATCAGGGTTATCCTTGAAATGAATATTTTCAGGTTCCTAAAGAGTCCCTATTTCAGGAAGATTTATCCCTTCACATAGATCCAGCCAGATAGTTTCAGTATCGTAATATACATCCCTCCATGTCTTGATGGCCACTGGTTATAGATATGCAGGTGTACTAGAAGTGTGCAAAGAGGGTCCTACAACCTTGGATTTTAATTTCTTTCTAGCTACTACAACTATAAAATGAGAATGAAAACATGTTACTCTATAAAGTTACTAGAAATTAAATTGAATCAATAAAGTTACTCACTTGGAGTTGATAGAGCAGCTCTCTTGATTCTGACAGGAGGATTATATATGGCATGTGGCCTCTTTGACACATGTTGTAACTCCTGAGAATATGATGAATCGGCCTCAATTGAAGAACTTGGTGAACCATCTTTAGGAGTTGAAGAATCATCTGCCACCTGAATTGTTTCTTTCTCAATGGTTTTCTTCTTATTCCCCACTCGGTAAATAGTTTTATTCAGTATTTCCTCAGGATATGATTCTGCCAGTTTTCAGCATACGATATGGCCAAGTTACTTACCTCTTCAGCATATGGTACGTCAAAAACTACCCCAGTCCTTTCCATAGCCATTAGCAACCATAGTTTCGGGGAAACCATTGGATGCTTCTCTGACATGACGTGCACTGGAGGAGACACAACAGTTGTCTACAGACACTTGAATTGGCATAAAAATTGATATGGAGTATAGGCCTCACATATATTTTCCCCATCAATTCTGGTGGCCATTACACTATCTCTATAGGCCAGCATCTAAGACCCCTGTTCCAATCTGGCTGATCCATCGTCAAAAAATTTCCCTATTGGAGGTTTCCATAGGGAAAGAAGTGGAATTACTTATGCATACCCAGCCTTGGCCTAATATCATAGGAATTGAGGGAAAAAAGGAAAAACTCAAAAGAAGGCATGAACAAACGGCCTGAAAGAACTTCCATGAATCTATATTCCATTCTGAACAGCATATGTCTGGAAGTGAGTGGTGATCCATCCCCATAAAACATGTAATGGTCCTACTAATCTCAAAGGAGACTTACCCATATAGACCTGGAGTAATCTTGTGTAAATCATTTCCAAAACTGGGGTATCCAACCCCACCATCTTCCTCTCATCCAACTTGGCTGCAATAATGAAATTCCATAGCCTAATGCCTCCCTTCGAATCTATAACTGGAAAAATATAGACACTGAGCCATAAGGCTAATAATCCTTCCAAACGGGTCTTCTCTGGGATTTTATGATTCACTTCATACCCCCATTTCTCAAACTCTCCTGCTTCCCAAGTCGGCCAGAATGTCCCAGGAGTACCTCTCTTTTCTGCTCTAGGGAAGCTAATAGGACGAGTATAGGTGGGCCCCTTTTCCCTCTTCATCTTGAGAAACATATCCATCCATTCCTCTGGATGAATATCCCTTCTAGATTGAGTCTTTGAAGCCTTTGAGATTTTGAGCTTATGATAAATCTTCAATAATTCTTAAACCAAATTCGGAGTCTTCTCCGGATCATTCAAGGATGCCTTTGGAGGGATGAATTCGTCATACATATCACCCAAAATTCTATACCCTAAGATCTTGTAGACATCCCACAAACTAATGCCTACTTCTCCATGGGCCAGATGGAAAGAATTTGTTTCTAGTCTCCAGTGGCTAAGCAACTCTGGTGAAAAATTATGATTCCTATAAACAGTCATCTGCCCAGCCCAGACGGCTTCATAAGTCGCTGCTCCCTTCAGATCCTCGGCAAACTCTTCACATGTTTGTCACACCCAATAAGCCCACATCCATGTTGGATTCACCCCTCCTCCATAACGGAATTACAATTTCTCCTTCCATCCTTTGGATTGATATATCTGAGAATTTTGAAAGATTGAGGGATAAAATGTTGTTGCAGCTCAGGTTTGTGAGGTTTCAGATCTGGTGCACACGAGCTATGATGCATTATATAGGTTTTTTTACTGTTCCAACATTAGAAAATGTTCCTGATATTGAGACATTTGCTGAAGAAAAGTTGGTATATGACTGAAACCAGGAATGTGGAAGATTGTTCTTTTCCTCTAGAATATTGACATCTTGCATATGACCATGGCCATACAGAGGGAGATAGATGCTGTGCGGGAAATTAATAGGATGCTTCTTCAAGTACTTGGATAATTCTGGGAGAGTAAATTCACAGAAGATATAGTAATCATGTCCAAATGATGTCCTTCATATCATCAATTATTTTTCTTTCCAGTTCATTATCCATTCTGATTCTCTTGGGAGCCATTGGATCTGCACAAAACATGAATAATTAACTCTAAATGTAAGTTAATTTTTCATAAAATATGTGAAAGAGTTTGAAAAATTGGCTAAGGAATTTAGGCGCGCAAGTCCCATAGTTGGTGCACAAGTCTCCTTCGGTCGTGCAGGTATTGGGCACGCTAGTATCACCACACAAGTCCAAATACATTAACAGAAGCACGACGCAAGAAACAAGAAGTGCGGAAAAGAGAAAGATGGGAGTCCACCTGTGCACTGAGAGAAAACAAAACAAGCGAGATCTGGGTGCTTTGCGCAATGTAAGGCCGTCTATTTATAGACGAGGTTGTACCCCTACGCACCGGACCCTGCGCACTTGAAGCCCATTTGCGCACCTTACCCTGCGCACCCTAACTTCCTTTTGTTTCTCGTTTTCCTCAGAGTCAATTCATCATTCCTTTTTTGATCCAAATCTGAGGGGGGGGGGGGGATTTTTGTTGACACTCCTTTTTCATCACAGAGTCTAAACGAAATGAAAACAGAAATACCATAATAAGGAAGATTCATCCTTTGAATAAACATCAAAAAAAGAGAAATGGATGAACAAGGAGATCATTGCCCATAGGTCATGCAAGTTCCAGCATGGTCGCGCAAGTAGACTTGTGCGCCGCCCAAATGGTCGCGTAGGTGACATTCATTCCCACTTTTATAATCGACCAGGGTCTTCTCAAGCCTATAAATACCCTGGTGGGCCTCCCATTTTGAAGAGGATTTTTTCCAGAATTCAGATATAGAGCTTTGAATGCCCAAGTATCTTCATCAAGTATTCTAAACACTTATAAGGTAATTTTTTACCTAGAATGGAAGGTCTAAACAAGAGAAATAGGGTTTAATTGTTAAAATCTACTAAAACATGAGCGCCTAAGTGTTTTACCCTTAAGGGAAATGGATACACTTGCGCGCCTCCTTGCCTACTCATTGAAACTTGCGCGCCACTCTTCTGGAAGTACTTCAAGATAATTCTGAAGGCTTTGACCAAGGATCTCCCATTTATTACCCTACTGCTTAACAATCACGCAAGTACCCATGTGCCGCGTAGGTATACCTGCGTGACAAGGACTTGCACACCCACGCAGTACATGTGCGCCCACCCGGACTTGCGCGCCATTCTATTTTTGGGTGCCCTTCCTGCCCATTTAACCCCTCTTATGCCATTTCACCTCTCCTATTCAAGATTCGTACTTCAAGATACTCTTCAAATACATTTATGGCATGTTTTCTTGATTGAATTCCTTATTCAAAAGGAATTCTATGGAACATCTCTCAAAACCTAGTGATTTACACATCATTATGTCACTAAAATTAGAGATTTCATTCATTCAACATCATCCTTTAAAATGAGAGTCCCCTAATTTTGGCATCTTCCTTAGGAGTAATCCCCATGTCCTCATTAATTTGGGCATCCTCCTTAGGATTTATCCCCACATCCTCATTAATGTGGTCATCCTCCTCAGGAGCAAGCCCCAACCGCAATTCTCTTAACATGGGCCACTTTTTCAAGAGTAACCACCATTCCAAGTTCTTTTAATTGGAAATCCTCTTCAGGAGTAAGCCCCAAGTCCCCTAATTTGGGCATCCTCCTCAAGAGTAAGCCCCACCCATAATTCCTTTAACCCGGGATTCCTTTTCAGGAATAAACCCCAGTTTCAAATCTACAAGTATGGGAATTATTCTTAGGAGGAAGCCCCAAGTCCTCATTAATATGGGCATCATTATTAGGATTAATCCCCAGTCATAATTTCCATTAACCTAGGCCTCTTTTTCAGGAATAAACCCTAGATTCAAATATACAAATGTGCCATCCTTTTTATGAGTAATCCCCAAGTCCCTTAATTTTAACATGGGCCTCCTCTTCAAGAGTAAGCCCCTGTTTTCAAATCCCTTTAACCTGGTCCTCCTCTATAATAGTAATCCCGAGTCTTAAATTTCTCATAAAAAGTCTTAATTTACTTTTGATATTGGCTTCATTCTCAGGAGTAAAACCCAATCAAACGTCGCCTTCTAACTTGGGCATCATCCTAAGGAGTAATCCCCAAGATTAGAGTATCCAAATCTCCATAAAGAACGTATACCATTATGGTCCTTGTTCCTGGATTTCGTCCCTGGATTAAATCTTAATCCTCATGTATTTGGGTAGTCATACATATATAATCCCCACATCATTCTATCTTTCATGGCACAATTGTCTGGTTTCACCAATACCTCTTGTTTCTCACACCGAGCATGACTCACGTGAGCTTAGATTGTAAAAGTATTCATGACATCTTTCTTTGAGCCATCAATCACACATAAACATAATACTCCCTTAGTCGAACTACATGGGTTCAGATTCCTTTTCTAAAACAAAGGATACATAGGTAGCCCATTTGTGGGTACAATCCCAACTCTGAAATAATCCATGTCCTTCTGAATGAAAATAAACTTCAAGTGCCTCAAAGAGTGGCTTTAAAACCAGTATGGTCATCATGATGACCAAGAGACTTTTATGTATTAAAGGATACCATTGAATAAGAATATCTAACAAATACAAATGATTCTCCATCGATGAAGAACCTCGAATACATATAAAAGATTCTCTAAATTTCCTACATATTTAATCATTAATTTTTAGATCTAAAAGAAAGCACATTTTATACATGGTAATGTAATAAGGATTCACAAACATAACATAAATCTATAAAGAGTGTCCCGGAGTAGACAATAATTCCCCTAAAAAGGTGAGATGAGTCCGACCTCCAATCCTCTCAACCAATGCAAATTCCTATGCCTCATCAGTTCACAACTAATGGGCGCCTACCTTTGTAAAGTAAGTTCAAATTGATATGGAATCATTGGATGTTTCCGGTTCTACGAACAAACTTGTTAGAAACCTCTTGGAAGGTTGGAATCTTAAATCAATGAGATCATCCCCAATTCTAGAGGAAACACCAACTCCACCTGGCATTGATCCTCTACCTAGAAAGTGAATTTCGGATGGGTGGTGATATCTGCCATGGCCCTGACAGTGATCCTCATCTGTGTATCATGATCTCTCCCACTAAAGAGTGTGTCTCTCGTAATGAGTGCATCTATCCACCATAACATTATAACTCAGGATTGTGTGTCCCGTAATGAGTGTAACTACCTCTCATGATGCTTCCCGACAAACAGTACTTCTCGGGTTGACATCATCAGAGCTATAAGACTCATGTAGTGTGTTCTCCCAGATTGAGTTCTTCTTAGAATCTTCAAACTAAACCCTAGATGTGGGTATGCAGTTGTGCGACATGTCCCTAGACCACGGGTCATGGTTTTGAGTATATCTGGTCTGTTCTATATCTTCTATAGACATATACTGTGTATAGCTAACTGTACGTTTACTTTGTGGACTTCTTATCTGTTTTCGGGGTCCTCTACTGAGTATTGTTATACTCACCCCTACACGGGATTTGCCCACAAGTGTCGTTTCTTGTGCAGACGAGCAGCCTTTTGACAGTGTATCTGGAGAACTAGGACAAGACCGAGCTTTCTGAGTTCCCTACAGGACGAGGAGTTTCTACAGCTATGACCAAGAGTCCCAGTACCTTTTGTGTTTATATGTTATAATTTTCTATTTTTAGACATTTGTTTTGGTGGGCTTGTATTCTGGCCCAACATTCCTTCAGTACTTTACCTTCCTATGTACTCTGTTGGTTTGGTTTAGTTGTATGCATTCATTTTGTTCCATAGTGTTTTTACATTTCAACATTTGTGGGATTGGAGATGTGTGTTTGTGTGTGTATAGGTACTTATGCAATGCCTCCCATGTTTAATAATTTGCCTACTCAGTGCTAGTCACCAGACCCTGTCCAATTGGAGGCGGGCTTGGGGAGTCACGGCGTGGGCCCCTCTGGGACAGGTCATGACAAAGTGGTATTAGAGGAGGAACCCAACCATATGTGCGGTGAACTACCTAGGTTGTGATGTAGGTCCCACAACAAGGGCATTGTTCTCTAAATGGGGGTGATTTTAATACCCTATAATGATAACAGGTTAAATGAAAAAATGATATGACTCATGTCAACAAGGTACACCTTCCTTTTCGGGAGCCCGTTAGATTAGAAATCTATAGTTAAGAATTCTTTTCTTGGAGTAGTGATTAGGATGGGTGACATTCTAGAAAGTTTCATAGGGTGTGTGTGATTGAGGAAAAAGCACACTAGAAAGGACATGTGTTGTCCTATGGGGAAAATCATAAGTCAGAGGACCCATTCATGCATGTCAGTGAACCATGCGGTAGGCTCCACATGTGTATGGGGAAACTGGTTGCACCTGGTAGGCCAGGACCCAATGACCATGTTATGCCGAGGTTTCTGTGCTATCATTGGAACCAGGTTGTCACACATAACATAAATATTCAAATTAAAAATAGAATATGAAATGTCAAATACTTCAACCATAAACTATGAAGGGTATAAAAATAGCTCAGCCATAGTCAAACATATCATAACTCATTCGATACAATATGGAATATTGTATTATTATAATTCTACATTAGTCAATAATAGTATCCAATAAATAATTTTGGTGTAGTTCACAATAATCAGTATGATTTTTTGAGAGAAATACCTCTTTTTGTGAAATAATTTAAAAGTCACACATTTATAAAGGAAGTCATTTCAATGAGACTCCTAAAAAATTTCCATACCACTTGGAAGGTTTTAAAAGGAATTAACTTTTGAAAACAATTATTTCCACATAAATAAATCATTAAAACCATTTTGAAAACAGTGAAATTAATTAGAATGATTTAGAAGAGAAATATATAAAAAAATTAAATTGATGTATATGTTAAAGTGTAAATTATAATAATCATTTTGAAATGCCTTTTTGAAACATAAACACTGATAATAAATATGTTCTATTAAATACTTACACATAAACAATCTCGGGTAATAATGAGATTGAGGAATTCACCATTACATTGCACTTCCCTTTGGTCATGGTTGTGTCTGACATCGTGTATAATGACCATTGTATGTTATTAAATTATACTAGATCCATATTCATATTTATTATATCATACATTATTCTTTAATGACTTCATACTACCCATTTAATAATTATTTCCTTGTTAATTTTACTTTTCATGTAATAATCACTTTCTTTATTGTACGTGTTCTAACTTTTTTTTCTTGGTCATATCATTTAGATAATGATTTAAATATTTCAAAATTATAATCCATGAGTAATATATCATATATATTTAGAATATAAATATGTATAAAATATTGATATATGAAATGAATGACGTCGTTTGGGAAGATGGTAGGGAATACGTACGCATAAACATTATTTCCATTTTCATATCTTATTGAATGGAAGTAAGTGAATAAAATATTAGTAAGTAAATATATATATATATCCAATGTCATTATTATTTCATATATTCCATAATTATTAATAATACAAATTTTTATAATCATTGTTTAATGGTGAATGTGGAAATGAACCTTATCACATCGTGGAGATAGTAAGTTGTACGTACACATGAGTGATGATATCATTTCCTTAATGATTAAAATGTGTAGAATTGGATGTTATATTTATTATAAATACATTTTATAATTTTCTTTTCATTATTTATATACATATTACACATTATTATTTCCATCCAAATAACACAGGGTTGAATAACAAATTAGACCACGACGTGGAGATGGTAATTCATACGTACGCACGCATGGTGACATTATAATTCATAGGATGGATCTAATAATGAATATGGTTATAACATATTTATAATAACATCACATAATATATAAGGAAATAGATTTATTATTTGGTTATTGAAATAACAAAGAAATAGAAAGTGGGAGATGAAATGAACTTTGAATGTTGGGATAATATAATTATCCCTTCTTTGGCTGTTTCCTATTGATTTGAAAAATACAACTCCATAGGTTGGCTTTCTACTCATGGGAATGACTCTAGTTTAAATTTATGGAAGTTGGGTGGAGATTTAGGTAGGGGATGGAAGATTCAAATGGATTTTGAGGTGTTATTTCGTGAGAAGTTGAAGTACCCTTTTATAAGAGAGGTGAGGGTCACTTTAGGAAGTGTTTGAAATATTATTTTATAATAAATTTATTTTCGGTTTCTAATGGTTATAAATTAATTTAATTCGAAGATAAGGTGGGTATGGGTAAAAATACCCTAATCGAATGGTTTTTTGTCAATTTTAAGTCACTGTATTGACCCTATCTTTTATATTTAACTCTTAGTTAACTAATTTATCTTTTTCTATGTCCTCTTGAATTATTATAATAAATGGTTAATAAACCTACTATAAAATTAAAATAGAACCCCAAGTGGTTCATTATTGATATATATATCCTTATTTATGTTTTTGGCTGAACAATAGATTTTTTGAAATATTATATCACTTAATAATATAGTATTTGTTTTAAAAACTCGTTTATGTCAATTTTGAAACTATTTGTTATTTTGTTTTTCATATTGTCATAAAAAAGTAATCACTTCAAAAAAAATTATTTAATATATCCTAAAATGTCATATTAAATTAGAAAATTTTTTTATGCCCTAAAAATCCTCAATTTACATTTATTTCTATATTTAGATTTTATATTATTTTAATCTTTCATTGATAATGTAATTACTACATCATCATTGTGTCAAAAATAAATTTATTTATTTAATATCTAGAAATTATAAAAAATACCATTATGTATGAAATATTATTATATTTATACTAAATATTTACAGTCGAATTTATCTAATGTAAAACCCTATGTAAAAAATATTTTAGTTATTAAACAATAAATTTAACACTTTTAACTCCTCCTTAAATAAAACAATAATAAATGTCCTAATCTAATCCATGTATACCAAAATGATCATATATTATTCCTAAGGTTGGTTTTTGTAGAAATACACTCATCCAAATGAATTTGGACATGTGTTAGGGTAATTAAAATATCATTTCAACATTTAATTACACTATTTACTTTTAACCGAGGTAAATAAAACACAAAACATATTATTCACTAAAAATTATTTTATTCTTATTGACACAAATTTTACTTAATGATATTAACCTTGTAACTGGGATTTTTTTAATTCAATTGACAAAATTGTAAATATAACGTTTTTTGAAAATCTTCAAATGTTCTTAGCAGATTGGTAAAAGACGTTAAAAAGTTAAATAAAATTTTATCAATAAAATTTTATTATAAAATGAATATAATGTATTACATTGAACATATATGGGTATTATATATATATATGGAAGTAAAATATTTTTAAATTAAATAAATAATTATCTGAATAAAAATTCAGTTTTAGACAATAACTTATTGTTTTTAAATATTCATAATAAATTAAATGTTTTAAAAAAATACCAAAACTTTATACTAATCTAATTTAGAAATTCAAAATTAAAAAATTAATTCTATGTTACCAAATTAAAATCATAGAAGATGAATTAATTTCATAAAAATTAATTCATCTTTCCAACACCAAAAGCCAATTTTTAAAAAGTAAAAACGATCAAAAGGTTGTCATATGTGTATGCCGAATTTAAATATGAAATTTATTATAATGAACTAAAATTTATTACATGATAAAAATATTATCTAATTATACATATAAACCATTAAAATTCATAATTTAACACTACAAATAATTTCTATTAAAAAAGTTGACTTCAATTAAAATTTAGTATTTTACTATTCATCAAAATATGAATGTTGTAAAAAATTTACCAAATTTTTCGCCAAACAACATTTTTGTATGCCTCATATAAATAATAATATAATTTCATTAAATTTAATATATATATATTCAAAATTTTGGATTTAAAAAGGGATCAACATTATAAGGCGATAAAATTGTATTTTTAGAAAAATGCTACTTTTATTTGAAAACTGAAATTGTTATTATATTATGTCAAATAAATACATAAAATGTATTCTAAAATTATATAGAGTATATAAATTCAAAATTAAGTTAATACTATTCATAGCAACTTTTTGAATGGCTGGTTTGGTATATAATGGTGTGCTCAAACTCGGTATTATGTGTAGTGAAATTTATTAAATTACATTGAAGATATAATGTACTACGAAATCTTGAGGTGTTACACATGAAATAATAACTTTTCTAAATTAGAAATCCAAAAAATTTCCACTTTACTATTCCAACCATGTGTAATCATTATACAGATATAATTGGAGAGAAAATGAGGACCCCCACTAATATATATTCTTCATATTCCATTCCATGGGATATCAATTTTCAATGTTCTAAGGTAGATTCATTATACAATATTTTAATATATATATTCAATATATAATAATTTATCTCTATTATTGTCCCTTTATTATATATACTATTTCTACTTTATTATTCCTTCATAATGATCCCTTTATTCTGGAGGATAATGGAGAATTAACACTCACTATTATATAAAGGAGTGATCACTTGGGGTTAACTAATATTGTTTTTATTCATCAGCATCGTTATCGTATATTGTATATATTGGGACAATGTATCATTGTAGTGATGATGTGAGGGATATTAGTCCACATGAATAGGGTCTTTTTTAGGTAAATAAAATTTCAATGATAGGGTGTAGAGTGATAGGGTTCATCACTAATTGTTTTGGGATAATGAGATTGTTTTTTAAATTAACATTGATACCATCATCATGAAATCCTAAGAAATGTGATATCATATCACTTACATAATTATGTTGTTTGTTTTATTTTTTATTTTTAGTTATTTTTATATCATATATAAACATATCATAGAATTTTAAAACCTACAACATCATTTTATTATCTTATTTCATATTGTTTTTTAGTATACTGAAAATGTAAATAAAAACCCCATTAGAAACCTAATTAAGAGATTTTATGTAGGGTTTACACTATGGTTCATTCATTTGAGAATTAGAAATTATTGGAGAGAGATTCATGAAACATTCCTCTCTTCATTTTGGATCTCTATTTGGGGATTCCAACATCTTGAACACATTATTTTTTAAAAACATCACAAATTTCACAAAAACTCATCGACCATATTTACTTTCATGGTTAAAATATGGGATATTAAGTTATTTTTAATAAAATTTCTTTGTGTATGATTTTTAAGAGTGTATCAGGAAAAATTCATGAATGAATAATGTACAAGATAACTATATAATGATTTAATAATTGTAAATTCAAAAGGAAATTATTTCCATATCCCTAATGGGATTGAATTATTAGAGAGAGGTTTCAGATAATGATTAATGATGTATTGTTTTTATACCAGTTTAAATTTAACAAAAATGTGATGAAATAATATTTATTTATGTTTCTGTGAAACTACCCATACCATTTCAAGATGAGGATAAATAAATAAAACCATCTCATTGATGAAAACATGGTAAATCAAGATGAAGTGGTTGAAGATTGTGTTAATTTTGTAGATGCTGAAAAGTTATATTATTCTCCCATAATTATAATTGAACAAAAATACCTCTATAAATATCTCAATATATGGAAATGTCACCACTTACATGGTGAAATTTAAATAAAAATTTTAGTAGATTTACTCCCTTCCCGCATCCACAACAAACCAAATAAAATTGGAATTGATTATTGAAGAATAATTAATAGCATATATTACCCAGTGATATAAACATTTTATTGTACTCATGTTACAAGTATTTTATTGAAAATAATACATCAGATATATCTAATTTATTAATGTTTTTATATTTTAATAACACATGGAACCCTTTAAAGGATAAAGAAAAAGGTGACATAGTTGTTGAGGCGGAGTTATCAATGGCCTTTCATGAAGAAATCTTGTTCTATGTTGACTTAAATATAAGGGGTTATTTATTTATTTATATTTCATGATTTAATCATATTAATGTTCGTTTTTGTGGAATTTTATTTTCTAAAATTTTATAATTTTAATAACATGAGGAGGAACTATATTTTGATGTTTATGAGTAAAAGGGATTTTTGACTGAAGCTGTAGAAGATCCATTATTTATCATTCTTCCACATTTCATGATTTATTGATTTCTATGGTATGTAATTTTTTACGCATTCCATGGTATCATCCAAAAAAGTAATATGTAACTAATAGTGGATGGAAAATAATGTTTTTCTATAAATCATATACATCACACCCACTATTTGATAGGGTATAAATCACATCAACTTCTTGACTTAGAGAAATAAAACCTAGTACCTTGTGTTGGAGGGGGGGGGGGTGAAACCATGTTCCATCCTCTTTTCTATTTCTATTTAATTTTCATTATTTTTCACATATTAGGTTTTTTCATTCATTATAGATCTACATTTTACTAAATTGGAACAAAACTTATGGCAGCCAGAAGAAAATAAATTGTTGGTTAATCCTTCTATATCTTTTATTTTTGATCCCTTATCATTTAATTTTCTGATATTTAATGAAAGGTAGTGAAATAAATGTGTGGGAGTAATGTAACCCAATTTATGAATTATGTTTTTTATTGTATATATATATATATTAATTTTATAGTCTTTGAGCTTCAGTGATTATATATTCTAATTTTTAATAATTAAAATTATTTTTAGAGTTTTAATTATTCTGGATAAAAATGATTCTAAATAATTTTTATGTGGGATTTGTTTTTTGGATTTTTAATTTAAATCATTTTTATAAGTATTTTCTTTTATTGAAATACATTCCCCTGAAACAATACCTCAAATAACTTTCCCATCATATTAGTTATTATTTACCATTTTTTAAATATATTTATTCTTACCTAGGCCTTAATGAGAGAAAATCATCTTTATTTTCATAAATAGAGCTTTCAATTATTCTCTTTAAAATATTTCTATTTCAGGATATTATTTTTATGTGATTGAAGAATTATCTTCATAAATAAATATTTTAACATATTCTAAAAATTTTATTTACCCTTTTTAATACTTTAAAATATATTGATATTAATATAGGTTTAATCCACATTACTATCCATTTATTTGAAACATTTGTACAGTCTTAGGGTTTTTATAGGATATTTAATATTTGAGTGTGTTGTAAGGGCCATTCATATAGGTTATTTGGGTTTTAATTAATTTTTTTGTGATGTGCAGTGTGGGAAATCATTTTTTTTACACTAATGGTGGAGACATGGGAATGATTCATTAATTCACAATGAATCATTTCTATCGTTGGATTCCCCAAAAAAATGATAATTTAAAAAATTACAAAAAGATAAAAATTGAGATTATATTGAATTATACATTATGAATATATTAATGTATCATGTCCCACACAATAATTAAATTCTTGATTTTTAATCTTTCATTTCATTTTATGGTCATGTCATCCTCAGTAAAAGAATGAAAGAAATACAAAGGGATAATTATAATTTAATCATTCATTGTATTCAATTTTGGAATCATGGTACATGTTAGAGAGTATTTATTATGTTTAAAGTTACTAAGGTATTTGGAGAGGTATATTTCATATTTTTTACAAGCAATATTCGTGCATTGGTATTTAAAATTTCTTCCTACTATTTCCGGCATTATATTTTTTGATGTTTAACCCATCAACCCATATCCACATAATTCCCCATAAAAATACTTCTTTATTTAAAATATTTTTATTTATTATAGTTTGTAGAAATGAGAGTTCTTTCACAAAACAACAGTAACACATGTAATTTCCATATATGACCACAACTCAAGATTCCAAGTCCCTTGATTAAAGAGTGGTATAAATTTCACAATGTTCTAGATGTGATTGGGTCACAGATATATTTTTTAGGTTGAATTAATTAAAATGTGAGGAATGAAAATGAATGAGAATTATTTTTCATATATGATACATTATAAATTTTAATTTGGAAATAATCAGGGAAATTTGAAGACATTTTATTTTAGTATGGATTTTGATTATTATATTTGATGATTATCCAATAATGCATTTTGTTGTGTGTGGGTTGATGATGATCTTTATTTCACATAAATTAATATTTAATTCTATTTTTTAATATCTTAAATATTATATTTTAATTTTAAATGGCACATTTTTAGGTATTTATTACAACGTTGAATTGAATTGGGATAATGACCTATCTTTTGAATTTAAATACATTTGTATTCGATTCATATTAAGGACATAATGACATTTACTATACTCAAAATTGTAAAATTAATTTTCTTTTTAAGTTCAAATAATTGATGGGATACATTTAAATCGACATGAACCAAGTAAAAAATAAAATATTTGGAGTCCCAAACCTACTCATAACCCTTGCCCCAAAATCTGTGATGAGATTTTATGAAATTTTAACATTATAACATATTACACAAATTGGTAAATTGAATGATCTTAAAATTAAAATTGAGATAAATAAATTATATTTGAACATATCTTGAACATTTTAACCCCATGTTCCATCCCCAATAATGGCTATAAATTCATTATATATTAAAACATTGGAATATAAACTAGATACAAAGATGGAACTATTTTATATAATGATTCCCTCATAACATTGGGTATACATTGAAAAAATTTGTATATTTTGATTATTCGGAGAATACAAGAACTAAATACTTTTTAGAATAATACATCATCAAATTTGAACATTTTTAGTTCTGAACAAGAGTAAACATTCTAAGGAGAAAATGGGACAGAAAATGAGCACCACTCTCCTTATAAAAAATCACCAGCTCATCAGGAGGGATATCGTTGATTCATGATACTATAATATTTTATTTTATTTTACATATATATTATTCTAGATATGTAATTCTTCATTTCAATTTTTTATTCCCTATTTTGTGGTTTCCCCACCATACCCACTATAAGTTCTATTGAAATGGATAACTAACCCTTGTTATGATTCGTGGTGGGGGAGTGGTGGTGCTTGAGATAATTATTCATAAATGTATCAATTTATTAAATTTTGAAAATTTAGTAGTTTATAAACTAGTTTTTGTGATGATATAACCATATTTAAACAATTATTATGTTCTTATTCTCCATAATAATTATTCCTCTTCATCCCTATGACATGTTGTAAATAGAGGGTAATTGTTCCATTTTAGTGATGATGTAAGGGAGACTATCCCATATAAAAGAAGTTTGTGTGGGGCAGTTAAAACTTCAATTGGAAGATTTTGAGTATTGTTAACTATATTTAATGTGATAATGTGATTTTATTTTCAATGAATAATGATATCATCATTTTGAACTCCAAATCACGATAATGTTTTCTCAAAAATAAAATAACTGTGTATTTTGGTTTCTTTGATTTTTTATGATTTTTTATATTATATATATATATATATATTAATTTAATTACTTCTAGAAACATCCCCCATAATTATTTTATTTAATTATTTATTATCATTTAGTTTTTTTATGAATAATGAAAATAGTAAACCATGTTTGTCTGTATCCTCCATGAGAGATAAAATAAAGGGTTCGCACATTGTTTCTTTCATTATAAATTAAGAAATTATTGGTTATTAATTCTTTTATAATCCCTCTAATAAAAATGGAACCCTTTAAATAGATGGTAATTAATTACACATAATTTATTACAAAAAATCATAAATTTTAATAAAAAACACAATTATGCATATTTATTTTCATAGTTTAATGATAGGATTTCATTGTTATTTTCATATGATTGTTGAGTTAAATTTTTTTATTACATTATTTGTGAAGAATCGTGGAAGAATAAATTTAAATATAATTTCACAATGGGCGAGTAATTTAAGAGTAAATATGAAACTATTTGCACATCACTAAAAGAATTGAATGTGTTAGAATGAGGCTCGAGAAAAAAAGGAATCATATATTTTTTTCAGAATTAAAAATTGAAGAACAATGTGAAGAAGAAATTATCAAGGAAATCTCCTTTAAATTTTCTATTATATTTTTATATGATTTTGAATAATAATACATTAAATTATTTTAATATGTTGGAGATCAATATAATTTTGATAAATATTGTGATGATTATGTAGAAGGTGGAAAGGTACATGATTCTCCCATATTTACAAATGAAACATTAGTAAATCCCCACATATAGTTGGATTTCAATGATGAACTACCAAAGAGTTGTATTTATAAAAAAATGTACGGATATTGATTACCAACTTCTATTTATAGAAAACATACTCCAAGAGGAATTGATCAAAATAAGAGAAATAAAAGATGAGCTTACTCAGAGAGATAATATTTTCATGAAATCATTTTATTTCAAATATATTTAAAAATAATTGAATGTTTCCTAAAATTTATTAAATTTTTGAGATTTGGAAAATATGTGAATGTTTATAAATTATACAGAAGAAGGTGATACACATGATGATACCGTGTTACAAATGGCCTTCCTAATGGAAATAATGGTCCATGATATCCTACTTAAAGGGGATGATTTATTTATTTAATGTTCATGTTTTTATCAAATTAAAGATATTTTTTTTATTTCTTCATTTTTAAAATTATTAAAAAAAACTGAAGATCATGACCAATTTTTTGAAGTTAAAGTAAAAATTGATATTTGGAAAAAGCTGTAGAAGAACTATTGTTTCTCGTTCCCCCACCTACATTGATATGTAGATATAATTGTATTATTATAGCCATGGGATCTACCACAACCAATGTGAATGAATGTTTTTGGGAAGGAAAATCTTCTGGTGTTTAAAATCACATAAACCAGACCCATCATAATATTGAGGATAATGTGAGGAAGATTCTTATCTAGGGTTTTTAAAAACCAATCACCCATTTGGGGTGAAATCATATTTTATCCACTTTTTCATTTACAATTATTTTTAATTATTTTTCTTATATTTTGTTTCATTATTTAACTCTTGATCTAAGTAGTAAAAGGTAAAATATTAGCTAATTTCTCCCACTAAAAAATAAATTTAGGTTTTTATGTTTCATTATCAATGGGTTTTGTTTCATTATCCTTTTCTTTTCTGAATATAAATTATGGGTAGTGAAATTAATGTATGGTGGTATTGTCACTCTATTTTGGAGTGTTGTGTATTTTTATTTTTTTCTTTTTTTTTGAAATTTATGCATCAATAAATATTTGATTTCAATTTTGTTTCCTAAATTTATTTTCATGAGATTTATCAATTTTAGATATAATGGTGTTTATTTATTTTCAATGTGGAAAATTTATATTTAATTTTTTTAATTTATTTTTATGAGTTTAAAAAATTAATGAAATATTATCCCCTGAAACAAAAATTAAAATTATTTTTCATATCATCTGAGTCATCCTGAACCTTTTTTAATATTATCTATAATGCACAAACATTGTAGACAGAAACATGGATTTTGTTTTAAGTTTATATCAATTGATTATTCTCATTAAAATATTTTATGTCTATAAATTTTATTTTATGTGATTGAGTTATTTTATTATAAACTCATATTTTAACTAAACACTGTCTTTTAGACTTAATATTTTTGGGAATTTGAAAACCATCAATTTCATTAAAATATTATTCCATATAAAAACCAATTATTCCATGCCTATATTTAATCATGGTATTTTTTTTAATGGATATTTCAAGATCGCATTTTTGGGATGGGAAATTTTGACTCATGTTCCATTATAAAGAAGGGGGTATTGTGTTTAACATATATAAGTAATTGATTTTGCTATATTTTTAGTTTTTTAACATGATTATTCATGAATTTTTTTTTAAAATTTTAGATTCCCATTTCGAGTGTTAAATTATTAAAGGTTTTTACCCACCAACCAATAACCACATAATTGGCATGGAAAATTTCATCATGATTGACAATATTTTTACTTATTATGGTGTATATAGGTAAAAATGATTATAAGATGATGTTGTGACATGAACTTTTTAATTATGAGAATAAATGTAAATTTCATTTCTGCTAAGTAAAGAGTAACATGAGTTTCAATGCGAGATTTGTGTGATTTTGTGATGAATAGATTTTTTTGGTTAAATGATTTTAAATGTGAGAGATGAATGTGAAAGGGAATTATTTTTATATAATAGTCATTTAGAAATTAAATTTTGGAACTGATCATGTAAATTTTCCCATATACTATTTTTGATCAATATTTTTATTTAGGTATCTGATAATTTATCTAAATGAAAATTTTTAAGTGTGGGGATTGATGATGTTCATAATTTCATTTATATATTTCTCTAATTCAATGTTTTAATCCATATAATTTCATATTTTAATGGTAAATTTCAAAATTTTAGGTTTTATTAATAATTTAAATTTAACTGACAATATCGACTAATTTTTTAATTTAATGTTTTTTATTTTAGATTTAGATTTTTGACAACACATATTAAACAGTAATCCAAATAGAAAAATTAATTTCCTAGTGTCAGATAATTAATTGGATACATATCATTAAACTATACCCAAAGAACAGTCCAATATTTAGAGGTACAAATCCGGCTTATGATCCATGCTTCAAAAGTTTTATATATAATTAGATAATTTTAAATATGGTCCCAAATATCAAAAATGGGAAATACAAATTTGTTAAAATTTACATTAAGATAGAGAAAAGGTAGAAATATATCAATTTATTGTGGGCCTAAAATATTTATCCACCATAATTTAAATAAAATCATAGGAAGTTGATAATTTTGAATATGAATAGACTTCCATGAATGAAATGATTTTTCACTCTATCTGATCATAACTTCTGTAAACATGAAAAAAAATGATTGAAATGTTTTTAGCACATAGTTATGAAATAAATGAAAAAATAAATTGAATAATAACACCACAAATTAATCCATTAATTAATCCTACATAGGTAAACATTCTAAGGAAAAATATTTAGTGAAAATTGTGACCCCTATTTATAATTATGTACCTAATTTTCCATTCAATGAGATACCATTTTTCATGTTGCTAAAGTAGAGTCATTATACTATAATTTATATTTTTAATTTAATTATATATTATTTTATCTTTCTTTTTATTTCTTTCTTCTCATTTCATTTTCAATTCTGTGTTTCCCCCACTGTTCTCCTTATATTCATCCTAAAAATGGAGAGCTAACCCATGAAATTATTCAATGGGGGTATTTAGTTTGTTTTTATTCAATTTATTTGTTTATTCTACTCACGAATTTTGTAGTTGATTATCTTATTTTAGTGATGGGATCACCCCGCTTTATGTACGATTGTCTTCTTCTTTAGGTTCTCATTTTTTCATCTCCATCATTATCATATGTTTCATGTATAGGGTTAGTTTAGTATTGTGGTTATGATGTAAGGGAGATTATCCCACATATAGAGGGTTGGTATGGGTAATTATAAATTCCACATGAGGATGTAGAGTTATAGGGTTGAACTTTACATTGAATGGTATAATGAGATTATACTTTTAAATAATGTTGATATATTCATCATAAAATCCTATGAATGAAAACATCTTCTCCCTAACATATTTTTATATTTTTTCTTATATTGTTTATGATATTTGTATATCCTAACCATATAATTATATAATTAACATTGAATACCACTATCAAAATTATATTTTTTAATTATTTAATATAATATTACTTATTATATTAATAATGAAAATAGAACAACGTTTTGCCTCTGTATCCTATTGGAGATAACCACCATAGGGTGCTCACTATGTATCATTCATCAATACGAATGAAATTCTTGGTGAGGGATTCATTAAATATATATTTCCTTATTTACACTAAATTTTTATTATTGAGTCATTTTTTTGGGATTTTCAATAGATATTTGAAAGGGATTCCATGAAAACATTTTAGAATTGAGGGGATAAAGCATCATGGAATAGGGTAATCAAGTAGAATGGGATAAAAACACAGCTATACATACTATATAATGGAAATTTTTAGATTATGATTAATCCATAACTATTTTATTTTTGATTAAATATAATTTATTCAATTTAGTTATACATCCTAGAAGTTATCCTATAATTTATATATGTAGATTTATGGAAGATTATTTTAGATATCATCATCTTGTGAAAATGACAATTTAAACTATTTAATAATCAGAGGTGGATGATTACTAATATAATATATGGAGTCATAATAATATAAACAAATCTTAATTTTAAAAAGATTATTTAAATGTGATGTTGGACCAGAGATAATAATAAATTAGTAGAGTTTGATAAATAGATCGTCTGATAATTATACATTCTAGGGAACACAAAGGTGGAGTTGTTATCCTTTATCTAGACAGAATTGAATTAAAAATATGGGATATATATATGAAATATATATTTGATAAGGAATTAGAAAATAAGGGTTAGAAAATTATATTCAAAGATAAATGTTGTTTCAAATAATTTATGTTCATAATAGATCATGTGCTACACTGGCAAACCCACACTCCGAAATATAGTGATAAAAATTCAGTCTCTATATATATGTACTTGATACCATAAAACATTGATTTTTTATCCATAAAAACATATACCACAAATATAAAATATTGGATCTATTTAATACGTATTACATTTTAGGTTTATATTTTTTGATAATTAGGAGAAACTATCTCAACGTAGACATTTCCCTATAATAACAATTTTCTTAAAATATATTTTATTTATTAATATACTATAACTTCATTCAGGATAACATCCATGTATAAAAATCTAAATTAATTAACATTTATAGTCATCCTTAATCCTGGTGAAAAATAATTTATGAATTTTTGGATGATCAAAACAAAAATAACAACAGGGGATATAAATGTAAGAAATCTATTAGTCAATTGAACAACATGAAATACCATAAAATTTTTAACATTATCATTTGATTCAATGAGAATATTATATAAAAACAACCAAATGAAAACATATTTTATTATAGAAAACTATTTGAATCTATTGAATGAAAATAAAAAACAGTTGCTAATAAAAATATCTCATTATATTCACAACCTAGATAAAAACATATTAGAAATAGCTAGATTCTAGTTAAATCCATTAGACAATCCTTCCTAGTTATATCCCTCCTTATTTATATTTAAGATAAATAAAATTACCTAATTCATTATTGATATATATCAAGATCACCCTTAATATGAGATGTATCTGGATCCCTTATTCATATAAGCTATATTGAGATCACCATTCATATAAGTAGTATCCAGTTAAAGTATTACATTTTTTCTTTTGTAATGATTCTCAAAGCATACCATATAAATTATATAAAAGGACTCATTTTTAAAAACATATGTAGTAAATTTAAAAGATACATCCTTTTTTATTTCAATTTTTCAAAATAATACATCAATAAAATATTTTTATGAATATGTACATGGTTGAAATATATTTATAAAAACAATTATAACATTTCAAAATGTGTTTTTTTTAAAGTATCCCTTATATATAGTCTGGCTCATCATTTACATTATTTATTGTACAAAATAATAAAAATAAGTTATTTTTTTTTATTAAGATCTTTTTTCAATTTCATTATTCCATTAATTAATTTCTTATGATTTTATAATTAATGAAATCACTAATTATATTTACATCATTTGATTTGATGATATTCAACTCATATGTCCAAAATAAATTTTGATGGTCGAATATAGTTTTATTTTAGATTATTATATAACATAAAGAATTATAATTTTGAAATAATTTTACATTTAATACATTAATTATACTTTTAAAATTAACCATTAATGATGATAATGATAAATGAACAATGTTTCAATCAAACGGATGGTAAAAAATATGTAAACATAAGTAAGATTTAAATTTTTCAACAAAGGTGATGGAACTATAGTTTTTATTAATTTATCATTCTTGAATAGTTATTAAATAACAAATATCATATTATTTCATTAAATAATCTTTTATATTTTACATATGTTTTTTGGTGAGGAAATATTGATCACAACGCTTCATATCAATACTCATCCGAACATCCACGTGAACGACATTGTAATTTTTAATTGGATGGAAAGAAAATAAAATAGATGTTATAATATATTTAAATTATGTTAATTTTTTCATTAATATAACATATATACATTAAATATATAATTATATACATCTATGATAGAAGGTTATGGAAAATGAATTACATCAGTTCATGAGGCGCTAGTTTTCCTTAAACAATAAGGATTGCATCATTTCTAATTTAACTAATATAAGGGATGGATATAGGTTTTTTCATCAACATAAAACTATTTCAGTACATGTAATATATTTTTTTATCATTTTTAATAATATTTTATGGGTTTATAAGAATAAATAAAACTATATTTTTTTATTAAAATATATATCTATTCTTATTTCCACCACCTTTACAATAAACCATACAACTACTAAGGTTGGTATTATAGAAAAAAATTAAATCTAGAACACCTGGAGGGTTTTTTGGAAGCAATTTTGAAAATTTGTTTTTTGAAATAAACAGATCAAAATGTGTGAGGATTAGAGGGTAGGAGGTTCTCATTTATAAGTGAGGGAGGCACATTCTTATTATTTCATCAAAAAATTAAATTAATATAAATTAATTTACAGGATTAAGTTGTTAAAAATAAATATCAACATAATATGTGATGATGATGAGTCCAAATCATCTCATACAATAAAATGGACAATTGTTGATTATTTTTTTACCCTTATCTATTTTAAACCCCTGTTAACCCTTTTGACAATTAATATGACATTATTCATTTTTACCCATTGACGATCAATAAAGACACTATAAAATAAGAAATTGCTCATAAATAGACCATATGTTATATGTTAAACCATATACCATTCATACGTATAGTAATATGATTTTAATTAATTTTAAATAATTTAATAAAAATTCTCTCTACAAAATATTGATGTTTTAATTTTTTAATTATATATAAATATTATAATATAATGTGAGTTTGAATAATGTTAAATGTTCCCAAAATGAAATGGATTATAATATAAGTAGGAGATTTTTTTAGTTTAATCATACCATAAACATTATATAAATTTATATATTATTTTAATCCTTACATTTTGGTTTAATACCTTGGTTAAAAAAATTCCATAACTGTGGAAATCACTTTTCGATATAAAAGAGTTACATATTTACCTATATGTAAGAGAATTGGATATCAAATGAAAATAATATTTAATCTCAGACCATGTATTATAAAAAGTTTCCTCCTATCATATTTTCATGATTTTTAATAATTTAATAAAATGTTATTTAAAATTAAATATCATTAATTTAAATTTCAATAGTATTCAGTTAGTTTCATATTAAAGACAAGAAAATATTGATGGATTTATAATAAAAAACTATTAGAACATACCCTTATATGTTATATTGATCAATTGTTTTTTACATTATAAGTCACCCAAAAAAACTTGTTTCTATTTTTTTAAATGATTTACATTACATTTTTACTACTTGAACAAGAAGTACGTCAGTGTTTGATAAGAATATTAGATAATTGTTTCACCATTAAAAAAATCAATAATAAAAATAAAATTTATATTTTAAAAAACCATTTAGAATTTAATATTATATATCCCCGTTATAAAATAAAATTGATATTAAAAGAAATAGAGTGACATTTTTTACAATATATTTAAATAAAATAATAAAAATTTCATAATAAAAGGAATGTTTCAAGAAAGATATGTATTATAAATTTTTGGACAAATAAGGAATAAATATACTAAAAATTTAAATATAGGAAACTTTTGTGTTGATTTGGAGACCTTATCATATTATTTTTATCCTTAATTAACAAAATTTACTATTTACTTTGGTTACAAAAGTTTACTATGATTATAATTCTCACCTTAAAATTTTAAAGATAGGTTATAATAATTATATATATATAATAATATTTTAGATTCCATTTTAGATAGTTGTCACATGTATTATATTATATCATACAAAATGATTTTTTAGAACCTGCAGTTATTGCATTCCCCCTTTGATAATTTGTTTGCTCTCACATAGAAAATGTTCTATGTAATCAAGGGTTTGAAATTTAAAAATACCTTTTCCTAAAACCCTCCCTCATAAAAATTATTAATGAAACATCCTTTTTATGATAGGTAAAATTTAAAATGATTGCCATCATGAATAACATAAACTAGGATTATAAATAGGAGAAAAATTGTGAGAAGTTAAAATATTGTCATGGGAGAAAATGAAAATGTCCAAATAATGATGAAGAGTGATAGAGAACATTAACAATCATAAATCGGATAATCATGATAAATTAAACGACCAATAAACTATTAATCAATGTTGTGTGAAAAACAACCTCATTTCATCAAAAATAATGGTAATATGATAACATTTTTTTGAATTTCCCTTTTTAATAGTTGATAAATTAATTTACCATATTGACTATGAATAGAAGGAAATATATTTACATGAAAAATATAATTTAATTATTTTATAAATTTTCCCCATAAACTGACGTTTTCCACAAAATGATGATTATGAAATATGATATATATTTTTCTTGAATCACTAAAACCATATCCTAATGGATCACATATTCCACAATAGGATAATAATATATTACTCCAGTCATTGGATATAAACCCAAAAAAAAGGTTTTCATATGGTAAAGAATAAAAAAAATGAATAAACCATCATATGAATAAATAATATATTATTCTGTATAATTTAATAAACATTACAAAAGGTTCAAAGTAGAATATTCAAAAAATAATTATCGTTAATATTATTAAAAAAAATATTCCTAACTAATATTGAAACCGAAGGACTAGAATGATTTTAATAGATATTTTTCTATGATAAATTTAATATTTATCCCCAAATAACATAAATCGCTATTAATGAATCATACTAAAAATTAATACTCCCTAATTATATAATTTCCTCCATATTCTAATAAATTTTATAAAATAACTAAATCACACTACAATCACATTAAAATCATATATGCTTCCAAAATATTAGTTATTCATTATTACTATAATGAAGAAAAATCTAATCCAAAAATATATCATTTTAAATTAATCATAAAAGGTTTCAATAATAATTAAATTATATCGAAATAAAATTAATCACTTAATAAACTTATCACAATTGAATCCATTTTTATCAAATTAATAAAACATACATTCACAAATTGTAATTATCAATAATTTCTTCAATATAAAAAATTATATAAACCCTAAAAGATATCATGAACATTCAAAATATGTATAAATAATATAAAATAATTTTTCCTATGATAATATTTTCATTAAAATACTTAATTAACTCAAGGGTTTTATTTCCATAAATGTCTCAAATAATACACTTATTCATCTTAAAATCCAATTATATATACCTCAATGTGGGGCAGTATTCCTTAAAATATATTATTAACCTTAATAAAAAAACCCTTGATGGTATCCATAACTATTAATTTTACCACACAAGAAAACATCCTAATATATAAAGTTATTTATTTCCATTGTCAGATACAGACTATAATAACCCCAAAACCACATTCTCGGTTATAGTTATAAAAAGATAATATTTACATTTCATTCTCTCACACTAGTATAAAATTACTAGTCAAAGACATAAAAAATCCGTATGAATTAATAAATCAATTACATACAAATAGATTTTTTAGTTTTATAGTTTTGTATAAATATATCAAGGACTTCTAAAATGGACATTTCCACAGAGTAAACAATTTGTTCAAAAAATAAGTTCCTTAGAAATAAAATAATTTTTAGTTCAAGGTAACTTCAATAATAGGAAATACGAATATATTAAAAATTATACTCATAATTACTTAATATTATAAATCATTGGAAAAAATGATATTAGAGAAGAAAAATTATACATAAGGTACATAAAAGTATAAAATTTTTATCTCTATTGAAAATCATGAAAACATGTAAAATGACTTCCTTTATCCAAGAATTCTTTTAGAATACTAAATAAAACATACCGAACAGAAAGAAACATCATTTTCAAGGAAAACCTTTTATAAACATAATAGTAAAATAAAAACCTTTTATGAAACATAGATCTTTATATTCACAACCTATATTAAACTCATGAAATGAATAATAGGATCCCAGTTAAATTCGTAGGAGAAACCTTCCTAGTTGATGCATGACTTATAACATTTTAAAACAATGAACATTAACATTTGTATTGGAGAGATATATATTGATCACCTATCATATAATTCAAATCAGAATCAACGATTTGTATAAGTTGTGTTTTTTCAAACTATTCATATATGCTATATCAGGATCACTTATTTGTATAAGATATATTGGGAACAACCATCTTATAACATGAATCAGTATCAACCATATAAATATATAACTATATTATAAAATAACAGAAATTTAAATGGATCGGACCTCCCCTATCCATTAAATTTGTTCAAATGCAGTGTTTGGGGTGTTTTGGGAAGAAATGGAAGCTTAGTGTGACTGAGTTAACTGACGGTGAGTCACAGTGATAGCTTAGTGTCAGCAGGTTGGCATAGGTACCTTAGTGTAGGTGTCATAGCATCAGTTGGTAAGGTTTTCGGCAGAATAGGGAATCTGTGAGTCATGGTTTCAGTGATTCAAGGCATCAGTGTGTTAAGGAATTAGTCTGTCGAGGTGTCAGTAGGTTGAGGTGTCTCTAGGTCGGGCATCGGTATATCAGGTGTCTGTAGGTTGGGCACCAGTGATTCAGGTGTTGGGGACTCACGCCAGTGGCTAAATAATGGTTTATCATCCATCTACAAGTCAAGTGTCGATGACTCACTATCTGGGACTCCTGTCGGTGACTCACCCATCAGCGAGCCATTTCATATTTTTCCTAGTTTTTACATTTTCACCCATATTACATTTTCATTGATTTTAATTAAGTTTAATGTTTTCTTTTGTTGTTTCCAAATTCATTTCATAGAATATTAATTATATCTTAAATATCCTAACACTCTAAGATCATTGAAATAGTCAAACCTTGGTGTATTGACCGTGATATGACATTAATGGGAAATGAAACTACCTCTCATCCGATGTCCTTGGTTGGGGCCCTTCAAATCTAATATTATATATTGACAATGTGTTTCAATTTTCTGTTGGTGCAACCTAGATTCATTCCTCCCCCTGGAGTCATGTGTTTTGTCATAGCCTGTCACGACCCGCCTTCACCAAAAGGAGGGAAGGGTCAGCAGACTGTCAGACCCTTCCTTCTTTATGTTGAAGGAGAGATAATGACCCCTAAGATACACCCTCAATAGGTCCTGGAGTGGCGACTATCCCCAAGGGTATAGAATTTACACACAAATGGAAGGCATTACCCCATTTTGATTTATAGGATCAGGAGATAAGATGATGAAACCCAACAACACCAAAACTAAAAGAAAAGTAAATCCAAAAGTAAACCATTCCCACATTCATGTTCCAAAAAGTAAAAGCCACAAGGTACAAAAGTGACTACAAGGGTAGGTACCAAGGAACGAAAAACAGCAACTACAACTGCCCCAAAGGTCTGAGATAGTATGGTCCTGCACAATCCCCAAAGTCCTCCTGGAAACCTAAAAGCAGTTTTATATACGTAGGGTGAGTTACAAGTACACTCAGTAGGGAAAACCAAAGACTCTCATGCACACGTGGGGAATGTACTAAAGTCCCATGAGAAAAGGAGTAAAACAAAAACCTAACAAGGTAAACTATCCACCCATGCCTCACCATGGTACCCTCCCAAAATAACGCAAGTCAAGTAATATATATAATAAGAGAACATCGATGTTTGGGTAACCAATGAAACTTTCCCACAGGTTATTGAGACATCCTACAGATCAATCCAATCCCGCCATTCTCACTACAGTCCGACTGCCACACCCACCAGCACACCCCTGGGCCATAACCACACACAGTCCCACTACCGAATCCTGCCCGCGAACACCTGGGCCATAACTGTCACATGTAAGCATGCATCCAAACACCTAGACCAGAACAACCACCACCATGACCGAAGACACCTGGGCTAGAAGATCCACTACCACTCCTGAAGACACCTGGGCCTCATCCCGAAGACACTTGGGAAACCACCTTCCGCACACACCCGACCAACCACCACACTACCCTGCCCAAAGATTCTTGGGATAATAATGGACCTCAAGCTATCACAGCCTACCCGATGATAGTTGGGCTATCTGGGAAAGGGAGTAGAAAAGGAGCTAATAACCAGCCACTAGTAATAGTGTTGGGAAAAAAACCCTCCCCCATGAAATGTGGGTGTTCGACACTATGTTCTCAACTTGGGTGGGGCGTGAATAAGAAACACAAAACTATAATTATAAGTATAGGTAACAAGCACTCACCCAAAGTTTAGGTTTTTCTTCAGCCAACCTAAAGGACACAAACATCACTCAAGTTCGAGTCACAACTCTCACTAGAAAAACTCATTTGTCTTATTCTTGTTTCATGTTCAGTAATGATGTTTAAATAAGTTTATGCACTATTAAGAAACTAACACCATAAGAACAACCAAGCAAAAGAAACCAGCCAACGTCGAATTAAGTGTCCACACCTGGTTCTCTTGTAAAGGAACAACAACAATGGAATAAGTGAGATCCCTTGAAGTACTGGAACCAAAGACAACCCCGAGACACTGCCCTATGTCCCCTACCCCAAAAATGCTTTTCATCAACAAAGGATCCCACCCCAATTCGTGATATAAACAAGGTAACCTCTAGGTATTAAAACTCACAACCACTGAATCCATAAAAACAGGGGATACCATCCCCTCCCAGATCTACAGCAATCGACTCGTAAAAGAAACCAAACAAACTACCTCCACCAACACAAGGCAGGGCTATACCCGTATTTTTAGATTTAAACGATTTAACACACTCCATGATTTCAATTTCCGTGAGTTTTAACTGGGGTTATCACAGAAGGATTGATCATGGTGCCTCAATTTATTTGGCTGGATATACGTGATTAACCAATTTTATTTACTGCAGGAGTTCACAATTACAAAACCATCACCAGGGGTTCCTTAGTGCACAATGAAATACCATCAATGACCATGATTTCCAGAAGGCGTAAGCCCAAAAATTTCATAATTAAGATCATAATATAAAACAGTATCAACGATCACATCCGCCTTCTTTCTTTATAGAATCCAGTTCATTATCTTCATTTTGGTTTTGTTTATCCAATTCTACAAAACAGAAGCATGCCCACACCGCATGATACAGAAAAGAGAGAGGAGAAGGAGAATTTTCTTACTTGTTGGTCAATGATCGACGCTGAGGCCTGGAGTGGAACTTCACGGATAGCGTTGCGGCTCACCTGAACGAAAATTGCCTTGTCTATCAACACTTAGGCTGGGTGCGGAACTTCACGCATAGCGATGCGGCTCGCCTGACGGAAGGGTAATCTTACAGGGTGAAGGAGGAAAAGAAGAAACCCATGGCGAACCCTTTAGTTTATAAGGGTCTGGGGCAGTTGTGATAAGAATATGAAACCGTGAAGGGAGTGGGATTTGTGGGTTGACCACACGGCCCACATGTTATTAAAGGGTTCGGGAGGTTTAAACCGACACAAACCGACTAGGTTAATACATTAAATATTTATTTAAAAATTTATGGGTGGTTACCGGGATTTAAAACACGTTTAAAAGGAGTAAAAATAGGGTTTAAAACCCTAATAAGAAGGAGCACCACTGGAATGAACCCGTAGGGTAGGCTAGAGCCACCAGTAGTAGAGATACCGGCGGCTGTCAGTGACCGGTAGCCGAGCTACCGGTAGGCTGCAGCCCCCTGTAGACTGAGCTACCGGTAGGCCGCAGCTACAGGTAGACCGAGCTACCGGTAGACAGAGGTACCAGTAGCTATAGCTACCGGTAGACCGAGCTACCGTTAGACAGAGCTACCTATAGGTTGCCGCTACCGGTAGACCGAGCTACCGGTAGGCCTGCTACCGGTAGGCCTACCATTACTCCAAACTTCACCGAGATTCCCAGACCAGAAAACCCAAAACAATATTTTCACAAAGTAATGGACCCCAAAAACCCGATCCATTACATCAGATACATCTTAAACGATTCTATTCCTCTAGAATCAAAACAAACTAGAAGGAAAGAGAGGGTCCGAACAACAACCTCGAAAGATACCTCTTAGGAGTGATCCTATGCTAACTAAAAACACTTTTCTATCAAGATCCAAGCAACACGCCCTGTCAAACTACCCAGGAATGTTGGTTGGGGAGTCTACTCCCCCATGTCAAGATATTATTCGCTTTGGGCAGCACTGACTCACCCGCATGGTTTTAATCGCATCCACCTTAATGCGTCATGATTAGGGGTCGAGTTATCTCCTCCCGCATAGCCAGGGCATTTCACACACATTTAGAGGAAGGAAAACCATCATTTCATAGCCAACAAGGTAAAACGTTCCACCACAACAGCTATAAACCAAACTATACAAAACACAAAACAACTATGGGTACTGGGTACGTATCTGTGCTTCCCTCTCCCACGTACTCTCCTCAAGCCCACCATGTCTCCACAACACACAAACCAAGGGAATGGTTCACCCACGAAGCACCTTCTCATTGCGATCCTCGATCATCACTGGTCTCTCCACAAAAGTCACATCGTCCTCGATGTCCAACTCACCCCAATCAAGGACGTTTGAATCATCGTGCAGATACCGACAGAGCTGGGAAACATGGAATACATCATGTATCCTCAGTAGCGGCGGTGGAAATGCTAGCTGATAAGCCACTTCGTTGACCCACCGCAACACACAGAAGGGTCCAATGAACCTAGGAGAAAGCTTACTCCCATTTCCGAACCTCCGCTGCCCACGCCGTGGGGAGACCTTCAAGAACACATGGTCTCCAACCTCAAAATCCAATGGCCACCTCCTGGTATCAGCATACGACTTCTGTCAGTCCTGGGATGCCTTCATCCTTTCCCTTATGAGATGAACCTTCTATGTCGTGCTCTACACCACCTCCGAGCCAAGGATACCCGCCTCTCCTTCTTCGGTCCAACACACAGGTGAACTCCATGGCCTCCCATACAAAGCATCAAACGGGGCCATAACAATGGTAGACTGGTAGCTATTATTATAGGAAAACTCTACCAGTGGAAAGTCTCACACCCATGATCCCCATGAGTCCAGAACACATGCACACAACATATCCTCCGAGGCCTGGACGGTGCGCTATGTCTGTCCATCTGTTTGGGGGTGGAAAGCATTGCTAAGGCATAGCTGGGTGCCAAAAGCATTCTGAAAACCCCTCCAGACTCTTCAGCTAAAACGTGCATCCCTATCCGAGACTATAGACCTCGGAACTCCATGCAACCACACCACCTCATCCACGTACCTTCGTGCCAAAGCATCCACTACACTCGACTCCCTGATCGCCAGAAAGCGAGCTGATTTCGTCAACCGGTCCACTACCACCCAGATGGCTTCATATCCCCCTTGGAACTTGGGTAGTCCCATGAAGAAATCCATCTAGATGTTGTCCCACTTCCACTCGAGGACATCTAGAGGATGCAATAGGCTACCTGGAACTCGGTGTTTATCCTTCACTTGCTGACACACTAAGAACATGGCCACGAACTATGCCACCGCTCACTTAACTCCGGGCCACAAAAACTGCCTCTTCAGTCCCTAGTATATCATGGAAATTCCTGGGTGTACCGCCACGGGTGAGTTGTGGAACTCACTAAGAACCTTTCCACGCATTGCCTCAGGAACAAACAGTTTTCCTTGAAAAAACATTCGGTTTTGGCCATCCTCTGTCCATCCATCCGGAGCATTTCCCTGGTCAACTCGGTCATGCATCACTTCGCACTCTGGGTCTCCCCACTGAGACTCCTCCACTTTCTGCAATAGAGACGACTGCACTACCATCTGATAAAGGCAGCCTCTACCGATTTCCATCCTTGCATCCAGGTGTAAGTAAACCAACTCCTCCATCGCCTTCCAGGCGTCCGCCGACTCTCGGACCGCATCCTTCTGCATCCTCCTGGTCAAGGCATCGGCCAATACATTTCCCTTTCCCTCAGTATAAGATATCTCGAAGTCGTAATCCTGGAGGAATTCCACTCGTCTCCGCTGTTGAAAGATCAGGTCCTGCTGGGAGAAGATATACCTCAAGCATTTGTGATATTTGAAGACCACAAAGCGTTATCCGGTGAGGTAGTGCCGCCATAACTTTAGGGAAAAAATGACGGATGCATGCTCCAGGTCGTGGGTGGTGTAATTATGCTCATGAGGGCATAGCTGCCTGGACCCATAAGAGATCACCCCTTGTCGCTGCATCAACACACATCCCAGGCCTTGTCCTGAAGCATCACAGAACACCTCATATGCCGCCCCTTCTTCTGGTAATCTTAGCACTGGGGCACTGACCAACTTCTTCTTCAGATAGATGAAGGCTGACTCGCACCGTTCACTCCACACGAAAGCCTGGTCTTTCTTGGTCAGGGATATCAAAGGGGCTGCAACTTGGGAGAAGTTGGGTACAAACCACCAATAGTAACCCGCCATCCCTAGGAAACTACGGACCTCTGCCAAAATCTTGGGTGGTGCAGAAGAAACAACTGCCTCAACTTTTGATGGGTCCACTGCTACCCCCTGCTCGGACACCACGTGCACGAGGAAGTGGACTTCTCGTGTCCAGAACATGCATTTTGACAACTTCCCATAGAGATAATGCTATTGGAGGACCTCCAGAACTGTCCTCAGGTGCTCTGCATGGTCCTCCTATAATCTCTAATAGATCAGGATATCATCGATGAACACAAACACGAACTGATCCAAGTACTCCCGAAAGATGGAGTTCATAAGCCCCATGAACACAGTCATGGTGTTCGTAACACCGAAGGGCATGACCACAAACTTGAAATGTCCATATATGCACCTGAACGTCGTCTTCGGGATGTAACATTCCTTCACTCTTAGCTGGTGATACCCAGACCGTATGTCGATCTTCGAGAACCATCCTTCCCCTTTCAGCTGGTCGAAAAGATCGTCTATCCTCAGAAGAGGGTAGCGATTCTTGATCGTCACCTGATTCAGCCTCATGTATTCTATGCAAAACTTGAGACCACCATCTAACTTCTTTTTGAACAAGACTGGAGCACCCCATGGTGACTCACTCAGACGAACATAACCCCTCTTCATCAGATCGTCAATATGAATCTGCAACTCCCGTAGCTCTGAAGGTGCCATCCGGTAAGGCTCCATCGAGATCGGACGATGTCGGACTACAGGTCTATCCCGAACTCGATATCACGTCGAGGGGGTAGAGTATTCACCTCCTCAGGGAATACATCCATAAACTCACGGATGATCTCCGGAACTTCCACCATTTCAGTATCTACTGACCCTACTAACAGCTCAGCTAACAAGGAGATGAGGGGTTCCTCTCGCATGTTGCCCTTCCGACTGCTCCGCTTGCTAGTGAAAACAACATGGTGGCCACCCAAGTCTAAGAACATGACCCTTCTTCGGAAGCAGTCGATGACGGCACACACAAGGAATAGCCATTTGATGACTAGGATGATATTGTATGGTTGTATCTATTGCAGAAGAAGATCCCTAACTGACTGATGTGGCCCTATCATTAGTCTGCATCCACGACAAACAAACAACAAGTCAGTCTGACCCCAGACTAGTGTCTTCAACACCAGGGGCACTGGGAGTCTCTCAGCATCTAGACCCAGGGCACGTGCTAGACTGGTTGCAAGAAAGGATTGTGATGCTCCGGTATCGAACAAGTCATAAGCAAGGGTTCTAAACAAATTGATCGTACCACGAACAACCTCTGGCCCTGCTGGAACTGCTACCTCTGCGGTGTGTAACTGTCCACGCCCATCCCCTCTGCCCCTCGTCTATCGGCCACCTCCCCGGCCACGCCCGGGTCGAGGTCCCTGAAGGGAACCCTGAGGTTAGCCTCCTCCTCCTACAACTTCCCTCGGAGGAGCGGGAGCTCGCTGTCCCTGCTGTAGCTGCTGGAAAGGCCTGGCTAGAAGCTGCTGCTGGGGCAGCTAGTGAGCTTGTCCGCCATCGCCGTACTCTACCCGGTCTGGGCACTGACTCCAGAGATGTCTCGGGCTCCCACAGATGAAGCACTGCGGTCTCGGGCCCGTAGAAAAAGGGCTATGACTAGGGGATCGAAACTGAAACTGCTGCGGCCTGTTCCCTGCCAGTCAGAACCTGGAGGGTCCTAACGCTAGAGTCCTGGTGCTGACGGTCTTCCCAATCGATGGTCCCAGCTAGATCCCCTCTCGTGAAACTCTTCCAAGAGCATGCATCATTTCCACCACTTCGGCCTTCTTCTGGACCTCCATGTACGTCAGAAGGGTAAAGGGGGTAACAACATACTGGAGGGAGGGTCGGAGCACCTCCTCCTGACAACTTGACTGAGACTCCTCATCGGGAAATAGGTTCGGAGAAAAACGTTGGAGGTCCTTGAACTTGATCCCTAGCTCCCTCACTAACATACTCCCCTGTTAGAGGGAGTGTAGCTCTTGTCTCTTTTCCGCCTTCGTCGTCGAAGAGAGGAATTCCGCCCAAAACTCCCTCTCAAAATCAGCCAATGCTACCTTATCTTCTCTCCTCTCCCCCAGGTAAAGCGTCCACCACCGACGTGTTGCTCCCCGCATCTGGCTGATGGCCATAGGAACCCAATACTCGGGAGGGGCCCGAATCAGTCCGAAAGCTATCACTAGCTCCTTTGGCCAGCCTTCCGTCTTCATATCAGAGGTGCTGCCCACATACTTTTTGAGGGTCTGTCGCTGGAAGGCCAGAAGTGTCTTCTGCCACTGGTCGTCCTCTTCCTCTCGATCAACTCTCTGTCGATCGGCCAAGGTAGTCTCTGGGGCCTCGATCGCCTGTACCACACGTGGTCGCCTTCCAGGTTCCATAGCTGCAAGGTAAACATGGAATGCATAAGCCCAAGTAGTGTAGAATGTCGTTCTTTAAAACATCTTAAACATTTCATTTATTCTTCATTCCAAAAACACCCCAAAAAACAAGAACAAAAGTCATTATGATGCATGTATATTCCCTAGGGTATCTCTACCCTACAATCAGCATGCCCTCACTTGGTCGTTCAGTAGGTCCAGAGTCCTTGCATCGGATCATGGGGGGTCCCTAAAATCTCGTGTCCTAGCCAGTCTTCCCTGGCCTAATTCACACACTAAGCTCACCCATCACTGTTTCCCGACCATCACATGCAATCCTCACTATGACTAACTCCAGACACCATCCTATCTCTTAACTTGCCTCTGATACCATTCTGTCACGACCCACCTTCACCAAAAGGAGGGAAGGGTCAGCAGATTTCTAGGCCCTTCCATCTTTAAGTTGAAGGAGAGATAATGACCCCCGAGACCGGCCCTCAATAGGTCCCGGAGTGGCAACTAGAACCAAGGGTATAGAATTTACACACAAATGGAAGGCATTACCCCTTTTTTATAGGATTGGGAGATAAGATGATGAAACCCAAAACACAAAAACTAAAAGAAAAGTAAATCCAAAAGTATACCATTTCCCACTTGAATGTTCCAAAATGTAAAAGCCATAGGGAACAAAAGTGACTACAAGGGTATGTACTAAAGAAAGAAAAACATCAAAAACAACTGCCCCAAAGTTCTGAGCTAGTATGGTCTTGCGCAATCCCCGAAGTCCTCCTGGAAACCTGAAAGCAGTTTTATATACGTAGGGTGAGCATACAAGTACACTCAGTATGGAAAACCAAAGACTCTCATGCACAAGTGGGGGAACGTACTAAAGTCCCATGAGAAAAGGAGTAAACCAAACACCTAACAAGGTAAAATATCCACACAAGACTCACCAAGGCACACTCCCCAAATAATACAAGTCAAGTAATATATATAATAAGAGCACATCGATGTTTGAGTACCCCGCCCCACTTTCCCACCGGTTATTGAGACATCCTACGCATAGAACCAATCCCGCCAATCTCACCGCAGTCCCACTGCCACACCCACCCGCAAACACCTGGGCCATAACCACATGCAGTACCATTGCCGAATCCCACCCACAAACACTTGGGCAACAAATGTCACATGTAACCACGCCTTCATACACCTATACCAGAACAACCACCACCAGACACAAAGACACCTGGGCTAGAAGATCTAATACAACACCCAAAGACACCTGGGCCTCATCCTGAACACACTTGGGAATACACCTGCCGCACACACCTGGCCAACCACCACACTACCCTGCCCGAAGATTCTTGGGATAATAATGGACCTTAGGCAATCACAGCCTACCCAAAGATACTTGGGATATCCGGAAAAGGGAGCAGAAAAGGAGCTAATAACCATCCACTAGTAATAGTGTTGGGAAAACACGCTCCCCCATGAAATGGGGTTTTTCGGCACTAAGTGCTCAACTTGGGTGGGTTTCAAATAAGAAACACAAAACTACAATTATAAGTATAGGTAACAATAACTCACCCAAAGTATAGGTTTTTCTTCAGCAAACCTAAAGGAAAGAAAAACACTCAAGTCCGAGTCAAACTGTCTCCAACAAAACTCATTTGTCCCATTCTTGTTTCATGTTCAGTAATGATGTTTGAATATGTTTATGCACTATTGGGAAACTAACACCAAAATCACAACCATGTAAAAAATACCAACCAACGTCAAATTAAGTATCCACACCCGGTTCTCTTGTAAAGTCACAATAACAGAAGAATATGTGAGATCCCTTGATGTTTTGGAACCAAAGACAACCCTGAGACACTACCCTGTGTCCCCTCCCCCAAAAAGGATTTTCATCAACATAGGATCCCATCCCTATTGGTGATATAAACTAGGTATCCACCCAGTCTTAAAACTCAAAACCATCGAATCCATAAAAATAGTTGATCTCATACCCTCCCACATCTCCAGCAATCGGCCTATAAAATAAAAAAACCAATCTACCATGACCAACACAGGGCAAGGACATGCCGGTATTTTCAGATTTAAATGATTTAAAACACACCATGATTTCAATTTCTGTGTGTTTTAACAGGGGTTATCACAGAAGGATTGATCCCGTTGCCTTAATTTATTTGTCCAGATATACGTGATTAACCAATTTTATTTTTATAGCAGGAGTTCACAATTACAAAACCATCACTAGAGGTTCATTAGTGCACATAGAAAGACCACCAACAGCCAAGATTTTCAGAAGGCGTAAGCCTGCACAGTTCACAATTAAGTTCATAATATAAAACAGCACCAACAATAACTACCCCCTTATTTCATTATAGAATCCAGTTCATTATCTTCATTTAGGGCTGGTTTATTCAATTATACAGAACAGAAGCCCCCCACCCCACATGATACACAAAAGAGAGAGGCGAAGGAGAATTTCCGTACATGTTAGTCAACAATCGACACTAAGGCCTGGTGTGGAACTTCACGGATAGCGATGCAGCTCGCCTGAATGAAAATAGCCTCATCTATAAACTCTTAGGACGGGCATGGAACTTCACACATAGCGATGCGGCTCGCCTGACGGAAGGGTAATCTCGCAGGGTGAATGAGGAAAAGAAGAAACCCGCAGTGAACCCTTTAGTTTATAACGGTCTAGGGTGGTTGAGATAAGAATGTGAAACTGCATAGGGAGCGGGGGTCATGGGTTGACCACGCGGACCCACACGTTATTAAAGGGGTCAAGTGGTTTAAACCGATGGACAAACACCAGGTTAATTAATTAAATGTTTAGTTAAACATTTATGGGCGGTTACCGGGCTTTAAAACATGCTTAAAAGGAGTCAAAATACGGTTTAAAATCCTATTAAGAAGGAGCTCCACTGGAAAGAACCCACGGGGTAGGACAAAGCCACCGGTAGATGAGATCTACCGGTGGGTGACAGCTACCGATAGCTGAGCTACCGACGGCTTTCAGCGACTGGTAGCCGAGCTACGAGTAGGCTGTAGCTACCGGTAGGCTACAGCTATCGGTAGACCGAGCTAACGATAGACATAGCTACGAGTAGCTGCATCTACCAATAGACCGAGCTACCGGTAGACAGAGCTACCGGTAGGCTGCAGCTACCAGTAGACCGAGTTACCGGTAGGACTACTACCGGTAGGGTAAGGCTACCGATAGGCCTACCGTTACGCCAAACATCACCATGATTCCCAGACCAGAAAACCCAACACGAGATTTTTACAAAGTAATGGACCTCAAAAACCATGGCCATTACATAGACATTGATCCAATTTTCCTTGGAGTTTTCCTACTCATCGTGTACCCCTCGTTTTGGAACATGGAAGAATCATTGGTCTCATGTTGTTCGTTGTAGTTACATCTTTCATATCTCTATTAATTATGTATCATGAGGGGTCAGTATAATGATTCATCTTTTTTGAAAAAAGTTGAATTCAACTTCTGACAAATAAATAAATAGGGGAATGGTGGTGATATTAAAGATAATAAAATTATTATGATTACAGGTTGTAAATATGTTGATGATAATTTTGTGTTATTTGTTATCTTTGACTCGTGATGTAAAATGTGTTGGTTTGAACCCTTATGAAAATCATGGAACTTGGTTTTCATTGTGTGTTCACTATGGTAGATTACCTATAATTTATTATAAATATCATTTCATTAATAATATATAAATTGCTAAAAACTGGATCTCCGAGGATTAATCTAGTCTCGTGATTCCCCATGAATTATGAAAGTGGAATGAAAGATCAATGTTCATAAAATAAGAATACACCTTGTTTTTTAGTGTGGTTTAGTGTGTTGTGAGGTATGAGTGGTGTGATGTTTTCATAATTTGAGAGATTGATTGATTATAGAACGGATGAACATGTTAGGAAGTGGGACTTCATCTAGAAATTGGTCGGGTAGCGGGGCTTCAGGGAAATTTTGTGTCATATATATGTTAATGGGATGATTGGGGTAACGTCACGGACCCATGTACCACGCAAAGGGATCCCCGAGACTGGGTTTCCACATTACCTCAAGCGTATTTCCCCAAACTCCAGAGGCTGCCGACTAATAGCGAGGGCCCAGGTCTGATAGTGGGGAAACTATGCCCTCATTTATCAATGTGTAGCGCAGCGGAATACAAAATAAACATGAAATGAAAGCGGAAGCAGTAAACCATACACAACTGAAATAACTACAGGAGTGGATATAACCAGAAATATATAAATGATGATGCTACATGTTTCAAGTTCTATGAAAATTGGCAGAACATGTTATACATCAATACAGTACAAAAAAATACAGAGTACAACAAAACAAGAAAAATAGCTGGATGCGGCATCGCGAGCCTAGGCTCGGTCCCATTCCCTCATACTCCTCAGCAATAGTTAAGTACCTGTATAGGGACTCTTGCCTGTATCTACACCTTCAGCAATGTAATCTGTTTGGGCCGAAAAGTGTGACCCAAACAGGGTGTGAGAAATATATCTTAGTAGGCACCCACCAAAGGTACGTGCCCAACTATGTGTAAGCATGCAAAGACAGTGTGCAGTAGTAAAATTCAATAAAGTAAGAAGTACTCAAAAGTAACTAATTACCAATTATATTTCCATTTTATTATATATTTACTTCATTTAATTTAAAATACCACCACAGTGAATATTCTAAATAAACAGCTAGTAACCTCAGACATGTAAACTCCTACCCTCAGGTAAAGAGTATCCAACACAAGAATCTGCCCTCAGGCATAACTGAGTTTTGCCCTTAGGCGTAGGTAGTGTCGCCCACAGGCACAAAATCATCTACCCACAGGCACGGAAGAAGTTTCCCTCAAGACAAAAATATCTACAGCCCACAGGCTAAATAGTGCAGTACCCACAGGCTAATCACAACAAAACCCTCAGGCTAAACAAGTAATCGGGCCATTCCCAACATATCAAAATGTAGAAAACATGAAATTACTCTCAAGGAAATTCTACAATTACTACATTTTAGGCATACCCTCGGGTATCCTGGCCAAATGTTTAAACAGTGAAACACACCCACGGGGTGGTTTCGGATCCAAGCAACGATCCCAACCAGCATTTTAGCATCAAAATTTAATAACTTATACAATTCTAGGTATTAATTATATCAACGGACTCAGCCACACGACACCCCAACATGGGTTCGTGGCACAAAAATGCACAAAAAACACACAAGTTGGAAAACTAAATACCAAGCCACCTACCTTTTACGCCAACAAACGTTATACCCGAACACCAACTCCAGAAACACCCAAGAACAGCGTAGATTTGACGAAGAACAAAACCCATTAAATCATAAATAACTTCTGTTAGGGGATGAATTGATAAGAATGGCTTAAGGAGGAGTAAGGGATTATCTGTGCGGTTCCAACGAGATTTTCTGAAGCCGAATCAGATTCCAGACGAACACCCGGCAGATCTTCAAAGGTCTGATCGTCCTCCTTGGCTCCAAAATGGATCAAATGCCTCCTCTACCAAATGGGGAGGCTACTGCCTGTTTTAAGCCGAAAAAGGGCACGACGTGTACTTCTAAGTACACAGTGCGTACTTCTTTAATTTAATTGTTTATTCAGCGACACTGCCACAATCTTCACCCGTCGGCCTGAGTACACGGCATGTACTCCTGAGTACACGGTGTGTACTGTCACCCAGCTGGCAGTGACTACACCGCCTTACTATTCAAGCCTGCCGACTGACTACACGACATCTAAGGTACAACTACACGGTGTGTAGTCGGTTCCTACACCCCTCGTCGCCGACAAGGCTACATGCCCCATGTACTCATCCCAACACGGCCAAAAGTACACGACGTGTGGACAAAGTACACGGCGTGTAGTTTCAAAATTTATCATCTTTTTCCATTTTCCATATTTTCTCAAAAACACTTAGGGAAAAGGAAAAATGAAGAAGCCCGTACCTCAAAAATAGGAACTGGGTTCTTACAAACTTCCCCCCTTATAGAAATTCGTCCCCGAATTGCCCTTCCAAGGGTAGAGAAGATAAAGCTCAGAATAGATCTGGCCACTAAGCACGTACGTCGGCCTCCCGCTCCCAAGTCTCTTCCTGCACTCGTCCAAGCTGCCATATCATTCATACGAGAGGAACTGAATGGCCTCAGAGAACCTTCGTGCTCCTATCAGTGATACGGATCAGATTCTCCTTAAAGGACTCATCATGCTAAAGGTCATCCTCCTTAGGCTAAAAGGTGTGAGACAGGTCTGAATGGTAGCGACGCAACTGAGACACTTGGGGGACGTCGTGCATGGCTCGGTACCGATGCGGTAACTGAAACCGATAAGCATCCAGCCCGACTCTCTCCAGAATCTCGAATGGCCCCACATAACTCGATGAATCTTTACCCTGTCTCCCGATCCGCTTGTGTCCCAGCCTCAGAGAAACACGTAAAAAAACTTGATCCCCTACCACGAACTCCAAAAGTCGTCTGTGGCGATCAGCATAAAACTTCTGACGAGACTATGCAGTAGCCATCCACTTCCGAATCATCTAGACCTGCTCAGATGTCTCCTACACGAGGTGTGGCCCTAGTAAAGCTACCTCACCAGCCTCTAACCAACACAAAGGTGATCGGCATGGCCTACCATATAAAGCCTCGTATGGTTCCATCTCAATAGTTTCCTAAAAACTATTGTTATTGGAAAAATCGACTAAGTGTATATGCTTCTCCCAAGAGCCTCCAAAGTCTAGGACGCATGCGCGCAACATGTCCTCTAGCACTTGTATCGTACGCTCTGACTGGCCATCTGTCTGAGGGTGGTATGTTGTGCTCACAAGCATCTGTGTGCCTAGTTCCCTCTTAAAACTACGCCAAAATTGAGACGTAAAGAGGGTGTCCCTATCTGAAACGATAGAACGAGGGACCCCATGTAGACGTACGATCTCTCGGATATACAGCCTACTGAGTTTGTCCTCACTGAATGTCTCCTTGATCGGAAAAAAGTGATCTACCTTCGTGATTTTGTCCAGAGAAATCCACACGACGTCATTGCCACAAGGTGACCTCGGCAAACCCGTCACGAAATCTATCGCGACATCATCACATTTTTACTCTGGAATGGGTAACTGCTATAATATTCCAGCTGGTCTCTGATGCTCTGCCTTCACCTACTGACAGGTGGAACATCTCGTAACAAACACAGCTATCTCTCTCATCATACCCGGCCACCAGTACTAACGCCTCATGTCTCGGTACATCTTGGTAACCCCGGGATGTACTACCCGAGTTGATGCATGGAACTCTCGGATCAGCTCCTCACGTGTATCCCCTGGAACCCAAACTTGTCCATGGAAACACAAAACCTCATCATCGCCCATCATCCAACCGGGAGGAGGGTCCTCACTTTCCACCGACTCCCGTAGAACTAGGCCTTCCGAATCAGATAGATACCTCATCCTCACTCAATCTAGGAGGATTGAAGTCACAACTAACGAGGAAAGATAAGTCTTCCTCTAACTGTCATGCACCTCTAGATGCATCTTACAGAACAAATCCATAAGCTGCCACTCACCACTATCCTCTGGCACTACCTGTATCTGAGTCTTCTTGCTCAGTGCCTCAGCTACTGCATTACCTTTACCCGGTGTATAGACAATCTAAAAATCGAAGGACTGTAGGTACTCGACCAACCTTCTCTGCCTTAGATTCAGGTCACACTGAGTAAAGATATAGTTGAGGCTTTTGTGGTTGGTGAAAGCCACAAAATGCTCCCCCAACAGATAGTGTCTCCAACAGTGCAACGCATGAACAACTGCAGACAACTCGAGATCATGCGTCAGGTAATTCCTCTCATGTGGCCTCAACTGCCGAGACCCGTACGGGACAACTCGGTCACCCTGCATCAAAACAGCTCCCAGCCCAATTCCTGATGCATCATAGTAAACTGTATAGATCTTCCCCTACTTTGGGAGTATCAGGATCAGTGATGATGTAAACCTTCCTTCAGGTACTGAAAAGATTCCTCACAAGCTTCCAACCAAATGAACTTCACACCCTTCTTAGTCAGACCTGTCAACGGTGCTACTAAGAAGGAGAAGTCATGTATGAAGCGTCTGTAGTAACCAACCAACCCTACGAAACTCTGTATCTCAAACACGTTCTTAGACTGCTCCCAGGAAACTACTGCTCTCACCTTATATGGGTCTACTGCAACACCTTCCTCTGAGATAATGTGACCCATGAAGTGAATATGGTCCATCCAAAAGTGGCACTTTGAGAGATTAGCATATAGGTGATTCTCTCTCAGTGTACTCAATACAATCTCAAGATGGGTGGAATGGTGGTGTCGAGTGTGAGAGTACACCAAGATTTCATCCATGAATACTACCACAAATGAATCAAGATACGGATGGAACACATGATTCATCAGAGCCATGATAAATGATGGTGCGTTCGTTAGTCCGAACGGCATAACCGTATACTCATATAGACCATACCTACTCCTGAAATCTGTGAGAGGTATATCAGATGGACTAACACACAGCTGATGATATTCGGATCTCAAGTCAATCTTCGAGAACACTCATGCTCTACGAAGCTGATCAAACAGATCATCTATCATCAGAAAGGGATATTGGTTCTTAACCGTCAACTGGTTCAGCTTTCGATAATCCACGCAAAGACTAAGGGTACCATCCACCTTCTTCGCAAAAAAAGACGTGATAACCCCATGGAGAAGTACTTGGTCGGATAAAACCCATCACCTTTAGCTCCTCTAACTGCCTCTTGAGCTCCTGCAACTCAGGCGTGACCATCCTATAAGGAGGAATGGACACCGGTGCTGCTCCTGGCACAAGTTCGATAGATAAATCCACCACACGCACTGGAGGTAGACCTGAAAAGACGTCTAGGAAGACATCCCTAAAACTATTGAAAACTGGAGGGAAATATGTCAGACAAGTCCCCTGGTCATCCAGATATAAGTTCGCAATCTGGGCTGTGACTCCACCTCATCCGTGATGCTCCGGTCCAGCTCGACTCGCCTGAACATCCCATTCGCCCTTGTATAGAAACTCTACAGCCTCGGGTGATGTGAAACACACCCTAAGATGATAGTAGTCTACAAATGCTCAGAAGGGAACCAACCAGTCCATCCCGAGAATGACTTCATAGCTCGTCATCTCCAAGACATAGAGGTCCCAAAGGAAGTGACACCCACCAACCTCAAGGGAGAACTCCTTGCACTGATGCACACCAGTCGTTCTACTCACCAACGAAGTGTCTAGCGTCATGATATCAGATGAAGAAGAAACAATGAGCCCAAGACTCTCCAAAACGGGTACAAATATGAAACTATGTGTATTACTCGTATCAAAAAGTACTGAAGACAAGACAGAAGATACAAGAATAGTACCTCTGACTGTAGAAGGTCTGAGATCCTGCTCCTGCTGGGTCTGTTGCACTGCATATGCCTGCACAGTGCCGCAGCCCTGCGACACAGCATGGCTACCCTGAGCTGTCCCACCCTACTGCCTCTGTGATCCTAGTGTCTAGCTACCACGGACACGACCACCATCTCTGCCTGCACGCCCTGACGTATTCCAGTTCCATGACTGGTAAGAAGCCACTTTCCATGCTCCCGCACACGGAGTCTTCACAGAAAACCTCTCACTAGACACTGGTGTAAACACCCTGCAAAAGCACTGCAGATGACCCATCTTGCCGCAAGATCGGCACTCCACTAGGTCTCGTGGACACTACGGTATCTTGTGCCCCTTTCTACCACACTGGTAGCACATAACCTAGCCACCTGAAGCATTCTTTTGACTGGTACTGCTGCCGTGATAGAATTCTATATGTATCTTCCTCTTGTTAGTATAAATAGTACTAGTAACTGGTGTTGAACCGCCCGGGCCCACACCACTAGATTCACGTAGGTTCCTCTCTGTGATCAGCGCCTGGTTCACGATAACGTGCACAATAGGAAACCTAAAAACATTCACCAACGCTCAGATTTCATACCGAAGACCATCCTCAAAACGTCTGGATCTCAGCGTCTCATCACCCACTAACACGGGTGAAAAGTGCTGAAGCTCCGTAAAATGAGCAGAATAGTCCATCACTGAGATAGCGAACTCCTGCAGATTCATGAACTCTCGAGATCTATCTGCCCTCAACATCTTGGGAAACAATAATTCATAGAAGACTTACTGAAAATCATCCCACGCCATGTCCCTGTGATGATCTGACTGGGTGGTAACATCCCACCACCTCTTGGCGTAATCACACAGAATGTAATTCGCGAGCTTGACCCTCCACCCTGGAGGCGTCTCAAGATGCTCGAAAATAGTCTGGATCGATCCTAGCCAAGACTCTACATCCTATAGTCCTCCATCCCCTGAACACGTAGGCGGATGCTGCTGCTGGAAGATACGAGTCAGCTCAACCATAGATGTAGCAGCCTCTGGTGCTCCCTGAAAGGTCTTCATAAACCGCATAAAACCATCACAGAACTACGCCTCCATGCCTGTGTCCGATATAACAGCTGGTGCCGCATCTGGCTCTATCGGATGATCAACTGGTAGCTCATGGGCCACCATCTTCGGTGAATAATTGTCGCCTCTCTCTTGGAGAACAACTCGCGGTGGTCTAGGCGGCATGACACTACAAGGTCAAAATCACGCCTCAGATTCAAAAAAATTAGGACCGAAAAGTTAAGGAACCATAAAGGAAACAAGAGGAAGAAGACATTCAAAATTGGAAAAACAAGACTACATGGCGTGAACAATGACTACACGGCGGGTACATGACTTCCCTTCCCCTGCCTGGGTCCTTCTACATGGCTAAGCCACATAGCGTCAATTCAAAAAAACTACACGGCGTGTATAATATCTACACGGCATGTACGGTGTTATTTTCCAACTGCCCGTGTCGTCTGTGACACGGCCGACTACTCGGCTTAACTCCACACGGTGTGTTACACCCGTACACGACGTGTACATCACCCCGTTTCCCACCCACACGGATAACTCCACACGTTCTGTCCTCTGACAAGATTACATGGCGTGTCCCAGAGGTACACAGCGTGTTTGAAGGGAGGTGACACCGTCCCGTGTTGTTAGCTACATGGCTGAGTCCCCATGTCACACTACACGGCGTGTGCATCATTGAAACGACGTGTTCTGTAATGGAGTTCACCAACCCATGTTGTTTGTTACACGGCTGGACTCCGGGTCAACACTACACGGTATGCAGAAAACTACATGGCGTGTTTTACCCTATCCCTTCCCTACCCCGTGTCGCCGCCCACACGGATTGTGACACGGGAAGAGACTACACGGCGTGTACTCCGGGTACACGATGTGTACCCAAAAAGTTCATTTTTATTCCCGAATATTAGAACACACACGGCCTGTATAAAAATACTACATGGCATGTATACTGGGATTCCGAACATTATGCCTCAGAAACATCTCTGGAACCCAAAAAATAATGTAAAACAACACAGAAGTGTCAAATTCCATCTCGTGAGGGCCCATACTCCCCACGAATCAACGTTTGACATCTTATATGTGTTATAACCAACAAACAGTCAATGATCCACCAAATTCCGGTCAATGGGGGCCCATACTTCCCAAAAACAAAAGTTTGGCATCCATTCTACAAATAGGAACAAAAAAAACACCATATCACCAAGAAGGTATTCATCAAGCAGCTATCACTACAGCATGCTTTTTTAGCACAACAACAATCACAACAACGTGAAAATTCTAATGCACATACATGGCATGGAAACTATGCATGGCATGTGATATCTAGCATGTGCCTATATGAAGCATGCGACGACATTCCCTCATCTCATCGGGTTGCAACTAAATAGAACCCATAGATAAAATATAAAAAGCACAATCTACGTGCGTCACCCAATGGTGTAAACATATCAACTGTAAAATTGCAAAATCCAATGAATGGAAAATACGAGGAAGACTGGATTTTCCCTGTACACGTGTTAGCTACGCCTAGGCACAACTTATTACCAACTACCGTTGCGTCCTATCCCAAACTACGGCTCCAAATTGTAAGTCAACGAAAAGAAACATGATTTGATACCACTTTGTAACATCCCGGATCTGGGTACCACGCAACGGGTGCCCCGAGCCCGGTTCGCCACGTGACCTCAAGCGCATTTCCACAAACGCCAGAGGCTACCGACTAGCAGCGAGGGCCAAGGTCTGATAGTGGGGAAACTATGACCTCAATTATCAAAGTGTAGCATAGTGGAATACAAAATAAACATGCAACGACAGCGGAAGAAATAACCCATACACAACTGAAATAACTACAGTAGTGGATATAACCAACAATATATAAATGATGATGCTATATGTTTCAAGATCTATGAAAATAGCCAAAACATGTTATACATCAATACAGTACAACAAAATAAAGAGTACAACAAAACAAGCAAAACAGCTGGCAGCGGAATCACGAGCCTAGGCTTGGTCCCATGCCATCCTACTCCTCAGCAACAGTCAAGTACCTGTATAGGGACCCTTGCCCCTATCTATACCTACGGCAACGTAATCTCTTTGGGCCAAAAAGAGTGACCCAAACAGGGTGTGAGAAATATATCTCAGTATTCACCCACCCAAGGGTCGTGCCCAACAGCATGTAAGCATGCAACGATAGTGTGCAGTAGTAAAATGAAATAAAGTAAGCATTACTAAAAAGTAACTAATTGCAAATTATATTGCCATTTTATTATCCATTTAATTCATTTAATTTAAAATGCCACCACAGTGAATATTCTAAATAAATAGCTAATATCCTAAGACATATAAACTCCTACCCTTAGGTAAAGACTATCCAACACAATAATCTTTCCTCAGGAATAACAGAGTTTTTCCCTCAGGAATTGGTAGTGTCGCCCATAGGCACAGAATCAGCTGCCCACAGGCACAGAAAGAGTTACCCTCAGGCCGAAAATATCTACTGCCCATAGGCTATATAGTGCAGTGCCCACATGCTAATCACAACAACTCCCTCAGGCTAAAAAGGTAATTGGGCCATGCCCAACATTTCAAAATTCAGTAAACAAGCAATTCCTCTAAAGGAAATTCTACAATTACTACATTTAAGGCATACCCTTGGGTATCCTGGCCAAATGGCTAAACAGTGAAACACACCACCGAGGTGGTTTTGGATCCAAGCAATGATCCCAACCAGCATTTTATCATCACAATTTAATCACCTATGCAATTCTAGACATTAAATATAGAAACATCCTCGGCCACATGACACCTCAACATGGTTTCGTGGCACAAAAAAGCACAAAACACACAACAGTTGGAAAAATAAACACCAAGCCACCTACCTTATACGCCAACGATGTTTATACCCGAACGCCGACTCCAGAAATTACCAACAACGGCATATATCTGACGAAGAACAAAACACATTAAAACGTAAATATCTTCCGTTAGGGGAAGAATTGTTAAGAATGACTTAAGGAGGAGGAAGGGCTTACCCGTGTCGTTCCAACGAGTTCATCTGAAGCCGAATCAAATTCCAGACAACAACCCGGTGGATCTTCAAAGGTCCAGACGTCCTCCTTGGCTCCAAAATGACTCAAATTCCTCCTCTTCCAAATGAGGAGGCTACTGCCTGTTTTATGCCGAAAAAAAGTACACGGCGTGTACTTCTAAGTACATGGCGCGTACTTCTTTCATTTAAATGTTCATTCGGAGGCACTGCCACACTGTTCACCCGTCAACATGAGTACACAACATGTACTCCTGAGTACACGGCGTGTACTGTCACCCAGCTAGCGGTGACTCCACCGCCTTACTATTCAAGACTGCAAACTTACTACAAGGCATGTAAGGTACCACTACACGACGTGAAGTCGGTTCCTACACCCCTCGTCGCCGACAAGGCTATACGCCCCATGTACTCATCCCAACACGGCCAAAAGTACACCACGTGTGGACAAAGTACACATCGTGTAGTTTCGAAATTTACCATCTTTTTCCATTTTCCATATTTTCTCAAAAACACTTAAGGAAAAGGAAAAAGAAGAATCTCATACCTCAAAAATAAGAACCGTGTTCTTACAATTGGTGTGGTGTTTATGTGAAGAGGGGCTACAGAGGGTGGTAGTAATGAGGTGTGTTGGGTGTTTTTCTTATTAGGAGGAGAAACATGGACAAATTATTTTGATGAATGTTGGTGGATGTTGTTGATCGGGTTCCTAGGAAAGGGGAGTGTGTATTGGGACTACAATTTGGTTGAGTTTTCATTTTTTACTGAATATGAAACTTTTTGTGAAGCAGGGATATAATGAATGGTTTAAGAGGTATTATTATCAAGAAGGATGGTGTTACCTTATGTGGCCATTTCTACTAATGATTCCAGAGAATGTTAAATTATGAATAGGTGTTAAAATGGATTCTTTTACCATGGACCTTATTTATATTTTTGGATTTGTAAGTGGTAGGTATGGTTTCATAGAAATATAAAATTTGTAGTGTTTGGTAGTTAATTGATAAAGGATGAACTAATTAAATGAATGAATCTGTAATTCATAATGATAATAGGTTAACTAAATTAGTTAGGGGAATGTTTCGAGTTGTTGATTATAGTGAAGTGATGTTCATTTAACGACTAATGGAAGTGACCTTGATTCATGGTGGTACATTCATATAGGGTTGTAAGAAAGGGTAGTTTTTGTGTGTTCTGGTTATTTTTTTGAAATCCCATTTGTTGGGATGACTATTTTCTACATATATATATATATATGTAGTTCTTTGTTATTTCTATATGCACCCAACCCATGTTGATCACAACGTTCTAAACATCCCCATTATTATGGGGGATGGGTCCTTTTAAAAGATTCCAATGGGAAGATTAATGATTGGTTATTTGATTTAATATTCACCGTCTTCTAGTAATCGGTAGCCCTAGACTCTTCTGGTTGGTTGTGGTGCGGTTGTGATGTCCAAGTGTCTACTGGCAAGGTTTACTTCCAAGGTGTCTTTGGGATGAGATACATTGTACTGTCCCAGGTGTCTATGGGATGAGGTTGTGGTTTTTGTAGAACAGGTGACTACATATAGGTTGTGATGTGTTTATGTCCTTGTTTTTTTTTGGTGGGATGTGATATGTGTCCTTGGTGTGTGTGGGAATGTTGTGATAGTGAGGCTTGTGGAAGAGTGTGGTAGTGTCAGGACATTCGCCATTAGGGATGAGTAGTTAACTAGTGGGAAGTGGTGTGTGGTACAAAAATATCTATTTACATATCATTTTAATTTACATGACTTGTTTTGTAGTGTTAGCATGCTTTGGTAAGGATAGAGAGTCAAGTATACGTTGTTAAGAGTTTTTGAGTTTCTGATGTTTTTTCTCAAAAGAGCATTAGCATGCTTCTACCACTTGTGCATGAGTGACTTTGTCTTTTCCAACATAGTATACTTGTATGATCACCCTATGTATATAATAATTCTTTTAGGTTACCAATGAAATTACATGGACCATGATGGACCTTACTAGCTATAACATTGGGGACGGTTGATGTGTCACCATATAGTTTTAGTTCGGTACTCATTTTCGATTTCAATTTCAATTTCTAGCAGTTTTACATTAAACATAGACGTGGGATAGATTTCTAGTTAATTTATATATATGTGTGTCTTGTAGTTGATTGAGGTTGATACTACATATCTACTGATCTGGGCTACTATAAAAATAGTAATGCCTCCTAATTTGTGTGAATTTTTTCTTTCCCTTGGTGCTTATTGCCACCCTGTGCCTATTTGAGGTGGGACTCAAGGGGTCATTTTATCTCCTTCATATTGATGAAGGAATGAATATGCATATTCATATCCCTTCCATATTATTGAATAAGATCAATTATGAATGAATTGTATTCAAGGTGATGGTTGAGAGATAGGATGGAGATTCGAGACATGCATAGTGAGGATTGTATGGGTTGGTTGGTATATAGTGCTAGGAGATCATGGTGTGTGATGTAAGACAAAGATGGATAGCACAAAAATTTGATTTTAGGACCCCTTGTTATCCTATGTATTTAATCTCATATTACCAAATGAACATGATATGTTACACATATTGCTGTGTAGAGACCCTAGGAACGGTACACACATCATGATGGCATGTGTTCTGTTTTTTTGGTATTCATAAGAAATTAAAATAAATAATGGATTAAAATGAATCTAAAATAAATTACACAATACTCAGAAATAGTAATTCTTTTTTTACATTTCTGTTGTGGAACTTGGTCATCGTACATGATTGGATCAGGAAGTTGTGGCACAATAGGCTATTCCGACTAATTAGTGGAGGTTTTATCTAGAGGAAGAGGACAATCAGTGGCAGAAGATCCTTCGTTCCGCCTAGTAAGAGAATATATAAATTAATGAAAGAATCATTTCATATAACAATATGGAATGTGGGGTTGAGGATCTGGTGAACACATTCATTTTGATATGGGCTCTAACAGAGGGCTGGTACCTGATGGTAGTTATTTAGATGAGGGGTGATGCTCTTTAGTGGTGGATGATGAAACTAGAGGGGATAATGTAGGGTGATTTTATATAGATATATTTTGATATTTAAATATGGGTCTAATTAATTTCTTCAACGATGAATGCTGAGAAGTGGTATGATCTAATCTCCCTCAAGTAGGGGATTATATTAGCGAGGAAGCTGGGGATCAATTTTAAATATTTCCTTCACTTTTCCCTAGCCTCTTTGCAGATGAGGAGTCTTAGGAGAGATACTTAGAGGAGGCACATCCTTCTTCTCTATAGTACGTAGTTACTCCCTTCATGTTGCCGTCATATTTTGAAGTTCAAAAGAAAGGTTATGTATTATAAAGGATGTACTCACATGGTGTTTTACCATGAGAGGGGAGCCAGCTGAGTTATTCAACGAGGAACACGATCAGTAGTAGGTTTTTGATGTGAGTAACATCCATGTTTTGTCTATTAGGGAGTCATGAATATAAATTCTAGTTCTAAACATATGGCCATTTCCCTTTTTCCATAGGCTTGGAACCGAGGTTTTTCTTTTCTGGAGTCAGTGCGGACCTTCAAATTCAATTCCTAGTTCGAGCTTAGTATAGTTGATGTGGGTTGGTTCAACACCCGCCTCAGTAGTATCTTTTGTACATGAAATTTACACAGAAGGGAAATAATGATCCTTCTCCCCCATGGAGGATGGAGTAGGTGGTGTCCAACCTTAGGTTATTCCTCATGGAACTCAAACTAGGTGTGTTCAGGGGGGAGACAAACAATAGAGGGGTAGAGGAGTTGTGCATGGTCAGTTTCATGCCGTAGAGAAATAGTTCTAGTAGGTTTAGATATCATTTGAGGTATGATTTTTTTCTTTTGTAATTTTTTTCTGCCTTGTTTGATTTGGGATATTTTCACTCCTTTGTTTCAACTAGTCTATCCCATGCTCTATTACTGCACATAGAGAGGCTTTTCATGCTGTTGGTGTTGAGTAAAACCGTCATAGGTCAGACTAGATTGTTTTATGTTTACTATGGATATTGATAGATTCTTTTCCCACATCAGTATATTGGGGATCTATTTTTTCTACAAATGAAACCATACAATTTTGTCCTTTGCATCAAATGATTGTACTATGTTCATGCTATTGTTGATTGCTTCTAAAGAAGAGACATGTTTTTATACATGGATATAAAACACCTGACTTTTTTTGGCTGTCCATATTAGTTTTATGGGAATTTGGACTATAGATGAAAGTATTTGTTGTGGGTGATTTCAAATGATATGATATTATTGGTTACATAGGTGCAGTGGAGTGGCTGACCAAGGCCGTCTCTCAATGAATGAAGTAAATTTATCAAACTTATTAAAGGTATTTTTAAAATAACATATAATGGAATATTAACACAACATGATAGTATGTGGGGGTCTTTACTATTCATAAAACTAGAAGAGGTCTTCAGGAATAATATTGTATAATATTTTGTTTTTTATTTTTGAAATGAAGTTCGATTAAAAAGACACAACAAGAAGATGTTTTTTAGATAATATTTAGAAGACGCAATCTATCTAACTCTACCTCTTAATTTACTTATTAATTTTTATAATTAAAATTAATATCCACTTAATTATGATCACTAAATTTTGTATCCACCGGACCCTATTATAATTAACTTTACCACAAATATGAAGTTAATTAAACCCTAGGCTATCTTCAAAACAAGCAATCGCAGCACCCTGCTTTGATTGATTATCTAAGGATAGATTATGGTAAGTGGTAAATTAAAGCACATGTCCATTAAGGAAAATGAGGATGAATTCAGCTTAGATATTGTATTTTAACTCTATAAATTAATCTCGTGTGGTCTTGTTTTACCGATAATGTTTGCAATCCCACAATTTACACAATTTTCGTCCTCTGGTGTTTTTGTGTTAATTGTTCAATTTCATTCTTAGATTCTTATAATTTAAAAACAAAATTAATGGATCGTATTAATTAAATTAATGTAGCTCAGTGATTAAAAATAATTAAATAAAGAGGGTAATATATAGATATATCTCTAAGAGAACTACTCTTCCATGGGCAGTGTGGTCATTGTGGAGACGTTTTACATGATCAAAGGATTGAAACGGTATAACCCAGTCTCATCTCCACTATTGATTCCAACTCAAATAGGAGGAGTAAAGACGAATATAATTTAACAAAATAGAGGAAAATATATTAAATAAAAGAAGAAAAAATAATTGTATTACACAAATGAATACATTACAGCCTGAATAAGAGAAGAAGGCTTCAGTGTGAGGATTATTCCTTCAAGAGCTACCCCTATTACAATGGTTTGAGAATTTGGTGAAACCATATCTCTTCTTCCATAAATCTTCTAATTCACATCCCCAACCCCAAAAAATGATAAAAACACCAATTTATTTAGTGGTATAGAATCTAGGTTCAAAATGGTTTCATGTGTGAATGGGGGATGTGAGACAAATATTTTATCCCAACATGAACCACCCATTTGACAAAAAAAACGTGTGAATAAGCTACCCTTAAAGAAGGATGATTCGTTTGAATACAAGTCCAAGATCTCCTCTAAAAATTTGGACCCAATCCAAAAATGTATGAATATTTTATGATCCAAATATAGAACCCATGTCCAATCAGGCGTATCAAGTACAACTTGGACATCATGGCCAATTTTCACCAACAAAATGCATTATTTAGCTCCAATGTCTAAAATGAAAGTTGTTGAAAATTATATTAGGAACACATTTATAAAATATTACGTCCATAAAATTGAAATAAATTATATATGTTCTAAATACTATAGTAAATGTTTAAATGGTAAAAATGGAATTTTCATCAAATATTCAAATGAATGATCTAATCTCTAATATACCATAAATGAACATAGTCAACAAAATTTGAGGAAATTATATCATTTATTATAAATTCAATATTCAATAAAATTGTGTTTTATCAACTCCCCCACACATACACTTTTTCACTCCCATGCAAAAATTCATATCATATATTCTAAAAAACCGTGTCAAGTAAACATCAATATCAAATAAAAACTAATTTTATAACACATATCCTTGATATAGAAAAATTAATCACCTTGAAACAAATTATATCATGCCTCATAAAAAAATTATTTCATGTTCTTAATTTATATGATTCGATATATTTTCACTACATTTATCCTCTCATGCACACAAAACACTTACCTCACTCGAATTTTCTCATATCACACAAATGTCAAATTTTCAACAATATATTTATCATTAAAAATCATAAAAGGGTCACTATAGTCTTGATAAATTTATAAATTTCCTCCTAAAGTGAGTCAAGGACATATGTTTAGTATGATTAATTTTTAGGGTTGTTCAATGTAATTTGGTTTATAGGATTTAGATGTGAAAATCATTGAGGCTAAATGAGTAGGGATTGAATATTTTTGAAACAAAATTTCATTATTCAAAATTTCCCTTAAATATGATATCTTTATCAATCTCCATATCCTCGATTCATGTTCATCATCAGAAAAAAGAAAGGAATTTTCACATGATTCAACATTTCATCATTAAAAATGTCAATCTTATCAAACATGATTTTCATGAAACCTCCAGATAGGCATAACTTTCTATCTCTATTAGAAGCTCTTGAAAGGAAAAACATTACATATCAATAAAGATCTATAAAATTCATATCATTGAATATAATTATTTTCATCAATAAAAACGCATCTCTTTAGAATTTAATTTTCCACTCAAAGTATCGTAGAATGTTATATCATAACACAAGACAGCTTCCCCCACACTTAAGTTCAAATATATTTTGAAATTTCACATCATGATATGGTTGGATAGTGAAAATTAGCTTGTCATGTGCAAAACCTAACAGTTTTTTCATGGCTTCTAAGGGCTACGAGAATTAAATGTTTATGGTAGGCCATTATAAATAATAATTCTATGAAATAGGGGAATTAATACCCAAAAAATGGATCAATCGTTTAAATATAAGTTCCTCAAACCCTCATGTTTTGACTAGAATAAATCAAATTATGGTTAAATCAAGCATGGTTCGATACTCATAAGAAATGAGGTAATTGTAAAGAATATGAAATTAATGGTTCATAAGCCTCACAAGAAAGTGATATAAAATATAAAGAAAGTTATATGTGGCATGGGATTCAAAATATAGAATAATTTTCATGAAATTACAAAATATGTGAACTTGAAACAAAGTTATTTTCAGCTTCCATATAAGGATGGTTTAATGGGATAAACTTTTTCACATATTTACATCAATTTCAAAATGGTGATGAGAATAATTTCATCTCAAAAGTTTCAAAAACACAAAAAAATTGTAAACTAAACACACAAAATTTGAAAAAACACACAACTGTTTTTGAAATTAATTGAAACACAGGAAAACAAATTTAAATTACAAAACTAATAGGTTCCCTCCCACACACATAAAATATTTCATTTTCCTAAATGCGAACCCATGAGATGATATATTCAATGAAATGTATAATTTTAAATAGGACATAGAATAAAAAAGTTAAGTGGTTAGGAATACCTTGATATGGCCAATTGATGATGGGGATATATAGTGTGATGAAATGCACTAAATTCGTAAGAATTCCCTCAATGTATCTCTTCAAACATTTCTAATTGGCTGTAAAGCACTTTCTTCTGTTCTCTTATGTGATTTCACTGCACTAATGGAAACACATTAGTCACAAATTAATGACCTAACAACCTAGAACACAACTTACCAGGCATCAACTTCTGTCATGAACTATAGAGAAATACTTTATCTCAAACATGAAATTCTCTTTTATGAATCATTTTTTCATGATCTGTTTTTGATATTTCCTTTTAGAGCCTTGAGTTATCATATGAATACAATCAAATATTCTAAAGATATTAAATTAGTAGCTTCCTTTGGATTGTAGCTTGGGATAAATTCATGTTGCATTTTTATTGCCCAATAAGCCTAATGCTCAACATCTACAAGGATATGAAACTCTTCCCCAAAAAAAATCCGAAATGGGGACATACTAATGGGTGTCTTGTATGCTATCATATAAGCCCACATTGCATCATCCAAGTGCTTTCTCCAATCTTTCCTATTTTTGTGCACAATTTCCTCCAAAATTTGTTTCAATATAGGCTTTGGAACATCAGCCAGTCCATTTTTTTGGGGGTGGTATGGTGCTGATGTTTTTTGTGTCACCCCATACTTCTGAATAATGGAAGACACATTCCAATTGTATAAGTGTGTCCCTTGGTCACTGATGATAGCTTTCGGTACTCCAAACCAACAAAAAAATATGCACTTTGAAAAATTCCACAACAAAATTAGAATCAACAGTCTTGGTGGCCTTCGCCTCCACCCATTTAATCACATAATATACATCAACCAAAATATACAAAAAACGGAACTAGGAAAAGAACTCATAAAATTGATGTACCATATATAAAGATGGTTTGTTCATTGGGGAATGTGTCCCGAAGGGGTACAGGTCTACAGTGTCATCCTCTCTTGTGTGATTAAGCCTACTCATGTGCTCATCCACCACGTTTTCCAACCCATTAGTGTCCTTTATCTCAATATCAAATTCTTGAAGAAGGTTCGTCCATTAGTTTATCCAGGGATTTGTGTCTGGCTTCTTCAAGAGGTTCCTCAGAGCTACATGTTTAGAAAAAACAACTGCTTTAGATCCCAATAAATATGAATGAAATTTCACTAAAGAAAATATGACAACAAGAAACACATTTTACATGGTTTTTTAGTTTTATTGGGATGAATCAAGTGTCCTCAATGAATAGGAAATCACATGTGAACGTCCCTCCACCCACTGGGATAAGACAGCTCCAACAGCGAAGATATATGCATCACACAAAAGCTCAAAAGGAAGCTCACACCGTGGGGTCTGTATGATTGGTGTAGTGTCCAGAAACTTCTTTATCTTATCAATGGATGTCCTAGAAGAATCATTATACACAAAATCAGAATCCTTTTTAATTAATCATGACATAGGAAGAGAAATATTTCTAAAAACATTGATGAAGTGCCAATTAAATCATGCATTCCCTAGGAAATATCTAACATCACGCAAACATGAAAGATATTTTAGGTATGAAATGATATCTAAATTAGATATATCAGCCTCAATCCCATGTTTTGACACTACATGCCCTAAGACAATGCCATGCTCTACCTTTAAATAAAACATTTTAGTGATCAGGAACAGATTCTTCTCAATACAACAATTCAACACCTATCCAAAACTACATAGAAATTCATAAAATTAGGATACATACACTGTAAAATCATCCATAAATACCTCCATGTGAGTCTCTATAAAATCAGAAAAAATACTCACCATGCAACTCTGGAAGGTACCCGGGGTGTTGCAAAGTCCAAATGGAATCCTTCAGTAGGCAATTGTACTGAATTGAAATGTGAATGTTGTCTTATCCTGATCTTATAGAGTAATAGTAACATCAAAATATCCCATAAAGTTATCCATGAAACAATAATAGGTCATCCCAGTGTGTATCTCAAGAATTTGATCAATAAATGGGAACGGAAAATGGTCCTTAGGGGTGGACTAATTTAGTTTCCTATAATCAACACACACACGAGAAATATTTTGTACCCCCATTATAACTAACTCATTTTTATAATTTTTTACAATTTTGACACCACTTTTCATAGGGAAAATGTGGATAAGACATACCCACTAAGAATCCAAAATGGGAAAGATTATACCGGCCTCAATAAATATTTCAACATCTTTTTTATGAACTTATAACATAGTTGGATTAATTCTTGTCTGTGGATACCTAACCGGTTTATCCCCTTCCTCCAAAAGAATACTATACATGGAAGTGGAGGGGATAATACCTGATATGTCAGCCAAGATCCTCCCATTTTCCCTGATGTTCTCCCTCAAAATATTCAAATGATTTTATTGATGTTCAAAAATTAGATTATTAGCATTTATAACAGGTAATATCTTTCTAGTTAACAATAATGAGTATTTAATATTTGGTGGTAATGGATTGAGTTCAAATGTAGGGGGTGGTTTATTGATATAGAAATTGAAGGAACTAAAAAATATGCACAATGAACATCAGTATCAGAATATACATCATCAAAATCATATAATAAATAATCAAATCCATCAGTATACTCAATAGCCAAGTCGTAATCCGAGTACACTCGATCAAAATAAGAATAGGAATCCATTTAAAAATCATATCTAAGAGAGTTTTATACATTATAAAAATGTGAGGAAGTACCCTTAGACATCAAACTAGAACAAATAGTCATAATCTCCCTAGGAAAATGACAATCAAATTCCATGGAGTTTTAATTGATGGTTCAAAATGGGAGATAAAAAATGTAGAATGGTCCTTTGAGGGGTAATTCATAGATTCTATAAAATTAAATATCACAACCTCATACAAAACTCCATGGAAAGTGTACCCTCATTAAAATTTATGATAGTGTTTTCAGTTTTGAGGAAGGTTTTACCTATGATAATGGGAACATGAGAACTTACCTGATCATCCTTTATGTTAAGAATGTAGAAATATGATGGAAAGATCATATCTCTTACCCTAACAAGTACATCCGCAAGGAATCCCACTGGATAAGCCATAGCTCTATTCACCAACTATGCCACCTCTATCATTTAATTAAACTCACTAACCGATAAAGAAGAGAATAAAATGTGAGTCATCACATTTATAGAAGATCCTAAATCAAAAATAGCATCAGAAAATTTTGACTCCCTTATGGTGCATGGGATAGTGAATATTCAGGGATCCATGCACTTTTTTGGATTTTCTTGAGTTGGTGTAATTAGTGCTGACACATTCCTCACAATATTGATCCTCTCATTTCCGTTGATCCCTCTTTGATTTGTACATAGTTTATTTAAAAATTTTCCATACCTTGGGATTTTCTTAATGGCTTCATGAATAGGGATATAGATTTTTACTCGCATGAATGTGTCCAAAACTTCTTTTTTCAATCACTCTTCAGCCATTTTTTTAACAATGATAGTTTCAAAAATATCGGGTTTAAGAGGAATATCATCAATATTTTTTTACCTTCATCTTTCTCCATGGGTTTCTCATCAGCAGGTTTTGAATGGGGATTTTCTTGAGTTGAGTTGAATCTCGGTGGAATGATAGATGTGGATGTATCAATTTGTTTCATATCACTACTCAATGTAATGAAACTGAAATTCCCCTTGTGATTTGGGGATGCTTGGGAAGGTAGATTTCTAATATCATAACTTACCAGTTCATGGAGGGCAGTGGCAATATGGCCCATTTTCGTCTTTAACTCCCTCAGCTCTGAAAATTGACTCTTCATCTCATTTTGTTGATTAAGAACAATTTGTTTCAAAATATCATAACTATTAGAATCGACTTTTATTGAGAAGCCCCTTATTGTTGTCTTGATGATTCTTGAGATTTAAAATTCCTTTGGGGTTGTGGGAAACCCTATTGGTAAGGTGGATGTTGCAGGAAATTTTGTTGAAAAGGTGGCTTCGTTGTTGTCCAGAGCCATACCTCTTGTCCAATTGATCCTTACTCCCTTTTTTATAAGCTAGTGAAAAGGAATAAAACTTATTTTGGGGATGTGGTTGTTTCTTCTGCGGATATGGTCTCCTAGGAAACACAATCAAACAATCATCTATTTCTTGAACCTAGGGGAAACAATGAGTTGGGTAGTTTGTCTCAGTGAAAATTCCACAAAGCCTTGATGGAGGGGGTTTGGATGTCTTCTGTGAATAATAAATATGACTCTCCATATTGTTCAATTCGTTCAACTCCGTATCAATCAAATGATTTACAAGAGCGGAAAGACATACCTGATGTACTCCCCTAACATGTGGTGTACCTGGATGCAAAAATTGTTGGGTGTTTTGTACCATTTGGTCGATCAACCCATGTGCAGCTATTGGTGTCTTATCTACCAATGTCCGTCTTGTTACAGCATCCACCAAGATTCTCTCTGTAGGTTTGAGTCCATCATAGAAGTATAGGATAATGAGTTTCTCACTGATTTTGTGGTGTGGGAAACTTGCACACATCTTCTTGAATCAGTCCAAATAACCATACATTTACTCCTCTTGTACATTCTTAATGAATGATATATCCTTAAAAATGGAAGTGTTCATTGATGTAGGAAAAATATCTATAAGAAAAGATGTTTCAAATCATTTAATCAAGTTACATCTACATGTTGTAAATAATACATCCATAATTTTGTAGCTCCATAAAGTAAAAATTAGATTACCTTAGTCACATTTGATCTTCATATAAATTTCTAGGTTTATGGGTTGATCAATCTATATTAAATTATTTTAAGTGTTTATTGGGATCCTCAACATAGATGGCATGAAATTTTGGAAATAGGTGAATTAATCCTTATTTATGTTGAAAGTCTTATTTGAGATTTGGGTATGCAATGCAATTTGGTTGATAGTTAATATCATGTGCGTCCAATACTGTAATGGTTCTATTAATTTAATTATCAATTTTTTCAGCCATTTATTCTTGTTTTATGATTGAATTTTAATTGATTTATATTTTATTATTCTGAGAGTGGAGTAATTATCTAACTGGTTGAATTTTGAACCATCCTGTAGACTGAGAATGTTTCATTCTATCCCTAAGGCTGCATTCAATCTCGGGGTCAAGATCTAAGACATCATCGAGATTAGTTTGGGTCATAAATCAAATAAAAATGAAAAGAAAAAAACTAGTTCATAATAAATAATAGATGAGAAGTTTGAGTTGATAGTCCAAAAAGAATAAGAAGAATAAAACTAAACAAGAATAAAAATTAATATTGGGTAAAGTAGGATGAAAGAAGAGAAGAAGAGAATAAAATGTGAAATAAAATATATACCACTAAGTGGTTGAAATAATTAATTGCCTCCTTAGCAACAGATCCGATTTTTAAGGCTGTGTCAGGGGTAGTTTCAAATGATATCATATTTTTGGTTACTTAGGTTAAATAAAGTGGCTAACCAATGATGACTTTCTAGGTGATGTTTTCTGTAAAAATATTGTATAATATTTTTGTTTTTATTTTTGAAATAAATTTTGATTAAAAATACACAACAAGAATATGTTTTTTCAGACAAGATTTAAACGATGTAATCGATCTAACTCTACCTATTAATTTAATTATTAATAATAATAATTTAAATTAATATCCATTTAATTATGATTCTCTAATTTGTTAACCCGCTAACCCTATGATAATTAACATTACCACCAATATGAAGAGAATTAAACCCACGGAAATCTTCAGAACATGAAATCACAACACCCTACATGGATTTATGTTCAATGGATATATTATGATAAGTGGTAAATTAAGGAAAATGTCTATTATAGAAAATGATTATGAATTGATATTAGGTATTATATTTCAACACTAAAAATTTATCTCGTGTGGTCTTGTTTTACCTATTAAGATTGTGCACTAACAATTTACATAACACTCGACCGCACATATTTTTTGGTTAATTGTTCAATTACTTTCTTGGATTCTTATAATTTAAAAACTAAATTCATGGATCATATTAAGTGAATTAAATTACCTCAATAATTTAAAATAATTAAATGAAGAGGTTAGAATGTAGATCAATCACTAAGAGAACTACTCTTCCATGGGCGATGTGGTAATCATGAAGACATTTTTCATGAGTGAAGGAATGAAAACATAGAACCCAATATCATCTAAACTCTTCATTATAACCCAAATTGGATGATTAAAGAAGAAGATAATTGAACAAAACATAACAAAAGAGAAGAAATAAAATATGAACAACGAAGTTTATTACACAAATGAAAACATTAAAACATGACGAAGAGAAGAAGGCTTCGATGAGGGGATCCTTGATTCAAGAGATACCACTCTTTATTGGTTTGAAATTTTGGGTGAAACCAATAATACACTTACTTAAATCTCATTGTGGATGTCCCCAACAACACTAAATGATTTAAACACCAATTTATAAAGTGGTTTCAAGTGTGAATGGGGAATCTCGACAAAATATTTTATGCCAATATGAACTTCCCATTGGACCATTAAATGAATGAATAAGTTGTCCTTCCATAAGGATTATTCATTATAAAATTATTCCTATATATCCTCTCAAAATGTGGGCCTAATCCAAGCAGGGATGAAGAAGGTATGACCCAAATAGAGAACCCACGTCCAATCTAGCGAGTCCATCCCAACTTCATCTTCATGGTCCATTTTCACCAACCCAATGCTTGATTTTGATCCACTGTCCTAAATGAAAGTTGTAGAAAAATATGTCAGGAAAACATTTAAAAAATATTATGTTCATGTAATTAAAAAAATTATTTATTTTCAAAATACTATACTGAATTTTTAAAGGGTTGAACTGTAATTTTCATCAAATTTTCAAATTAATGATCTAATCCCAAATATTCTATAAATGAAAATTAATAACACAATGTGAAGAAATTATAAAATTTATTATCAATAAAATATATTCAATAAAATTTTGTTTTATCAATAGATCCTCTTTTTTTCTTTATTACCTAAGCTGTCAATGAAATCAGTGGATATTGGGATTATGGGGGTTCCCAATGTGATTAGGGGAGTTCTTGGATTATTTCCCTGAGGATATTTGTACTCTACCTCCTTGATGTGACATTGAGTTTAGGATAGAATTATAACATAGTTCTAGTACAGTTTTTAGGGATACTTATCGGATAGATCCTTCCAAGCTATGGGAGTTATAGATCCTAATTCAGGATATGATGATGAAGGGATTTATTCATCCTATTATGTCACCAAAGGATGTAATGATCTTGATTGAAATGAAGGAATATAGTGTTCTGAGGGTTTTTATAGAATAAAAGTGGATGAATTAGGTAACAATCAAGAACATTTACCCCCTCCCATGGATAGATGAACTTTTAAACTAGATGCGGGAAGCATGTTGGAATATATGAACGATCTGTAGTTTAAATATCTCCTATTGTGGTCGAATGAGGGTGATATCCTGAAGTCTAATTTCTGGTGCAGATATGGGAACATCAAATTTTTTGATATGATATTCGGTGTTACATATGTGTCAGCCATCTTCTTGAGGTCTATAAACTCAATCTTCAATGAGTTTCTATACCGGTTTAACTTCATTTAAATCGATAAAATCATGATATACTGAATGTAATAGAAGGAGAATACCAAGAATCTCAGTACTGTCTTGGTGGTCCTTATACAACACCAACTATATGGCAATTTACTTATATGAATTTTTTGGACATGGGAGGTCCGCTTCCATGGACATGTGGTGTATTAGAAGGGTGTAGTTGTGTATCAATCAAAGGTCGATGTAGTTTTTTCCTCGGCATCACCTAACAATGTGGTAGAGGTTCACCATTTTCTCATTCTGGAAGGATACTAATTTATATTCGAACTTGATTTATCTTAATTAGTACCTTTGCTGACATATGTGACCATAAAAGGCCAATATTATGTGAGGATAATGTAGTGATAATAAACGTTCAACTATCTGAAGGTGATGTTGTTCGGTGGCCCAAGGATCAGGTTTCGAGAGGAAGGGGTGGGGTTTGATGGGTTTTGAGATGCTTCATGTATGGGATTGTGGTGTGTGTTGATGCATCGATATTGAGTGATATTTTATGGGTCTACAATTTTACATCCCTATGGATGAAAAAAATAGATGCAAATAGAAAATCTTGAAAGCATTAGGGACTACCTTGTGAATCCGGATCACGAAGCCCCTAGAGCCCGGTGGCCGACGCCAGAGATCCCCTTCACAACCCACCGTGATGTAAGGAGACGAGATGGATCCATGAAACCCTTTGACATTCGTGACCCGCCATAAAGACCCACTGTGAATCAAGGAGGAGGGACGGCTTTGCGAACACCTTTTATGTTCGCCACCCACCACAAAGACCCGTTGTGAGGCAAATAGGTGGGATCACTACGTGAGCCCCATTGAAATTTGATACCCACCATGATGCAAAGAGGCAAGACCTCTCCATGAGCCTCTTTGATGTTCGTGATCTGCCTTGAATACCCACCGCGAAGTAAGCAGGAAGGGTAGCTCAGTGAGCCCATTATAAGTTCGTGACCCACCGTAAAGAAAATTTCATCTTCGTTCCAGGAGAACCATACATCGCAACGCCTCTGGTCTATAAATACTGGGCTCCCCTCGAGCTCAAAGGAAAGACTCTCCGAACTTTCACCTTCCTAGATCTATAATCACGAATAAATTCTTGATCAGTGAACCATGATATCTTCAAGGTACTTTTTCACAGTGACGTACCTCCCCTTGGCCTTAACTGAGCCCCTCTTTCAAGAGGGATTCCTCTTGAAAAGCCTATGTTTCATCGCGGAGGAAGGAGATCCCCAAGGGGACTCGAGTCTTCACGGAGCACCTACGCCTCACGAAGAACTAACCATGAGCATGTAACCCAAGTGCCAAGGCTAAGTCACTATGCATCACGAAGCACATTGCTTCCCAATGCTATGCTTTTCAAGGTACCATTGCTTCATGAGGAATTACTTCATAAATCCCATTCCACTTAGCGACGATCCTCCCATATAAACTTGTTCCCTATCCCCATCCTAGGATACTGCACTCCGCGAAGAACATACCTTCACGTAGTCACCCCACTTCATGGGGCACCAGAGCTTCACAAAGCTTCTACTTGTGAACCCCATTGCTCTGCAACTCCTTTTCACGTGCTTCCCTTAATGTTTTCATGAAGCAATTTCAATTTCTCTTGGATGATACTTCCTATTGCATTGCTTCTCTAGATTCTTTTCACATAGGCATGCTAACGACTATTGCATCTTTGCATAGACACACTAACTTGTACACCCCAATGGTTCACTCCATAACACCACCTAGCCAATGCATTTCATGTCCCTTCTCTTCACCAAGGTGAATAGGTTACTGGTTATGTAATTCCAAGGGGTACAGAGTGAACCCTCCCTCATCCGTGCTATAAGATGTTAAACTTCCATGTTCCATCATCCTCAGCACATGACATTAAAATGTGACCTCACCTGGTGCCTCGCATGCGGGGAATGGCATCCACCCTAGTGTAAGCCCCCTATCCTTTCTTGCCAGAGGTAGCATCCTTGCCCCTCCATTCTTTGGTGCCAAACCCCTCTCCCACTGTGATTTTCCACCACCAGGACACCATACGAGAGTAAGTCCCAACCTATTTGGGATACTAACCACGTGTAAGCCCTTGTTTCTTCTTTGGCCCACTAACCATGTGTGATCCCCACTCCACGTCCCACAGACGCACCATTCGCGACATGATCGTTAGGTCATTTCTTCCTCTTGTTTCTCACACTGAGCACGACTCACATGGGATTAAAGAAAGCATTTACCATGACATTTTCTATTGGAAACCTAGAGTGTAACCCTTACACCCAACCTGAAATTTGAGGTCTTTGATCCTTTCCAAGGCGAGGTACGCAAGATGCCACCCTCAGGTTCAATCCCACCATCTATTGGTTCCAACCATCTTCACATCGGTTCACAAAACACCACTATAAATACGAGGACTTTGATCCTTGCCTAGGCGAGGTATGTAGGAATCCTCCCTGAGGTTCAAACCCACCATCCATTGGTTTCTAACCATCATCACATCGGTTCAAAAAACACTACCTGAACTACAAGGTCATTGATCATTGCCAAGGAGAGGTATGTAGGAAGCCTCTATAAGGTTCAAGCCCACCATCCATTGGTTTCGAACATCTTCATGTCAGTTCACCAAACACCACCTATAATACGAGGACATTGATCCTTGCCAAGGGAGGGTACATAGGAAGCCTCCACGAAGTTCAAGCCCACCCCCGGTCATTCCAACCTCCTTCAGAAAAATTCACCAACACATTGGGCAACCTATAGTGTAAGCCCCAAACACTAACCTGAACTATAAGGTCTTTGATCCTTTCCAAGTCGAGGTACATAGGAAGCCTCCCTTAGGATCAATCCCACAATCCATTGGTTCTGACCATCTTCATGTCGATTCACCAAACACCAACTGAACTATGAAGATATTGATATTTGCCAAGGATGGGTACATAGGAAGCCTCCACGAGGTTCAATTCCACATCCCTGGTCATGCTGATCTCCTTCCCGTCAGTTCACCAACACCTCGGGTAGCCTATATTGTAATCTCCAAACAACAAGATGAACTACAAGGAAAATTATCCTTTCCAAGGAAGGGTACGTAGGAATCCTCCATGAGGTTCAACCCCACCACTCCGGTCTTTTCGACAACATTCACATCAGTTCACCAACACCTTGGACAACCTAGAGTGTAAGTCCCAAACACCAACCTGAACTATACGAACTTTCATCCATTCCAAGGTAGGGTATGTAGGAAGCCTCCAAAAGGTCCAAGATCTCCACCCATTGGTTTTGACCCACATCACATCGGTTCTGAAACAACATTAACTACATCGTCTTTGATCTGTGCCAAGGCTGGGTACGTAGGAAGCCTCCCAAAGGTTCGAGCAGGAAACTCAGTCATTATGACCCCCGTTCATGTTGGTTCACCCACACCATTCATCTAGACCCAGTTCCCTATTCATGTCTGTTCACTATCATCCCTCATGATATTAAAATGTAAACCCCAATGCTATGGTAAGTTGTTGTGTCCCCCAATCAGTGGTAATCCATTGTGTACCCCATTCAGCTGTAAGATGTTGTGTCCCCTAGTAGGTGGTAAGCCGTTTTGTCCCCCAGGTGGCGGTAAGCCATTGTGTCTACCACCCAGAGGTAACACATTTTGTCCCTCAATCAACGATAATCCATTGTATCCCAGTCAGTTTATGCCACGTCGTCCCCCTTTTAGTTGCAAACCATTGTAATCCTCTTCTCTGGGACCCAAATCTTTGGTCAGTCCATGTGGTGTTAGAACAACCTGGGCTGCAAACCATGCATAATCCCCATACATATCATCAGGTTCATGTCCTATGTGTACAACCCAATTCAATCTCATCACCTAACCTTTCCCTTGAGCCTATTTGTATTGGGAAGGTTAGTCCCCATCCCAGAGGTTCTGCTTCCTTCGGGTTCCATCCTTGCATCCATTATCATGGGCCACCTCCTCGGGCATCCCATAACCCTCTTGAACTATGTGAACTTTGTTTCCCTACCACGAGGATATGTATGATGTCTCCCTGAGACTCATTCCCAACATTTCTGTCATCCTCATAGCTATTCCATACCATCCACCACCCATTTCACCCAGCACCACATCACCCATCTTGATTCTTACCCGGGCCGCCACATCTCGGTGAGGTCATGTAACCCACCTACATCTGTTTTTCCTCTAGAGGTTACACTCATCTGATCCACTCTAGGCAGTGTTCCGATCAGTCTAATACGTCTCCATGGGATTTCGAACTTGCGTCATACCATTTGTTAAACATGGGAAGATGAGGAAAACCTTAGAGACATGCCTATGGAATATAACTCCTTCCATTCGACGTGGGATGCCATGGGATTCAGCACCATCAAGAAGCCCTATAATAAGGAGATGAAACCTAGAAGTTCCATTTTTCCAGTGTCCAGACAAGCCAGTGATGTCTTACATCACTACTCCACTGACCGGATGTTTCTTCTTGGACCGAACCCTTTAGAATATCCTGATAGAAGTAGTGCAATTAACTAGTGTCCATGAATATATGGTGTTAGGAAGAGTTTCACGAACAACTTCATATGTCTATAAGGGAGACCCGGAATAGGTGACGAGTTCTGAGGATGAATACACGAAAGGAAGAACCAACATCCCATCATCCCATTTTGATCAAGGATAAAATGTCCCTGAACTAGAGATGGATGCCGCCTGCCTTTGGAAAGCAGGAATTGCAGGAAACAAACAATGCCACCGTCCACCAAACAAGATGGACACACATGCACCGACGAAAGAATATGAAATAGAAATGTTAAACCTGATGTGAAAGTGTTCTTTTAAATATGGAGATTAGTAGTGTTTTGAGACATCAGTGGATTAACATGTCACCATATCCAGGTATCTGGTGCTGGGTCCCACCATGAAAATAGCGGGCATGGAGTGAAACTCACCATAATTTGGGGAAGTATAACATAGGACATCATGGCCTACGACATTGTCATTATGGACTCAACATACCATCCATGGAAGATGGGATAACGCTGGGTAACTTGTCGTCGATTCCTTTTCCCTTCATCACTGATGAGTTAATTTCCCTGCTTTTAGGAATCAGGTTGTTGCATCTGGAACTCAATCACCACTCGCACACCGACATAGGGGCAGGGGCAGTACCAGTGCAGAAATCCTACGCGGCTACACCTCTTCTGCCACGGCCTCTATACCCATGTCCATTGAGTGACCATGCCGCATCTCCCTGTCTGAGGTTATTCAGTGGAGGTTAATCAATGACCTCGTGCACCATTACAAGGAGGAGGGGATCATCGCTACGAGGGATATGAAACACCTAAATTTAGAGGTGTCTGCGCCTCATTTTTAATGCCACCCCTTAGGGATGTAGTGGGATACACTTCCCCCCACCCCAACATATAAATGTTTTGGGAGCCTGTCCCTAGAACGCATCAATGACACCCTGCCCTACGATGATGAGGTTGGGGATGTCCGGCCCGACCCTGTTAGAGTCCCATTCAAGGGGATCCCAATGTGGTCTCACGCTCAGTTGCGTCAATAAAACCACAGATTATTACTAGTTGTGGAGAACGTAAGCCATGAACCTCCACCACCAGCTCCAGTACGTGTAACTGGACGCTAGCATCGGGCACACGCCGAAGAGGGCACCCGCCAAGGGGCGTCAACGTCAGCGGATACTATGGACCAAGCCACCGCTGATGCATACCACCAACTCCTTGTGTATTATGAATAGGGAAATTCATATGAACAACTAGGATCGAGTCCCCATCTACCCCATGGGTAGGCTGGGTCCACTCTCTTGGTCGCCGACACAAGCAGTGGCTACAGCGGACTACCACGCAGCGATGCCACCAAGTACGAAGGTCCTCCCCGTACCGCTCCCAAGGGGAGCACGAATCATCCCATCTTCCAAGAATAGAATGGAGATATACACGATGTCACCATCAGTACAATGAGGGTCCCCACCCGTACAGAGAATCTCAACATAGATGTCTCTCTCGTCCCCACTACACCGAATATGGGGTCATTCCTCCCGCCATAGACGGTTCGTATTGCAAAGTTGCAAATAAATTCATCATTCAATGTGGGTACCGTCCCATTGTCTTCACAACTACTGGGGAAGGTCCTCCACACCTTAGAGACTAGTGAAGAGAATGATAACCTCAGTTTATCAACCCACTACACGAGGGTCTTACCCATGCTCAGTTTGACCAGTACAAGCACCTTCCTCACACTAATGTCACTTGGGGAATTAATCATGGAGGTCCCCCCCCCATGCTCCTACCAGCTCGAGTGGATGTACTACCCACTCTAGCACTTTTGACAATGGTCATCCCCATATCCATTTTTATATCTTCCCAAGTGCTACTCACACCCCATCTTTATCGGGTGGATTTCCTCCCCGCCCCAGCGCTAGTATGGCTAGAGGACCTTCTCATGCCGAAAAGTTTTCGTATATAGAAGAGTCGTCCAGGGAAAGGAAGGTGGGTCATCACCACCATAAGAAAAATTATAGGAAGGTCAAAACAGAAATCAAACCAGTTCGATCATCAGACTCTGAAGTGGAATAAGACTTAGTTCAGGAACCCTCCCCTCGCTCATCCTAGTCAAGGGCTTGGGCATGAATGACAGGAATCAACCTTGTACTTCTGGAATGCATGTTTCATTAGATTACCACCTCCCTCTTCATGTATATCATGGAGGATGAAAATATGGCAACCCCGTAGGTCACGGTCATGCAATCACCAATGTCATCGCCTAAAGCGCTCTCAAACTCGATAAGGGATCACATAGAGCTATTTTGGGGACCAATGATGGGCGAGAAGCATCGCGGCCTATCACAATCAGCTCTAGCACCAGATCCAGGAATAAAAACTATTAGCCCGTCTTAACATGACATAGTGGCCATGTTGCTACACTATTTGGAGGACAACCCAAGATTCAATAGCCAGTCAGCCTATTCGCTATATTCCTCACTGGCCAGCCTGCCGCCCCAGTAGTCTGCCTCCGTGTTGTTTCTAGTTCCTCAGTCGCCACTGGTTGACAAATAGAGTAATGAAGGGCCATACAAATAATATGATACAAGGATCTTATGGAATATCCTCCCACCAGACCACTTCTCCGAGATTTTCATGCCCATGGTAGTGCTGAATTTCCACGCACCGGAATCCATCAAAATAGGGGAAGTTGAGTGTTTCTGTAAAACCCTCTGGGCTATGAAATTCTACCTTCTTCATCAGGGAGTGATTTATCCCAGGAGCCAAGTGCATTTTGAATACATCATCAAGCAATGCCCTCTAGTTGATTTGGCTGCACTCCCTGTGGCCCAACACCACGAGTAACCAGGCCGTCGTAAGGCCCTCCAACAACAATGCATTGAGTGTTTCTATGTACTCCACAAGGTTATCAAGGAGGCGTCCCCTCACATGAAAATACAGGGTTGGGGTAGTATGTTCCCTCCTCATCAGTCCTATTTGGTGGAAGAACAACTCGTTAAGTGATATCAAGGATATTCCCCTAGGAAGGGTCATGGTCAACATTGCCAACATAATGGACGAGGAGGATGAGCTCAAGATTCTTGATGGGGACTCCCCCCTCCCCCCCGAGTGTGTTCCAGCACTACTGGACCCATCAAGAAGATTTACTTTCCTGTAAATGAATCTACTGGGTCTCCTTGTCCCTAGGGATGCATTAGTACTCATCCATAATTCTGATAAGGGTAATGATCAAATCAAAGTTTCAAAACACTCTGACCCATCCGCCTTAGTGTAGAAGACGAAGGAGGACCTTCAGAAAGCCTCATTGCACCATGAACATTACGAGTATAAGAAGTATCTCGATAACCTCATGGATGAACACACTATAGAGCGACATCTAGACTACGAAAATCCTAGACTAGAACAGTAGGGTAAGGAATAACTTCCCCTTAGAGAGTTTCATCCAGGTAACACTGACTATGTTACTCCTGCAGATAGGGTTGAAGCTAGAACTTATGGAAACATGGCATGGTATGTATCCCCAAACCCTCCTGAGTGGTGTGACAATCTAAGGGACCCAGCTTGGGCTCCCCCAGCCACCACAATGGTCATGCCACCAGCCGTTCCACGAGCCACTGGGCCTGCTTACGTTGTTAAGAAACCCACCAAAATTCTCATGGTTAGAGATCCCCATCAAGATAGGGACCCCACCGAGATGATCCAATGGAGACACTCACTTCCCACCTTGAGGCACTGGAAACGTGATTGGTGGAAATCCCACCTGATGGCCAGCCATATCCATCATGGGCGGATGATATTCTAGCACCTCTGGGTGTCGAGAATCCCACATTTTCCCCCTTCAATGGGATAGGGGACCCGCCACAGCATCTGGCCCACTTCGCCTCAAGGTGTGGGGCCATGTTAGGGACTCCAGCACAACTGGTGGCCGCCAAGATCTAATGCTTTGATCTGACATTGGAGGGGCCTGCATTTGTTTGGTACAACCAGCTCCCCATCAGATCGGTAACCAGCTAGGAGGAACTCCGGAGGCAATTTCTTTACCATTTCAGCTCCACCACATGGAAGAGAAGAATCACAGACCACTTCAAGTGAAAATAGAGTCATGAGGTGCATGTTGCAGACATTATCACCCGGTTGAAAGGACTTACATACTCCCTTGACGTGCCATCGACTTAGGAGTAATTAATGAATATGTTTGTGGGAAATTTTTAGACGGAACTGATTCCCTCTCTGATCACCCAGAACTACCCTGGAGGATTTCAAGACTTCTCCAATAAGGCATAGTGCCTAGAAGAATCCCTGCAACAGGCCAGCGAGGCACGTCCATTGCCCCCAGTAATTCCCACAAGGAGGGCTTCTAATGCTGAGCCCACAGCGGTGGCCCAAATAAAGGCCCCCAGGTAGATGTAATATTTACCAGTAGAGCCACCTTCACAACCTTGCAGTGGATCACCACTACAGGTGCAGCCTCCAGCCGAGCAGCGGCCTCCTCAGAATTGGTAGGTGCCCTCACTTAATGCACCGCAACTGCCCATGCTGGGTAACCAGGCTCCACATCCTCAATAGGAACCTCTAGCCCCTCGTCAAGGATATGCTCCAAGGACCCCTTTTCTGGATAGAAGAAACCAATCCTACTCGTTTTATGAGAATCAGGTTCTTGGATATTTTTAATGTTCCTTGGAACTAGGGATTGTGTGTTTTCCTGATAGCATAAGGCCAAAAGAGGCAAACCTCTCTGATCTCCCCAACTAATTCCCCTATTACTGGATCATGGGGAATACTCTCAAGTTGTGATATGTGGTCAAAGACTGTCTTCAAGACCAGGTCAATAACAATATAGTCATGTTGGTTTTTTCCAAGACAGAAGTGGCATGCATCGTTGTAAAGCCATACTACAGCAGCAACAACAAAGGTGAGTGGCAGTAGGTTTCTAACCACGAGTCTCAGAAGTATGATGATTGGATGGGTCAAAAAATGGTCAGTTGTGCCCATAGGATCATTCGTGTAATCCTGAATCAACCAGATCCTTCAGAATTTGCGACCACCACTTCTACATCATCATCTCAGCTGACCTCTTCCAAGAAGAGAAAACACCAATGGCGCAAATGAAAGAAGCATGCCATGCCAATTCCATCGTCATCTTGTACTCTTGGTGACTTCATGACCCTAAAGATGGGGATTACTCCCATAATATTCACAGTATTTGAAGAAACTTTGAGTGAAAGTCACGGGTATGATTTGGTTAACATCATAGTGATGGTAAACCCCTACATGACTCATGACGACGAGGAGCACCGGGTGGATCTTCCCAACGTCCCAAACTGATGCCAACGTCGGTGGAGCGGTGATAATATGGGTTGTCGAAGAACATTAGTTATCAATTCAGACCAGACTGTGCATGCCATTGAGACCAGGCATCAGACTCAATGTAGAGCTCAGAATGTGCAGCCTCTTCACCTAATGTCATGAGGCCCGCCTTCACTGTTGTTCATGCTACTGGTTCAGGAAGAGCCACTAAAACCATGTCGCGACCACCACACCCTTCTACAGGCTGGTCTTAGTTATCCAAATGTCATCTGGTAGCCACTCTACAAGATCTAACTAGAGAGCTGTGGGATATGCCCAGCACCAGTCAGCTACCGGCTCTACCGACATGGGCCGTCGTACTACCTGTCATAGAGAAACCTCCCACCAGAAGATGTTCTTGCCTAGCATGGATGTATGAAGTTATCAAGAACCTTTCCAGCATCCCAACAAGGTTTTCCATCCATAAGGACCTTCTCCTGTCGACATATATTTGTAAGGCCCTCGTTGAGGCTTTAAGAAGCCCCCTCAAGTTTGAGACAGAGGTAGCCGCTGACGAGTCCCTTCATGCAGATGTGATATAAAATGATTAATTCCAGGACATTATCTCATTCTATGGATATGATTAAGTTTCTACCATACAAGGGAACATTCACCCATTGTACATCACTAGCCAATTAAATAGTGTGGAGGTTTGTCATTGACTTGTTGTCACCTTCTCTGGGATTATGCTTATCCCGACACAGACACTGGGGAAGCTGGGGTTATCCGAAGATGACTAGACACCCTCTGACCTGAAGATCCAGGTATATGATAAGACAGAGTAGACCCTAGTTGGAATGATCTGTTTGAAGACCCAGTTTGGTGGCCAGGTTTCTAGTACCGAGTATATGGTTGTCTCATAGGAAACCACATAAAATGAATTGATGGGCATACCCTGGCTCTACCTGCATGCGGAAATTCCCTCATCTTATCACCAATGCCTCAATTAATCCCTCAATGGTCGAGTGGGCATGATCCAAGGTGATGCGTCTCCTTTTTCCACATATGAATCCCTCTATCTGGATGTCGACTATTCCAAGAGTAAAGACAATCAGATTATGGCCAATGAAGTCAAGCATGACTCAGTTGCAACCTACCCCTGGGTAGGTCTAGATGATGTATATGTCTTCCCAATCCATCGATTGGCAGCCAGGACCCCTGATATGAGGCAATGTTTTTTTGTCTTTGGAATGAGGGGGGACGGAGAATTTTCTCAAGTCCAAGGGAGGTTGGGAGATCACATAGTATTCTTATACAAATCAAGCCTTAGTGATCCTTGATCCCCCTACTAACATAATGTATCGAGATGTCTGTCCCATGGAATTGGTGATACATCATACATTCCACTTCCTCCTAGATAGAATCAACCGGCTCAAGTAGACATTCCACTACTGCTTCGACATCATCAAGTGTGGCCCCTTGGGATGAAGACTGGATGGGATCGGGTCGAGGGCCTTCATTGCTAGGGTTTTGGTAGTACCGGAATCTCCTGATGCAGTGACCACCGTCCCTCAGGCAGGTACCAGCATCACTTCCGGATATGCCGACCAATAGGAAGGTCCTACCACTGGGGATCCCTTCAACACAAATGAATAAGATGATATGGAGGATGCTCCCCCCGCCTTGGAATAGGGCGTCTCCGCCACGGTTGATGTATTGGTAAAGGTGAACCTCAGCAGTGAGGCAGATCTGAGACCCACATTGATAACTAATGTCATCCCTCTCGAGGATCAGAAGCAGTATGTAGTCTTCCTAAAACAACATCATGATGTATTCGCCTGGATCTTGAATGATATTCAAGGGTAAGATCCGTAGGTAGACGTACACCACCTTGGTCTCCCAAGAAACCATCGCGGGTTCAAACAGCCTCCCTGAAAGATACACCCTTCTCACGATGCCATGGTAGAGACAGATGTTGATAAGCTCATCAGAGCCAATATTGTTAAGGATGTCCAGTAGCCCAAATGGCTAGCCAACATTGTTCCTGTCAAAAAAATGCTAGATATGAGTTTTCATCGACTTCCGGGATAATAAATTTCACTGTCTGAATGATGATTTTCCCCTACCTGTTATGGAATTGTTGATCGACTCTACGGATGGGTTCCAAGCCCTCTCCTTCAGGGATGGTTAATCTAGATATAACCTGATCATAATGGCCCCCGAGGAAGAGGAGTCCATGGATTTTAGGGTTCCGCAAGTTAATTTCTGTTACTAGGCCATGCCCTTAAGCCTGACGAATGTAGGTACCACCTATCATTGGTCCATGAATCACATATTCAAGACTATCCTTGGGACATTGGTGGAATGATATGTAGATGATCTTGTAATCAAATTTCGCTAGCGCTGGTACCATCTCAAGGAACATGAAAAATTTGTTTGAAATCCTCCATTCTCTACATTTGAAGATGAACCCATTTAAATGTGCCTTCGGGTCCACCTCTGGGATGTTCCATGACTTTGTTTTCCAGTAATGGGGCATCAAGATCAACATGGAGAAGATCAAGGCCATCAACCAGATGCCTCCCCCGAGCAATATTCAATAGCATTGAGGTTTTCAAGGCCACATAGACTACAAACACCGATTCATTGTGAATCTGGCCGACATGTGTATTCACTTTTCTCGGATCATGAAGAAGGGCATCACGTAAAAATGGGATGAAGAGTGATAGACCACATTTGAAGAAATCAGGCAGTATTTTCTCCAGCCTTCGGTCTTGATGCCACCCAACTCAGGATATCCATTGGCCCTTTATGTTACCACCCTGGAATGATCTCTTGGTTCCCTTCTCGCATAGAAGAACAATTAGGGGACATAAAACTCCCTTTACTAACTCAGCCGCACGCTCCTCAATATGGAGACCAGAAACTACCCCATCGAGAAGAGATGACTTTCACTGGTATTCATAGTATATAAAAAGTATCATTACTTGAAGATCCATATGGTATATCTGGTGTCATGGGTAGACCCACAAAATTACATTCTAGACTACCCCATGTTGACAGGACATCTAGCTCAGTTGGTAGTGAATCTTCAGCATTTCGATATCAGGTTTGTCCCACATAAGGCTATTAAGGGGAAAGCATTAGAAGAATTTCTTTCCACCCATCCATCTCCTGATGTCCTGTCCTTGGATCTAAATTTTCCTGATGAGGAAATAATCTCAGTAGATCTTTCCATGATGTGTTGGTAGATTGACTTCGATGGTGGTTCCTGGAGTCCCACTAGCAGATGGCTAATGATCCCATGCTCAATAAGGTAAGCCTGGGTATTTTCATTATAACCCCAGATCAATCCCATCTGTTGTACTCATTCCTGTTGTTAGAAGGCTTCACCAACAATGAGGCAAAGTATCTATCTCTTATCACTGGCCTTGACCTAGACCTTGAGATTGATGTGCCACATTTTCATGTAAAAGGGGATTCAGAACTAGTCATCAAGCATATCAATGGTGACTACGTTGTCAGAAATCAGGAGCTCGTACCATTATCAGAGTATATTTTCCATCCAGTGGAATTGTTCCCATCTCGGTTGGATGTTACTCATGTCCCTCGATCTCAGAACGGTCGAGCTGACGCCCCAGTCAGCCTGATAGCATCACTTGATGAACCTGATCATGATGATCTGATTATCCACATGGCGCATCAGTGAGTCATTTCTTCCATCAACCCAGGTGACGATGATGGCCTGCAGGTGAGACATCATACCACCAGAGCCTCCACGTTTGGACCCCCAGGTCCCTCAGATGCAGTGGTTGAATTGTCTCCTGATTAGAGAGACCCCATTTTCGAGTATCTCCAAAATGGTTACCTCCCATTTGATCAGGCTGAGCATAAGTGAATCTGACAAAGTTCACTGTAGTTTACCCTCCATTGTGGTCCCAGTATTTATCAGATCCTCTACAAGAGTGGGTTTTATTTTTTTCTACTTAATTAAATCTAAGGAGTCAAGATTTATCTGGTAATGCAGGAGGTTCATGACGGTTCTTGTGGTGCTCATCATACCAGGCCAAAGATTTCTCACCAGATCCTGAGACTGGGGTACTTTTGGACCTCTATGATCCATGATTTCATCGAGTGATCCAATAGATCGAATGAATGCCATTTTCATGCCAACTTCATGCATCAGCCCCCAGAGCCTCTCTGCATTATCATTTACTCTTGGCCCTTTTCAGTCTGGGGACTAGTTGTTGTGGGACCATATCCACCGGTGACAGCTTGCCAGTGTCGGTTCATCCTAACCATTATGGATTTTTTTCCAAGTGGGAAGAGGTAGTCCCACTCATGGAGGTCAAGTCCCATTATATCGTTGACTTCATGAGCTCCAATATCATATACCAGTTTGAACTCCCTCATGTCGTCCTCACTAATAACAACACCAACTTCCAATGATTGAGTTGAAGATGATGTATTCCAAGTACAACAACTGTTCTAAACATACATCCCACTATCATGCACATGATAATTGGTAGATTAAGGTATTCAACAAAACCCTTTCCAATATTTTGTAGGAAATGTTTTTTTAGAACAAGAAGAGTTTGTCGGACAAGCACCCCAATGCCATCTAGTATTATTGGATGAAGACTCATAATTCCACCAAGGTGACCCTATAATCCCTAGTGTATGGGGAAAAGGACATCCTGCCTATCAAGATTCAATTGCCTTCATTATGCACAATGGTCTACGATCAGAATGCACTAGATAAAGTAGCTAAAATTCATCTGGATGAATGGGAATCAATTGACGAGAGTATGCTTCATGCCTTGCACAATCTGGAAAGGCATCAAAAAATATGGATAGATATTTGAAAAAAGAGTTCACCTTCATTCTTTCTTGCAATGATACTTGGTATTGGACCTCCAGACACCAATGATACCTGGTAGGAGACCACCCAAGTTGGATTCCAAATGGGAATGTCCTTACAATGTCCACAAGGTCTATCCCAATAGTGCATACTCCTTGGTAACCATGGATGGTGAGCTTATAACTCCTCCCAATAATTCCATGTTCCTTAAGAAATACATTTCATGAGCCTACAAGTCCTACATGACCCTAAACTACCCGGTCCTTCATGACCATAAAATGCCCAGTACTACACAACCCTAAACTGTCGGGTCCCACGTGACCTTAAACTATTTAGTTCCCAAATGACCTTAAATAGTATTGGGTCTTACAATACCTTAAACTACTACGTCATACACGATTTCAAACTTTACATCGTCCCATAAGATGTAAAATTACAACCATAGAACGATGTAAGGCTTAATTCCAATCTTCATGGGATACGTAGGAACTCTCAGACGCCTCATCTTGATACCAGCCCCAAATTGTTATCTTTTAATATCCCCCCTGGGTGTAGTTCTCTCGGAGGGTCCTTATATGGTGTAGTGAATCCTTCCATGACCCCACTCATGTCAGAATTGTGACAACCGCACTATGTTCTTCCACTTCGTTCTTATATTCTCCCACATCCCCATCGCACGACGCTAAACAGCATGGCCTTCAAGCACTATGTATGGATTGATTCCCATCCTCATGGGATACATAGGAATGCCTAGACATTTTATCAGTTGGCCCATCCCAAATTCTAGAATCTCCCCTTGGGTCAAGACATATGGTGTGGTGTAGGATTTTCCCCCAATTCATGTCAATCTCATCTCGATCCCGCCATATGTCCCACTCCCCGGAGGTGTCTTCCTCATTCACATATGGGAAAAAATATGCTTCATTAACTCATTTGATTGGGACACCATCATATTTCCCATCCAAAAGGGCCCCCGAACGATATGGATGCTAGGCCCAAGGTCCCTCCTAACACTTCGGGCCAATGCCCATGAGGATGTTGAGAATCAAATTGATACAATTCCCATGTTGTGAGTATGGTCAGTTGTCGCTGCTCATTTGTTGTTCCCATTTCAAATCACTATTTGTACGCTGTGTTATGAATGTGGTAAATAGCTATCCTTTTTCATTAGAGACACCCCAATATGTCCCAAAAATTGAGTGTAGTTGTTCATTCTTCCCCGTTGTATCTCCATGCTGTGGTTTCCCTTCGAGCGATGCCACTTCTCAGACCCTTACAGGGAAAAGCTAAGTCTGGCACTTTGTTTCCCACACATAGCACTGCACATGTGGGCTTAGGAGCTGTGATGAGGCGTTAACCTCGTAAAAGGTCATATGGCTATAGTTCGTCAGGACGCCCATCCTCATGCCACTTGGCCTTTTTTGGCCCCTTGGCATTTTCTGGCCCCTGGCCCAATTTCTCATTTAGGGTTGTTGGTGTGGTACAGAATCATGACTTCATTCACATTGGGCTATATTTCCATGCCACACATATCCAATTGAGACATAAATCCCTTCATTTATCATCCTTCCTTCGAGAACAATCCCTACCATGCATCGCGTGCCAATTAATTTGGGTTCCTATCATCCTCTTTATCCAAAAGGGAACCTAAATGGAATGGAATCTTAGCCCAAGGAATTTCCAACCATTGCGGGATAATGTCATCGAGGATTGCATGTGAAAAATTGATACAAGTCTCGGGTTGGGAATATGGTCAATGGTCGATGCTCAATTGTTTTCTCTAAATTCTGGCCAATGAGGGAATATACTATGTCGTGAACCTGGTCAACAATTATCTACAATAATCATTGCTTATTTGTGGTCTTCCATAAGCACGATGGTTCTAACTTTCTATCCCATGAATATGACATTAAACTGGGCATATACAGTCAGATCTCTATGACCATAAACTGAGATCACCTTCATCCTCACTACAAGACATTAAACATCAATCTGGCCATGACATTCTATCTCTGGCCCAATCTTGGAAACCCGGACTAAGTATTAACTCTTACGAGATTTTACGGTGAGGTATGATATTATTTCCTCATTCACTTCGGGTTACTCTCGACATTGTACACCTCCCTTGTTTGGGGTAACTTACCCTTTTATTTGTCCTCATTGCATAAAGTTGAAATGCACATTGGTCGGGACTTTCTGTCCGAGGCCAAGCCTCAGGCCCCGTGGCCTTTTTAGTCCCCTGGCTCAAGTTCTAACTAAGGATTGTACGATGTGGTATGTGATTATTTTCCCATTCACGTCAGGTTTCTCTCTATGTGGTACACATACCTGGATGAGATACCATACACCTTTCTTCGTCCTCATTGCAAGACATTAAACTGAAAACTGGCAGGGACATTCTGTCTGAGGCCTAGTCTCAGGCCCCTTGGCCTTTAGAGGCCTTGTACCATGTTCTCACATAGGATTGTATGGTGTGGTATGGTATTAGGTCCTCATTTACATCTGGTTACTCACCAAACCGTACACCTCCCTTATTTGGTGTATTTTACCCATTTTCATCCTTACTGGATGACGGTAAGCTGCACATTACCATCTTCAGGAATAGTGTGTGGATTGATTCCCATCCTTATTGGATACATAGGACCGCCGGAACGTTTAGACTTCAGGTCCAACACCTCCCTTATAGATCTACCTCTTATCTGGGATCCTTGGCCTACCCTTTCCCGGGGAGAGATGTTTATGTTGTGGTATAGGAATATGTCCTCATTCATGTTAGGTTTGTAATGACCATACCATGTACCTATCCCTCCTGAGTGTCCTCTATCCCCTTATTTTATACTCACCCATTCAAGTCAGCCACACTCAAGTTTATCACTCCCCTCAAACCACTTCAGTGATTCAACAATGTGTCTAAGTGTACTCTGTTTCAGTGTTTGGAGTGTCGACTTTTTTTTGGACATGCTTTCTCCCATTTTCCAGGCATCGTGTTCCCCTTAATTTAGGCTTCCACAACCATTCACAACCAAGGGGACCCCCAGATGGCATGTATGCTAGGCCTAAGGGATCTCTTACCATTACATGACAACATCCTCGAGTGTTTCAGAGAAAAAATTGATACAAGTTTTGCATTTTGAATATGGTCAGCGGCCGACTATCATTTATTTGTCCTTATTACAGGATAACACGATATGGATGATGTGTTTCAAACATGGTCTATAGTCATCCTCCATCGTCAAGCTAACCCATTCAAGCATTAAATGTTGGTTACATGATTCACATAATTGTCCACCCCATCATGTCCAAATGGAATTTTGACACTCTTGACACTATCCCTCAGTGTAAATTGGCACGTTAGGAGGATAAAGCTGCAGTGAAGGCATCCTTCAGGGCTCTGCACCGACTTCCCTTTGGCGTGTGTTGTAGGTTTTTCAAAAAAACCTCTTCTTCCCTTGTTTCACATACCATGTTTGTTTGACATGGGCTTAGTGATTGGGTTGAGGTCTGAACATGGAAGGTTTTTTCTTCTCCTTCATCCGAGCTCTAAGAGCATTAACTAGGATCTCTCTTAGAACTACGCATAGATTGATTCCAATTCCTAGGGGATATGTAGGAATGCCTAAATATATTGTCTTTTTGTCCAACATGAGTTCCAGTAATTCATATATTTTGTTTATTCATTGAGGCTCCAAATCATAGAGGAATGTGTGGCATGTTATGGTATTATATCCCCATTCTTGTCAGGTTTGAATTAACCGTGCCCCCAATGCCCCTTTCTAGGAGTTATCCCCCTACATCTAGTCCCACATGAAATTAAATTGTATGTTGTCCGTCCCAACATCAAAAGGAACCATCAAGAACTACATGTGGATTGATTCCCATTCTCATGGGATATGTAGGAACACTTGGACGTCTCATCCTTTGGTCCGACTCTATTGGGAGTTATTTTCCCCTGCCAATTATCCTATAATCTTTCCTGGCCCCATGCCCTGAGGTTTTCTCCACGGAATCTCACATGGTATATTGTGGACCTCATCCTCATATGCAATATCATGCCCTTCACATCCCCTCTTGAACCTCATCTCTCATATATACATCTGAGCCATATGAATTTACACTGTGATGCTTAGTCCCACATGATAGTAAACTATTACGACTATCGTACAAGACATTAAAAATTCATGGTTGGTCCCATCACATGAACCTAAAATGTGACATTATCGTCCAAATCACAGAATGAAAAATGGCACCGCACCATTATATCCTCATTATAGGGGGCCTCATGTTTGGTATTGGTCATACACCGTAACATTTTTCAATGCCAACACATGGCTTGATTCATGTAGAGATTCTGGGACTTTCTATCCTATGATCATTGAATACAAAAACTCATTCACCCTAAAAGACAAACAAGATCTATCAAATACCGATTATTTTGGTTCATGGGAGAGATGCACACAACATTACTATCTATAGATCCTGTATCATACCATTCCATATTTATAACTATGTAAAGCTTGATCCCTATCCCCAAGGGGTACGTATGAACGCATGTTCACTTTCTCTCAGGCTCAGACTAACTTTCGTTTTCGGTCCGTCGACCTAAAACCTCCCACAAGGAGTACACAGTGATCCAGACTAGGTCCTCATTCATGTCAGGTGTTATAATTACATCGTCGTGTGTCTCTCCTTTCTGACTATCCATGGTCTGAGCTCTAATACCATAAACTAAGGTCTCTTCTAGATCTACGTTTGGATTGATTCCCATCCCCATGGGAAATGTAGGAATTCCCATGAATTGTTTTCTCTGGGTCCATCCCCAGGAATCCACAAATCATGTCCTTTATTTTTCATCCCCATGGCCCAAACTCATCTGGGAACACTTGGTGTGGGGAGTACCTCTTAGGTTCTCATTCACATTTTGTTTTTCAATATCCGACCATGTGATTCAAATATATTTTCCAAGTGTGGTCCGAGTTCTATGACCCAAACCTAATATCTTCCTAAGGGAATTGTGCATCATGTTTTGCTGTTTCACTGCCCTGTGCATAGTCCATTAAATTATGCTCCCTTAATGGTCCACCCCAAGAACTTATGTTGAAAATGTGTGACCCCAAGACCCTTGTATGTGGAAAGGGACTCGACTCCCTCTATCTGATGTGTCTCATTGTCGTACTCAGGTGCGTTCTAACAAAGAACCTGAAGTGTGGAATTTTCATAGGAAAATTCCCCTAGTTCCATGTCCATGCTTTGTGAGCTATTTATTTGGATACTCATCCTCTTCCACATGCCAAGTGACACACTTCACAGCCTGGTCTCATGCCTCCTCTACTCACCTACCATTTCGGGCCAACACCACTAAAGATATCCGATGACATTTGTGACTGGTCCCGTGTTTCGAACATGGTCAGTGTCCAACCCTCATTTGTCTGTCCCCATTCCTGGGTAACACGATATGGATACTGTGTTTCGAACATGGTCAACAATTATCCTTTATCATCACATCATAATCATTGTGGTCTAGATCTCGAGAATCCTGATTCACATATTTCCACTCCCTTATGTTCATGTGGAATTATGACATACTCATAGTTACTCTTACGCGCATCTTGGTGCATTATATAGGCAGTTCAACACCACACGTACCATTCCTCATCCCACCTGGCATTAAACTACACTCTTAGAACTACGTATGGCTTGATTCCCATTTTCATGGGGTACGTAGCAATGCCTGACCACATTGCTTTGGGCCCAACCTAATTTTTACTCTTGGTCCCCTGACCTGAAGAGTTTCCTCCAGGGATACATGGTGTGATTCGTACCAAGTCCTCATTCATGCCGGGTTTATAGCTAGCACAACACATATTCCCTTCCTGGGATCTTTCCTTTCATTCAATGTCCCATCATATGACGTTAAACTGCACAAGTCCGTATGTCCTCAACACAAGACACTAAACTGTGGTTCTACCCTGAACAAGTTCGGGATGCCCTATGTTAATCATGGGATGCGTCAGTTTCCATAGAGGATTCTCCCTACTGGTGTTGGTCTCTGACCGCACCATTCCCCAAGAACAACATTTGGCTTGATTCCCATTCTCATGGGATATTTAGGAAACTTAGGCTTCTTGTCTCCAGTTCTATCCCCAGAAATAATGATTCATGTTCCCCCCTCTTTTTGTGGCCCCTTGACCTGAGCTCTCTTGGGGAACCATGAAATGGCGACTTTACGATTAATATGTTTGTTAGACCGACAATAAAGTTGGGAGGTGGCAGGTTCCTTGTTAGGGAAGCCCTGTTTGGAAGTATGTTTGATACCTTATCAGACTGATATACCCACCTAATGTGTATCCACAACGGTGGCATAATTTCAAGAGTGTTGAACTCTAGTCGAACAAACCCATCACTCCATCTCATGCTTTGTGTGACCTTCATTTGGTTCTTCATCATGTTCTATCTCTAAAGGGACCCACTAATAGCCTAGTCCAATGCCACATCAGCTCACCAACCATACAGGGCCAATGCCTCAGAAGACGTAGGACAACACTTTGAGTCAGGTCCAATGTTTCAAACATAGTCAACAGTCGACGATCATTTGTTTGTCCCCATTTCAGGATAATGTGTTATGGATGTTGTGTTTCGAACACAGTCAAAAGTTATCCCCCATCACCATTCCACCCTCACCATATTACAAATGTTGATCATGTGATTCACACTTTCCATTTCCCCCTATGTTCATATTAATTCCGACGCCCATGGCATTACCCCATCCGTCCCCAAGATCACACTAAGAAACAGTAATCCGACTGTTCTAAGAGCCTCAATCTCTGGTCAGGCCTCCCCCATTTCTTTCCAAAGATCTAGGCTAGTTTTTCAAAACCCAAAAGTCCTAAACATTATAAGCACTCATATGTTCATACGAAATAACATAGCATTCATCCCTTGTTTATTACATTGGGCTCGACCCACATGAGATTGGGGATTGATCACTGGGTGTTTCAAAAATATAACAAATGCATGTAAAACAAGTAACAATAATGGGACTCATGCATGCTATGGAATCCAAATAATAATATAATGAATATGAGTTAGAGGGTTTGTGATATTTACTGCACCCGAGGGTCTACCCCTCCCATGTACGGATTAACACCAACTAAAGAAATTTTGAGCTCCCCCACCCACCGGAGTGTGGCATCCATGATTTGATACCGCGTGTTCTATTCTGGCTCCACTTCTACAGCAATAGGGACCAATTCATCTGCTACAATCTTGGCCCGATCTACGTCAGTTCGAATGATAGTCATTTCTATAGAGGCTCTCCTTAGGCCCTCTTCAGACTCTGCTAGCTGGGACTTCAACTGCAGTATCAACCCCGATTTCACGTTAAGGGTGGCTGAGTGCCCATCCACCCGACTCTATAATAATTGGACCTCATCTTCAGCCTATTGGAACCTCTTGATGTTCACTACTTTCCTCCGCTTACATCCCACACCAAGGCCATAGTCGTACTCCCCAATATTCTCTACCATAAGATCTTGGATGAGAAGGTGGGGATGCCAAGCATCCACTCACCCAGCACACATTTCGCAAAGTCACGAGAGAAAGTTTGTCCATCTCATTTAGCTATAGTCTTAGGGGGTGATATTAACGAAGCACGTAATCAGATTCCATGATCAGTGACAGACTATTTTTTTTCCACTTATCAGAGGCCATTTTGTCCCAGTCAACATGGTTGGTAGGCTCATATACGGGAAACGCCCTCTGGAAATGTTCAGCAGTGTCCAAGTCTGGTGTTTGATAGGGCATTTCGGGACATGGGATATCTAATAGATCCTCATCATCGGATCCCATGTCAATGATCTTAGGCACATCCCAACTCATAGTCCCTGCAGTGATCGGGAGCCTTGAGGTTTGGTCTGTCTGGATATCCTCCTCCACGATCACCAACATTCCACTAGGAAGGACGCCACCAGAAGCCCCGACCAACCTCACTAAGGCATCCCACACCATTTGAATTACTGTGCACACCAAAGAGATATTGGAAATCATTTGACATGGTCAGTCAGTTACAATCATGAATTTTTTAGAAGAGACCTACAGAGATCGAATTCCTAGTCTCGTTCTTGGGTTGACACCATTGGGACCCTGAGGCATTGCCCCCCGTATATTACTCGATGATCAGAAATCTCCATAGGGGTCACTTCAAGAATCCTATCCTCGCCAGATGTAGCAATTGATGCAGCCATAGGTGTGGATCTTGAAGGCCCTATATTTGCTTCCAGTATGGGAAGATAATGGATTTTGTGGGTTATGATTTCTTACACAATTTAAATGTTAACAGAGGGTCCAATGAAGTTTGGAAACGGATCATTAAGAGTGGATTCAGGATTTTACCTTGGGTTCCTCAGTGGATTCTTCAACCTCCGAGCCTTGGTCTCCAACTTCAACCATCACCAATGGGCTCCCTCTACCTTCCTCATCCACGTAGGTGGACTCGTCTGACTCTTCTGGAAGAGTGAAGCACTCTCTCGGTTTAGCTACTGGAAATTGTGTAGGGATCATATGATCTAGTAGTACATTGACGTAGTCTATCATTGGACGCGAATCACCTCGAGAATGAAAAATTTCCTCTAGCTCTGTCAGGTATTGCTCCACCTCCACCCGGGACACCGCAAAGCTGGCCCTGATAAGGCATATCCCCAGCAAGTCCATCATGAGACGTTTTATGTTTTTCCTCATCTTGGGAGGGATCAGGAACAATCTATTGACATCCCAGATATCCCAAGCCTATGGTATGACAGCATCCTCAGACATGTGTTTGTAACGCAACCGCTTCCCCATAGCCTAAGTGGATATCCTGTTGAATCCCCTTAGTGGCCTCCCTTCGAGGTAACTTCTCTCTTCTAGGGCCACTAGATCCACTACCGCGACCTCCCCTTCAATGTTGTGGGACTCTTCACCATGGAATTCCCACTACCGTAGGATTTACTTTCTGCCTTTCGACCTCATCCTTGAGGATGGGGAGGTCCATTATTACTGACCCGGACAGTTTGCTGCTTTAGCATTTCCCCCAGGTAGGATGCCCCCAAACTTTGGGCATAGTCCATGACCAACCTGAAGGCAGTAGTGGGCGGAGGTATCTCATTCCTCATAATTAAATCTTCTCGAGTGAACATGAGCCACATCTTCCTCATCACGCATGGATTCTCTTCAAGGCGCACCCCTAGGTAAACCTGGGGTGTCATTTTCTACATGCACCGAAATTGCTGGGAAAGTCGATGTGGGGTGTATGGCTTATAGAGTGGCTCATGGTCCACTATCTCCACTAGGACTCCACCTCAAAAGTCCATGAGAAAAGGCAGGTCTCTTATGTCCCTTGGCCATCATCCATGATGGCCCCTGTATGCAGTGACAATGGATGTAAGTTGAACTATTCTACCTTCCAGACTCAGTTTAATACTGATGGTATAGTCAGCTTGGATGGAAAGCTCCCAGCGGAATTCTGGATGGATGAGTGAAAGTCTGATCCCAGAGGAGAAATATGGTTTTTGTATTCATAAACCCCCCTAATGTGTGCTGCTATCCACCCATACAGAAGGTGGAATGGCCCACATATCCTATGTGGCCTCTTCCCCTCGATGATGTGCCATATCATTTTGTACATCATGGAATAAATTGAAATTCCAAGATTCACCCACACTCTGGTCACTAGAATAGTGGACATGATGACGGACCAGGGTGGCACACCTGCATTTGTGTCCCTCACTGGCAAGATCTTGCCCCAGATGAGAGCCATGATGAATGCAGCCAACCTGACTATCGGCTGCTGCATGGTACTCATGATGACCTCCAGGTTCTCCACTAGATGTCCTCTAAAATCCGCCAGTACGAGTGATCCTTGCCTCACTGAGCTCCCTTTGGTCATTCCCAAGGCCTCACCGGGAACCATCAGTTTTCTGGGAAATTTAGGAATTAACTGAACCACCATCTACAGTGGACATCTCTCACCGCATCCTTGTCCTCTCTCGACACCAGTCTCATCAACGCCATAACCAGTGGTAGAATCTTCTCTAGATCCTCTCATTCACCCATAGCAGGGAATAATTATTCGTACATCGCTCCCAGTATCAGGGACACCATAGATTTGATGCACATCCCATAAACTAATTCCAACCTCTTAATAAAGTAGGTGGAAGGTATTGGTACCCGATGACCACCAGATCAACAGCTCTAGAATCCTCTAATTCGGCTGGTATATGTGAAATTGGGGGGCCCATTCCACCTTATATAGACCTACTCTGCTCAGCTCTACCCTGAATTCTTCACATGAGGCGCTTACCCAATAGGCACATCGTCCGTGAAGTTGCCACCATGGCGTAGCTCCCACTCATCAGAACATCACTTCTTCGGGTTCATTAGTTCCGTCTTTAAGATTTTTTGGTATAAAGGAGGGTACTTCTCCAGCTGCAATGCTTTCCCATAAATTTTGTTCATATGATTGTATAAAAAATCAGTAATAATGGGCGTAATGTTATCCTGAGCACGGTTTCTTTCCTATCTGAACCACGGGTGCTGGCACGATGAGCTCTTGAACTAGTAGGTTGGCTCTTCCCTATATTCTTCAGGGTTGAAGATGTCATAAATCAATCCAAATCCATACAGAGGCAGCCTTTTGAAAAACGGTAAGTCCCTTTGGCTTTCTAACAATATTTGTACCAACAAATCATGGTCTGAGTGGCCTCATACCAACTCCCCCAAACCCAATCTGTTCTCCATCTCTTCCCTTCGGGAACATCCACAAGGACCCAGCTAATGACCTCTTGTTGAGCCATCCTGTCCTTAAAATTTCGAAAAATTTTGGACTGGATCGTGAAGCTCGATCACAAATCTTGACCGCTGAGATCGATTATGGAGCTCTATTCGGACAGTGGAATCGCAGAGCCTTGCACTGACCCTCAGACGCAAGTCATGGATCACACTATCGCGTAGTTGAAGATTCGTTGTATACTGCGATGCTAATGGCCCGATTCATGGAGAGGGATCATGGAGTACGCAGAGCATCACGAACCGAGAGCACCAAAAGTTGAAATCATAGAGGAGATAAAAGGGAAAAAAGAAGTCTCCCCCAATATTTTTAGGCGATGACCTTGGGTGCTTCGCAGTGCATCCAACTACGATGGAAATTGCAGCATGCCCAGCCCACACATTACCACTCCGCTTTTTGAGCCACCTTCGCGAGCCTCATTCACGAAGATTCCTTGTGGGGACCAAGGAATATTGGTGATGGACCCTCAGACATGGATTCACATTTTCTTCTTGACTCCCAGTCTGAGGGGGGAATTTTTTGACACCAGAAATTGGAGGTGAATAGAACATCAGTAAAGCAATATAGACTGCCTCTTGAAGCCAGATTGTGAAGCCCCTGGATCCCAACGGCCGATGCCAGAGATCCCCATCGCAACCCACCTCGAAGAAAGAAGTTGGGACAGCTCTGCGAAACCCTTTAACGTTCGCGACCCACCGTGAAGACCCACCACGAAGCAAGTAGGTGGGACGACTCCACGAACCCCCTCTGTGTGGCAAATAGGTGGGACCGATCTATGAGCACCATTGATGTTCACGACCTACAGCGCTGCAAGGAGGCAGGACAACTCTGCGAGCCCATTTGATGTTCCTGACCCACCGTGAAGAAAATTTCATCTTCACGCCAAGCGATCCATACTTCTAGGTACCTATAGCCAATAAATATCGGGCTCCCCATGAGCCCAATACATGGAATCTCGGACCTTTCAAATTCCCAGCTCTTGAATTGAGAATCACTTCCTACTCTGTGAATCATGAGCTCCTCAAAGTACTTTTGATCCGCGAAGTACCTACTCCAAGGCCTTAATTGACCCCCTCTTTCGAGAGGGATGCCTTTCGTGAAACCTATAAGTTTTCTTGGAGGAAGGACATACCCAAGGGGAATTGGGTCTTCATGGAGCACTTATTCATTGTGAATAATCCTCTATGCATATGTAACCCATGATCCTTGGACGGGTCAATGTGCCTCGCGAAGCACATTGCTTCATAATGCTATGATTTTAAAGGCACCCTTGCTTTGTGAGGCATTGCTTCTGAAATCACATTACACTTCGTGAAGCTCCTCCCATATGCACCTATGCCCTATCCCTTGCATTGGTGACTGAACATCGTGATGCACATCCCTTCATGGAGTCCCTCCACTTCATGGGGGGCCAGAGGGTCACAAAGCTTCTAATTGTGAACCCCTTGGCTCTGAAAGCTCTTTCCCTATTAATCCCTTCAGGTATCCACAAAGAAATATCGTAGTCCCTTGGAGGATAAATACCATTTCATTAATTCACCTCATGCTTCTTCGCATAGGCACAGTAAAGAATATTTCATCTTCTCATAGCCAATAAAACATGGACCCCCCAACGGTTCACTCCATAACACCCCCTAGTCATGGTGTTGCTGGTCCCTTCTCTTCCCCAAGGTGAAGAGGGTACCAGTAATATAAGTCATAGGGGTGCAGAGTGAACCCTCCCTTGTCCGAGCTGCAGGATGTTAAACTTCCACGCACCATGATCCTTAGCACATGGCGTTAAACTATGACCTCGCCTCATGTCTCACATGTGGTGAAAGGGAAACCACCCTTGTGAAAGCCCCGTAACTTTTCTTTCCAGAGTTAGCATCCTTTCCCAGCTTTTCTTCGGTGACAAATCCCACTCACGCTGGGATTTAACACAACAAAGCCTCCGTCATGGAGTAAGTCCCAACCTCTTAGAGCATCTAACCACCCATAATCTCTTTTTTCCTCTTTGGTCCACTAACCAAACCTGAGCCCCACCCCACTTCCCATGGATGCACCTTTCACAACGTGAACGACATGTCTTTGATGCCTCTTGTTTCTCACAATGATAAAGACTCACATGGGATTAAAGAGAGAATCAGCCATGACATCCTCTATGGGTAGTCTAGAGTGTAAGCCCCACACCCGACCTAAACTACGAGGTCTTTGATCTATGCCATGGTGTGGTACGAAGGAAGCCTCTTTGTGGTTCAAGCCCTCCATCCATTGGTTTTGACCATGTTCACGTCTATCCACCAAACACCACATGAACATCAAGGTCTTTGATCCATGCCAAGGTGATGTATGTTGGAAGCCTCCCTATGGTTCAAGCCCACAAACCATTGGTTCTAACCATCATCACATCGGTTCACCAAACACCACCTGAACTACAAGATCATTGATACTTTCCATGGTGAGGTACATAGGAAGCCTCCCTGAGGTTCAATCCCACCATCCATTGGTTCTAACCATCTTCACGCCGGTTCACAAAACACCACATGAACTATATGGACTTTGATCCTTACCATGTCAGGGTATGTAAGAATCCTGCAAAAGATTCATTCCCACCACCCCAGTCATTCTGACCACCTTCACATCGGTTCACCAACACCTCAGGCTACCTAGAGTGTAAGACCCAAACAACAACCAAAACTATGAGGTCATTGATCATTTCCAAGGATAGGTACATAAAAATCCTCCCTGAAGTTCAATCCCACCATCCATTGGTTCCAAACAACTTCACATTAGTTCAAAATACACTACCTGTACTATGAGAACTTTAATCCTTGCCATGGTTGGGTATGTAGGAAGACCCCATGCGGTTCAATCCCACCACCCCGGTCATTATGACCTCCTTCATGTTGGTTCATGAACACCACGGGCAGCCTAGTGTGTAAGCCCCAAAAACCAACCTAAACTACAAGGAATTTGATCCTTGCCAAGGAGAGGTACATAGGAAGCCTCCTTGAGGTTCAATACCACCATCCATTGGTTCTGACCATCTTCATATCGGTTCACCAAACACCACCTGAACTATGTGGACATTGATCCCTGCCAAGGCAGGGTATGTAGGATGCCTGCATGAGTTTCAAGACCATCCCCTTGGTCATTCTGACCTCCTTCACATTGGTTCTCCAACACCTTGTGCAGCTTAGAGTATAAGACCCAATCACCAACCTGAACTACAAAGACTTTGGTCCCTGCCATAGCAGGGTACATAGGAAGCCTCGATGAGGTTCAAGCCCACCACCCCGATCATTCTGACCTCCTTCACATCAGTTCACCAACACCTTGTGCAGCCTAGAGTGTAAGCCCCAAACACCAACCTGAACTATGAGGACTTTGATCCTTTCCAAGGAAGTGTACAAAGGATGCCTCCACGAGGTTCAGGACTACCACCCATTGGTTTCGACCCCCTTAACATCGGTTCCCGCACTACCTCAACTCTATGGTCTTTGATCTGGGCTAAGGCAGGGTACATAGGAAGCCTCCCCAAGGTTCAAGCCCATCACCTAGTCATTCTGACCCCCTACATGTCGATTCTCCTCCTTCATACATCTTTACCCAATACCCTAATTCATGTTGGTTCTCATTCGTCCTACATGACGTTAAACTGTGAACCCCATGTAGCAGTAAGCCATTGTGTCCCCCAGTCAGTGGTAAGCCGTTGTGTCCCCCAGTCAGCACTAAGCTATTATGTCCCCCAGTCTGTGGTAAGCTATTGTGTTCCCCAGGTACCGGTAAGACGTTGTGGCCCCCAACAAGCAGTTAGCCAGTGTTCCCCTCAATCAGTAGTAAACCGTTGTATCCCGAATAGTGGTAAGCTACTGAGTCCCCCTTTTAGCGACATGTCATTGTAGTCCCCTTTGTCAGGATACAAATCCCTGGTCCGTCCTGTGGCATTCGACCAACCCAAGATTCTAACCATTCATAAGCCCCCATACAAATCATCGTGTTGTTGTCGTATGTATACACCCCAATTTGGTTCATCGCATGACCTTTCCCTCCAGACTATGTGTCTGAGGAAGTTCATCCCCCATCCTAGAGGTTCCACTTCCTCAGGGTCCCATCCATGAATCCATTCTCATGGGCCACCTCTTCAGGTGTCCCATCACCCACCTGAACTACGCAGACTTACATTACCAGCCATGGGGATACGTAGGAAGTCTCCATGAGACTCAAGACCAACATTACTGTCATCCACTGGGTGGTTCCATCCCATTCACCACCAAATTCACTCAACAATCCATTATCCATCTTGATTCTTACCCGGGCTAACTCACCCCGATGAGGTCATGTCAACCCACCTACATCAGTGTGTCCTCTAGGGGTTGCACTCAACCGATCCACTGTAGATAGAATTTTGATCAGTCTGATCTATGTCCGTGGGACATTAAACTTGTGGAATACCCTGTGTTAAAGATGGGAAGATGAGGAAAAACTCAGAGAGATTCCTACGGCATATATTTCCTCTCATTATACGTTGGATTCCTTGTCCTTCCGTGCCCTCACGAAGCCCTATAATAAGGGAAAGAAACCCAGATGCGCAAGTGTTCTAGTCTCCAGACATGCCAGTGATGTCCAACATGACTGCTCCCCTGATCGAAGGTTGCTTCTGTGACCAGAAACTTTGGAATTTCCTGACAGAAGTAGTGTAATTAACATGGGCCAATAAAGATATGGCTCTAGGAAGAGTTTCATGAACAACGTCTTAAGTATATAAGGGAGACCCGGAATATGTGACGAGTTCTGAGAGGAATCCACAAAAGGAAGAACCGACATCCCATCATCCCATTTAAATCTAGGAGAAAACGACCATGAACAATAGATGGATGTCACTGGCCTTTGGAAAGCTGGAATGTGGGACAACAAACTGTGCCACCGTCCCCCAATCGAGACACAAACACATGCCCCAGAGAAAGAGTCAGAAATTTTCCCCTTGATTGTAATAGTGCCAACCATGATCTCGACCTTGCATAGGTCATGTTCTAACTACTATTGTGAAAACATTACCTCATTGGGTAGTACTGTATGGTCTTCATTGTTCACTTGAGCTTGATCCCATTGTTTCCTAGAGATATGTGATCTTATTAAAATGGACATGTATTGAGTTTCTTTCTGAATTTGATATTATAATGTCTTAAAATTCAATAAATGAAAATGTTGTGGTTGATGCATTGGGAACAAAGCCACAAAAGATGGTTGGTCAGAAATCTATGGATGCTTGGAAGGTAGTAAAGGATTTGGATTCAATGCACAGAGATGCGGGAATTGATGGAGGTAAAGTCTATCTATTTTAGTTGATAGTACATTCATCTCTAAGGTAGAAGGTGGAGGAGTCTCAATGGGGAGACTCAGAGGTAGAGGTAATATGTGGTATATCTACCAGGGTGACACTCAGGAGGGATGGTTAGTGTATATTCATATTCATATGATGTTCTATGTGAGTATTTTTTCTAGTGGGGATGCGCAAGGGATTTCTGCATGAGTTTCATAGATCAAAAATAGTGGTACACCCAAGGGTTACCAAGATGTATCGTGTCTTGAGGGAACAATTCTGGTTTCCTGGTATAATGCATATATTAGAGAGGATTTTGGAGAATTTCCAAGAGTTATAGTGGGTGAAGCCCATGTACTATGTTCTAGGTGGATTTTTACATCCCCTAGATGTCCCGATGTGTAAGTTGGAAGAAATATTCGTGGATTTAATCATAGTATTAACTAGGGATCCGGAAGGATGTGATGTAATCTGGGTAGTAGTGGATCGGTTGAAAAACATGTCTCACTTATTAGTTATAATGGAGTCATGTGTAGTATATTACATAGCGTCCATGTTGGTGGGTGAGCTAGTATGGCTACATGGGGTTCCGATATCCATTGTCTTGGATCATCAAACCCATTTTTCAACAAGATTCTAGTGGGGATTGTTGAATAATTTTTTCACTCACCTATTCCTCTAAAAAATAGATGACAATACAGAGAGTACCATCCAAATGATAGAAGACAATATGTGGTCATGTGTTTTGGACTTTTGGCATATAGTGGGTATGAAAAATACACTTGTTAAAGTCCTCTTACAATAATATCTATCACTCTTGCAATAGCATAGATCTTTATTATGATTTATATGGAAGATCGTGTAATACACCATTATGGTGTATATAGGTTGGGGAGGCTTCTGTTTTTTGTTCAAACGAGGTATAGAGTATGACAGAGAAGTTGAAATTGTTTGTGAGATGATGAAGGAAGAATATGACTGACATAAGTCCTATGCTAATCGTAGGATAAGGCTCATGATGTTTGAGGATGGGGACCACATGTTCTTGAATATTTCCCTCTGACATGGGATGTGGAGGTTCAGTAGAGGGGTCAAATGTTCTCCATGGTTCATCAGACCTTTCAAGGTTTTGGGGTGGGGGGGGGAGTTGTTGTGGTGGAATACTAGTTGGTGTTGCCTCTATAGTTTTGGCTGATCCATGACATCTTTCATGTTTAACATCTTCTTTGGTATCTTCATGATGACTCCCATGTCATTGACTTGGGGGAGTTGGATATTGAGGATGACACAACGTTTGAGGAGTGTCTAGTGGAGAACTCAAATAATCAATAGAAGGTGATATGTAGAAAAAACATTCCATTTTTTCATGATTTTTTTATTCATGGTGTCTTATAGATGATTATATTGGAGCGAGAGATGTTAATGCATGCCCAGTACCCAAAGTTGTTTTGAGATTTTCTTGTGTGTTTTGTTCTTGATGATGTTATTGAACCATGTTTGTTATAAGTTGGGGTTTTTTCATATTCCATAGTGTGTGATGAATTCCTAACATGTGAAAAGGAAGATACCAGATTCAAAATCGATACACATTAATTGATATGTGATTGAACCCATTCAGTATAACCAATGATTCCTATAGTTGATATCATCTTCACATTAATGAAGGAATTCCCCGATTAATGTTCTTGAATAGTTTGTTCTTGTGTAGGGTATGTTGTGAATTTTTGGGATAGAAGACATGGTATATGGAGTTCATGGATGACTATGTTTCAATCAAACATTCAAACAAAAAAAGGGTTGTTTGTCCTTAAGAGGTATCTTACAGGGTGGCAGTTCAGAACCTTCTTTCTTCTCGGATTGGTTTTGAATTATCGAGGGTGAGAATAGCTTTTGAGGTATATGATGTAATTTCAAAAACCTCCACAGTACATTAATTTTTCTAAATACAGTGTTTGGTGTGTTCTGTGTTGCGATGGTAGCTCAACTTCAGTATGTTTGGCAATGGTGAGTCACATCAGTAGCTCATCGTTGGTAGGTTATCATTAGAAGCTCAAATTCGGTGGCTTGATATCAGTATGTCCTAGAATCGGTAGGAAATGGCATAATTTATTCTTAGAAATAGTGAGTTAGTTTGTCAGTGTGTCAAGGATATAATTTTTGAGGCATTACTAGGATGATGTGTATGTAGGTTGGGTGTTAGTAGGTCGAGGTATCGGTAGGTCGAGGAGTCGATAGGTCCAGGCATTGGTAGGTCTGGGTATCAGTGAGTCAGGAATCAGTGAGTTACGCATTGGTGAGTTGCATCAGTGGCTCAAAATTAGTGTCTCATCCATTATGGAGTTAGAAATCATAGACTCACTCTCATAGACTCATTTTGGTGACTCACACATCAGTGATTCTTTTCCCATTTTTCTCATTTTTCCTTGTTTCAACCCTCTTACTATTTATATTATGTAAATAAAATTTAATTACTTATTTTGGAATTTATAAATTATTTTCAATACATATTAATTAAATAATCAATATCATAATTCTCCAAGAACTTTTAAATTGTCAAACAACATGGTCTTAACCATGATCCGACATTAATGGACATTGAAACTGTCTCCCATCTATTGATATTGGATCTAGAACAATAAATATAACATATTCATTTCCTCGTGTGTTTTGAATTTTCCTTAGTGTTCCTAGATCCTTTCATGTCCATAGAGTCGTGTGTTGTTCCATATCCATTGATACAATATTCCTTGGTGTTTTTATGATACTCACTCACCCCATGTTTTATTGCAAGGAAGAATTGTTGGTCACCTGTTGTTCTATGCAGTGTATCATGTGGGGAGGGTGTAATGATGACTATTGTGTGAAAAAAGATGATTAATTATTTTAAATAATAAATTAAAAGAGGAATTATAATTATGGAATATATATTCTGATTATTATGAAAATGGGATTTGAATGTGTTGATGGTAATTTTTTTGTTATCTGTTATCTTTGAATCATGGTGATAAGTTTACCAGCTTTATGAATTATAAATATCATGGCCATTTGTGGTTTTTATCACACTATGGTTGATTGTAAATATAGATTCATGAACCACATATTCCCGGTTAAACAAAGGGGTCCACTGGGATTAAAGTTGTGTGTTATCACCTATGAATTATGTAAGTGGAATTAAACATAAATATTGATCATATTTGAATACAACTTTTTGTTTAGTGTGGTTGTGTGTATAGGGTGGTATGGTTGGTGTGATGGTGCCTCATGTAGATAGATTGATTGATTATGGAATGGATGAACATGTTATTCCATTGGATTGCATCTTGGTAGTGGTTTGGTAAAGGGGCTTCGAGATTTAATTGTGTAATGTTTTGGTTTATGGGTGTCCTGGTTGGGGTGTTGTTGTGTATTGGGGCTTCTTTTTGTGGTGTTAATGAGGTGTGTTGGGGGTTTTCATATTGAAATGAAGGAAATGAGAAATTTATTTTTAATATTGATGGTGGTAGTGGTAAAAGTGTTGTCCATGAAAAGAAAATGTGGAGTAGTGCTGAAAGATGGTTCGGTTTTTTTCTAAATGTGTTTATTCTTATGCAGTGGGGATGCTATGGAAGGTTTAGGATGGATTATTTGGAAAATGTATTTTGTTACCCTTCATGGGTTTTCTCTCAAAATTTCCAAAGACTTATATTTTATGATTGTGTGTTAGAATTTATTATTTTACCTATTCTGTTTATTCTTTGTTTGACTTTGTTAATGGTTGGTATGGTCGCATTGCCTTATAATGTTTGTAGTGAATGGTAGTTTCCCAATTAGGGATGGAATAAATAAAAGAATGAATTTAAAATTTTTAATGGAAACATGTTAAATTAATTGACTAGGGGAGTGTTTCTAGTTCTTGTTTGTACAATAGCATAATTCATTTATCGGCTTATGGAAGTGACCATCGTTCATAGCGATATGTTCATGTAGGGTTGGAAAAAAGGTAATTTTTGGTGTTGTGTGGTTGTTATTTTGAAAACATATAGGTTTGTATGGGTGTTTTGTACCTAAATATATAAGTGCAGTTTCCTGTTATTTTATTATGAATCCCACCCGTGGTGATCACAACCATCCAAACAATGCCATTGTTATGGGGAGGGTGTCCCTTCACAACATTGCATGGGGTGAATGAATGGATTGTTACAAGATCTTCTCTTATCCTTATTTTAGGCATTGGTATCCCTAGAATCTTCAGGCAGGTTGTGGTGTTGTTGTGAGTCCCAGGTGTCTCCGTGTGTTGTGTTCTTCCCAAGTGTCTTCCGGATGAGATACATTGTATTTTTCTAGGTGTCTATGACTTGAGAATGTGGTTTTGGGGACCATGTTTCTCTAGAAGGGATTTGATGTGGTTGTGACCTAGTATTTTTCGAGTGGGATGTGGTATGTGGCATAGGTCTGTGTGGGCATGTTGTGATAGTGGTTCTTGTGGAAGAGAATGATATAGTTAGGACGCCTTACGTTAGGTATGAACAGTTAACTAGTGGGAAGTAGTGTAGGGTACACAAATATTGATGTGCATAATATCTGACTTTACTTGATTTTCATTATTTTGTGAGAATTCCTTGCTGTGATTTGTGTGGATAGTATACCTTGTTATTTGTTTTTGAATTTCTTAATTTTTTTCACTAGGGAATTAGTATGATTCTCCCCCTTGTGCATGAGGGACATTGGGTTTTCCTACTGAGTATACTTCTATTTTGACCATATGTATATAAAACAGTTCTAAAGTTTCTTGGGAGATTACACAGTTTGTGTTGGACCATAATAACTCAGATGTTAGGGATTATTGCAGTGTCGCAACCTTGTTCTATTTTTGTACTCACTTTTGAGTTTTCTTTATTTTTATAGTTGTTTACTTTAAACATGAATGTGGGTTGGATTTTTGTTTTCTTTATATATATGTGTCATGGAGTTTCTTGAAGTTGATACATCTTATCTCCTGATATGAGTTACTATAAATAGGTTAATGCCTCACATGTTGTGTGAATGTTTAATTACCCATGGTGTTAGTCGCCACCCCAAGGACTGTTAGAGGCACGACTAGAGCGTAATTATCTCTCTTTCATCTTGAGGAAAAAGGTCTCAACAACATTTTATCCCTTTCATCGTGATTAATAATCCAGGTTGTGACATTAATAAACTATTTTAAACATTTTCTATTTCATCATTAAAAGTGATAATTTGTTTGAATCCCTATTTTGTATATTTTTTGAATATCGAAATATCTATTCCTTTTAAAGGAAAATTTTCAATAAAAAAATACCTAGAACAATAGGGAACATGTTTTTTAATTGAATAAAACATTTAATATATTAATGGAATCGAAATTCCATTTAATTTTTATAACGGTTGGAAAATTCATCAATGATGTATATGTTAAAATCGAAAATTCAATTTTCCTTTTGTAGCAATGGTAAAAATGTTTCATATAAAATATGTTAAAAGATTTATTTTTTCAAAATTTGTAATAAATCTTAATAGATATAAAATTACATTTATAAAACATTAATTTCCATTAAAATTGATATATGAAATATTTTTAATAAGTTGGACCTAAAGGAAAATGATTTAGAAAATAAATCATTAAAAAGAATAAAATTGGGTTTTATAATAATGTGTATCTTATATCACGTATGACTCATCACAAATGTAATTTATTTTCTTGAATAATTTTGTTATTGTTATTATTATGTAGATTAATAACCTTTTTATAATATATTTTTCCTTTTATTTATTTTTGTCCATTTTATTTTTAATTACTTCATCAATTAATTTCATGTTGGATTTTTTAATGATATTCAACTCATATGTGTTGAATGGTAGGTAGATTGACTGTACATAAAAAATTAATTATTAAATAATATACATAATAATAATCATGATATAATTATCATCTATATATTTAAATTTTACTTTTATGTAAAATTATAATAAATGGTAATAATAAATGATCTTTGATACAATCATGGAGATGTTTAGTCATATGTACGCATAGGTAATAATTTTATTTATAGTGAATATGATGGAAATAAGATAAGTATCATTTTATAATTAAAAATTATAGTTATATCATAAATATCAAATACATTATTTATATACAATTATATATATAATCCATGTAATGTGGATGTGAAAAATAAATAACATCACTTTATGGAGGTGGTAACATAGACATACACACAAACTATGTTATCATTTATAAATGAATGGCATGTAAGACATGTGAAGGAAAATTATTTTAACATAATGATAATTTTGTAATTAATGTCACACACACACAATATATATATATATTTGTATGTATGTATGTATATATATATATATCAAATCTATTATTCTAACAAGACAAGTGATGTAGTGATAGAGAATGCATTATATTGGTTCGCAAGGCAATAATCCATATTACACACATATGATGGACACATTTACCATTTGAGAGAAGAACGAGATGGATATAGCATATGCCATTAAAATAACAATTCCTAATTATATTTAATATACCCATTTTTAATAATTTATTAATATTAGTTAATGGTCTTAGAAAATGAAATCAAACTAAAACATCTTGTTAAAAGTAGTACATATTTCTTTGGACAACCTTCATTTATATAAACATTAATCCCTATAAGGATTTTATAATTGAAAATATAATAACTTTATAATGTTGGGATGTATTTGTGTAATTTTTTTTGTATGTAATGGTTGATCTTGATTGATTAAAATGTTTGAGTATGAGAGGAATGTTGGATACCATTTCTAATTGAGGGGAGGGTATTATTTGAATTAATTAAAATATTAAATTTGTATATATTACATTTCATGTTCATGTGGATAAAGAATATATATAATTTGAATAATGTATGATTTTGGGTCATCATGACATCATATAATAAAATTTAATCAATTTTAGATTATGTTTTCACCCTTATCTCTTTTTTTAATCACTATTAACCCTTTGACAATTAAATTGATATCAATTTTTTTTACACTTTACCGTTAATTAATGTTACTGTAAAAGGAATGATAAACCATAAATTGAAAAATATTGATATATTAAAACATATATAATTTCATTTTCAAAATAAAAATATTATTAATAATTTTATATAATTTAATAAAATATAGTTTATTATAAAATAAGATTGTTGACCTTTTTTGTAAATACATGAAACAATATGAAATCATATTTTCCTATGTAATCTGAAATGGTTCCAAAATAAAAATTATTCAAATGTAAGGATTATAACGTCTTAATTTAGTCATCCAATCAAATTTATATATGTTTATATATAATTTTAACATTATATTTTGTTTTGACCCTTCATTAACAATTTTTTTGATAACCATGGTAAAAACGTTTTCTATATTAATGGGTTATAATTCTACATATAATGAGAAAAATGTCTCATAAATAACCATGTTATGGAATTTTGGACAATTTATCATCCTTATCTTCCAAATTTAATATTTATAATATTTTTTTTAAAATTTGATAAAATATTATTTAATAAAAAATATATTTAATAGAATTTTTGATACTGTTAAATTATTTTGAATTCAATGATAATAATATAGTAATTTATATTTATTTTAAATATTTAAAGTATCCTATAATATGTTATCATGATATATAAAAATATTAGGGCATTATAAATCACCCAAAAAAATTTACTTTTATTGTTTTGAAAACCTTATGCATGATTTTTTTACTGTTTAAAAACCACTATATCAGTGTCTCAAGACCACATTATGTAGTTAATTCAAAATTAAAAACATAATATAAATTAAACTGATAAACAATTATATTTAAATATATAATTTTTTATCCCTCCAAAATAAAGTTGTTATTAAATGAATATGAGTGACATTTCAGAATTTATTTTCACATGAAAAATATAAATGTTATAATAAGAGGAATGTGGGAATTAAGTTTCCCATTTTTTGAGTATGGATGAATATGGAAGAAATACAATAATTCAATGAAATATATATATGTTTTTTATTGAATTTGACACATTGTCATATTATATTTGACAGTAAATATCTTAATTTACGTTTTTCAGAGTAAATATATTACATTTGTTACTAGTCATACATACAATTTTATGACTAGGTTATAACAGTCATATATGAATATTAATATTTTATAGATTGTTTAAGCCAATGTTTGTGTTTTTTATACACCGTTGAAAAATGTTTGATTTTTAAATCTATATATATTATATCAATATTTTCACAATCGGGTCAGTAAATATACTTGAGATAGAATATAAATTAAGGTTTTTCATAATTCTATGATATAAAAATCGGTAGGGATGAACAATATCCTCAATGATATAAGGACTATGTTCTACATTCCATTTTACACATAATCTATGATTATACAACAAAATGTACCTACCTATATAGAGGTGGATAATATATCTATCATACATGAGGTAGATATAGTCAATATAGAGACAAAAGTTACAGTTCTTCCACACCCATGATGATAAAGAAATAAATTTAGTAGTCTAATGAAAAAGAGGAAATGCTTTTGAAGAAACCATTTATGGGAATGATATTTTTTTCTTAGTTTCATAGCTGTTGGTGATTCATTCCACATTTTTTATGTTGTAAGGTGTAAATTATTTTTTTATTTATCAAATAGGGAAATGAAATTTTACATAATTTTTAATTGTAAAATAATCACTATTTCTGAAAATATATATTATATGGATATAATAGTGACAAGATAGTTGAAGATTCATCTGGATGAGCTTAAGAAAAATGGTTTTACATTTTCAATGTGTTCCTATTTGGGTAAAAAAAATTCTACCTCACTATATTCTAGTCCATGTTGCTGAATTTATTATTATAATCTATACTAGTTAATTTTCAAAAAAATATAAATTACTATGAATTGATGATATTTATGAACTATTAATTGGAGTTCATTTGGTTTTTAAAGATCATAATTTAGTATTAAAAACATTATTTATGGTTAATGGAAGAATAAAAAATAAAAACATAATTCTAAATTTCATACATCATTAATTTAATTCATCTAATTCATTTTAGGGGAATATATACCCAATCAATATTTGTAGAAATAATGAACCGGGTCATATTTAATATTTAGTTTCTAGTGTCATAGTGTTTTTGGATGATATATAAATATTATCAAGAACATATAATTATAAATGGAAATACAAAGAGATTTTTTTAAACTATATGTTAGCATAAATTATATTCATTATTCTCTAAGGTCCAATTTTGGATATCTAAAATAAACATTAATTGAAACAATTTTTTATAAAGGTATTTAATTGGATATTAAAGGGACAGTTATGATGTTCTTTGAAGGTCTTAAAAATATATGGTATAATATATTATTTATGGGATTGAATGGATATTACCATATTTTCATTCAAGAAATATTGAAATTACCTTCTCCCATGATAACCTTATCCTTAAGGGAATAATGATTTATAGGAATGAAATGCTCCAAGAAGTATTCAATAAAATAATGAGGAGTAAAAATTCAATATTACTATATATTATCCTATATTTATATTTTTTAGAGGTGTATTGGGATTTATATATATGTGGATTTGGATTTATTTGTATACAAGGAAGTAGATTCATGGTGTATTTGTTTATGAAATTAATACCGTTTGAAAATAATTATTATACAACTGATATTGAGTTAGAATATATTTCCTATACATTAAAAATATGTAGTCATTATCATTATTTTTATATTTTTTGTTTGTAGAAAATTAATATCAACAAGTAGTTTGACATCATATAACACTGTCTCATTTTATGATCAAACTAGTGGGTATAATACCTTCAAACTGTAATCTTTGACTTTATATATTAAAAAATAACATGAAATATAATTGAAGATGACTTAAATTATAATTATTGTACCCAAAAGGTAAATAATATTAATGAATAATGGTTTTAAATTGGAGTACGGGTGGTCTACCCTATAATACGCTTCCCCAATCCATGGCTACTATACTGTTTCCTAACCATATGATTAGTCAAAGGAACTTAGTCATTCCTCCAAGAATTTCATAGGTTTTTGACTAGAAACGGGTGTCTATGTTATAAAATGTGGATACTATACCCCTCTATTAGTGTGTAAAGTAATTGGTAAGACATACTAAACATTAAACATCAACAATAATCACTCATAATAGTATGGGTTACCAAATAAATTACTGAAAAATATTACTAAATATAGTTATACGGTCATAAAGACACTCAACTCACCCATTGGTCCAGAAATAAAGAAAAAAAATGAGTATAAGAATAAAATTGAAATAAAAATATATTTAAGTCATACCAAATACTCAAAACATCACAATATATAGTCCTATACGAGATATTCTACTTTATAAATATACTCTTGGTGTAATGGCTCAAACCTCTCTATTCCATTCCTTTATTGAAATCTACTGTTCCAAATGTTTTTGGAGTTCATGGTGACTTATCCCCAACATCATTTCAAATTTCCAGATCTGTGAATAGTATTTCTAGTTTATTGAATAATACAATTGGTGAGTAATTAGAAACTCTCGGTGTTGGTATGTATTTTCAAACTGTCAGTGCAGGTGTTTCATTTTAAACTATCTCTGTAAGCATGTCCTTTTGAACTATTGGTATCGGTGTGTCATTTAAACTTTTAGTGTCAACATTTCATTTGAACAACTGGTGTCGGCGTGTCATTTTGAACTATCAGTTACGACATGCCAGTTTGATCTATTGGTGTCAACATGCCATTTTTAACAATCAGTATCATCGTGTAATTTTAAAAAATAAGTGTTGGCTTTTCATTTTTAACTCTTGGTATCATCGTGTTATATTGAATGGCTAGTGTTGACATGTTATTTTGAGTTGTCGGTGTTAGCATTTCATTTTGAACAGTCAATGTCAGTGTGTCATTTGGAATTTTCATTGTTGGCGTGTCATTTGAATTATCAGTGTCAGTGTGTCATGTTGAATAGTAGGTTTTAGTGTGTCATTTTGAACTATCAGTGTCCATATATCATTTTGAACTATCGGTGTTGGTGTGTCATTTTGAACTATTGATTTCGGCATGCAATTTTGAACTGTCGATGTCAGTGTGTCTTTTTGAACTACCTGTGTTAGTGTGACATTTGTGGATAGTGTTTTCAAATTCTTTTGGATTTTCCCATTCAATATTCACCTTGATGTAAAATGAAAAAAATCCTTATTTAAGGGATTTACAGAAGATTCAAATCCAAAAACTTCAATATTAATTATCCTCAGGGTCTGAGTGTCGTTACATGGTCAATCCACATAATATTGATGAAACGAACCATTAATTGAAAATATAAAACTATATCAAAACTAATGGTCTTTTTAGATTTATAAAATGCCAAGATATATTATACCTTGTTCGTCCTTCTTCGTTCCCTTGGTGTAAGGAAACCCAAGAATTTTATCACACAGGATTGGTGTCATTTAACCATAATCAATGGATAATTTCCCTTTGATGTTTTTTCCTAATGCATGTGCACCCCTTGTTTTGGTGAAAACATCATGTTTCGACCTGCCATCAATAGAAGGTATGATATACATCATTTCTTTTGTGTTCAATGATCCTTCCTCTCCAGTTTATCCTTTCCATTTATGAAATGTTATATCCATGTTCTAAAGGATTTTTCATGGGTGGCGGTAGGTGTGGTCATGTTGCGGCATCCTCAGGTGGATGCAGTTGTCACAGGGAGAGGTGATGGTGATATGTTGTGTTGTCTTATTCATAAATAATGTCAAGAACGTTTTGAGGTAGGGGATTCATGGATTATATATTCTATTAAATGAAACTATAGAGTGAGAATGTTTTAGCCCACTCGATCACAATGGAATTGAAATAATAAATATTTAAACAAGAAAAATAAATACTTATGGAACATATGTTATGACATTTTGTTTTTTCATGATAGTAGGATATCTATACATTCTTTGGTTAACATCTCGTTTTTTACAAAATTTGTAATGAACTTCATCTAGGATTAATTTTAAATTATTTGGATAAAGATACAGAGGCATGTAAATGAATTTGGTTGTTGATGTTGTAAATTGATGATGAAAAAATTGAAGTATTAATCATGTTTAATTAATTTTTGATAGGTATGATAGCTTGTTATTTAGGTTTCCCATATTAGGGACCTACGAATAATGAATCGACTAATTAAATATGGATTAAATACCTTCTTTATTGATAAAATATAGTTCTTTATAGGCTTCTGAGTTACCCTCTTTCTAGAAATGTAGAGTTACATCTTCTTTTGAGTTTTGACTAATCGTTGTCTATGAAGGTTGAATGCGTTGTTAGGGGCCATGATCCACTTTTTTATGTTGTTTGTTTTCTAGTACATGTGTTGTGGGGTGAGCTTGGGTTGAGAAATCCGAGAATAATATTCTGGTATGTGGTGGTAGTGAGGATCAGTGGTTGTGGTGGTGGTAGTTGACCCCTAGAGCAGTGATATACATCAATTTATGAATGTGGGAGTCGGGGAGGACACTGAAGATGATTAAATGGGTTGTATGTGAATGAATGATGCTTGTGGAACATGTTATTTGTTCTATTTTTTACATTCTCCATCAGTTGATATTTTTATTTTTTTCTTACTCTCCTTCTAAAAGAGGCGAACAAACACGGCGTATCCCACATGATTTCTGTGTTTTTCTTCTCGAGGAAGGATGGACCTATACTCTTGCTATAGGTGGAAAAGACTCAATGGGTGGTTCAACTACTCACCATGTTGAGAACCTTGTGATTGTCACCTGAGAATGTTTTTTCTAGAATCACTGTGAATATGGTAATGTAATAATGTTGTTAATAAATGGTGTTAACCTATGGGGTTGGAGCTTACTGGGATGAAATGATGAGGTAATACTTCTGAGAAGCTATGGACATGTATTGGTTATGAATGGGGGGCATGGAACTATGGTTTGATGCTAATGAAATGTAATGTGGGTTTAATAATAGTTGATTAATGGATAATGAATTAACTAACATAAAGTGAAACTGATAAAAAGTTATATATATCATAATATATCTCATTCTATTGTTATGTGGTTATGGGATATCTTGTATTAGAAGTGGCATTCGGGATTCTGAGAGACATTATCTCCTGTTGAGTCTAAGAATAGTTTTTCACATAGTGTGGATTTGAGATGTATTATAGTCCATAATTTTTGTTTTTATATATTATAATTCACATTTTCTTTTACAGAAACATATACCCTGAGGTTTCTGAGCCCCGCGGGGGGGGGGGGGGGGGGGGGGGGGGTTTCCCCAACATTTTTGTGGGACGATCGATGGATTACTACCCCCTTTATCCCCACTATCTTCTCATGGTAGATACATGTACTGATAGGAATAGAGGTTAGATTTCCCCATATACGTGTATAGAAGGCTGTAATGGCCTGTGTTTATCCACACACATATATCCAAGATATTGTTCACTATTGACTACTACAGGTGTAACATGTATAGGTTGTTATGGATTGAGGATCCATACATGGTTTAAGGGGCGAATTGGCTTGTGGGATAATGCTCAATGTTTGATAAAGATTATGAAAGCTACATACGATCCCAGAAACTACCTTGTTACTTTGGTTATGTCGACATAGTGGTTGTGTTGCACGAGGTGTATGTTTTGGTTCTACACCCTAGTCTCTTTGGGAATGCCCTTTTGGAGAGAGATGCACATGACATGTAATGCAAAGGAAAAGCAGCAAACCAGTGGGGATGTAGCAGTGGGGTACATTCGATATTCATAATTATATTATATACTATTGTATGAGATACTTGGTTAGAGTTAACATGGTGAGTTTGGGAAAATAGAATATCTATTCTAGTGATGAGTTTGTTTCATTTGTGGTTCTCTATGATTTATCTCTAATTCATTACTTTTTAATGAGAGGCTATGAGGAGGATCAGACTCAATATACTATTATACTCAACCTATGTTATATAAACATCATTTTCAGGTCACTGAGAGAATGTAAGAGGTCAAGATGGTTGTTACTATCTTGGGGTTGCTTGAGCTATTCAGGATTCGTGTTCACTATTGTTTTAATTTTTTTTGTTTCTTGATGTTTTCCCTTCTAGTTATAGTAGTTCATTCATGATGTTATATATTTGTAGAAAGGATTTATTATATATTGTAGTCTTTTTTGGAGTTCATTGGTATCTTTATTATCTCTCTATTTTTCATGTGTTCACATAGATGGCAGTGCCTTTCATTTATGTGGTCTCTATACCTTCGGGGCTAGTCTCCAGCCCAGGGCCTACAAGAGGCACGACTCTTGGGGTCAATATCTTCCTCCTCACAATGTCAGCCTAGTAGCAGTACATATTGTGGGTAGGGGGTTTCGACAGAGTGGTATTAGACTCTAAGACGAGGTTTAGTACAAATATTGTAGTTATAAACTAGTGAGAAGGCATGGGTTGGTAGGGAAATGGTGTCAAAAAAGTTTATCAAGTGTTGTATACATTGGAGACTGGCTGAGAAATAGGTAGTTAGGGCCCCCTTATGATACGATGCATAGAAAATTGTGTTTACATTGGCTACTAAATGAATACATGAAAGTTCAAGAGTAGATACCTATGGAGGGATCATTTATTATTCTTCATTGTGATTGTGTTTTAATTGGGTAGGAATTGATATGGGTTCTCCTAAATTGAATAAAATAAAATAATTTATTAATGTTTAATCCTTCCATATTTATGGTTTATGAGATCTAATTTTTCATTCTTTTGAAGGTTTGGATCATGTTCGATGTCCTCATCAGGTTTGTGTTGATGGTGTATAGCAGGTTTCACCCATAAATTTCCACAGAGTTGAGGTTGATGATGATGATAGTTCGTGGAGGATTCTCGGAGATTTTCAACACCAAATCTATAGAACTATGAGGGATCTATTTCAAATGTAGTCATATAAGACAAGTTAGATGATGTTGTGATAGCTTTCAGTTCAATCCATGCACATAAGAATAATTGGGAATCATTGTTTTTAACGATGCTATGTGGGGTAGTGATATAGTGATGGTTCTTGTCCTCAGGGATCACGAGGAGTTGGAAATATCATGGGAGGAGTTCCGAGAGATGTTAAATGTCAGGTTTATTTCTCTCACCATGAACGTGTCCAGTATCAAGGAGCTACTCACCCATTGACAGATGAGATGAAATGTTCTGGAGTTTACAATCCATTTCAAAAACCTTTTACTATATGTTTCAGTCCAACTTCATGATGAGGAGGTCACAACGAGTCATTTAGATGAGGCTTTGGGTCCAAATATCCATCTCTTGGTCACCTTATTTATAAGGAAGATGTATCGTGAGGTGTTGGTGATGGAAGCATTCATCTAGCCTGATCCACATGAGGGGGGAGTCTTCTGGATTCCTCATGAATTAGATATGCGTTCTTATGTTCCTAGTATTAATGGAAAAATATTTTCAATTAGAAAGGGGTTATGTCACATCCCCCAATATCTTCTTTCACTAGGGGTGGTGGCTCTCAGGCCTCTATAAAGGGATCATGAACTTGTTTTTCATGTGGAGGATGATGTCATATATGATGAGAGTGCTCGACCATTCTGAGTGGTCAACATACACCAGGTGTTCAGCTCTAGGTTCCTCTATTGAGGGAGTTCCATCTAAGGTAAAGACATTAGGTTCCACCAGCTTGGGATTAGTAGACACAAGATGGGGAAGGCATGGGTTATCCATGGTATAATAATCATCCTTAGAGAGTAGAGTTAGTCTATGTTGGTGGTGTCATCCGGGTCCATGAAGTTGTGGTTCATGTCGTGGTCAGCTTCATTCATTAGCATTTCCATTGATATGTGAGCCAGGCATATTTGGAGGGACACTTTGCTGGGTTTTTACATGGGTTTAAACCTTTTTTTATTTGGTATAGACACAATTCTTTTTATCCTATGCCCTTTTCCATGTGTTGGGACTCAAGTTAGGGAGGTTTAAAGGTCCCTTAGCATTGACAACTCCAGTTAGTGGTTGAGCTAACCGATTTGATGTATTTAGAGTGTATGAGCTACTACTGGTACCACACAACCCTTGGAGAGATTAACAATGTTAATAGATACAAACATAAGATTTAATTCTAAGCATGGATTGGTTTTATTGGATTTTGGCTAATGTATATTTCTTCCAGAGGTGCATGGTGTTCTTCGAATAAAATAGAGATACAACATTGTTTTTCGATTAGTGAGACTCTCATATGGGTCAGAGGTGTGTTCATTATGTTTCATCAATGATGGATGAGCTGATGTTGAGTTAATCAGAGGTTTATAAGTTGATGTTTTCTTGGGTTTTTGAAGAGTATCCTGAGGTCTTTATAGAATAGTTTTTAGCGTTACCCCATCAACGGGAGATCGATATCGAGATCAAATTATAGCCAGGCGAGTCTCCTATATTGATGTCTCTGTATATGATGGTGCCTTCTGAGTTTTGAAAGAAAAATATACATCTCGATGGTCTGTTATAGTGAGGTTTTTTGACCAAGTGTGTCACCCTAGGGACACCAGTTTTTTTATGGATAATTATGACGATGAAGTTTGGTTTTGTATCAATTATCATCACTTGAACAAAGTGAAAGTGATGAATTGATATCATGTTCCATTGAATGATGATTTATTTGATCAAATGAATGCTGAAAGTTTGTTCTCAAATATCGAATTTTTGTTAGGATATCATCAGAAGCGTGTGAATGATGAGGATATCATGAATAATATTTTCCCTTATTTCCATGGGCATTACGTGTTTTTTTATGTCATTCCACGTGATGAATTCTATAGTAGTGTTAATGGGGTTGGTGAATGATGTGTTCAATGAGTTATTAGATAAGTTTGTGTTGATCTTCATCGATGAAATCCTTTTTTAATCCATGTTTTAGGAGGATAATAGAGAGCATCTGCATTCCATTTTTGTAGTTCTTCATTGACACCATCTGGTGGGAAAGATATAGAAGTCTAATTTTTGGGGTCGAGAAGTCCATTTCATTGGAATGTCGTATCCTAATAGGTAGTATCCATGGATCTGTCGATTATATAAGTAGTTGAGCCTTGGGAATCTCCCATGATAGTGGTAGAGGTAAGATGGTTTCTTTGGCCTTACAGGCCAATACTAGTGGTTTTTAATCCATTTCTCTCAGTTTGTGACCCCACTAATAGCATTGAGTATGAAGGATTAGGTACTGGTGTGGACTGATCATTTTCTGGCATCTTTAATGTATATTAAGAAGAAGTTTAATAGGGATCCATTTCATTGTCTTCTAGTAGGGGGAGTTCAATTTGATGTTTTTTTACCCTTCGCGTCTGGGGTTAGGCTATGTTCTAATGCATTGGTTGTTTCTTATAGGTCTCAAAGGTTTTTCCCCATTAAAGTAACAATGCCAGCCAAAATATTGAGATGGAAGCAATGGTGTTTACCCTAATGTTTTGGAGACATTACATCATCAGAGAGATCATTGTTTTCTTCACTCATCATAAAATAATAAGGTTGGTTTTCACTATGCATCACATAAACATAGAAAAAATTCAGTATATGTAGTTCATATAATATTAAAACATTAAAATATCATATACCCATTTCAAGTGAAATCTTGTCGACGATGCGCTAAGTAAGAAGTCATGTACTGATGCAGTCCACGAATCAGGTGATTCCTAGAGAGTAATGGACGAAATTTTAGTATTATATCTCAATGTGGTAGAAGTTGGGGGAATGAGTTCTCTTTATAAAATGACTATGCATTCATATTTGGTGAATTTGGTGGTAGATAACCAATTGGGGGATCATGAGTTAGAGGTCTGGAAAGACCGAGTAGTTGGTGTCTAGCCCCCTAATTGTTATTCTGAGGATGAACATCATTGATTGTTATATTAGAGAAGGATTTTTTGTTCCTTTGGTTATTCATGAAACTATTCTCATAGATTTCTATATTTCACCATTAGTAGTGCATCCTAGAATTACAATGATATACAGAGCCTTAAAGAGTCTGTTTTGGGGGCCTGGGATAAAGCATGCCGTTGTAGGGTTTGTGTCTCAATGTTTTCCCTGCCAGAAAGAGAGGGCTAAGAACCGTTTCACTATTGGGTTTCTTCAGCCTTTAAATTATTATCAATGAAACTGTGAAGACATCATTAAATAATTTTTTACTAGGTTACCTCGACCTCAAGGGGGTATGACTATATATGGGTGGTAGTGGTTCTTTGACATGGGTGGTTGTGGATTGTTTGACAAAGTCATTCCCCTTTATTGAAATCAAGGATTCAAGATCAGTGGAGGTTTTTTTCAAGGAAGTATTTAGAGGAGATAGTGAGAATCTATAGAGTCTCGGGGATTATAGTTTATGATCGATACCCTCATTATTTCATTAATGGATTTGAGAGGTATCCAAATTGCTTTTGGTTATCGCATATTTCATATCACTACTTTTCATCTGCAGATGGAAAGTTAGATTGAGAAGACCATCTCTAATCTTGAAGACATGTTGGGCTCATGTGCCCTAGATTTTAGAAGTTCACGAATGAGGCACTTACCCTTATTGGGGTTGGCCTAAAACAATAGTTCCACTCAACCATCGGTATGGAGACATTTGAAGCCTTATATGTCAAACCATTCTGTTATCCCATGTACTATGATGGGGTCGTAGAGTTAGTAATTATCATCCCTGAACTGATATATGACATGACATTGATGGTTTAGGTTAATTATGAGAGGATAAATGTAGTGAAGGATTATCAGAAATATTATGCCGATCATAGGAGGAGCCATTTGGACTTGGAAGTTGTGGATCATGTTCTTCTGTAGGTGACTCCCCATCGCGGGCAGAATAGGATTGGTCACAGTAGTAAGCATTATCTTTGTATTGTGGGGAGTTTTGAGGTGTTGGCTTGTGATAGAGTCATGGTGTATAGGGTGTTACTTTTCCCACAGATGAGATAGATAATGATTTTTTTTCAAGTGTCATAGATTCATTGTTATCTTCATAAGGACTCTCACATCATCAATTGGGGTGAGATCGATGTTAATAATGATGAAACATTCTAGGAGTGTCCTATAGAGATCTATGACAACAAGGGGAAGGTGTTAGGTGGGCGTTCTATCCCCTTGGTTCTTGTCTTGTGGATGAACAATGGTCTGAAGGAGATTACATGGGAACATGAGTTGCAGATACACGCTCAGTACCCCTAGTTGTTTGAGGTTTCACTATTTTCATTTAACGATGGAATTTTTTTGGTTATAGACCTTTCTTATTTTATGAAATGGGTTTATTTTTTTTATTTTTGTTTAATGGTATCTTTTGAGTGTTTTCTACCCTGAGAATGTGTGTAGGAGATAGTTAGAGTTGTCGTGCAATTTCATGTGTTCCCTTTTGAAGAGGTTGAACTCCATTATTTGTGAGAGCCTTGAGATGTATCTCGAAGGGTGGTTGTTCGGACCACATTATAATTTTCTAATTTTGGATGGTTCTGAAATTTTAATGGATCTAAATTTTTTGATAGTAATATTATGTAATGGTTTGGATCCCTCTTGTCCATTCCTTTTTTGAAATCTGGTTTTTGATGGGTTCTGGGAGTTCTAGGTGACATATCCCCCACACATTTCCAAAATTCCACATATAATAAATGTGATTCTAGTTTGTGAACAATACTATTGGTGATTCACATTGAACTATCAGTGTCAGTGTTTCGTTTTTAATTGTTCTTATCGACATATCATTTTTTATTTTTAGCAACGACCAATAATTTTGAATTTTTAGAGTTGACATATCATTTTGAACTATTGGTGTTGGCGTGTCATTTGAATTGTGGGTGTCAGTGTGACTTTTGAATAGGTGGTGTCGGTGTGTCATTTGAACTATCAGTTTCAGCCTGTCATTTTGAACTGATGGTGTTAGCATGTCATTTTAAAATGTCTGTGTCTGTATGTCATTTCGAACAGTCACTACAGGTGTTTCATTTTGATCTATCAGTGTCGGCAGGTCGTTTTGAATATTCAGTGTCGGCATTTCATTTTGAACTATTAGTGTCAGTGTGTCAAATTTAACTGTCAACGTCAGCATTCCATTTATGAATTTCCCGTGTCAGTTTGTCATTTTAAATGTTAGTGTCGATGTGTCATTTTGAACTATCGATATCAGTGTGTCATTTTCAACTGTTGGTGTCAGAAAACCATTTTGAATTGTTGGTTTCAGAATTTTATTTTGAACTGTCGCTATTAGAATGTCATTTTGAACAGGGGGTGTTGGTGTGTCATTGTTAACTGTCATCATCAGCTTTTCATATACAACCATCAATGTCAGAGTTTCTTTTTGATCATTCAATTTTGGTGTAACATTTGTGAAGAGTGTTTCTGGGTTCATATGGTTTCTAACATTTGATGTTTTCTTTGACATAAAACACATTAAAATACATGTTTTAAGGTAGTTAAGGCCGATTCAATGCCCATATCTCCTACATTAATTTTTATATGGGACTCGATGCCTTTACTCTGTCAAAACATGTAGTATTTATGTGATCTTCCTTTAATATAAAATCAAAAACTGTATCAAAACCACTGTTCCTTTTTTATTTTGAAAATATCAAGATATATTATGTCTTATTATTCTATATCATTAATCCCAGCATGAGGCACCCTAATAAATTCTTTCCATATGAGTTGTGTGATTGATCTGTAATCCTCGGATTTTTTCCACATGATGTTTCTTCTTATTTCATGTGCTCCCCTAATTTTTTTTCAAGAATCAAGTGTCGATCCTTCATTGATAGAAAGTATGTTCTACTGCCACTCTTGTGTTTTCATTGATCCTTTTTCTCTCGTTTCACCTTTCAATGTTATGTAATATGATCTCAAAGTTATAATGGAGTTTCCTTGGGTTGCAGTCTGTATGGTAATATTGCAGCATCCTCAAGTGGATGCATGTGTCACAGAGAGAAGTAATCATGATCTCTTGTATTGTCATGTTCATAAAAAATGTTTAGAATATTTTTTTCTAGGGGATTCATGGTTTCTATATTATTTTACATGAAACTGTAGAGTTTTCATGTTTTATCCCACTAGTTCAGAATATAATTAAAATAATAAATATTTTAGCATTATAAATAAATTGTTATAGATCATATGTTATTGGATCTTCTTTTTCTAAATAATGATATATTTATTCTCTCTTTGTTTATATGTCTTTCATGATAATAATTTGTAATGAATGTAATCTGGCATTAAATGTAAATTATTTGATAAAAGATAGTAGTATGTAAATGAATCTGGTTGTTACTATTGTAAATTGATGATAATCAAATTGATGCAGCAAGTGTGTTTAATAAATTTGTGATAGATACAATAACTTTCTATATTGGTATCCTGTATTTGGAACATACTAATAATGAAGAGGCTATTTAAAGTTGGATTAAAGGGACGGTTGATTGATAAAGTTAATTCTTTATAAGGTTCTGAGTTACCCTCTTTCTTTTATGGTTGGGTGCCTTTTTTTGGAGTAGTGAGTGCTCGTTGTGTGTGATGGTCGAATGCCTTATTGAGGGCCAAGGGCACAGTTGCTATATCTTTTAGTATGTTGCTGCTTGTGTTATTGTGTGAGTTCACGATGGATGACGCTGGAGGGATGTTGTGGTATGTGGGATGATGGGATGACAAGTGGTTATGGTGGAAATAGTTGAATCCAAGAGTGGTGAGATACATCGATTTATGCATGTGGGTGTCGGGGTAGACACTGAAGAAGACGAAACAGGTAGGATGTGAATGTTGGATTCTTATCAAACCTATTATTTATTATCCTCTTTACTTTCCCAAAAGAATGAGGAAGTTGTCTTTGATTACTATCCTTACAAAATAGATGAATACATGTTTGGTATTATATGTTCTTAAAATGTTTAGAATCTTGTGGATGGACAGCTCAATTCCATTTCTGTAGGTGTAAAATACTCCATGGGTTGTTAACCTACATACCATGTCAAGCCCCATGTGTTTCATATCATAAAATAATTTTTATAATTCCTTATACTATGGGAAGGTAATAATGTTGTTAATAATATATTAAATATTATATATATATATATATATCATTAATATAACAAAATAAGAGTTATTTTATTATTATATAAACACACTTCTTCTCACATAAATTGTATTTCAAAACCGGAAAAATTTATTTTATTAAAAAAATTGTTTATATTTTGTTAAAATAAATATTTCAAATAAATATATATATATTTGTAATCCATATTTATTTTAATTACATTAATATTGTTCATTTATTCTATTGTAATGGCTTGTTTAATAGTTGTATTTAAATAATAATATCTAATTGTTCATTTAAGCACATCCTGACATATCATGTACGCGATCATCCATAATGTTTCCATTTTCAAAACTCAGTATGATGAAATTATATAAATTAAATTTTTATATTATATATCATAAAATATTAATAAATATTCAAACACTTATTATTACCAAAAAAATATTTAATATTCAATAATCTTGTGAATGAAAAATATATACTTCTAAAAAACTGTATATTTCACTATGTTTTCTTGTTTTTATTTAAATTAAATATTTTTAATGATAGAAAATTTACTTTAAAAAATAAAATTAATTTTATAAAACAAAATTTTAAAATTATATTCAAGATATGATTTTATAATTTTCTGAAAATATTAATCTTTGGATGAATAGTGTAAATAATGAATTTTAATAAAAATGAATTTTAAATAATTTATAATGTAAAATTATATTATATAGTATAGTTAATTATATTATAGTTAAGTTATATATATATTAAACCAATTTATTTAATTTTAACTCATTTTATATTTAAATTGTATATAAAAATATTATAATCATTTAGAGTTTTTCTCATTGAAACATCACTTTCTCATTGAGTCTTCGCGATTAATTTTAAATTAACATTTCCCACATATGTGAATTTAATTTTTTTAAATGTTTCCCAAAAATAAAATCATAAAAATTTATATTATATAATATTTTTTACTAAATTTATATATAAATGAATAGGGAAAACATCAATCATTAATTACACGATTTACTTATAAATAGATTTATTTAGTGTTTTGTAAAATTGATTAGCATTAAAATCACCAAAAACTGTATATAAAATATATTTCTGGCCAAATTTTTACCTTATCAATTCTAGGATGTAGAATTTTCCTTTATTAGAGCCTTTCTGTATGAAAAATCATGGGTGTAATTCATTCTTTTCAGAATTTATATGTGTGCCTCTCACCGCACATATAAATGTACAGTCACTATCCTCTAATCACCAAAAATTAAAAACCATTTGGATCATCCAATAAAAACCCATATAACTTTTATAATTCACTATTATCTTATTATAATCCTTATTTTTTGAATAAATACAACCATGTAAGTAATTTGGTGAAAACCACATGAAGTTACATAAAGAATATGTATATTTCTTCAATAAGAATCTTTATTTTATTTCTTCCTCAACCTACATTAATTTTTCATAAAACACAATTATGTAATAACAAAATTATATTAAATATATCTATATTTGATTATTTTAATTTAATTTCCTAGATATTTATCATCTCCCATCAAAAAAGTTACAAAATCATCATTCATGCATACAATATACAACTGGCTCACAAAAAGATGTAATTTATTTATCTATTACCTCCTATATTGGTTGGTTATAATAAAGGATATAATGTGTGTGTATATATATATGATATTTATGACAAAATTATACATATGGATTCATTCTATCATATATATATATATAGATTTTCACTTTCCTTTCCTTTGGTGATATGAAAACGTCGCTCATGGGTACGACAGACTAACCCCTTATGAAGCAATATAGTGCGTTTTTACTAATGTTTTACATGAAAAATTATAAGGGTAATGGTTATAAATATATATGGTAAACATGAAAATATTATTATATTCATGCCATATTTTTCATTATTAAAATATAATGTATTATTTTATTCCATACCTTTTTAGTCACTGAAAGATGTTAACATCGCTTGTGTACATGTGGACGACCAGCTTCATGAAGTGATGTAATTATCTACCTTCAACACCACACAAAATGGATGGAATATATGTATATTAAAAATATAAATATATTATTTATTAAATTATTATATATATGTAAATATAAAATATTACATAATTCCACTTCCTAAAAATCATTGAAAAAATGAAATGTTACCCATGCGAATGTGAAACCAACCGTCTCAATGAAAGCAACATTCTTAATTTTCCAAGACCCTATATTATAACTGGTCTAACGTTAAATATTTATCTATAAATATGATAATTATTTAATTATTATTATTATATATATGGTATAATTATATTATTTGAACATGAACTATAACATTTATAACAAATCATGAATGAGAATACAAGGAAATTAACACCCATAAAATTGGAAATAATGAAAGAATATTAATGAATGATAAATAAGATATTATTAAATGATCATATATTATATTATAAATATTAAATTTTCTATTTAATAAATATATAAATTTATTATATCACAATATTGAAGCTTAAAACATGTTAGACCACAAGGAAGCCAGTGGTTAGGTATTTCATCACTGAATTTTAATTCTTTGGGTTAAGCATCTATTTCAACTATTATGTCATGAAAATATTGAGTGAGTGATAAAAAATTAGTATTTTATGTTGCATTGAATATTTTTTTATGTTTATTTACATTTAATAAGAAAAATCAATTTCTTTATTAATCCCCACATCAATGATATGGCCACTCTAAGAGATTTTTGTCTCAGTTTTCCTTCATTGAGACATATATCATGTTATGAACCTATATTTTTTATATGGTTTATAAACTAATAAATTGAAATGTAATATCATGAAATTATTTATTCTAATGATATTTTATGATTTATGTAAGTTTACCCTTTCTTGGTTCTTAAAATAAATTTTAAAAAAGTATTAAGAGTTTTATGTGACAGTCTCATCAGTTACCATGATTATATTTAAAAATTTTCAAGTAATGAAATATATTTGATCTATATATTAAAAATTATAATGAATTATGTGATACTATCATTATTTAATATAATTTAATGTAATAGTATAATTTTCCTACTTTTTTACCTATATAGTTGAGAAGTTGTTTTTAAGAAAAATATTCTTTATTTATCCCTTCTCTTAAAAATAATTTTTCACCAAAAATAGATATTTCAAAAAATAGTTTCTCATTTTTTTAAAAATTATTAAAATTATTTATTAATCTTATTTATACAAATATTTTATTTTTTAAATTTTTTTAAAAGAAATCATCATTTTATTTCACGAAAAATAAAAATTAGATTAATACTAAAAAACTGAAACAAATATTTATTTTAATGTTTATGGAATGAATTTCGTTTTTTACCATCATAAATATTATTTGATTGTATGTTTTATTAGTATGTTTTCAATTTTATTTTCAAAGAAAATTTTTAAAAAAATTATGACGTATAGGTATTTGAAAAAAAATTCCAATACATTAGTTACCTAAAGATATTTTGAAAGTGGTTAATAAAAATCATTATCCTTTTAAGAAGATATAAATTAATGTAATATATAATTTTATAGGGAAATGAACCAAGGATATCATTTTTATTTTTTAAAAAATTGTTTGTCAGAAATATATTATTTTTAAACCTATTTCATTTCCATGGTTTAATCAGGTTTTGTAGAGATTGTTATCGAACTTTTTTCATTTAAATGGGTTAATCATGATTGAACGATATTTTTATAGAATCCACTTACTTTCCATTTTTAATCATGTTATGATAATAATAGTTATAATTTTCATTCAATATCTATGTATATTATTCATATTTTATTTCATGGAAATTATATATGATGAGTGAACCACATTAACACCTTGTGATCTAGATATATATTATATGTTGGGTTCTCTCAGATGGTGTTCTAATTATTTGAGTAATTATTAGGTTCTCCATTGAATTATATTAAATGCTGACTGTATATTTTTTCTATTTATAAGGATTATATAATGGGTTTGTAAGTGTTCAATAAATATAATGTTACAAAATTAAAACATGTTGTATCAATTATTTCTAGTCATTTAAATTGTTTCTTTAGAGTTAGATTGATATCACATGGATTAGTAGTATTTATTATATGGGAAATTTCCTTTTTAATTCCTTATTCAATGTTTCATGATTGATTATTCTTATATTTATGGGTATGTGTTCTGTTATTATTTTCTTATGAAATATTATTATATAATCAAACAATTATTATTATTGATTAATCACTGATGAAATTTAATTTTTAATGATTATATTTATTGTTACTAATAATTTTAGTACACCTATTTTTTTCATTTTCCACATGTTATCAAGTATGGTGTTGAATTAATTGTATCTAGATGGGTTTCATATGGATGATTTTAATAACCTAAAATGTAATATTAAGAGATATGTATTTAGAGAATTATTCTCATTAGAATTCATGGGTATTATTTATGGAATACAATATCCTAATTATCAAAAACCCTTATCTTAATAAGCTATTGAGAATTTAAATGGTTTATTTTTTTCTTTTTGATATTGTGTGTTTTGGATTTTGAAAATTAAATCACCTCTATCAGTATCAATGATTGAAATATTATGTTTAAATTTTTAGCATAAGTTCGACATGTGTTGGTACATGGATGTTATAATTTCTAATTCTAATATTGAGAAATTTAAAACCAATTACTTCTAATAACATTATAGTATGAGGAAATTTTTTTTAAAAAAATTATTGGGATGCTCCAAAGGCATTAATACTTCCACATGGAATGATGTTTTTGGGAAGGTGTGATATGGTTCGATAGACTCTTGATAAATTCAGGATAAATTTACACAAATTGGAGATGTTTTTAAAAGAAATTAATAAGGATATTGAATATTCTTTTAATATAATGGTGAAATGTTAGATGAGGTCTCAACATATTAAACTATTATTACATGTTCCTTTGTTTTTTAATGTAATTTTTGAATGAATAGACAAAGTATTCGAGTAAAATATGAGATAATGAAAATAAATATGCACATACATTACTATAAAATGTTATAATGAAACAAACACACATTATGAAAAATGAAAGTAAATTGAATAATTCATTACAACTTTATAATATAAGTGATTCGAAAAATGAAGGTTGATTTCAAGAAGGAAATTCATGTCAATGTAAAGGTATTTTTTATTTGAGAAATATTTATAAACCATATTTATTAAATTAATTAAAATTAAAAATTTCCTTTATTCATGTGTGATACAAATAATTTTCATATAAAAGGAAATTATAGATAATTAAATTCAAGGGGACTATAAAAAAATGGAATATCATCATTTTATGGTGAGTAAATATAGAGGTCGTGGTTCTATTGAATTTATAAGATGAATACTAAATAGGTAAATTTAAAAAAATATAGATCAATATTTCCATTGACTAAAAATATAGTTTATTTATAATTTTTATACATGAAATAATGTAATATCAATGATGAATAAATTATCAACAATGATAACAATGAGAACTGGTGTTGTTTTCATCACTTGGGAGTGTTAGGTTTATCTCCAATCCACATATAAAAATATATTCTCAAATTATGGGGGATATGTTCATTATTAATTAAAAAATATATAATAATCATGTCAATTGGGAGATAAAATCTCTTTAGGTTAATGAATTTTTATCGTTTTGTTATGATGGTTACACAAAAAATGTATCATGAAATTCCCTTGAGTTAACCAGTGAATAGTGTTTTGTGAGTTAATATTTCTTGGGGAATTTTAATGGATACCTTTAATGTTTTCATTTTCCAATATTAATTTTGATATAGATCATATCTCATGTAAAATTATAGATTTTTCATATAGGTATTATAACATTACGATAAGTTATTCATAAAATACCTCCCAAAATCCAAATATTAATTTTTTATTCAATGGAAGAGTAGGGAGGATAGAAATAATAATTGTCTATTAATAAATATTAATAAAATAATGAGTTAGAGATGTTTTTAAAATTATAATAAATATGGGGAAGAATAAATACATTTTAATTCTATTTTGAATGGGTATAAGAAAAAATTTAGAGGGGATATTTGAAGAATAATCAAATTATGATAAAAGAGTATTTTAGTTTTATTCAATAATTTTTGTTAAATGGTTTTTATTTATATTTAGTATGAAAGGATATTTATGAAGTGAATTTTCTTATGAGTGTCCTAGAAGTATATTTTCTATGATTTTATACCATGGAAGGTGGAACCATCAGATTCCAGACACCATTGATGCATGTTCTACTATTGGGGGATGATGTTGAAAAATATCAGATAATATGACATGATGGTAAGAGAATCTCATATCAGCTAATTTAATTTGAATATATGACGAAAAAGTTTTATTTATTAAAATATGATACATTAAAATACATTATTCTATCTTGATGTAGCTTACGAACCTAATGATTTATACATTTTCCTTCAGTTAAATATATGTAATAAATGTTTTTCAAAGTAAATTAAAAAAATTGATATGTAAATGTTATATTAAAAATCAAACATTTAAATGTGAATCTTGTATATGGAGTGAATTATGATCTAATTAAAAACATTGAAATTATTTTATTTCTGTAATTTATTTAATATACATCTATAGGAAGAAGTTTTTCTATGATGTTGTAAATTTATAATTTGGAAGTCTTAGATGACAAGAGTCACCTTGTGATGAATCATCCATGAAAATTTAAAAGGTATATAGTGATATATAATTTACTATAGACCTTAAGATATAGAATATCAACAGGATATGATGAAAATAACATGTTATAAGTTCAAAAATAGGAAAATAAGAGAAGAGAGTTTATATTTCCCATTATAAATATCTAGAAGATTTGTCAAACAATTCACATCATTTGTTCAAAAAAGGAAGACAACCATGAAAAAATATTAACTAAGATTCTTGTAGAATAAATCACGTGAAAAGTTTTTAAATATGTGGAAAGAGTGAGAATATACGAATCTAGAATCTAAATATTAACATGTAGTAAGGTATTTAGAATTTTTTCTGATCAATAGTTGAATATTGAACAATTTTTAATCACTAAAATATGATGATGTTAGTATTATTGACATCTTATAATGATGATAATATAATGTTGGGAAATTATAAAATGAATTTTTGAGATTATAATAATGGGAAATTATAGTTTTCTTTTTCTATAAGATAAACAAATTTTATCATATAACTAACTACCATGAAAATTTATAATGTAGTATATATAGATGGGATTTATATCGCCAGTATCATAAAACTCCTGTAAGAGTTTAACAAAGTAATAATGGTTGTATAATATTTGGTTGAGTTGATAAAATTGTAGAACCATATTAAGGGTAGAATAATGTTAAAGTAATAACAATTAAATCATTTATTTATTAAATTACTGAAGGATCAAATCAACTACATATAAATATTTTTATGTCCCAGTTATTAAAAAGTTAATGAATTTGATGTCAAAGGTGTGATATTCATGAATTAATGATTTCGATTCAATCCATTACTTATGTGATATTTCAATAATATTTAAATTTGTTTTTTAGAGGATTTGATGAATAAAAAATATGAGATATTTATTGTTATTGGGGGTGGTTTATCTGTGTATTTTAGTTATAAAGATATTAATGTTGAATCCCATATATTATACATATTTGGTAGATGATTTTCTCTAGATGAAGGGATAATACTGTTAAAGTGAGATGACACATTAATGATGAATCAAGAGATCAATTTATATAATTATAAAAAATAATATAGCTTGTCAATGAAACCATATACATAAAAAATTATGAAATGTGTTGAAGAAGTGTGGAGGATAGAACATCAGATTTAGAGTAAGCTAAGTATGGTCCCCAGACTCTAGTGATCCAAAGATGAGAGAAAATATTGTGTCCATACTATCATGAAGAATTTTCAAACATTGATGATCCTGGTAGTGATATCTTTAGAACTCATTTCACTATAAGAATAGGGTATATAAAATTAAATGTAATTTTATTAGAATATGTGGAGGAATAAAAATTTAAAAAAATGAGTATGTTTATGAATAACCAATATATATTAGTGGTTCTAATATTAATTGATTTTATGTAGGAACCACACAATAGTAAGTAAAATATATTGAATCATCAACTCTAAAATTGTTATTGGAACCATATAATATTTTGGTAAATATATTAATTTTTTCTTTATAATAAGTATATTTAGATCTTCAAGTCACTATCTAGAGGTACTATAGAAATTTATTCTGGGAATGTATCCAATAAATATCTCATTAATACAGGAAACAATTGTTGATCCATTTTTTCCACTAATCCTTGTGACAAACTAAGAAGTTGGAAAGCTAAAATTTATTTTTTCCTATCTAGAAGACTCTCAAATAATATATAAATATTCTTCTCCTCAACAAAATTATGAAACAATCATCATGGTAAAAGAGAAATTATAACCATCATAGTCTATATGATAATTAAAAATATACATTCAATCCATTACAATTATTAAATCATTCTTTCTCACACATATAACAGAATATTCACAAAAAAATTTACTTCACGAATCGTAATAGAAAAATAATTATATTTTAGTTCATTCCCATTTTATACTCATATCTATATCTTTAGTTAATATGTAATTAAATTTAATTAAAAAATTTAATAAAAATCAAACCATATTGATATGAATGATTTAAATTAAACAATATCAAATATATAAGATATCAATGTGGGGGAAATAAACAATCTAACTCGTACTATTATTGGGCTATCATAAGATTCATACATAATTCATATTGTTATGATTAACTTTTCATAATATATCAATATATTCCCTAGTAATTGATTAACATTGATCATCATGAGAGGCCCATTTATAAATTTATTGGGGTTTTCTTTTGGTTTTCTCAATCCTATTGTCTAAAATTAATCCATGTATACAGATTCATTATAAATCTTATTCATGTGTCATTTTTACCATCCCATGTGAAACATTTTGGGAAGGTTAGTATAATGCCTCTTCAAATAAATCATGTCATTGAACTAATAATAAGAACGTTTTCACCTTCATCGATAGAAATCATATTTTAAAAAATTATTATAACATCACATTATAGAATTTTATTTTTCATCTTCTTAAATCAATACGATAAATACATTTGACGACTATGTCAAGGGTAAATTCTTCCTTAACATTATGATCCATCACATATGCTTCTTAAAAAAATTTATTATTACCCACATCAAAATAGATGGGTAAATAAAAAATGATAATCATGTGTAAAATAATTTGTTGATAGAAAATATAAAATATCCTCATTTTAATCATATACTTTATTATTAATTATGGGGGAAATCATACTATTGGTATCAAGTAAGCTTCATATTCAATGACTATCTTGTTCCCATGAACCAATTTGGATGACTCATCCATATCATACATACATTATAAATCATTATACAAGAATATCCATCAAGACATATAATAAATCACAACCATAAAACCAATTGGATTAGTACAATTTTGATTTTATATTGGAATGAATTATTTTACAAAATATAGTATATGTATTCTAAAATTTCATTACACATCAATTATTTCTTAACATATCAAATTTTATACTTTTGATTATTATTGTATAAATTAATAATAATAAAATGGAGATCCCAAAAACACAATAAATGGTAGAAAATTATAGATACAAATAATATAAACATTGGTGATCAAAAATAAAATCATAAAGGAGCGTTAATAAAACAAACACGTATGAAATAAAACATAGTAGTAAAATATATCCATGGATTATAACATAAAAAAATTATAGAAATATAACACATATGAAATTTATTTTTCATGACTTAGAAATGGTTGAAATACATAACTATATAAAATAATAAATTATAGCCAGGTTCTCTAAAATAAAAATGATCACCTATATGAATAGAAATATTCAACAATATATTATACAAGTAAAACCACCCATTTCATATAAAATAAAATATCACGACATTCAGTATTTCCCTAATTCATTTTAGGACTATATACTTTTCATACCACACATTATTTAATGATAAAAAATATCTATTTTTTTGATATGAATAAAGAAATAATCTATTAAGTTGTAGAAAATTAAAATGAGATCATAAAATTAGATGAATAATAATTTTATTATGAATAGAAAGTAAACCATATTGACAATGATTTGTATATGATTCCAATAAACCATAATCACATTGAATCATAAGAGCATTAAAGGATATTGGCAAATATGTACCAAACATTGGAAGAATAATATATCCTTACTTATAATATTAGAGGTAATATATTTTAAATTTGGATAATTTTAGATAATAATGAATATATATATATATATGTTTTTAAAATTAAGGATAATGTAAATAAAAATTACATTTAGGAATCATGATAACAAGAAAATTATTGTTTCAAAATTAAACTAAATAAAATTATGGGAGAATGTGACTGAATGGAAAACAAAGTAGATGAGTGATGAAAATATTGAATTCAAACATTACTAAGTAAGTCAATGTTAGGAAAAAAAGTCATTTATGAATAAATTATGCAATGATTAATACATGTATTATATAGTATAATGAATATTTATATTGAAGATCATTATTACCAAAAAAATTATAAACATAGTTCCACTTAAAATCCTTATTTTGGGTGAATAACTAATCAATTAGATAGAAATCGTAATAATACAGTAAATCAAATTACATAGGTTCATGTAAATTAATGTGGATTTATAGATAAATTTTAAATAATTTCTCATAATAGAAACATAGGCATGTGAAATATTAGTTTCAATGAGTGATCGAAGAATCCCTTAGATTTACACTTTTCTCCCATATACATGCATTTAACCAAATATAAATTATATATATATATATCTTAATCACCATTTAGAAACTTATTCATATAAATTAACTATTATATATTTAAATAAGATTATATATATATATATTAATTAGTTATTTTTTATTATCAACATTTGATTATTGAAGTTCTGATAGTTTTGTAATAGGCTTAGAATGATTGTGTTGATCCTCACTATTAGATATTAATTTAATAATTACTAGGGTAATAATAGTAGTTTAATCGTATAATTTTAATATTTTATATATTCCAATGTTCTATTAATGGATTTAATGGGGAAAATTCACATTAGAAAAATAATTACAAACATGTATATTTTAATTTATTTTATTAATAATAATGAAAATATTTATAATTATAATATAATTTAGTTATACCCTTCACAATGAACTTGTTTTTTCATAATTTTATAATGAATATAAAATATTACCATTATATATGAATTTTTAGCCATTCAGGATGAAAATAATGAAGATAGTATAGCATCAATGTTGTATGCAGCAGAATATACCAAAACAAAAAATGATAAACTAATGAGTAAGAGTATATAATTATTTTAGAGAGATATACTTATTCAATAATCATAATAATATTAATAGTACATAATAATATTATTTATCTATATTTATTTATAGGTGATAGGAAAAGGTATTTGAAAAAGATAAATAACAAGATACCCTGATGGACTCACTCTTTTATGTTATGGGTTTCGTAAAAAGGAAAGAGATAGGCATCATTCTTAGCAATATAAGCAACCTAATGTGAAATAAAACATTAAGACATGGAATTTGGACATGAAATAAATAGGTAACCAATGAAGATAATTTGTTTATAAAGAGAGATGAGGGGTCATTTGTATATAATTTCAAGTGGTATATTTGTAATTTATCATTCCCAAATTGTTATAAATAGTCAGTTTATCATGAAAAGTGTCCCCAATGTAGGAAAATTGGTTAGATATTCTACCCATTACAAATAATAAAAATTATTTAATAGAATTTAAATTTTTTTAACCACATACTATATTTTTTAATATTTTATAGCTTTTGTGGCCAGTCCCTATTAACTTAGATATCTTATTGTTTTCATTAAAAATGAAATTGGACATCTTATCTAATTTTCATAACCAGATTCTAAAAAGGAAATTCATTTTTTAATTATAAATATTAAAATATGAGAATTTTATTTTATAAGTAGAACAAATTTTTTAAGAAACATTATTTTTTTATTAATAAAAATTATGTCTTATAGAATGGGTGGTCATAATTTACATCCCACTATTCTTTTATTTATTATTTTTCAAATATTTACTATAAATATTATATATATTTTTTTAAAACAATATAAATTATAAATGTAATATTATATACACATTATTACAAATTCATTACACCCATTGGTATTATTAAATCTCAATGGTCATATGTATTTCCAATGGTTTTGTTCTCCTTTTAACAAATATCTATAACATTAAATAATTCTAAAAAATTACATAATCTTACACTATCATATATTTATCAAAATTAATATCTAATTTCTAATAATTTTAGTTATTTGTAACGTTATAATTTGTGGTATGACCTTCTATGTATGGTTTGAGGATAAATATATCATATTTATTATTCATTTATTGATCTTTGGGAATTTCTCCTCTTCAAATTTTCATCATTATTTTTTTTATTTCCATCAACTAGTTTATTAATATTTATATATCATTTCCATTAACTATTATATTAATATTTATATATCACAGTAATAATCTATTATTATGTAAATATAGTTTTTTTCATTTTATTACAGCTTTATATACAAGAATTTATATTAATATTATGAATGGAATTAAAATATAAGGTTTTACATTCAGTACTACTTCAAAATAGTTCCCTAAAAAATCACTACGTTCAATATAATAGGAGAGGGTACTTTTTCCTACTTAAGTATTATGGTTCACATATCCCGTACTTAATATTATTAATTATCATGTTAACATTAACGAAGTGATTACTCTTATATTTTAGTACATTATCTCTTTAAATCAAGAACTATTTCCGTCATTTCTCATAAGATAATTCATGTTCTAGTTGTATTAAATTTCAACATTATAAATGCAAAGATTCTAATATGTATTTATCTAAATGAGATACCAGAATCAAAACCTTAATTTAGGTGTACTTTTGAGTGGGTGCAAGGGGATTAGATATCATCCCCACATAATCATTAATATTAATGTAAATAATGTATTTAGAAAAAAAATTTACCTTCTTATTGAACATGAGGACCCTCATACATAGGCACATGAGCCTCAACCCAGTTGGTGATGTATCCTTAAGTGCATCCAAAAGACCCAAGTTCAAAACTAGGTAGAGGAATATTTCCAAGAGTACTGTAGCATCACTGTAGCAGGTACTAACTGTACAGACTATAAACTGTGCAGGTACTGCAGTAGAACTATACACTATACAGGTCTTGTAATAAAACTATACATTGTGCAGGTACTGTAGCAGACACTGTAGTAGTTACTGTAGCAGGTATTGTTCGTTACTGTTGCAGCTTGAAAAAATCACCTTGGGAAACCAGTTTCGGATTGGAGTCCTTAAGGATTTTTGGCCACCCAGGCCTTCGGGTCAGTAGGGCTTTCGGGACACCGTTAAGGCCATAAGGCTACCTCATGGAATTTGGGGCACATGTAGTTTCCCTAGACACACTACAAAAAAAGAGCATCCATAGAAGAGGATTCAGAGCAGGTTCACTCACCAGAGTAGAACCAAATGAATTTCTCCGAATGAAAAGACATGGCTATGCCATCGGGGCCAACCTGTGCTTTCATGGGACGCCAGGACATATGACCATGCGAAGGTGGAGAACAACTATCATTATGTAGATGCGGGTGATGGAAAGTTCCATGTAGATATTCTTGTTGATTTCTCTAGGACCTTTCGGTCTTGTAATCTCCTTAGACGATGGGCCATGTAATCTCTGAGCCTATAGGCCCTATAAGTATTTTCCCTCATTCCTTAAAGGGGGGGGGGGGTTATCGTAAATCAATAAAAATGAGGGCCTTTGGGAAATTCGGGTGGGGGGAAACTCATACATAGTTATACTCAAATGGAGAGTTATAACATACATCGATATTGGTTTTTTGTTGATGATTATTATTGAAACCATTATATATACATTATACTACATTTATATGGAATTGAATGGTATGGATCTTCATTATCATCTCATTGGAAATATATGGTTCTCATAGTCATCAATTTATATCTTTGTCTAATAATGTTGGACTTTTTCAACCATTCCCATATAAGGAATAATATATTTCCATTTAAATGGCAAATTGGAAACTATTATTTCATAAAAACATCACAAGTGGAGGTTACTGATATCAAACTCACTTGAAATCCATAATCTAGAATCATTACATCCCTTCTCTAGTTTTACTAGTAATTTTATATATTCCATAACTTTAATGATGTTAATCTCTGTTAAAACTCAATAATATATAGAAATCTTATTTATTTCTTCTCTAATAATTTGATCAACTATAACCCAAATGATATGTTTTTATATTTCATGGGATGTATTATAATGATACCCATAATAATTTTAATCCATTTTCTTACAATTATAGGTATTTTATTCATCATCCACTGAGACTATGGAAATTTACAATTAACATTTGGAAAAAAAATCAATATGTAAACACTATAATTATACGAGTCATGTGTTACCACAAGAGGACCTCCTTAACATCCACGTATATCCTTATTCTCCTTTTATTAATAGAAATGGATAATATTTTTCATCATCCAATATGTAATTTAAATAATTTTGAAGGAATGGGGAACATATTTATCAATTGAATCATATAACTCCATTATTTTTATGATTGATATATATTATATTTCTTATAATTTTTTAATGATCTATATCATACATATGCTCCTCCTAGGTATTCTTTAGGATTTATGATTAAGAAATTCGTTGGGTGCGGTATGATTTTATCCCTTCAAATAACATTTCAATATCAATCCATTAAAAAAATAAGAGTATTAATCCTCTTACAATCATCCTCATGGATATGGTTCTATTTCCCATTCTTTTGATAAAATCATCTACCTTATTTTATTTTAGAGGATGGTAATGTGTTGAAAATTTATAATCTTTTATCAACAGTTTTTGTTCACTTTGACCCATATTCAATTTATAAGTTAATAAATACTTTATAATTGAGTTATCATTATATATATCACACTTTTTTCACTAGAGAAACATAGTCAAAAATAATTAATGTAAAAATTACCATGTAATGATTCACATTTTTTCCTTATAATTTTCTCTATGATATTGATATTACTTGAGAATCTATAACATTATCCTTTAGCATAGAGGCACACCACAAGACCTTATTTGATACATCACTATAAATATCAATAATATCTACACTATTGGTTAGATTTTTAAATGTTAAATGAACACAATAATATTATTCTCCTCAAGTTGCCATCACATAATTTTATCCAATTAAAATTAAACTCTATCAGGTTAACATGGTTTTGTTAATTTAAAAATAATGGTAAATTTTTCTAAAAGCATTTATGGTGTCCATATTATACCAGATGGAAATAGAAATCTATTATAGTTGTTATTATATCCCTTTATTTAATCACTATTGACTTATAAGGATCAACATATAAACCCTCTATGGTGAATAAATTTCCTGTGAAGGATACTATGTGTAGCCACAATTCACACTTTTTGAATTTAGAGTAAATATTTTTGTACCATAAATACATAAAAATTGTCATATGGTCAAAAATTTCACCCATTCATATATAATATATGAGAATATAATATCTAAATACTATTTGAAATAAAATAAATAACATGATATTTTATTCATCAGTTTCATAATGATAGAATGTGAATTTTAAGATAAAAATTAATTAGAATTAGTTTATTGTATCAATATCTTGTATAAAAAGTTTCATTAGTTATATCCCTGATTTTAACTCCTATATTATGATATTTTGATTATGTTTAAGTATTTTAGAAGTGTTAATCCACTTGAATTTGAGAAAATAAGTCATCAAATCAAGCTATGTAATAATTTTTCTTAATTTTTATCCTATTTAAAAATGATAATAAGTGCATATACACATATATCAATTTCATATTTAAACAAATTAGATTGGTGTACCCCATAGTAAATCACATGGGAATATAAATCCTTCTGAGTATTGTACATTATATTTTTCTTTAATTCCCATAGTTTAATTAGGGTTGTTTTAAAAGGTCTCCTTAACATATTCCAATCTCTATGAATGAGTTCAATGAAAACCACAAACTCACCATATAAGGAAATGTTAGGAAATTCAAAAAAAATCAAACGATTCATTCAAAATTAATATATCATCAATATTTATTTTATTAAGGACCATTTTTATGACCTATTTTTTATTATTAGAATTCAATATCAATAAATGGGAAGTAATTTTCAGAGGTAATCGATATTCATCCTTAGTCACAATGATTATGGTGGATGGATTTCAGAAATGAAATGTTATTTCTCCATCTTATAGATTCAATTGTGGTATTTATAATCCATGCGAAAAATTAAATAAAAATTATTGAATATAAAATTAATAATATTTATTGGTAGTATATTTGCATAAACCAATATTAGAGAATATTTTCAGAAATAACATGAAATAATTAAATCACCTAGTACTTCTAAAGACAAATAATTATTCATTTATGAATGTTTAAATTAGTTCTTCTAATAAAAATATTACATATGGTGCAGTGAGAGAAACCTATGAATAATAATACATTTTAGGTTTTTGAGTGGATGATAAGTGTCCATTTCACTACTTAAATATAATTATACACCATAGGAAAAATTATCAAAAAATATTTCCATTTCACATTAATCATTATAAATATATGATGTTGTGTGTACTCGAAATTAGAATGATTTGAGCATTCTATTATATAATGTTCAAATTAAATATAATTAATTCAATCAAAAAAGAGTACTACATTTGGTTAAATATTTGATGTTGTATATTATTAAATCTATTGGATATATAATGTGAGTTTCTATATAAATAAAATTTACATTAATTTACCCAATAAGTATTAGTAAAATTATAGTATCTAATTAGTATTTAAACCTTGATATCACATCCAAAAATATCCTCATTGATACCAATTTATTTTATATATATAATTTTTGGAGATTTGGTTTTAAGACACCATATAAATAATTGATCTTATTTTTAGTTCATTGATAAATCTAAACACTTATCTAGAAATTATAAATATATATTTTTTCAAATAAAAAATGGATTCATCTAATTTTTGTTTTACCTTGAGAAATTATCACTCCAGTCTTGTGTAATGATTTCATGGATTTTTTTATTTAAAATACAATACTAAAATAATCTCATTCTCTAGATTTAATATATTACATTCACCATTTTTTCTTGGTGTCAATCCACCATTTATCCACTTCATCATTCAAACAATAATATGTTAAAATGACTTATTCATGATAAAAACACTAAATAATAGAATTTTTTTTCCATTGGTTATTATTATTTCATATAAATCATCAGATTAAAAGGAATGACAAAGAGGGTGGTCATTATAGTATGAAGTAATTGACAACATATTTCTCATTTATTTTGTATAATAGTTTTACTATGTTGACGGTATCTATCATATCTTAAGATTTTTGGATGAGCATATCAATGATATGTTTTACTCCAAATCCCATCTCATTTGAGTTTTTATGGGAAAATGATTTCCTTGTTCATTTCACTCAATATTCACTTGATTCCTTCTAATTATATCCATTCAAAAAAACAAAAATGGTTATTATAAGTATTAACAAATAATTATCAAATTTATAATATGGAAATAAAAATACATATAAATATTCTCTAACCATCGACACCATTCTATGACATATTCTGATCAACCTATATCACATTTGGTACAACCTAGACTGTTTAAGGTATTATACAAATAAAAAATCACTTACATTATATACAAAATACTCTTATATAAAAAAATATAATCCAACAATAATATAAATATATAATAAATTATAATACAATAATATCCATTACAAATGATACCACTAGATCCTATTGATTTAGTATATTTGAATATTACATAAATAAATGACATATTTATAACATTTTTTTATTTATTACATAATATAATTTTAAATTAATCCTCTCTATACCTATCACATATTATATAATCCATCAATACTGGGAGAATTTTAACATTTGAAAATTGTGAGATCATAAACTTAGTAACTGGTAAATCATAAGATATATCAAACTTTTGAAGATATGATTAAATATTGATGATCATAAATGATTAAGCATAATATGAATAATTAGGAATGTGGCAATAATCATAAAATAATATCATGGATCATAACATAAATAATATATTTAACATGTGAATTTGGAAATACAATGTAATGTGGGAGAAGAAGAAAATATAGAAAACCATATCATGTGTCAAGGATCTATTCCATGTTCATCATCACATAGTAGAGAAACATGTACCATAATATAGTGAATTAAGATAAACTCCCTTTACCCACAACATATATCTTTCAAGATATATTCTTTACATAATGAAATATTGGTACATATAATTTCAGGCCCTCCCATGGCAAATTGATGAACTATAGAGATGTGTGCCACACGAACCTAAAAATAATCAGTTATAATATAGAATAATTAACTGATGATAATAAAATGGGTTACACAATAATTTTATAAAAAAATAAAATTAACCAATGAAATCTACTAAAAATTTAATATTTCACTAAAACATATCCCCAGTGAAAAATAATGAACATTAGTGGATGTTGACATAATAAAAAATCTAGAGAAAATTATTATATTTTAAAAAACAATAACAAAAATATATATTAATTTAGTATTTAGTTTTAAAATATATAATTTAGAAAATAGGTATTTTAAAATAAATAATAATTTTAATAATAGTTACTTTAAAAAATCATGGAATCTAGAAAATTAATTTTTATAAACCACTAAAATCATGGTGAGAAAAAGAGGATTAGTGAGAAAAATAATTGCAGGGAGGTGGAAAAATCTCATCATGATTTAATAAGTATGTAAATATTTGAAGAAAAATTAATTAATATATCACATGACTAGAGATAAGAACAAATATGAAACACTATACTGAATATTCACTTGTAGAAGAAATATCATCACATAAAAATAAAATATAATGACTGTTTAACATAAAAATATCATGTAACATCAATAATAAATAAATGAGTTGGGATATTTTATGTATTTATATAATCCCGAAATATAAATAGATGTGATGAAAATAAATATTTATTTGTTGATTATTTTCATACATCTTCTCCCAATTGAAATTTAGACACATATGATACCAAGTTTTGATATAGGTTATATGCGGAACCCATACATTTACTCTTAACACTAATGAACACATCTTTACTCCTTAATAATTACCATAAAATCTATAATAATGTATTATATGGACTTATAATGAACTATTAAAATTTATACTATTAAATTATTTTCATTTATTATTAATAAATTAGTTCATTTTTATTTTTTGTCATCATTGGATACTAGTAGTTTTGATTTCTTTATACCAAGGTTTGGTATCGTGATGCCAATCAACATTCATTGAAATAAATTTCATCATTTTCATATTATTTATGGTAGTGGAATCGTATAACTGAATTTATTTTTTTCTTTCTTATGTTTATTTAATTGATGATATAGTTATAATTTTTATAAACGTAATTCATGAATGTACTATTTTGGTTGATTATTATCAATAATAATTATATAATATATAATGTTAATTAATTTTAGTTTTAAGCCTAAAGAACATAATAATAATATAAATAATTCATTAAGAAGAAATATTTCCATTAATTAATGTTGGATACCCATTAGCGATAAAACCAATGAGTAACATCATTCATGAATGTTTTTGAACGACCCAAAATTAGAACATGTAAAATTAATGAATCCGTAAGTTTATATATTCATGTTTTGAAAATATCATTTTGATTTACTAATAATAATGTGAACTATTAATAATTTATGTTGTTAATGAGATTTATACATTGTAGATATTATAATGCATTTAAAAAATTTATTTTAGAAATAAAATCCAAATTGGGGGGGTGGGGTCATACCTCCTAATGATTTCCTTCATAATGAATGATTTATGCCCCATTTATGGAACCATAATCATCCTAAAAGGAAATTTGATTAAATGAGTTGTAATTTCGACATACATCCAAGGGGTAAATATGGAGGGATGTTTTTTTGGTAATGGTATAGGAGGATTCCTTCTGGGAATTATTTTTAGTGGAAAATTATAAATATTTCAATGCTTAATGAATTGAAATTTTTTTATAATGTAATTATTTTCGGTAAGTTGAAAATAGGTATTATAATACTACCTATATTATTAAAATAATTTCTTTTTCTTTATTTCTATAATTTTAAAATTATCAATTATTCTATAATTCTTACACTTTACCCATCCCATTTACTTCTACACGGTAACATATATGTTTTACCAAAAATAAAATAGACCATATGACATTATTTTTTTCCTTGAATGAGAAAAATAAAATCTTTTTATAAAATTTATTCTATAATTATTAAAAATTTCTTATTTAAAGAGATATATGTAATACTTGTGAACAACCATGTATTACAAAAAAAATTTGGAAAGGAATTATTATAATATACTCTTCACCCTTCGCAATTAATTTAATATATGATAATGTTTATTATAAATGGTTAGTATATATTTTCTAACACATTATTCGTTTATTGAATGGGTTTATATTCATATTATAAAATATTAAATTTTCAAATTCATTTATATTTATCCTCAACCTCCAAAAATACTTCTAATGGTTATATAATCTATTTTCAATCCTAACTATAACCAGACGTGTTTTTATAAGATTATTTAATATTAATATAACATTTATTTATTGAAAATATAATAATATTTACAATGTTTTCCCATATTTTCATATTAGTATTTTGTGTAATTTAATTCATGGAAAATAATTTGTATTAAGATTTCATGTTCTTGGTATTTTTATTTACTTTTGTTTCAATACTTCTTGTAATTTACATAACGATGGTTCATATTTATATCCCAGAGTGTATTAAGATCATATTTTTAAAGTACATTTTATTATTTAATAATATATATAATCTATTATTTTTATTTCTGTTATTTTTATAACTAATTGTTTTTAGATATTTAAATAAAAAACACCTCACTGTTACACCATCTCTATAATTGCTTGATATTTCCAGAGATTCAATGTCTCTAAATAAAAGTGTAATGAATTTATCCTCGAAACCCAATTGATAGAATATTACCAAGTAATTTTTAATATAAAATAAAATCACATCACTTTTAATATTATTTCTATATATTTAATATAAATAATTCAACAAATAAAAATTTTGGGGTGCATAGAAACACTATGATTTAGTTAATACTCTACTAATGTCATTTAGTTTCTGTTAGACCTCGATCTCCTCTGAGGATATAAATGATCTTTTCATAAAAAAAAATAATTCATGATTCACACCCTTAAGGCTATATTTATTCATGAAATTTAAATTTTCATGTATTTGCTAGGACACAAAATACAATAGTTGAGTTAAATTATTATTGATAAATTTCCATTTTTCAGTAATAGTTCCCTTATTATAAATTTTAAATTTATGAATAATCCATTTTGAATAATCATAAATGATTTATAAATAATTTATTAATAACACAAATTAAACATTACATCATTATCTATGTGGTTATATTTATATTTCCTGGATATCATTCCATCATGTTTACCCAATCCAATCATAATGAATTTATAAAAATAATTATTAAAACAAAATAGAAACAAAACTATTTAAAACCATTTACAAACCATAATCAATTTAATAATTTTTTTTTTAAAATCCATTGAACATGAATACAATTATTATTCATATCTATTCCAATACATGATTACAATACACATCTTGATACATTTTATTATAGACACATATAGTGAACAGAATACTAAAAGTGGAACTCTGATCTCTTTTTATACTCAGACCCTCTAAAAACACTTATTTCTTCATAATGTTTTTTGACATTATTTTACAGTTACCTAATGAGTCGTAAAAATTATTTTCATCATATGTAACATGATTCCATTGATTAAAATTTAAACAAATGTGTTGATACAATTATTTTGAAATCTAACCAAGATACCCAAGACCAAATATCAATACATAAAACCAAATAACCTCAAGTGTATTACATGGCCACTAGAGGGAAAAAACAACTTCCAACGGATACCATATAATCATTGGAGAATATTTCTTAGAAAAATATAATTTTATGTATATAAAAAAAATCAGCGTTACAAAACAAAAATCATTCTAAATAAAATAAAATAATGAAATAGTATATCATAATACAAGGGAAAATTTTCAAAAATTGACATGACTTTATAACTTAAGGACAAGGATGAAACATATATATATTTATAAAAAATTCTGTAATGAATCATAGTATAACATTCTAACATACCCCCATTAATTGAGCTCCTAAAATCCATTATTGATGAAAAATGTATGCTTTCCATTTCATATATCATGATAAAAACTGTGTACACAAAGAGACCCACATTGAGATATGAAGGTATTGTTGATTAATACATTAGTTAACTAGTTTTACATGAACCACACCCACTAATTCTCATGAATTATATATTCCAATCCATATAAAAATTCAATTTGAGAAATAAATAAATATTTATTAGTTAAAAAGTTCTTAAAATGAATTTTAATATCTGATAATAAATTTCAAGCACTCATTATAGAGAATTATGACTTCTATATAAACTAAATTATTATATGTATATATATATCAATGAAACAATAGTTATAAAACATTAGGAGTAATGTGAAATTTAAAACTAATCAAACATTAATCCATCTATAAACCAAAAAAATTATATTTATAGTAAATTTTCAACCATAAAATTGTATCTATATTGGTCTCCTGAAAATTTACTTGGCTATTTACATCCACTCCACTTGGTTATATCCAACAATGGTGTTCTCAATGACCATATTGTTAAATTAATTTCTAAAACCAACCATTGTCCCTATCAAATGATACAATTTTCAAATATATTATTGTCAATATATCATCATGTCAAAGCTAATTTATGATAAAACTCCATTTATATAAAAATAAAATAACATGAATTTTCTACCCCAATATCTATGATTTTCATTAAAAATACTAATTTTGGTTAATAAAAGATTTAGTGAAAGCTTCATTTTATGTAATTAATTTCTCCAAATTATTGGATGTAATCCCACTTTAAATAATTAAATTGAAAAATATATGAATCCCAAGACAAATAATCCAATAAAAAAATAAAGGTAAATGAACCACCTTTTTTAGATGAATTTTGTGAAATGTATCATATTTCTTCTAGCTGATGACCATAACAAGAAAATTACCTAATTATTTTATACAAATTATTCTAAAACCATAGTTATTGGTCATAAGTAACAAAAATTTTTATTTAAAGGTTGTTTGTGTGGATTTTGAATTTTTGGAATGACTATGTTCTAAATCAATATTACCTCAATCGGACTAAGTTTCAAATTACATTATATTTATTTATTTTCATAAATACTATATTATTTGAAATAATAATATATAAATAAATACCTATAAGGTATATAATATTATTGTTAAAATTTAAAACTATAAAATGGTGAAGGACCCCGATTCCATTTTAGATAATTCTATTAGAAAAAATAAATACTCCACACTCTCCTTATTAAGAGACATAATTAAAAATGATTTTTTAAAGGATAATGATATATTATATAATAGTTTAAATTTTTTTATACAATTATAACTATAAGAACAACATTTTTCTTTTGAGGGATGGGTCTTCATTTTTCGTTTCTATTTACATTGATTATAAAAAATGGGGGGAATCGTGGTAGATCTGGAAATTTATAGGTTAAATGTTGTGTACTCCCAAGTACATGTCGTGTGTAAGTTAGGCGTGTACAGACCAAGTGATGTCTAAGAACATGTAATGTGGTGACCATGTAAAAATAATATACTACATTGTCTGTACTGCTCCATAACATGCAATGTATTTTCATTTCTGGGTATCAGTTGATTCAAAGATGTGTGTGGACCCCTGGGATGCATGTAAGATGTGTGATGACCCAACGACCTTCATATGATGGAGTACATAAAAGATAATACACAACTTGTAGTCCCCAATACATGTCATGTACATTTATTTTTATTTGTTTATATGGGATATCATCACATCTCATTTCAGAAAATTCCTTCTTCCTCCTCATTTGTAGAACATTGTCACTCTAGGAGGACATGAATGTTTCTCCTTATAGATTTTTTCACCCAATATTCATTCTTCAATCCATCATTGGCTGCGGGATCCCATCGAAAAGGTTAAAAACATGTACCATCTTCATCTCGTGTCTGCTTACCTCAAAAACTATAGTTTTTATTAGAGTAGAATTGCCAAAATATGATGGAAAAATAGATCTATGAAGATCAACTACGAATTGGAGTATGATAACAGACGTTCCTAGGCCTATGAGTCTATGGTAGTTGGTTTATACATTTTTTTCTATTTTCATGGATATTTGAGTGGTGCGGCCTTAGGCGTGCCTACGTATATTTTGAGTGAGACCCCACTATAGCTGCAAATTCATTTTCAATTAATTTGTAAACCCATGGGATGCCTTTGTGCATACCCTGTTGCATAATGTTCATAAGAAATGTCAGGAAAGAGAAAAATGCTAATTGGTACATTTTGGCTCGATGTTCCAAAATGCATATAAATGGTCAGATATGTTTTTAAACCATTATGATCAATTTGATAAATCATGATTACTCTTGTTGAAGGCATTCAATAACATTGTGTTGTTGTGTGATTGCCTTTGGGATAGTGAAATTATACTATTTAGATTGTATTTCTGGTATTTTTTATTTTTTAAATGTGATATATATGTAATTTCTAAATTTCATATGCTAGATCCATTTGGTTTTGTTTAGAATGGACAATACATTCTTGAATTATATTGATCATAGGTTGGGATTGGACCAAATTATTATTCGGTTTGACCATGAGATTGGGTGGTGTGGAGGTCAGATTTAGGCAGTGTGATTGTCTTGTTGGTCATGGACCATGTGACTTTGATGGAAATTCTATCAGATTCTGAGCAACATGGTCACATGGGAATGAGGTTCCAGAAATGTCGTCTTTTGGGTTCTATTATTAGTGATTAGCTCTCTCCCATTATTTGGGATGTCTACACATAGATGACTCAATGATGAGGTTTTTTTGACCGCTCATGTGGTTAGAGGACCCTGTAGTTGTGGTTAGGTGGTTGTGGATTGTGTGTTCTTGGTGTAGAAGCCATGTGGAAGGTGATGAGCCTTAAGATTGTCTGGGTGTACCAAGTGGCGTCAGCACTAGAGATATGTGGTGTTAGTAGGCATATGGTGCCAGGTTACTACTCCTTGGGTGTGCCTACAAGATGTCAATACTGAAGACATGAGGTTTCAAGATGCACATGATTCTAGGTTAATATTTCATGGGCTTGCTTTCGAGATGTCAGTACTTGAGACACGAGGGGTCTGGGGGCACATGTCACCAGTTTGCATGACCATGCCTCTAGTGATGGCCAAAGCATGTGATACTCCCTAGTGGCTGCTGAGATCAAATGGAGATGTTTTTAAGGGGGAATCATTCTATATGATTATTTCTTGATTAAAAAAATATTTTATGTACACATCATTGGGTGGAATCATACAAAGGTTCATCTCTCACCCTACTTGAGCCCATCTGGATGCATGTAGACATCCTTGATTTATATGCAAGAAAGAGATCAGCTTCAAGAGCTAGATCATATTAGATTTTTCATTGGGAATTTCTATATACCCTAAGGTTATGTCTAGGTGGAGTTTAATTTGTTTTATTTTCTTTCCTATATCAGCATGCTTACATTATTTTTGTAGATATTGTTTTTTATCGATGGGTGTCATAGTTTTTTACCTACATGTTTTGATTTAGATGCATAATTTATTGATTCGGTAATAGTTATTAGTGGAGTTCATCTTGTTGTTATATTATCTTCTATCACTCTTTTTTAGATATTTATTTCATTGTTTACCTATTCTTGATGTCCTTCTACTATGATTTTCTGGTTCGAGTATCCTATGTCTCTATTATCGTAGCTTGTTTTATTATTATTCTTGTACTAGTACCATATTTACATTAGTGAGGGTATATCCTACCCACTATACCCATTTACACACTTTCTATTAGTCGTCATACTTTGGAGTTTGGGGAGGTTCACCTAAGGTGGTAACACCTGACCCGTTTAGCAATGTTCGAGTAGCTCTTTAGGGTTGGGGATGTTACAAAGTGGTATCACATGAAGTTGTTATTTATAGAAATTTAATAGCAGATTGTCATTGTCTAGTAAAGATATCAATACTTATTTTTTATTTCTTTTAGTATTTCTATTTTTTATATGGTAGAATTGAGAATGGTTTTTTATTATAACTTTGTTTCTAGCCTGTGCTTCGGTTCCTACTGCCCAAGGTATGAGGGATGCACCAAGTTACCTTGGGGGAATTGTTTTTTTCATCTTCTCAAATAATTATTTATATGATTTCCACCATGGTGGCTCACTTATTATGTGATCTTATTGATTGTGATATGTGAACCTTAACCAAATGAGGTACGGTTGAAATAAATTGGACCTTGTCCTGGTATGGCAAGGTGTAATTGTTTGGCTTTTGGTAGTCCCAATTCTAGGGTATTTCAATTTCATAACCGCAGATATAGTTTTTGATGTGATAATACCATGTTAATAATTTCAATTACCATGATATAGATGCTTCTAAAATGCGAATGGTGGAATTATAGATAGAATTTCTCATTTATTGAAAATCAATATTCCATGCATTAAATTACATAAAATTGCATGTGGCATGGAATTTGGGCCTAGCTAATATGTGAGCAAGAAGGTAATATGAATAAGGTGATGTTGATCACCCGGATTGGGAATCCTAGATGTCTATTTGAGGTAGTTTGTCTCCCAGGATTGGGTGACTCGGTCGTTGCTTTGAGGAAATGATGGTTGTTAGGACGAGCATAGCCTGAGATACTTTTCATACATTCCTATACTAAGGGTGGGTAAGGAGGCCTTGCGTCGTGACACTATGGGGAATGTTTGTGATGGGGGATAATAATTGTAGTAGTTATGTGATGCCTCTTTACTGTGATCTTTACCTATGTTATATAAATATATATTGTAATATTTGTGGGTTTTTTGACCATTTATGGTATTCTGTGGGTTCCTCCTAGATGAATCTATGGAAGAAAAGGTGTGTGATGGTATTGCATTGTGGGAGCACGATTTGGTTTGGAAACCAATGGGATAAGATGATCATGAGATGAAGGTATAGACTGAGGGGAAGGATCATGTTCAGGATTGCATTCCAGTAGGGTAGTTGCCGATATTTTCCGCATTTGGGTCGTGGCTTGATGAGCCGCACTGATATATCCTGGGGTGTGTTTTGCAGGGGATTGATAGAGGTGCATAAGGTTAATAGCCCCATATAAAATATCTGATGGGGGTGTTCTAGTCACGACACAAGCCATTTTTCTATGCTGAGGGGGAGGGGTGTCCACATGTGGCTGAGAACAGGATAGAGAGCATGCAGATGATCCTCAAATAACTCGAGATGACTACAGAGTGGCAGGTCAAGATGGCGATTTATATAGTGAGAGGAATGGTGTAGAGTTTGTTGTATTTCCTGTATCAGGCTCATGGACAAGAAGGAATTGCATTCAAGGACATCTAGGATAGTTTTTTAAATCAAATTCTCTTGGATATTCTGAGGAAAAAATTGAGCTCAGGAGTTCATGAGCCTTCCTTATGGTGACATGTCCATAATGGACTAAACAAAAACCTTCACTAAGCTATCTCACATTGAAATTGGTATGGAAAGATATGACACCTCAAGGTTGAGGTGTTTTGAATATGGTTTATTGAATTCCATTAAGGTATAAGTAATCAATTTCAGGTTGACCTTGTTCTTGACGGTGATGAATGAGGCAGTCATATATGATGGAAACTTGACAGAAAAATCATGTATGAGCCAATCAGTGGCTTCAAGTGATTGTTAATATATCAAGAAGCAATTCCGGGATGAGTTCCAAAAGGGCAGTAAATCCATGGACTTAGCTATTCCACCACTTGGCAGTTAATCAATGTTTTTCATTCAGTGTAGCCAGCCAATGCATGTCCGAACTGAGTGTGTTAGGACTCCAAAGGACTGCAGGGCATGTGTATATGTCGGCCTTCAAGAGAGGTTCTACATGACATCTTCTCCATAAGATGATAGGTGGCGTCCAGGATAGATGGTGGCATCTGGGGTAGATTCAGGTTCGGTACCAGGTGAGGGTAGTTGAGGATCAACTGCATGCAGAGAACATGGTAGAGACAGCGGGAACCAAATGAGGGATTAGTGGTCAGTGACAAGAGAAGCACCACAAGGAGGTCAGGCATTATGAAGTTGTACTTTGGGCCAGGTGCATGCCATGAAGCTTCCAAAGGATGAACATGTTTATGATTTAATTACGGTCTGAGGTATGCCATGGGTATGGTCGTGATGTTCTTGATTTTTTCAGGGCATGCCCTGTTGAGGCTTGACCATTTTGAGTGCATGATGTGCACTAAATTTTTTTGGAATGAGGAGATGATGGTTAGTGAGTTTGGAACCATGTTAGCTGTGTGATATATATATATATATATATATATGAAATGTGTGGCATCAGGAGCAACAAGGATGTGAAATACTTGAGGACTCGTGGGTATTGGGGCATCGAGGATGTGGGTTTCATGAGGTTCAAGGGGCCATATGTGGTTTTGAGAATCCATTGGATGTATGACCTTGTTGAGGAAAGAACCAATGTGGCGTGGGATATGTTTAGGATTTGGGAATGACATAGGGGGGCCTGATATAGTGCAAAGTTGACAATGTATCATTGGAGATCTATGTGTCTGGGTAATAGGTCGATGAACCTTTGATTGATTTGAGTTTTGTGACAGAGTGGTATGGGTTTTTCTTCACCATCCATTGAAAATGAAATTTAAGTATGATATTCTTTAAAGGGAGAAGTTTGAAAAAACCTGGTTAGTCCTTTGAGGTATGGGTCTTCTTTTTCTTTTTCTTTTTGTGTTGTTTTTTAGAAAAGGAGGAAAAAAATAAAGTTCTAGAAATTTCAAGCTTACACGCCGTGTATTTCTATGTACATGTCATGTGTATGTTTGGATTTTATGGAACGAGTTTTTTCTTAATACATGCCATTTGGGGAATGTGTAAAAATAATATACCACATGTCGTGTAGTGTTCATTAACATGTCGTGTATTTTCCTCTCTATGTGTCGGCCGAGTCCTAGTCGTGTGTTGACTTGTGTGATGGGTCTAAGACATTTAATGACCTAAAACCCATATATATTGGAGTATGGACAAGACACAACAAGGATAATAGTCCTTAATACATGCTGTGAACATTTATTTTTATTTTTTTATATAGGAGAGCATCAAGTCACGTTTTGGAAAATACCTTCTTCTTCCACTTTTTCAGAACTCTGTCACTTTAGGAGGCCGAGAATGTTTCTCCTCCTAGATTATTCATATGAAATATGTTCTTCAATCATTCAGTGGATAAATGATCTCATCAAGAAGGAAAAAGATGTCCAAACACTTCCATTCTTGTCTCCTTGCCTTATACACCGTAGTTTCCATCCTATTAGAATTACAAGAATTTGATGGAAACATATATCTATGAATATCAGCATTGAATTAGAGCTCGATATCATATGTTCCTACGTCTATGAGTTTATTTTAGATGGGGAATATCCTGTTTTGTGTTTTTTTGGAAATTTTGGTGGCACATCCTTTGGCGTGGTTTCAGTTATTTTGAGAGAGACACCGTTATAGCTACTAATGCATTTTGAATTAAATCATGGGATGCCTTTGGGAATACCCTATTTCCAAATTTGATTGTGAAATTCAAGGAAATAGGTTGACACTCATTGCAATATTTTATATATGGGTTCAAAAATGGTTATAATTGAGCTTATTTGGTTTTAAATCGGTAAGTTTAGTTTGGAAAATCAAATTAGGCTTGATAGAGGCATTCAAGTCCTTAGTGCGGATGTGTGATGGTCATTGGGCCTATGCAATTAAATTGTATAGATTGTTTTTAAAGTTTTTTTGATTTGATTAACAATAATAAATATGTAATTTCTGAATTTCATATGCAGGAACCTTTGGGTTGTGTTGGGAACGGATGATATATTCTTCAATGATCATAAACAAAGGTTGGTCTTGGCTCAGATATTTGGGTGGATTGACTAAAGGATTGCGTGTCATTGACATTAGATTGTGGATGTGTGACTATCAGGTTGGTCATGGTCTGGTTTAATTGGATGGAATGACCATCAGATTTTGAGCGACATAGTTGCATTGGCATGAGGTGTTAGAGAGGTTTTGTCTTGGGTTCTATTTTTAGTGACTACCGCTCACCCATGATTTTTGTTTTGTGCACATAGATGACTCCATGATGAGGTGATTTTGACCTATCTTGTTGTTAGAGGCGCCCATAGTGGCAGTTTGGTGGTTATGGTTTAGGGGTGCATGTCGTGGAAGCCGCATGGAAGGTGAGGAGACTTAAAAATGTTTGTGTGTGCCTTCAGGACATTAGTACTGTAGATATGAGGTGTCAAGAGGGACATGGTTCCAGTTTACTTCTACATAAGTGTTCATGCGAGATGATGATACAGGGGACATGAGGTGTTAGTAGGCACAAGGTTACAGATAACTATTTCTTTGGCATGCCTTTAGTATGTCAGTACTTGATACATGATTTGTTTGGGGGCACATGGTGACAGTCTTCATGATTGAGATTCCAACAACGGCTGAGGAAGTTGATACTCACCAGTGGTTACTGAGCTCTAGAAGGGTTTTGGTTTATTTTTACATCGTACTATTTCCTTATTTTTTTCTTAAAGACTTATTGTAGGTACACATGATTTGGTGGTATCCTACTGAGACTCATCTCAAACCCCACACAGGCCCTTCGGGACACGTGTAGACTTCATAGGTTTTTGTGCTGGAAAGAGATCAACATTTGGATCTAGATCACATTAGGTATTTTGTGTAGATTTTCATAGACCCTGATATCATTCAAAGATCAAGTTTACTTTATTTTTTATTTCTTGTATCAACATTCTTACAATATTTTTGTAGCTATAGTTTGATAGGCATGGGTGCCATTATTTTTGACATGTATGACTAGTTGTGGATGCATGCTTTTTGGTTTTGAATGTTGTTATAAGTGGTGTTCAGCATGTTGTTATGTTATCTTCCATCACTCTTGTTTATATATTTCTTTCACTATTAATCTTTTACTGAGGTTATTCTTCAATGCGGGTGTAGTTCACGTTTTATGGGACATTATTTTCATTGAATGTTTTATAATTATACTCAGAGCAGTACCTTATTTTCCTCTAATTTGGTATGGCCTCCCCACTATACCCATTTACACCTGGGCTGCTAATCTGCATCCTTTGACTTTTGGAGGGTTGCACCTAAGGTGGTATCATCCGACCCTTTTAGCACTGTTTGGGTGGATGTTCCAGTCTGTGACGTTAATATAATATCAATTAAGGACATACTATTACAATACATTGATAATACATCCAACGCAACATCCACAAATAAGCTCATAGAAATAAATAACTATCACATATGTATAAATAAAGAGTGATAAATAAGGATTGTATATTATGAGTAATGCCTCAATTTTCCATAAGAATTTTATTTTTTATTTCTACTGAATTAGAGGTGTTTACGGGTTGTTAAAATCATTAATCATATTAAATTTACATGTTTTCCCTCAAAGTCAATAATTTTACCATAGTTGATGATTCTTCCCATGGTCAATCTATTTTTTTTTCATGATCGATATTTTTTTTCATCATTGAATGTATTTCACATGATTAATAGTTTATTCTAATAATAGATACTTTTTCTCACATTTTAATAGGTTTTATCTTATGCTCAATATTTTTTTCTCATGGTCAATAAATTTTTTATAACCATCAATTAATTTTTCTCATGGTTTATTGGATTGTTGTCAAGTGTAATTTTTGTTCTCAAGATTGATATGTATTTTCAGGGATGATAATTTTTTCTCAAGGTTGATTGTTTGTTACCTTGGTGGATCAGTTTGGTCTCACATTCATTAATTTATTCTTACATTTGATCGATCCATTCTCATTATCATTGGTTAGATTAAATATTATGTTGATTTATTCTCATATTCGATATTTTGTTACCACAGTTGATGTGTTTCTTTTCAAAATCGAACCATTCATTGTAATTGATGATATTTTAATATCATGGTTGATCGCCTATCTTATTCAATCATTTGGTTTTTAAATTCTACCCATTAGATCACATTGAATATGGTTTTTTAGGATCAATCATTCCACTTATTCAATCCATTATCATGGATAATCACTTAATAGTTAGTTAATTTTTTTTAAAAATTCCTTATTTTTTAAAATACCCATAACTTTCTCAAATCATATAAAAAAATTAAGAAAATATTATGTTATTGAAATATACAATAAATTTTTTTCAATTTTATTTCATGGACTAATCCCATTATTTTAATTAACTAAAATATGTGGTTTTAAATGATTTATTCCATGTATTTTAAATGAAACAAAATTTATGCTACATAAAAAATGAAATTTCTCTACCCTGAATTCTGTATAATATTTAAAAAAATGTATATAACGTAATAAAATTATGTTACTTCCCACATTTTAATAATTCATTGTTCCTTTGTTACTGAATGAACTATTCAATTAGGATTAATCCTTGAGATTTATTTTCATTCAATCAGAGCCATCATGAAAAGGATTATAGGAATGATTGGAATCACAGATCTATCACTCTCGATTTTCTACAACAATGTGCCATATTTGGGGTCAAAGCATGATTTTCATTTATAATTATATCATGTATTAAATTATTTAACAATTAATATATTTATTACCTATATATAGTAGAATAAATCATATTCTCTTTCTGTTGTTTTATATAAATCATGATTTGGACTTTTTTCCAGGTAGGGTGTCTTTGTTCCCACTAATTTTTTATATATATTAAATTAAAATAAATTTTTCCACAGGATGGGTTGTACGAATTAACTAATGGAGATAATGAAAAATGTTAAATTTAATTCAAATGTATGTTTTGTTTTCTCATGATTTATAATAATTTGTTTTGTTAAGTGACAATTATTATCCAGGATTATGAGATGGTGTTATGATAATTTTATGGATATAGTGGATTAACTCACCCATAATGTAAATTAATAACCTTTAATAGTTTTTATTATATTCAGCACTCATAGAAGAATAAATACACATATTTAGCAAATAATCAGGTTTCCAAGTAAATTTGATTTTATAATAAGGTAACCATGCATAAGAAAATGATTTAATGTGAAACACCGCTATAATTGAATTACATAAAATTATGTTTTTGGGATCCTATTTATGTCTATATAATGTATTATTTTTCTTATTTTGGTTGTGTTTATTTATTGGGTTTTTTATGATGATGGTGTTTATTGTTTTGTTGCGGGATGTGTTGCAGGTAGTGGATGATTGGAGGTTGATATGGGGTTGTGGTGGTAATTAAATGGGTTATTATATGAAGACATTTATTAGTGTCATGGTAGAAGTAGAATACAAATCAGGATGGTGGAATTTAATAATGAAAGTTGGGAATCCCAATTTTTAAATTTAATAGACGAATTAAATAATATTAAATATCCTGTTTCTAAAATATAATTAAATGAAAATTGAATATTGTTGGGTTTCACCATATATGTGGTTAATTACCTAAACCATTGAACAATTTTTTTTTATTTAATCACCTATAAAGGTGGATGTTTCTATTTAAAAAAAATAAAACTAGTGGTTCTGAGTAGTTGTTCTAGGGTATGTGTTCTATCTTGTAGGTGACAACAAGTGGTAACATTAGGTTGATATTGATGATAAGGTTAAGATGATGGAGTATTACTATGAAACAAGAAAGTATTTCTTAGGGATTTTGTATATTCATATATATATATATATATATATTCCTTTATTTTCATGTTACTTTTATACACACCTCAATCGAATCCAGTATCATGTTCTGAAACTAAGGAAATATTGGCAATTTTATGCAGTTTCTTTTATTTTTAACATCAGTTACTGTGGAATATTATTATATGATTTGTTGTAAAAAATATTTTAATATAGGATAACAAATAATGACATTATAAATTATTTATGGTATATTTTTTCATGTAAAATATGAAATAAATTTCATATAAGGATTATTATACAAGATTTCTCACATCGGTTATAATAAATATAATCTGTAAAAGGAAATTTTTAGGGGCCTGTTATGTTAGTTATATTATTACCAACATGAAAACATTTTTACCACATATTTTCTTTCATAACCAGAGATAATTGTATGTATTCATTTTTTTTACATTTTTTATATGAAAACAAATGTGATAAATATTAATTTTCCGGGTTTACAACATTAGTTATATTAAAACCAATAGAAACCGTCTTTTTCCATGATAGTTTAAAAAATGTATTATATATTTATATATTAAATAAAATTAGATTAACTGATCCCTTACCAATTGTATTTAATATATGTATCATAAGAATCAACATAAAAAAAATTCAGTAGCATAGAAATTGTGGCAGCAAAAAAATTGTAATTTGACATTTCATCATTAAAATTTATATTACAAATAAAATAAAACCCAATCAGCACTGTGAAAAGATTAATGGGGTTATTGAAAAAGTTGTAAACTAAAAAAATAATTTAACAAGACTTCAGAATAAAATGAATGGAATACTATAGAACAGTTTATAAATAAATATAACCATATATAACTTTTACAACTATCTTAATATGAATTATTTATCCAAAAATCATAAAACATAGATTACAAATTTTTGTAATATTAATTACTTATTACACTATTATTAAAATTTATTTTTTATTTCAAAATAACATATTATGTACTTCTAGGAAGAATTTAGTTACTAAAAATGAAATATCCCATTTGGTTTTATATATCCTTTAACTATTATTTTTTATCATCTCTCTAATGTAATACTAGTACTAATTTTAAAATAATATTTGTCAAATAAGTTTAACTGTAATTATAATATATAAAAATATTAAAATATTCATACATAAGTGTTAAATAATTCCATAAATGTTTCTCATACTTCACCAATGATATGGAAAACAAAGTAAAGTGTTTCCTCCCATTGAGAAAAAGACCCTATATCCAATGACCACTAATATAAAAGAATATATAATAAGAGTTATTATTCTTTTAAGAGATATATAATAATATATAGGATATATGTTCCATAATATTAATGATGATGAATCACACATCTCTAAATATTTCATTTTTTAATATCTTTTAGAAATATGAAATATTTTTTCTATATCAGTCATCATCCTCGCTATAGGTGAAATAAATTATCTAAACATAAATATTCATATTTTTATCATTTTAGGATGTATTTTTTATAAAGATTCATAATATAAAACAAACATTAATATACATATTGAATAAATTAAAATAATGTAAAATTTAATACTAAATAACTTACATTGAAAAAACATGCATCAGGTTTATACCCAACTCATTTCTAGTAACAAGCTTCATGATATCTATTTTAAAAACAATCATGGTCTTTAAAATACCAAAAATTCTAGATTCTATTATAATATCATGAAAATTGATAAAAAATATTAATTTATTGAAAATATATTAATACTGATAGAATTTGTATTTAAATTCATAACAATGAATATTTGTTGGTTTCAATACATCATGAATTTACCTTTAATGTATTTCTATAAAAAAATTATATAAATATTTAAAAATTAAAATTATAAAATAATCTAAGAGAAAAATAAAATAAAGGACACATTATATGCATAGATATTTAGAAATTTTTCAATCATGTCTTGATGGAACAAAATAAAAATGGATGATAAATTATCTAACTGTACTGAACACATATGTAGGGAATACAATTCTTGTTGGTTTATCTATAAAATCCTATACAGTGACCCTGTGATTCTCTCTATCTTTCATTTGATGATAAACAATATGACTAATATCATATATCATAAACAATTATATAATATGATGATGTGGATCTTCTATATATAGTAGAAAATAAATTTCAATATTCGGAGGAGGATGTGTTGGAGTATGATAAGTTTGAGAAGTCGGATCTCTGGGAAGAGGTGGAGGAGTGGGATCAGCAACCTGAAACTATCGTTCTAGGTCCGTTAACATTGAATGTACTGAGACACTGATATAATCAACTATTATATAAATTATATCTTCAACTATAACTTCCAAAAATTCTACATTTTTTTATAATCATCCTTCATTGATAGAGATTTAGAGTAAGGGAAAAATTCAATGATACACCCTCCATGTGTCCTCACACACGACCCAATTGTTTGGGATTTCCCAATGTTGTAGCTCAAATATCTTTCTCCCCCTCCATTATATAGTTCCCCCATATTACCTTCTCCACAAGTGATTCTTGTATTGAATTTTCAAAATAATTTTTATTAAATAAACCCTCTAAGAGATAATGTGTGATGATATACGTTTTGGTATTGGATCTCTAAATGAGATATCATTCTATAAATTAATAATAAAAAACTCATCAATATGATCATCAATATATATAAATTGTAAAATGTAACATTGAACATACCAAAAACACTACTTATTATATAAAATAATCTAATTGATTCGATGTATCTTCATCTAGAAATAATATATATCACATGGATTATAATGTCATGTATTCCAAAAAATAGTATCTGATATGAAGGATGATTTAAATTCCATTTAACTATTGGTATACAATGTTAAACATTTACTCTTGATTTCTCTAATATCACTTATGTCATATATCATCTGATAAGAAATGGGAATGAAAATATTAATATGAAATTTACATTATATGTAAAATAATAACAAAATAGCATACCAAAACAATGCTCCATAATTAATACATTATTATTTTGTCAATATTTATCTAATCAATGATCACAATACTAAATTTTATTTAATCACGATTTACTATAAAACCAGGAATTTTCTGGAATGTTAAACCCTCGGAATATCATTATAATCGATTAAATTGATATCTTATAGTACTTGTTATTGGAATCTAATAATTTTAGTAATCATGTTCCTCAATATTTACCAACCTTCAAACTCTTTTTTCCCACACTGTTGTATATTCATCTTTTGTAAACGGATGAGGAGTCTCATCAATGGGTGTATGTGCACATTCCTAAAAAGATTTATGTATAAAATCATCCACATAATTATTTCATAGATTAGATACATGATATTTTATTATCCTATAAATCAATATAACATATAATGAGAAATACAATATAAAAATCCAACTACTTAAAATAATTTTAAATAAAATAGTAAAACTTTTAAAAAGGGAAACTAATCCAAACACATTATTTTTCATATTTATTATTGTTACCTAAAATAATAACGTCATTAATGAGTAATTAAATGACCAAAATTAATGAAAAAAATATCAAAATATTGTTTTTGAAAACAAAAAATCCCCAAAATATGACCCCATTTTTTAAACCAAAATAAATTTTATTTGAATATATGAATAATGATCTCAAAAATAATAAACTAAAGAAAACTCATTTTAATTAATATTTCATTGAGTAGTTATATAATAAGATAACAAAATTAATGATTGATGAAAATACATAAAATAATGAAGTGCCATAAAAAATTGTGCATAAATAGTAAAAACACTCATACATATTCCAAATATTTTTACAATAAAAATTATTTTCTTTAAATAAACTCTTCTATAATTTTTTAATATACTATACTAGATTAAAAAAATATAATTTTCCTAAAAATAAAAAATAAATAAGTTTTGTAAAGTTAACATAGTAAAATAAACAAAAATGATCATACATAAACCAAAAATATAACTTATTAGTATTAATATGTGTTTTTTTAAAAAAGAGAATTAATATATCTAATATTTTATGAAATTTTAAAAACCTAACAAGAAATAAATATATATTACCTATAGTATTTGGAAATTATTAATGAATTATTTTCTCAAATCCCATTATCATGATCATTATGTATGAAAAAATCATGTTTATGACATTATAATAAATATTATCTATTAATATTTCCATAAAAGTATAGTTCTCACATAATTTAACATTTTTCTCATGCTTCTCATCTCAAAAATTCTATTTTTTGTAAAATTATTGTCCAATATGAAGATATAATATTTCTCATGTGTTTCCGTGATAAAAGGATATTTTTTGTATTCTAATATATTTAGGTTAATTAGTTTCATACAAAATTTATCTTGTCTACCAAATTTTTTACAGAGAACCCATTTAAAATTAAATAATAGAACTAAAAAATTATTTTATCTAAAAATCCATATTTCTTCATTTTCTCAATAATATTCACATGATGTAGAGATTTAGATTTTTTAATTTGGAAACATTAAATTTAATTTCTTTAATTCATAACAACACACTACTATATTAAATTTCTGTTTTCTATGATGATTGTATCTAAAAAATGTAAAACCATTAATTTCATACATGCACTATAGAATAAAACTAAACCATGGACTACACACTATCCGTATAAATGTTTCGTATTCATCTAATATACCATGAATTGTTTATTTAGATAGTGGGGAAAAGTATTTTATTATTCATTCTAATTATATATTTCTTTCTACTTTGGATAACATTGTTAGGGAACATTAATAATAAATTTTACATATTTTTGAGCATCATCATTGTTTTTAGTGGTGTAAAAATGCACCTTCTTAATTTTTAACCTATCAAAACTTTTAAATTCATGTTATGGATTCCTTTTACCCCATATTTGTCTCAATAATAACGGGATATTAGTGAATGAATGTGTTCTTTTGAAAAAATATTTCTTATAAATGACTTTAATTCATTTTTATAAAAATGTTTTTCAATAATAAAGGCTTTACGGTGATATGGATTATTATCACATCCCTTCAGTATCATTATATTCCAATCAAAATTAAACATACATTTTAGAGATACATTTATGAAAAGATATATTTCTTTCAGTATAGGAACTATTAGATTCCCCGTGATAACATAAATAAGATGTATGAAAAAAATTATAGTAGAAAAATTATAGAAATTTCATCATTGTCTAAACTGTTTAAGGAATTTATATCAATAAAAATGATAAAAATTGAATATAAAAAATAAGAAATATTTATGATAGTCATTTTGACATAAATGGTAACTATTCCATTAAATGAAACTCGTTTGAGTTTATGTATAAAGCTATGACAATTGTGTCATTTCTTACTTGTGATCTTCAAATATAATAGTGACAAATTTTTTTTCCACATATGATGAATAACCCTATGAAACATTAATGTTATGGATACACTGAAAAAAATTGCTTTTTACTGTTAGGATAATGTATTAAATTTTTTTGGTTGGTATGTTATCCTTCACTCAAGAGTTGGAAATAACTTGAAATGTAATCACATTGAAATTAAGTCTAATCTAGCATTAATCTCATATTTAGTCTATCCTTTAATATCATATAATTTTTGGCCAGATGTTCATAGATGTGATTATCCATATTTATGAAATAATTTTTTTTTAACTTTATGATATCTCTACTATGGTACCTCCAATAATGTTCATCATTCCATCCACACATTATGATCAATACCATATTTTTGTGTCTTTACAAATGATAAACAATGGACATTCACCCTCTCAAAGTACAAATAAATGGAAAATGATTTTTAGAAATATTTAAAATTAATATGAGCCATTAAATTCCATTTTTTATCTTTAATAATAGTTATCCATATTCAAAATCCTCTATATACCCACGTATATTGTTTTTAATTCATTTTAAAAATAATAACAAGAATTCTGCTATTCAAAAATTTTATATGAATTATGCCCCATAAAAATGCACCTAAAAACATTTCTATAAAATGGATTTCATATATTATGAACATAATCACTATTTTTTTTAAAATGATCCTTTTTAAAAGAATCATAAACCATAATACATTAATCCCATTATAGGGTTTACACTTCAATTAATGGTGATAAGATAAACAACGATACAATTTCATGGATGTTTTGTGATCATGTTCAACAAAATCATTATGATACATCTTCAATTCATAAAAAAATTATAGATGTAAGTTGTAATTTACAAAAGAATGAGGCCATGAAGTATGTGTTTTATTGATAATTTGATATGTATTCATTCCATTAATCCACAACCCATGTATGAGATTTCGTTTTTCAATCTTGATTATAGGATACTATTGATTAGTTTTCATCAACTATAGACAATTACCTGGATAAATAATATTTCCTCACATATCTTCTTATTTTCATTTCATATTAAAATTTGTTTTATGATTTGAATATGAAAAAAATGTTAAAAATAATGAATTATAGGAAGGTATCAAATTTCCTAGGAAGGAAACTCTGCAACTGCTAAATCATGCTTTTATTTTCCTTCTTTCTATACCGTGACAACCCAAATTAAAGAAACATTGAAAAATAGTTTTATTCCTTCATATATTGCTCAGATTTATTCTATATGGAATTTATTTTCTTATACCCCAAACTCATCTAGAATATTATTTTCCTCTATTTATAATGTCAATCTAGAATATTTTTATCTTTTAAAAGAATTTATTTTAATAAATGTTGAATATGTTTTAAACTCTTATCATTCTATATATTTTTATTCCTTATTTCAACTAATGTTAACACCATAGATAAAACTATATATTCAATATAACCCTAATATAATGGTTTTTCAGTATCACTATATTGATCCTCAATTTATTTTTCGTTCTCAATTCCATTTACATCATTGGCATGGATAATTTTTTATACTTAATCTGAATTTCCATATGGAAGATCACCATCCTCAAATTATTTGTAATTATTCCACGTTTCACCATTTAAAACAAAATTATTATACATTATATATGAAACATAGAAAAATAAAATATATTGGATCACTTTAATTTCCAAAATCAATATATTTAAAAATGTAAGTCAATGATAAAAAACATGTTCTTATATGGAATATTGAATTTATCAAATTAGAAAAAACTAATTCAATCCTTCATAATATTTATCACCTATTCATAGTTCAGTAATCCAAAATATATTCATAATAATCTATAACAAATATAATTTTTTAAATAATTTGTAATTTTTTAATTTAATATTAAAAAATATAATAGATAAATATAGTAAAATTTCAAATAATAAAATAAAAAACATATTTGATAAAAAAATTGGATCATATATAATTAAAATTCATTCGTTTGAAGATAAAATTTTTTCACACAGTTAGACATATCACATAATATATTGAATCATTTTAATGCAGCATATATTCAAAATTATCATTAAAATATAGTGACAAAAATCATAGATACACAATTATCAGAAAATTAAATTTATTAATAATAATATTTCCTCAAAATATAATATAATGACGATTAAAAATATAAATCAATTAAAACATGCATGGAAAATTGAAAAAATTAACAAGAACCACATATGTATACCTGAAAGTAAATAAATGAAGCGTTTAAGAAAATGAAAATATGGAATAGGGATATTGAATGTAACACAATTAGATTTTATGAGAAATATATTTTTATGTCTTCTATTATACGCTCCACCAAAGGAATCTTTCACTATACACAACACTCTCTTGGTTTGTGTTACACACAATAGAAACCTTCCTCGATAGCTTTCATTGTACGCAATACCGAGTTTCATTAAACAACGATATTTTATTAAAATATTTTATAAACAAGCCTGTATAAATTGTATTAACCAAATTTTGAATTTTGTATAACATTATAATTTATCTTACCTATGATATGAGGAAAAAAATCAATTTTTCGGATAAAAGAATCATTTCTTAAAAAATGATGTTTTTCTTACTATTGATGGTGCACCAATTTTTTATCTAATATTTGAAAATTTTATGAGATCAACTTGAAAAAATAATATTCTTATTTTGAATCAGGATATAAAAAATTTACATTTGATAAATTTTTGATATTTTTCTGATAACTTTCATATTTTGATAAACAGTAAAAATACGATAAATTTTTCATTAAAACAACTTTTTAAATCGAGATAATTTATATAGATAAATTATAATATTTAATTATTTTAAATTATAAATAGAATTTATTTTTACCATTTAATATAATTTTTGTCATTACTATTAAATTTACATTGAATTAATAGGTTAAAAAATTTCAATCTTTGGCAATGTTTTAACTTTTAAAACCAATTTTCTTGACAACGAGATTAATTTAAAATAAATTACTGAAATTTCTGTGTTTCTAATTTAGAAAAATAGATTCCATATTTGGATTTAGTGGGTCTTAATTATGATAATAGGTAACTTTTAATTTTTTGATATTATGAATAGTAACTACGGTAATTTTTATTTACAGCAGTTAAAGGTAAATTGGGTAATTAGGGTTCAAAATAAGATCATAAAATTACCCTAAAACCTACAAAAAATCTACTGGATGAATAAAAGTCGACCCATATAACCTATGGTTTAGAATAGATTCATTTCAAAGACTTTTTTCCCTGAAAATAATTTTATTATTAATAAAACCAATGAATGTGACAACATGTCACTCTCAAAAATCTTATAAGAGTAAAAATTTTAATTTCATGATAAACATCATCAAACGTTGAATATAAATAGTATACGGAAATCTAATAAAATTAAATACATCATCTGAATTTGTTTTTAATTTTTAGGGATTAAATAATTATCATTAATGATGGCACAATTGTGATGTAGAAATTATTTTAGTGATTGAAATATCAAATAAATGGTTTTAAAAATATTAAAATAAATATTATAATAACTATTTAATGTGATACACTAATTTTATAGATACATATGACATGTTATGAATCTATTAAATCTTTTAGTTCAAAAATATCTTTTGTTTATAGATTATTTAAATTCAAATAAATTTAATAGTGTCAAAATTTACACTATTATTATTTTATAAAAAGAACATATTATAAAATTGTTCAAAAATCCCAAAAATATTTAAAAATTATAAATTTAAATTCATACGGTCGAAAATGTAATAAAGTATCCATTTTTGGACAATTCAATACACATAAGTAATTATTTATATTAATTTAAAATTTAGAATATTTTTACAAGAAATAAAATTAAATAGAATAAATATGGATAAATCAGGTTGATAATGGTTAAAATAAATTCCCAACATGTATAAATTTTATTGGTTGATGATATTTTAAACCTATCTTATCTAAGATTCGTATTTGAGTCATTTTGGAAGTTTTTAAGTGGGTTTTGAATTTATTATGAAATAATATTTTTATGTTTCTAAAGGGGCCCCTCTCCTCCCTTATAAAAGAGAACCTCCTCCCTCTCCCATTCACACAATTTTGATCCTTCATGATCGGATAAAACCTTCACATTTAAGTGGGGTTTGAATTTACTTCCTCTTGTTTTTTTGTTTCATTATAAAGTAATAACATAAGTATCAATAATATAATTATATGTTATTATAAATATTAAACAGCCCTATTTCAACTTCTATCCATCCTACAAAAAATGAAATCATTGCGCGTGCGTACGTACGGAATATTGTCTTTATGTCGTGGTGAAATCTGTTTTCCACCACCACGTTACATGGATGAGAATAATGGTGTAATAAAATAACTATATATGATTATTATAACATGATACTGATTATAAAATATCATATCATCAATTCCAATTCGATTCATATAATTATGGGAATGATATCATCGCTCTTGCGTACTTATGACATACCGTCTCCACTATGTGATGTGAATCGTTCTACATGATATTCATTAAATAATTATTATATAAATGAATTAAATGAATATATATGATATATATTATACTAATACCATAATTGAAATGATATATCAATAATCTAAAATGTGTAATATGAATTTACTTGACAAAACACGTATAAGAACATAATGAAATAATCACCCGAATAACAAGTATCAATGAAATATTATTAAAGGAAATAATGCTATCTAGGTTATAGTTGATCGTCCTAAAAATTCATCACACTTCATTGCTAATAGAGAAAATTTCTCTCTTGATCAGCATTCTTGGATATATGTGATGTATGTGGTAAGATTGCATTGAGTACCAATTTCCATTATATCTGATCAGGATCTGAGGTTTTCCTTGATGTTTTGGTGAAGTCTTCACCATACTCTAGATATAGAGTTGAGTTTCAGCACTTATTATCTTCCTCAAAAAGACTGTTAGTCTGAGGGGACAATTCAAACACTAGAAGAAATGTTGAGAGCATGCTCTATGGATCTGAAATGTGGTTGGGATCAACACCTACCATTGGTGGAATTTTCTTATAATAATATCTTTTACTCTAGTATTCAGATGTATCCTTATGAATCTCTCTATGGAAAGAAAGGCAGAACTCCAACTTACTAGGACGAAGTTGGTGAAAGAAAGCTATTAAGACCCGATCTTGTAGATGAGATGGAATAAAAGGTCTGATCTATTAAACAACACATAAGAGCATCTCAGAGTGGACAAAAAAGTTATGCTGATAACTGAAAAAAGATCTAGAGTCTGAAGTAGGTTATAAAGTGTTCTTATGAATATCTCCATGGAAGAGACTAATGAAATTTGGAAATAAAGGAAAGTTTAGTCCTAGGTATATTGGTCCTTTTGAAATACTAGATCATGTAGGGAAGGTAGCTTACTGATTGGAGCTTCCACCGAATGTCTCTCAAGTTATTGATGTGTTCAATGTATCTCTCATGAGAAAGTACATACTCGATCCTTCACATATACCAAGCTCAGAATTGGTACCCCTAGAGTAAGATCATTCTTATGAAAAACAACCAATAGAGATTCTGGATCGTAGTGAAAAAGTTCTACGAAATAAAACCACTCGCTTGGTTAATGTTTTATGGAGTAACCACCAATTAGAATAAGCTACATGGGAACTTGAGGATATGATGAGGGAAAGGCATCCTTATCTCTTTGTTACGAAGTAATGAATTTCGAGGGAAAATTTCTTTTTTAGGGGGGTAGAATGTAACACCCTGAGATTTTATGAGAAATATATTTTTATTTCTTATGTTATATGAAACACCAAAGGAATCTTTCACTACACACAACACTGTCTTGGCTTGTGTTACACGAATGAGAAACCTTCCTTGATAGCTTGTGTTTTACGCAATACCGAGATTCACTAAACAACGACATATTATTAAAATACTATAAAAATTATCCATTATAAATAGTATTAACCATATTTTGAATTTTATATAACATTAAAATTCATCTTACATATGAAATGAGAAAAAAAGAATTTTAAATAAAAGAATCATTTTTTCAAAAAAATCATTTTTTCCAACTTTTGATGGCGCACACATTTTTTATATAACATTTTAAAAGCTTTTGAGTAAAATTTTACGAAATAAACATTTTATTTTGAATTATGAAATAAAAATTAAGAATGGATAAATTTTTGATACATTTCTGATAACTTTCATATTTTGATGAATATCAAAAATACGCTAAATTTTTCATAAAAACAAATTTTTTAATCGAGATAATTTATATTGTTAAATTATAATATTTAAATATAGTAAAGAATAAATATAATGTATTTTTACCATTTAATATAATTTATGTGATTATCATTGATTTTACTTTGAATTCATAGGTAATAACATTTCAATCGTTGTCAATGTTTTAACTTTTAAAAGTCATTTTGTGGACAAAGAGATTAATTTTAAATTAATTAATGAAAATTCAGTGCTTTGAATTTTGAAAAATTGATTCAATATTTGGATTCAGTGGCTCTCGATTATGTTAATAGGTTACATTTTTTTTTACTTTATGAATAGTAACTACGGTAATTTTTTTACTGTAGTTAAAGGTAAATCTAGTAATTAAGGGTCAAGATAAGATTATAAAATTAACCTAAAACCTGAAAAAAATTCTATTGGATGAATAAAAGTCAAACCATATTACCTATGGTTTGGAATTGATTCATTTCATGGAATTTTGACTATGAAAATAGTTTAATTATTATTAAAAGCAATGAAAGTGACAACATGTCACTCTCTCAAATCTTATAAGTGTAATAATTATAATTTAGTGATAAACGTCATAAAACATAGAATAAAAATAGTCTCCAGAATGATAATAAAATTATCTACATCATGTGAATTTATTTATAATTTTTATGGATTAAATAATTATCATTAATGATGACACAATAGTGATGTAGAAATTATTTTATTGATTGAAATATCAAATAAATAGTATTAAGAATATTAAAATAAATATTATATTAACTATTTAATGTTTTCCAATAATTTAATAGATACACATGACATGTTATGAATCTATTAAATCTTTTATTTCGAACATATCGTCTGTGTATATTTTATTTAAATTCAAATAAATTAATAGTGTCAAAATTGACAATACTGTTATTTTATAAAAATTACATATTATAAAATTGTTTAAAAATCACAAAAATATTTAAAAATTATAAATTGAAATTTATATGGTCGAAAATGTCATATAGTATACAATTATGGAAAATTCACTAGACATAATTAAATATTTATAATAATTTAAAATTTAGAATATTATTACCAGAAATAAAATTAAATAGAATAAATAAAGATAAATCAAGTTGATAATGTTTAAAATAAATTACCGACATATATAAAGTTTATTGGTTGATGATATTACAACCTTATCTCATCTAATATTCGTATTTGAGTCATTTTCAATGTATTTATGTGGGGATTGAATTTATTATAAATTAATATTTTTAAGATTCTAAAGGTACCCCTCTCCTCCCTTATAAAAGAGAACCTCCTACCTCTCCCTTTCACACAATTTTGAGCCTTAAAGCTCGGCCAACCCTTGCACATTTCTCTTCTAAAAATCTCTAGTTATATCATAGAGGTTTTGGTCTTCTAAAAAGACCAATTCTAGTTCCTTAAGATGAATTTTAAAAGAGGCACATAGAGGAATAGTAATCACTTCTACCGATACTTTCATGTATCTTTCTTCTTCAACTTCCTCTTATTTATACTATTATGTTATTATGAATCTAAAACAACCCTATTTCACCTTCTATCCATCCTAAGGAAAATGAACTCACCGCGCGTGTGTATGTAAGGAATACCATCTCCACGCCGTGGTGTAATCTTTTTTCCACCACCACCTTACATGGATGGGTATAATGGTTTAAAGAAATAACTATATATTATTATTATATCATTATAATGATTCAGAAATATTATATCATCATCTCCAATTCCATTCATATAATTATGGGAACGATATCATCGCTCGTGCTTACGTACGGCCTACTGTATCCACGATGTGATGCGACTCGTTCTACATGATCATCATTGAATAATGATTATATAAATGAATTTAATGAATATATACAATATATATTATATTAATAAAATTCTGTAAATGATATATCTATAATCTAAAAAGTGTAATAAGAATTTATTCGACAAAACACACATAAGAACATAAATCAATTAACACACGAATAACAAGTAGCACTGAAATATTATTAATAAGAAGATAAGAATATGACCATATATGATATAATAATAATTACTATGATTCTAGAATAAGTCAATGACTTTTTTTAAATCATTATACAGGTGCTTCAGATACGTATAAAGGTTATCAGACCTAAGGTAAGGGAAAATCTCAGAATCTCATTTTTATCTGAGATTGATTATACTTCATAATTTTTTGGGGCATATTTATCATCCACATCCATGTTTCCACAATATTTAATATTATTTCTATCCTCCTAAAATATTTTAAATCTAGTTTTACCTATTTGTGAATTTTTAGTACATGTTATGAAATGAATCTTTTGTCATTTTCAGTACGAGATACTTTTTGACTTTTTCAGCCAATGTACGAGAAGAATGTTTTTTTAACTTATATGACATGAATAGTTTTTTATGATTTCATAGAAAATTATTTCCATGAATATTCCTTTACAAGTTTTCAAGTTTATTTTAAATTATCTTCTTTTTGTTTAAAATTTTATGAAATGTTATGAATGGAAAAAAAATTCATGTAGAAAGGAGATTTTTCTCAAGAATGGAGTTCATGTGTTTTATCAAAATTATTTTCCCATAAGTGATAATATATGATTCTATTTCTATCCCTATTATTACATTGATTTGATTATGTTTTTATGGAATTATTTTTATCAGTCCTTTTCTCTTATATGGATTCTGTTATGATGACATGATGTTTAAGAATCCCATTTTTATTACCTGGGGTATGATATGATGTAGGATGTATTACTTTGTAGAACTCATAAGAATGGTTTCAGTATGAGATTGGTGGGACCTATATCTCCCTCCAATGCGTTGGGTAAATATTATATCACATGAGATAGACATGGATGGAAGGGAATGTTAATCCAGTTCATTGATACAGGACATGAATGAGGAGTGAACTCGGTTCAGTAATGGACTTTGTCCACTATGATAGTCTTGGTAATGAGTCATGGATAATATGAAATGATTTTCTATGATTATGTGTGTATGCCATAATTTTCTTGTTTTATGTTTTGATTATTGGTATTACATTTCACTACTATGATTTATCCCATGTCATGATATTATGATCTCTTTTGCAGGATAAGATTTTCTAAATGTTATGTTCTTATGAATATGATATCATTGATATCTCATTGGTTTACCCTTACTGAGCATTAGAAATATCATTTTTTTTGATTTATTTTCCCCAGGTCAGGAAGAAGGGTATTAAGTAAGATATTCCAAAAAGGGAATCTAGATATGATGAAATAAACAGAGACATTGTAGATGATTTACGAACTAGTTTTTTATGTTTCCCAGTTTCTAATGACACTATATGTATATTTTCCTTTCATGGTTTTTTATTTGTTGTAATAAGTATGCTTCAATTCTAATGTAATAATAATGTATGTAATGTATGGGTCATTATAGTTGGTTTAATCAGAAAGGTATAATCATCCGTTGGAAACTAGGAAGTGAATCCCTTAGTAAAAACCCTAGGGATATTTCTAAGCATAGAACAAAATATTAATATTTTAGAAATGGCCATGAATAAGCTATGTTAAGACCTAAAGTGTTAGATTTTATTCTTGATTATGTGGTTTTCCTGTTATTATTAGTGTTTCTCACACGGTGCCACGTTGTTTTAGTCAATGGTTGGAACCCGAAGGAACTGTGTTAATGCTAAATGTGGAGTGCAATGCCATGATTGTCCCCTTGAGAAACCAAACATTATGTTATCTTGAATGAAAAATAATGTAACCATGCTCACACAACATTCTCAATCTATGAACCATACAATAATTCCAAATGAGCAATGTATGGAGCAACATTCTTTTGAATCCATCATGAGGCTGTATCCACCATCATTCAGTGGGTCTTCTTGTACATTAGTAGATGAAAATGGATTAGTACCATTGAAATGATATTTTCAATTATGAAATGTACCAAACATGAACATGTCATCTTAGCAGTATATCCTTTTGAAGGATATGCTGGTCAATGGTGGAATCTTATCAAGAATATGAGGTAAAGAAATGAAATTGAGTCCATAGAATCGGACGAGTTCAATAACATATTTTTCAACAAGTACATCCCTCATATTATTCGAACAAAGATGGAGAAGAAGTTTCTTGAACTAAAGAAAAAGGATGATCAATCTGTTGGTACATCTGAAGAAAATTTTACCGGACATGCAAGGTATGCTTCCAGAATTATTATCCAACTTATGAGTAAGATCTATCGATTCATTAGTGTATTACAACCAAGTCTTCTAAGGGTGTTATCCATAAGGGACTTCAATATCTATGAGGAAATTTTTTGATGTGCTCTCAAGGTTGAGATGAAGACTGGAGTAACCCATCAATCATATGGGTTTAATAAGAAGAGGAAAAAGGAATTCAAAGGGAAATCTAAACACCACAATGAAAAGAATATGAGTTTTCCCTTATGCTGAAATTGTGGAAAAACAAGGAGTTAATTGTCTTAAAGGGACATGTAAATGTATCAAATGTGGAAAAGAAGGTCATCAGGCATCTGAATGCCGCAATGATGGGAAAATGATGTCTAGTGATGAGAACAAATAGAATTATATATAGAATGCACCTCATACCCTTCAATGTTACAAGTGCAAGGAAATGGGGCATTATGGAAATAAATTCCCAAATCTAAGGGTTCTTGGTGATGACCGATGTCAACAAACTCTTAAGGACAAATACAAAGGAACATGACATGCAATTTCTATCGGCGATGTGGTGTACGATAATGATGTGGTGAATGGTACACTTACCATCCACTCTAAAGTAGAAAATGGGTTATTTGATTCTGGATCCACCCACTCTTTTATTTCTGATGAATTTTCTAAGGGTTTTTTTGTATTACCTCAACAATTAGATTTTGAGTTAGTAGTGACAAACCCTAATGGAAAAACAGTCGCATCAAAAGTTTATGATTCTTCTCTGATTGAAATTTGTGGGAAAGTGCTTCTTGAAAATCCTGTGATCCTACCTATAGTGGAATTTGATGTGATTCTTGGCATGGATTGTCTTTCTTTATATAGAGCTTATATCAATTGCTAAATAAGAGAAGTCACATTTCATATTCCAGATTAATCAAAGATCATCTATCAATGCAAGGATGAATATAATGTTCTAGTGGAAATTTTTTACATCTTCCGGGTCTTGATTCTAATAAATGAAGGTTATTTATGTCAAATGGTGGGAGAGAATCTCACGATTATGAATACACCCATTTTATGTGTGTTTTATGATGTCTTTTTTGGAGGAATTTCCAAGTCTTCTACTAAATCGTGAAGTTGTGTTTTCAATAGAACTCATACCGGGTTCTATACCTCTTTCAAAGACACCGTATAAAATGGCCCCAATTGAGTTGTAGGAATTGAAGAAGAAACTCCCATAGAATCTTGATAAAGTATTCATACTCCCTAGTGAATCACCTTGGGGAGAACCTATTATGTTTGTTAAGAAGAAATATGGATCAATGAGACATTGTGTTGATTATCGTGAACCTAACAAGATCACTATCAAGAACAAATATTCTCTCCCATGCATTGATGAATTATTTGACCAACTACGCGGAGCTCAATAATTTTACATGATTTATCATCGTTCATGTTATAATAAATTAAGGGTAAAAAGGGAGGATATACCAAAGACATCTTTCCGTACAAGGTATGGACACTATGAATTTACAGTGATGCCATTTGGTCTTTCTAATTCCCCTGGTATTTTCATGTATCTAATGAATAATGTTTTTAGAGACTATTTTGATCATATTTTCGTAGTATTTGTAGATGATATTCTTGACAATTCAAAGAGAAAGGAAGAACATGAAGATCACTTGAGAATTGTTTTAAATACCCTTAGAAAGGAGCAGCTTTATGCCAAATTTACCATGTGTGAATTTTGGCTTCAAAAAGATTCAGTTTTGGGTCACATAATCTCAAAAGCGGGGATATCTGTGGATCCATCAAAAACAAATGTTATCGAAAGATGGTCAAGACCAACAACAGTAATTGAGATATGATGTTTTATTAGTTTGTCTGGATATTATCGACATTTATGAAAGAATTTTAACGATTATCTAATCCACTCAACAGTAAGAAGTTATGTTCATTTGGACTGAGGAATGTAAAGAGAATTTCAAATAGTTAAAAAGAAGGTTATTCTATGCACCTGTGCTCAAACTACCTTGTAGTGGAGAAAGGATTGTGATCTATAGTGATGAATCCAATAAAGAATTGGGGTGTGTTCTCATGAAAAATATTTGGTGATATCTTATGCCTCCTGATAGTTGAAAATCCATGATCAAAATGACCCAACTCATGATTTGGAGTTAGCTACAATAATCCTTTCATTAAAGAATTGGATGTATTATCTTTATGGTGAATGGTGTGATATTTATACTGATCAAAAAAGATTAAAGTATATTTTCACACAAAAGGAGATGAATATGCACCAAAGAAGATGGTTGGAGCTGATAATGGATTACGAATGCTCAATTCATTACCACCTTGGGAATGCAAACAAGGTGGCAGATGCATTAAGTCGACAAGACCATGCATGTTTATCCAAGAAAAGGATCATAATAGATCCAATATTTGTTGATTTACAAAATATGGATCTAGGAATTATAATTGAAGGGGAAAAATATTGTCTTTCTCAAATAAATGTTCAACCATCTATACCTGTGAAGATTTAGGAGACACAAAAACATGATGTAGAGTTACAAAAGACTGTGAGAAATGTTCCGGAATTCCACATTGATTGTGACAAAATAATATGGTTCCAGAATCAGGATTTTTTCCCTCCTATCCTAGAATTAAAGAGGGAAATATTGGATGAGGCTCATAGTTCTTCATTCTCTTTTCTCCCTGAAGAAAGAAGATGTATAGGGTCCTGAAAGAGCACTTCTAGTGGGATGGTATGAAAAGTGATGTTGCTGGATATGTCTCTTGATGCTTGGTTTTTCAACAAGTTAAAGCTGTGAGATAGATGACTAAGGGGATGTTTCAACCACTACCGATACTATAATGGAAATGGGAAAACATCACTATGGACTTTTCACTAGACTTCCTAAAACATCTAAAAGCAATAATGCTATCTGGGTAATATTTGATCGTCTTACAAAGTCGGCACACTTCATTGCGTATAAAGAATATTTTTATCTTGATCATCTTTACAGGATATATGTGAAGGAAGTGGTAATATTTCATAGAGTACTACATTCCATTATATCTGATAAGGATATGAAGTTTACCTCAAAGTTTTGGTGAAGTCTTCAGCATACTCCAGATACAGAGTTGAGTTTCAGCACTTCTTATCTTCCTCAGATAGACGGTCAGTCTGAGAGGACAATTAACAATCTATAAGACATGTTGAGAGCTTGCTCTATGAATTTAAAATGTGGTTGGTATCAACACCTACCATTGGTGGAATTTTCTTTAAATAAATCTTCCACTCCAGTATTTAGATGTCTCCTTATGAAGCTATCTATGGAAATAAATGCAGAACTCCAACTTACTTTGATGAAGTTGGTGAAAGAAAGCTATTAAGACCCGATCTTGTAGATGAGATGGCGAAAAAGGTCTGATCTATTCAACAACACATAAGAGCATGTCAGAGTGGACAAAAAAGTTATGCTGATAACCTAAGAAAAGACCTAGAGTTTGAAGGGGGTGATAATGTGTTCTTTAGAATATCTCCCTGGAAGAGACTAATGATATTTGGAAAGATGGGAAATATTAGTCCTAAGTATATTGGTCCTTTTGAAATACTGGATCGTGTTGGGAAGGTGGCTTACTGATTGGTGCTTCTACCGAATCTCTCTCAAGTTCATGAGGTGTTCCATATATCTCTCTTGAGAAAGTACATACTCGATCCTTCACATGTACCAAGATCAGAAGTGGTGCTCCTAGAGCAAGATCTTTCTTATGAAGAACAGCCAATAGAGATTCATGATAATAGATAAAATGTTCTACGAAACAAGACCTCTCGTTTGGTTAATGTTTTATGGATTAACCACCAATTTGAATAAGCTACATGGGAACTTTAGGATATGACGAGGGAAAGGCATCCTCTTCTCTTTGTTACGAAGTGACGAATTTCAAGGGCTAAATTATTTTTTCAGAGGGTAGAATGTAACACCCTGAGATTTTATGAGAAATATTTTTTTATTTCTTATGTTATATGCAACACCAATATAATCTTTCACTATACACAACACTTTCGTGGCATGCGTTACACGCATGTGAAACGTTTCTCGATAGCTTGTGTTTTACGCAATACTGAGATTCACTAAACAATGACATGTTATTAAAATACTATATAAACTAGACGTTACAAACAATATTAACCATATTTTTAATTTTGTTTAACATTATAATTCATCTTACATATGATTTGAGAAAAAAATTATTTTTTCGGATAAAAGAATCATTTTTTCAAAAATGAAATTTTTCCGACTATTGATGGCTCACACATTTCTAATCTAATATTTGAAAATATTATGACTTAAATTTGAAAAAATAAATATGTTACTTTGAATTAATATATAAAAATTAACATTGGATAAATTTTGGATACTTTTCTGATAACTTTTATATTTTGATGAATAGTAAAAATACGCTAAATTTTTCCTAAAAACAACTTTTTAATCGAGATAATTTATATAGTAAAACTATAATATTTATTTATTTAAAAGTATAAATATAATTTATTTTTTCCATTTAATTGAATTTATGTCATTATCATTAATTTAACTTTGAATTCATAGGTAAAAACATTTCAATTGTTGTCAATGTTTTAACTTTTAAAACTCATTTTGTAGACAACTGGAATAATTTGAAAATAGTTACTGCAACTTCTATGTTTTGAATTTTGAAAAATGGATTCCATATTTGGATTCAATGGGTCTAGATTATGATAATAGGTTACTTTAATTTTTTTATTTTATGAATAGTAACAACGATAATTTTTTTAACTGCAGTTAAAGGTAAATCTCATAATTAAGGGTCAAGCTAAGATTATAAAATTACCCTAACACCTACCAAAATACTATTGGATGAATAATAGTCAACCCATATCACCTAAGAGTGGTAATAGATTAATTTCAGGGTCTTTTGACTATGAAAATAATTTAATTATTATTAAAAGCAAAGAAAGCGACAACTTGTCACTCTTTTAAATCTTATAAGTGTAATAATTTTAATTTAGTGATAAACTTCATAAAACATAGAATATAAATAGTCTCATGAAAGATAATAAAATTATATACATCATGTGAATTTTTTTTATAATTTTTAGTTATTAAATAATTATCATTAATGATGACACAATAGTGATGTCTAAATTATTTTATTGATTGAAATATCAAATGAATATTATTAAGAATATAAAATAAATATTAAATTAACTATTTAATGTTCTCCAATAATTTTATAGATACATATGACATGTTATGAATCTATAAAATATTTTATTTAGAATATATCATTTGTTTATATTTTCTTTAAATTCAAATAAATTAATTGTGTCAAAATTGACACTATTGTTATTTTATAAAAAATACATATTATAAAATTGTTTAAAAATCAAAAATATATTTAAAAATTATAATTGAAATTTATATGTTAGAAAATGTAATATAGTAAAAAATTATGGAAAATTCACTAGACATAGGTAAATATTTATAATAATTTGAAATTTAGAATATTATTACGAGAAATAAAATTAAATAGAATAAATAAGGATAAATCAAGTTGATAATGCTTAAAATAAAATCCCAAAATATCTAAATTCTATAGTTTGAGGAGATTACTACCTTATATCATCTAATATTCGTATTTGAGTCATTTTCAATGTTTTTAAGTGGGGATTGTATTTATTATAAATTAATATTTTTAGGATTCTGAAGGGGCCCCTCTCCCCCCTTATAAAAGAGAACCTCCTACCCGTCCTCTTCACACAATTTTGAGCCTTCAAGCTTGGCCAACCCCTACCCATTTTACTTCTCAAAATATCTAGTTATATCATAGAGGTTATTTTCTTCTTAAAATACCAAATCTAGTTCTTTAAGATGAATTTTAAAAAAGGCACGTCGAGGAAGAGGTAATCTCTTTTACCAATTCTTTCAAGTTTCTTTCTTCTTCAACCTCATCTTATTTATTAGTTTAATTATAATATAATAACATCAGTATCACTCATATACTGTTTTTTTATTATGAATATGAAACAACCCTATCTCACCTTCTATCCACCCTAAGGAAAATGAAATGATCGCACATGCGTATTTAAGGAATATCGTCTCCACACTGCGGTGTAATCTTCTTTCCACCACCACCTTACATGGATGGGTATAATGGTGCAAAAAAATAACGACATATGATTATTATATCATTATACTGATTCATAAATAATATATTATCACCTCCCATTCAATTCATATAATTACGGGAACAATATCACCTCTCATGCGTACGTACGGCCTACCGTATCCACGATGTGATGCGACTCGTTCTACATGATCTTCATTGAATAATGATTATATAAATTAATTTAATGAATATATATGATATATATTATACTAATACCATTCTATAAATGATATATCTATAATCTAAAAACTGGAATAATAATTTATTTGACAAAACACGCATAAGAACATAAAGCAATGAACACCCGAATAACAAGTAACAATGAAATATTATTAATAAGAAGATAAGAATATGACCATATATGATATCATAATAATTACTATGATTCTGGAATTAGTCAATGAAATTATTAAAATCATTATACAGGTGGTTCAGAAACCTACAAATATTATCGGTCTTAAGGTAAGGGAAAATCTCGCAATCTCATTTTTATCTGAGATTGTTTATACTTCAGAATTTACTAGGGAATATTTATCATCAAAATCCATGTTTCCAAAATATTTAATATTTTTTTTATCCTCCTAAAATTTTTTAAATCCAATTGTACCTATCAGTGAATTTTTAGTAAAAAATATGACAGGAATATTTTGTCGTTTTCATTACGAGATACTTTTTGACTTTTTCATCCAATGTATGAGAATAATGTTTTTCTAACATATACGAAAAGAAATGATTTTTATGATTTCATAGAACATTATTTCCATGAAGGTTCCTATACAAGTTTTCGTGTTTATTTTCAATTAACTTCTTTTAGTTTAAAATTGTATGACATTTTTAATAAAGTAAAAAAAAATTAAGTAGAAAGGATATTTTACTTAAGAATGTAGTTCATGTGTTTTATCAAAATTATTTTCCATCTAAGATAATATAGGGTTCTGTTTCAATCCCTATTATTACATTGATTTTATTATGTTTTGATGGAATTATTTTTTTGAAGTCCATTTATCTTATATGGATTATGTTATGATGGCATATTGTTTAAGAATCCCATTTTTATTACATGTGTTATGCTATGGTGTATAATTTATGGGTTTTTGGCACAAATAAGAATGTTTTCATTATGAGATGGGTGGGACCTTTATCTCCCTCCAATGCATTGGGGAAAGATTTACATCTCATGAGATTGACATGGCTGTAATGGCAAGTTAATCTGGTTCAGTGATACATGACTTGAACGAGGAGTGAACTCGGTTCAATAATGGACTTTGTCCGCTATGATAGTCTTGGAAATGAGTCTTGACTAATATGAAATTATTTTCTATGATTATGTGTGTATGACACAAAGTTTCTTGTTTTATCTTATGATTGTTGGGATTACATTTCACTACTATGATTTATCCCATGTCATGATATTATGATCTCTTTTGTAGGATAATATTTTCAAATTGTGATGTTCTTATGAATATGATATGATTGATATCTTCTTAGTTTACCATTACAGAGCATTTGAGATCACCCTTTTGTATGTTTTCTTTTACCTAGTTCAGAAAGAAGGGTATTAAGTAAGATATGCCAAAAAGGGACACTAGATATGATTAAATAAATAGGAGAAAATGTAGATGATTTATGAACCAGTTGTTCATGTTTCACAGTTTCTAAAGACACTATACCTATACGATCCTTTCATGGTTTTGTTATACGTTGTAATAAGTATGCTACAATTATGTTGTAATAAAAATGTTTGTAATGTATGGTTCGTTATATTGAATACAACCACAGATGATACCTAAGGTTAAATGATGGTGGTAATGCGAAATGATTGAAATTACAGTACAATATAGAGAAAAGGAATAACATAGATACATATTAATTAGTAATTGTAAAATTTTTATAATATTATTTTACCAAATAATCATATAATGACTCATAGAAATAAATATACATCAATTAAAAATACCTCACATGTATGAATAATCATAATATAAAATACATATTGGAAAAAATGAAACTATAATAGTAGTGATGGGGTTGATTCAAGAATATAATATGAAATCAAAAGTTATCAAATAAAATAAGAATTTTTTCTTGAATAATTGAAAAAATATGAATGAAAAACAAAGATATAAATGAGGATGAATGAGGAGATAAATATAATGAATATAAGATGAATAGAGATTGAAAGAATTTTCCGACATTACCTATGGGTGTATTGTGGTTGTAATTCCAGATGACCAGTATTAAAGTCCTTTGAATAAAAAACATGCAAAAGATATATATTAATCTCTATAATAATATTAATTATAAAAATATTTTATCAAATAATCATATAATAAAATCTCAATATAATTTAAAAAATATAAAAAATAACCCACATGAATAAATAATTAGAATATAAAATAAAAATAGTGATGTGATGAATAAATATTACTACTAATATGGAGGAATTGAGAAACCAATACGAAATCAAAATACATTAATTGAAACATTCCTTCTTGTATAAAAACATGGAAAATAAACATTAAAAACAAATATAAACCTAACATGGGATGAACGTGGACAAGATGACAATATAATTATTTCACAGAGGGAATGAAACTGGAGATCAATGATACCTGAGGGTGGATGATGATGGTAATAAAAAATTAATGTGATTAGAGACTGTCATATTGAAGAAATGAAGGGTTAGGATTTCTTCATTAGGGTAAAAACCCACTATCATGAGGGAGAAATTCCTTGGAAGGATTCAACCCTCTAATGACCCAAGGAGGACATACATAGATTGTAATGACCCTGAAATTTTATATAATTTTTATTAAAATTATTTGGGATTAATACGTGTCAGCAAAAAATTGATGACGATTTTTTCTGAGGCCTGGGGTGAATGAAACATATTTTTGAACTTTTTTAGGTATGTTCAACAAAGGTTCGAGCGATAATTTATATCTATTGAATCGATGCTCGAAATTGATATATGAGGGAACTGTTGAACTCACAGTGCTTGGATTAACATAAGGGAATTAAAACTTTGTTTGTAGTAGGTCAGGAAAAAAAGATAATTTTATGGACATTTTTATGTATAAAAAAATAATATATAAATGTTAATTTATTTTTCTACCACCTCTTGAGAGATGGTGGAGGGGATAATAGATGAGGTGATGCATTTATTGAGTGATATTAAATACCCAGTTTTATATAGGTTTTCTAACCACACTTCATATAATTAATATGATTCATTTAATACAACAATTAATGAACCATTAATTAAATAAAAAGTTAAACTCTTAACATCTCCTTCAAATAGTATAGTTATTGGGAAAAAGAAGGATATTTTGATCATGGGAGAAACCATGATAAATAACCTATGAACAGAAATCCCTCTATCGTTGAATTGAGGCTTGAATGACATCATTGGAGGAATCGATCTGGGATCGATATACGACAGAGGATTCAATGAACTTAGAATCTACTTCCTCAACTGAGACATCTCTTCTGAACATGATGTAGGGGTAGTTTATGTTTAAATTCATGAAAATTTGATTCTTATCCCTATTCTTGGAAATCATGATGAACACAGATCAACAAAAATAAGTTGATCCAATATTGGTATGAATCATCTGGTTGTTATTGCAGGAAAATATTAAATGGGGTTAATCCTTCTCTCTGATATGATATAATTACAACCTACTTTTTATGCTGCAAACCTAGAGGGAACATGCCAAATGAACAAGGCCCAGAACCTCTCTGCTTTGGTTTTTGTCACTTTCTTTGGGGGTTGATTTTCAACAAGACGGAATCCTGAATCTGTGAGCCACACTATGACAGAAGCATCCCGAGAGGCCTATAGGTGAAAACCGAAGGAAAAACGGACCACCGGAGCTCACACCGGGCCCGGGAATCCCTAACGGTGGGCAGTGGTGGCGGCCTCCTATCGCCGGCCGCAACAGACATGCAGTACCCAGAGGCGCTGTATTGAACAGTGGGGTAGGCCTTTTGCATTGGTAGTAGGGCAGTGCACTGTCTCATGCCACATAGGGAAGCCACATCACAAATCCATAGAAAAGGGGACCCACACCCCATGGGTCCGACAGATATGGGGTAGCGACACGTGGCACTGCTGGTTGAGATATCCCGAACGACATAGCTATTAAGGAAGGGGGTGTGGGCCACCTAGCTGGAAGACCATGCCCACGACCAAGAGGGCCGGCACAACCATTTCAGTTCAGCCTAGATAGATCTGGGTAGACCCAGACAGGGTCTGGTCGGCCTAGGTTGGTTATTGTTGGTCCCGATGTGTCAGACCGGACCCGGACCCTTTTCAGCCCAGTTACACTTAAAAGTTCGTATCTTACAAACCAGGAGTCAGTTTACAGAACCGTCAACATCACTAGAATATATGGGACAAGAAAATCATTTTGAGATAATCCACTTGATTTTTGGTAAATGTTGGAGTATGTTCGGGATGGATCGAACCCAAATCCATCTGGGCGTCTGATTGATGAGATGTCTATCGCATTGGAACCCTTACGACATGTCGGTCATTTGGGTTACTCATTTATGGAACATTGTTGTAGTAGATGCACGACCGATATCTTAAGGGTAAAATTATATGGGTCTCAAGTGATCTGAGTGTGCTGAATCTTGTGACTGGTAGTTAATTAAAGAGGGACCCTGTGGGGATCTGCATCATAGCGACCATGTGTCTATCAGTATCATAGCGACCCTATGTAGATCAGCAACATAGTGACACTGGGTGGGTCGATATCATAGAGAACCTGTGTGGATCTGTATTCTAGTGACACTATATGAATCCGAATCACTAAGACCCTATGTGGATCACAATTCTAGCAACGATATGTGAATCAACAGTGTGCATCGCAACGAGGACCAACCATAGAGAATCCCATTGTGGATCAACGACATACAACCCTATGTGGATCGACAATGGATTAAATCCTTCATGGTTCAGTTGTGGAAACATTTTAATGGTATAAAATGATGTAGTATAAGACCAAAAATCTTGTATTTATGAGCTTTAATTTGTATACTAGAATTAAATGGAGTCTTTTTCATTGAGATTTGTGATTTTGGTCATGCATTGTGGTTATTACTTTGTAGAATTTTGGGATCCTTCGTGGGTCTCGAGGTCCCAACTAGGTATTGTCATACTCACACTTGCATGGTCTTCACCAACACCATATTATGTCTTGTGCACATGACAAGCAGCTTGGCTAAGACATTAGGATCTAGGACCAGGTGGTACACGAAGGTGACTCGTTGATGTGGATTGCTGTAGAGACGAGTTTTACCTACCCTTCGCTTAGGATCCTTGGTGGAAGATATCAGGATATGTTTTCTGTTGTAGTTGTATCTTTTCAAATGGGCATGTATTTCGAACCGAATACTTTCAGTACACACATTTACAACTTTAGTTTTACAATTTCTTTTTCATGTTGTCATGTTCTTGGTCAATGTGATTGCAGTTTGAATGGAAATTCCTTCTCACTTTCAAGGACATGCCATTCTATTGCTATTCACCAACCCATGGCCTATAGAAGGAAAGCTTAGGGTAGTCATGGAATGGGCCCTTGGGGACAGTTCATGAAAAAGATGTATCAGAGGTGTCGGTTCTACCAAAGTACTAGTACTATGATATTTCCATTAGAGTAATAGTGTTAGGTGTTTTTAGGGTGGTTTTCAGTTTGGGGAGCCTAGTGTTTGAGCGAAAGCCAACGTATCCATACACCAGGACCCTGAATTCTGATTTCTGATTCAGTGAATGATAACACTGAAAGGGTATTTTTAGAAAATGTTTTAATTTTTATCTCTTTTCATTAATATCATCAGGTATAAATAATTGACTGTGGTTCACCATTTTCTTTCTAGGATTACTCCACATAAATAGACATAAAATATTACAGATATATTTCATGATGACGCCCACCGGGTGATGAGGCTTTGGTGCAGAGACCTCTTATAGTGGTAGCACCTTCAGGTTGTGCACCAGCACCACCACCACTCATTGGGAAGTAGTTTCCACTAGCCCCACTGGCAGACGATGCAAGCCGACTGAGCATGTTGGATGAGTTCAAGTGGTTGGGGCCTTCGATGTTTCATGGTGAGATAGATCCTTAGGAAGCTTAGTATTCACTAGAGGCTATGGCTAGAGTTTTTCACATAGTTTGGACATGAGCAAATAACATTTTAATCCTAGGTGATAGTCTTTTCAAGGGAACAATACGAAGATGGTGGATCCTGATGCTCCAGTTTCACGATGAGGTGACCCTAACCTAGAAATACTTTGAGAGCCTCATCAGGGTGGAGTTCGCCCTAGAGACACTACACTCTATGCATATTTAGAAGCTCCTACACACACAATAGTGCTATCTGAGAGTAGCCTAGTACCCGACGAGATTCACAGACCTCTCATGCTACTCCACTAACATGGTAAATGATCCATACTTTAGGGCCCAGAAATATGACACAGGTCTCTGGCAGGAGATCATAGAGTCGATGATATCTCTCAATATCATAATGTAGGCTGGAGTACAAAAAAGAGAATTATTAGTGGAGAGATTCTTAGCTGAGCATGCATCGACAAGTGAGAGCCACCAATGGAAGATTGGTAGCTGAGTCATCTGCATCAGGCAGTAGGTAGATTACATGGAGGTCTAAGTAGGCCAGACCTTCTAGAGGATAATTCTAGGATGTTGGGTCCGAGGTGCTAAGCTCACAATGTAGAGCAGGACAATAGAGGAGTAGACTCTACTTCACATATGGTGGGAAGGGCCGCATGGCACATGATTGCTTGGCCCATCGTAGAGATGATCAGTAGATGGTCGAGGGACCACCAAGTTAGAGGCTGAGAATCAAACGAGGAGGTCTGAAAGGTAGTATATGTGGTAGTGGGGAAGGTCATGCAGCATGCAGTGGGTGGAGATTTGAGGTTCTACCACCACCACCTCCAGGTGGCCCACCCCCACCTGAGGGAGTAGGTAGATACATATGAGAACAACTTCAAGAATTTATGGCCTACGACCATGGTGCTCCAGATATTATTCAAGGTACGGTCTATCTTTACTCCACTCTAGTTGTAATACTTATAGACACAAGTTACAGTTACCTTTTCATTTTCATGTATCTCGCTCAAGGATGCGTGATTCTAGGAGAGACATTTACTCGATCATTATGAATATAGACTCCTACGAGAGAGGATTCAACGATTACACACTAGTTCCAACAATATGAGCTTACTCTAGGAGGCGAGATATTTAGCTAGGATCTCATAGTAGTAGGGTCGAGGACTTATGACATCATATATGATATAGACTAGCTATCCACAATCAATTCTAATATTGACTATTTTTGGTGCAAAGTGTAGTGAGTATGTGAGGATGTGACCATGTTTTTTTTCAACAGAGAGATGGGAACATTCGCAGGTCGGGATAGTCATTTCCGGAGGTGGGTGCAGCCAATCACACACTAGTTGACTAGCCTTACCCTCAGATATATTGAAAATATGAGTCAAAGTTATCCTATAGGGGTGGACCTGTGTGCTGATGTCTTTAAAAAGTATGTTATGGGAAAAACTCCTCATAGAGAGGTAGACTTATACATCAGCATGTATCTCATGATGACCCTAATATCTACACTAGCATGTCGGATGGCCCATAAAGAGCTTCATGAAATTCGGGTACAGTTGGAGGACTTTTAGAGGAAGGGGTTCATAAAACTTAGTGTTTCTCTATGGGCATCATTGACTTTTTTCACCAAGAAGGTAGAAAGGAGTATGTGGATTTGTGTGGACTATTAGTGCCTGAACTAGGTGAATGTAATGAAAAAGTTTCCTCTGCCAAGGATTAATAATCTCTTATAATAGTTTAAGGGATCACAGTGGTTTTTGAAGATTGATCTCAAATAATGCTATCATCAGCTTATGGTACAGGATGGGGAGGTACCAAAGACAACAATCAAATTTTAGTATGGCCATTATGAGTTCTTAGTAATTCCATTCAGCTTAACCAATGCTCCGGTTATGTTCATGGGGATCATGAAAAAAGTCTTCTAGCCTTACCTCGATCGCTTCATTATTGTCTTCATTGATGATGTCTTGGTTTACTCAAGTTCATTAGAGGAACATTCCATGAAACTGCCGATAGTTCTGAATACACTCTAAGAGAACCAGATTTGTGGAAAGCTCTTGAAGTGACATCTCTAGACATGGGAAGTCCACTTCCTGGGGAACTTTATCCCAACGGATAGACTAGTAGTGGATCTGGATAAGATAGAGGCAGTGCTTTCCTGGGAGCCAACCAGAAGTGTGACCGAGGTGCGTAGTTTCCTGGGATTGGCTGGGTACTACCATAGATTCATACCTAACTTTTCAAGAGTTATGACACCCTTTTACTATTTTATGAAATAGGGTAATCTTTTCTTATGGATGGAAATGTGAAAATATAGTATCCATGAACTGAGGTGGATACTGACGAGTACCCCATCTTGAGACTACCAGAAGAGGGTGTTGGTTATTTAGTCTACTACGATGCATTATGGACCTGGCTAGGTTGTGTCCTGTTGTACGGGCAAGCAGTGATCGCCTACTACTCAAAGAAGTTAAGACTGAATGGTTAGAACTTCTCAACCAATGACCTAGAGTTAGACGCAATGGCCATTTGGATGAAGATGTGGTGGCACTAAAAGATGGGTGAACAGTTTACTGTCTACTCCGATCACAAAAGTCTCTGGTATATCTTATCACAGAATGGCCAAAAACTGAGATAGCTCTGATTGATGGTGTTCCTCCAGGACTAAAAATTAGTGATAGTCTAGACTTCTATGAATGGTAACATATTAGAAAACACACTCAACAGGAGTTCTAGTCTAAAGTTTCTATGTAAGGTGACATAGTAGTTAGCCGCATTGCAGTTATCCTTCGTGGATAATGATGGAGCAGCTTACCTTCAGTCAATGGCAATAACTCCTCTACTCCTTCAGAGAGTTAGAAACGCACATCTGGGGGATAGAGACTATGAGGCCCCAAAAGTTTAGATATCCTCAATATACAATCCTGATTGATTTTATGAAGTTGGGGAGGATGTCTTCCTCTTTAGGGGATGCACTATTGTACCAGTGATGCTATGAGAGGTGTTGTTGTGGGATGTCCAGACATCCCCTTTGGCAGTACATCCTGGAATTGAGATGATGTACTATGACCTTCGGTGTTAGTACAGGGGGCCAAGGATGATGAAAGTGATGGGGGAGTGCATTTCATGATTCCTCACATGTCAGCATGCGAAGGTCGAGCATCATGTACCAGTAGGCTTATCACGTCCACATGGGGTGTCAGAGTGAATGTGTAATGGCATATTCATGGAATTCATGACCGAGATACCACGTACATCCAGGGGCCATGATACCATTAGGGTTATCAATGTCCAACTCACCATGTCGGCCCATTTCCTACCTATTTGAGAGCAGGGATTAGTAGAGAGATTTGTGCATATCTATATACAGAAGATTATAGGGATTCATGGGGTGTCGTCGACGACTGTCTCAGTTCATGAAGTTCATTTTACATCCTTCTTGTGGAAGGTATTATGTAATGCATTCAGTAATCTACAACGTTGGAGCATCACCTTCCATCCTCAGACTGATGTTTAGACAAAGAGGACCATATAGACACTCTAGGACATGCTTCGTGCTTATGTCCTTCATTTTGGCCATAGTTGGGAGGACCACCTTCCACTGGTGGAGTTATCTTACAACAAATGTTATAACTGCACCATCAACATGGATCTATTAGAGGACCTGAATGGGTGACCATAAAGATATTCTCTATGTTGGATAGACCCAAGAGGAGTCAGCACTTATGTGTCCAGAGATGGTACTAGCTACCACAGAGAAGGTGCATATCATCCATGACAGGATGAAGACTGCACAGAACTGATGGATGTATTATGCTGACAGAAGACAAAGATCCTTGGATTTTAAGGATAGAGACCATGTATTCATAAAGGTCTCACCCTGAAGAGGATTATAGAGGTTTGACTGGGCTGAAAAGATATCTTTGAGGGTCATCAAACCATTCCATATTATCAGCAGATTAGGCGAGGTGGCGTACCATCTAGCTCTTCCCCCACAGATGCACTGGGTTCATATTTGTTTCCATGTTTCGTAGTTGAGGAGGTACATGCATGATCCATCAAACGTTATCAAATGGGCGATCTGGACATCGATGATAGGTAGATGTTTACGGAAATCCTGGTGGAGATAGTGGATCCACAATAGCGTGTCCTTTATGGTTGGTCGATTCCTATGGTGTAATTTCAATAGCAGCACGTGTATCTTTAGGAAAGAAACTGAAAGAGGGAGGCTCAGATTCATCCATATATCTTTTTTAAATTATTTTCGATTATTACGAGTCATTGAAAATTGAAATCACTTGATTCTGAGGCCTAGTTTACCCATAATGGATGTTTAAACTTTTATATGATAATTTTAGTAAATTTTCGAGTGACAATTTTAATCATTTGATCCAGTGCTTAGTATTGAAATATGAGGGAACCATTGAACTCGTAGTTCCAAGATTCACTCAAAAAATAATAACATAGACCAAAATAGGTCTGGGTAAAAATATATTTTTATAGAATTTTTTAAGAATAATAAAATATTATAAAAATGTTATATTATTTTTCTGCCACCTCTTGAATGACGGTGGAAGGGACTAGGAAGGTGGTCGGGCATTTAATGAGGGATATCAAATACCAGGTTACACATAGGGTTTGTAACCACCCACTGTATATTTAATAAGACTCATTTAATACACATATTAATGAACCTTTAATTTAAGGGAACATTAATCCCATAACATATCTTTTTAATTATTCAATCATCGGAGAAAAGGAGGATTGGTGGATCTTGGGAGAATCCTTACCAAAGAACCGAAGAACAAACTTCCCCTAATGTGGAATGGTGTCTTGAATTATGTTCTTGGAGGAATCTATCTGGGATCAATGGAAGAAAATGGCATCAATAAACATATATTATCTATCAAAAACCGCAACATCTCCTCCAAATCTGAGGTAGGGGTTGTTTATGTTTAAATAAAATAGAATTTTTTTTTCTCATTCTTTAAAAGCATGAAGAATGAAGATAAACCAAAATGAGTTGATATGTGATTCATATGAAAATGATGATGGTTGTTGCTTGAAACGATTCAATGGGGTCAATCTTTATCTATGTGATGATTTAATTACTACCCCTTGATATGATGCTAATGCGGAGGGCATGGGGAAAATGAACAAGGCACAAACCCCCAACCCCCCCCCCCCCACCACCACTTCAGTTGTTGTCATGTTCTTTGGGGGTGGATTTTAAAACTGATAGAATCCTAAATCTGGGAGACACACACTGACAGAAGCATCCTGAGAGAACTTCAGTTGCAACCGGAAGGAAAAACGGAACATCAGAGCTCACCCAGTGGCTTGTGGTAGCCCCCCTGATGTGACACCATTGACCAGCGATGGTGGGCGATGGTGTTGGATGGTTTTTGCTAGAAGTGGAGGAGAAACAGCTCCCAGAGGTGCCGCGGTATACATCGGGGGTAGTCAACAACGTCTGGATGCATTGGCCGCAGGGCGGTGCGCCATTACACTCCATGGATGGAATCCTCTACAACGAGCCATGGTAGAGGGGTCCTGCACCCCACGGGTACCACTGAAATGGGGGGAGACACCACCTCGGGACTCAAATTGAGAAATATTCAATGGATTAGATGTTCGGGATGGGGGACCAGGCCACCGAGATGGCGGAACACACATGCCACTGAGACGGGTCACCCAGTGAGCCACTCCTGGCCATTGCAGGCCGGGACACGACCCCGCAGGACGAGTACACTAAAGACTATCCTACTCAGGCTAGCCCATTTATTTCAGGCCAGACCGGGTCAGACCCAGGATGGACCAGGTTGGGGAAGGTCCAGTCAGACTGGACCCTGACCATTTTCCTCCCAGTTACAATTAAAAGGTTGTATCTCACAAACCAGACACCCGTTTGAGAAACCGTCTATGATGATGGAATCCATGGGACACAAAATTCCATTTGAAATATTCCTCTTATGTTTTGAAAAATTCAGAATATAGATGGGTTGGAAGGAACCAAAATACAACAGGGCCCAGTGTACTAAAACACTTTTAACTCACAGATTGTGCGTCCATTTGACGTGTTGTCTGTTGCATTGGTACCCTTACGATATAACAGTTATTTGGGATACTCTTTTGTGGAATTTAGTGGTTTTTGAGGAATTAATATTATCTTGAGTATAAGATTATAGGGATCATGAGCGCACTGAGTGTGGGAAATCATGTGGCTGGTAGTCAACTAATGAGTGACCCTATGGGGACTAGTATCATAGCGACCCGGTGTAGATCGACATCATAGTGACCATGGGTTGATCAGTATCATTGAAAATCTATGTGGATTGACATCATAGATACCCTGTGTGGATAAGCTTTCTAGAGACCATGTGTGGTTCAACATCACATCGACCCTATGTGAATGAACATTTTAGAAACCCTGGGAGGATCAGCAGTGTGCGACCCAACAAGGACCAATATTAGAGTGGCCCACTATGGACCAGTCACATATAACTTTGTGTGGATTGAAAGAGGAAAAAATCCTTCATAGATCAGTGGTGAAAACATATTAATAGAATAAAATGATATAGAATAAGAATAATCATCTTTATTCCTAATCTCTGAGTTGTATACATGGTATGAGTTGAGTTTTTGCCTTTGTGCTCTGTGATTGAGGTCATGCCTTATGGTTTTTCCTTGGTGGAATTAAGGGAGACCTTCGAGGGTCTCGGGGTCCCTACTTGGTATTGTTTTACTCGCCCTTGCACGGGCTCCACCCAAACCTTGTTGTGTCTTGTGTTGATGATGAGTATCAAGGATCAGGTTTTACGATATTGGACTAGGCGGTACATAGTGGTGACTAGATGATGTTGAGGGATTTGGAGATGACTTGTACCTACCCTTTAGGTTGGATCCTTGGTGTATGATCTTAGGAGTGGGTTTCTGTTGTAGTTTTATCTTTTCAGTTGGGATTTTATTTTGGCCCCATTACATTCAATACACACTTTAATACTATAGTTTTACAACATGGTTTGCATCTTATCATGTTCATGGTATGTGTGACTATTTTTTTAAAGGATATTCCTCCCCACTATTAGGGATATTCGTTTCTAGAGCTAATCACCAACCCCTAGCCAATGAAATGGGAGATTTGGGTAGTCACGACACGAACCACTGGTGAAGCGTCATGACATGGACACTAGATTACTTTTGTAGAATACATAATATATTAAATAAATATAGACGTAAATACTGTATTAGTTTAGTGTATTTTAAAACTAGGAACACATTCTACTTACATGATGAAATATCTTCAACATCATGGATATAGATATTCCCCATTAGTTTTCCTACATAATTTTTTTAATTATATACCAAGGAAAATAAAACATAAAAAGGGTTCTATCAAAGCTTCAATAAGGGTAATCATAGAGAACACCAAACCATACAAAAACATAAAAATCTAAAAACATGAATGTATATTTTGAATACCAAAATATTGAGCCATAAAATAAATCATGGCAGTATGTAAGGCATAAACCATAAAAAAACATAACCATGATAAAATAGAATTGGTATAAAACATGGACATGTGGATAAAAAATATGTATAGAAAATCATTTCTATATTAGTGAATCCACATTACCAATACCTTCATAGAAGAAAAAGTCAATTACTAAATCAAATTTATTTGTCCTTTTAACCCTGTATTAGTAATCTAGATTTAAATTATGTTCCAGCTAGGTATTAGTGATCCAATTTTATTTATTTACTTTACTATATATATCACGTGATATAAATATTTACCCAATGAATTATAGGTAGTTATAGGACCCACAAATCTCATATTGAAATCATTCTTATATGTAAAGACGCAAAATTTCCATGTAATTTTTTTTAATTAAATGGGAATTTTAAAAGTCCGCAAGAATTGATGGCGCATGATTCTGAGGCAGGGGGTGCCCGGAATAAATTTTTGAAGTTTTGTTCGGGTACATTTAGTAAATGTACGAGCAAGTTTTTATATCTTTTGAATCGATTCCCAGAATTGAAATTTGAGGGCACCGTAGAACTTAAAGCACCGATATTCTCTTAAAGAGACTTTCAACACGATGGCAGTTGGTCGAAGGTGAAATTTTGTTTTGGGGTTTTTCATGGACAGTATAAAGTAAAATAAACACATTTTTTAATTTATCTAATATGTTGCAACCACCCATATGGAAGTTAGAAGTGGGGACCACCACACCTTAACCTCCCATGAATGGTTATGGTGGTGGGGACCACTACACCATAACCTCCCATGAGTTATGGTGTTGGGGACCACCCGAGTTTTATCCCTCGTAATGGGTGGGGGAGGAAACCTCTCAACTCCCTCAATTAATTTTTTGTGTCAATGTAAAATTAAACACTTTTAGTTTAATTTTATGTTTCAATGTCAAATAAAATTCATTCAATTTAATATTATGTGTCAACATAAAATTAAATGCTATAAATTAATTTGGATCTGTCAATGTAAAATTTAAAGCTATCAATAAATTTTCTATGTCAACATAAAATTAAAGGCTATTAGTAAATTTTATGTGTCAACATAAAATTAAATCCTATCAATTTTTATAATGTTGTCTATTTCTTTTCCCTCATGGTGGAATTGGTGAAATGTTTGGATTTAGAGAATTGGGAGGTGCTCTTGGGAGAAATCTTCCCCAATGAAGAATGCTTCCTCTAATGAAGAACACTTCCTCCACAAAGATTGTATTCCCCCGACAAAGAATTCACTCCAACAACGAAGAATGCCGACCTCGACATTGACCTTATTCCTCGGGACTTCCTATGATATATGACATCTTCGACTATGACGAGTCGGCACACAAACTAACAATCGAGGAAAACACCAATGACACCGAAATCTGTTTTTTTACCAATGATCTGACTTTTTCCACGTGACTCCCTCGACGAAAAATGGGAATGGTAGGGGTTGTTATCGAATTCTTGAATCCTTTCGATTATTATCATCATACTTGGTTCACTATTATAGTAGAGACTCTTGATATCACTCTAAACAAGGAGGGTCCAGAACAAACTAACATGCCCCGACCCCTCTGCCAGTCTCCTTTGATGTTCTTCGTGATGGAGAAGTATGACGACCTACATGGAGGAGCATAAGAACGGTGACTGAAACCACAATCAGCAGCTAGAAATGCAATAACGCATGGCACCGCTCTGTAGCACCACTTCACGGCACTACCAGCCCTGCACCCTTGTGGCAACCTTGGTCGAGCTGCCCGCATGCTCGCAGTGGCCCCCAGCCGAGTCTGCAGGAGCCCCCACAATCCCCGTGCACCCTGCGGCTCCACCCTCTACGCACCCTGCACACCACCTGGCTCCCCCATCTGCATGCCCCATGCTCTCGACGGCTCCGTTCACCCCACACTTCCACTGGATGAACCATCCCGCCGGCCTCCTGAGCTGCCCTGGCTGCACCTACCCACCGACTCCATGCGACGCCCTGGCCGAACTGGACAACAACCTCATGGAGCCCCGACCAAACCAGCCCTGGCCTCTGGGGAACGCCTCTATGAGATGAACCACCTTTACAGAGCCCTTCGGGTAGAGCCTCCCCCTTGATGTGCCCTCTGGGATGAACTTCTCTTGTGCGGACTCGCGGCTGGTCCGCACCCTCGTGATTGATTTGTGACCTCACAACTGGTTCGTTCCCTTGCGGTTGGTATACGACCTTGCGACTAGTCCACACCCTTGTGTCTAGTTGGGATGGGCCCATCTGGAGAAGGCTGACCCTACGGGTCAGGCTGAGTCGACTCAAACTGGGTCGGCCCAGGCTGGGTCGGGTCAGACCAGTCCCCGGGCCACTACGATCCTTTACTTTATTTTGGTCAAACCATTTTCATCGGACATCCATTTGATGAACCATCATCAGCCCTAATAATCTTGGAGCATGATGGTCCCATTGAGTAAACCCTGCTAACGTTTGGGGTATAGTTGAGTTACAGTCATGTTGGATCATGCACGAAGCCAACTGGGCCCTTGGGACTAAAATGATAATAACACATAGACTGGGCATCCGATTGACATGTCATCTATTATGTTGAGACCCATATGATAGGGAATACCTTTGATATACTTCTTCACGGGATGTCGGGATAGTTGGATTATCAACCAGTAGCTCATTGAGCGGAGCCTACCCATGACTTCCAAGTAGTGTGCAAAGACGTAGTGTCTAGATGAGACTTGACGAATGCTAACCGTTTGACTCGAAGTGATTATAATATCCTAGTGGAGATATCCTAGTCGTGGTGGCAGAGCCACGATGGAGGAACGCCTGGTTGTGGCCACAGACCAATGGAACACAACAGGAGGAGTACCTCAGTAGGCAATGAGGGGGAGTGCCTAGGTGTGGCACAATACCCGTGGTGGGGAGAGCCTTTGTGTGATGTAGCAGACCAACGATACTCGACATGATAATCACCTCAACATTCCAAGGTTAGAGGTAAGCGTGCTTGGTGTCATGGCAGGCCCACTGTACTCGATTGAGAAAGATATCTCCAACATCTGATGTTTCAATAAAGTAAATTAAATCCTCGTTGAGATGAGTTAGTAATTTTGTTTTTTCCTCATGATTGAGATGGATTACTTAACAACATAGGTATATGTATGGGCATATACCTAAGTAGGGTTATATGTTGTTTCCTTGCATTGTGGTTTCTTATTGGTGGGCTTGTGAGACCCTTAGGGTCTCAGGGACCCTATAGAGTATCGTTATACTCACCGCTGCATGGGATATTCCCACATCTTGTTGTGTTGGATGCAGACAACGGACAATGCTGACTGAGGGTGAGAGTACCAGGACTAGACGATACCTGGAGGTGGAACATACGATGGGTCAGTACACAGAGGAGACTGACAGACGTGGAGTGATGATGAGGCTATTTGTACCTAACCTTCAGGTAGTAATCTTGGAGGACGACCCAAAAACAATTTTCCCTTTCTTCAGATGTACATGTACTTCTAGTTCCTTGTATTTTTCAGTTGGTCATGTATTTATGGCCCATTTTACTTTTAAGCATGCTTTTGTTATACAGTTTAATTAGTGTTTTTTATTTAGTTGTGTGCTACTTTGTGTGCATTTATAGGTTTTAAAGACAATGACTTCCCAATTTTGTGGAATTACGCCTTCGGTTCTAGTCTCCATCCCCTGGCCTATGGAACGTGGAATTTGGGTAGTCACGACAGGAGCCTTGGGGGATGGGTCGTGGAAAAATGGTTTCTGAGGAGTCTGTACTACCACATAAATTAGGAATATGATATTTCATTTCTACGAAGAAATAGTGTTAAATTTAGAGAGTGTGGTTTCTAGTTTAGGGATTCCAGTGTTGGTGTGGCGACTGATGTATCTGTACACCAAGACCCTGACTTCAGGTTCTCGACTATGTGAAAGAAAACACTGATTTGTGTGTGTGTTTTCAAAAGTTTTCTTTATGTCAGCTCAACCAGGTTAGCACAACAATTATAATTATTAACTGTAGCTCACTTATTTCTTTTTAAGCATGTAGCATGAGTTCCAGCATCAAAGGCCACCCGGGTTCAGGGGAGAGACGAACCCACAGATGGCTGAGTATTGGCTGGAGGCTGTGGTATGAGTCTTCCGACTGGTAGAAACAGTAGCATACCTCATGGTGATTCTTGCTGATTGCATTTTATAGGAAGCAGTAGGAAGATGGTGGAGCTTGATGCTCCAGGTTCATGACGAGATGAAGCTTCTCTGGGCATACATAGAGCACCTATTTTGGGCATAGCTTGTTTCAGTGACTCTTCGCACAGTGTGAATACATGAGCTACTTCATCTACAACGGGGAAGTATGACTGTAGCCCAGTACTCATTGAGGTTCACAGACCTCTCATGCTACTCCATCGATAAGGTGCGGGACCAATTATTTGGGGCCCGGATCTTGGAGTAGGGACTCAGGCGGGAGATCAGGGATTCGGTGATCTCAGTCCACATCCTGACGCAGGTAGGGGTGTTAGATAGAGCCCTCATAATGGAGAGTTTCCTTACATAGTTCTATCCAACAATGAGATCCACTAGTAGTCAACATGTTGTGGAGTCTTCTGTAGCTGGAAGTAGACATATGTTGTAGAAGTCTACGTTGACTGGACCTACAGGTGGTCTACCGCATGAATCAGGATCCATTGTGCGGGGCACCGAAAGCGAAGACAGACATTCCAGGCGAAGTTTTTGTTACTCATGCAGTGGGCATGGTCACATGGCTCATGAATGTCTGACCCACCATACAGATGATAAGCACAGAGTCGAAAGACTGCCTAGATAGTGACAAAGATTCGATTGAGGTGGTCCATAAGGCACATGCAGACATGGAAGAGGGGCTAGTTGTGCAGCTGGTGGTGGTCGACGTTTCAAGGTGTTACCGTCACCACCACCAAGGGGTCCACCCTGACTGTAGGGAGCAGGTTGACAGGGGAGTGCTCTTCTTCAGGCAGCTGAGGCATATGATCATGGTGCTCTGGATATAATTCAAAGTACGATCTGTGTCTACTCAACCATAGCTTCAATACTTAGAGACATAGTTTCCCGTCACTTATTCATTCCACTATCGCCATTCAGAGATCTGAGATTCCGATAGAGCTGTTGGCTCAATCCTTATGGATTGATACACTTAAGGGAGTGGATTCGATGATTACACACTGGTGCCGACAGTGTGAGCTAATTCTAGGAGGTGAGAGCTTCGGCTGATCTCATAGTATCAGCATCGAGGCCATCGATGTCATCTTGGGTATGGTCTAGTTATCTACAATCCATTCCGAGATTTACTACATTAGGGGGAAATATTGGTGTTTTCGCACATATGGGACTAGTTTTACCTTCACCAGCGAGAAGGGATCCTTTACAGCGTAGGATGGACTTACCCGGAGGAGAGTGAAACCGATAACTCATCAGTCAGCTTGCCTTAACCTCAGATTGATCGATGTGGGTAGTATGAGCTATCTTGTAGTGGTGGAATATTACACGGATGTTTTCCCTGATGATTTTCCAGGTCTACCTCCTCGCAGAGTGGTGGACTTTTATATTGACTTGTACCCCGAGATGACATAGATATCGACACCAGCATATTAGAAGGCTCCTGCAGAGCTTCGTGTGTTGTGGGTCTATCTAGAGGAATTTCTTGGGAAGGGATTCATCTGGCCCCGTGTTTCTCTATGGGCAGCCCTGATTCTCTTCACCAATAAAGCGGATGAGAGCTTGAGGCTTCATGTGGACTGTCGGTGCCTGAACCAAGTGACTGTGAAGAACAAGCACCCACTCATGAGGATTGATGAAATCATTGATCAGTTGAATGGAGCATGATGGTTCTTGACTATAGACCTCATATCAGGCTATCACTAGTCCAGATTTTGAGAGGAGGATGTGAAGAAGGTGGCCTTCAGATGTCGGCACGACCACTATGAGTTCTTGGTTATTCCATTCAGCATAACCAATGCTCCAGTATTGTTCATGGGAGACATGAACAAGATCTTTCAGCCATACCTTGATCGCTTTTTCGTAGTCATCATCGAAGACATTTTGATAAACTCACGATGGAGGATGATAATGCCTATCATTTCTAGGTAGTATTGGACACACATCCAGAGTACCAAATTTATGGTAAGCTCTTAAAGGGATAGTTCTAGATCCGAGAGGTTCACATTCTAGGAAATGTCATCTCAGAGGCTATAGTTACAGTGGATCCATTGAGGATTGATGTGGTACTTGCATGGGAACCACCCTGGAGTGTGACTGAGGTGCGTAGTTTCCTGGATATGGCTGGATACTATAGAAGGTTTGTAGCAGACTTCTCCAAAGTTGCAGCACAACTATCCGCCTTGACGAAGAAGGGGAAACCCTTTCTTTTGGTTGGGGAGATACCAGCAGATCTTTTTGGAGCTGAGGCAGAGGCTGAATAGTGGCCCCATCATAAGGCTTCTAGATGAATGAGTAGGGTATGTCATCTACTGCGACGCATCTGGGACCAAACTCAGATTTTTCCTGATGCTGGAGTGATTAGTGATCGCTTATGGTTCTCGACAGTTGTGGCAACATGAGCAGAACTATGCTATCCATGACATGTAGTTAGTGGCAGTGGTCTTCGCCTTGAAGATATGGCGACACTATTTTATGGGTGATCATGTTACCGTGTACTATGATCACAAGAGTCTCTATTAGATCATCCCTCAGAATGAGATGAACCAGAGACAACGACGTTGGCTTGAGTTCCTCTGGGATTATGACTTCGAGAGAGTCTATACTCATGGGATGGGGAACGTTATTTCATATGGACATAATAGGAGATCTGGTATAAAAATTCTAGGTAAGGAGACAGAGTAGCTGGATGGTTTATAGATATCTTTTATGGATAGAGATGGAGCATATTTCCTTGAATCTCCAACAGTCACTCCCCCACTTGTTCAGAGATTCAGGGAGGCGCAGTGTGGGTACACTAACTACGAGACACAATGTGCTCATATATCCATAGTGTAATCATCTGATGGATTTTCTAAATTTTTATAGAACTTTATCCTCTTTAGAGGACATATCATGGAACCAGTGTCACATTAAGAGGATGTGTTTCAGGAGTTCACACATCCCCTATAGCGGTACATCCAAGAGTGGTGAAGATGTTACAGGATCTCCGACGATAGTACTAGTGGCCAGGATTGAAGAATGAATTAGTAGAGTTTGTTTCTCAATGCCTCACATGTTAGAAAGTGAAAGCAGATCATTAGGTACAAGAAATCGTGGATCCACCTTTAGAGGTCCCAGAGTGGTAGTGGGATGGGATATACATGGTAATCATGACATGAAATCCACGTACAACTAGAGGTCATGACTCGATTTGGGTGATTTTCGACTGACTCATCTTGTATGCCGACTTCCTACCGATCAGAGAGTAGGCTTCAGTAGATTTCGTGGGAAACCACTATATGCATGAAATTGTGCGGATACATGGAGTACCCATGAATATATTCTCCGATCATGAAACATGTTTTACTTCCTGGATATGTAAGGGTTTGTAGGAGGCTTTTAGGATGCAACTTCATTTTAGCACCACCATCCATCCTCAGACATATTTTCTGATTGAGTAGACCATCCAGACCCTCAAGGACATGTTGTGTGCTTGTGTCCTCGAATTCGGTCACATCAAGGAGGATCACATTCCTTTGGAGGAGTTTGCATAAAACAATAGCTATCAATCCACCATAGGGAGGTTTCCTTTTGAGGCGTTGTACGGGAAACCTTACAGACACTTCTATGCTGGACTGACTTAGGGGAGTCCGCACTCATGGGACCAGAGATGATACGGGCTACCACAGAGAAGGTGTAGATTATCCAGGACAATATATAGACTTCACAGAGCATGCAGAAGTCGTATGCTGATAAGAGACGAATACATCTGGAGTTTGAGGATGAAGACTACGTCTTTCTATGGTTTTTACCTCGACGAGGATTTTGGAGGATTGGATGAGGTGGCAAGTTATCTCTTTGATTTATCAGACCTTATCAGGTCCTCATCAGAGTTGGTGAGGTGACAAACCACATAGATATTCTACCTCAGTTGCACCACGAGCAAGATGTCTTCAACGTATCCCAACTGAGGAGATACGTGCACGACCCTTCCCACATCATCGACCATGGAGAGTTGGACGTTGAATATGCGACGACATTTACGTAGGATCTAGTATAGATTGTGGATCGACAAGAGTGGGTCCTTCTTGGACGGTCTATACCTCTGGTGCGTATTTGCTGGAAGCACAAGAACCTCCAGGAGAGCTCATGGAAGTGGGATGCTCAGATGTGTGCTCAGTACCTCCACTTGTTTACCTAGTTGAGTTGTGGCTTACGAGGATGTAGAGCCCTAAGGGGACAGAATGTAATGACTTGGAATTCCAATGTAATTTTTTTTAATTATATTGAAATTTTATTAGTCCTCAAAAATTGATGGCGTATAATTTTGAGGCCCGGTGTGCCCGTAAACAATTTCTATAGTTTTTTTCAAGTATTTTTTGTAAATGTCTGAGTGATTTTTTCAAACATTTGAACCGGTGATCAGAATTGAAATATGGGGGCACCGTTGAACTTGTACTGCCGATATTCTCTTAAAATGTCTTTCACCTCAACTGTAGTTGGTCGAGGGTGAAAGTTGGTTTTTGGGTTTTTTGTGGAAACTATTAAGTAAAATAAACACATGTTTTATTTAATTTTTTCTTTTGTAACAACCCATGTGGATGTTATAAGTGGGGACCACCACACCATAACCTCCCCTGAGTTATGGTGGTGGAAACCAGCTGATGTTTATCCCATATAATTGGGGGGTGGGGAGAAGAAACCTCTCAACACCCTCAAATAATTTTATGTGTCAACGTAAAATTAAATGCGTTAAATTTAATTTTATGAGTCAACATAAAATTAAATAATTTCAATTTAATTTTATGTGTCAAATTAAAATTAAAATCAATCTATTAATTTTATGTGTCAACATAATATTAAAAACTATCAATTAATTTTATGTGCCAAAATATAATTAAAAGAAATCAATTAATTTTATGTGTCAACATAAAATTAAGTCCAATCAATTTTATTAATGTTGGATATTTCTTTTCCCTCGTGGTGGAATTGGGGAAAAATTTGGCCTTAGATAATTGAGAGAAGCTCTTGGGAGAAAGCTTCTCCAAGGAAGAACACTTGTTCCAACGAAGAACACATCCTCCATGAAGAACGTGTTCCACCGATGAAGAACGTCGACCCCGACTTCGACCTTATTCCTAAGGACTTCCTCCGATGTAAGAAATCTTCGACTATGATGAACCGGCACCCAAACGGACGATCGAGGAAAATGTCGAGACAATGACGTCCGTATTTTCCCAACTTTCCGTCTTCTTCCCCATGACTCCGTCGATGAACAACATGAAAGGTAGGGGGTTATTGTGGAATTATATAATCCTTTGGATTATTATCATCATACTTATTTCATGATTGAAGAAGAGGTCCTTTCTAGTACTCTAAACGTGGTGGGTGTGGGACAAACTAACATGGCCCCACCCCTCCGCCGATCTCCTTTGGTGTTCTTCACGAGGGAGAAGGACGAAAACCTAAGTGGAGGAGCCCAAGAATGGTGGCACGCACCACCGCCAACCGTAACGGAGGAAATGGCGCACGTCGCTACTCCACGACTGCACCGCCCTGCAGTTCCCTCATGGAAGTCATGGCCGAGCTGCCCGCACCCTCGTGACAGTCACTAGCCAAGCCACCCGTGGCCACCCCGCGCACTGCGGCTCCACCCTTCGTGCGCCCAGTGCACCCCATGTATCTTCCATACACAAACCATTCACACCTCATGGAATCGATTGCCCCATACACCCCACACACTCCACGGCTCCACCGACCGTGCGCCCCATGCCGTCGCTGGCCATGTTGGCCCGCCGGCCTCCAGAGCTTGCCTTGCAGCGCCCTCCCACCGGCTCCTTGTGGTGACCTCGGCGTACCGACCCACACCCTCGTGGTGCCCCGGCTGAACCGACCCCCACCCTCACGGCACATCAGCCAAACTGGACCCGACCTCCAAGTCTAGCTTCCTCGATCCGAACTGCCCTCGCGATGCCCTCCGAGCTGAGCCGCCCCCTCGTGGTGCCCTCTACGCCGAACCACCCTTGAGCTGACCCACGACCAGTTCGCACCCTCATGACTGGTCCTCACCCTCACGGCCTTCTGGGCTCGACCCAGAGAGCCTTGCCCTCCCAATGGGCTGGGCTAGACCCAATGGGTCAGGCTGGGTCGAGCTGGGCCTGTCGGACTGGGCCGGACCGGACCCGAGCCCACTATGACCCTTTAATTTCGTTAGGCCATATCATTGGCACAAGACTTCCATTTGACGAACCGTCAGCGTACCTAGAAATCATGGAATATGACGATCACTTTGAGTATACCCCATTTCTGTTTGGGGTATACTTGATTTACGGTCAGGTTGGATCGTGCACGAACCCAACTGAGCCCCTGAGACAAAAAGGCTAATAACTCAAAGAACGAGTATCCCATTGACGCACTGTCTATTGCGTTGAAACCCATATGAAGTGTCGTAACTTTGAGATAATTATTCATGGGAATTCGTGACAATTTGAGTATCTACCAGTAGCTCGTAGATCTGATCTTTCAAGTGACGAGCAAATAGAGTGCATAGACCTAGTAGCTGGATGATTCCTGACAACCGCTGACCATTTGACTCAGAGTGATTCTACTAGGCCAGTAAGGAGTGGTTGGTTGTGGTGGATGACCCATGGTGGAGGAGCACCTGTGTTTGGAGTTAGACCCGCAGTGGGGAGCACCTCTGGTTAACGCACCAGACCCACGGTACTCGACAGGAGGAGTATCTCAACAGTCCAAGGTTAGTGGGAAACACAATTGGCATCGCAATAGTCCCATTGTACTCAATTGAACAAGAGTTCTCCAATATCTTAGGATTCAATAATGTGAAAAAAATCTGGGTTGATTTGTGTCAGTAATTTTTTGTTTTTTTCATGATTGAGATACATCACTTAATAACATAGTTATATGTATGGGCATATACCTATGTAGGGTTATATTTTATTTCCTTACATTTTGGTTTATCCATGGTGGATTTGTGAGGCCTTGAGGGTCTCATGGTCCCTACTGAGTATCGTTATACTCAACCCTACATAGACTATGCTCACACCTTGTTGTGTTGTATGCAGATGACAGACAACACTGACTGAGGCTGAGAGTACGAGGACTATATATTACCCATAGGTGGACCTTATGACGAGTTGGTACAAAAAGGAGACTGACGAATGTGGCGTGATGAGGAGGCTATCCGATCCTACTCTTCGAGTAGGATTCCCGGAGAACGACCCAATAACTATTTTCATTTGTTTAGTTGTACTTTTACTTCCAGTTCTGTGTACTTTGAAGTCGGTCTTGTATGTCTTTCCCCTTTTACTTTTCATCACACTTTTTTTTGTACAATTTACATAGTGTTTTTTATCTAGTTTTGTACTATGTTGTGTGAATTTATAGTTTTTAAAGTCAATACCTTCATAGTTTAAAGGAATTACGCCTTTGGTGCTAGTCACCAGCCCTTGGCCTAGGGAAGGCGGGCATGGGGTAGTCACAACACAAGCCTCAGGGGACAGGTCGTGACATTACATGTGACATAGAAACAGAAAAAATTTATCATAAACATAACCCAATGAATAAGATAATTTTTTTTAAACATCATTCCTTCATAACAAAATCCAGGTGAAACTAATGGATCACATATATATAATCCCACCACAATTAAAATCAATCATAAGAATAATTGGGATACTATACATTGGATATATTAATAATCTTAGTTAGAAAATATTTTTTTTATTACACTGAAACTAATTCATAAGGAAGATATCGTTTCTTATTCAATAAAATTTTCTATTCATAAAATAGCATCAAATTTAAAAATTAAATAAATTTATAAAAAAAACCGGGAAAAAATGTATTATAATCTTTATGGAAAGAAGGAATTATGAATACCAAAAGTCAATTTATGTTTTATATGTTAAAAAAAATTATTCAATTAATTTTTCCGAAATTTAAAAAAGTACCTTATTTGAAAAATAAAAAAATGATTCCATTCAATCCGTGTTGTAAAATGTAACAATTTGGTAAAAATGTAATTAAAAATACATTGGATATTATAAAAAATGATATCATTTTTAGAAACATGGAAATTGATGATACATAAACCCTAGAAAATACTTATGTATTGACAATCTAAAATTAAAATGTGAATGAAAAATTACCCCTTAACATATTACTTAACTCTCTTTGTAATCATACAATCTTACTATATAAGAAATATTTTTAAAAAAAAAATCATATTATTTTATATAATACCATACATGGTTTGATTATGACCTTATATTACCAACTTGTTAATGGTCCTATGTTATGGTTTTACTTGGGGTGATATTCACTTTATTCCTCCCATGTGTCTTAATTTGTCATATCATTATTCTTTATACATATATTATGATTCCAAAAATTTATATGACGGTTTAAATATAATTTATTTCCATCATATGTATATTGTAAAGGTCCATATCATAAATAATTATGATGTTAAATACACTGTTCCTTGAGACGGTAATCCATACGTAAACATGAATGTTATTCTCGTTTTAATTTTTGTATTGAATGTGAATGAATAAATAATATATGTATATATGTATATATATATATAATTATTCCAGTATAATGTTTATATCATATAATTTAACTAAAAATATCTTTTAAACATTCCATGTGTTTTGTGAATGAATCACATCGCTTTTAGGGGGAGGTAGTCGAAACTTGCTCAAACTAGATTTTTGTATTAACACCAAATGGAACGCAAAATTGTATGAGTTATAGAAATGAATAAGGAATTATAATAAAATAATAAATATAATAGAAAAAATATTTAAATTATTTTCAACTATAATGGCCAGTATGATTAGTGGTAAAGGAAAAATAAACAATCATCGTTTTGGGAGGCCATAGTTCACCATACAGAGAAACAATATGTCAAATGTCTATTAGTTGGAGGTGTGTGTCAGTATAGCTATAAAACCTAGAATAAAAAATAATAGTATATTGAGGATAATTTTTTAGGCCATATTATAATAAAGGGAACGGAGGGGTGGAGATGGAAAATAATGGAAATGAGAATGAGATAATATGTTACCTCTTAATCAGGTAAGTCATTTTGGATTGTGAAAAAGTGCTTCTTTGAGAAAAAATATGCCAAAATAATTTATTCATGGAGGATGGTATGGAATGTTTTATTTTATTTGATCAAATTTTTGGTGAGACAAGGGCAATCAGAGGTTTGAGGACTTGGGTATAGGTGGTATGCTTTTATAAGAAGGAGGGGCACTTTTGGAATGTCCAAATCAATTAATTTATTGTAAAATAAAACCACATTAAAAGAACAAAACATTTCATTGCTTATAATGTTAGATGATATAATATTTTTATACCATCAACCAATAAATTTTGGATAACTTTTTATGTCTATATAGACATTATCAGTTCAATTTAACACTTAGTTTTTCTATTTCATATTAACTTGGGAAACCATTATTTCAATATTAATACTGAGAAATATTTATTTATATGTTGTGAATTAATTAAAAAATAAAAAATTTTAATAATTTTTGGATAAATAATAAATAATATATATTTTAAAAATTATTTTATAATATTTAAATAATTTAATAAAATAATGTTTTGACAAAAGAACATTAATGTCAATTTTGACACCATTTAGTTCATAGATTTTAATAATATCAAGATAAGATGTTATCATCAAACCAAGTATTTTAATATATTTATATTTTTGGTCTAGGAAAAATATAAAAATAATTGGAAATATCAATAAGCAAAAATTATAATTATTTTCATATTTCTATTTACCTTAATTTTATTTTATCATCAATAAAATAATTACTGCATTAGTTTTGTGTAATTATTTAATTTACACATTTGATTGAAAAAAATAAAAAATTATTAATATTAATATATATGTATATTATATTTTTTAGTAAAACTTTTAGTGGAATTTATATTCTATAAAATACAACATTAAAATGATATACTTATTATATTCTGAATGTGGCATGTGTAACATCACATTAAGTAAAAAAAATATAAGTGTCACAATAACATCCATATATCATGAAGTGGTTAATAACTCAACAAATTTATTATTATGGTCCCTATATACATTACCAATTATTATAAGGTTGTTTTTTGTTCTTTTTTATGCTTATTATCGTTTTATTAATAATATTTTATTGATTTATCATCAATTAATTAATTTTTACATCATCAAAGAGTATGACTTTGTGTTAATTATATATTTTATAAATATTACAAATAAAATACCATTAAAAATAAACTAATTTATTACTTTCAATAAGTATTTTTAATCTAATTTATCATCTTTATTAAATTATATAAAAATGGTTTATATTTTAAACATTGAGTGATATATATTTAACTTTTCTATAAATAAAATATATAAAAATTGTTAATATCATCCAAGTAGCTTCCGAAGTGTATAATTTCTACCCAAGTATAGTTTAGGTCCAAAATCACTCATCATATAATATTAGTACAAGTGTTAAGGTATTTTATAATATTATATTTACCCTTTATTACCCGATTTTCCTTTTTTACTATATTATTAATAATTTCTTATGTAACAATTAATAATTCCTAAAAATAAAAAAAATTCTATTAACATAATATATAATTACTAATTGAAAATATTCAATAAATATTTAAAAATTAAAAACATAGAATTTATAATAATTAATTTAAAATTAATACTGTTGTCGGAATGAAAAACATGTTTTTAAAAGTTAAAATATTACAAAAGATTGAAATATTTTTACATCCTAATTCCACATAGAATTAATTCCAATGACCTACATTATATTAACTGATAAAAAAATATTCTATGAATACATTAAAACCATTTAATAATGTGATTAATTTTATAAATTATTTCGATTAAAAAAATTCAATTAATATTTTTTTGTATTTTTATTATTCCTCAAAAAATGATGGTTATGTGAAAAAATATAAAAAACTCTTCCAATGTAAATTTTAATATCTATATTCCAAATAATATGTTTATTAAGTTAAATATAATATATATATATGTGTGTGTGTGTGTGTCAAAACTTGATTTAATTTGGGTGCGCCTTTAAAAGGTAGAAATACTGTATTTTAAAAAATAAATTATTTGAAAAATCAAATTGTGTCTTTTATCATTCCTATAAAACATATAATATTAGATTTAAACAGTAGATTTATTATATTATATATAAAAATATATATTACATTAATAAAATCTATAAATATATATATTTTTTCATTTTTATTCATTTAAATAGTATTTTATAAGAATGTTAATAATGGTCATACCTTCTATTACAATGACTAGGTTGTTTGGTAACATAATAATATTTATTTTTTCACTCAGTCTCAGTATTGTAACGACCCAAAATTTCATTAATGGAAAATCCCTCTTGATCCAGTTAAATGTTTCTTTATGTTTTTATATGATGTCAACTTCTTTAGTTTAACGTTAAGATTTGTGACCGTTACTTTCATAGCCGTTGAACAGTGATCATCTGGGTAGTTTAAATATAAGGCTTTAACGAACCAATTTTCTACTCAGACAAAGGAAGCGATGGCCTCATCCAGTAGAATTGCCCCTTACGAAGCCCATTTGTCGGAGCTCGAAAAGGAGGTGGCGTCTTTGGGCTTTGCCCTTGACCAAGCCCAAGCTGAGCTTCATCAAGTCAAGCTCGAACGTGATCGTCTACGGGAAAAATGGAAGTTGATAGAGATTACCACTCGAGCGATGTTATCCGAGCAACCCCAAGAGTCTGTCACCATCGCACACCTTACCCTTAGGTCTTATGCGGCTATTTTAAGGGGTTATGTAACAAATAAGTAGCACCATGTTCATGTACATTATTTTTGTATATAATAATGAATATAATTTCTAGTCATTTTTGATGCATTGTAATTAGTTTTTAAAGTACAAATGATGTTTTTAGTTATTATTTAATTAAGAATTATATTTTATTAAATTAAAGGATTTTTGAATTAAATAATATTTTAATAAAATATTATTATTAATATTAAATTAATTTTTATTAAATATAAATGATCTTATAATTTTATGAATGCAATTAAAATTTTTATTAAGGTTTGAAAGCCATTTCTGTCAAAACCCGTGAATTTTTTATAAATGTCGGTTTTTATTTTAAAAGTGCAAATTCACATATTTAGAAAATTATTTAGATAAAATAAATATTATTTTTGGAATCAGGACGTCGAAATTATCCAACGGTGAATTTTTCATAATTTTCTGAGACAGTCCAATTTTTGGGTAAAAATTAAATACCTTTTAAATATATAATGTGATTTATGACATCATAATGACCCAATGGTGATGTAATAAAATACCATAATCCTTAGGTTCGGCCAATATATGTTTTATCATTAAAATAATGAGGTTTTGGGTTTGTTTGAATCACTTTTCAAAGCATTAATGGAGCCCTCAAGACTTATTCAACACTTTGCCTTTTTAAATTAATTTCCATGGGAGTGTGACTCACCTCCACATAAGCAACCCTAATTTTTTAATAAGTTCGGACCTTGGCCTTGTAAAATATTGTTTTCCTCTCTCCTTTTCCAGAAACCATGGGCAAATACCATGGGATGGTTTGTGGTTTGGATTATTTTAATATAAGGGGTCCCAAACCTAAATAATAAAGAATTCTCTCACCTTTCCTATATAAACCCACCCAAGCTCCCACTTCCTCCTCACTCAAAGCCCTTGAAGTTCGTCCAACCTCTGCCCTACTCTCTCTAGAATCCTCTCAAGGTGCCCCAAGCTCCCAAGAAGCCTCTCACAAGCCTCTCTCTAGCCTTTGGAAGCACACTTCCAAGTAAGGGTTTTTTCTTCCTTTCTCATTTTTGTCAGTTTTCTTTAAGTTGTATTGCCCTTTTAATTTCATTTATGAATGTTGGGGTATGGTTTCGCACCTCTCCCATACTGCCCTATTATTGTTTGAATGATGGGAGACCCCTTTCTCTCTCATTAAATGCCTCCCATGTACACCCGTTACTATGCCGAAATTCCGAAAGGAACCTTTTTCTCCTCTTCTATATTCAAGCAATACTTTTGTATCATGAATCTAAATTCCTTTTCAATTGTTGGGACATGTATCTATATGACCTCCTTACTGTCAATTACATGTAAATATGATGAGGAACCCCTTTCTCTCTCATCAACCCTTTTTATGAGTTCTTATGTCACGCCGTTACGCTGCCGAAATCGCACCGATTTTCTAAGCCAATGTCATTGTGTAGTGAATACCATGCCCATTTCTCCATCAAGGGTATTCACCTTTATGCACATTTACTTATTGATTGTAAAGTTTCATGTATGAATTCCACTTTCCTTTATCGTGGAAGAAATTATTATGTTTTATGAATCCATGTTTTATGATCCATGTGGCACACTTATGCATGAAATGAAATGTTTAAGAAGGGTGCACCCTTTATAGCGCTCCAATGCATTGGGTAAAGTATAGTATCATGATACATCATGTGCAATGAGTGTTGACTCATGCTAATTCAAGTGCAACGAGGGTTTACTCGTGCTTCAAGTGCAATGAGGGTTTACTCATGCTCCATGTGCAATGAGCCTTGGCTCATGCTAATTCAATGTTAAGTGTTGTTGCCACATTTCCATGTTATGATTATCATGCATTATCATGCCTTTATGTTCATGTCTCTCTTATGCTCTATTGATTTGCCTATTGCCTAACATGTATTGTACTCCTCATGTTATTCATTATGTACTCCCTTACTGGGCTTTATAGCTCACCCTTTTCTTATGCATGTCCTCAGGTTATCCCATGCAATGCTAAGTACGAAGGAATGTAGTGGTCATGTAAAGGAAGTTTTCAATAAGGATGTTGTATTTCAAGTTTTAAAGTTTTTATGTAATGATCCTAAGCCCCAAAGACACTAAACCTCTCGATCTTCATTGTTGTATCAAGTGAAGTTTTATGTAATAAAGCATGTTTAAGTTGTAATAAAAAGGTGGGTTGTCATAGTTGGTATCAGAGGATAGGTTTAGTTATTTTTGGGATTAGGAAACCCTAGTAAAGCCTTAGATACAAGACTAAGCATAATAAAAACATCCCTAAGTTTTGGTAAATACTATGTAAGTGGTTTATCAAACAAATACATCCCTGTCTGGATACGAGCAGGTAGAGGCGGCTCTGGAACAGATGTATCCTAGGGGTAAAACCCGAAAACACCGCTTTGAGCTAGACTCGAACGGGAACTGGTGCACGACAACGGGCCTTGCTGCACTCTTGGTTACGACACTCCCGGGGGATATGTTTTGATAAATTTACAATCTTAGTATGAACCCTTATTAAGGGAAAAATGCCCCTAAGAATATATGTTAGAAGGAAGATCATGAAAAGCCTGGATTGAATCCTATAGACTCATGAGTTGAAGAGATTAAAGTTTATTTATAAGTCATAAACTTTTGTCTTTGGATTACCCTTTATGTGTTACCCCTAACTTTCCTTTTATTCCAGCCAATGGCCGGTAATAGGAGAACTCGGGCTAACAACCGTTGTGAAGATCAGTGTGATGATTGTACCAATGAGATGCCCAATCCAATGGGAGCGGGAATCGCGAACTTTGTCACGCTTCTCTCTCAGCTAACTCAAGTTTTGAATAGAAACACTGGTCAAGAGGAACGTTCAACCCCCCCTAAGAAAGAACAAGTCGCTATTGAAAGCTTCATGAGACAAAGGCCTCCTACTTTTAGTGGATCATCCGATCCCACGATTGCTGAACAATGGATCAACTCCATTGAAAAGATATTCTCCATCCTCCAATGCTCTGAAAAAGAGAAGGTTCTCCTGGCAGCTTATCGTATGGAGGGTGAAGCTGATCAATGGTGGACGTTGATCAAAAATACGAAGCCTGAGGAGGAGATCGATGCTTTGGAATGGAAGGTATTCCGGAAGATGTTTTTCGATAAATATTTTCCACGCACCCTCCGTCTTAAGATGGAAATGGACTTCCTTTCCCTCAAACAGAAAGATGAGGAATCTGTGGGAGCGTACGAGGCAAACTTCACAAGGCTTGCACGATACGCGTCCGGCTTTGTCGTTACCCCCGAATGCAAGGTTGACCGCTTCTTTGGTGGGCTGAAGCCTAGCTTGCGGAAAGCATTAGCGATCCGTGACTTCGACAGCTATGAGGAAATTGTCCGATGTGCCCTCAAGGTTGAAATGGAGATCGGAGAATCACAGGGGTATCATGGGGACAAGAAGCGGAAGGTGGACTTCAATGCTGGTGGTCCGATGGATAAATCCAACGGCGCTAAGAAATTCCAGCACCCCACTTGCCAAAAGTGTGGAAAGAAGCACCCTGGAAATTGCCTTAGGGGGACAAGAAAATGCTTCAAGTGTGGAAGAGAAGGGCACCTAGCTGTTAACTGTCAGCAAGAAGGACCCGCGGCTGCGACGGAGGGGAGGAACGCTCCGTTCGAACCTCAACGCGTTGTTCAATGCTTCAAATGCAAAGAACCGGGTCATTTTGCGAATCAGTGCCCTAATCCAAGGGTTATCGGAGGAAATCAACAACCTCCAAGACAGCAAGGAAGAGCTTTTGCCATCACTTCTGCCGAAGTGAACCCCGACAACGAAGTGGTGACAGGTACGCTAGTTATTCATTCAAGAATAGCGAACGTACTTTTTGATTCAGGTTCTACGCATTCTTTTATATCTCAAAAGTTTAGTAGAATAATCCCTGCACCACCACAAGTCATGGAAGTAAAGATGTCGGTGGGTACGGAAAATGGGGCAATCATTGCATCCCATGAGTATAAGTCCTCCCCTGTTATAATATGTGGATTGAATTTCCCGGCGAACCTCGTCATACTCCCTTTAGTGGAATTTGATGCAATTCTTGGCATGGATTGGCTTTCCTTATATAGAGCCAACATAAATTGTCGGGAGAGGGAAATCACACTCCATATGGAGAATCGACCCCCGATTCTTTACAAGTGTCAGGAGGAAGATGAATCTCCTTTAAATCCATCATCTCAAGCATGGATATTACTACCTTATGAGCACACATATCTGGCTCAGATGATTGAGTCCAAGGAAGAAACCACCCTTGAAGAAATGCCTATTGTGAGGGAATTCGCTGAAGTATTTCCCGAGGAACTTCCTGGTCTTCCTCCAAGAAGAGATGTTGAGTTCTCAATTGAACTTATACCTGGGGCGCTACCAATATCCAAGACTCCATATAGAATGGCTGTGGTTGAGCTTGAAGAACTGAAGAAACAACTACAGGAGAATCTGGATAAAGGGTTTATACGCCCAAGTGCATCACCATGGGGTGCACCAGTCCTCTTCGTCAAGAAGAAGGATGGGTCAATGCGGCTTTGCATCGATTATCGTGAACTTAACAAAATCACGATAAAGAACAAGTATCCTCTCCCAAGAATCGATGACTTGTTTGATCAGCTGCGTGGAGCACAATACTTCTCCAAGGTCGACTTGCGGTCGGGATATTATCAAGTAAGGGTGAAGAAGGAAGATATCCCCAAGACTGCTTTTCGTACAAGGTACGGGCACTATGAATTCATAGTAATGCCTTTTGGACTCACCAATGCTCCAGCAATATTCATGGACTTGATGAATAGAGTCTTTAGAGATTACCTAGATAAATTTGTGGTAGTCTTTATAGATGATATTCTAATATACTCCAAAACCAAGGAGGACCATGAGGAGCATTTAAGAACTGTACTGGAGACTTTGCGCAAGGAGAAGCTCTATGCCAAGTACATCAAGTGTGAGTTCTGGTTGAAGGAGGTCTCATTCTTGGGCCATATCATCACAAGCAATGGGATATCTGTGGACCCCTCCAAAACAGATGCAATTGAGGGATGGCCGAGGCCAACATCGGTAACTGATATCCGTAGCTTCTTGGGGTTAGCTGGATATTATCGACGATTTGTGAGAAACTTCTCACGATTGTCCAACCCTCTTACCAAGCTAACTCGAAAGGGAGTAAAGTTTGCTTGGAGTGATGAATGCGAAGAAAGCTTCAAGGAGTTGAAAAGGAGGCTTATCACTGCACCTGTGCTCACTTTACCCACAAGTGGGGAGCTTTTTGTGGTATTCAGTGATGCTTCAAAGAAGGGCTTAGGATGTGTGCTGATGCAGAATGATAAAGTGATATCCTATGCCTCAAGACAGTTGAAAATCCATGAGCGAAACTATCCAACGCATGATCTGGAGTTGGCGGCGGTGATCTTTGCCTTGAAAATCTGGCGGCATTATCTCTATGGAGAGAAATGTGAGATATATACTGACCACAAGAGTCTTATATATATATTCACACAGAAAGAGCTTAATATGCGCCAGAGAAGATGGATAGAGCTCATAAAGGATTATGACTGTTCAATACATTACCACCCTGGGAAGGCGAACAAGGTGGCGGATGCCCTAAGTAGAAAGGATCCAGCAATTCTATCAATGATGAGAATTGAGAAGGATCCAATCTTCTTAGACTTGATGAAGATGGATGTGGGAATCATAAAGAAGGGAACATCATCAATCCTTTCACAAATGATTGCTCAACCATCTCTTTTGGAAAGGTTAAAGGATGCTCAAAAGGATGATGCGAGAATCCAAGAAAAAGTGGAAGCTATCAAAAAGAGAAAATCCTCAGAGTTTAATGTTAATGAAGAAGGAATTGTGCGGTTTGGGAAAAGACTATGTGTCCCATCAAGTTCGGAGCTGAAGAAGGAACTTTTGGATGATGCACATAGTTCAAATTTCTCTATTCACCCAGGGAGCACAAAGATGTATCGAGATCTCCGAGAAAACTTTTGGTGGGATAATATGAAGAAGGAGATCGCTGAATATACATCAAAGTGCCTGGTGTGTCAGCAAGTGAAGGCAGAGAGGCAGAAGTCTAAGGGGATGATGCAACCATTGCCCATACCAGAATGGAAATGGGAGAACATCACCATGGACTTCGTCACCATACTTCCAAGGACATCCAAAAGCAACAATGCAATCTGGGTTATTGTGGATCGTCTTACAAAGACTGCACACTTCATTGCTATTCGAGAGGATTTCTCTTTGGATCAACTGGCACGGATATATATCAGGGAAGTGGTACGGTTGCATGGAGTACCACTATCTATTGTGTCGGACCGAGATCCAAGATTTACCTCTAAGTTTTGGAAGAGTCTTCAACATGCTCTGAATACTGAACTGAACTTCAGTACGGCCTATCATCCTCAAACTGATGGCCAATCCGAGCGGACTATCCAAACACTTGAGGATATGTTGAGAGCGTGCTCAATGGACTTTAAAGGAGGATGGGATCAACATCTTCCTCTAGTTGAGTTCTCTTATAATAATAGTTTCCACTCGAGCATTAAAATGGCACCATATGAAGCCCTGTATGGGAAAAGGTGTAGAACACCGGCATGTTGGGATGAGGTCGGTGAACGTAAGCTGCTTGGACCAGAGATGGTCGAAGAAATGGTGGAGAAGGTGAAAACCATTCAGCAGCACATCAAGGCAGCCCAAAGTCGACAGAAGAGTTATGCAGATAATCGTCGACGAGACCTTGAGTTTAAAGTCGGAGACATGGTGTTTTTACGCATATCTCCGTGGAAGAAGGTCATGAGGTTTGGAAAGAAAGGGAAGTTAAGTCCAAGGTACATCGGCCCCTTCGAGATTCTTGATCATGTTGGGGCTGTGGCTTATCGACTAGCACTTCCACCTACTATGGCCAAGGTGCATGATGTCTTCCATGTATCCCTCTTAAGGAAGTACATACCAGACCCTTCACATGTACTCTCTTCCGAGGTGGTACAATTAGAAGACGATCTTTCTTATGAGGAGCAACCAGTGAAGATCTTAGATCGTAGAGAAAAAGTTCTACGAAATAAGACAATGCCCCTCGTCAAGGTGTTGTGGAGAAACCACAAGTTTGAAGAAGCAACTTGGGAGTTGGAGGATATGATGAAGCTAAGTTACCCACATTTGTTTTAGTGTGGGAAAAGGAAAATTTCGAGGGCGAAATTTCTTAAGGGGGGAATGTTGTAACGACCCAAAATTTCATTAATGGAAAATCCCTCTTGATCCAGTTAAATGTTTCTTTATGTTTTTATATGATGTCAACTTCTTTAGTTTAACGTTAAGATTTGTGACCGTTACTTTCATAGCCGTTGAACAGTGATCATCTGGGTAGTTTAAATATAAGGCTTTAACGAACCAATTTTCTACTCAGACAAAGGAAGCGATGGCCTCATCCAGTAGAATTGCCCCTTACGAAGCCCATTTGTCGGAGCTCGGAAAGGAGGTGGCGTCTTTGGGCTTTGCCCTTGACCAAGCCCAAGCTGAGCTTCATCAAGTCAAGCTCGAACGTGATCGTCTACGGGAAAAATGGAAGTTGATAGAGATTACCACTCGAGCGATGTTATCCGAGCAACCCCAAGAGTCTGTCACCATCGCACACCTTACCCTTAGGTCTTATGCGGCTATTTTAAGGGGTTATGTAACAAATAAGTAGCACCATGTTCATGTACATTATTTTTGTATATAATAATGAATATAATTTCTAGTCATTTTTGATGCATTGTAATTAGTTTTTAAAGTACAAATGATGTTTTTAGTTATTATTTAATTAAGAATTATATTTTATTAAATTAAAGGATTTTTGAATTAAATAATATTTTAATAAAATATTATTATTAATATTAAATTAATTTTTATTAAATATAAATGATCTTATAATTTTATGAATGCAATTAAAATTTTTATTAAGGTTTGAAAGCCATTTCTGTCAAAACCCGTGAATTTTTTATAAATGTCGGTTTTTATTTTAAAAGTGCAAATTCACATATTTAGAAAATTATTTAGATAAAATAAATATTATTTTTGGAATCAGGACGTCGAAATTATCCAACGGTGAATTTTTCATAATTTTCTGAGACAGTCCAATTTTTGGGTAAAAATTAAATACCTTTTAAATATATAATGTGATTTATGACATCATAATGACCCAATGGTGATGTAATAAAATACCATAATCCTTTGGTTCGGCCAATATATGTTTTATCATTAAAATAATGAGGTTTTGGGTTTGTTTGAATCACTTTTCAAAGCATTAATGGAGCCCTCAAGACTTATTCAACACTTTGCCTTTTTAAATTAATTTCCATGGGAGTGTGACTCACCTCCACATAAGCAACCCTAATTTTTTAATAATTTCGGACCTTGGCCTTGTAAAATATTGTTTTCCTCTCTCCTTTTCCAGAAACCATGGGCAAATACCATGGGATGGTTTGTGGTTTGGATTATTTTAATATAAGGGGTCCCAAACCTAAATAATAAAGAATTCTCTCACCTTTCCTATATAAACCCACCCAAGCTCCCACTTCCTCCTCACTCAAAGCCCTTGAAGTTCGTCCAACCTCTGCCCTACTCTCTCTAGAATCCTCTCAAGGTGCCCCAAGCTCCCAAGAAGCCTCTCACAAGCCTCTCTCTAGCCTTTGGAAGCACACTTCCAAGTAAGGGTTTTTTCTTCCTTTCTCATTTTTGTCAGTTTTCTTTAAGTTGTATTGCCCTTTTAATTTCATTTATGAATGTTGGGGTATGGTTTCGCACCTCTCCCATACTTCCCTATTATTGTTTGAATGATGGGAGACCCATTTCTCTCTCATTAAATGCCTCCCATGTACACCAGTTACTATGCCGAAATTCCGAAAGGAACCTTTTTCTCCTCTTCTATATTCAAGCAATACTTTTGTATCATGAATCTAAATTCCTTTTCAATTGTTGGGACATGTATCTATATGACCTCCTTACTGTCAATTACATGTAAATATTATGAGGAACCCCTTTCTCTCTCATCAACCCTTTTTATGAGATCTTATGTCACGCCGTTACGCTGCCGAAATCGCACCGATTTTCTAAGCCAATGTCATTGTGTAGTGAATACCATGCCCATTTCTCCATCAAGGGTATTCACCTTTATGCACATTTACTTATTGATTATAAAGTTTCATGTATGAATTCCACTTTCCTTTATCGTGGAAGAAATTATTATGTTTTATGAATCCATGTTTTATGATCCATGTGGCACACTTATGCATGAAATGAAATGTTTAAGAAGGGTGCGCCCTTTATAGCGCTCCAATGCATTGGGTAAAGTATAGTATCATGATACGTCATGTGCAATGAGTGTTGACTCATGCTAATTCAAGTGCAACGAGGGTTTACTCGTGCTTCAAGTGCAATGAGGGTTTACTCATGCTCCATGTGCAATGAGCCTTGGCTCATGCTAATTCAATGTTAAGTGTTGTTGCCACATTTCCATGTTATGATTATCATGCTTTATCATGCCTTTATGTTCATGTCTCTCTTATGCTCTATTGATTTGCCTATTGCCTAACATGTATTGTACTCCTCATGTTATTCATTATGTACTCCCTTACTGGGCTTTATAGCTCACCCTTTTCTTATGCATGTCCTCAGGTTATCCCATGCAATGCTAAGTACGAAGGAATGTAGTGGTCATGTAAAGGAAGTTTTCAATAAGGATGTTGTATTTCAAGTTTTAAAGTTTTTATGTAATGATCCTAAGCCCCAAAGACACTAAACCTCTCGATCTTCATTGTTGTATCAAGTGAAGTTTTATGTAATAAAGCATGTTTAAGTTGTAATAAAAAGCTGGGTTGTCATAAGTATTGTGTAAAATGGATTCTATCAAGAGAACTAGAAATTTTGTGTAACATAATAAAAGCATAGTTTTGCGTATACAACAAGAAAATATGGTGTTGTGTATAGTGCAAGCTAATCGTGGTATATTGTACAACACACGGCATCACAAAAAATTAAAATAATCTATCTCATAAATATTTTGAGTGTTATATTCTACCCCATTAAAATTTATTTACCCCTAAAAACATTTCGAAGTTATAAAAGGATAGATAACCATATTGTAAAAAATAAATCAACCTTTTAGAATGTAATATTCACAAAATATCATTCACCCAATGTAAATCATAAATATGTATCTACATAGGAGAACATATGTGAGGATTGGCGATGGAGGAAGATAATAAATATTTATAGATATTAATTAAGATAACTGATCATAATAAAGTTTATGATCTAGTAAAATTTAACAATCACAAAACCATAAACTAATGATTCATGAAAGATATCATTAATATAATAAAAAACGATGAGAATAATACAGTCTTTTACAGCATGATCCCTTTTTATAATATTGAATAATTTTCATGAGAAGATATAAATAATTTATTTTATTTTAATCTCACCATTGATCATGCCTTAATCAATTTCCACTTCATATCTTATTAAAAAAAATTAAGTTGTTGTTTTCATTCCTATAGTGTAAGCATATCATGTGATCCATAAATAGAAGGATAAATCATTATATAAATCTCAATAAAGAATGGTTAGAATATGTTATCAAATATGCATAACTCCACATATATAGAGATAATATATTAATCTAAAAATCTTAAATTGGAGGATAAATTAAAGTATACTTAAATGGATAACTTTATAATCCTTCCAACAACATAAAATATAAAACATCAGAAATAGGTGAACTAAATTATCATAACATTTATATCCCTTGTCTCATATGGTAGTTATTTACTATCATAATCTAAACATGTGAATACCTAGATCATGTTTTCCCATTACCAAACATCCGTACTGAAAACAATAATGTTTTATTTCAATAATCAGTTATCATTTATAAGGAATTAATTAATGTCTAATTGACTTATTCATATACATCATATCATTATATGAATATCATTATCTCAACATCATGTTAATATTCAGTGTTATCCTTCCCTTAGCCATTTATTTTTCGAAAACATCAACTTATTACATAAATCAATATTCATGTGTACAATTACCATTCAATATATTCTCTTAAATCATTATAGGTAATTCTATATCCCACCAATACATAGATGTTTCATTTTTCCAAAATACAATAAATTTAATTCCATAACAGTATTCTTGAATTAAAATACATAAACACTCAATCATTCCACAACTTCAATATTATACGCCACATCACAAAAAGTGTTCAAATGTGAATTTGCTTTATCTTTTTCCATAAGAAATTTTTGACGTCGGTCATTATCATTAACCATTGAATATAGGAATTTGTTAACATAATTACCATTCTACTTTCTCTTGTAACATAGATATGTGGGAGGATCCCTATATGGTGTATCCAATTTATTCCAATTATTTCGATACTATAATTCCTGATGATATTCTATCCCATACATAAAACATTTAGTAGTCCCCTAAAGTCATTTTTTCCCATTGGTCCATCAACAATTTGAGCATAAAGAAAAAATAATATTCTTTTCTCCATAATTTTTGGAGTTTCCTTTGAATTTTATACTTCTTTTCTTATCATAACAATGACATAGATGGGACAGTGCAATGTCCATTTTTTGTAAGAATAATACTTAGAATTCACATAAGGAAAAATAAATTCTTGAATTTCTATAGCATCCCACCTTTTTGTCACATAAACTTTCATTACATTTTACAAAACTGAGGATCATTATGGTTTAGTGTCTTGGAAACCAGGAACTTAAAACATGAAAACATAAAACATTATTCTTAAAAACTTGAAAGGATTCTCCTTATATTCATCCTAGGTACATTATTGAATCTCATAACCTGGGAACATACATCAAATGAAAGGGTGAGTAGAAGGCCCAGTAAGGGAATCAAGGGGAGACATTAAAAATGTGTTCATGGGATACATCAACAATGTAATGAAAAAGAACTTTAAGGCATGAGAAAGAAATCATGAGGCATATCATAATAAAAATAAAATTTTTCATAACTTGAAGATGTGGATATATCTTCTAATATTGACAATAATTCTATTTCACGAAGGTCCATCCCCAAGGTGTCATTAAAAATTTCCAATGTTATTCACCAAGGTATTAGTCTAAAAGGTCATCTATAGAGATTATGTCTTTACCCAATGCATTGGAGCGCTATCGGGGCGCACCCTTGAAATGTATTTATTATCATGTGACCGACATATATCATCATCAATAATTTCATAAACAACCCATATAGCATAAAAGAAATGGGGTTCATTTCATAATCATAACGTTTGAAAACTGCTTTAACGACATGATCTTTATGTCACTTTAAACCCACAGAAAGGGAAAGCTGGTCTCTTGTATGTAAATCCCAGAATTTAAAATAGAAAAAATAGGTATATATGGGAATAACACTATAGAATAGAGATCTTTGAGTATTCACTCAATAAAATAAAATAACTTTAGAAAAAGAGAGAGACATTTTGAGATAAAAATTCTGCAGCATAACGGCTATGTTTCGGGGTTTTAAAAAAAATTGAAAAGAGAGGGGTCATGGGTAAAACATTCATAAATGATCCATAAAACCATAGGGGGACTGAATATAAAGGATTATAACATGGTAATGAAATTTTAATGATATACCATATGAAATGAAGAACATGAAAGGAAGTCAAAAATATGATTTCTCTTATGAAAATTCGGCGGCCTAACAGCGTCACTTAAACATCGACAAAAATGAATTGACAAGATAAAATAGGGTCTCTCATCATATGAAAATAAAAGATCAGTATGATAGATATAGAGATAATACCCCAACATAATAAAAAATTAACTTGAAATACTTTACATGAAAGTAGATCTTTGAAAAATGAGAATGGTGAACGAATCCATTAAAAATTTGGTAGCCTAACGGCGTCACATAAACATCAACAAAAAATAAATTGATGAGATAAAATAGGGCCTCTATTCATATGAACATAAAATATATGTTTGATAGATATAGAGATAATATCCCAACATAATAAAAAAGAACTTTAAAGACTTGATTAGAAAATAGAACTTGAAAATTAAACGAATGAAACAATCCGTTACAAAAATTCCGGCAGCCTAACGACGCCACTTAAACATTCATAAAACGAAATGATGAGAGTAAGAGGGGGTATCTCATAATATGAACATAAAAAAGGAAAGTATAATTAATATAAAATAACATCCTCAAACATAAGCTCATGGAGAATAAAAGAAATGACATAAAAGAGATCACTTGAAAAGAAAGAGAGGGGCCAGATCCCTAACCTTAAAATGTAAATCTTAAAACACAAAGGTTGGGACCTTGAGGGCTTGGGGCACTTTGGGAGGACTCCTTGGGAGGTAATGAGGCCAGATCATTGTTGGGAGATAGTTGGGAGTCGAATGGATGAGAGGATGTCTTGGTATTTGTAGGGAAAGTGAGGGGACAAGGCATTAATGGCCAAGGGACACCGCATTGGTGGTTTTGGAAAAACCATGAGCTTGCCCACAGTATTTTCCCATTGTATTGGCCACATGGGAAAACTCATACCTTATGTTACTATACATAATTCGACCATATTGATTACATACTTAATACATCATTTAATGATGTCATTAAGCACCCGTAACTTAACAACTGTACTTTCACTATTCATCGAAAATTCAACTTTCTTATAAAAATCCAAAAATTTCACCTTAATAAAAATAAATGCTCCGATTTCAAAAATGAACTCCATTTTATAAAAATAATTTTCTAAATATTTTTAATTTAATACATTATTCACCGAAAATTCATTTTTTCAGAAAAATCCCCAAAAATTACCTTAACATAATATCGCTGCTCTGAGTTCAAAAATGAAATCAATTTTATAAAAATATTTTTCTAAATATTTTTAATTTAATTTTTAATTAAAAAAACACTATTTACTTGAAAAAACTAATACATGACTAATAATTTATGAAACCATTATTTAACTATTTTATTGAATATCATTATTTATTCAAGGTGCCTAGATTATATTAATATTTTCTTTAAATGAGATTACTAATCCATTTGGTCACATTACTAATCTTAATCATAAAATCACTATTCATAATATATTATTCATCAAAAATCAAGTTGATCTTATTAGACTCTAAATATTTTACTTAACATATTTGTAGAAGACCATTTTTTGAAAATCATTACACCTTTTTAATTATTTAAGGTTTACATAAACATTTTAAAAATACTCTTTTTCTAAAATTCATCAAAAATATGCATACTATATTTATCTGGTTATTTGAAAATTCATAAGCTTAATCATAAGAAGAAATCCCAATTTTTATTTAAAACAAAGGATTACACAAGGAAGTTACTGTCTCCTTACAAAGTCCCTAATCACACCAGCATATGACCTAAGTGTAAGGTGTTCTAAGGCGAGAGAATTCGAGGGAGGCTCGGCCGACATCGCACAAGTAGTAATTTCTATTTGTTGAACTTCTTGCGAAGGCTATTCTGTTCTAGCTTCACACGATAAAATTCATCTTGGGTTTGGTACAGAGCAAAGCCCAGTGGTGCTACCTCCTTCCCAATTTCTGTTAGATGGGCTTCGATCGGTCTAGGACTACTGGGTGAGGCCATCAAATCTTCTTTCTATATTAATTTACCAAGATTAATTGTATTTAGAGACAATAATCGAATCTTTTAGTTTCCAGCGGTCATATTGACCAATGGTCATATAACATTCAAAACCCAACAGTCTCATTTTAATTATACACATGTTATCAAATGAAACAGTTTTGTTGAGTATAAACAATAATATAACACACAAAATTAGGAAACAAGATTTTTTCAAAATTTCGGGTCGTTACAATCTTCCCCCCCTTAAGAAATTGCATCCTCACAATTTTTAAAATCTGGTTTTGAAATTTCATTGAATGTCCCACATCGGAAAATGAGTCAGTATAAATATTACTTTGAAAGAAAGAAAGGGAAGTACAAATGTCACCCGAGTTAACCCACACTAGGATTCAATATAGGAAAACATGGACATGGAGGAGAAAATAAAGGGTCAAGTTCTGAGGGAGAGTGATAGAAAACATGACTAAGAGAAAGTTAACCATGAGAAAATCCCAAACATATGATGTGTGTAAACGGTCTTTGATTACCTAGTAGGAAACGTAAACCAACAATGTTTTTGTTTTACATTCATTTTAATAATTTTGAGGAATTCATTTACTACATAGAAGAAAAAAATAAGGAAATATACATACCTTCAAGTAGAGTTTCATCCTTCAATAATTCTCTACCAAAACTATTCATTCATCCAAACGATGAGAAATAAAAAACACTTGGTCTCATCAAAAGAACAAGAATCATCTTCTAGAGAATCACATAATAAATAAAATAATTAACTATCTATTTCTTCTATCTGTAAACATTATCCCAAAAACAGAAAGGTTAAGGTAAAACAACTCTTCAAAATAAAATAATCCCACAGGAATGGAAACTACTTTTAAATCTTCAAAGTTTCATGGTACTACCCAAAGTTCATCATAGACCATTCCATAAATAACAGTCCATAAAATTACTCAAAATAAACCAAAATAAGATTAAAACCCAAATAATAGAAGGATTTGATAACATAGTATTCAAAAATAAACTTCATTGTTCATCCCCAAACAACATCAACCACTCCTAACATCTTATAAGAAAAGTAGCTAACCTAAACATATTTCACCCAAGATAGGTTAATCATTTCCATAAGTAACCTAAATTACTATAAGTCCACCTTAAATTCATCGATTCTTCAAAATATAAGTCCACCTTACTCCTCAATGAAAATACCGTTGTAATAAATTTACCTCGATCATATAGGGTCCCCAAAATATTGAACGTCTTCCAAAATAATAATCATCCTTTAATCCGCTAATCATATCTATGATATTATTATGGAAATCGTTGCATTTACTATCACATTGGTTTTTGGGACATTTTCTTCCATTTCGCACCATTAACCAAGAAGAGAAAGTATAAATAGGGGCTTAAATAATTAGCCAATAATCATGAAAAATAACTTAAAGCATATAAGGATAGCTTGTAGAAGAAAAGTATACCCTAAATTGTGATCTCCTAGGTTTCAAACTAGGTTATCCATGATCATATATTCTTATGTGAATCATTATTTTATTTTATCTGTATTCCTTTAATAACGGTTCATACTAAGCTTATGATTTTACCAAAGCATATCCCCCGGGAGTGTCATAACCAAGAGTGCAGCAAGGTCCGTTGTCATGTACCAGTTCCCATTCGAGTCTAGCTCAAAGCAGTGTTTTTGGGTTTTACCCCTACGTACATCTGTGCCCGAGCCACCTCTACCTGCTCATATCCAGACATGGATGTATTTGCTTGACAACACCATACTCAATACTCACCAAAAAACTAGGACGATTTCCTATATTTAAACACTTCTATAGGGTTCTTCCTAGAGTTTTCATATCCTAATTTCCATAAATAACTAAACCATCCTTTGATACCAACTATAGCATCCCACGATTTTATCACATAAACTTTCATTACATTTTACAAAACCGAGGATCTTTACGGTTTAGTGTCTTAGAAACCAGGAACTTAAAACATGAAAACATAAAACATTCTTCTTAAAAACTGGAATGGATTCTCCTCATGTTCATCCTAGGTTTATTAATTCATCGCATTACCTGGGGATATACATCAAAATAAAGGGTTATCAGAAGGCCCAGTAAGGGAAACGAGGGGAAACATTTAACATGTGAACTAGGGATACATCAACAATGTCATGAAAAAGAATTTTAAGTCATGAGAAAGAAATCATAAGGAATATCATAATAGAAATAACATTTTTCATATCTGGATTATGTGGCTACAAAATTTAATATTGAAAATCATTCTGTTTCACCAAGATCCATCCCAAAGGTGTCATTAAAAATTACCAATGTTATTTACCAAGGTATCATTCTAAAAGGTCATCTCTAGAGATTAAGTCTTTACACAATGCATTGATGCACTATCAGGGCGCACCTTTGGAATGCCTTTATTATCATGTGAGCCACATATATCATCATCAATAATTTCATAAACAAACCATATAGCATAAAATAAATGGGATTCATTTCATAATCATAACGTTTTAAAACTGCTTTAATGACATGATCTTTATGTAACTTTAAACCCAAATAATGGGAAAGCAGGTCTCATCTATGTAAATACAAGAATTTAAAACAGAACAAATTAGTATATATGGGAATACCCCTATATAAGAGTGAGATTTGAGTATTCACTTAATAAAATTAAAGAACTTTAGAAAAAGAAAGAGACATTTTGAGATGGAAATTCTGCAGCATAACGACTATGTTTCTGGGTTTTAGAAAACATTGAAAAGAGGGGGGACATGGGTCAAAAATTCATAAATGATCCATAAAACAGTAGTGAGACAGAATATAAAGGATTTGAGAACATGGTAATGAAATTTTAAATATATACCATATGAAATGAAGAACATGAAATGAAGAACAAAAATAAGATTTCTCTTATGAAAATTCGGCAGCCTAACAGCGTCACTTAAACTTCAACAAAAACGAATTGACGAGATCAAATAGGGCCTCTAATCATATGAAAATAAAAGATCAGAATGATAGATATAGATATCATACCCCAAATAATAAAAAAGGAACTTGAAATACATGACATGAAAGTAGATCTTTGAAAAATGAGAAAGGTGAACAAATCCCTTAAAAATTCGACAGCCTAACGGTGTCACTTAAACTTCAACAAAAAAATTAACTGATGAGATAAAATAGGGTATCTATCATATGTACATAAAAGATAATTATGATAGATATATAGATCATACCCCAACATAATAAAAAGGAACTTGAAAGACTTGACAAGAAAATAGAACTTGAAAACGAGAATAGTGAAAGAATCTGTTACAAAACTTTCGGCAGCCTAACGACGCCACTTAAAAATTCATAAAACGAAATGATGAGAGAAGAGGGGGTCTCTCATAATATGAACATAAAAAGGGAAGTATAATGAATATAAAACAACATCCTCCAACATAATCACGTGGACCATGAAAGAAATGGCATAAAAGAGATCAATTGAAAAGAAAGAGAGGGGTCAGATCCCCTACCTTAAAATGTAACTCTTAAAACTCAAAGGTTGGCACCTTGAGGGATTGGGGGCACCTTGGGAGGAATTTTTGGGAGTTAATGAGACCAGATCTTCGTTGGAGGAGAGTTGGGAGTCGAATGGATGAGAGGATGGCTTGGTATTTATAGGGAAAGTGAGGGGACAAGGCATTAATGGCCAAGGGACACCTCATTGGTGGTTTTGGCAAAACCATGGGCTTTCCCATGGTATTTTCCCATGGTATTGGCCTCTTGGAACACCTCATAACTTATCTTAATATTCATAAGTCTACCATATTCATTAAATACTTAATACATTATTTAATGATGTCATTAAACACACTTAACTTAAAAACTGTATTTTTACTATTCATCCAAAATTCATCTTTCTCCGAAAAAATTCCAAAATTTCACATTAACCAAACTTATATGCTTTGATTTCAGAAATTAACTCCATTTAATAAAAATATTTTTCTAAATATTTTTAATTTCATTTTTAAATAAAAACACTATTCACCAAAAATTCATTTTTTCAGAAAAATTCCTAAAAATTACCTTATCATAATATCGATTCTCTGAGTTCAAAAATGAAATCCATTTTATAAAAATAATTTTATAAATAATTTTAATTTAATTTTTAATTTAAAAAACAGTATTCACTCGAAAAAACTAATACTTGAATAATAATTTATGAAACTGTTATTTAACCATTTTATTGAATCTCATTACTTAATCAAGGTGCCAAGATTATATTAATATTTTCTTTAAGAGATATTACTATTTCATTTGGTCACATTACTAATCCTAAGCATAAAATCACTATTCATAATTTCCTATTCATAAAAAATCAAGATGATTTTACTAGACACTAAATTTCATGCTGAACATAATTGTAGAAGAACATTTTTAGAAAATCATTACACATTTTTAATTATTAAAGGTTTACCTAAACATTTTTAAAATATCCTTTTTCTAAAATTCATCAAATATATGCATTCTATATTTATCTGGTCATTTGAAAATTCATAATCTTCATCATACGAAGAAATCCAAATTTTTATTTAAAACAATGGATTAAACAAGGTAGTTACGGTCTCCTTACATAGCCCCTTATCACACCAGCATAAGACCTAAGTGAAAAGTGTGCTAAGGTGAGAGAATCCAAGGGAGGCTTGGCCAACATCGCACGAGTAGTAATTTATATCAGTTTGAACTTCTCACGAAGGTGATTCTGTTTTAGATTGACACGATGAAGATTGGATTGGGTTGGTCCAGAGAAAAACCCAGTGGTGCTACCTCCTTACCATGTTCTGTTAGATGGGCTTCGATTAGTCCAAGACTACTGGGTGAGGCTATCGAATATTCACTCTATATTAATTAACCAAGATTACTTTTATTTAGAGAAAATAATCGAAATGATTAGTTTCCAGCGGTCGTATTGACCAATGGTCATATAACAGTAAAAACACAACGGTATCATTTTAATTATATTCATGTTATCAAATGAAACAGTTTTGTTGAGTATAAAAAATAAAATGACACACAAAATTAGGAAACATGATTTATTCAAAATTTTGGGTCGTTACAATTCCAACAAGCCTATACCCAAGTGGTAAAGGCTCTTTCTTGGCATCCAAAAGACCCAGGATTAAATCTGGGCAGGGAATAATTTCCGAGTACTGTAGCAGCACTGTAGTAGGTCACTATAGCAGTACTGTAGCAGCCGTGGAACTGTAGCAGTGGTAGCACTATAGCAGCAGAGGCACTGTAGAAGGAATTGTAGCAGTGGTGATACTGTAGAAGGTACTATAGAAGCCCGGGTACTGTAGTAGTACTATTCACTAAAAAGATATTTGGGACAAAAAAAGGGCTTTCTGGCCTTGTATTCAGACCACTTGGTCTTGGGACATCGGGCAATGTAATGGGTCCCCCTCTACCCAGTTTGAATGAGGTCTTTCATTTAATAATAAATGAGGCTTCGACCCCAACCTTTTAAAAAAATTTAAAAGAAATAAATTCTTGAACTCATTCCAATTCATAGATTCAATATTATCTTTTTTCCTTATATTAATGATAATTTTCCACCATTGATTTATTTTACCTTCCTAGGGATAAGTTCCCAACATAAATTTTTCATGTTATGAACAACAGAGAATGAAAAATATATTTTCCAGCAAATATATCCATTTCAAAAAAAATAGTGGATCATTCGTTCCAATAAAAGAATGTGTATATTTCTTAATGAATGATTCAAGAGAATGTTATTCACACATTTGTTCATTTGGAAACCTATCATGATTTTCAATCATAGAAACCAGATTCTTTATTCTGAATTCCATTAAATATATGGTTGTTTAAAAGTAAAGTAATGGAATTCCTTATTGTGTTTATCATTAACATTGTTAATTTTGGCTCAAACCACTATCTACAACATAAAAATAATAGTGTGAGAGTTAATAATCATCACAGTAAAATAACATAATCAAGGGAGAGTGATTTCAATATCTATCGTATGAGTTTTAATCCTAGGTAATTCATGATCATCACCAAAATTCTATAATTGCAACATGTAATTATTCTTATCCTTTGAACATCCAGACACATAACATAAAAATATCTTTATGGATCTGACTAACGATTTCGTATCTTAGTTTCCAATGGTTGAAAAGACCTTCACTCTAATTCCAACTCTAACAACCTAGGCATGTAGTACATGGATGGTATATTCCTTTTGTGTAATATTTAATTCATTAAATAAAAAAATTCCCAATGAACGTATTATTTTAGTGCCCTTTGAAACTGGGAGCACACACTACTGAAACTGCAAAAGATCTTCAACTTCTCCCAACAAATGATCTTTCCCTTTAGTTTTCATACCTAAAACCTTTATTTATATACTTGGGGAAAGAAAACATAAAAAGGGTGATCTAAAATTCTTATTAAGGGTAATCATGGAGAACATAAAAAAATAAGAATTTAAAAACAAGAACATATCATTTGAATATCAAAATTGTGAGTCATAAAATAAATCTTCGCATTATATAAGACATAAATCATAAAGGAACATGAACCATGATAAAATATCTTTGGAATAAAACATGGAATTGGTGAAAAATATATTCCTAGAAAATAGTTTCCATATTATCCAAGGATCATTTCAAATACTATCATTGTGGACAAAGTCCATTAATAAACCAGATTAAGTTGTTGTTCCATCCCTGTATTACTGAACTAGATTTACATGACGTTCAAAATCGTTATTAATAAACCATATTTTCTTATTGGCCAATTCATATCTATCTCAATAAATTTAAATTGTATCTCAATGAATTGGATTGAGATATAGGTCCCAACCATCTCATAATGAAATCATTATTACATGTTCCACCATATCCTAATACATTTATCATAAACATTTCCTAAGGAATAAAATCGATTTCTCAAATATAATTCCATCATAACATAATTCGCGTTAAGTAAACGGATTGTATAAATAGAATAACGTCATAAAAATTATCATATATAAGAATAATAGTTAGAGTTTACTTTAAAAATATTCTTAATATAAGATGGAAAATAATATTCTTAAAACACTTAAAATTAATTCTTGAGGAAAATATTCTTTCTTTTTCGAAAATATTTTTTTTTATAAAACACCCCATAATTTTAAAAGAACATAATTTATTTGAAAATAACCTACAATAAATAAAATATAATATTCAATTAAATAATTCATTACAGAAGCATAAAAATCTATTCATGTCATATATGTTAAAAAACATTCTTTTCATAATTTTACCATAAATGTCTAAATTCACCTCATGAGCAAATCAAAAATAATTTCCATACAAAAAATATATTAAAAAGTAAAAAATGGGTAATAATGACATTAAGAAATCATATAATAATAATAAAACATATTATGAAATTATTTTTAAGAAACATGGGCATTGATGATAAACAAACCCCAATTAATACATACGTATAAACAGTTTCAAATTATAATGAGATTGTAAATTTATCATGTACCTTGTGTCTTGACTCTCTTCATACTCGTAAAATAATATTTTATAATAAATATAATGTGATTAAAAATATTTTTATTATAGAATATTATTATATATAATACCACATATGGTTTATTATGTTCTTATTTTACCCTCTTTTTAATGATCTTATGATGAGGTTTAATTTCACGTAATATTTTTCTTTTTCTTATCATGTATAATAATTTGTTATATCATTGGTACTTATACAAATATCAGGATTATAGAATGTGGATAATTTTATAAATGTCATTTATATAAATTATTTTTATATTGTATAAATATGTATAATAAATAAGTAAAAAGTGGAATACACTGTTACTGGAGATGGAAATCTGTACATACTCATAGACAATGTTTCCATTTTAAATATAATTTTCAAATAAATAAAATAAATTTCATATATATATATATATGTATGTATGAATATATATAACTATTATATTATCATTTTTATATCAAAATAAGTTCACTAATCCTAACAATAAAACATTCAATGTGGTGTGTGAACAAAACAAATCGCTTTAAGCGGGCAGTAGTCCACACATCCTCAAACGATAATATCATATTTACCCAAAATGGAATGAAAAATAGTAGAGTTGTAAAAAGGAATACCAAATATTATATAAATAATAAATATAATATTAAATATATATAAACAAAATTTCCACCATACAATCCACCATGATTAGAGATAAATTATAATGAACAATAATCATTTTTTGAGCTCGAAGTTTTCCATACACAGAAATAGTTTGTTAAATATCCATTAGATAGTGGTTTGTATGTGTCTAGGTATAACCCTTACCATAATAAATACTAGTATATATTTAGAAAAATTCTGTTTTCATACGAAAATGTATTATTAACAGTGGAGGGTATGGAGAATGAAAATAATGAAATGGAGTTTGAGAGAAGATGTTGCCTCTTGATCAGGTGACTCCTTTTGATTGGTGAAAAAAGGCTCCCTTGAGTTTAATTATTCCCAATAAAATGATTCAATAAGGAATTGATGGAATTTTGGATCTTACTATATCGTAATCTGTGTAATTCAAGGGCCTCGAGAGGGTCGAGGAAGTGGGTAGAGTTGGTGGACTTTTATAAAAGGGAGTAGGGGCATATTAAGAAACTCCAAAACTATTAATTTACTATAAACTCAAAACAAATACAAAAACCATTAAAATTTATTATTTTAAAATAATAGATGAGATGAGGTTGTCATCTCATTAACCAATAAAATTGGGATTTTTTTTGTCAAATTTCACATTATGATATTAAGTTAACACTTAGATATTCTCTTTCAATTTAACTAGGGTAGAAATAATTTCAATATTATAAGGGTGATATATTTACTTATATGATATAAATTAAATAATAAATAAATAATTTAGATAATTTTATATTTTATAAAAATTATTATATAATTTTTTTTAAATGAATATTTTTAATTATTTTAATAAAAAAAATTCACGAAAACAAAAATATCATCATTTATGACAATATTCAATTAATTGATTATTAAAATATCAAGATGAGATATTATAATTAAACCCATTATTTTATAATATATCTATATGGTCTAGAGAATCTATAAAAATAACAAGAAAAATCATTTATCTCAATATATACTTATTTTATTATTTTTAATAACATAAATGGGATATGAACATTGATAAAATAATTACAACATTGGTTTTGTGTAAGTATTTATTATAATTATTTATTGGGTAAAAACTGAAAATAAAATTCCAAGATATATATATATACACTATATTTCATAATAACACTTTTAGTAAAATCAATCTTCTATAAAATCCAATATAAAAATGTTATACTCATTACACATTTAATATGAAAACATTAACATCACTTTAAATAAAATAATATAAGTGTCACAAGCTTTACCATATAGATCCAAATGGTCAATAACTAGAACCATGTATGATTATTGTTTGTATTTAATCAAATAGTAATAATTGTGAAGAAATTTGGGTCTTTTAATAGTTATTATAGTTTCAATAATTAATTTTTATTGATTTCCCATCAATTAGTTAATTTTTACATCATCAAAGCATAACAATTTATCTAAATTATATATCTACTAAAAATATAAAATAAATATCAATGACAAAAAAAATTCTCTTAAAAAAATTTATAATTGAATATATCTTCAATAAAACATTTTATAACAAATTGGTTTAGTTATTAAAATTTTAGTGATACATATTTAACATTTCATTAAATAAAATATATTTAATGTCATAATCTTGTACAAGTGTCCCGTAAAGGGTATAACTTCATCCTAATGATTTTTAGGAAAAAAAGAACTCATCTAATCATATTAAGTAATGTTTTACGGTAATTCTATAATAATATATTTACTCTTAATTATACAACTTACATTTTTTACTGTATTAATAAAAATTACTCAAATTACATTTGATAATTTCAAAAAATAATATGATACTACTAAACTTATTTTTAAATAATTATTATAAAATATGGAATCCAATTTTATAAATTTTAATTATATAATATATATTAATTTATTTAAAACTAATTCTACTTTTGGAATGAAAAATGGGTTTTTAATTGTTAAAACAATGAAAAATATTAATATGTTTTTACATATACATTAAATGAATAAATAATTCTAATGAACTATATTATATTAAATGATAATAATATAATATATTTATTAATTTAAAAACATGCTTTTTATTTAAATAATAATTTATTTTATTAAAATTTATTTTAGGTCAAAATTGATACAAAATACATATATAAATTCAATTTAATTCATTGGAGCTAGTTTATAATAATTTTAGATATATAAAAATTTTATTAAACAATTCACCGTCTTTTACCCACCTCCGTAGAGAATTTACAAGTGTACATAAAACGTATTTTTACCACTTCAGTTAGTGGAATTTCGAAAATCCGAGAGACACAGTTGATATCAAGGAGTAAAATGTGGTTCAATAAGATAAAAATAATTTTTGGTGAATAGTAACTTTTTACTTTTATTTACCACGATTAAAAGTAAATAGGGTAATTAATGGTAAAAATGATATTATTATTACCCTTACACATCTCCTAGTTCTATTGGATAAGTGTAATTCGACCAAAAACAACCTTAGAAATAAAATATTACCCTTTAGGTCCACTTGTTTTTAGATTAGGACATTTATTATTATTTTATTTAAAGAAGTGTTAAAATAGTTAAAATCAAAGTTTAATAACTAAAAACATTTTTAATGTAGCGTTATACATAAGATAAATTAGTCTATAAATATTAATTAGAAAGATAAAAAGATTTCCTACATAATAGTTGAAATGCCTGGATCGGTTGTGATCACTGAGAGGGGAGGGGTGAATCAGTGATAACTTTTTCTTTTTATGAATTGTTCCCTTTTGATTTATCAATTCAACCTCTGCAGCTGGTTAAAGCCTAGATCTACTCTTTTAGTGGAGCAGTAATAATGAGAGCACCGAACACAGAGATTTACAAGGTTCGGTACAAAGACCTACTCCTTGTCGTGTTGGTTACACCCCCCAACACGGATTCTTCACTATGCCAAAAGATGATTACACAGTAATTGGTTATACCCCCCAATTACAAGTTGGTTAAACCCCCCAACTCCACAACATCATCTTCATCATGGCTCCACTTCACTTCTTCAAAGGTGTTGATCAAAACTTCAAGTAGCTTCAACAGTCTTCAAAAGATCTCGTTGGTCTTGCTCACCAAAAACCAATCATTTAGAATGATCAGTTCTTTTGCATTCACACGCTTAGGTGTGTACTCCTCTTCTTCTTATGTGTTGTCACTCTTTTTCACTTGTGCACACATGCACAACTCATTTTGAATATACTCAAATGGGTACAAGCCGAACCTCGGCCTCTTCCTTTCTTTGCACAGTCACAAGCCTCGGGCTCTTCACTTCACACACACTCAAGGTGTGTTCTTCTTCACTTGTGCACACACAAGGGATAAGCCTTGGCCTTTTCTTCACATCTCACACACACAGGATATGGTATGGCCTCGGGTCTTCTTTGGTGCACACCCACTGCCCACAAAAGAGGCGCGCTAGGTGCAAGCCGCGCAAGTCCAATGAAATACAATGTGGCGCGCAAGGTCTTTGCAAGGGGCAGCCGAGTAAGCCTTGGTGCAAAGCACCTCAACCGCGGGCGCGCAAATCTTCTTCTTGTCACACAGATGAGTTGCAAGCAAGGGACTCCTTCGGGACCTCGGGTGGTCCCGAGAACTTCAGCCACGCAAGAGGTATTTGCGCGGAGGCTTCAAAACTTCGCGAGGCAGAGAGATGCGCTCACGGGACAGCAAATATCCAAAGGATCAGCAGCAAATCCAGAGGTCTCGGCCTCTCTTTATATAGGCAGAGGAATCCTCAAAACATCCGCGGGATATAAATATCGATCCACCGAGATTTCCGGTTCTTTGAAAACTTCAAACGCGGGCCGAGAATCTCGTTCTTTCTCTCTGCACAACGCGGACTTCTTCTCCTTCTCCTTTATCCACGTGCATGCATTTTAAAACGCATGCAAGCCTCTGTTTAATCCAAACACATGCAAAGCATAATCCTCATGGACTCGGCAACGTTGTTTGCCTCGGCCGAATCTCCAATTCTTCTTCTCATCGCATGCATGGTCATTTTTAGGCATGAATGTGTTCAGTAGGTCCAGACGATTCCAATGGACGTCTCGGTTTCGAAAATGGTGGCCGGATGCTCGAAAACGGGTGCTCGGGAGGCCTCTGGTTCAGTGGCGTCGCGGGAGATGCCTCGGCCGAGCTCGAGGTTGAGGACGAAGCCGGGGCCATCGGATCAGATCTTCAACGGCGTGGATTAGATCGTGACGCCGCGGATCAGATATGCGGCGCAGATCAAGCGCGCGATGAGACGGACGTCGGAGATTTGCTCCCGGGATTTTTTGCGCGTCCCACATCGAATCCTCCAGCGGTTTTAACGCGGCTTATTACTCAGCCGCTCCCTTCAACTCGCCAGTTGAATCCTCTCCCCTCCCGGTGCTGCCCCGCACCGGGTTCTCTCTGCGGGCGCGCTCTGCGCCCACAATGGTCATCGCGGGCGCGCTTCAAGCGCCCACTATGCTCCCTGCGCTCCTCCGGGCGTGCCCCAGGCGCTCATGCAGGGGTGTCCTTGGGTGCGCCCTGCCGCCCTGGCTCGCCCCACGGGGTTCCCCCGGGCGTGGTGCCCTAGTGCCCATGCCTTGGGGTTGAACCCCCCAAGGTGCCTTGGCTGGCCAATTTTTTTTGGCAAAGGGACAGAATAGGACTTTGTGAAATACAAAGTTCTTCTCCATATAAAACATGCCAAATTCCAAATGCCTCCTCCTCTATTCTTCTTATTTCTTCTCTTCTAACACATATTCTCCATCTTCTTCATTAGAATCCACAAACCCTCCTTAACATATATTCTAGACTTAGGAGGTGGAATTCCCGAAGGGTCTTCATCTTCAACCGAGCTCCTTAATCACATAAATTCTTCAATAATCTTCATTGATCTAATCAGAGATCAAATTGGATCACTTCCAATTCACATGCACTAAGAGTTAGTACATGGACTTCATTAGTGCACATCATCCACTTAGTAGTTGTGGATGGAACATCTTGATTCTTCAACTCCTCATGCATTGTGAAGACAATGCATGGTCTTTAATCAATGTTGTGACATTGTATCATCAGGATACAAGTTCTTTGAACTTAAAGATCAGTTCAGCAATCGTCAGATTTAATGCTTCTGAAATCATCAATCTTCAAGATGTACTTCATCAGATGGCACACCATGACAAGTTATTGACAACAAATGCAATTACTTCACTTGGGCACAACAATCTCCCCCTTTGTATTTGGTTGTCAATACTCCGAAGCACACTGATAGAATGTCGTGTGCCTTGTGCCTGATGATTTCTCCCCCTTATTGGCCAACAAATGCAAAGGAATGAATGAAAGCCATACTCATAGTATAGAGCTTGTGGAAACTGCACATCTTCAACTACCAATGCTCCCCCTCAGGGGATGCACTCATCTCCTTCAATTCCCTGCATGTAAGTACAAGAATATAAAAAAATTTAGGGAATAAGGAGGGACCTTCTTCTTCCTCAAGTGAGAGTAGAAGGCTGAACATGAAGTTTCAGCCTCAATTCAACAAATCTTTCTGTAGGCATAGCTTTGGTGAAAATGTCTGCCACCTGATCTTGAGTAGGAATGTAGTCTAGCTTGATGTCTCCATTGGCGACCCTTTCTTTGATGAAATGATATTTTATATCAATGTGCTTGGATCTGGAGTGTTGGATAGGATTCTTAGACAACCCAATTGCACTTTGATTATCACATAAGATCCTCAATGGTTTTTCAGCTTTAATCCTCAAATCTGCTAGCTGCACCTGCATCCAAATCATTTGAGTACATGCATGTGTAGCGGCCACATACTCTGCTTCAGTTGTGCTCAATGTTACAGAATTTTGTTTCTTGCTGTACCAGCTAACACATCCTTCTCCCAGAAAGAAGGTTCCACCAGATGTAGATCTTCTATCAGTGCAATCACCAGCCCAATCAGCATCTGTGAATCCCAACAACTGTATGTTTGCACTGTGTTTGTATAAGAGTCCATAGTTGAGGGTTCCTTTAACATATCTCAGGATTCTTTTGGCTGCAGATAAATGAGATTCTTTTGGGTCACTTTGGAATCTGGCACACAAAGTCACTGCATATGCTATATCTGGCCTTGAAGCCGTGAGATAAAGTAGACTGCCAATAATTCTTCTGAACTCTTTCTGATCAACATTGTTGCCTTCTTCATCCTTACATAGCTTGGTTCCGACAGAAATGGGTGTGGAGACTTCCTTTGAACTTTCCATTCCAAACCTTTTCACTAAGTCCCTTGCGTACTTTTCTTGTGAAAGAAATATGGAGTTTTGTCTTTGTTCCACCTGAAATCCTAGAAAATATGTCATTTGACCAAGCATCGACATTTCAAAAGTTCTTTTCATCTGCTCAGAAAATTCTTCACATAGTCCTTCCTTGTTACCAGCAAAAATGATATCATCCACATAGATAATGACTATGAGGGTACCATTGGCCATTTCTCTGACATAGAGGTTACTGTCAACTGTTCCTTTGACAAATTTCATGTCTTTAAGACAACCATCCAATTTTGAGTACCAGGCTCTAGGGGCCTGCTTCAATCCATACAAGGCTTTTCTCAATCTGCACACCATACTGCCATCTTTGTCTAGCAAAAATCCCTCTGGTTGTTCAATATACACCTCTTCTTCAAGATCTCCATTTAGAAATGCAGATTTCACATCCATCTGATAGACCTTGTACTGCTTGTGTGCTGCAACTGCTAAGAACATTCTGATAGTTTCTAGTCTTGCAACTGGTGCAAAGGTTTCCTCAAAGTCGATTCCTTCCATTTGTGAATATCCTTTGCATACAAGTCTGGCCTTGTTTCTGGAAACTTCTCCCTTTTCATTGAGTTTGTTTCTAAACACCCACTTTGTCCCAATAACATTTTTATTTTTGGGCCTTGGCACAAGATCCCAGGTGGAATTCTTTTCAATTTGATTGAGTTCCTCATGCATAGCTTGTATCCATTCCTCATGTACAACTGCTTCAGCCACCGTGTGAGGTTCAACTTGAGAAACTAGTGCAGTCTGATCTTCCAATCTCAATCTTCTTCTAGTTCTTACTGAGGACTGTAGGTCTCCAAGGACATTTTCTGTGTCAACATGCTTCTTCAATTTGTTGTATCTTCTTCTTCCATTTTCATTACCTTCATCTTCATCACTGGTATATTCAGAGTTGATCTCACCAGCAGTTGGTGTTGGCTCAGGTAATTCTACATTCTTCTGTTCCAAGGCTGTGTCATTCTTTGAGTCATCATCATCCACAGTGTATGGTTTGGTGTTGTTTTCAATTATTATGACATCGCTGCAGTCAATCATTTTATTCAACCTCTTATTCCAGCATCTGTAGCCTTTTCCATTAGGTAGGTAACCCATAAAGATTCCTTCCTCAGCTTTTTCGTCAAACTTTCCCAGATTGATGTTTTTAATCTTGATGATGCAGGGACTGCCAAAGACTTTGAAATATTTCACAGTTGGTTTTCTGTTAAACCACATTTCATAGGCTGTCGTTTGTGTTTCTGGTCTCAGGAGACATCTGTTCTGTATGTGTATAGCAGTGCATACTGCTTCTCTCCAGAAAAACTTAGAGATATCATGCTCAGCTAACATAGTCCTCCCCATTTCAACTATGCTTCGATTCTTTCGTTCAGCCACTCCATTCTGTTGTGGAGTATATGGTGTACTATATTGATGTTTGATTCCATGCTTGACCAGATAGTTTTCAAAGACATCACCGGTATATTCTTTTCCGTTGTCTGATCTTACTTTCTTGATGCAGAGCTCTAGTTCCTTCTCAGCCTGCCTTCTGAAAGTCTTGAACATCGTGATTGCCTCTGACTTGTGTTTCATGAACATGACATTGGTCATCCGAGTGTAATCATCAATGAAGGTTATAAAATAGAAATCTCCTCTTGTAGACTTCTGTCTCATCGGTCCACATATGTCTGTATGGATGAGTTCAAGAGGCCTAGTAGTCATGATATCAACTCCTTTGTGTGACCTATGGGTCAGTTTTCCCATCTGACATGTGTCGCAGACTTCATCTCTTTCTCTCTTTAATTTGGGTAGATCTCGTACAACATTGTACTTCAGAAGTTTACTCATACTCCTTTGGCCAAGATGGCCAAGTCTTCTATGCCAGAGGTTGTTTTCATCTTTAGAGCTAAGAAAACAAGAATTGATGGGATCACCAATTTGAAATAGATTTCCAGTGGTTCTTCTTCCTTGAGTGATGATTTTTCCATCCTTTGAGCTCTTGATGATGCATGAGTCCTTCTGGAAAAACACCTCATGTCCATCATCACATAATTGACTTACACTGAGTAGGTTGTGCTTTAATCCTTCAACAAACAACACATCATTGGATTTAAGATTTGTTGTTGCAATCATAGCCTTTCCAACTCCCTTGATTTTCAGAGAACGATCATTTCCAAACACCACGGTTCCTCCCTCATGACTTTCAATGTTGCTTAGAATTTTTGTATCACCAGTCATGTGGGATGAGCATCCACTATCAAGAATCCATGACTTGGTTTTACTGCTGGCTTTTAGAGCCACTTCAGCAAAGCATGTGATTTCATCATTGGTTTCTTGAATGCCTTTCCCTTTCATGTCTTTGACTTTTTGTTTAGGAAGAGTTGTCAGACATTTATCAGCTCTATGACCTTGTTGATCACATCTTCCACAAGCTTCACTCAGGCAGTCAAATGTGTTCTGAGTTGGTGGTTTTGATGCTTTCTGCAAAACACTCTGGGTTTCAGGATGTCTCCCCCTTGACTCATGCCTCATGTTTGGACGAGACATGTTATACCAGCATGCATAGGCCTTATGTCCAAACACACCACAACACCAGCAGTAGCCTCTGAACCTTGACCTTCTTTGTTGATAAGAGTCATGTTGTAATTTTCTGTCCAAGATTTGAGTAGTCCTTCCTGAGGATTTCCTTTCTTCCATTGAAGATGATTTTACATAGGTTGGTTCATGCCATGTTTGTCTCAATTTTATCTTTGAGCCTGCATTGTTAGAAATAACAGATGTATTTAGAGATTTACTTGGCGGTAAATTGACCTGCCTCTGAGCACCAGCATGAGATGATTCTGCCTTGACCTCAACAGCCTTGTTGAAGTCTTCTCTCATCTTTGTCAAGCTATTCTGTGCTTCAATCCACTTGGAATGTGTCAGTGATTGCTCTTCTTCTTTGAGGTGAAGTTTCTCCTCAAGATCTTTTGCTATCTTGTCAAGATCAGCTACCTTCAGTTTGTGTCTCTTGATTTCATCAATGTACATTGTCTCTTTCTTCATACATTCTTCCAACTCCTCAGTCATCCTTTTGGTTTCCTTTTGTAACAATCTCTTCTCTTTCTTGAGTCCAGTGTTCTGTTCAAGGCAAGCCACTAATTCATCTTTCAATCTGTATTCAAGATCTGTTCGTTCACTTTCATCATCTTCACTGCTGCAGGTATCAAACCCTTTTTCTACATGAGCCATAAAATTCGTTTCTTCTTCTGATTGACTGGATGAAGTAGAGTCTGATTCTTCCTCTTTGCTTACATAGCTTCTTCTTTCACCTGGAACGAACCTTTTCTTTCTTACACCTGATTTGTTTCCTTCTCTTTGGTATCTACTCCATTTCTTCTTTTGTGACTTCTCATCTTCAACTTCTGGAGCACTATATCTCTTCTTGGGGCAGTTTACAGCAAAGTGTCCGATGTTATTGCAATTGAAACATCTCGATGGTGATTTCCCTTTTCCCTTGAATTTAGCTTTTCCAAACCTTTTAGAAAAAAGAGAAATAATCGTGTTGAGATCTTCATCCTTTTCTTCATTGTCAGTATCACTTGATTCTAGGACTTCGTCATCTTTTATCTTGAGTTGTCTCATGGCCTCAAAAGCCATCTCATCCTTGATCTTCTCCTTGAATACTGGGATCTTCCTCATTTCATATGCAATGAGAATGTTGTGTAGTTCATCAAGAGAGAGATCATCTCTGTCTTCTAATGCTGAGACTTTGGGGTCAAACCTGTCAGGAAAATTTCTCATAAGCTTTTTGACAATAGTGGAGTCCTCCAACTTTTTCCAAAGCCCCGAATGTTACTGATAATTTCATTGACTCTTGTGAAATAATCATCAATATTTTCTTCTTCTCCCATCTTGACATCTTCAAACTTGCTTCTCCAAATCTGTAATTTGGCTTCCTTGACTTTCATGTTGCCTTCATAACTACTTTCCAATTTGTCCCAAATTTCTTTAGCATTCTTGAGTCCCATGACTTTTGTGTATACCTTTTCTGAGAGTGACATAAGAATGGCATTTTGAGCATTACCATCAACTTCCATATTTCTTTTCTCTTCGAGTGTCATAGCAGCTTCATTAGCAAGAGGAGGGAATCCAAATAAGGCTGCATTTCTAACTTCAAGGCCGAGAGATAGAAGGTAGGGTAACATCCGATTCTTCCAGCTGTGGTAATTCTTTCCATCGAATGTAGGAACACCCCTACTATTAACAGAATTCAGATTGTCCATCTTCTCAGAAGTAGATCCTTACAGAGGCAACCTCCCTCTGATACCACTTGAAATGCCTGGATCGGTTGTGATCACTGAGAGGGGAGGGGTGAATCAGTGATAACTTTTTCTTTTTATGAATTGTTCCCTTTTGATTTATCAATTCAACCTCTGCAGCTGGTTAAAGCCTAGATCTACTCTTTTAGTGGAGCAATAATAATGAGAGCACCGAACACAGAGATTTACAAGGTTCGGTACAAAGACCTACTCCTTGCCGTGTTGGTTACACCCCCCAACACGGATTCTTCACTATGCCAAAAGATGATTACACAGTAATTGGTTATACCCCCCAATTACAAGTTGGTTAAACCCCCCAACTCCACAACATCATCTTCATCATGGCTCCACTTCACTTCTTCAAAGGTGTTGATCAAAACTTCAAGTAGCTTCAACAGTCTTCAAAAGATCTCGTTGGTCTTGCTCACCAAAAACCAATCATTTAGAATGATCAGTTCTTTTGCATTCACACACTTAGGTGTGTACTCCTCTTCTTCTTATGTGTTGTCACTCTTTTTCACTTGTGCACACATGCACAACTCATTTTGAATATACTCATATGGGTACAAGCCGAACCTCGGCCTCTTCCTTTCTTTGCACAGTCACAAGCCTCGGGCTCTTCACTTCACACACACTCAAGGTGTGTTCTTCTTCACTTGTGCACACACAAGGGATAAGCCTTGGCCTTTTCTTCACATCTCACACACACAGGATATGGTATGGCCTTGGGTCTTCTTTGGTGCACACCCACTGCCCACAAAAGAGGCGCGCTAGGTGCAAGCCGCGCAAGTCCAATGAAATACAAAGTGGCGCGCAAGGTCTTTGCAAGGGGCAGCCGCGTAAGCCTTGGTGCAAAGCACCTCAACCGCGGGCGCGCAAATCTTCTTCTTGTCACGCAGATGAGTTGCGCGCAAGGGACTCCTTCGAGACCTCGGGTGGTCCCGAGAACTTCAGCCACGCAAGAGGTATTTGCGCGGAGGCTTCAAAACATCGCGAGGCAGAGAGATGCGCTCACGGGACAGCAAATATCCAAAGGATCAGCAGCAAATCCAGAGGTCTCGGCCTCTCTTTATATAGGCAGAGGAATCCTCAAAACATCCGCGGGATATAAATATCGATCCACCGAGATTTCCGGTTCTTTGAAAACTTCAAACGCGGGCCGAGAATCTCGTTCTTTCTCTCTGCACAACGCGGACTTCTTCTCCTTCTCCTTTATCCACGTGCATGCATTTTAAAACGCATGCAAGCCTCTGTTTAATCCAAACACATGCAAAGCATAATCCTCATGGCCTCGGCAACGTTGTTTGCCTCGGCCGAATCTCCAATTCTTCTTCTCATCGCATGCATGGTCATTTTTAGGCATGAATGTGTTCAGTAGGTCCAGACGATTCCAATGGACGTCTCGGTTTCGAAAATGGTGGTCGGATGCTCGAAAACGGGTGCTCGGGAGGCCTCTGGTTCAGTGGCGTCGCGGGAGATGCCTCGGCCGAGCTCGAGGTTGAGGACGAAGCCGGGGCCGTCGGATCAGATCTTCAACGGCGTGGATTAGATCGCGACGCCGCGGATCAGATATGCGGCGCAGATCAAGCGCGCGATGAGACGGACGGCGGAGATTTGCTCCCGGGATTTTTTGCGCGTCCCACATCGAATCCTCCAGCGGTTTTCACGCGGCTTATTACTCAGCCGCTCCCTTCAACTCGCCAGTTGAATCCTCTCCCCTCCCGGTGCCGCCCCACACCGGGTTCTCTCTGCGGGCGCGCTCTGCGCCCACTATGGTCCTCGCGGGCGCGCTTCAAGCGCCCACTATGCTCCCTGCGCTCCTCCGGGCGTGCCACAGGCGCTCATGCAGGGGTGTCCTTGGGTGCGCCCTGCCGCCCTGGCTCGCCCCACGGGGTTCCCCCGAGCGTGGTGCCCTAGTGCCCATGCCTTGGGGTTGAACCCCCCAAGGTGCCTTGGGTGGCCAATTTTTTTTGGCAAAGGGACAGAATAGGACTTTGTGAAATACAAAGTTCTTCTCCATATAAAACATGCCAAATGCCAAATGCCTCCTCCTCTATTCTTCTTATTTCTTCTCTTCTAACACATATTCTCCATCTTCTTCATTAGAATCCACAAACCCTCCTTAACATATATTCTAGACTTAGGAGGTGGAATTCCCGAAGGGTCTTCATCTTCAACTGAGCTCCTTAATCACATAAATTCTTCAATAATCTTCATTGATCTAATCAGAGATCAAATTGGATCACTTCCAATTCACATGCACTAAGAGTTAGTACATGGACTTCATTAGTGCACATCATCCACTTAGTAGTTGTGGATGGAACATCTTGATTCTTCAACTCCTCATGCATTGTGAAGACAATGCATGGTCTTCAATCAATGTTGTGACATTGTATCATCAGGATACAAGTTCTTTGAACTTAAAGATCAGTTCAGCAATCGTCAGATTTAATGCTTCTGAAATCATCAATCTTCAAGATGTACTTCATCAGATGGCACACCATGACAAGTTGTTGACAACAAATGCAATTACTTCACTTGGGCACAACAATAGTATTTTATTTATAATTTTTATACATTAAATAATTTAATTTATTTATGACACAATGATGATATAGTAATTACATTTTTTATGAAATATTAACATAATTGATATTATAAATACACAAATAAATGAAATTTGAGACTTTTTATGAATTAAACTAATTTTAAAGGTTAATATGACATGTTATTATTGATCTAATTAACTATGATCGAACTAATCATGCAGTTATGATTTTTACAAAAAATCAATTTCCAAATAGTGTCAAAATTGACATAAAATAGTTTTTAAAACAAATATTATATTATTATATTTTATTATATTCCTAAAAATATAAGGTTCAGCCAAATTACATAGATAATGTTATATATATTGATAATTAACCACATGGGGTTCATTTATCTTGTTATAGTATGTCTATTAACAATATAGTGTAAGAAAACAAGAAGACACGGTAAAAGTTAAAATATTTATCTTAGAGATAAACATAAATGGTAAGGTTAAAATAGTAACCTAAACTTGTCTAAAACCTATTGGATGAGAGTATTTCTACCCATATCCTCTTTAGAATTGAAATAAATCAACTATGAGCTATTATAATCCGAATTTGACTATTATATAATAATATTTTACATTTTTCCTAAGGTACCCCTCTCCTCCCTTATAAATGGGCACCTCCTCCCTCTCCTCCTCACTCCATTTTGAGCCTTCAATATCAGCCAACCCCTCCCCATTTCCCATCTCAACTTCCCTATTAACATAATAGAGTTCTTTTAATTCTTCAAATACCAATTTTAGTGCCCTAAGAGGAGGTTTCAAAGAGGCCTATCGAAGAAGACATAATATCCATTACCGATTATTTAAAATTTATTTCTTCTTATACTTCCACATTGTTAGTTGATTCATTATGAAGTAATTACATCAGTATCCATAATATAATGATATTTTATTATAAATATGAAACAACCATATTTCACCTTCTAACCATCCTACTAAAAACAAAATCACCACGCATGTGTACATACGGAATACCGTCTCCAAGCCGTGGTGTAATATGTTTTCCACCACCACATTAATTGGATGGGTATACTGGTATAAATAATAACTATATATTATTATTGTAAAGTGATATTTATTCTGAAATAGTATACATACACTTCAATACAATTCCACAATCATGGGAATGATATCATCGCTCAAGCGTACGTACGACATACCGTCTCCACGTTGTAATGTGACTCGTTCTACATGATCTTCATTGAATAATGATTATATCAATGAATTTAATGAGTAAATATGATATATATTACACTAATAATATTTCAGAAATTAGGTATCTATAACCTAAAAATAAGAATAATAATTTATTCGACAAAACATGCATAAGAACATAAAGCAATGAACACCCGAATAACATGTAGCATTGAAATATTACTAATAAGAAGATAAGAATATGACCATATATGATATCATAACAATTAATATGATTCTTTAATTAGTCAATGACAATATTTATATCATAATACAAGAGTTTCAGATACATACAAATCAAATCAGACCTAAGGTCAGGGAAGATCTCACAATCTCAATTTTATCCGAGATTGTTTATACATCAGAATTTACTGGGGTATATTTATCATCCACGTCCATGTTTCCTAAATATGTAATATTATTTCTATCCTCCTAAATTTTTTTAAATCCAAAATTACCTATTGGTGAATTTTAGTAAATGATATGAAAGGAATCCTTTTTAGTTTTCAGTACAAGATACTTTTTGACTTTTTCAGCCAAAGTACGAGAAGAATGTATTTTTAACTTATATGGAAGGAATGGATTTTTTTTATTTCATAGAAAATTATTTCCATGAAGCTTCATTTACATGTTTTGAAGTTCATTTTTAATCAACTTCTTTTAGTTTAAAATTGTATGACATGTTAGGAAAGGAAAAGTGTTTTTGAAGTAGAAAGGATATTTTCCTCAAGAACGGAGTTCAAGTGTTTTATCAAATTTCTTTTCCATCTAAGATAATATGGGGTTCTATTTATATCCCTATTATTACATATATTTGATTATGTTAAGATGGAATTATTTTTATGAAGTCCTTTTATGGATTATGTTATGATGGCATGATGTTTATGAATCCCATTTTTATTACATGGGTTATGCTATGATGTATGATTAATGATTTTGTGGAACAATAAGAATGGTTTCATTATGAGATGGTGGAACCTATATATCCCTCCAATGCATTTGGTAATGATTTATATCTCATGAGATAGACATTTTTGGATCAAATCGTTAATCTGGTTCAGTGATACATGACAGGAACGAGGAGTGAACTCAGTTTAGTAATGGACTTTGTCAACTATGATGGTCTTGGTGAAGAGCCTTGACTAATATGAAATTCTTTTCTATGATTATGTGTGTATGCCACAAAGTTTCTTATTTTATATTATGATTATTGGGATTACATTTTACTACTATGATTTATCCCATGTTATGATATTATGATCTTTTTTGAAGATTGTGATTTTCAAAATATTACGTTCTTATGAATATGATATGATTGAAATTTCATATGTTTACCCTTACAGAGCATTTGAGCTCCCCCTTCTGTATGTTTTCTTTTCCCCATGTCAGGAAGAAGGGTATTAGGTAGGATATTCCAAAAGGTACACTAGATATGATGAAATAAATGGGACACAATGTAGATGATTTATGAATCTGTTGTTTATGTTTCCCAGTTTCTAAAAGCACTATACCTATATAGTCCTATCATGGTTTAGTTGTATGTTGTAATAAGTATGCATAAATTATGAAGTAATAACCATGTATGTAAAGTATGGGTCATTATAGTTGGTATCAGAGGAAAGGTATAGTCATCCTTTGGAAACTAGGATGTGAAAGCCTTAGTAAGTACTCTAAGGATATGTCTAAACATAGAACACAATATTAGAGTTTTAGAAATAGCCATGAACAACCTATGATAAGACGTAAAGTGTGAAATTTTGATTATCTGGTTTTCCTGTTATGATTACTATTTCTCACACTATACTTCTTGGTTTTAGTCAACAGATAGAACCTAAAGGAACCATGTTAATGCTGAATGTGACGAGAAATGCAAGGACTGTCCCCCTGAGCAACCAAACGTTATGGGAGCTGGAATGAAAAATATTATATCCATTCTTACCCAACCTTTTCAATATATTAATAATGAAGGATTTCCAAACGAGAAAAGGAAGGAAAAACATTCTATTGAATCCTTCATGAGGTAGCGTCCACCATCATTCAGCAGATCTCCTGATCCATTAGTGGATGAACAATGGATTAGTACCACTAAAAAGATATTTTCAGTCCTGTAATGTTCTGAAAATGATAAATTCATCTTAGAAGTATATCGTTTGGAAGGTGAATCCGATCAATGGTGCAATCTTATTACTAATATGAGGCCAAGGGATGAAATTGAGTCCATGGAATGGGACGAGTTCAAGAACATATTTTTCAATAAGTATTTACCTCATATTCATCAAACAAAGATGTAGAAAGAGTTTCTTGAACTGATGAAAAAGGATGATGAATTGTTTTTTATCTTCGAAGCAAATTTTACACGACATGCAAGGTTCACTTCTCGAATTATTATCCAACCTGAGAGTAAGATCGATCGATTCTTTAGTGGCTTAAAACCAAGTCTCTAAAGGGAGTTAGCCATAAGGGACTTCAATAGCTATGAGGAAATTGTTCGATGTTCTCTCAAGGTTGAGATGGAGATTGGAGTAAGCCATCCATCATATGGGATTGATAAGAAGTGGAAAATGGAATTCAAGGGAAAATCTAAAGACCACACTAAAAATAAGATGTGTTTTCCCTTATGCTCAAGGTGTGGAATGAAACATGGATGGAATTGTCTTAAAGGGACAAGTAAATGTTTTATGTGTGGAAAATAAGGTTATAGGGCACTTTAATGTCGAAATAATGGGAAAAAGAAGTCTAATGATGAGAATAAAGAAATGGATACACAGTATAAGGCCCCATCTTTAAAGCTTACCTAATCTTGAGTTATTTCAAGAATACACATTGAGGATCTTTTCATGTTTAGAGTTTTAGAGAATTAGGACATAACTATTACATCTCAAAAGATTACAATGTATACACTTTTATTATGTTTCCATAAAATAAAAACTCATAAAAAGAAACATTTCTAGTTCCATGTTTTAGATAGCATGTATTTCCTTGATCACATCCTTTACCCTATTCATCTTTTAAGTCCTATGGAAAACATTTCAAAAACTTTGGATGAGAATAAAAAGACCAGTAAAGGATACACAAAGAAAGAAAACTGTTAGTTTTTCAAAACAACATGTAATCCAAGAATAATTTATCAAAGTAATAATTTTCACCTTTATGAAGTAGTAAAAAACTCTTCACTGAATAAAAGATCATTACGTTCAATTTTGTAACAAAAAGATTACAATAAAACCCATATAAAGGACACATAACATATAAAGGTAACAAGGGACATAAACATACTTGAATGGAATAACCATACAGTCGACCTCCACACATATCAATTAATGGAATATCCATACAACAGACTTCCATATCCAATGCATTGGAGGTTATAACGTAACCACCCGTCCTGGTATTCACGGCACCACCCATCATATGGTTTATCACGTAACCAACCGTAAAATGTCCAAGTACCATCATTACACATAAAATATTGAAAATTTAAACATTTCAATAACAAAATTTCATTTGAAATCACAATAAGTAATTCCAAGATATTGAATCAATCAATCCATTTTCAAAAATCATTTAAAAGAGATTTTTGAGTCAAAGGGCCCCATACCAATTTGAAGCATTTAATGGAATTATAATTTTAATAAATTAATTTCCATATAAATAAATACTGAAAACCATTTTGAAAACATGGACATTAATGATAAATATTTAGAATAATGAATCTTTAAATCATTTAAAACGACATTTTTGTTAAAGTGTTTATAACAAAATGAGAGACTCTTGAATACAAATAATTTTGGAATAACATTTAATTTGAACTTTATAATATCATAAGAATAAAGGGATTCATGATATAATATCTCAAAGGACAGTATACACACCATATAAGAGTGAATTGGTGCATAACAACAATGAAGTCTTAATGTAAATGTAAATTGAGATGAAATCCATTATAAAGATGGTATCCTTAAATTAAGGATAAATATATCAAATAATTATGAGTGAGAAATATAAATACACCCAATATAATTGAATATTAAGTGTGAAACAATCATAGGTCATTCACACATAATCTTGTAAAAACAAAACCAACGACATAGATATTTAACTCAATGAAATGAGATTGAGTTATGATTTCCCATACAAGTTCGTAAGAATTTATCAATGAGATGATTATGTGTAGAAATAGTATATCCACACAATGGTTTGTGGAAATTCCAACCTATAGATTCCACACATAATCTTTTCATAATAAAATCAAGAAGTAGAGGTCTAACCCAAAGAATTGAAAGTGGGTTAAGATGTTCCCTCACAGAAATCCAACAGCCTAATGGCGTTACCTTAAAATTCAGAAAATGAGTTGATGAGAGAGAAAATGGTATCTCATCACTTGGAAATAAAATTTACCCAAATAAAGATATAGAATAACATATCCCAACATAATATTATGTGAATTTAAAGACATAACAAAATAAGTCTTTTAAAAAGAGGAGGGTGAAAGGTCCCCTTACCGAGTTGGGTATCTTTCGAAACGTACACCCCATGGAAGAAGGGTCATACAATGAAAATGCAAATACCCATAAATGAAATATTACTACAAAAATTGTATAATAATTGGATGTAAATACACCACTAAAAAGAAATAGTGGCAAACATAGCATAAATGTCACAGGAATATAAGTGCGATGAAAAATCCCTTACGAAAACTCGGCAGTCTAACGACACTACTTAAAACATCCAAAAAATGGATTTCTGAGATCAAATAGGGTCTCTCATAATATGAAAATAATATTTACAGTATGAGGAATATAAAATAACATCCCCAAACATAATAAATATGATCTTAAAATAAATTACATAAAAGAGAGTACTTAAAAATAAAGAGAGAGGTTGGATCCCTTACATCGTGTCCGACATGACTCGATCGTTCTTTAATCTCCTGAATAATAAAATTTGGTCAATTTATAATTGTTTAATGACCTCCTCTAAATATTATTATTCAGTTCATATCACAAAATATAATGTTATAATAATTTTTTAATAAAGTGTGTTCATATCAGACGTTTTTTTCGATGTTCGGTACCTTAGTAAAAAGTGAACTTGTTGGAAAAAACATTTCCATGTAGTTATAGGTACATCATCTCCAGAATAGTATTAATGTTTTATATATCATATATATCCATTATATATTAATTTTTTACTATTCCATATCATTTTGAGATAAAAAATTAAAATCACCGTTCATGGAGACGGTAGGCCGTACGTATGCATGAACATTACTTTCATTTTTTTGTCATGTTAATGGAATTAAAGTTAAAAGAGATATATATATATATATTATAATTCCAGAATTATATCCATAATAAAGATGTAATATATGACATATATATCCATTATATATATGTACTTATAATAGTACACAACATTTGGAGATAAAAAATGAAATGTACAGTTCATGGAGACGGTAAGCCGTACGTACGCATGAACGCTACTTTCATTTCTTTGGCACATTAATCGAATTAAAACTAGATAAGAGAGGTATATATATATTATAATTACAGTATAATATATATGTTATATATTTCACATAATTTCTTCAATTTCATTCTTTATACATTCCATGTTTTGCATGAACGAGTCACATCACTTGAGGGGCCAGTAGTACACACTTCCTCAAATGAAATATTCGCATTTTCACAAAATGAAAAGCATAAAGGTATGTATTAAATATAAAATAAATAAGAATATATAGGAAATAAATATAATATATATCATAGATAAATATATTTCCATCATAATGGCCACCATGAGAGGTGATATGAGAGATAGAACAATCATCGTTTCGTGAGGCAGTAATTCACCATCCACAGAAACAATATGTTCATTAACCATTAGACGGAGGTGTGTGTTAGTGTAGCTTGATCATCCTCATAACAACATCCTAGTATATTGAAGATACTGGTGTTTTTAGAATATAAATAAATAAAAAGAGTATAGGGGGTTGGAGAATCAAAATAAAACAAAAGAACACTAGGGTAGACATTACCTTTTAATCGGGTAACTCTATTTGATTTGAGCTCAAAGCCTTCCATGGAAAGTATTATGCCCAAAGTGAGGATTCTAGGAGTAATAGAGGGATTTTGAGAGACCAAATGTTTAGGGGATGGCTGAGCCAAATGCCTGAGAGGTGTGGGTAAGGAGGTAGAGGTGGGGGCCTTTTATAAGAGGAGAGGCGGGGCACTCTTGGAAGGTTATAAACGATTACTTTATTATAAAATTCTTTTCGATGTTTAAAGGTCCCAAAATTATATATTTCTAGGATAAGGTAAAAAGATTTAGAAATAAACCCATCCAATAGGTTTTTGACATGTTTAGTTTTTAGATTTTACATTATCTTTTCATTTTATTTAAATCGTTAAATAATGAGTTAATCGTTGCATCATCAGGGTGTCATAAATAATTTAATTTATATATTGTCTAAAAATTATAAAACAAATATCATGATGTAGTAAATCTTTTTAGATTTATAATTAATATTTATAGTTAAATATATGACTTGTATAACCCCATTGAAAAATTGTTTTAGTAAAACAACTCATAATTGTGACATTTTTATTTTAAATTTAAATAAAAAGTTATTTATATCATTTTCCTACCAAAGTGGGTCCATGGGGTCCCCAAGTTGACCCATGGATTTTCATGGTCGGCCATGACACATCCAATGAGGGTAGGACATGTGTCTAGGTCATTTCATATTATTAAAACATTATTTTTATCTTAAATTACACTAATTACCTTTAATCGTGATTAATAAAACATTAAAGTTACTTTTCACCAAAAATTATTTTAATCTCATTTAACTACATTTTTCTTCTTAATGATAACCATGAATGACGGATTTCTGAAAATCAAATCACAGAAGTGGAAATGTTTCATTTAAACAATAAATCAGTTTCTTTAACTACCACTTAGTGGTTTCACTATTCATCAAAAATTGATGTTTTTTAGAAAAATACCAAAAATTCACCCTAAGCTATATTTGATATTACGAATTCAAAAATGTTGTCTATTTTAAAAAATTAAAAACATATAAGTTACATTAATTAATTTAATAATTAATTCCCACTGTCAGAACAAATAGCGCGTTTTTAAGAAATAATATATATTTAAAGATTGACACTAGTTTAAGTCCAATGTCAAAGTGAAATTAATACCAATGACCACTATTGGATTAAATGGTAAAAATATATTCTAATTTCACTTTAAAACAATTCAAAATATAATCAAATCATATAAATAAATTAGATTAAAAAGAGATTTTGAAGTAAAATACAACATTTTTCACTATTCATTAAAAAATGAACTTTATCGGAAAAATACCAAAAAAATACACAATGTAAATTTTGATGTCCCGATTCTAAAGAATAATTTTATTTTGTCAAATATAACACATAAAATTTTCAAAAAGTGGATTTAAAAGAGGTTCTCCATCAAAAGGCGGTTAACCGGCCTTTTAAAGAATATTAGATGGTTTACGCTTAAAATAAGATTCATTCACATTTTTAATCCTCTAAAATTTATTGTAAAAATTAAAAATATTTGAAAAACATATATAATCATGTTGTCGTTATTTTTGTTTATTACAATCATTACAACGGGTAGGTGTTAACTACCCTTTAAAATAAAATTATTTTATTATTAGAGAGAAATGTAAGATTTCAAAAGAACTCGTTGTTACGTATTGGGTAAGCCATCGAGAATAGCGTTACCTTTAAATTAATATCAACATTTTATTCACAAATAGGGATAAATATAAAAAATTTATATTCTTTATTTACCTGGGTGTTACATACTTCCCCCCTAATGGTAATTACGTCCTCGCACTTTTGAAATTGGTCTCGGACACATCATTGAAAGTCCCACATCAGATCAAGTGTCGGTAAAACAATCACATTAAAGGAAAGAAATAAATTTACAGAGGTCACCCGAGTTAACCCATACAAGGATTCCTTGTAGGAAAACATGGATATGGAAGAAAATGAAAAGGGTCATGTTCTGAGGGAGAGTGATAGAAAACATGTTTAAGAGAAAGTTAACCAGAAGAAAATCACAAACTTGTGGTGGGTTAAACGGTATTCAATTCCCCAGTAGGAAAAGTTAATAGACAATGTTTATGTTTTAAGTTAATTTTCATTGAGGAATTTATTTTTGATCTTAAGGAAACATACTTACTTTTCATGTTGACTTTCATCTTTTACTATATTTCTTACAAAAACTAATACTTTCCGCAAATGATGAGTATTTTGAAAGACTTGTTCACATTAAGAGTACTATAATCAACTTCTAGAGGATAACTTAATCCAAAAAAGAGAACTATATATTTTCCATGTCTTTAGACCCTTACCAAAACCAAAATTGATATACAAGATCAGATAATCCAGAAAAGGATATCCCTTTATAAACAGAAAATCTATTCTTATTCTCCAAAATTTCTCCAACAAAACCCATAGTTCAACAAGGATCATTCGATAAACAATTTGTCCATAAAATTATTCAAAGTAAACCAAACTAAGATTGAAACCCAAATATTTGAAGGATTTAGTCCCATAGTCTTCCAAGGCACAAATTAACATTTATCTCCAAATAACATTAGTTTCTCTTAGAGTCTCATATTGAAAAGTAATAAACCTTATAACATATCCTCCATGATAGGTTAATCATTTCCATATATAACCCAAAATAAACTTAGTATTTATTCCTAAAATCATCTAACTAAAAATAATTAGTCAAACTAACTAGGGAATTCACGTAGTCTAATGGTAAGCCATAAATACCAGTCACACATTGGATGTGGGTTCGATTCCCGCATCTTCGTCAGACATGACGGGTTGTCACACGGTCTGCGTGTTGTCCCTTTTCCAAAACTATATAATTCTTAAAACATCCCCCCAAAAAGAGATAAAATATTCACAAATAACCATAACATATTTTAACCTCAATTATACCTCATGCCTTTCATCTCCCATAATAACATATAATAACCCATAATTACCTCAAAAGTAAGGATCATATAAACCTTAATGGTTACCATTATAATTATCACATGAAATTCCACATCTAGTTGGTTCTCTCGTACAAGAGGCATTAGAGAACTCACCAAGGTTCAAGTGTTTGATCATGACTCCTGATAGTTGTTTTAGAATAACCTTGAGATTTCTCATTGAAACCCCCTATTTCATCCAGTCTCTTAATCAGGGAACCACCACAGTTTCCTTCAAACCCATTGTCACTTTGCTGCCTGCTAGATCCATCCATTTACTAAAACCAAAACGGTCAGTGTTAGTATATCAACAAAATCATCATGTGCTAAATTGGAAGATAAACACTAAGATATTCTTATCCAAGTTATATCAAACTCATTCGAACCATCAAAAATAAAAATGAATCTATCCAATATAATAACCATTGTGGTCATACACAACTTGTCACTAATACTAAAACAACACTCTAACCTCTAATGTTATCTAAACCGACCTCTGATACCAACTATAAGGCCCTAACCATAAACCTTACCTAATTGTGAGTTATTTCAAGAATACACATTGAGGATATTTTTAGGTTTAGATTTTTAGAGAATTAGGACATAACTATTACATCTCAAAAGATTACAATGTATAGACTTCTACTAAGTTTCCATAAAATAATAACTCTTAAAAAGAAACATGTCTAGTTACATGTTTTAGATAGCATGTCATTCCTTGATCCCATCCTTAACCCTATTCATCTTTAAGTCCTGTGGAAAACATTTCAAAAACATTGGATGAGCATAAAAATCCCATTAAAGGATACAAAAATAAGGAAAACTATTAGTTTTTCAAAACAACAAGTAAACCAAGAATACTTTATCAAAGTAATACTTTTCACCTTTATGAAGTAGTAAAAAAAATTTCACTGAATAAAAGATCATTACTTTCCCTTTCATAACCAAAATATTACCATAAAAACCAGATAAAGAACACATAACATATAAAGGTAACATGGTACATAAAAATACTTAAATAGAATAACCATACGGTCGACTTCCAAACATATCACTTAATGGAATAGACATACAACCGACTTCCATACCCAATGCATTAGAGGTTATAACGTAACCACCCATCCTGGTATTCACGGCACCACCCATCCTATGGTTTACCACATAACCACCCGTAAAATGTCCAAGTACAATAATTACACAAAAAATATTGAAAATATAAAAATTTCAATAACAACATTTCATTTTCAATCACAATATGTAATTCCAAGATATTGAATTAATCAATCCATTTTCAAAAATCATTTAAAAGAGATTTTTGAATCAATGTGTCCCATAAAACATTGAAGATTTTAATGGAATTATAATTTTAAAACATTAATGTCCATATAAATAAATACTGAAAACCATTTTGAAAACATGGACATTAAAGATAAAGATTTAGAATAATGAATCTTTAACACATTTAAAACGATATTTTTGTTAAAGAGTTTTTAACAAAATGTGAGAATCTTGAATACAATTAATTGTGGAATAACATTTAATCGAAACATTATAATATCATGAGAATAAAGGGATTCATGATATAATATGTCAAAGGACAGTATACACACCATATAGGAGTGAATGGGGGCATAACAACAATGAAGTCTCAATGGAAATGTAAATTGAGATGAAATCCATTATAAAGATGGTATCCTTAAATTAAGGATAAATATATCACATAATTATGTGTGAGAAATATAAATACACCCAATATAAGTGTATATTATGTGTGAATCAATCATAGGTCATTCACACATAATCTTAGAAAAACAAAACCAATGACATAGAAATTTAACTCAATGAAATGAGATTGAGTTATGATTTCCCATACAAGTTCGTAAGAATTTATCAATGAGATGATTATGTGTATAAATAGTATATCCACACAAAGGTTTGTGGAAATTACAACCTAGAGATTAATCACATAATATTGGAATAATAAAATCAAGAATTAGAGGTTTAACACAAAGAATTGAAAGTGGGTTAAGAAGTTCCCTTACAGAAACCCGACAGCCTAACGACGTCACTTTAAAATTCAGAAAAGGAGTTGATCAGGGATAAAATGGTATCTCATCACTTGGACATAAAATTTACATAAAGAAGGATATATAAGAACATATAAAAACATAATAGTGTGTGAATTTAAAGACATAAGAAAAAAAGTCTTTTAAAAAGAGGAGGGTGAAAGGTCCCCTTACTGAGTTGGGTAACTTTCGAAACGTACACCCCATAGAAGAAGGGTCATAAAATGAAAATGTAAATACCCATAAATTAATTTATAATACACAATGTATATAATAATGGGAAGTACATACACCCTTCAATGTAAATAGTGGCAAACGTAGCATAAATTTCACGGGAATAAAAGTGAGATTAAAAATACCTTACGAAAACTCGGCAGTCTAACGACGCCAATTAAAACATCCAAAAATGGATTTATGAGATCAAATAGGGTCTCTCATAATATGAACATAAAATTTACAGTATGAGGAATATAAAATAACCTCCCCAAACATAATAAATATGATCCTAAAAAAATGACATAAAAGAGAGTACTCAAAAAGAAAGAGAGAGGTTGGATCCCTTATATCGTGTCCGATATAACTCCATCGTTCTTTAATCTTCTGAATAATAAAATTTGGTCAATTTATAATTTATTAAGGAACTCCTTTAAATATTATTATTCATTTCATATCACATAATATAATGTTATAATAATTGGTTAATAAAGTGTGTTTATATCAGATGTTTTTGTCGATGTTCGGTACATGAGTAAAAATTGAACTTGTTGGAAAAGAATTTTCCATGTAGTTATAGGTACATCATATCCAGAATATTATTAATGTTTTAAATATCATATATATCCAGTATATATTTATTTTGTACTATTCCATATCAATTGGGGATAAAAAATTTAAATCACCATTCATGGAGACGGTAGGCCGTACGTACGCATGAACACAACTTTCATTTTTTTGTCATATTAATGGAATTAAAGTTAAAATGGAGATATATATATTATAATTCCAGAATTATATCCATAATAAAGATGTAATATATGAAATATAAATCCATTATATTTATGTACTTATAATAGTACATAACATTTGGAGATAAGAAATGAAATGTACCGTTCATGGAGACGGTAAGCCGTTCGTACGCATGAACGCTACTTTCATTTCTTTGGAACTTTAATGGAATTAAAAATAGATGAGACATATATATATATATATATATATTATAATTACTGTATAATATATATGTTATATATAACACATAATTTCATCAATTTCATTCTTTATAAATTCCATGTATTGCATGAACGAGTCACATCACTTGAGGGGGTGGTAGTCCACACTTCCTCAAATGAAATTATCACATTTTCACAACATGCAAAGCATAAAGGTATGTATTAAATATAAAATAAATAAGAATAGAGAGGGAATAAATATAATATATATCATAGATAAATATATTTCCATCATAATGGCCACCATGATAGGTGGTATGAGAAGATAAAACAATCATCGTTTCGTGAGGTAGTAATTCGCTATCCACAGAAACAATATATTCTTTAACCATTAGACGGAGGTGTGTGTTAGTGTAGCTAGAATAATCCTCATAAAAACATCCTAGTATATTTAAGATATTTGTGTTGTTACAAAAGAAATAAAAAAATGAGTTTAGGGGGTTGGAGAATCAAAATGAAACAAAAACACACTAGGGAAAAAATTACATTAAAATCGGGTAACTCTTTTTGATTTGAGCTCAAAGGCTTCCTTGGAAATGATTATGACCAAAGTGAGGCTTCTAGGAGTAAGAGAGGGATGTGGAGAGACAAAATTGCTAGGGTTTGGCTGAGACAAAGTATTGAGAGGTGTGGGTAAGGAGGTAGAGGTGGGGGCCTTTTATAAGAGGAGAGGAGGGCGATTCTTGGAAGGTTATAAACATTTACTTTATTATAAAATTATTTTAGGATTCTAAAGGTTCCAAAATTATATATTTCGAGGATAAGTTGATAAGAGTTCTAAATAAACCCGCCCAATAGGTTTTTTACATGTTTAGGTCTTATATTTTACATTATATTTTCATTTTATTTAATTCGTAAAATAATGAGGTAATCGTTGCATCATCATGGTGTCATAAATAATTTAGTTTATTTAAGGTCTACAAATGATAAACCAAATACCATGATGTATGAACTATTTTTATCTTTCTAATGAATATTTATAGTTAAAAATATGACATGTATAACCACATTTTTTTTAGTAAAACAACTCATGTTTGTGACATTTTTATTTTAAATTTAAATAAAAAGTTATTTATGTCAATTTCCCACCAAAGTGGCTCCATGGGGTCCCCATGATGACTCATTTATTTTCTTGGTCGTCCATGACACATAAAATGAGAGAAGGACATGTTTCTAGGTCATTTAATATTTTTAAAACATTAGTTTTACCTTAAATTACACTAATTACCTTTAATCGCGATTAATAAAACATAAAAGTTACTATTCACCTAAAATTATTTTAATATCAATTAACCAAATTTTACTTCTTAATGAAAACCATGTATGTATGATTTTAAAAATCAAATCACAGAAGAGGAACTGTTTCATTTAAATGAAAAATCAGTTTCTTTAACTACAACTTAGTGGTTTCACTATTCATTAAAAATTGAAGTTTTTCAGAAAAATAAAAAAAAATAACCCTAAGCTATATTTGATATTCCGAATTCAAAAATGATATCTATTTTATAAAATTCAAAACTTATAATTTACATTAATTAATTTAATAATTAATTCTCACTGTCAGAACAAATAGCATGTTTTTAAGAAATAATATCTATTAAAAGATTGACACTAGTTTCAGTCCAATTTTAAAGTGAAATTAATTCCAATGACCACTGTTGGATTAAATTGTAAAAATATAATCTAATTTCACTTTAAAACCAATTCAAAAGATAATATAATCATATAAATAAATTATATTAAAATGAGGTTTTGAATTAAAATACGACATTTTTCACTATTCATTAAAAAAATGAACTTTATCAGAAAAATACCAAAAAATTATGCAAAGTAAATTTTGATGTCCCGATTCTAAAGAAGAATTTTATTTTTTCAAATATAATACATAAAATTTTAAAAAAGTGGATTTAAATAAGGTTCGCCATCAAAAGGCGGTTAATCAACATTTTCAAGAATATTAGAATGTTTACGCTTAAAATTGGATTCATTCGCATTTTTAATCCTCTAACATTTATTGTAAAAAGTAAAATTATTTGACAAACATATATAATCATTTTTAGTTAGTTCTGTTCATTCACATCATTACAATGGATATGTTTTAACTTCCATTTAAAATAAAATTATTTTATTATTAGAGTGCAACTTAAGATTTCAAAGGAAATCGTTGTTGCGTATTGGGTAAGCCATAGAGCATAGCGTTCCCTTTAAATTAATATTAAAAATTTATTAAAAAATAGGGATAAATATAAAAATTTCATATTCTTTAATTACTTGGGGTCTTATATCCTTCCCCCCTTTTGGGAATTCCATCCTCGCAATTTTAAAATTGGGCTCGGAAACATCATTGAAAGTCCAACATCGGAACAAGAGTCGGTAAAACAATCACTTTAAAAGAAATAAAGAAAAGTACAGAGGTCACTCGAGTTAACCCATACTAGGATTCCATGTAGGAAAACATGGATATGGAAGAAAAAGCAAAGGGTCATGTTCTGATGGAGAGTGATTGAAAACATGTTTAGGGGAAAATAACCACAAGAAAATCACAAACTTGTGGTGGGTTAAACGGTATTCAATTCCCCAGTATGAAAAGTTAATAGACAACATTTTTTTCAATTACTTTTCATTGAGGAATTTATTTTTATCCTAAGGAAACATACTTAATTGTCATGTTGACTTTCAACTTTTTCTAGATTTCTTACACAAACTTATTCTTACCCCAAATGATGAGTATTTAGAATGACTTGTTCACATTAAGAGTACTATAATCATCTTCTAGAGAATCACCTAATCCACAAAATAGAACTATATATTTCCCATGTCTTTAGACCCATACCAAAAACAAAATTGATAGAACAAGATCAGATAATCCAGAAAAGGATACCCCTTTATAAAAAGAAAATCTATTCTTATTCTCCAAAATTTGTCCTACAAAACCCAAAGTTCAAAGAGGATCATTCGATAAACAATTTGTCCACAAAATTCTTCAAAGTAAACCAAACTAAGATTGAAACTCAAATATTTTAAGGATTTAGTCACATAGTCTTCCAAGGTATAAATTAACATTTATCTCCAAATAACATTAGTTTCTCTTAGAGTCTCATATTGAAAAGTAATTAACCTAATCACATATCCTCCGTGATAAGTTAATAATTTCCATAGATAACCCAAAATAAACTTACTCTTGATTCCTAAAATCATCTAACTAAAAATAATTAGTCAAAATTACCAGGGACTTCATGTAGTCCAGTTGTAGGCGATAAATACCAGTCGCACTTTGGTTATGGGTTCGATTCCCGCAGATTCGTCCGACGCGATGGGTTGTCAAACGGTCTGCGTGTTGCTCCTTTTCCAAAACTATATAATTCTTAAAACATCCCCCCAAAAAGAGATAAAATCATAAAAAATAACCATAACATATTTTAACCTCAATTTTACCTCATGAATTTCATCTCCCATCATAACATATAGTAACCCATAATTACCGCAAAAGTAAGGATCATATAAACCCTAATGGTTACCTTTATAATTATCACTTGAACTTATACATCGAGTAGCTTCTCTCGTACAAGAGGCATTAGAGAACTCACCAAGGTTCAAGTGGTTGATAATGACTCCTGATAGTTGGTTTAGAATAACCATGAGATTTCTCATTGAATCCCCCATTTAATCGAGTCTCTTCATCAGAGAACCACCATAGTTCCGTTCAAACCCATTTTCACTTTGGTGCCTGCTAGATCCATCCATTTACTAAAACCAAAAAGGTCAGTGTGAGTATATCAAAAAAATCATCATGTACTAAAGAGGAAGATAAACACTATGATATACTTATCCAAGTTATCTCAAACTCATTACAACCTTCAAAAATAACAATGACTCTATCCAATATAATAACCATTGTGGTCATACACAACTTGTCACTTATGCTAAAATAACACTATAACTTATAAAGTTATCTAAACCGACCTCTGATACCAACTATAAGGCCCCAACCTTAAGTCTTACCTAATATGGAGTTATTTCAAGAATACACATTGAGGATCTTTTCAGGTTTAGAGTTTTAGAGAATTAGGACATAACTATTACATCTCAAAAGATTACAAAGTATACACTTATACTTAGTTTACACAAAATAAAAACTCTTAAAAATAATCATGTCTACTTCCATGTTTTAGATAGAATGTATTTCCTTGATCACATCCTTGACCCTATTCATCTTTATGTACTGTGGAAAACATTTCAAAAACATGGGATGAGCATAAAAATCCCAGTAAAGGATACATAAAGAAAGAAAACTATTAGTTTTTTAAAAAAACAAGTAAACCAAGAATACTTTATCAAAGTAATACTTTTCACCATTATGAAGTAGTAAAAATCTCTTCACTGAATAAATGATCATTACTTTTTGTTTTGTAACCAAGAAATTACCATAAAACCCATATAAAGAACACATAACATATAATGGTAACTTGGGACATAAAAATACTTAAATTGAATAACCATACGGCCGACTTCCACACATATCACTTAATGGAATATCCATACAGCCAACTTCCATATCCAATGAATTAGAGGTTATAATGTAACCACCCGTCCGGGTATTCACGGCACCACCCGTCATATGGTTTATCACGTAACCACTGGTAAAATGTCCAAGTACCATCATTACACATAAAATATTGAAAATATAAAAATTTTAACAACAAAATTTCATTTGCGATCACAATAAGTAATTCCAAGATATTGAATTAATCAATCCATTTTCAAAAATAATTTAAAATAGATTTTTGAATCAAAGTGTCTCATACCACTTTGAAGCTTTTGGTGGAATTATAATTTTAAAACATTAATATCCATATAAATAAATACTAAAAACCATTTTGAAAACATGGACATTAAAGATAATGATTTAGAATAATGAATCATTAAAACATTTAAAATTAGATTTTTGTTAAAGAGTTTTTAACAAAATGAGAGACTTTTGAATACAAATAATTGCAGAATAACATTTCATCTGAACTTTATAATATCATGAGAATAAATGGATTCATGATAGAATATGTCAAAGGACAGTATACACACCATATAAGAGTGAATTGGTGCATAACAACAATAAATTCTCAATGGAAATGAAAATTGAGATGAAATCCATTATAAAGATGGTATCCTTAAATTAAGGATAAATATATCACATTATTATGTGTGAGTAATATAAATACACCCAATATAAGTGGATATTATGTGTGAAAAAATTAGAGTTCATTCACACATAATCTTGGAAAAACAAAACCAATGACATAGATATTTATCTCAATGAAATGGGATTGAGTAATGATTTCCCATACAAGTTTGTAAAAATTTATCAATGAGATGATTATGTGTAGAAATAGTATATACACAAAAAGATTTGTGGAAAATAAAACCTATATATTCCAAAAATTATCATGGAATAATAAAATCATGAATTAGATTTTTAACCCAATGAATTGAAAGTGGGTTAAGAAGTTCCCTTACAGAAATCCGACAGCCTACTGACGTCACTTTAAAATTCATAAAATGAGTTGATGAGAGACAAAATGGTATCTCATCACTTGGACATAAAATTTACTTAAATAAGGGTATATGAGAACATATACCAACATAATAGAATGTGAATTTAAAGATATAACAAAAAAAGTGTTTTAAAAAGAGGAAGGTGAAGGTTCCCTTACCGAGTTGGGTATCTTTCGAAATGTAAACCCCATGGAAGAAGGGTCATACACTGAAGATATAAATACCCATAAATGAAATTATACTAAAAAAAGTGTATAATAATGTGCAGTACATACACCACTCAATGTAAATAGTGGCAAACATAGCATAAATGTCACGGGAATAAAAGTGAGATGAAAAACCCCTTACGAAAACTCGGCAGTCTAACAACCCCACTTAAAACTTCCAAAAATGGATTTATGAGATATAATAGGGTCTCTCATAAAAAGAACATAAAAAGTACAGTATGAGGAATATAAAAGAACATCCACAAACATAATAAATATGATCTTAAAAGAAGTGACATAAAAGAGAGTACTTAAAAAGAAAGAGAGAGGTTGGATCCCTTACCTCGTGTCCGACATGACTCGATCGTTCTTTAATCTCATGAATAATAAAATTTTGTCAATTTATAATTTATTAAGGACATAATTTAAATATTATTATTCAGTTCATATCAAATATTATAATGTTATAATAATTGGTTAATAAAGTGAGTTCATATTAGACGTTTTTGTCGATGTTCGGTACATGAGTAAAAATTGAACATGTTGGAAAAGAATTTTCCATGTAGTTATAGGTACATCATCACCAGAATAGTATTAATTTTTTAAATATCATATATATCCATTATATATTCATTTTTAATATTCCATAACTTTTGGAGATAAAAAATTAAAAGCACCATTCATGGAGACGGTAGGCCGTACGTACGCCAGAATGCTACTTTCATTTTTTTGTCATATTAATGGAACTAAAGATAAATGAGAGATAAATATATTATAATTCCAGAATTATATCCATAATAAAGATTTAATATATGAAATATATATCCATTATATATATGTACTTATAATAGTACATAACATTTGGAGATAAGAAATGAAATGTATCGTTCATGGAGACGGTAAGTCGTACGTACGCATGAACGCTACTTTCATTTCTTTGGCACATTAATGGATTTAAAACTAGATGATATATATATATATATATTATAATTACAGTATAATATATATGTTATATATATCACATAATTTCATCAATTTCAATCTTGATACATTCCATGTATTTCATGAACGTGTCACATCACTTGAGGGTGTGGTATTCCACACTTCCTCAAATGAAATTATCGCATTTGAACAACATGAAAAGCATAAAGGTATGTATTAAATATAAAATAAAGAAGCATAGAGAGGAAATAAATAAAATATATATCATAAATAAATATATTTCCATCATAATGTCCACCATGAGAGGTGGTATGAGATGATAGAACAATCATCGTTTCGTGAGGCAGTAATTCACCATCCACAGAAACAATATGTTCATTAACCATTAGATGGAGGTGTGTGTTAGTGTAGCTCGAATCCCCCTCACAAGAAAAATCCTAGTATATTTAAGATACTGGTTTTGTTAAGAAATAAATAAATAAAAAGAGTTTAGGGGGTTGGAGAATCAAAATAAAACAAAAGAACACTATGGAAGACATTACCTTTAAATTGGGTAACTTTTTTGATTTGAGCTCAAAAGTTTCCTTGGAAAGGATTCTGCCCAAAGTGAGGCTTCTAGGAGTAAGAGAGGGATTTGGAGAGACAAAATGGTCATGGGTTGTCTGAGACAAAGGCTTGAGAGGTGTGGGTAAGGAGGTGGAGGTGGGGGCCTTTTATAAGAGGAGAGGAGGGGCACTCTTGGAAGGTTATAAACATTTAATTTATTATAATTTTTTTTCGGATTTTAAAGGACCCAAAATTATATATTTCTAGGATTAGGTGATAAGAGTTCGAAATCCACCAATCCAATAGGTTTTTGACATGTTTAGGTCTTAGATTTTACATTATCGTTTCGTTTTATTTAAATCGTTAATTAATGAGGTAACTGTTGCATCATCATGGTGTCATAAATAATTTAATTTATTTAATTTCCAAAAATTATAAAACAAATATCATAATGTAGGAAATCATATTATATTTATAATTAATATTTATAGTTAAAAATATGACTTTTATAACCCCATTTATAAATTGTTTTAGTAAAACAACTCATATTTGTGACATTTTTATTTTAAATTTAAATAAAAAGTTATTTATGTCATTTTCCTACCAAAGTGGCACCATGAGGTCCCCAAGTTGACCCATGGATTGTCTTCATCGGAAATGACACATCCAATGAGTGTAGGACATGTGTCTAGTTCATTTCATATTATTAAAACATTATTTTTACCTTAAATTACACTAATTACCTTTAGTCGTGATTAATAAAACTTAAAAGTTACTATTCACCAAAAATTATTTTAATCTCATTTAACCAAATTTTACATCTTAATGAAAACCATGTATGTTTAATTTTTGAAAATAAAATCACAGAAGTGGAAATGTTCCATTTAAATGAAAAATCGGTTTCTTTTACTACCACTTAGTGGTTTCACTATTCATCAAAAATTGATGTTTTTCAGAAAAATACCAAAAATTTACCCAAAGATATATCTGATATTACAAATTCAAAATGATGTCTATTTTACAAAATTCGAAACATATAAGTTAAATTAATTAATTTAATAATTAATTCCCATTGTAAGAACAAATAACGTGTTTTTAAGAAATAATATCTATTAAATTATTGACACTAGTTTAAGTCCAATTTCAAAGTGAAATTAATTCCAATAACCACTATTGGATTAAAAGGTAAAAATATATTCTAATTTAACTTTAAAACCAATTAAAAAGATAATCTAATAATATAAATAAATTATATTAAAAATAGGTTTTGAATTAAAATACAACATTTTTCATTATTCATTAAAAAATGAACTTTATCCGAAAAATACGAAAAAATTACACAAAGTTAATTTTGATTTCCCGATTCTAAAGAAGAATTTTATTTTGTAAAATATGACACATAAGATTGTGAAAAAGTGGATTTAAATGAGGTTCTCTATCAAAAGGCGGTTAATCGATCTTTTCAAGAATATTAGAATGTTTACGCTTAAAATTGGATTCATTCCCATTTTTAATCCTCTATCATTTATTGTAAAAAGTAACAATATTTGAAAAAAATATATAATCATTTTTTAGTTAGTTCTGTTCATTCCCATCATTACAACAGTTAAGTGTTAACTACCATTTAAAATAAAATTATTTTATTATTAGAGTGCAACATAATATTTCAAAGGAACTCGTTGTTGCGTATTGGGTAAGCCATCGAGCATAGAGTTCCCATTAAATTAATATTAACATTTTGTTCACAAATAGGGATAAATATAAAAATGTCATATTCTTTATTTACCTGTGGTGTTACACACAGAATGCACCTCCTACACTTCAATGATTCAAGAGAAAGGAAATGGGGCATTATGCCAATCAATGACCTAATCCAAGGGTTGTTGATGATGATCGACGTCAACAAACTCTTAAGGCCAAAGAAAAAGGAAAGACACGTGAAATTTCTATCAATGATGTCGAGTATGATAACGAAGTGGTGAAAGGTACACTTACCATCCACTCTAAAGAAGAAAATGTTTTATTTGATTCTGGATCCACCCACTCTTTTATTTCTGAAAAATTTTATAAGGGTATCACCATATCACCTCAGCAGTTATATATTGAGCTAGCTATGACAGCGCCTAATGGCACAACAGTCACATCAAAAGTTTACAATTCTTCTTCGATTGAAGTTTGGGGTAAAGTGATTCCTAAAAATCTTTTGATCCTTCCTATAGTAGAATTTGATGTGATTCTTGGCATGGATTGTATTTATTTATATGGATCTCATATCAAATTACAATTAAGCGAAATCACATTTAATATTCTCGATCAATCTACTAGCATCTATCGATGCAAGAATGAATATAACCATCTAGTGGAAATGTCATCCATCTTATGGGTCTTGATTCCAATACATTATGGTTATTTATCTCAAATGGTTGGAGAGAAACTCACGATTACGAATATGACCATTGTACAAGAGTTTAATGATCTCTTGCAGGAGGAATTTCTAGGTCTTCCACCGAACCGTGAAGATGAGTTTTCAATAGAACTCATACTGGATGCTATTCCTATTTCAAAGAAACCATATAGAATATCCCCAATTGAGTTGTAGGAAATGAAGAAGAAACTACAAGAGAATCTTGATAAAGTATTCCTATTCCCTAGTGCATCACCATGGGGTACACCTATTCTGTTTGTTACGAAGAAAGATGGATCAATGAGACTCTTCATTGATTATCAAGAACATAACAAGATCACCCTCAAGAAAAAATATCCTCTCCCATGCATTGATGACTTATTAGACCAACTACGCAGAGATCAATACTTTTTTAAGATTGATCTTCCTTCAGGGGATCATCAATTAAGGGTCAAAAAGGAGGATATACCAAAGACAACTTTCTGTACAAGGTATGGACACTATGAATTTATAGTGATTCCATTTGGTCTTACTAATGCCCTTGGTAACTTTGTGGATCTGATGAATAGAGTCTTTAGAGGCCATGTTGATTAGTTTTTGGTAGTCTTTATAGAAAATATTCTTTTCTATTCAAAGACCAAGGAAGAAGATAAAGATCACATGAGAATTATTTTAAAGACCCTAAGAAAGGATAATATTTATGCCAAATTTACTAAGTCTGAATTTTGGCTTCAAAAAGTTTCATTTTTGGGTCACATAATCTCCAAATAGGGGATATCTGTGGATCCAGCAAAAACATAGTTTATGAAAAGATGGTCGAGACCAACGACAGTAACTGAGATCCGAAGATTTCTTGGTCTGGATGGATATTATCGATGATTTGTGAATGATTTTTTAAGGTTATCTAATCCACTCACCAGGTTGAATCAAAAGAAGTTATGTTCATCTGGACATAGGTGTGTCAAGAGAATTTCAATGAGTTAAAATGAGGGTTAACCAGTACACCTGTTCTCACACTTCCGTGTAGTGGAGAATGGTTTGTGATCTACAGTGATGCATCCATGAAGGGACTGGGATGTGTTATCCTGAAAAATGATATGTTGACAGCTTATTCATAATGATAGTTTAAAATACATGAGCAAAATTATCCAACTCATCATTTGGAGTTAGCCTCAGTAATCGTTGTATTAAAAATATGGAGGCATTATCTTTATGGTGAAATGTGTGATGTTTATACTGATCATAAAAGTTTAATGTATATTTTCACACAAAAGAAGCTGAATACGAACCAAAGAAGATTGTTGGAGATGATTAATGATTAAGAATGCTCAATTGAATATCATTCTGGGAAAGCAAACAAGGTGGCAGACACATTAGGTTGACAAGACCATACTGGCTTATCCATGATGAGGATCACAAAAGATCCAATTTTTAAGGATTTACAAAGGATGGATCATGGGATTATAATGGAATGGGAAAATTATTTTCTTTCTCAAATTAATGTTCAACCATCTACACATGTGACGATTAAAGAGGCATAAAAAGGAGATGTAGAGTTACAAAAGAAGGTGAGAAGTGTTCTTGAATTCAACCTTGATTTTGATGGGATAATAAGGTTTAGAAATCAGGTTTGTGTTCCTCCCATCCCAGAATTAAATAAGGAACTGCTGGATAAGGCTCATAGTTCTTAATTACCTATTCATCATGGAAGCATGAAGATGTATAGGGACCGGAAAGATTACTTCTGGTGGGATGGAATGAAAGGTGATGTTGCAGAATATGTATCTTGATGCTTGGTTTGTCAGCAAGTTAAAGCAGAGAGACAGAAGTCTAAGGAGATATTACTACCATTACCCATACCTGAATGGAAAGGGGAAAACATAACTATGTACTTTGTCACCGGAATTCCTAAAAAATACAAAGGAAATAATGCTATTTGGGTCATAGTTGTTCGTCTTACGAAGTTAGCACACTTCATTGCTATTAGTCAAGATTTCTTTCTGGGTCATCTTTCCAGGATATATGTAAAGGAAGTGGTAAGATTTCATGGAGTACCACATTACATTATATATGACTGGGATCTGAGGTTTACCTCAATGTTTTGGCAAAGTATTTAGCATACTCTAGATACAGAGTTGAGTTTCAGAACTGCTTATCATTCTTTGGTAGACAGTCAGTCTGAGAGGATAATTCAATCTCTAGAAGACATGTTGAGAGCTTGCTCAATGGATTTCAAATGTTGTTGGGAACAATACCTACCTTTGGTGTAATTTTCGTATAATAATAGTTTTCAATCCAATATTCAGATGGATCCTTATGAAGTAATCTACAGAATGAAATATCGGACTCCAACTTGATGGGATGAAGCTGGGGAAAGAAATCTATTAGGACCTGATCTTATTGATGAGATGGCAGAAAAGGTCAGATCTATTCGAAAACACACAAGAGAAGATTAGAGTCGAAAAAAATTTAAGCCGACAACCGAAAAAATACCTAGAGTTTGAAGTGGGTGATAAAACGTTCTTACGAATATATCCGTGGATGAGAGTAATGAGATTTATAAATAAGGGAATGTGGAGCCCAAGGTATATCGGTCCTTTCGAAATACTTGATCGTGTTGGGAAGGTAGCTTACCGATTGGCACTTCCACAAAATCTCTCTCAAGTTCACGATGTATTCCATGTATCTATACTGAGAATGTAAATACCCGATCCTTCACATGTACTAAGCTCAGATGTTGTACAATTGGAGAAAGATGTTTCTTATGAAGAACAACCGATAGAGATTCTGGATCTAAGCGAAAAAGTTCTACAGAACAATACCACTCACTTGATGAAGGTTTTATGGAGGAACCACCAATTAGAATAATCTATATGGGAGCTTGAGGATATGATGATAGAGAGGTATCCTCATCTATTTGGTTCAAAGTGATGAATTTCGAGGGCAAAATTCATTTAAGGGGGGTAGAATGTCACACCCTGATATTTTATGAGAAGTATATATTTTTTATGTCTTATGTTATACGCAACATCAAAGTAATATTTCATTACACACTGTACTATCTTGGCTTGTGTTATACACAAGATCAACCTTCTTCTATAGCGTGTGATGTACGCAATATCGAGTTTCACTAAACAACAATATGTTATAAAAATATTATATAAACTAGCGGTTATGAATAGTAATAACCACTTTTTGAAATTTTATAAATTTTATCTTTCAAAATGGACTTCATTTTTGGATTCGAATATCTAAATTATCCTAGGGTGAAATTTTGGAATTTTTATGAAAACATTCAATTTTTAATGAATAGTGAAAACAATTGGTTACTATTTAAAAACCGACTTTTTATTTAAATAATTATTTATTTTTTTTATATTTATTATAGGTCAAAATTGATACATAATACCTATATAAGTTCAATGTAATTTATTGGTGTCATTTTATAATAATTTTAGATATATTAAAATTTTATTGAACTTTTCACTGTCTTTTACCCACCTCCTAAGAGAATTTACAAATGTACATAAAACATAATTTTACCGCTTCTAGAAGTGGAATTTCTAAAATCTGAGAGACATGGTTAATATCAAAGAGTAAAATGTGGTTCAATAAGCTAAAAATAATTTTTGTTGAATAGTAACTTTTTACTTTTATTTAACACGATTAAAAGTAAATAGGGTAATTAAGGGTAAAAATGATATTATTATTACCCTAAAGCATGTCCTAATTCTATTGGATAATCGTAATTTGACCAAAAAACTATAGGAAAAAAAATATTACCATTTAGGTCCACTTGGATTAGATTAGGACATTTATTATTATTTTATTTAAAAAGTGTTAAAATAGTTAAAATGAAAGTTTAATAATTAAAAACCATTTTAATGTAGGGTTATGCATAAGAAAAATTCGACTATAAATAATATTTAGAAATCTAAAAATATTTCCTTCATAATGGTATTTTATTTATAAATTTTGGACGTCAAATAATTTAATTTATTTATGACACAATGATGATGATGTAATTAAATTATTTATGAAATATTAACATAATTGATATTATAAATACCCAAATAAATGTAATATGAGACTTTTTATGAAATAAACTAATTTTATATGTTAATATGACTTATTTTTATTGATATAATTAACTATGTTCAAACTAATCATGTTGTTATGATTTATACAAAAAATCAATTACCAAATACTGTCAAAATTGACATGAAATAGTATTTAAAACAAATATTATACTGTTAATTGTTATTCTATTCCTAAATATCTAATGTTCGGAAAAATTACTTTGATAAGGCTATATATATTAATAATTAACCACTTGGGGTTCTTTTGACTTTATATAGTAATTTTATTAACCATATAGTGTATGAAAACAAGAAGACATGGTAAAAGTTAATATATTTAACATAGAGTTAAATCTAAATGATAAGGTTAAAATAGTAACCTAAACTTGTCTAAAACCTATTGTTTGAGTGTATATCAATCCATACTCACTTTATATTCGAAATAAATCAATTTGGAGCTATTATAAATATTATATTACTTTATTATAAAATAATATTTTAAGTTTTTCCTAAGGTGCCCCTCTCCTCCCTTATAAAAGCGCACCTCATCCCTCTCCTCCTCACACCATTTTGAGAATTCAATCGTGTCCAAATCCTGCCAATTCCCCTTATAAACTTCTCTACAAACATAATGAAGGTCCTGGTCTTCTTAAAAGACAAAATCTAGTTCCCTAAGAGGAGGTTTCAAAGAGTCGTGTCGAAGAAGAGGTAATATCTGTTACCGATTCTTTCAAAATTATTTCTTATTCTACTTCCTCTTCTTTAGTTGTTCCACTATTAAGTAATAACATCAGTATCACTCATATAATTATATGTTATTATAAATATAAAACATCCATATTTCATCTTCTATCCATCCTACGGAAAACAAAATCACCGCGCGTCCGTATGTACGGAATACCTTCTCCATGCCGAGGTGTAATTTGTTTTCCACCACCACATTACTTGGATTGGTATAATGGTGTAAATAATAACTATATATTGTCATTTTAATGTTATATTGATTATGAAATAGTATACATACACTTCAATACAATTATACGAACATGGGAATGATATCGTCACTCGTGCGTACGTACGGCCTACCGTCTCCACGATGTGATACGACTCGTTCTACATGATCTTCATTGAATAATGATTATATCAATGAATTGAATGAATAAATATGATATATATTATACTAATACCATTCTTGAAATTATTTTTCTATAACCTAAAAAGAAGAATAAGAATTTAGTCGACAAAACATGCATAAGAACATAAAACAATGAACACTCGAATAACAAGTAGTAATGAAATATTACAAATAAGAAGATAATAATATGACCATATATGATATCATAAATATTAATAAGATTATCTACTAAGTCAATGACATTATTTAAATCATTATACAGTAGGTTCAGATACGTAAGAAGTAAATCAGACCGTAGTTAAGGGAAGATCTCACAATCTCCTTTTATCTGAGATTGTTTATACTTCATAATTTACTGCGGCATATTTATCATCCACATCCATGTTTCCTCAATATGTAATATTATGTCTATGCTCCTATAAATTTTTAATTCCAATTTTACCTATTTGTGAATTTTGGTAAAAGATATGAAAGGAACCTTTTTTCATTTTCAGTACGAGATAATTTTTGACTTTTTTGGCCAATGTACGAGAAGAATGTTTTTTTAACTTATACGACATGAATGGATTTTTATGATTTCATAGAAAATTATTTCCATGAAGCTTCCTTTACATGTTTTAAAGTCCATTTTTAATAAACTTCTTTTAGTTTAAAATTGTATGACATGTTAAGAAAGGAAAAATGTTTTTGAAGTAGAAAGGATATGTTCATCAAGAATATAGTTCAAAGGTTTTATCAAAATTATTTTCCATCTAAGATAATATAGGGTTCTTCTTCTATCCCTATTATTACATTGATTTAATTATTTTATGATGGAATTATTTTTATGATGCCATTTTATGGATTATATTATGATGGCATGACGTTTATGAATACCATTTTAATTACATGGGTTATGCTATGATGTATGATTAATGATTTTGTGGCACACATAAGAATGGTTTCACAATGAGATGGATGGGAAATATATTTCCTTCCAATTCATTGGGTAATGATTTATATATCATGAGATAGACATGTCTGGAACGTCAAGTTATTCTGGTTCAGTGATACAGGACTAGAACGAGGAGTGAACTCAATTCAGTAGTGTACTTTGTCCGCTACGATTGTCTTGGAAATGAGTCTTGACTAATATGAAGTGATTTTCAATGATTATGTCTGTATGACACAATGTTTCATGTTTTACATTATTATTATTGGGATTAAATTTCACTGCTATTATTTATCCCAGGTTATGATATTACGATATTTTTTTGCAGGTTAATATTTTCAAAATATTATGTTCTTATGAATATGATATGATTGATATTTCTTCTGTTTACCCTTACTAAGCATTTGAGCTCACCCTTTTGTATGGTTTCTTTTCCCCAGGTCAGGAAGAAGGGTACTATGTAGGATATGCCAAAAGGGACTCTAGATATGATGAAATAAATGGGAGACAATGTAGATGATTTATGAACCAGTTGTTTATGATTCCCAGTTACTAAAGACAAAATACTTATACTGTCCTATCATGGTTTGGTTTTATGTTGTAATAATTATGCATCAATTCTGAATTAATAACCATGTATGTAATGTATGGGTCGTTAATAGATTTCTGTATGATTCTTTGATAACAGTGGGACACCTTTTCTTGATTCTATTACACCTCCACTAATTTCGAGGTGTGTAGCTTAGCATGGAACCACCATCAATATCTATTTGAAGGTATCATACTCAAGAATAGATCATGGCCTTTTTGATGGAGGAGTTAGAGATATAAGAAGCAAGATAATCACCCAAATTTGGTGCTAGAATATATTTTTCAATTAGTAGATAAAGTCACTAATTTGGAAGCCAATCTAAAGATTGATACTCCATTTGATTCCGAGTAATAAAATTTGCTTCTGACTGATGCTATAGGGAAATATAATTTTTTCAGAAAATGAGTCATCCATGTTATTCTATCATTCATCATCAGTAGAAAGAGATGCATTAATGGTAGCCTCAGTAGAAAGAATTACATCAACAGTAGCTTGTAGAAGATCAATTGAATTCTACACAAAAAGATCCAATGTCTATAGAAAATCCAGTTCAATGGGAAATTTATTGGACAAAATCCACAAAAATGGAAAATGGAATTAAAAGTATGGCCTATATGTAGATCCTATTATTGCTCTCAGGAATGTTACACAGAAGAAATTTCCCACATAGTTCCTCGATACATGGAAGTCATTTCTTGCATATGGAATCGGTATGCAGAAGTCCCAAGGGGAGATTTACAAAAATGTTTTTTACCATAAACTATGTGGTTCATGGAACAATGAAACCACAAACAATGGACCCTATATGAAGTGGTTTAAAAATTTCAAATTGTAAATGTTGGTTTTATTTAATAGATTTTAAAGATTAGTTCAATGGTTTAATGTTTTTCGGGATGAATAAGAAAACCATGTAATCATTTCACTACTTGGAAGGTCAAAATTAAGTTTTAAATTTTACATCACATTTCATGAACTCGAACTCAGTTAATGGGTAAAGATATTTTCGGGGATTCTATTCGTAGAATGTACAAAAATATTTTAGAATGATGGATTTTTTTATAAATGTTGGTATATGGATGAAAATTAATATAAGTAGAGGTAGAGAGCCCTTTTCCCTGTGAGAGATGGTAAAAGAAAAATGACATGGACTCCTATAAGTCGGTGTGGTCCACCATTCCATGTTGGGCCTACCTGTTCTAACACAAATTCCTTTAGTTCGGGATAACTTATGCATGGGAATAGCCTCCTTGTCATTCCCATCAAACCCCATTCTGATGGGGAGAATTTTTAGGGTTAGGAAAACAATGTTAAGGGCTGTAAATACTCCCACGTGAACATTTCAGAAGGAAGAACATGTTACTACATGTCTATGGAAGAAAATGGATGCCAATTGAATTGAAAATTTTAGAAGAAACCTGAGGATGTCAAACTTTTCAAATAGTGTTTAGTGTACCACGTAACATCATCTGGGATGGTTTGTAGGGTGTAGGAACCAGAAACCATTCAGATGTGGAAGAACCCTTGAGGTGTTGTCCTGTGGGAACTATGTTCCGAAACCCCAGGACGCTGTAACCTATGTCTTTGGTGCAATAGAATGGAGAAATGTGATCAATATACCCTCCCACAAGCTAAGAAGTTCGTGGACAAAGCAAGCAAGCGGGTTCTGCAAAGCACATCTTGCGAACCACGACCTCCAGGATCCGTGGTTGACCAAGACTTCAATGGGTTTAATTATATCTACATGGGAATCTGGAAAATTTTTCTCATTCCCATAGATATGATTTCTCTATTTCTCTATAAAACAAACAAAAAAGGAATATGAAAAGGAATGGTGGAAGAGAACACGAAGGATACCCTATAGACTAGAATAAATAATTCAGATGTGGAGAAGATTTTGACTTCAGTTTTGAATCAATGATGATGTATGAACTATGATCCACTTTTCCACATGCAAAACCCACCGAGAACCAACAAAATAATGAACATAATAATAATTCGTTAACTGAGAACCAAATTGGGGAAATCATGAACCATAAATCCCTCGTGAATGAATTATATACAACCCATAGGCTCTATGACCCATCTTCAATCTTGTGCTCCGAAGAGTTCATTGCTGGGTAGATCGAATCTTATGCAACGTACTACATTAGTATACAGATGGAACCCGAGGCTGTGTGGGAGAACACATTGAGGAATGTGTACACCATTAGTATACATTGGTCTATACCTAGGTCTGCATACCACTTAGCCACATGGAAAACCCATATACCCACATACAAGTATGCTACGTGGGATGCCCCCATCCCGTATTAGAAAAAAGTTTGTGCAATGGGGTTTCTTTGGGTTTCCGCCCCCGCATCTCCAATCATACCCCTCCATTACCATTTTGACTTCTATAGACCCACCAAGATCCAATCTACTGAAATTAAGCCAAATAATCATCCAAATCCACCATACATGTATGATCAGATCATTGATCACATTAGTTCAACCATCTTAAACTATATAACCAAGGTATGTAGAGTCACAAAGATTGTCCCCATAACGTTTTGTAACATCAGAATGGGTCTATGTCTACATTCCTAGGGTATCTGAGATTATAGCCTTCGGATATCGATGTGAACCTCCCCATTATAGGGATCAAGGATGATAAATTCCATTTTATTTAATGAGGTACAATGACCAGTCAACAGAATCATGCTCGCTTATCCATTTGATGAGAGGCAACATTCCTCCCCTTTCCCAAAACACATTATGGGGAACAACCACTGAGGTAAGCCTACAGATTTCTGAGATCCAATAAACATGACATTCAATGTTATTCCACATTTAATAGTTCATCGCTTCATTCCCTCTCCCAACATTGGATCGACATGGGACCAAGTGATTGAATCAACACCCCCAAAGATTTTTCCATCACCTGTTGAGCTCATAGCCATGTCCTCTTCCACAGTCATCATCCTTATTTTTCATTAGTAGAGAAGATAAAGTAAACATTTGTTGAATAGTTAACACCATATTCTTTCTCACTCCATGCATGACTCCCATGATCTTCGGTGTTTAAGGCGATAGAAAATTATCCCACTTAGAAACGAACTACGAGAACTCAGATTCCTGCTCCAACTAGGATACATAAGATTCCTCTTTGAAGGCCCACACTCAAAAGGGGTCCCTTTCCATAGGATAAACCAATAATACCCCAAACAAAAGTGAATCCTATTTGGATGTATGTCATAATTTGACTTCCACAAATGGACCTCATCCGAGGTGTAATACCAAAGCTAAACGAACTACGAGAAATCTAATTTCTACACCAACTAGGATATGTAAGATGCATATTTTAATGACCTAGATCAAAAGGAATTACATTCCCAATGGATAACCCCGATATTCTCTATAAAAAAGGTAACCTCTTTTGGTGTATGAATTTTTTCTACTTTCAATATTGGGCCTCCTCCCTAGTGTAATTCTCAAAAATAAATGAACTATAAGAAATTTGATTCCTTCTCCAACTAGGATACATAAGATGCCTGTTTAGGTTCATTGTTCAAGGAACAATATGTTGAGTTGGTCCTAATGAAATTCTTTCCCTAAGGACTCCATCATGGAAAAATCTCCAATCAAGTCCCCCCAAATGGCTAACACCTCGGTATTATCCCTATGAAATGATTCCTTAATGTTTAGATTCCCTAGAGTATAACTGCCCGTTCTTAAAGAACTATGAAAAAATTGAATCCCCATTTGATCGGGAAACATGGGAAGCCTATCTGATGTCTGAATTCAACCTTTAAATAAACCCTAATATTATCCAGTCCATATTATTGGAAGGTCCACCTCCACATAAGAAACCACATATCTCCTGGGCACTTCATGCTACCTCTACATGATCCACCACCCAATAATGGATAGAAATATTTCGCAAATGCCTCCACACTATAGGACATTAAAATACATGGATGGGTCCTTGTTATATGACCCTAAAAGTGGATGTGTCCAGTTTAGTGGTAAAAAAATACGTGGATTCTGATTCCAGTAATGTGGATGCCTTTGAATCTCATATCATCTATTTGATCCCAACATCGATGTAGCTCACACCCCCTTTGATAATGATAAACTCTAGAGAGCCTCATAACATGGATCACACCAGTGTTGTCTAAGTAATACATGACCCATCCAAATCCATGATTGATTTTTCAAACCTGGGTGTAACTTGTTGTTACACTTACTGGTAATAAATTGGGGATTCATGAACATATGAACATAGTTTAAATCTATAAGAGGGGTTGGGAGTAGGCAACAATTCCCCCCAAAAAGGTGTCCTGATATCAACCACTCATACTCTTATCAAATGTAATATGCATTCTTTTTGTCCAAACTACCCAAAAAGAACATTCCATTGGAATTTAGGTCCCTTAATAATGTATATATGGGTTTTTGGGTGTTTCTAGATCCGCGAATGAAACCTTTGGAGACCATTCATGGAAATCATATCCTAAGAGGGCTGATTGCACAAATAAATAATCCCCTACATTCAATAGTTGAGACCATTCTACTCTGGATCCTCCATCGTAATGGAAAAGGATTAATCTTCCATATCCCCATGGGGTCAATCCAATTACCCGTAATTGATAATGATGCAAATCAGGATGGGAAAAATTGTGATGAAAAATTATCTATTATAAAAGAAAATTTAATCCTATCTATCATGCTATTTTTTCCATGAAAACTCACACCTTGGGTCGATGAAATTACCTAAAATGAGATGGATTGAAATATGATTTTGGAAATTGAATATAGTTAGTTGAATGTTTTAAATTATTATTATCTATCCCCTAGATTATTCAGAGGTGTTATTGTTATATAAATTGTATTTGATCATCGAGATGTATATTTAATTTTAGTTCATGAGGTGAATCCCTATATAATTGTAATTTTGATCAGAATAAACATTAAAGAAGATAAAATCTGAATAATAGTAGATGGAGATTCATATCCCGTGATATCCAATGGATAGTGTACTAAGGTGGTTAGAGTAACATTTCACATGAAGTTATATCATTCTTAAAAAAGAATCAGACATATTATACTGGATAGATAAATAGAATAATTATAATAGATTGACATATGATAAATTATAATGGAAGAACCTATATGAAAAACCATATTTTGGCATAATTATGTTTTCTCCTACTACAATTCAAAAATACTAAAAAGATTATGTACTTATATGAAACTAAATTTCCTTGGAATTCTAACCATTATGGTGAAAAAACTAATGATTCTTATTGTTTTAGTTTAATATAGTTGTTGAAAAAATCCTTCTATATCATTTATCTATGTGAGGATCACATGAAATGTCCATTGAATACAGTGAGATTATTGTTTATATATACACCCTACATGTTATAATCACATTCTATGGATTAATTTATTCGATATTTGTTTTGTATTGGATTATTTTCAAATCATGCATGTAATAACTACGTTTATTGATTTGTAAACATTTTAATTACCACTGTTATTGTGGTTGGGCTTAATTCATGTATGCATTATTGTAATATCCCACTAATAGGTTTTATATTTTTTAATCAAAAATAAATATGAAAATAGAAGATAATTGATCCCCCCAACACTGTGATCAGATAGATCTTGATTTTTCATTTCAAGTGGAATCTGGTGGATTTTTTAATCCTTGACACTTTCCAAAATTATAAATGAATGATAAGATTTCATATATTTCTAAAAAACTAAGAACATAAATGGGATTCATGTATTTTATACGAAGATCAATCATTTATAGAATGGCAGAATACGTCATATTATATTTCAATTAGTTATAATGTTCCTATGGTTGTTACAAATTGTTTATCTCTTCGTTATAAAGGCGATGCATTAATAACTATTGATAAAAACAAATTATAAATTTTGGATCATAGATATATTTTAAACTTCCCTCACTCTTTAAAAGTGAGTCTATTGTATTAAATATAATTTGAATAGCTACTGAAAATTGTGATATTATAAATAATATATATAATGAAAATAAAATAGTAAATTAATCAGTGTTACCAATTTATTGAATGAAGTATGAGTATCATAATATAGGTGATGATTAATCTATTGGATAATTATTCAGAATAGTTAATGACATAGTAAGTAGCATTTTATGTATTGGTGAAAATATTTAATATTCATAGATAGTTTAAAATATTATTAAACTATTTTTTATAAAATTAAAACCAATTTATCATTATTAATATATAGATAACCAATGACTATATCTATGGAGGACTAGGATAAGACTCCAGTCAATCACAAAATTGGAAGTGAAATGGTTATGAAGTATAAGAAAAATGGTGATCAAGGAGATTATTTAAAATATATAATGAAACCAATGAATAATATGGTTCATGAGGAAGAATATATTGGCATAGACACCAAATAGGAGGTTAGTGAATTTTTTTATAATTTTATTAATTTATTTAATAAAATGGTGAATATTGGAACAAAATAGTACAATGGAATGTCACATATGATTATTTGGGCTATAAGGATATTATAATATTTACTACAAATCATAAATAAACTAATGAAGATGAATATATTGATAAATTATGTTTAAATATGTGATGTTATATAAATTATAATTTAGAACAATCAAAAGCATATTATAAGGGAATAGATAATATATTATTTAAATATAAATAGAATTTTCTTATCTATGTTTGAGGAAGATAATGGAAGTGTAGTATAACATAAAAATTCTATTGGTGATGCTATGAAAAACATTGTTATTGCAGTTGTGAATGATGATAAGTTAACCAATCACAATAAGTTTTAACTCTAAATAAGAATAAACAATAAAAGAAAAATTTAGAGTTTTTTCAAATGATATAATTGAATGAATGAACTATATTTATTGTTAGACTTTGAAAGGGAATCATGAAATTAATTAAATAAAATATTTGATAAAATAACCAAGAACCATTTAACAATAAAAAATATATGTTTCCAAAAAATTGATTTTTTGAAAATTATTCAAAATAAAAATAAATACCTCATCATTAATATTGAAGAACATATTAAGGTATAGGATAAATATTTATAATTTTTTCAATAAAAAAATTTATGTTTGAGTAAAAAATTAAAAAAATATAAAAGAAAATTATAGAATTTTATGAATTATTTGGGAAACATAAAATTTAAAAGTATTAATAATATTATGATCAATGGTGAATAATAAGGGTATACATTTTCAAAATAATAAATGTTAATCACACAATATATGTGTCATAAAATAGCATAGTTGAAAAACATGATGTTTATAATGTGTTAAATTATAAACTAAATGATTCTACAACTAGATATTTTATAGATTATGGTAATAAATATAATCCCACGAAAAAAAATATATACGTAATAAAAAATTTGGTATGCAATAAAGTGATTTTTTTTGTAATAAAATGGATTAAAAGAAGGTTAATAACTCTAAATGGGATATATGTTACTAAAGAGAATATGATTTTTAAGGTTGTAGTTGATATTTTTAGACAGTTTTCATGCATTGAAAATGTGATGGTTCGATCAAAAATTATAAAAAAATATGTGATCAATAGAGGAAATTCTTGAATGGGAGTCAATGCAATCAAAGAATGAAAAATGGGACTTGGGTTTGAAGATTGAAATATATGCCAACAACTGGAAACTATTTTCGAAGGATGAGAGAAACCTACAAATATTCAAAATGGATTTATTATCATGATATTGGCACAAAATCATTTGTTATAGATCTCAAACTCATCATTATAATATTGAAAATTAATGGAAAAAAATTGTTGTTGAAAATGCTCTTAATTTTATAAAATTATAACAATCTCATGTATTAGGTTCTGTTTGTTATAAAAATTATATATGATATTTGATGTTGATGAAGAATATAAAATATTATAAATACGGTATTATGATATTTTAAAATGATGATTCAATTCAAATCAATAATTTTGGATCTAACATCATCGTGCAAGAGAAGCTAAAATCCATTCTGAAATTTGTGTTCATGTGATGAAACAAAATTTTTTGAGTCCTTCATAACATTTTTATGAATATAATGAAGTTTATTTAGGGGATATTTTTCCTTGTGAATTGTATTTAATATTGAAAATCGGTTATAAGTGTCGAATCAAACAAGGGAAACATGGATCATGTTGTTGATTTATAAAGTTTAATCTATTTGTGAATAATATAAGATAATCATCTTTTGAATAAATGGTTGGTGAATATGATTCCTAGGAATATGAGAAAGTTAAAATAGAGATAAATTATATCTAAATTTTTAAATGACAAGAAGAATATATTGGTTTTCTTCCATATTCAGAAAAAGAATGATTAGAATATTGAAACAGAAGAATGTTTTGATTCATTCTACTCATCCCCTAATATTGATACATTTTAGCATTTGTGGTCCCATGAGAGAGAAATAAGAAAATTTAGAAAATTATTTTATTTATTTTTTTGAGACATTACTCATATTATATGTATTATGATTTAGAATCATAAATAAATGGCCCAAATGTTTTTTAATAGTTTTATTGTAACTTATGAAAATGAATGGATATATTATAAGATTAAGATTAAACCAAATAATGGTTCCAAATATAATTATTATATGTCCAAATATTATCAAGAAAATAATTGAACTCATAATGAGTTTACTACACCATTCACACTGTAATAACTGTGTTTATAAAAGAAGGAACAGATGTTTGGATGATATTTATTGAAAAATGTTGATAAAATATAAAACTACTAAAAATTATTTAAGAATACTATTGGATTAGTAGTGTATATTAAGAATTTATTATTCTACATGAATAAATATTATATTACCAATCATGATATGTATTACAAAGAATCCCAAATTTTGAAATACAATATGGTTTTTAGTTGTCCATTCATAATAAATGTGATGTGTGATAATATTGGTAAGTTTTATTAGAGAGGTTTGGATGAAATATTTCTTTTCTAGTCCCATAATGGTTGATCATAGACATTCTATTAAAAATATATATGAAATATTCTTAATGCAACATTTGTGAAAATTCATGAATATTCTTCAAGTTATTCTTCACATTAAAATTGAGAAATGAGAGGATATGAATACGAATTTATTTCAAATGAACAATGTGATACTGTTCTTAATAAAAATAAAAAAATTGAGGAAATATGAGATTATGATTATGAATTATGTATCTAATGTTTAAAAAAAATTACATTCATCACTTATGGGGTGGAAAATTCTAGAGGAATCGGAAACAATTATTAGAGGTCAATGTCAATATGTTCAAACCAGAATAACATCATGGTTAGATTCACATTCATCCTTATATTAAAATTATAATCCAAAATATGTATAAAAATCATTAAATATTCAATATAAATTAATAATTTTAATGAAGAGGTGGAACATATTGAGAATAATGACTCAAGGGTTATTATATACAAACCAAGAAATAATAATGTGATTGGTCTAAAAGATAATTATAAAACATGTTTCATAAAAAATGATAAGTGATAATAAAAAAGAAATGGTTTTTTGTAAATGAAAATCTCAAATTAGTTTCATTTAATTTTATGAGACCACTATAGAGGAATCATTAGAAATTATCAAAATCATAATTTTTATCCCTATGAAATAGAAATAAAAAAAATTTCAAAATGGATTTCTTGTCAACATTTATTATTAGAGAGGTAGATGAAGAATACCATATTTATCAAATACGTGACATTATTCCTGGGTAATATGAGTGATACATGTGAAATATAGTATACAAATTGTATGGGAAATATAAATCATTATGATCATGGTATTTTGAATTGGATACATTCATAAATATTTTGAAATATAAGAAAGTAGTAATTAATAGTAAACACTATATAAATTACAATCATGAGGTTTCCATCATTATGAATGTTTTTTGTTTATGGAATTATATTAATAAGGAATGATAAATAAAAAAGTGATAGGTTCTATGTGAATATGAAGAATATTTTTTGGATTTACATTTATGGTGAGAAGAAATACATTTATGCTTTACAAATGTATCAAAAAAATAAGTAATTTTCCATATCTTAATATAAGAATGAAATGTAAATTAATATGAAACATGTCTTTGAAAACTGAATTCATGTTTAAAAAATAATTTATTTTAGAACAATGTATTAATTTTTTGGGACGTTAAGATAGATTGATCATAATGAGGATTGAATAATGGTAAAAAATTTATTATATATAATTGATTAATGTAAAGATAGAGTGTACAATGTTACTATTTGATCTAGGTAGTAATGTGATCTAGAAAAATATCATCCCATTTATTGAAAATTAATTCATAGAGATAAAAAAAATTATTTTTTTTAATAAAATATTAGAGCTCTAGAAATATTAACCTATTTGGATTTATAGATGAAAATTGGGTAGGTTGTTTCGGATAAACATGATCAACAGTTTTTGTAATTTTATTTTTTAAGAGAATCATGTATGAGTTGGAAAACAAATAAATTAATTTATAAACCCTCACCACTATATAAGCTAATAAGTTAGCTACCACTAAATATGTAATATAGCATGTGTGGATGAAGATAGTGTTGGAAAACTCATTTATTGTTGTTATGTTTCCCCTTCTCTTTGGATGTGATAATAAAAGTGCTATAAATTTTAATAATAATTTGTTGAAACATTCCCATTATAAGAATATTGATATAAATTATCAATTAATCAGAAATTTAGTTGAAAATAATGATTTGAAGCCTCATATTGTTCCAAATAATTAGAACGTGGAAAATATTTTCACCAAACCATTATTAGAGGAAAGATAATATAAGCTGAACTAGATCATGGGTATACAAACTCAGCCAATTCATGGATAAGGTATGAGATGCAATCAACTCTCTAGATCATATTTAGATAGTTTTGTACAAGTGGGAGAAATATTATAAATAAAATATATCTGTTGATATGTGTTTTACCATTTGAATGTAATCATGTATTTAAGATGGTTTTTAAATAGGTTAAGATTTTATTTTATCATTTGTGAGTTATTTAATAGTTTATTGAAGTTGTTGTAAGATAATTTGTTATTATAGATTGAATTGTTTTTTTTTGATGAATGTTCCAAATGGGAGAAAAAGATTTAAATTTAAGTAAAAAAGATAATCAATCCAGTATTTATTGATAGTAAGTTCTTATTATTCAATGATTCTAGTTTCCTAAATTGATTTATTGTATGTTCGCATTGAATTTTTGGATATGAAAACCACTACAAGAGTTATAATAAATCATTGAAATTTGTTCCTTGGTTGAAACAAAATCCAAAGGGAATGATTATTTGGACCATGCGGGTTCTGATGTGTTTTGAATATAATGGTTTCTATTGTGAAGATATTGCATGCATTTTTATGGAGAGATCTAGGTTACTCAAGAGGGTTTCATTTTCTGGTCAAGACTAATTAACCTTCCTTGGTAGGATTTACATTAATGGTGGTCATATTGATAATATTTAACTAATTTTATTTAATTGAATCTGTTAGAGGAACATTATTAATCTAATAAATTTATCCTATATGTTTTGAAAAATTATATCCTTATTTTTCACTAATGTTTTCTATGTTTGGGGAGAAGCATCATTTATTATTAAATCAATGTAATGACCCCTTTAATTGGGTAGAGGGAGACCCATTACATATCCCGAAGGCCTAGTGGTCATTTAGCCCATTACATGGCACATAGGCCCATTTTTTGGGCCCAAGGCCCATTTTGTGAATAGTAAAGATACAATTCCAGTGGTGCTACAATACCAAAAAGTACCCACCACTGCTATAGTACCATGCCTCTGCTATTGTAACATCATACCGCTATAGTGCCCACCAATGCAGTAGTGCCTGCCACTACTATAATACTCTACAATACTGTTATAGTACCGTAGGCCTAATGAGTTTTAAACCCCCATTTTTCATGTAGAATTAAGGTGTACATACGACTATGGGAAAACCCAACTACAATGTTCATTAATGTTTCATCAAATACAGTTTTTGATGAAGAAGTATGGAAAATGATTTTTTGTTCATAATGTTTGTAACATCATGTCTTCTAAAAGTTATCATGATACAAGACTGTATACATTAATGTATGCAACACCCCACATATTTTTAATTTTTTTAGTAAAGTAATTTTCATTAATATCATTACAATACATGAAAAACCATTTTTTTTATTTCATTACACGCAACACCAAGTGTTAGGAAAAGACGTGATACTATTAAAATAACATTATTTAATATGAGAGTTATAACCTTGATATTGGAATGATGAGTAAGAATAAGATTCCCTATATTATTAATACATGTTTTAATCATGTTTATATAAATAATTCATAGCTCCCAATTAATAATAAATGAGTATTAAAAGTTATTCAAAAACAAAGGAAATGGATTTCTGAGAAAATATGTGAATGCGAAAAAATGTATTTTACCTAAAAAATAATCAAATCAATTTCAATGAATTATTTGAATTGAATTTATACATTATATATATGTTCAAATTTTTAATATTCATATATTTTGTATTATATAAATGATATAAGATTATATCTAATTTAACTTATAAAAATATATTAAAAAAACAGTTTTGTCACCTTTGTTCCATGTATTCTAAAATTAATCATTGAACTTTTTGAAAATAATATTTGTGAAAATGAAACTTGTTTTCAAATAATCATCCCAAAATTAACTTGTAGCTTGTTTTTAATAATTTAATAAGTATATAACTTTTTTTGAATCATAAAAAACACTAGTTTTTATTAAGAATTTTCATTAATTTTAATGCATTTAAAAACATTAAAATAATTTTTTTTATATGAAAATTCATTTAAATTTTATATTTAATAAAACATTAGTTATTCATTTTAATCAATTTTATATTGAAATTTGTTAATATAGACATTTTTTTACATTTCATGATTTCCACTTTGGAAATTCCCTTTTTGTTACATAATTACGTTTATTTTTAAATTAATATTTTCCAATTATTTTTTTAGAATTTGGAATAATGGTTCACATATTAGTAATTATAATAATAAATATTATATAATTAGTTCAATTATGTTATTGACAATAATTAATAGTAAATAATGTAAGAATTAGTTACCATAGTAATGTTTAAAACTTGTTTATCAGTGATTAATCTAATAACATATGGGTATCATTTCTGTCAAAAAATTTCTCCATCCTTTTTTAGTAATATTATAATTTAAAAAATACATATATCTAATATATGGTAATTTTTAATATTTTTTTCATTTCAAAGGATTTATAATGTTGGATACTTTTATGAAATTTACAAATTTTATCTATGTTGGTTCATTTCCCCACTTATACAAACACCATTACTCTCTTATTTTATATGCACCTATTAACATAATTGAATATAATAAACCCTATTAAAATACACATGAAAAATAATTATTTATTATAATCATCTTATGTTCATCGAAATGACCAACCCTTGGGTCCTAAATAAGGGATCAAAAGTATGCTCCTTTAAGTAAAGGCAATTGTCATCACTAGGATCCTTATTATTCATTCTTCCTTTTCCACATAAAATTATGTATAAACAATTACAATAGAATTAATAGAAATATATCATATATTATTTATATGTCACTATGTTAATTTAATAACCTATATCTATCTAAATTTTCATCAAATAGAAAATCAAATAATCAATCATGTTTACGGCAGGCTACCACCTTTCAAATCGATGTTGTTTTATTCCTATCACCAATTTTACATGATGAATATAATGATTGATTTAATATATTTATATAAAAATTATTTTTTATTAAAATTATTTAATTATTATATCATGAATATATTCTTACATTCAATTATATAGAAATATGATAGTTTTCCATGTGTGTACAGAGAAATACCAATTCATAAAGAGATGTGATTCATTCCTCACGTAAACATTACATAAATGGTAATGATGAAAATTTAAAATAAAAATATGTGATTTTTATGTGATAAATTTACTATGAAATCAACATATATTATTTTAACTTCCTTTTTTAAACTGTTGAGAAATTGTACACAATGTTCTTGCATACGTATGACTTACTGTGTCCATAAAATGTGTATATAATTTTATACAACTAAATTTTAGAAGCGAAATAAATAAATATATAGTGAATATATAAGATTTATAGATCATGTATAAAATTCTAATGATTATGGAAGTATGATAATTATAAGGGGGGTAGAAAAAATACAAAACAGTCCTGAAAAACAAATCAATTATTACCATAAAAGAAACATTAACATATAATTGTTAACCGAGAGTTAATAAAAGGGAAATGTAAATATTATTTGTTATTATATATATAAATATAGTTTTTTAAAAAATATTTATAATAACCCAATCATCATTATATGTGATTTTTAAACACGTATGAAAGAATTCAAGGCATAATGTAATGGATTTTTAGTCCCTCAATTATTTCTGGGAGACATACAAAAATTTTAAAAAAATTCATTTTTATTGGGTATATAGTACCCCTTTTAAAAGATATACAATAAATATACATATTTTTATGTTATTTATGGAATCATTTTATGTTAAATTTATTTTTTCTTACAATTTAAAATATTACTAAAGAGGTAAGTGATTTCTAGTAACTCTTTTGATTCTAGGATACATAACGATTCACCACATTTTTATTTTATATGGTGTATATAAAACCCATTTGATATATTTTTTATCATTATTTGAATTATTTTAATTATATTAAATTTTTTATTTTTTGTTTATTTTGGGTTATATGATTCAAAAGATTACGAAATCGTAAATAAATCTCCATCTCACATTTATTTTCTGCGAGACACCTGTCATATTCACCACATATTTCTATAATGTGGTGTATATAATGAACATGAATTTATTTTATGATTATTATAAAAAATATATGTATTTAAATATAAATTTTGGGTTATATATTTTATGTGTGTTTTAGTTTCATTGTAACCAATGCGGTATGAGATTGTTGTCTCAAATTTCCTTCTTTAATACATAAGTTATACTATACACCTATAATATTCTATTATGTGTGGATATTTCCCATTTGACTTGTAATATCATGAAAATACATGTAATTATAATAAAATATTCAATTTATAAATTTTTTTTATGGGGAATATGATTCAAATGATACTAATGTAGTAAATGTTTGACCTCAAAATCTCAATTTTTTTCTGATATTGATTATGATTATAATTTAGATGACAAAATAGTATGATATATTTCCCAATTAATGAATTAATTTTCTTATCTAATTATGATTTAATAAAAATAAAGGGGTTCTGTTTACTTTCCTCTTTTTATGTACTGAAGAATAAAAAGTAACATTTTTAAAGAAATGTTACTTTATTTGTCTTTATTGTCAAAAACCCTTTTTATTTCATGCTTATGATTTATAAAAATATATTTAATAAGGTTTTAACTTTTCTTAAATGATATATTAATGTCTTTATACCCATGATTTATTTATAACATGGTTTTTTAAAATGCCTCTTCATTTATTTTTTAAAACAAGGAATATTTGTATTTTACCATAAATGAGTAATTAATGATTGTATTATTATGTAATTTATTTCCTACCATCATAACCGTGAAATTATTTAATGTTTAATTTAAATATTTTATATTTTATTTTCAATTGAAATAGTTTATAAAAAACTCTATAAATTTTTAACAGTGATTTTTATTGTAGATGGGATATTTTCCACAAAAAATTTAATAAATGATTTTAATGATTAATATATAAGATTAAATGATTATTTTAAATGAAATTGATTTCCAAAATGTGTGGTTAATTTTTAGTCATAGAAAGTAATTTTTAAATATATGTAATTTTCCAAATGAATTATTCTTAATTTCTCTTAAAAAATTATTCTCTATCAATGATGACAACTTATGATGTAAATTATGTTTTCCATGGTATCATATTTGTGGATATCAATCATATTAATTCTATAAAAGGTTTAGTATTATGATGAAAATATATTTATGTAACCCATTATCTTTTTAAGGGCTATACCCTGAATTTTTTTTAGAATCCTTATTTTTTCGATTGGTAATTCTATGAAGAAATGATGAAATATATATGAAACCCATTTCAAGTACATTGTTTATCCAATGATATATTTCTTAGGAAATACTTTTATTTTTATAGGTTATGAGGTGAGTTATATTTTACTATCATATCAAACACATGCATATGGATTATGTGGTTGATGGTACCTATATCTCACATCACTACATTGAATAGAGTTTAATGTTAAATATGATCAAATAGTACCCAAGACATTATCTCAATCCCAAAATTGTGTACACAGTTGGTCATTACAAGCCTGCAATATGGGACACATGAGGTTATCCCAATGCCAAAATAGGGTACACATGAGGTTATTCTTTTCCCAAAATTGGTTACATGGGAGGTTATCACAAGGCCAAAGTAGGTTCATCAGTAGTTTTCTCAACATTAATATGTTATGGATGTCTTTGTCAGTATCCATAAAATAGTATTTTCTATGAAAAAGTATATGTAAAAAATCTATGTCTTTTTCCAAATTTTTTGTCTCTTAGATCATGTTTATATATTCAAATCTTATTAATGTATTAATTAATGAAATATATGGTGATGATTAATATTTAAAAAATATTATCATCCTTGATGTTGATAAAATAAGTAATCAATTTGTGGTGAAGAATGAAAAATATCTATATTAATGCCATTGAACTCTATTTATTTGTTGAAAATAATCATATTTTCATCATTCTTTTTTATAAATACGATTGGAACCATTTAATGGAAAAAAATAGGTTATATAAATTTCATATCTCACAATTATTGTAGTTTCTTAAATGTCTCTACCAATTCCACTCTTCATATTATATAGGTACCCTTGGGTAAATGGTTTTTCATTAGATTTAAGTTCTATAAAAAATAAACTTCATACTCAAGTTGATGACCTGGAATGTGTGATGAAAAGTAGTCGATTTATTATTGCTAATTATTGACATCTTCTATTCATAGGAAACCTTAACCATCTAATGAAATAATTTTCTATTAATTATATCCCATTATTTAATGAAGATGAGATATTGGTGGTTGATCTTAAAAAGACACAAACAATGTAGTTTCCCCATTAAAAATAATGGACTCTATTCAACAAAAAATATAGTAATATTATTCACTAAAAAATATGACCTTAAAATATAAATTGAATTTCTATCCATATTGTGTAATATATCTAAGTAAAGTATATATATGGAAGTCATTCCTAAAACTATATAATATATATTCTTATGAATGGAAAATTCTAGATGTATATTTGTCGAAATAAGATATCTATAATGTTTTATGAATGGATTAACATTAATATAAGTGTTAGGGAATGATTTAATTATCTTAGTAAATATAAAAGATAAAATATAGTGTGTTGATGTAGATTCATAAAAATCATTATCTAACATTTAGTTTATGATTAATGTATATGTTATAATTTCATTGGGGGCATAAACCATAGTTGTAGGGATCACATGTAGTTTTCTAGTATCTCTTTTCCTTTTGAGTAAAATTACCATAATTCATTGGAAATTATTTCAAATCATTACATTCCCCCTTATAGTAGAAGCATTGGGTATTGGGTTTTTAATTAATAACATTGATGTCTTGAGCATAGTAGCTAAAATATCTAGAAACAAAGAAAAATATAAACACTATGAATCATATTTAATGGTATTTATTTCAAAAAATATTACATGTTGAGAATTGAACCCTTCCCTTAATCCAGTTCTAAATAGTTATTTTTTACATAGTGACAAGTCCCACACTTCTTTTTTTGAGTTCCTTAGAAAGCATAATACTTAGATAATTAATTATATTTCTTTATAACTCTTGATATTATAAACTAAAAAATTGAAAATAATTGATATTTTAATTACATTTTATGGATAGTTTTTACCCCATTAATGAAGTCATAAATCATACTTCATTGATTATATACATAGTATGTAGTAGGATTTTGTTTCCATGAAATGTCATATTTGTATTTAGTAACTATTCTACTCACTATTTTTATAGATTTAGGAATTATATTTCTATATAAACTCACCAGTCATAAGAAAAATATTTTACAAAGAGTATATCACAAATATTTTTTCATTACAAGCTTGATATTTTATCCCCCATTATATTATTTTGGATAAAATAAAACTTTTTATAAAGATATTCCTCCATAAGATAGATTTATATGATATCTTTCACTTTTTCATGAATTCCAAAAATAAAGAGATAACCTCTACAAAAATGGTCCATTTCTCATATACTACAAATTAGTAGTTCAATAAAATGATAGTATTTGTTTCCACACAATGTATCCCAACATTTTTTACAATGTTGGGGATCACAAAATAACTCTATATGGGAAGAAATATCTATCCTTAACAAAGTCACCTAACCTAATATTGAAATTTAAATAACAGAACACACATTCACTTTAAACAAAAGGATAATGAGTATTAAATTTATCAAGTTAGATAAATGAAAAACATGTCATTTAATCAATAAACCTAGAATGAAATGAATAAATATATAATTTTAAAAAATTTCATTGATGAAACATTAATGAATCTAAATAAAAATTATTTCTTTTGATTTGATGTCATTTTTCCTAGTTACATGATAACATTACCATTATGATATATTGCCAATAGATTTTAAAATAATATGATTTTGCCAAAAGATTCATCTCATGAGAACTAATAATTACCTCGAGGGGATTTCTTTAAAAGATACACACCCACATCATAGGTCATGACCCATCCCCCGGGGCCCATATCGTGACTACCCCAAGCCTACCGTCCATAGGCAAAGGGCTGCCGACTAGCACCAATGGCGTAATTCTCTAAACTGGGACGAAATTTTCTTTTATAACTATAAAAACACATAATAGAGTACAATATGGAAGAAAAAAACTAAGCAAAACTGTATATAAAAAGAGTGCTGAAATGTAAAAGGGTCCAGAAATACAGGCCCAACTGTAAAGTGCAAGTACAACTGAAAGGGGGCCAAATGGCTAAAAGATGAAAATAAACTCTTGGATCATCCACCATGGATCCTACATGAAGGGTTGGTACATATAGCCTCCTCATCACTCCATGTCCATTAGTCTCCTTCGGTTATCGACTCCTCATGAGGTCCACCTCCGGGCGTTGTCCAGTGCTAGTACACTCAACCTTGGTCATCACTGTTCGTCATCTACATCCAACATAATGAGGAGCTGGCCAAGCCCGTGTAGGTGTGAGTATGACGATACCCATTAGGGACCCCGAGACCCTGAAGGTCTCACGAAACCATCAAGGATAAACCAAAAAGTATGAATTCAATAGATAACTTTACTTAGGTATATACCCAAACCTATACCTAAGTTATTAATTAATATATCTCAATAATGAGGTAATCACAAAAAGTTACTGACTCAGCTCACACATGTATACATCTTTTGTAGAGAGTTAGTTATGATAAGATGAAATAACTATATCATTTATTTTATCGAACCCACACAGGATCCTGGAACAAAAATCAGAACTGTCGATACCAGAGAGGATCCAGGAAGATTAGTCAGTGCTATAGAACCTAAAAAGGATCCATGAACATTGGCCAGAACTATCAAACCCACACAGGATCCACGAAAAATAGTTAGAGCTATTGAACCCATACATGATCCAGGAACAGTGGCCAGAACTATCGAACCCACACAGGTTCCAGGAAAAGTAGTCAGAGGTGTTGAACCCAGAAAGGATCCAAGAGCAGTGGCCAGAACTGTCGAACCCACACAAGATCTAGGAACAGTAGTAAGAGCTATTAAACCCAAACATGATCTAGGAATAGCGGCCAGAATTGTCGAACCCACATAGGATCTAGGAGCAGTCTTCAGAGTTTAGCCAGCCATAGTGTTTCCACATAAGGAACACTTGATTCCAGGAAGGTCTTATCATCAAACCAAGTGTCGAGATATCATCATCCAGGAATTACCATGAAGAAGTATCTCGATGTTCTACCACTTCATTGGGGTCTCAATGCAACAGACGTCACGTCAATCAAACGCTCGGCCTGTGAGTTATTAGCCTTTTTGTCCTGGGGTTTTGGTTGGATTAGTGTACATTCTAACAAGACTGTATCTCAACTAAACCCCAATCTCCAGTGGCGAATTCTCAAAGGGATGGCTACAATCAATGATTTACAGTGCTACTGATAGATTGTCAAATGAACAATTGGTGCAAAAGATATGTCTAAAGAAAGTAAAGGTTTGGTAGTGGAATTGGGTCTGATCCATCCCGGTCGGACCAACCCGGTCCGACCCTGGGTGTGGCTCGGCCCATTGGGGGGGGCCAACCTTTTAGGTTTGGCCCACCTCACTGGGCCCATACCAGTAGACCGCAATGAAGGTTCATCCCGAGATCAGGGTCAGTTCGACCTGGAGCATCGTGAAGGTGCGTCTCAGAGCGGCTCGACCTGTACGGCGCGGCCGGGCCAGTTCGGCTAGGGCGCTATGAGGGGGACCGCAGACTAGTTTGGATGGCTGGTCAGCTGGGAGGTGGCCATGTAGGGAGTAGCCAGGCAGGACGGCAGGCGTCCTGTTCGGGAAGAACGTGGCCAGCGTGGGCAGGCGAGTTTCAGGAAGGGCACAACCACGCGAGCCGGTTTGGGAGGCCGGGTAGGGAGTGACAAGGTGGTTTGGAAGGAAGCTGGTACATTTTTGTCCAGGTGTTTCGGTGGCCGGGAGTAACTTGTCCAGGTGGCGAGGCGGCCGAGAGGGGAGTGACCAGGCAGTTCGGCAGCCGGGAGGCGCGCGACCAGGTGGGCCGGTTGCCTGGAGGCACGTAGCTAGTCGGCCCGACAGCTCGGCTAGGTGGGCCTGCGAGTGGCCATATGGCCGGGAGCCAGGTGACGTGGGCCTACACCGGTGTGGCCTGGGTGGCCTGGCCAGAGAACCAGAGCTGCGCGGGGGCCGCGCGGTTCGTGGAGGCCGCGGGTAGGGCATCATTTTTCGTCTCTGCCTTCGTCCCATCATTGCTCATCGCCGTGTTGAATGTTCAATATAAACAATATTTGTTGAGGGTTTGGGCCATGATTGTTTGAACCGCACCCTCGGTGTTTATGGTTGCATCAATTAGTTCATCAAAGATGTACAATGTAAAAAAATTATTTTACAACCACGCAAAGAATTATTTCTATCCAAAAAAGAGAAAGACAAATGGAATAAAACCCCAAGGTAAACCCAATATATTTGTTCGTCGTTCGTAATTTGTTGAAGGAGTCGTGGAATGTAGATGAAGAACTTCGTATTTCGTCGCGTCTACCACTCTTCCAATATCGAGCTGCTTCAGCTCATGGAAGACACTCCACGTCGGTAGGTTTCTAAGGAAGAAGTTCGAAGAGGATTGGCATTCTTCATTGGGGGAGCATTCTTCGTTCTTCATTGGCAGCTTTTCCACCTAACTCTCCTATTCCCATGTTCCACCAAATTAAAAATGCCACCCAAAATAAATATGTCCCCCAAAAATAATAGATTTTATATTATTTTAGACAGTTGGACTTAAAATTCAAAATGAAGTATTAATTAATTTGCCCCACCGAATTAATGTAGAGGATTAGGGAAAGATGGAAAAAATTGATTGAAGGGGGATTTGAAGAGGCTCCCCTATATTAATTTGGTTCTTGAGAGTTTCTCTATTTTAATAGGGAGGTTTAAGGGGTTAAATACCTGGGTGGTCCCCACCAAAATTAACATGAAGTGAAGGCTAAGTTCGGGTGGGCCCCACCACCATAACCTCTCATGGGAGGTTAATGTGTGCTGGTCCTACCTCCAACTTCCATGAGGAGGTATTAACCACCAATCACTCAAATGGCGGCTCTAATAAAAATAAATTGTCGCTCACTTTATTTTATTATTATTTTCTATGAAATCTCCAAAACAAACTTTTATTCTCGACCAACTTCCATCGAGGTGAATGTCTTTTTCAGCGAATACCAGCATTGTGAGTTCAACAATGCCCTCAGATTTCAATTTCGAGCATCGGTTCAAATGTTATAAAAACCCGCTCATATGTTTACAGAACGTACCCAAACAAAACTTCAGAAATTTATTCCGGGTTCATCGGGCCTTGGAATCAAGCGCTGTTAATTTTCATGGACTCGTAAAATTCCCATGTATTTAAGAAAAAACATTCCACGAAAATTACGGGACTTCACATAATACTTGTAAAAATAAATTCCTCATATATAGAATAAATGATTTAATTAATAGAATGTTTTATTATCATCAAATATCTGTATTCAATAAATAGTTAAAATTTATCAATAATTCCTTAGTTAATAAAATAACATTCATATTTAACACCATATGTAAAAATTGAATACAATTTAGTAAATAATAAAATAAAAAATACTGAAATATGTATATTTAATACAAATTTAATATTCAATGAAAAATTATTATAATAAAGTTATTTTTCAAGATAATTTTATGAATCAAAAAAGAAATATAGATATCAAAATAACTATTAAAACTTAATAATAATAAAATTAAAATAGTATTGATGGGATACTGAATAGATAAACCATAAATACCATGAATATAATATGATTTATTATATAATAGATCATATGTTGGGTTAGATACATCAAAAAAATATTTATATGGTGAATATGATATTTATCTCACACATGGAAAATATGAGATGAAAAACTATTACCTTACATATAACGACCCACACTTTACATACATTGTTAATACTTCAAAATTGAAGCACACTTATTACAACATATGACAAAACCACAAAGGACCGTATAGGTATAGTGTCTTTAGAAACTGGGAAACATAAACAACTGGTTCACAAATCTTCTACAGTGTCTCCCATTTATTTCTTCATATCTAGGGTCCCTTTTAGGATATTCTACTTAATATCCATCTTCCTGACCTGGGAAAAAGAAAACATAAAAGGGTGAGCTCAAATGCTCAGCAAGGGCAAATAAAGGAAATAAAAATCATATCATATCTTTATGAAAATCAAAACCTGCAAAAGAGATCATAATATCTTAACATGGAATAAATCATAGAAGTAAAAATGAGATCCCCATAATCATAACATAAAACTTGAAACTTTTTGGCATGCACACATAATCATGGAAAATCATTTCATGTTAGTCATGACTCATTGCCAAGACTATCTTAGTGGGCAAAGTCCCTTTCTGAACCGAGTTCACTCCTCGTTTCAGTCCTGTATCACTGAACCGAAATAACCTTCCGTTCCAGCCATGTCTATCTCATGAGATATAAAATCATTACCCAATGCATTGGATGGAGATATAGGTCCCACCCATCTTATAATGAATCCTTTCTTATGTGTGCCACATAATCATAAAACATACATCATCGCATAACACATGTAACAAAAATGGGATTCTTGAAACATCATGACATCATAAATCAATTCATATAAGATAAAAGAATTCATAAACATAATTCCATCACAACATAGTCAAATCAATGTAAAAATATGGATAGAAACAGAACCCTTTATTATCTTAGATGGAAAATAATTTTGATAAAACACTTGAATTGAATTCTTGAGGAAAATATCCTTTCTTCTTCAAAATCAATTTCTTTTCACAAAACATCATGCAATTTTAAAAGAAAAGAGATTTTATTGAAAATAGTCATGTAATATTTTAGAGGAAGCTTCATGAAAATAAGTCTTTATAAAACAGTAGAAATCCATTCGTGCCGTATAAGTTAAAAAAACATTCTTCGTACTTTTGTCGGAAAAGTCAAAAAGTACCTCGTACGAAAAACGAAAAAAGATTCCTTTCATACGTATTACTAAAAACTCACCGAAGGGTAAAAATGGATTTAAAAAATTTTAGGTGGATGGAAATAATATTACATATTGAGTAAACATGGATGTGGATGATAAAATACACCCCAGTAAATACTTACGAATAAACAATCTCGGATAAAAATGAGATTGTGATATTTCCCATACCTTAGGTCTGATTTGCTTTGTTCGTGTCCGAAGCTCCTGTATAATGGTTTAAATAATGTTATTGACTTATTCCAGAATCATACATATTGATATGATATCATATATGGTCATATTATTAGCTTCTTGTTAGTAATATTTCATTGTTACTTGTTACTCGGGTCTTTATAACTTTTTGTTCTTATGCGTGTTTTGTTGAATAAATTCTTATTCTTATCTTTAGGTTATAGATAATTAATTTCCAGAATGGTATTAGTGTATTATATACCATATTCATTCATTCAATTCATTTATATAATCATTATGAAATGAAGATCATGTAGAACGAGTCGCATCACATCGTGAAGACGGTATTCCGTACGTACGCACGAGTGATGATATCGTTCCTATGATTGTGGAATTGTATTGGAGTATATATATATTATTTCAGTATCAATATTACTTAATAATAATCATATATAGTTACTCATTACACCATTATACCCATCCTTGTAAGGTGATGGTGGAAAATAGATTACACCACGGCGTGGAGACGGTATTCCGTACGTATGCACGCGCGGTGATTTCATTTTTCCGTAGGATGGATAGAAGGTGAATTAGGGTTGTTTCATATTTATAATAACATATCAGTATGTAAGTAATACTGATGTTATTACTTTATCATGAAACAACTAAAGAAGAAGAAGTTGAAGAAGAAAGAAATTGAAAAGATCGGTAATGGATATTACCTCTTCTTTGGAACGCCTCTTTGAATCCTCCACTTAAGGAACTAAGATTGGTCTTTGGAGAAGACCAGGACCTCTAGGATTATTCTAGGGAAGTGTAGAGGAGAAAATGGCAGGGGTGGGCCGAGCTTGAGTGCTCAAATTGGTGTGAGGAGGAGGGGGAGGAGGTGCCCTTTTATAAGGGAGGAGAGGGGCACCTTAGGAATATCTCAAAATATTATTTTATATTAAAGTCAAAATCGGTTTATAATGGTTCCAAAGGGTATTATTTCGAAGCTAAAGTGGGGATGGGTCGAAATCCTATCAACCAATAGGATTTAGACAAGTTTAGGGTATTATTTTAACCTTATCAATTAGATTTAACTCTAAGTTAATTAATTTAACTTTTACCGTGTCTTTTTGTTTTCTTTCACTATATGGTTAATACACTTACTATAACATGCCAAACGAACCCCAAATTGTTTATTATTAATATATATATCTTTATCTAAGTCATTTGGCCGAACCTTATATTTTTAGGAATAAAATAACAATTAATAATATAATATTTGATTTAAAAACTATTTTGTGTCAATTTTGACACTATTTGATATATGATTTTTTGTGAAAGTCATAACAGAATTATATGTTCGAAACAAGTTGATTAAATAAACACTAATATATCATAGTAACCTAGAAAATTAGTGGAATTCATAAAAAGTCTTAAATTACATTTATTTTGGTATTTATATTATCAATTATGTCAATATTTCATTAATAAGATAATTACTGCATCATCTTTGTGTCATAAATAAAATAAATTATTTGATGTCTAAAAATTAAAAATAAGATACCATCATGTAGGAAATCTTTTTATCTTTCTAATTAATATTTACAATCTATTTTATCTTATGTATAACCCCATATTTAAAATGATGTACTTAGTAAACTTTGATTTTAACTATTTTAACCCTTCTTTAAATAAATTAATAATAAATGTCCTAATCTAATCCATGTGGGCCTAAATGGTCATATTTTATTCCTAAGTTTGTTTTTGGTCGAATTACACTTGTCCAATAGAATTAGGACATGTGTTAGGGTAATATTAATATCATATTTACCCTTAGTTACCCTATTTACTATTAACCACAGTAAAAACAAGTAAAAAGTTACTATTCACCAAAAAAATTATTTTTATCTCATTGAACCACATTTTACTTACTGATATCAACCGTGTCTGTCGGAGTTTCGAAATTCCATTCACAGAAGCGGTAAAATTAAGTTTTATGCAAAATTCAGTTTTTAACCTACCACTTAGTGGTTTCACTATTCATGAAAAATTGAAAGTTTTCAGAAAAATACCAAAATTTCACCTTAGGCTAATTTCGATATTCTGAGTCCAAAAATGATGTCCATTTTGAAAAATAAAATTTATAAAATTTCAAAAAGTGGTTATTACTATTCATAACGGCTAGTTTTAATAGCATATTGTTGTTTATTGAAACTCGGTATTGCGTACGACGCAAGCTATCGAGGAAGGTTGAGATTGCGTGTAAAGCAAGCCAAGCAAGTGTTGTGTAGAAAAATATTCCTTTGATGATTCATATAACATAAAAGTCTCAGGTGTTACATTCTACCCCCCTTAAAAAGAATTTCGCCCTCGAAATTCGTCACTTTGTAACAAACAAATGAGGATACTTCTCCCTCATCATATCCTCAAGCTCCCATGTAGCTTCTTCAAGTTGGTGGTTCCTCCATAAAACTTTCACCAACCGAGTGGTCTTGTTTCGTAGGACTTTTTCTCTACGATCCAGAATCTCTATCGGCTGTTTTTCATAAGAAAGATCTTGCTCCAGCGGTACAACTTCTGAGCTGAGTACATGTGAAGGATCTGGTATGTACTTTCTCAGGAGAGATACGTGGAACACATCGTAGACTTGAGAGAGATTCGGTGGAAGCGCCAATCGGTAAGCTACCTTACCAAGACGATCCAGTATTTCGAAAGGACCGATATATCTAGGGCTCAACTTCCCCTTCTTTCCAAATCTCATAACCCTCTTCCAGGGAGATATTCGTAAGAACACTTTATCGCCCACTTCAAACTCTTGGTCTTTTCTTCGGTTGTCGGCATAACTTGTCTGTCGACTCTGAGCTGCTCTTATGTGTTGTTGAATAGATCTAACCTTTTCTGCCATTTCATCAACGAGATCAGGTCCTAATAGCTTTCTTTCCCCAACTTCATCCCAGCAAGTTGGAGTCCTGCATTTCTTTCCATAGAGAGCTTCATAAGGAGCCATCTGAATACTGGAGTGAAAGCTATTATTATAAGAAAATTCCACCAAAGGTAGGTGTTGATCCCACCCTCCTTTGAAATCCATAGAGCAAGCTCTCAACATATCTTCTAGGGTTTGAATTGTTCTCTCAGACTGACCGTCTGTTTGGGGATGATAAGCAGTGCTGAAACTCAACTCTGTATCCAGAGTATGCTGAAGACTTCGCCAGAACTTCGAGGTAAATCTCGGATCTCGATCAGATATAATAGAAAGTGGTACTCCATGCAATCTTACCACTTCCTTTACATATATCCTGGCAAGCTGATCTAGAGAGAAATCCTCTCTAATAGCAATGAAGTGTGTAGAATTTGTAAGACGATCAACTATGACCCAGATAGCATTATTGCCTTTGGATGTTTTAGGAAGTCCTGTGACAAAGTCCATAGTGATGTTTTCCCATTTCCATTCGGGTATGGGTAATGGTTGTAACATCCCCTTAGACTTCTGTCTCTCAGCTTTAACTTGTTGACAAACCAAGCATCGAGAGACATATTCAGCAACATCTCTTTTCATGCAATCCCACCAGAAGTACTCTTTCAGGTCCCTATACATCTTCGTGCTTCCAGGATGAATAGAGAATGAAGAACTATGAGCCTCATCCAGCAGCTCTTTCTTTAATTCGGGGATGGGAGGAACACAAACCCGATTCCTGAACTTTATTATCCCATCACAATCAAGGTTGAATTCAGGAACATTTCTCACCTTCTTTTGTAACTCGTCATCTTCTTTCTGTGCCTCTTTAATATTCACATGTATAGATGGTTGAACATTCATTTGAGAAAGATAAGATTTTTCCCCTTCCATTATAATTCCAAGATCCATCCTTTATAAATCCATAAATATTGGATCTTTTGTGATCCTCATCATGGATAAACTAGCATGGTCTTGTCGACTTAATGCATCTGCCACCTTTTTTTCTTTCCCAGGGTGGTAATGGATTGAGCAGTCATAATCCTTAATCAGCTCCAACCATCTTCTTTGGCGCATATTCAGCTCCTTTTGTGTGAAAATATACTTTAAACTTTTATGATCAGTATAAATATCACACCTTTCACCATAAAGGTAATGCCTCCAAATCTTTAATGCAAAGATTACCGCAGCCAACTCCAAATCATGTGTTGGGTAATTTTGCTCATGGATTTTCAACTGTCGTGAGGCATAAGCTATCACCATATCATTTTGCATAAGAACACACCCCAATCCCTTCTTGGATGCATCACTGTAGATCACAAACCTTTCTCCACTACAAGGCAGTGTGAGCACAGGTGCACTGGATAACCTTCTTTTCAACTCCTTGAAATTCTCTTCACATTCCTCTGTCCAGACAAACTTAACTCCTTTCCGAGTCAACTTGGTGAGTGGATTAGATAATCGTGAAAAATCTTTTACAAAACGTCGATAATATCCAGCCAAACCAAGAAAACTTCGGATCTCAGTTACTGTTGTTGGTCTTGACAATCTTTCGATAACCTCTGTTTTTGCTGGATCCACAGATATCCCCTCTTTTGAGATTATATGACCCAAAAATGCAACTTTTTGAAGCCAAAATTCACACTTGGTAAATTTGGCATAAAGCTTCTCCTTTCTCAGGGTCTTCAATATAATTCTCAAGTGATCTTCATGATCTTCCTTGCTCTTTGAATAGACTAGAATATCGTCTATAATGACTACCACAAATTGATCAAGATAGTCTCTAAAGACTCTATTCATTAGATCCATGAAGATAGTAGGGGCATTAGTAAGACCAAATGGCATCACTATAAATTCATAGTGTCCATACCTTGTACGGAAAGCCGTCTTTGGTATATCCTCCCTTTTGAACCTTAATTGATGATACCCTGAACGAAGATCAATCTTGGAAAAGTATTGAGCTCCACGTAGTTGGTCAAATAAGTCATCAATGCGTGGGAGAGGATATTTGTTCTTGATAGTGATCTTGTTAAGTTCTCGATAATCAATGCAGAGTCTCATTGATCCATCTTTCTTATTAACAAATAGAACAGGTGCTCCCCAAGGTGACGCACTAGGGCGTATGAATCCCTTATCAAGATTCTCTTGGAGTTTCTTCTTCAATTCCTGCAACTCAATTGGGGTCATTCTATAAGGTGTCTTTGAAATAGGCAAAGCACCCGGTACGAGTTCTATTGAAAACTCAACTTCACGATTTGGTGGAAGACCCGGCAATTCCTCCGGAAAGACATCATCAAACTCTCGTACAATGGGCATATTCTTAATCGTGAGTTTCTCACCAACCATTTGAGATAAATAACCTTCATTTAGTGGAATCAATACCCATAAGATGGAAGAAATTTCCACTGGAAGGTTATTTTCATCCTTGCATTGGTATACGATCATAGATTGATCTGGAATATGAAATGTGACTTCCCTTCTTTGGCAATTGATATGAGCTCCATGTAGAGAAAGCCAATCCATGCCAAGAATCACATCAAATTCCACTAAAGGAAGGATCACAAGATTTGCAGGAAGCACTTTCCCACAAACTTCGATCGGAGAAGAATTATAAACTTTTGATGCGATTGATGTGCCATTAGGTGTTGTCACAGCTAACTCAACATCTAATTGTTGAGGTAATACGGTGATACCCTTAGAAAATTTTTCAGAAATAAAAGAGTGGGTGGATCCAGAATCAAATAAAACATTTGCTACTTTAGAGTGGATGGTAAGTGTACCTTTCACCACATCGTTATCGTACTCCACATCGCTGATAGAAATTACATGTGACTTTCCTTTGTCTTTAGCCTTAAGAGTTTGTTGACGTTGACCATCATCATCAACCCTTGGATTTGGGCATTGATTGGCATAATGCCCCATCTCCTTGCACTTGAAACATTGAAGTGTAGTAGGTTCATTCTGTGTATCCCTTCCTTTGTTTGCTTCATTAGACATCTTCTTCCCATTATCACGGCATTCAAATGCCCGATGACCTTCTTTTCCACATTTAAAACATTTACTTGTCCCTTTAAGACCACTCCCTCCATGTTTCATTCCACACTTTGAGCATAAGGAAAAGCTCATATTCTTTTCCGTGTGCTCTTTAGATTTTTCTTTGAATTCCATCTTCCTCTTCTTATCAAACCCATGTGACTGATGGGTTACTCCAATCACCATCTCGACTTTGAGAGCACATCGAACGATTTCCTCGTAGCTATTGAAGTACCTTATGGCTAACGCCCTTCGAAGACTTGGTTTTAAGCCACTAAAGAATCGATCGATCTTACTCTCACGTTGGATAATAATACCAGACGCGTACCTTGCAAGTCTGGTAAAATTTACTTCATAGGTACCAACAGATTCATCATCCCTTTGCTTCAGTTCAAGGAACTCTTTCTCTATCTTTGTTCAGAGAATACGAGGTAAGTACTTATTGAAAAATATGTTCTTGAACTCGTCCCATTCCATAGACTCAATTTCATCCCTTTGCCTCGTATTCTTAACAAGATTCCACCATTGATCCGCATCTCCTTCCAAACGATACACTGCTAGGATGACTTTATCATGCTCAGAACATTGAAGAACTGAAAATATCTTTTCAGTGGTACTAATCCATTGTTCAGCAACTAATGGATCAGTAGACCCGCTGAAAGAAGGTGGACGCTGCCTCATGAAGGATTCAACAGAATGTTGCTCCCTCCTTTGTTCGTTTGGAAATCCTGCATGATTCATAGCTTGAGAAAGTTGTGTGAGCATGTCTATAAGATTTTTCATTCCAGCTCCCATATTGTTTAGTTGATCAGGGGGACAATCATTGCATTGCCCATCGCATTCCGCATTAACACGGTTCCTTCGGGTTCCAGCCATTGACTAAAACCAAGAAGAATAGTGTGAGCAACATTAATTATAATAGGAAAACAACATAATTCAAGAATAAAATTTTCATGCTTAAGGTCTTATCCTAGGTTATTCAAGGACATTTCTAAAACACTAAGATTGTGTTCTATGCTTAGACTTATCCTTAGGGTTCTTACTAAGGCTTTCACATCCTAGTTTCCAATGGTTGACTATACCTTTCCTCTGATACCAACTATAACGACCCACACTTTACATACATTGTTAATACTTCAAAATTGAAGCACACTTATTACAAAATATGACAAAACCACAAAGGACCGTATAGGTATAGTGTCTTTAGAAACTGGGAAACATAAACAACTGGTTCATAAATCTTCTACAGTGTCTCCCATTTATTTCTTCATATCTAGGGTCCCTTTTAGCATATTCTACTTAATATCCATCTTCCTGGCCTGGGGAAAAGAAAACATAAAAGGGTGAGCTCAAATGCTCAGCAAGGGTAAATAAAGGAAATAAAAATCATATCATATCTTTATGAAAATCAAAACCTGCAAAAGAGATCATAATATCTTAACATGGAATAAATCATAGAAGTGAAAATGAGATACCCATAATCATAACATAAAACATGAAACTTTGTGGCATGCACACATAATCATGGAAAATCATTTCTTGTTAGTCATGACTTATTTCCAAGACTATCTTAGTGGACAAAGTCCCTTTCTGAACCGAGTTCACTCCTCGTTTCAGTCCTGTATCACTGAACCGAAATAACCTTCCGTTCCAGCCATGTCTATCTCATGAGATATAAAATCATTACCCAATGAATTGGAGGGAGATATAGGTCCCACCCATCTTATAATGAATCCTTTCTTATGTGTGCCACATAATCATAAAACATGCATCATCGCATAACACATGTAACAAAAATGGGATTCTTGAAACATCATGACATCATAAATCAATTCATATAAGATAAAGGAATTCATAAACATAATTCCATCACAACATAGTCAAATAAATGTAAAAATATGGATAGAAACAGAACCCTTTATTATCTTAGATGGAAAATAATTTTGATAAAACACTTGAATTGAATTCTTGAGGAAAATATCCTTTCTTCTTAAAAATCAATTTCTTTTCACAAAACATCATGCAATTTTAAAAGAAATATATTTTATTGAAAATAGTCATGAAATATTTTAGAGGAAGCTTCATGAAAATAAGGCTTTATAAAACAGTAGAAATCCGTTCGTGCCGTATAAGTTAAAAAAACATTCTTCGTACTTTTTTTGGAAAAGTCAAAAAGTACCTCGTACGAAAAACGACAAAAGATTCCTTTCATACGTATTACTAAAAACTCACCGAAGGGTAAAAATGGATTTAAACAATTTTAGGTGGATGGAAATAATATTACATATTGAGTAAACATGGAAGTGGATGATAAAATACACCCCAGTAAATACTTACGAATAAACAATCTCGGATAAAAATGAGATTGTGATATTTCCCTTACCTTAGGTCCGATTTGCTTTGTTCGTGTCCGAAGCTCCTGTATAATGGTTTAAATAATGTTATTGAATTATTCCAGAATCATACATATTTATATGATATCATATATGGTCATATTATTAGCTTCTTGTTAGTAATATTTCATTGTTACTTGTTACTCGGGTCTTTATAACTTTTTGTTCTTATGCGTGTTTTGTTGAATAAATTCTTATTCTTATCTTTAGGTTATATATAATTCATTTACAGAATGGTATTAGTGTAGTATATACCATATTCATTCATTAAATTCATTTATATAATCATTATGAAATGAAGATAATGTAGAACGAGTCGCATCACATCGTGGAGACGGTATTCCGTACGTACGCACGAGTGATGATATCGTTCGTATGATCGTGGAATTGTATTGGAGTATATATATATATTATTTCAGTATCAATATTACTTAATAATAATCATATATAGTTACTCATTACACCATTATACCCATCCTTGTAAGGTGATGGTGGAAAATAGATTACACCACGGCGTGGAGACGGTATTCTGTACGTACGCACGCACGGTGATTTCATTTTTCCGTAGGATGGATAGAAGGTGAATTAGGGTTGTTTCATATTTATAATAACATATCAGTATGTAAGTAATACTGATGTTATTACTTTATCATGAAACAACTAAATAAGAAGAATTTGAAGAAGAACGAAATTGAAAAGATCGGTAATGGATATTACCTCTTCTTTGGAACGCCTCTTTGAATCCTCCACTTAAGGAACTAAGATTGGTCGTTGGAGAAGACCAGGACCTCTAGGATTATTCTAGGGAAGTGGAGAGGAGAAAATGTCAGGGGTTGGCCGAGCTTGAGTGCTCAAATTGGTGTGATTAGGAGGGGGAGGAGGTTCCCTTTTATAAGGGAGGAGAGGGGCACCTTAGGAATATCTCAAAATATTATTTTATATTAAAGTCAAAATCGGTTTATAATTGTTCAAAGGGTCTTATTTCGAAGCTAAAGTGGTGATGGGTCGAAATCCTATCAACCAATAGGATTTAGACAAGTTTAGGGTATTATTTTAACCTTATCAATTAGATTTAACAATAAGTTAATTAATTTAACTTTTACCGCGTCTTTTTGTTTTCTTTCACTATATGGTTAATACACTTACTATAACATGCCAAACGAACCCCAAATTGTTTATTATTAATATATATATCCTTATCTAAGTCATTTGGCCGAACCTTATATTTTTAGGAATAAAATAACAATTAATAATATAATATTTGATTTAAAAACTATTTTGTGTCAATTTTGACACTATTTGATATATGATTTTTTGTGAAAGTCATAACAGAATTATATGTTCGAACCAAGTTGATTAAACAAACACTAATATATCATAGTAACCTAGAAAATTAGTGGAATTCATAAAAAGTCTTAAATTACATTTATTTTGGTATTTATATTATCAATTATGTCAATATTTCATTAATAAGATAATTACTGCATCATCTTTGTGTCATAAATAAAATAAATTATATGATGTCTAAAAATTAAAAATAAAATACCATCATGTAGGAAATCTTTTTAGCATTCTAATGAATATTTAAAATCTATTTTATCTTATTTATAACCCCATATTTAAAATTATTTACTTAATAAACTTTGATTTTAACTATTTTAACCCTTCTTTAAATAAATTAATAATAAATGTCCTAATCTAATCCAAGTGGGCCTAAATGGTCATATTTTATTCCTAAGTTTGTTTTTGGTCGAATTACACTTGTCCAATAGAATTAGGACATGTGTTAGGGTAATATTAATATCATATTTACCCTTAGTTACCCTATTTACTATTAACCGCGGTAAAAAAAAGTAAAAAGTTACTATTCACCAAAAAATTATTTTTATCTCATTGAACCACATTTTACTTACTGATATCAACCGTGTCTGTCGGATTTTCGAAATTCCATTCACAGAAGCGGTAAAATTATGTTTTATGAAAATTTTAGTTTTTAACCTACCACTTAGTGGTTTCACTATTCATCAAAAATTGAAAGTTTTTAGAAAAATACCAAAATTTCACCCTAGGCTAATTTCGATATTCTGAGTCCAAAAATGAAGTCCATTTTGAAAAATAAAATTTATAAAATTTCAAAAAGTGGTTATTACTATTCATAATGGCTAGTTTTAATAGCTTATTGTTTTTTAGTGAAACTCGGTATTGCGTACGACGCAAGCTATCGAGGAAGGTTGCGATTGCGTGTAAAGCAAGCCAAGCAAGTGTTGTGTAGAAAAATATTCCTTTGATGATTCATATAACATAAAAGTCTCGGGTGTAACATTACACTCCTAATTTTTGAAAGATATGTATTGTCATTTATAATAATTTTAATATTTTTATTAACTTAAACCACAAGCATATTAATATTTATGATATCACATATGTTATTATTATGTAATATTATTACCAATTTATTAGTAATCTTTTATTATTTTCGGTATTTTAGGTTTTAATTTCCGAGTGGTTCGAATATGTTTTCAGTTTTTATTTCTTCTTTATATTATATAGATAAATATTTAATCATATATTTAATGTAAAAAACATCTTAATTATCATATATATTCAATATATATGTATTTATAATAATCTATAATATTTTGAGATAGTATAAGAAATGAAATATTTATGTAGATGGTTGGTTGTATGTATTTGTGGATGCTACTACCATTTCTTTATTATATTTAAAAACTATTTAATATATGTTTGTGTGTATAATCATTAAAATATCATATTTATATAAAATAGGTAACATCCATTTATTAAAAACATTCATTCATACATTCCATTTATAGTGTGAATGAATCACATCACATTGATTAGAAGGTAGTGCCCATATCCCCAAATCATGTAATCTTATTCCCAAAAATGGATACAATGATGGTATGAGTTATAATGTAATTCCAAAAGTATATACACATTATAAATACTATATATATATATTATAATCTATAAATTTGACATTATTTACCACCATGAAATGTTGCAATGGGATAAAGAAGGACATCGTCTAGCGAGGTGATAGTCGGTCGCACACACAAACAATGAATATGTATCCCATTTGATGGGCGTGTTTCAATGTGTACGTATGAATCATTTCATGAAAACATATAATTATTTTCAACATAATTAGGTTATTTTATAATGATGATAAAAAATTATTTTAATTGTTGAATAAATATACGAAACAGAAGATTATTAATAAATAATGTTACCTTTTTTGTGTACCCCCATTAGTTTATATGAAAAGATATTCATGGTTTTTTTACCAAATATGAGTCTTCAATTATGAGGGGAGATATGTTAAGATCTTATCAGGGAATTTTCTAATGATCCCAATTGACTTGATATTTGTGTGAATGGGGAATAGTGAATTCAATTTTATAGCAGAGGGATGAAATTCTTGTAAATATGACATTTTCAACACTAATGGGATGTCTCAATTACATCATACAGTTCAAATATGAAAAAAATAATGTATTAGATGTAATTTTTAGTCTATAACAACCTAAAACACACTTAAATAAGTTCATTTTTATAATTTGGGTTCTTAACATTGTTGTTTCATAACTTTTACCATTTTGGTTTTTATTATGGAATCTAATTTTTCACATAGCTAATTTAACCATTAAGACGAAATTAAAATGATAATTATTATAAAATGTATTCATAATTAATTAAAAATAAAACAACTAATTTAAAAAATATATAAATTCCATGTGTATTGGGAAATAGTTTATTAATAATTACACCAACTATGCAAATAACACTACTTTTACATGAACCATGTTAAAATAATTTATATTTGAGGGTCAATATGTTCATTATAAATGAAAACCATTTCAATTAATATAAATTAGTTTTTATTTATTATTTATAAATTTTTTTTAGAAGATAAGTTTTTTTCATTTTAAAACATTAAATAAATTTTTTTTATTATAAAATTACATTAATGTTGATTTCGAAATTATTTAACTATCTTAAATGTAAGAATATCAATAAATTTATTGAAATTTATATCTATTAATTTATGAAATTTTTAACATGATATATTCATATAAAATAATGGAACACCATTATTCCATCAATATACATCATTATTTATATTTAAAATATCATATATTTTAGTAAATTATTAATTAAATATTTAATACATTGACATTATATAAGTAGTTTATCTGTAAAATTGATCAACAAAATATATATGTAAATTAATATGATGAAAAAAATCATTAACCTTTCCAAAAAAATTTATAACTGAACTACTCTGGGTTTTTATTCATATTTCCACCCTTTAGAAAATTAAATGTTAAGGTTGGTTCCTTTTTTGTCATTTTCCACACATAACATATTATATAAATCACTTTATGGAATAATATCCAAATAAAATATAAAATATTAATCAATAGGCAAATGGATGAAAAATGAGAATTTAATGGATTCAAGAAAAGTTTCATGGTCATTTTTTCCTTAAGAATGTTGTTTAACCACTATGAAATGTAATTTTTACCTTAATCACTATAATTAATATTAATTTCTATTACTAATATTTTTTTCAAAAAAAATTCTATCTTATTACATCCTAAATACTATAATGTTTCAAAAATTTTATATCCATTTTATAAATTCAATTATAAATAATAGGAATAATTAAATTTAATGTTAATCCTACAGACGTAATGATATATCAGGTTTCAAAGTGAAAAAGTACAAATGTTCACTATGATTTATATAAAAATTCTATTTAAGATTTATTACAATCAACAAAATGAAATTAATAGATATATAATCTCTATATTTATTTTTTAAAAAAAAATTAAAATTTAATTTTACATTAATAATTATTAAAATGAAAAATCAATTTTCAACTACAATATAATATTATTCACTATTCCTTGAAAAAAATAATGTTCTCAGTAAAATAAAAAAATCACACCAATATAATATTGAAATATTCTATTTTAAAAAAGGATTTTATTTACAAAAAATTAAAAAGTCAAAATTTACATTTAATATAGGAACTCAATTAAAAGGTGGAAAAACAACCTTTAGAAAACTACATCTTTTTATGCATAAAAATGGATTTCTTTGTATCATATTCACAATAAATATATTAGATGATTGTAAAAACATTTTATTAAATATATAATTTAAAAAGAAATGTTTCATAATATCATAGGATGTTATATACATTTCATATCAAGTCCTTTCATGTTGTATATGTGATCGAAGGAAATCAGTATTATGTGTGACAAACACCAATGGAGAGTTGTGTATAAAGAAATCAATAAACTATATTAAATATTTTATTAATAGAAAAATATTGTAATCATGTTGGGAGTTATATTATACTATCCTTAAATAAATATTATACTTAAAACTAAATATTTTTCTCAGTAATCAAGTGTTTGATATTTAAAAATAATATTTTGAAAAACCTACATCTTAAAAATAGATAATAACACATACTCTTAATTAGAGGGAAAATAAGATGTGTAGACTACCAACAAAACATAGATTAAAAAGGATAACATTAGGGATAACTTAATCATTGAAGGGAAATCTAATATTCAATTTTTGATAGAGAGTGGTAGAAAATATGTTCAACTCAATGTTGATGACCAAAAAACATAATGCATAGTTATGAAAAAGGATATTGGTATCATAAAAAATCACGATAATATGAAAAATATTTTGTTTCAAGATGATTATTATTAAATTTTAGGAATTTTATCACCCTCTATGAAGATATTTAAATGTTTTTTTCTATTTCATAAACACAATATTAACATTTGGTTGTACCTTGAACTATTTATACATCATTTCATACCACATCATTAATCATAGAGTGAGGTAATATATTATAATTGACAACAAAATAAAAATATCAAATCAAAACATTTATAAAATGGATAACCATTCCACAATATTATGATCCAACACTTTTATAAATATGGACTATTTATTTTCAATAGGAAAACAACATGTACTGTTACTTAACCATCATATACCAATCATGGTAATTTCATTATCATTTTTTATTTTATAAATTTGTAATAAGATGAATTACCACATAAAATTATCAAAATAGTCATATTAATTATTCATTAAGTAGAAAATGTATTATTGGATATATACATTAAATTAGAAAAATTTGTAATCACCATCAATGATAGAATTAACAACATTTTTAACAAATAATTAATTTATTCCAAGTAAGTTTGTAAACTCCAATTTACATTATTCATACAAATAATCCATTTATCCAAAATTAAATATATCAACATTATGAACATTTTAAGGATTTTATTTCACTCCATCATATGTTTTCAAAGTAGTTCAACTTGTCACAATAACAACTTTCTTCGTAATCTGTACCAATCAGCATAATCTTTTTAATCCATAATTAGAAATTACCATAATATAATCCTTATACATTTTATAATTATTATGACCATAAAAATATTGATAAAATACACAATTGAAATAATTTTTTAATCCATTCACAACAATATTATTAATTCCTTGTTTTCATTGGTGGTTGATCAATCATGACCATGATCTATTAGCCTTATTATCGGTGTTTTCCTCAGACACTTGAGACATTTCTTTGTTTAGTGTCCTAAAAACTTGTATATGATTAAATGTTCATGAGAATGCCTTTTCTTATCCTTGAAATAAATATCATGATGAACATTCTCTCCACATAGGTTCTGAACTCACATTCCCTATATGTATGTTCAATGGTGATTAATTCCCCAATTATTTCATGTTTGAAAATATTTCTCTCCCTTATACACATTATACATATTTTCCCAGTCATCCTCTTATCCTCGTACTTGCATCAAAATCCATAATACAAAGAGGATTTTTTCTCTATACCATTATCAAAATATACTATGTCCCTATATGATTATAATGCTTGGGAGAATATTTCCCTTAGAAATTTTTTCTTATGACCATGAAAGAAATTATAATTATTGATCATTGGATCATGTGCAATGGTGTGGTTTAGATTACTTCTACTATGATCTATTTCTAAACGAATAAATAGAAGCAATTTGATATTATCATTTCTAATCAAAAACATTTAAAATACATAACATTAATTGAAAATTTTATGCATTTTTAATATCATAATCATAAACATTGTTTCTTTGGGACGTTCATGTATACATATCATCAAATTTTATCATAGGTTTATGTTTTTTATTCTATTTTTTCCAAAATCATGTTTCCAAGGTCTCTAAAGAACATTTACTGATTCTTCTTATAAATTACCTAGACCAAAAGCTCAGAATTGGTGCATTACATTATTTCATTGCAATGATTTTAGGGAATCAAAATCCTATTTAATGATTAGTTTATCATTTTTTAGTAACCAGATTACATTCATTTTATTAATTTTATACATAGAAAAGAAAAAAACCAAAACACATAACAATGAATAATTATCTACATACTTGAAATGAATTCAATGAATTTATCATGATATCAAGGGTAATGAAAAAAATTAGTGTTAGCTATAATTATTATTAAGTGTAACAGTATAATGGAATAATTAATTAATAAATTAGCATAATTAATTTTGAAATGTTAATTGATAAACACACATTCCATTTAGAAAATTAGGTAGGGAACAATAAATATAGCAAGGTAAATTACTTAATTATATTAAATTTAATCAAAAAAATGATTGTAAGAAGAATATATATATAATGTGGAAGAAAAAATATGGGGGACAAATAAAAATTTAATCTGAATGAAGGGAATGCATGATAATTAGAAACCATTTTCCATTTTACATTATAACTTTACCTTCATGATCTATTGTTAAGATATTATAAGCTAATATAATTTTGTTAAATGATTCATTTCGTGAGAACCTATCAATGCATCAAATGGCTGTCTATAACATGGTCCCACTAGTTTCATACTGGTCTAATAAATTCTTCATATATTAAATTTTCAATTTAACTAATTTAAAATGATTATAATTATAAAATATATTTATTTAATTATTGAAATGGATTTATCAATAATTCTCCAGTTAATCAAATAACATTAAAAGTAAACACCATATATATAAATTTAATAGTGTTCAAAAAATAATCATATCCATTATACTAAAATATTATTATTTTATTGAAATGTATTGTAATAATGACAATGATAAAAATAAAATGACTCTTTTAAGAGAAATCGAAAAATCACAAAAAAGGTGATATTTCAAAATCACTTTTACCAACGCGTAATTTTTAAATTAAAACCACATGGATGAGATAATTCAATGTAAAAACTTATACAACATGAATATAAGAGTATTCATGAGATATATTAATGTGAATTGAGAGGTGCGAGGAAGGAAAAATGTTAATATTTTTTTATATTAAAGGTGGGGTGGAATTATTATAAATACAATATGGTTAAAACAATTGGGAGGTCTATTTAAACTCGTGTGCTTAAAAGATGTACAAATAATAGAGTAATGGTGATATAATTTGAATGTGAGATTTAAAAATAATTGGTAATTGCAATAAATTGATTGTTTCAACTCTTAGTTTTCATTCATTACAAATTTATGCTTCTATGGTGATATAAGGGATATTAGGTTATTATTTGGTAATAGGTTGGACTAGACAAAGTGTCTTGATAGGTGTGGGGATGTAGTTCATTTAATGGCTTTTTATAGTGGAGGAGGAGTGGAATTGTTTCAAATACCAAAAGGATAACACAAATGGGTGGCATACCCTACCTAATGTGCTTAATAATGAAAAAATAAAATATTAATGTCGATTTATGGTCAACCCAACCCTAAAAACATAAAAATAAGTTATCCTTTTAATTTTTTTGATAACTTTTATGTTTCCCCACTATCACAATTTTGGTTTCTATTAAGGTAACTAGTTTTCTAACCAATGTTATTTTATCATTAATACAAAATTTAATTGAAAATTATTTTAATTTTTAGGCCAATTAATTATAATTATCATATCTAATTTAAAAAATAAAAAAGACACTGTGTGTTGAAATTAATATTAAAACAATTTCTTGTAACATCCAAAAACACTACTTTAACCTAAACCGTGCTAATAGTTTTTTCAATTTTTACGGGTAAATATTTTATTTATTATAGTTAAATTGGTCCATTAGTAGACCATATTTTTTATTTAAAAATATTTTAAAATATTATTTCAGATGATAATATTTGTACAAAATTTTAAAATATTAAATAAAATATCATTTGTAATAAAAGAAATACATTTTCAATTTATTCATTAAATAATTTAACTTTAGAAATATAAATATTATGATGGAATATTAATATATTAAGTTAAAAGAATTTTGAAAGTATATATTCATATAATATAATTGAATAAAATATTTCAATAAATATACGAGACTTTTAATATTTTTATTATCATTTTTTTAGTATATCATTAATTAAAGAATTACCGCGTAGACATTCCTTAAAAGGTTCACCTAACTATTATATTTTTTAATATTAAATTTAAATAATCAAGATGAAAAAAAATAATTTACATATAAATATATTTTTTATAACTGAACCATTGTGGTTTTTTTCATATCTCAATGATTTAAAAACTTTAATGAAAAGTTAGGTTCTTCTTTATCTATTTTATTGTACATACCTTATTATATAGGACACATTCATGGAATTTGTATCCAAATAACTCATAAAAATATATAAATGAGGGAATATGGTCTAAATAATTGAATAAAATTTATTTCTAAAAATTATTTATGTCAGTTGACTTCTGATTAATGTTTAAACACTATGTAATGTAAAATTTTACCTTAATCTTTATAATTATTTTTACTTACAATCAACAATATTTTCAGTGAAAAAATAATTTCATATTATTAGAAATTAATATTATAATGATTAGAACAATGTATATCTATAATTCCAAATAAATTTATAATAAGTGTCCAAATTATGTTTGACACTAAACCTATCGAGATGGGGAAAACGCGTGTTTATAAGTGGAAAATGATCAAAAGTAAATAATGTTTTTATATCTGAATTCGACACTAAAATGATTAAAATTAAACACATGGGACTAATATAATTATATTTTTTGTATATTTATTTAATGAATAGATTAAAATATAATTTGACATCAATAAAATTATATATTAAATGTCAGTTCTCAATTAAAATGCCGTTTTTTCACTATTCATCAAAATATGAAACATTTCAAAAAAATATCAAAAATTCACCATATTAAACATATTACAATATGAATTAACAAATAATGGTTATATTATAATATAAAATTAATACAAGGGAAAAAATTTAATTTTCAAATTGGTAATCCATTAAGGGGAGACCAAACATCCTTTAGATGAATGTTACTTTTTATGCATACAATTGGATTTGTTTTTATCATATGTCTTAATAATCAATTGGATGAATTTAAAAATAATTTATTGATTATATAATATAAAAATAAAAATATCATAATGTCTTTAGATGAAATACACACTCCTATGATTTTCCTTGCGTGTCTTATACATTATTAATGGATCTCTGTGTTGTGTGTAACACATGAAAACATAGTATTGGGTATAAATATAGATAAAAACACTATTAAATTTTTTTTCAATAGTGGAACCATTTGAAAGTTCTAAAAAAGTTATTATAAAGTGGGGTTCAATTATCAACTCTAAAAATGTACTAATTAGGGAACCCTCTTTATCAACGCTGTTTTTTAGCGCTGGTAAATGGGGGCGTTATCAGCACTTTTTTCCTTCCTCTAATAATGTGTATTTTTCAAAAACAAATATTACATAAAAAATAAAATATTAATATATATAAGTTTTCTTATATTTTTAAAAATAATATATATATATATATATATATATAGTTAAATATGTTTTAGAATGATTTGACATGTGGTATGTGCTAAAAAAATACCCGGAACAAACATTATGGCCATTTGGAGGGATTAAGGATCTTTTAAGGCCTTGAAGAATACACGAAGGTGTTCCACTGGTCCCTAGATTATACCTTTATTCCCAAGAAACAATTTGATTTGTGGTAGAGGGAAAATGGACACCCAGAATAGAAATTATGGAAAAATAGACACCCAGAGGAGAACATATGACTTTTGAAAGAAATTATGGGACTTTTTTGGCCTTGAAGAATCAGATAAAGACTTCCTGTGGTCACCAAAGTATAGATATTTTCTAAATATTCGATTTGATATGTTTTAGATCAATAAAAGGACACCCAGAATATATGTTCTGATTGTTTAAAATTGATAAACTCTCATAGCTCCTAAAAACCAAAAAAATCATAACTAACAAAAATAGTCATAACATTTACTCTAGGTGTTTATTGGAGTACCGTAACTAGTAATGTAGAATATCATGATATGAATAATGACCAAACCCATTTGAAATTTTGAGAATATAAAAGAAAAAAATATCACTTATACCACTTTAAAAAAACCCAATATCAGACGGCCATAACTTTTTCCCCGAGTGTCAGTTTGGGCTCTAACGCATATCAAATCAATGGAAGCGAAGAGACTTACCTAGTAGTCTAACTCAAACAATGTTTCAATCATTTCAGAAACTCTAATACACAAAAAACCATTATAAGGATTCCAAAACTTTGTTTCCTTGTCCAGTACATTGGTATCATTTTATTAAAATGATAATAACTATTTATTAATGTTTTTGATTTACCTTTAACACCTATTCTATAATAGTTAGTTCCATGAGATTTAGTTTGACTAGTCACATACATAAAACAGACACCTAGATCAGAAGTTATTTTTGTTTCAGTGACTTTGTAGTTTGCTATGTTTTTCAAGCCCCCATTTCTAGCACTTTTTTCAGGTCTGTTATTTCTTCAAATAGTTGTTTCTTATGATCCTTCTATCAGTTTGGACTCCAAAACCCATCATATCACAGCTTGTTTAATGATCTTCAATTTGACTGGTCACAGAGATTGAATGGACTATCAGATCAGATGTTGTCTTCATTACCCTGTGTTTAGCGTTTTTTACATATTGATTGTATTTACGAGTTTTGAGGTATTATCTATTTTTTACATGTTTTTTAGGTTTTCAGGGATATTTATCATTTATCGACATTTTTTTCCTTATAATCAAGTTTATAACAATATTTACATATTTTTTATATATTCACACATAAAATTTAATTTTATAAATAATTATTTAAATATATTTACATATAAAATATAAATTTATATATATAATCCTTACAAAATAAAAAACTAATATCCATTTTATTTATAATAAAAATATTTAAATATTTATATACCTATATAATGTGTACGTGTATATATATATGTGTGTGTGTGCGTCTTTATTGACAAATTAATATATATTATTTATATATTCTAATCATATTTATATACATATTAATATATAATATATATAAAAATATATAATTATATATAATTATACTTACAGATACACATATAATACATGTGTGTGTGTGTGTTGTATATATATATTTATATATTTATAAACACAAATATGTATATTTTATTAACGTATTTAAAATTGATTTTATAAATATATATTAATATATGAACAAAAATATTTTTATATAAATATAACTATACATGTATTTAAATAATAATATAAAAATATATTTTAATATATGAATATATATATTAATATAACTATATATATTTTTTAATATAAATATATAGATATATGTTGATATAAATATATTTTAATATACAAGTATATATATATATATATATATATATATATATATATTAATAAATGAAGAGAAAAGAAATAAGGTTGAGTGGTAAAAGATTTGGGGAGCAGGAAACCGGTCATCAGTTTGAATATAGGGGGAGAAAGGTCGCGCGTGCAGGTGGAATAAGGGCTAGCACTATTAAAGGGCGGGGGAATTGTTAAGGGTGGGGGGGGGGGGGTTCTATCACTTTTGAAGCCCCTCCATGATTTGAAGATTTGATGTAATGTTTTCTACATTTTATCGGTGCTTTTTAAAAAGTGATGATAAAAAGGGGCATTTATCTGTGCTTTTCTCACCATTGATAAAAGGCACCCCCTATCATCCCTGAGATTAGCAGTTCATTTTTAGGGATGATAAATGCATTTTTTAGCATTGATAAAAGAAAATTAGCGGTAGTGAACCCAAATTATGTTTATTCTAAACATAAAATATTTTAAAGTATTTGGGTGTTATATGGGTTATGTAAAAATTATTAAATAGTTTAAATGAGCACCCTTTCCATTTAAAAAACATGATATGTTATAAATAATATGCCAAGGTAAATAACTGAAACACATACCACTTAATCAATAAATTGACAATGAAATGAATCTATAGATATTTTAAAATAAAAAATATCATGAATAAAAAACAAAGGAATCTGAATAAATATATTTATTTTTTTATTTTATGCCATGTTTTAATGGTACAAGATACCTTTACCGTCAAGATATATTGTCCAGATAGTTTAACCTACTTTGATTTAGACAACTGATTCGCCATTTGTGAACTAATTGATGCATCTAGGGGATATATATAATAGAACCCCACACGTGTAATTCCTTTAAAAGATAATTACCCAAATATTTGAGAACTAATAATAAAAGATCATATCATCAAAAATCTGTATTGATTAAATAATACAGATTTTTTTATAATTCCCTTGTTAATAAAATAACATTAAAGGTTAACACCGTATGTTAAAATAAAATATGGTTTACGAAATAAAAAATTCATTATAATAAATATGTATATTTAATATAAATATAATTTTTAGTGAAATATTATTATAATTAAGTGATTGTTTCAATATAAATTTTTCAAAAAAAGGCATTTGAAATAAAAATAACTTTTACTACATTGTAATTTTCATATTAAAAAACATTGGATGAGATAATTATAAGTAAAAAAATAAATACAATGAATAAAGTAGGATTTATAATATAATATATCATATGGTGTTGTAGATACACTACACAAAATATGTATGTGGTGAATCTAATATTTAACTCACATATGTAAAAAGTGAGATGAAAAACCCTTACGTTACGCTCTATTATGGTTGAAACATATATAACCTAATTTATAATCTTCTGAAATATGTTATTGAGTTAATAAATTATCTTATTTATATTTAATATATCATATATGATCTTATTAAGACATTTTACTTCCCTTTTGTTAATAATCATTTGTTTTTTTAATATTTATGGTGTTAATTACCGAGTTTTATGAATATTTTTTGACTTGATATTTGTTGTTACATTTATGTAGATCATGACTTAATAATATATACATTGAAAAATATGATTTAACTGTCATATATATTCACAATATATGTATTTATAATAATCCATAATATTGGTAGATAGGAAAAGAAATGCACTCTTTATGGAGATGGTTAGTCATACATACGCATTAATGATTCCTCCATTTCATTTCCATATTTAAAATTTAAGTGATATATATATATATATAATATAATTACAATATAATATTTATATCATATACCTCACATGTTTTAATTTAGAAACCCTTAATATATTTTCTATATAGCGTGAATGAATCACATAACATTGAGAGGCGGTAGTGCACACATCCCCAAACAATGATATCATATTCTGAAAAAATTTATATAATGAAGGTATGTGCAATAAAATAATTCCATAAGAATAGATATATTTTAAATACTATAAATATAATTTATAAACTATAAATTTAATATAATTTCCAACCTTTAATGTTATTGAGTGAATGAATAAAAAACATCAGTTCGTGGGGTGATAGTAACCTGCACACACAAACGTTGGTGTGTATCCCATGTTATAGGTGTGTTTGAATGTTTATGTATAAATATTTTCATAATAATATATAATTATATTTAAGATAGATATGTTATTATACAATCATAATAAAAAATTAATATATGGGGTGTATAAGTATATGAAACAAAACATGATTATTGAAGAATGTTACCTATTTATGGAAATCTGTTTTTGGTTTATAGAACAAGACTTCCTTGGTTTTCATTATGAACAATTTGAGGATTAAATTATGATGGGAGATATTTTGGGATCTTATTTGAGATGATTTTGTATGATCCCATGTGTCTTGAGAGTTGCGAGTAAGTGGATGATGGAATTCAATTTTATAGTGGATGAGGGGTGATATTCTTATAAATTCCAAATGGTAAAAACTAGTGGGAGGTCTACATTACCTCATATGGTTGAAATATAGAAAAAGGATTTATTAATTGTATTATAGGGCCTATAAAATCTCAAACACTATAAAATATGTACATTTTTTTAATTTTTTCCATAACATCGATGTTTCCAAAATTTTACCATTTTGGTTTTTAATAAGGTAACTAGTTTTCTTACCTAAATAATTTAACCATTAAGAAAAATTTAAAGTAATAATTATTATAAAATATAACCCCAATTAATTATAAATAAAACTCCTAATTTAAACAATAAAAATATATTGTGTATTGAATATTAATTGCAAAATAATTTTACTTAGCATGCAAAACACACTTTTACAGTGAACTATGGTAAAATCATTTTTACTATTTAGGTTCCAATATGTTCATTATAAATTTTAAATTGGTTGATAAATATAATATAGTTTATATTTATTAATATTTACAAATAAATTTTAATGATGATAGGTTTTTGTATACATTTTTTAAAATTTAAATAAAGTATCATTTATTTTAAAATATCAATAATTTTAGTTTTGAAATAATTGAATTAATTTAAATTTTAAATTATCCATAAAATTATGGAATTTGAATCTATTAATTTTAAAACTTGAAATATTATTATTGATTAACCATTAAGAAATATAATTTTTACCTTAATCGCTATATATAAATTTAGGTTCTTTCAATAATATTCTTATTAATTAAATATGTTCATATTTGAATGTAAATATTATAATGAAAAAAATTTAAATAAATTTTTAGTATTTATATTTAATATAATTTTAAATTTAAATTTAAATCCAATAAGGGAAACTAGTGTAGAAATATGGGTTTAAAATGTAATTTTCAACTACAATGCTGAATTTTTCACTATTAATAAAAAAAGAATGTTCTCCGAAAAAAATTCATCCTAATATAATATTGAACATTTTTAAATCATAAATGACTTTTATTTTAAAAAATTAAATTTATAATATATTCAAAAATTACTTTTAATATAGGGGAACCATTAAAAGATTGAAAAATGTCATTTGAAAAATATAGGGTTTTATGTTTAAAACTTGATTTGGTATTATCATATGTCTTTAAAATCTATTTGAAGAATGTAATAACATTTTATTGAATATATAATTTAAAATTAAATATATAATCATGTATCAGGATGATATATATACTTTTAAACATGGATTTGTGTGTCTTATATGCTATCTAAGGAAATCAGCATTAAGTGTAACAGAAGCCGATATAGAGTTGTGTATAATGAAATCTAGAAACAATATTAAATTTATTATAAAAGGAAAATATTATAAAGTTTTTAGGTTTTACATTATTTCATCATTATTTAAATCTAATCCTCATAAATATGTCTTTTTATCTGTATTCAGTGGTTTGATATTTGAAAATACTATTATTGAAAACCCAAATCCTAAATAGAGTTAATAACACATATTTTTAATAAGAAGGAAATTAAGATTTTATTGTTAAAAAAGGCATTAAAATGGGATAACATTAAATATAATTGATTCGGTAAGAGAAATCTAACTTTTAGTTACTCATGTGGAGTGATAGAGAACAAGTTCAACTCAATGTTGATGATAATAACACTTATACCATAGTTATAAAAAATGTCGTCGTTATGATAAAAAATCATGATAATAAGACAATATTTTTTACTCAAAGATCTTATTAATTGATCTTATTATTTTTTAACTCATTATTAATTTAATTAAATATATGTTTTAATTTGATAAACATAATATTATAATTTTTTTTCCTATAACTATTTATACATCATTTCATTGAACATGTTTTATCATATGGTGAATTAATACTTTAATATCCAAAAAAATCAAGGATAAAATTAAACAATTTCATAAATAATTAATAATTAATAATTATTATAATCTATCACATTTATAAAAAAGGATTATGTATTTTAAAAATGAAAATTTCCTAATGTGTTTCTTAATAATCATTTACCAAACATGTGAATATCATTATCATGTATTCTCATTTAATTTTGAAAAAACATGAGTTTTCATAAAACATTATTAAAAACATGAATGATTATTTATTCCTCAAATAGAAAATATATTATTGGATATATTCCTTAAATTAAAAAATTTGGTATCCTCCATCAAAGATGGAATTAAAAAAAATTAGTAACAAATCATCAATTAGTTCCGTGTAAGTTTGTAAAATCCAGTTTATTTTATCCATATCAATAATATAATTATCCAATAATAATAATCTCCAAATTAAGAATATATTACCGATCTCAATTCCCTCCATCATATTTTTTCCAAGTAGTTCAACTTATCAGCGCCTCATTTTTCTTTGTCTTCTACATCGATTAACACAGTATTATATATCATTGTTTATAAAGTACTATAATACAATACTCATATATATTATAAATATCATGACCTGAACCATATTGATAAAATACTAAAATGATATTATTATTTAATCAAAAAAAGGCATATTAATAATTCTTCTTCATCTATGTTGGTATAAATGAAATGACCATGAACTATTATCCTATTTTAGGGTTTGTTAATTTAACAATTCTAACACTAATTTTCATAGTGTCTCATATAATTTATTTGAATAATTGTCGATGGGAAACATTTTTCATATTCCTGAAAACACATTCATGATGTAATTTCTCTGTACTCATTTTCTGACCTCCCTTTTTTTCATGTTCCAAAGATATTTTTTCAACAATTATTACATGATGGAAAATACTAACTACCATTCTCCCCTTTACCCATATTTTCTTTGTCTCCCTTTTGTCATCATTATTCCATACAAATCCATAATACATAGATGATTATTTCTCTATCTCATTATAACACCATATAATATCCCATTATGATAACAATGCTTAGGAGAATAGTTCCTATAGAATTTTTTTGTTAAGACCAATATTGAAATGATAATGACTACTCATTGGATCATGTGTAGGGTTTAGGATTACATTATTTATACTAGGCTCCATTTATAAATGAATACAAAGACTCAATTAGCTGTTATTTTATATAATAAAAATCTATAGAAATAAAAAACATAGATTGAAAAATTTATGAATATATAATATCATAAACCTAAAAATGGTATATTTGTGAGGTTCTTCTATAGTTACCCTCATTTTCAATTATAGACTAATGTTTTATATTTTATGTTTCCCTAAATCTATTTTCCAATGTCTCTAGTAAACTAATTCTGATATAAACTATATATCCCATATGATAGAAGCTCAGATCAAGAAACAAAATTTAATATATTATAACGGTTATATGGAATCAAAATCCAACAGACATATTTGTATATAATGTTTGTGTGAACAGATTACATATATGATACTCATTTTAAAATTGTAAAAAAATAAAACATAATAAATAAAAAATAAAAATAAATTTTATCCATGAAATGAACTCCACAAATTTATCATGATATCAGAGGGAAAGGAAAAAATATGGGTGAGATAAAAATAATAGTATGGGTAGGAGTACAGTGGAATACATAATGAATCATTAAACATAATCAATATTAAAATATAAATTGTTGAACAAACATTCCATTTAAACAACTGCAAAATGAATAAAAATATTCCTTCGTAAATAACTCAATCAAATTTCATTTAATAAATAATCCGATTCTGCAATAAATACATAGATAATGTGAAATAAATAACCTTTGGGGATAAATAAAAATATAATCTTAATGTAGGCAATGCATGGTTATTGGACACAATGTTTACAAGTTACATGAAAACATTACCTATGAGATATATTGTCAAGATAGTTTAAACTACTATTATTTGGACAACAAATTAATCTCATTAGAACCTATCAATTCATTGAGAGGATATATATAATTGGTACCCACACGTGTCATACTAGTCTAATGAATTACTCATATATCAAAGAAAAAATTTAACTGATAAAAATGATTCTTATCATCAATTATCTATGTTTAATAAATATTATGGTCTAATAAGAAAACAATTATTGAGGAGGAGTGTAATTATTATAAATAAAAAAAGGTTAACCCTCTTGAGAGTACTACAATACCTCATGTTCTTAAAAAATTGTAACGTAATAGTGTAATGTGGATTTAATTTGAAAATGTGATGTCAATATAAATTGGTAATTATAATAACGTGATTTTTTCACTACTTGGATTTCTTTCATTATAAATTTAGGCTTTTAGGATTATGTTAGGGGTATTAGGATCTCATTTTGGAAGAGTCTAGACAATCCAATGAGGTGTGATATGTGCAAGGAAGGAAAAGAGTCAATGTCTTTTTATAGTGAGGTAAGAGTGTAATTCTAGTAAATACAAAAAAGTGAACACTATTCAGAGTTATAAATTACCATGCGTGGTTAAAACATTGACAAATAATAAATTAATGTGGATTTATTGTTGATATAAACCTCCAATTCACAAAAATAAGGGAATTTTTTAATTGTACTTCGTGACTTCTATGTTTCAGCACTTTTACCAATTTTGGTTTTTATTAAAGTAACTAGTTTTACATCTTTTTTAATATAACAATTACGACAAAATTGAAGTGAAAATTATTATAAAAAATAGTAAAAATTAATTATAAAAATTATATCTAATTTAAAAAGTAAAAAACCAAGGTGAAATGGAATTAATTTTAAAATAAGCATCAGTAACATGAAAAAACATAACATTATCCCGAACCATACTAATAGTGTATTCACTATTCAGGGTGAAAATGTTAATTATAAAAGATAAATTTGTTCATTAATAGAAAATGTTTTCAAATAAAAAATTAGATGACAGGTTATTTAGTAAATTTTAAATCATTACATTCAATATCATTTTTTATAATATAAAAACAATGTCAATTTTCAAATTATAAAATTAATTAAAAATTAAAAATACAAGATTATTATGGAATATTTATATATTTAGATGAAACCTTTCGAACATTATATATTTATATAAAATATTGAAAAATAAAAATATGATCAATTTGTGTCACTTTATATATTTTTAATATCATTTATTTTTGTAATTAATAAATAAAATAATTATTGCATTGATATTCGCTTAAAGGGTTATCTAACTAATTAATCTCTATAAAATAAAAACTAATATTATGGAAAAAAATTTAACATTCTAAATAGCATTTATAACTAAAAATATGTCATTTTCTATATCTCAAGGATTAATGAATGTTAAAGACCAGGAAGGTTCATTTTTTGTCTTCTTTTTGTAATTATCTTATTATATAGGTCACATTCATGTATATTTTTCCCAATTACTCATAAAATTTGATCTAGGATGTAATATGATGTAATTATTTGAAGAAAATGGATTTCAAAAATGTATTTATGTAATTTTTCTCTTTATGTAAAATGTTTAACCACCAAGTAAAGTAATTTTTATATTAATTAGAGTAATTTCTTTTAATTTCATTCACTAGTCATTTCGGCCAAAAACAATGTATAGGTTAATAAAATATAAATAATGTAATTTTTTAATCTCTTGATAATTTATTTTCAAATGAAATTATCAAGTGTTTTGAAAATAAATTGAAATCTAATACTATTACATGATGAGAAAGCGAGTTTTTATAGTGAAATTTTTCAAAATCTCATTATGTTATTTCTCAAAATTTAATAGTTGATAAATTAAAATAAGTCAAATTGGATTAATATATATATATATAATTAATATATTATTACATTAAATAAAATTTATAACATAATTTACATTAATAACTATTCAAACAAAATTGCAGTTTTCAAAAAAATGTAGTTATATTCAATATTCATTAACAAATGAAACTTTTTAGAAAAATAAAATAATAACCCTATTATAAATTTTACATTATGATACCAGAAATAAATTTTATAATATAAAATTAAATTCATAAAATGGTCAAAATATAGTATTAAAATCGGTGATTCAGTAAAAGGGGACAAAACTAATTTTAGAAAAATACATCATTTTATGCATAAAAATGGATTTCTTGATATTATTTGCCAATACAATATTTTATAAGAAATTAAAAACATTTTATTGAATATATAATAAGAAAATAAATATATCATAATGTCTAGATATTTTATATACAATTCTATAATTTTTTTTGTGTGACTTATATTCTATTAAAGGAACTCGACATTGTGTGTAACATAAGACAACATTGTTTTCCGTACAAACAATGATAATAACAAAATTAAATTTAATCTAAAATGAAAATTATATGTGTCTCCCCACAGATTGTGTGCACCCTAAAAAAAGCATTGGGAATGCACATATATTGAAAAATTGAAATATTTCATGAACTATTTGACTTATCATCAAATAAATATATTGGGTGAGGAATATAGATTTATCAATATTTCACTAGATAAAAAGTAACATTGAATATAGAAATTTATCTGTATATGCAATATAATGTTTGATAAATACACATATCCACGATAACAAATTATGTTATTTTAGGGACATATATTTTATAATTATCACATGAAATTTATTATTTATAGGGACATTTAATTACAACAAAAATGAATCAAGAATGTGAATTTAAATTATATCCATGATCAAAGTGATCATAAACCATGAATATAAATAATATTAATAGTATCTATATAACATATCAAAAATAGTGAATAATTAAAATAAGGTATTTTTTTCATTAACGATGAGAAATACTATAAAAATATTATTAAGACATTTTTTATAATTTTTTTTTTATAATTTGAAATGATACTAAAAATAAATGTTCAAAAAATATTTTTAAAATAAATTTATTTTAAAATAAACTTTGAAACATATAACGCATTCAATGAAACATTGATTCTCCTTGACTGTGGGAAATTCAATATATGATGTACATGTAAAAAAATATTCTTTTCATATTTTAAAAAAAATACCAATTTATCTTTTTTATAAATCAAAATTAAGATGCATTTAATAACTTTTTAAAAAAAATAATAAAATTTGTAGAAAATACTTTAATAAATTATTTGACTTATTTTATAAAAATTGAAATCAATTTTAGAAAATAATATTTTGAAGGAATGACTTCTTGACCTAGGTGAAAATGATGTTGGATTTTATAAATCAATTATAAATTATTTTAATCACAAAAGGGAATAAAATTTTAAAATTACATTATAAATTTACGAATAACCATAAGATAATAATATTAAATTGGTTTGTTATGTAATGATCGGTTTTTTACATAAATAGAAATTCATGCATAAAAAATATCAATTAAAATGAGACTGTGAAATAAACCATTACAAAAAACATAACATTAATGTTATAATTAACCAATGATTCTATTATGTGTATGAAATTTAAATCAACAAAACACAAGTAGATATAAAACACAATATATTAAATATCCATTACATAGGTAAACATACTATTTAAAAACCAATGAAGGTGTAATAAAACGCATTTAAATGATACTAGGTTATGAAATTATTAACACTTAGAAAATTTTATGTCAAATTTCATTTGAATTTATATTTAAAATTGAAATATAATATTTAAATTATTGGTGGGATAAGATCATTACCACTAGAAAACTTTCTTTTTGATAAAAATTATATTTAGTTTATTTAATAATATTTAGTATTCCAATCAAAAATATTGAAATGATTTTAAATTATTCAATTTTTATAGGTGGTTAAAATTAATATTAATATCCAAACACAAAACAGTGGAAAACTAATTTAAAAAAATTTATTATTAAACATAAAAAATATTTTATTTTCATTCACAATGATGTAAAAACTAATAGCTTGACAACATATTAATTTTTAAATTAATTTTATAAACATTTTATTAAAATCATTAATCAATATTAATAATTTTTAATTATTGAAATAAAATTCATTAAATGAATAACAATATATTTCTAAAAAATTAATCATTTAACCTTGAAATGATTTTATTTATTAATTTTATCCATTTTTTAATAATTTCATTAATGATTATTAATTTTATACATTGATAAAAAAATTATTCGATTACATTAATACGCCAAATAATAGAAACTATCTTTTAAGAAAATTATACTCAAACTATGTTCTTAAAAAAATATATTTATGGTTTTCCCATAAAAATTTATGTATTACTTATTAAAAATAAATAATTGATTACAATAATTAGGTTTCATTTATGTTGATAGATTTATATATTAATTTTTATTGCAAAAATGTAATATTCAAATAATTCTAATTTTAAATATGTTAAAACATATCAGGAACATAAATTTGATTAAAGTGAAATATATACCTGAATATAATAGTGTAATAATATACACATTAACCTTTTCACATTGAAATTTTCATAATAATAACCAAAGAATTATGATATTTGGAGCTTATTACATTATAGAGTTCCTATTTTTCTTCCTAAAATTATGGATTTTTTCAATACTATTTGACATTGTGAGCAGTCTAATTTCATAACACTTTATCTATTTAAAATAGAAACTCCACCCAGTTTTTCATTATTATTAATATACTACATTAGTGGTAAAAAATTACTAGTTTATAATATGTGATGTATTAATTCCTTAGAATAGATATTTATAAACTATCCTAAACATGGAAAATATAAGGTGAATGTTTAATGGGAAATGAAACCATCCTGATTCAATCGAGATTCTAAAAGGTAATGATATATCTTATGTTCAACTTCAAATTCATTAAAAATCTCATTATTTTATTACATGATTTTATTTAAAAGAATATATTTACACCAATGAAAAATTTGGTATGTCTCATTAGATTTTCATTATGATATTTTTATTATCTCTATGCTACCCTAATCATGAGAGTATTGGTGTAATATAAATATGAGAGTTTGAATCAATTATAATAAATTCATATTTGTAACAATATATGGAACAATTATCATTTATAAAAATCATAAGGCAACATTAATCATATAATTTAATTATTCTTATATGTTGGATCAAAATAAATTTAGAATAATAAATTTGAAAATAAAACTTTACCATTAAGAAAAATATTACATATAATGGAAATATTTCTTGTATATTTAGGTCTTAAATTTACATTCCCATATTTCAACTAGATTATATTTTTGAGAAAATCCTTGTTAGTAGTCATATGTATATATCATCCACTATCCATTTACCAGTTATTCTTATTATTGGTAATTTTTTGTTATCCTGAAAAAAATTGTATACTTTAATTACCAAACCTTCTTGGATCTTATAGTTTTTATAAACCTATTTTTGGTAATCGACTTATAATTTTAAAAAATGGGCTTTGTTAAAACCTAGGGATGAAATTTATTTATATATAAATTTTTATCCCAATGACCATAACTTTGAAATTTAGTATAAAAGTTTGGACATTTTTTAACAATGTAATTATTATTAAAAAAAATTTTATGATAATAACAAATTCTAGAACTAATTCTATGAGGATGAATTTGTTTATACATCTTATAACTATTTTCTTCACAAGTGGTAAATTAAGTTAGTTACTTCTTGAAAGAATAAAATTAAAAAAAAAGTATAAAAAAATTATTTTATTTTTTAAAAATAGATTTAGGATTATGTTTATCAAAAACATGTTCGTAAATTTTATTCATAGAAATTTATTTTTCTAAATTTTTTGATTAAGTAACCTTTTAAGAATCATCATTATCAAGATAATTAGAAAGAACTGAATATTTATGTGATAAACTATTTTTCTTTGAATTACCCTTATCATGTTTTTTATAACATTAAAATTTTAATTGTAGTGTTATTTAGAAAAATTAGAGACTTAATCATCAGAATGTAATGAATTATCTTTTTTTAAGGAAGATTATTCATTAGATGAAATTGAATTCTTATCTTTTAGATAAAAATAATTAGTGAAATATTATTATGATTATTAGTTGTTGAAACCATTTACATGAGGCATTTTTTTACTATGGTTATGTTTGTTTAAACACCCCAGTTCCTCTTTCGGAAACATTCATTCTCAAAATTTACTTCACCAAAATCACCTCCATTTCACTACAAGTATTTGTAACCAAAATAACATTCATTCCATTATATTTGTAAAATATATCTTAATTAATCTATGAGTTATTATTTTTCATGTATTTTATTTTCATCATTGGAAAAATTAGGTTGGATATTTCCAACATTCTTGCATTCATAAAAACTGATTTCATCCTTTGTTTCACTTCTATGAGTATTAATTATATTATAAAAATAGTATAAATATTTCATAACAACTATATTATTCAAACCATGAATTATTAGCTAGTTAATTTTATGAATTACCATAAGAAAATTACTTGTAATGAGAAAAATATTTATTCTTCCTTGAGGACATAACAACATTATTAACATATTGAACTTTCTGAGGTAAGGTAGTAGTGTTATTAAATGAAACACTTTCATTTTATGTATTTTTCTTTATCATCATATCTTTTTAATCATCATTCATTCAACCTAAGTGTTCTAATTTGATCATCATGAGTAATATTATTCAACTTTATTGTTTCATAAATAGTTGTCCTCTTTGAATCCCATTCATTGGGAACGATGCCAACTATCTTATCCAAAACAATTTCATCATATTAACATTTCTTAAAAATAGATTTTAAGTTATTTTAAAAGTCCTGAACATATAATGAATCATTGTATTAGATTGACATGGTTGGAAATAGAAATCATGATAGTTAGCACTTAACATAACTTTTAATATTTCTATTACATTTTAATTTATAAAATTATAAATATGTAACTTTTTCCAAATAATATTAGTATCCAAAAATTATGATATTTGAATATAATTAATTTTTTTAGGGACCATTACAATTCATTTCGATCTCTAATTTTAACAATTTTTTATGCACTAGCAGTGGCCCTGAATTCTTTGTCAATAATTTTATAGTTTCCACTAAGAATGACGTCGTAATCAACAATAAAGTTTCTAACAATAATCTCCATCCTATATATCCAATAATCATATTTAGAACAATAAAATATTAGTCGTTTATTTGGATTGAAATTATGTATTCATCCAATATTAATTCCTTCCATTGTTAATAAAAAAATTTCATTTCCAAAAAACAAATTAGTGTAACAAAAATTTTATAAATACAAAGTTTACATCAAAAAATAAAAGAATGAAATATTAAAGAAACAAATAAGCAAGTATTTGGGTAGTATAATACTTCTCTGATACCAAGGATTGAATATCAATATTAGACATATTTATATTAGTATCGAATGAGAATTTTCTTGATGGTTAAGATATAAGAGGGTTGTTAGGGGTGAATTCTAATCTTAAAAACTATAGATAAAATGATTTTAATATAAATCAATTTACAATAATCTATAGGTAAAATGTATCAAATTCACAATTGTACAATACTCTAAATATTTTATAATCGTAATTAGGATAATTCTAATAATCAGAGTAGAAAGTATTATATTAGATTGTTTCATATTCATGGTTTATCTGACTAATAGTTCATATTATGTTTATAATATTTATAAAAATTATGTTATATCTAATACAAATATGAATACCAAAAAAATGATATTATAAGAAATAAGTTATATAATAAAAATAATATAATAATGATTAATTTTATTTCAAATGAATAGATTTTTTAACATAAAAAGTAAAGTAGCCAAAAACTTTGGCTTATGGAATCCCTTATTTTATGCTTACAGGAAATTATGTCTTACCGTCGTAAGGAAGGAACATGATATGATGATAGGATTAATTTTATCTTCCTATTCTTGGAATCCCTCTATCTGATGGATCAACTTTGTATTACTATATCTGAAATCCCTTAATTAGACAATCATATTCCACATATTTTAATACCTACAACCCCTCTATCATAATCACATATTGGAAGAAATATTATATTTGAAAATGTTAATAAAAATACAACACTAACATTACTTCCGTAATACTATATAACTCTAAGAAAATTAAAAAAGATTAGGAACAAGATGTTCACTCTATGTAATAGTAAGAGATCATGAAAAATATGAAAATTAATAATGAAATTGATCTTCCCAAATTATTTAAATGAAAATTTATTTATATATGAGCACTCAATAGTTGTATTGATATCCCTATAGTAAAATTATCCCTGAGTTTTTTAAATTGGATTAGAAACCTATCACTTATAATAGGAGGTCCATCAATATATTTTTTTACACAATTATAGTGTAAAAATTATTCAATACATTAAAATAATTTTTTCCATATTTTAATTACAAAAATATGTCAATTAGATGGTATTTATGAATATTTACAATACATTTTTCATAAGTAGTCGTTGTTTGGTTTTATCACTATCTATATCAGATGATGATGGAGACTCTTTCTTATATAGTGATAATACATAGTATTTATCATTTATGATAAAATTTCAGTATGATGGATTAGATTCAAACTCATTAGGATTCCCACAACAAATGAATATAGATTTATAAACAAAATACATTTATAACTTTTCTATGTACAATAAAAAATACTATTTTCTATAAAACCATTCTAAAATTCATTTGAAATATGATGTTAGTTAAGTTACTATCTAGATATTTTTTGTGATTTTCAAAACAAAAAAATTGTTAGAAGTTAAATATTTTACTCAAAAAATAGCACAAAAATGATGTTGTAGTAATTTTTGATGAAGGAGTTCAATGAATTATTGGAAAAAAATTACTACCATAGTCAATGAATATATAACAAAAAATTGACAACAAGACGGTGAGTAAGAATAATAATTGGATGAAAGAAATTAATTTTTTTTTTCTAGGAATACATTAACGGGGTATAAGATGTGTTGGATAATAAAATCCTCTAACCTATTTATACATCCCATATAGAGACAATTTATTACGGGAAATATATAATTTAAAATAACACAAATTGAGTATTCAAAGATTTTAATTCAAAATTATTTTTTACAATATATAATTACTTCAAGAAATATTTTTATTAATATTTAAAACACCGTCGAGGGTTTTTTCTTAAGACTATCATGGGAATGAATAAGTAAACGTGAAATAGAAAATAGTGTTAGGAAATAAGGAAAAAAAAATTAAGGATTCTGTTTTCATGAATCTATTTATATTTTTGTACCTTTTATAAATTATCATAAAAATAATAATCAGCAACTATACCTACCATAGGTGCATAAAAATAATAGGGATCATCATATATACATATTACCTCCCCCATTTACACGTATTTTTGTACTCATTTGGGGGATGTTTGAATTTATTTTATTAGGGAAATCCTATCTTGTAATTAATAATGAATATAGTAAAAGGAAAAATATAGTGGTTCATAATATATATGCTCAAATACACTTCGAACAATGTATACCAATTTTTAACATTCTAGCCGAAGATAAGAAAAAAACAGCCCTCAATTATGGGCATAAACCAATATTTCATTCCATTACTCATACATTATTATTAAATTAATAATATTTTGTTTTATTTATTTCAAATTAAATTATTACATGAGGGTTTTGAAATGGTTATAAATTAGGCCAGAACATTAGAAATACCAGGGTTGTTTCTACCCTTCTTATTATTGTTTTCACACAAATCCTTGGAATTTTAATGTTTTTTTTAATGTATGTTAGTTATAATAGTGGGGAGTGGAATAAATATGTTTTATGACATTCATTAATTTAGGTTTTATTTTTTTTATTTTTTTTAAATAGACCACGAACACCAATAATATATCTAAATCGATTTTTAGAAGATGGAAAAATTAAATTATTTAAGTGGAATTGAATTTATAAAATAATGTAAATGAAATTAATTTGATATTTTCTTTATTTTTATAATGTTTTGATATGTAATTAATCTATTGTTAAACAAAGAAATCTACTTATAAATTTAATCCAAAAGAATAGAATCACTTGGATCCGATATAAATGTCAATATGGGAACATATATGATCCAGATTACATTAGTAAATTTGGATCAAATGGATTGAATCATTATTTGTAAAGGAATGTTTGAATGTAAATAAAATATAACTAAATAATATTAAAATAGATTCCAGGTCAAATTTAAAAAATTGTACTTTTATTAATTGGTTGTGATAAATAACCATAGATGATTCTTCCTATTTAACATGATATATAGCTGAATTATCCATGCACACTGATTGAATTCTATGAATTTCCATCATCATTTGGATGGCGTCACACCACATGGCATAGTGCATTAGGTGAAAACCAAATATCTATATTAGGTATTATGTGTGATAAACTATATTTTTTATTGAAACCATATAATTTATATAGAAGTAATATCTATATATAGTCTATCATATCTATTTATTTTCTGATATAAATTTATGATCAAATAAAATACTTGAACCAGCCATTTCAAATGATGAAAATTACACTGATTATCCAAGAACAACTATTATACAACCTATGTTATACAAAGATTATGAAAAATATAAAAAGATCATTGTTATCAATGGATGTGTTGTATTGTTCTATAAATTTTGTGCATATATTTATTTAATTTATTTTTCATTATCACTTAAATTTAACTTGATTATTTTGTTCGTATTATTTGTAAGTAAAAATAATTTTTTATGAATATTATAAATGACTAAATGAATATTAATAGACAGTAAAAAAATTTATTTGATGGGAAAGTTTCAAAAATTTAATTATTCTAAATATAACTATTTTTTAATGACATTTGTAAATTATTTAGCTCTATTAACTATGATATTTATATATGTACAATGAATAATATTATTTTATTGTTATCATGCCTATATTTATCACCATTCAATGAATAAAGAATATAATATATGAAATGATCAATTTTACACATTATAAACACTGATTTATTACATCATTGAGTAATGATTTATAATTATTTAAATTTTATATACCATAGTGGGTAAAAATAGGATAATATTTAAACTAAAACTTAAAATGCAGAAAACATTATAGACATTAGAAACATAATAAATTATAAAATTAGAATAGAAGATGATTTATAAAAATGTATTTTATGAAAAGACTTATATTAAAATAATAGTGTAAAGTTATATGGTTTAATTTTTCTTATATAATCATTGCGTTTATATTTACTATTATTCTATAATATTTTCATAAATTCAATATCTAAATTTTTTTAAAAACCTAGGTGAATGATATACTAGTAATTATAATTAAATAATGTTTCAAAAATCATTTAATGATATGAAACAAATTCCATATTGAAATAATTGTATTATAATTCAACATTAAACATTTTAATATTTATAATATTATGTTTAAAAAATATTTATATATACCCATTTTAGGTAATATTATATATGTTTTACTATGAGGAGTCCAAGGATTACATAGGTGGTACTAAGAGGTGGGTGACTCAATCAATGAAACCCAATATTAGTAAATTCCTCTCCATTTATACTCAATTGATTCAAATCATTAAATTTTTGGTTCCACACAGTCAATTTATATCAATCACACCACATTTGAGTTAATGATAATAGGGAGAGGGGAACATTGGATTTATATGGATCAATATAAAATCATTAACCTTTCCCTCTTGGTTAGACCCCCAACATGGAATCTCCACTATCATATTATTATCGATAATAGTGGTTAAAGAAACATAGTAATTGTTATGTTAGTGAATCTTGGTTATATACCATAATGATCCATATCATCTTCCTTTGTTGGATATACCACCAATAGTCTTATTCTAATAGTTCATCATTAGAAAGTGGGTATACACCCAATTCACAATATCATCATTCTTCTAGTTGATACATTATAGGTTGATCTATTAGTTATACACACATATCATTTTGGGTTTTACTTCCTCCTATACATATATAAATTTTTTTAAGTGATCATCTTGATACTCCTTCAAGATGTTTGGTACTAACAATCAATGATCATATCATGTAGTCTCAAAACTCTCCTAATATATTCAATAAAAGAATGTATCTAGATATTAAAATACATATTACATATTGGATGGAGGTTTTATCAATATTTTTCCCCTCCATGTTTTACAACATTTATGAAAATATTTTTCTTTAATATAAAAAAATGTCTCTTGTGATTATACATCATCAATTTCCTTAATAATTTTTTATGAGAAAATCATTTATTCTAAACATGTTTATACGTTATAACCCTTTATTTGATTTTTATTCATTCACTTACTCTTCATTTCTATGAAATTATATTACTATTATTCTTTCCCATATACAGATCAATATTTTTCTGCGATACTAATGTGTAAGCATATCATTGATGATGAAACACAATTGTCCTTACATTATAATGACTCTTCTATTTTATAATACCCCCCCATTTTGCGAAACTATAAAATTAAAGTAAATAATTTTAGTGGAATATAATCAATATTGATGTAGAATCTTCTAAATCAAAATCTATCATCTATTATTTTTTAAGAATCCATGGTGCAAATCAAAGGATATGAAGTTTCTAGAGTATCAAAATAATATTTTAAAGAGTTTTCTACACTATGTTATCAAACATATGATGTTTTTTAGTAGAGTTCTTCTATTTATAATTCATTAATACACCAGTTGTTTAATTTATAATAGGGGTTTAGAAACCATAATTCTATGATACACCACACTCACTTAGGCAAATCAAACCTACCCAGTCCAGTAGGGTTCCTCCGTCTATTATTTATGCTTTCCCTGAACAACATATCTGTGATCATATGGGTGATATGGATATCATCATCATGCACACATTCTAGGTGTTATGGTTCCTTCTATATCTACCATTGTGAGCTAGAGATTGATATGCCCACCTATATAGTGGATGTGGATCATGTTTTTTGTTTAGGTTGTTTTCTAGTTTTATCTGTTAAAACATTTATAAAATAGTTATCAAATTCCTCCTAAAATTTTGTGACATTTGAATTCTTATTCATGAAACATAATTTTTCCTTTTACATTTTTATTTCAATGAAACAATATCAATATGTCATGAAATTACTTAAATCCTTTATGAAATTAATGATTTATTGATGTATTAAAAAAATAATAAAATTAAATATTTTTTGGCCTTTTTAAATATACTCTATAAAATTTTCACATAATTAAATTCATTTTTTCGCATGAATTTGTGCATTAAGATCATGTCAAAAATTTATACAGTTAAAAAGGATAATTATCCAATCATGAAAAAAAAATCCATAAATTTAATTCATAACATTTCTTCAATGATCACCACATCACTAGAAACACATCAAACACATATCAACACAATATTAAAAAAAAGTGAAACACTTTGCATAAACAATATCCCCTTTTTTCTACATTTTTCAAAATCTCCAAAAATTATAAAATTCAAATTTTTTACTGACATTTTTATTCCCCTTTGAGACAAAGAGATAAAAATGGTAAGTGGGGTCTTCTCATCTATTTTTTTCAGAATATCATCTCTATTGTTTTTAATGGAATAAATTATATCACGTGATACATGGTAGAGAACCATTTATTAATCAACTAGATTCCTATGTTGGATATGACAATTTAATAATCAATAGATAAATAAAAATGTTTTTATATGTTTTCTATGAAAATTACCTCACCCGATACCATGGTCAAATATTCTAAATTATCGAAATAATAATAAAATTTATCAATAACTTGAAAATGGAAATTTTTTAACAAACACATTATAATATTTAGGTTTTCAAGAATTAATCCCCTTTGTATTATATTTTTATCAACCAAAAACCCCCCTTATAAAATTTTCTTCTGAATTAGGGGTGACTGTGTGATTATAATTCCACAAATATCATGTAATCTCACCTCAATGGATTAATAAATTCATCATCAATGAAATTGATTATCTTTATGATCCACAACATGTCTCTATAAAATCCTTTCCTATTATATCATAACATATAAAATAATTGGAAATAAAGAGTATTTGATTAATTCCTTAGCATAAAAATTCAATGGGAGTGTTTTATATCATCTATTCTTTCTTCTTCTATGGATGATCCATAAGAGATTTCATATGTTTTATTATGATGGAATTCATTAATTATTCTCATTTTTATTTTGAATAAATATGATCCTCATGTAGATTGGTTTTAAATTTCATGTATATAAAATTTTATATGAATTAAAACATGTTTTCCATTGAAACATCTTCCTTATGATAACATATGGTACCTCTATTGGTATATTTCTCATGAAATATTTGTTACCTAAATTTTTATTTGATGAATCTATGAACTGAAATTATTTCCTTGGATGTTTTTTCTTAGTTTCTCACTATTCGTTCTTCTTTTTTATTACCACTTCCATGGACATGAAATATTAAACTAGAAGAAATTTTTATTGTGTCTATACCTTCAACTAAACTAGTTAAACAATTTTTTTTTAAAAATTACATTGTAGATTTTAGGTTCCCCATATTTTATGTTTATATTATTTTACACCAAAATAATCCATCTACGGGTTTGTGAGTTTTTATTTTAATGTCTTTCAAGGATATCCCTTTGATGGGTAAGAACATCGCTAATATTTATTCCTGAAAACATCTACAAATTGGGTATTAAAACCAATATTTTCAGAAGAAAAATATTTTCCTTTTTTGGATCTATCAACTCAACAAATAGTGAGGCTTCATTTTTTTATTCTTCAATATTTGTGATGTGTCCTATAACATTGTTTATATCATATTTAACTAGAAGAAATATTATATTTTTCATAAAATGTTATTATTATTTTTAAGATAATTTATTATTAATATAATTTATTATATTTTATCATTTTTCATCTCTAATATTGTTCTTCATCATACCAGCTACATATATTTAATCATTTACAATCAAATTCTTCATCTTCATTTTATAATTAATAGCAAGGAAAATAAATTCTTCTTAGTTTCATTATTTTTACATATATCCTTATTGTATTTTTTTGGAATGGTAATCTATGATCTGATTGAAATCATTATTGAATGTCATCTTCAAAAACATCATAGTTAGTAACAAATAAGTTTCCTCTGATAGAAATTTTACAATATAGGGATCTTTTAGGTGTCCCAGAAAGTGGGAGGGGGCATTGAACCCACATTTTAATAATTCATCTCCTTTTAAAATAAACCTATTTAACTTGTCAGTGTTTTCTTCAAGTTAAATATTATTTCATGTTCTCACATTATGTCCAATAATGGTAATAGTGAGAGGATCACACATTATTTTAATGGTTTAGAATAAAATACCACTCCTTTTCATGTTAGTTAGGCACCAAATCATGTATTATCCACTATAATATTATTTAATATTATAATTTGTTTGGATGAAATTATTTATTAACCCCATAAATACATTATCTACATGATATTTCTTATAACTCCTATAATAAAACACATGAAACATGATTTTCATATCTTTTAATTGTTTTCTTTTACCCGAGCCACGTCATCTACTTGGATTACCCATAGTCACAATCTCCATATTCATCTCAAAGATCCACAATGGGATGATATTTTTATCCGCATACAATTGTTTGGTACATAATTTCTTGTGTACATCCTAAATTACATCATTAATGTGGGTATCAAGACACATTCAACAACTTCAGCAATATACAATAGGGGTTAACTCTATTGGTCTTGAAAATAACCTTTCTTCTTTGATATAAGAATGTCTCAATATCATTGAATACTTCAGGCATAATAGATGAAATCTCTTTATGTTTTTCCCATATAGGTTTCTTTATATGTATGAAAACATTTATTTAAAAAAACTATAACTATTATTCTCATAATATATTTTTAATTTTATTAATTAAATGTGTTATGAATAAAAGATTTATTGTCTCTCAATAAAATGTAAATACCAATTTGTTATTGGATATGTATTTAATCACTATTTTATAACCAAAAATTATATGGTTAGTTTTATTCTTTCATTAAATATCTCTATTTATCATGGATAATATGGGGTGGCCATTTCATCCCCAATACAGCAGAGTATCCATTGTGGTGTAGTGACTCATCCATGGTGTATCACACTCTGATTTTCCAGAACCACAAAGATCCACATCATGATAATGTTATAGTATCAAGTATTATAGACGAAGTCCATGTATCTTGAAATCATTATTATGGTAATTATGATGCTTCCATGTTAAAATTATAAGGAATTGAAGTAGATTTTGTCTCACTACCCAGTTATACATATGAAACCTTGTCAACATCACATAAAAATAACTCAAGATTCATCATTGTATATCATGTGTTATATACATAAAGATTATGAAATTAAATATGTAAATGATAAATCTAAACTATTCAATAATTCTCCCAATAAAAACAATCATAGTCCTATAACCACCAAAACTGATCATGACTGTGAATATCGCATGCATGCTTACTAGAATCATGGAAGGGGAATTTATTGTTTTTTTATTCTATCAATATGGTTATATGTTTAACTACATATATTTTCATTAATCTCAAAAAAAATTATATAATTGCAATTCATTTACATTATTTGTAAACTCTTATTTCGTAAGTGACCTAAAAAACTGGGGTTCATTATTTAAGCATGACTATGCATGAATATAATTGATATGGAATGCGTCAGACTCTCTTACATTTCAAGGGGTAAATATAAAATTTTTAAAAATATAAATGGATTTATATTTGACTAGTAGTATATGAAATATACTTTTTTGTATTCTAAAATCCATCTGTGGTCTAAAAGTCAAAAACGATCCTTTTTTGGACGAAAGAATCAATTAAGTAAATCATAAGACTATATAGACGTATATATAATTTTAACAGAATAAAAAATGTGTTTTGTGCAACTGTCCATAATTATAATTTTTATTAGTTAAACACGTGAATTTATATATCCACACTCCCTCCATGTCTTGTGGATGGATCATGTATTAAAACCTACAACGGTCTCACACACCACCCTCATTGGGGTCCTTTAAAATTGTATTGTTCAACTAGGATCCTCAATGGATGTAATTTGTGTTCCCAGTGCACCATGTGTAAGACCTCATGGGAGCTATGAATCGTATCATCCTATTCTCAATTGGGGAACTATGTTTCATTTATACAAAGACATGGTTAGTTTGAGTTTGATCTGACCACCAAAGGACTGTTTACCCACCACATCAGATTTCAATATATTTCACTAATTGTTTTGTATGACATACATATATGAGATATAAAATTTAACTTAAAATGAAAATTCATCTCAAATAATCTTTATGGAAAATAATATATTTTTTAACCGTCTTCTCTGAATTAAATAATGTTTATATTCAATTATCTTCTTTAAATACAAAAATAAATTACATTTTTTAGTGAAATCATAAAACCAACATGGAAATAAATATTTTTATATCCATATTCACATTATTTAAAACATTGAACACATCATCAAATTTTTTATTCAAATTTCATTAAGCTTTATAATTAGTTCAATCAATCAATACATTTAACAATTATAATTTACAAGCCTGAAATCTAGAGAAACTATATGAATCCATTGACACACCCAAAAAATATTGACACTATATTAACAAAAAATTAAAAAATTTGTATGAATACATTATTCTATGTGTCATAAAATACTTGTAATATATTTTAATATAACTATTTATTTATTTACCTGATTTTATAAAATAAATTTTTATTAACTCATTAATCCCTAGGATACATATTAAATATGTTTATTTTTTTACACATGGATATAATAACATTAATGCATTCATTTTAATATAATTTCAAGCATTTTAAGTATAATATTTGATCATATAAAATAAAAAATTATATAGAATATTTATTGTTTTTGGGAATATCACTATGGTAGAAGTTGAATATCTATCAAAAAATAAATTTATAATATATTAATTCAAAAACTATATATATCATTTATAATTATAAAGAAAGAATTATTTTGAGAATATTTTTATATTAATATAAAATTATTATATAAGTAAATAATTAATGATCCATTTTAATTAAATGATATCATATCATATATTATATATTTTAGGAGATTTTGATTATAAAACCATAGTTGGAAAAATATTGATAAGTCTCAATAGAAGATAACATCCAGAAATTTTGATAAAGTAAACATTTAATGATTAATTGTTTTGACATCCCATTCTGGATACAAAAAAGTTGATATAGGATCTTACACATATTAACCTAGGTTAAATCATCCTAAAAATGATTTTCAGTTGTTATATATATCATATATATGTTAACATTAATGTTTCATATCAACAAACTTGGTTCAAAACTCTGGGGGATATGGTTTTATTAAGTCTCATTTCGTTTTATAATAATTATTTTGGGGTTGATTATATAATAATAAAAACTATTTATAGTAAATTACGTTGGAATGCATATAATTAGACCTTGAATAGAATTGGTTATCCAGAAGTATATATAAAATCAGAAAAAATATAAATCATTTTTTATTTTTAGAGGATTTCACACTGATTTTTGATAACTGATACTCACAGTCTATGTTTATGTTTTATCCATTTGTTGTAAATAAAATGATTCATGTGAAAAAACCCATGAAATAAACACAATCCTGATAAAACATATGGAATGGTAAAAAGCATGAAAATTTTTATTTCTATGCTCACCAAATCAACTAAGGTATAATTTTTTTATGAATCACATGATCATACAAAATTCATAAGAAAGGAATAATTCTCCATTATTTATTTCATGAGTAAATATTCACCATAATTTAGTGGGTCATATAATTCATTTAATTATGCGTTATTTATTAATCCTATATAGAATATATTTTATTTTCTCTAACTCTCAGAAAACGAGAAGGAATTTTTTGAAATGTATTTTATTTAAGGTAATATGCTCAGTGGTGGGATATAATAAATAATATGAGACAATAGTAAAAAATATAGTCCATGAAAAAGGGAAATTTTAAGAAATAATTTTTAGTAGATATTTTTTTTTGAAATAATATCATTAAATGGAAAGGGAGTTAATGGATATAAATAACAATGAAAATGGAAATTTTTTTAAAATTTGGGACTATTTCAATGAACTTTTATGGTATTCACCTAGGTTTATCTTCGAACATTAAAGAAAATTTTATGGATTATTTAGTGGGATTAAAAATAAATCTGACAGGAATTACATATTATAAAAATTTGTATGCATAATTAAACTATATAGTGTTCTCTGATGGTAAAAATTTGTGTTTGAGATTCTTATTGTTCACATGGTTTTAGGTCCATAATATTAAAAATATATATTTCTGGGGAGAATAAAATTTAAAAAACCATCATGAAATGGAAATTAATGTTCCTTTATTCCAAATGTTTGAAAATAATAATATGGGTAATTATTTCTATGTAATTATTAAAGCTTTCATGTTTTGAAGATAAGCTCAAAAAAACATGAATGTCGATGATATGAGAAGAATTATTTAATGAGTAGAATGGAGAGAAATCTCAACTTAATATATCAAAAAAGTATAAAAATATAATTGAATATAGAAATAAAATTACTCCATGTATTACAAAAATACAATTTTTAATTAGTATAGTATGTAAAACATCCTCCTATGAATTAGAAAAAATGGAATCCGTATACAATCAAAACATCTAAATTTAGTTCAAAAGAATGAATTTTTGAATGGAGTACTATAATGTTCTAAACATCAAAAAATATTGTAATTCTTTTATCTTGTACCCAATATTTTATATCCAATTAATTGTATATGTGTTACAATTATCCACCTCGATGTTTGTATATTTTTTTATCAGTGAAAACATATGATGGATTCATGATTTCTTCTCATGTTTATAACTCCAAATTGATAGAAATAATTTGGATTGTGATTCCTGAAAATAATTTGATTCTACCTATATATGATTTTTTTGTGATTTTGGGAAGGGATTATATCTATCTTAATAAACCCCTTATCAAATTTTATGGAAAGAAAATCATCATTGATATTCCAAATAGAAATATAATCGTCAATCTATGTGAGTTTGAAGATGAACTTTCTAGGGAAATTACATTACATATATGGACCATACGTCCATATAATGAAGAGTATTTATCTAAATTGGATGTGATGAAACTAAAAATGTATATATTATAATTTTTTATTAATATATAGACAATATTATAAAGGTATTTTATGTTGTTTTTGAAATCATGAGTTTGAATTTTCAATAGAATTCATTCATAGTGGTACAACATTTTCAATTATTCTATAAGAAAGGCCCCAACTGAGTTTGTTAATGTAAGAAGAAACATAGGTGATATTAATAGAATATTTTAAAATATTTTATTGTGTCACAATGTTATGATCCATTTCTTTTAGTTATGATAAAAACATGTTTCAATGATTCTTTTTATTGATTATAATTATTATAAGAAGATCACATACAAGAAAAGTATTATCTACCCCATATTGATGACATTTTTGATAAACTATACAGACCTCTATACATTTATAGACTATTAATTGAAATATATATATATAATGAAGGGTATAAAGGGTATATAAACCCAACAAAAACTTCTATACAATGTATGGACATTAAAAATTTACAGTGACTTTATTTTGGCATACAAATACTCCCATTGTGTATGTAGATTAAATGAATATTGTTTGTAGATATTACCATGATTAGTTTGTGGTTCTATTATTATATAATATTTTAATATATATGAATATAAAGGATTGGTATGAGGATTATTTTATGATTTTCTTTATTACCCTGAGGAAGGATAATTTTAATTCAAAATTTAGAAGGTATAAATTCTTGTTACAAAATGAATTATCCTTGTATCATGTAATTCAGAGAGAGGGAATATCGAGGGATCCATTAAAGATAAAAGTTGTTGGAAAAAAGGAATGACCAATCATATTTCATATAAAAAATGTTTTTTTATGATTTAAATGAGAATACTGATTCTTTGTGATTAATTTTTCAAATAAATCAAATTCAATACCATAGATGACCAATAAAGGATATATTCTCATTTGAGAAAATTATTGTGTGTAAAATTTTTAGGATATCATGTTGTGGTTGGTCAGTGAGCGGGTTATTACAATACCCTATTGTGGCGAAGAGGTTTTTTATAAGCCTTGATTCATCAAATAAGGTACTAGGATATGTTCTTTGAAAGAATTACGTGTTAAAAGAGTTTGCATTATGAAAATTGATGATTTTTGAGAAAAAATATAGGACTTGTGATTTATATATAATAGTGGTAAATTTTTTATTGAAAATATGTTTAATTATCATTATATTGAATGTTTTGATATATATATATATATAGACCTTAAATGTTTAGGTAAATATTAATATAGAATTATACAAATATAGGCCAATGAAGATAATATTTGATCAATGATTATAGGGTTTTAATTATACTACAACCCTAAAAGGTGAACAATGAGGTTGGTGCTATGAGTTAGAAGGATCACAAAATCATGTGTAAGATGGTGATTGAAAAAAATATTCATTTATAGTTAAGATATAGTGCTCAAATCCTTGGGAAATTAGAGAAATACCATCATTCTAAAATGAGTGGTTAACTATAATTAAATTTGAATATTAGAGAAGTTAAGACCTATGATTTTTAATTATATCATATGATATGGAATTTCTATAGTTTTACCATGATTTAGTGATATGATTTTGGAAATAGATCTATCTTCCTCTGAAATAACTATAAAATAAAGAGATATTGGATGAATAAAATATGTTTTAATACAATACCCATAATATATATAATTTTTTTATTTATATCCCTATGTAAATTTGTTGTGGGACAATATGAAACGTTACAATACATATATCATATTTTGATACCTGGTTTGTTAGTAAGATGAGGTTAAATATTTGAATAATAAGGGGATGACGAAACCATGGCCCCTATCTATATAGAAATGGGGAAACATCAACATAGAATGTACAGTAGGACTACCCAAATCATATAAATTAAATAACACCAGTTTAATTGTATTCAATTTCCTTGCGAAGTATGAAAATTTCATTTACATAAAATTATGATTATCACTTGACCACCTTTTCAAAATATACCCTATGTTGTGGGGATACATGGAGTACAAAATTCAATTGTATTTGATATGGATATTAGGATGAAATCATTTTTATATATAAGTATATTTTATACATTGAATCTGTATATACTCATTGAAAATTTATATAGTACTCATATAGATGGTTATCCTGAGAAGACCATTTAAACAAAATATGTTTCAGTGATGTATTTAAATATAATTTTAGAGGTGGGTGAAAATGATTCCTTTATCTGGTTGAATTATTATAAATTAATATATTTACCCAAAAATTAATATGAACCATTAGGAATCCTTATATAAAATGAAGTGCACTTTTTCAAGATTTTGGGACCATAAAAATGAATCTAAGAAATTGGGAATTGAAAAATCAGAAGAAATAAAATAGGATGTTATTTACATTTTGTAGATGATTAGGGTAGCCAAGAGATAATAAAAATGTCTTAATGAAAATTGAATGAGACATATCTAAATTTTCATTGGTGAAAATATATTCTTTTAAATAACTAATTGTAATAATATTATGTGAGTTTTAATGAATTGGAAGATGAACCTAAGATATATCATTCCCTTTTAGAATCTCAATTAAATCGATATGGTTTCTTTTCCCATAGATCATTCACCTTATATTTCCTAGGTTTATGATGGGTTATAAAAATATCTTCTAAAGAATTAATCCATTGCATATACTATTCTAGTATGATTTACCACCAATACAGTATATTAATAATGATGAAAACCCGTTGGAGTTTTGAGTTTCAATAGATAATGTGTGGTGAAACAAGACTGCTCACAAGGATAAATAGTATTGGAAAAATACATAATTTGAGGAAGAAATTTGGGAACTCTATGATGTAATGAGATCAAAATATCATAACTCTTGGGTTTATGTTATGAAAATTTCAATGTTAAATGTTTAATTGTGTATATTATTACACTATTTTATTCTTGGATATAATTCCCTTTAATATATTTTATGTTCTCAATATGTTTTAATATATTTAAAATTAAAATTATTTGAATATTACATTTTTACTATAAAATTTGAAATATTATTTTAATATTTTAAATGAAATATAATTAGTATAATCAATTATTTTTTTAACAAGTAATACTTAAATAATTATAGGCTAAACATAAATATATATTATTTCAAAACATTATTTTATTATATTTTTCTTAAATGATATTTTCTATTATTTGGCGTATTAATGTAATAAGAAAATTTTTTTTATCCATGTATAAAATAAATAATCATTCATAAAATTATTAACAAATGGTTAGATATAACAAATAAAATCATTTCAAGGTGAAATTATTTATTTTTTATAAATATGTTTTTATTCATGTAATGAATTTTATTTCTATAATTGAAAACTATTACTATTGATTATTGATTTTAATTAAATTTTTATAAACTTAATTTTAAAAAATAATATATTTTCCATCTAATAGTTTTTATATTGACGTGAATGACAATAAAATAATTTTTAGGTTTAATAATAAATTTTTTGTAAAACTATTTTCCAGTGTTTTCTGTTTGGATATTAATATTAATTTGAACCAACTATAGGATTTGAAAAATTTAAAATCATTTCAAAATTTTTGATTGGAATTATAAATATTATTATATAAATTAATTATAATTCTTATCTAAAATAAATTGTTCATGTGGTAATTATCTTATCCCACCAATTATTTAAATTTAATTTTTCTATTTTAAATATAAATTCATATGAAATTTGACCTAAAAATGTCTAAGTGTTAATAATTTCATAACTCAGTTTCATTTAAATGGGTTTTATTATGTCTTCATTGGTTTTGATATAGTATGTTTACCTATGTGTTGGATATTTAATATATCCATCCAATATTATGATTTTTATTCAAAGAGAGACTCAATACAAAAAAGAGGAGGAGAGGCAACCCCTCCTACGGGGGTCGCAAATAATGATGATCGAGGGCATCACTCTGAATGTGATTCACCCCCTCTGGTTTAAATAAAGACAAATTACTGAGAAAACAAACTGGTGCCCCTCGGATTGTAATAGAATCCATGTAGTCCGCCACTTTATTTCCCTCGCGCCATGTGTGTGAAACTCTAATGTTACTTTTGGGGAGGGTCTTGCATTGTCTAATAGTGTATCAAATCGACCAGGGAGTAGTGCCCTTACCATACAGAGCATCATGGATGATCATCGAATCTGTTTCCAAGTGAGTGATGATAATGCCCCTTTGTTTACACATAGATAATCCTGTAAGAACCGCCCCAGAATGTGCCTGAATCGCATTGCCACCCCCAAAATGTGATGATAACGCCATCACCATGCTCCCCCTGAGGACACGGATGACTCCTCCACCTCACATATCTCCCCTTTCCCAAGAACCATCAATGTTAAGCTTGAGTCAGAACTCTGGATGGACCCAGCCAACCCATCTCCCATGGTTCCCGTGACCAAGCTGACGCTCCTCCCTCGGAGTGAACTGTAACGGACTAAAGGAAGGCGAATCCCTCCCAACACCATCCTGACAAATAAGCTCAATCAATAAACACCTGGTTCAGGTCACAATTACTCTACCAGAGGATGAGCTTCCCTCAAACCTAGCACGGTTCCTAGCTTGCCATAACGTCCATCAACCCGCATTAAAAATGATGGCCCGTGCTTCAGCCTCCACTGCCGACCCACTGGTCTTCTAGAACCAACTCTCCATAAACTTCTCATTAGTAACGTCTAGGGAAGAGTAACCAGTGAAGACTCCAAGAAAACTCCACACTTGCCTCACCTAATCTCCATCAAAGAATAAGTGGTTCGTGATTTCTTCCTTTTTATTCACACAACAGTAACAGTAGGAGGGCATGTTAATGCCCAGCCTATTAATGTTCTCATCAGAGGGAATGGCCTTATTACGGATCCTCCAAGTTAGGAAGTTAAATTTTGAGGGAATTTTGCTGCACCAAACCATAACGTTCCACCTCTCCTACTGCCCTGATATTCTGTTACTCCTGCAAAAGTCCTTCATGCTAAACTTACCATAGATTAAAGGAGTGTAGACACACCTATCTTGCTCAGAGTTAATAATAACCAAATCAAACACTGCTTGTTGTGGTTCTTCCAGAATATACCTAAAAAACAAAGGAGGTAAACTTGCCTCCCAGAAGGAGATTGGGTGAGCAGGAACCAAGGATACCCCAACATGTTACCAGACCAGTTGTGATACCAGAATAGGATATTCCCCTCCACAAAGATTCATATTGAATGCTGAATGAGGCTCGGAATGATGGTGCAGATCGAAGACCACAACCGCGACCCCCTGCCCTAATGAGTCATAGCGACAGACTTATAAATCTGCGACATATGTCTCCCCCATAATGTGCGTTCTTCTATGACTTCCAAAGAAAGATTCGCATGCATGGCCTAGAAGGTGAACCCCATGCTCTAACCATGGATGCCTCCTTCACAAATTGGTCGAGCCATCTTCTGCTATGACACCCATTGTCTCCTCCACTTGGATAGAGAATACCAGATAAAAAGATCCAGAACTCTATCAATGGACCTAGTAACAACTTTAGGAACACTAGTAGATGCCAAAGCATGCACTGGAATTGCAAAGAGAACACTATTCACAAGTGTGATCCATCCCCCAAAAGATAAGAAGTGATTTTTCCAGTTTGTAATACGATCCAGTATCTCATTCACCACATTGTCGAAGTCTCTAGTTCGCAGCCTGCTTGAGGAAACCAGGGTTCCCAAATATTCCATGGGAAAAGATCCTCGATTCATGCCCATCTCCCTGCTCATACGAACCACCCTACTCGGACTGGATGTGTTAGAAACATAAAAGATTCTCTTCTCTCTGTTAACCATCTGATCACTCCAATGGAAATACTCCGCAAGAATCATGTTAAATGCAATGATGGATCCCCACCCGCCATTCATAAAAATAATCATGTCATCAGCATACATATGATGTGATGTTGAGGGCATTATGAATTTCCTGTGAAAAGGAAAGATCTCCGTGTTGTACACCCCATTGTTGATCATCCTGCTCAGAGTGTCCTGCATAAGTGTAAATATGCTCAGGGATAGAGGGAATCATTTCCGCAGCCCATGAGTGGTCTTGAAGAATCCATGAGTTCTCCCTATAAACGAAACAACCATCCATGGAGAGAAAACGCACCTGAAGATGATATCACAGGCCCACCAGGAGACCCCCATCGTCTCCAGGGATCTATTTATAAATCCACACTCCAACCGATCATATGAATTATTCATATCCAGCTTAACAGCCACTTTAGAGCCATGTGATTTGGTGTTCAGGTCTCTCAACATCTCATGAGCCATCAGCATTGCCCCCTGCATCAAACGATCTTTGACAAACCCATGTTGTTCCAACGGAATCTATCATGGAAGCATGCTTGACGGCCTCCGGTTATTGATACTCGATAATATTTTATATAGGAAGTTTCACAAGCTCACTGGCCAATAATGGGAGAGGGAAGACGAGTCTCTTATCTTCAGAAGGAGAACCAGATATTGTATATCCACTGGTGTTTTATAGATTTAAATTATATACAGATAATATACTCTTTGGTTAATTACTACATTAATGTTATGTTTTTTTGTAATGGTTTATTTCACTGTCTCATATTAATCAAGATTGTTTATGCATGTATTTCAATTTATGGAAAAAAATACAAAATGACATAAAAAAACAATTTAATATTATTCTTTTATGTATATTCATAAATTTATAATGTAATTTTAAAATTGTTTTTTCTTTGGAGATTAAAATAATTTATAATTTTTTTATGAAATCCAACCTCATTTTTCACTTAGTCGAGAAGTCATTTCTTTCCCAAAATTATTCTCTAGAATTTATTACGATTTGTTTAAAATACATCAAATAATTTATTAACGTATTTTTAAAAAATGTTATTCTTTTTAAAAAATGTTTTTAAATGGATATTATTATTGATTTATAAAAAATATAAATTGGGATTTTCAAAAAATACGAAAAGAATCTTTTTTACACATGTACATCATATATATAATTTCCCATAGTCATGGAAAATAAATGTTTCGTTGAATGTGTTAAATGAATCAATGTTTATATTAAAATAAATTTATGTTCAAAATATTTTGTGAAAATTTAGTTTTAGTATCATTTCCATGTTTAAAAAATATTTTTATAAATAATGTTTTAATAATATATTTATATTATTTCTCATCGTTATTGAAAACAATCCATTATTTTAATTATACACTATTTGTGATATGTTATATTGAAACTATTAATATTATTTATATTCATGGTTTATGATCACTTTGATCATGGATGGAATTTATATTCACATTCATCATTCATTTTTATTTTAATTAAATGTCCCTATAAATAATAACATTTTTCTGATAATAATAAAATATATTTCCCCAAAATAACATAATTACTTATCATGGATATGTGTATTTAACAAACAGTATATTTCCTATATAGATAAATTTCTATATTGAATGTTATTTTTTATCTAGTGAAATATTGATAAATCTTTATTCATTAATCAATAGATTTATTTGATGATAAGTCATATAGTTCATAGAATATATCATTTTTTCAATATATGTGTGTTCCCAACACTTTTTTAAGGTTCATGCCCTCTATTGGGAGATAATGATTATTTCTTTACCACCATTCTTTCTTTTTGCAGCTATCATCCATCACTTCAAAAAAAATGTTTTCTCCTTGTTCAAAATGGGATATTGGGATGTCAGTTCTTCCTACCATGGATTTCTCTATGGAACTCATTTCCTAGTCTAGGTATCCCTCATATAATTTTACATTGTTAAAGAAACATATTCAAAATTCCACCTCTTTATAGATTCCATGTTAATTACATTATTTCTATGAGGATATTCTGATCGTTCATGTCTTTGAAGAAATATTCGGTAAAGATACTAGTCACGTTGTGGCATCTATGGCATGTATGGCCGCATAAAAAATAGAGTACAAGTATTCTCCATCATCATTGGTATTATCAAGGGCATATAAACTTGTGGATTCCCATGGATACTACAGTTTGTCTTATACCAGAAGAACATCTTTGAAGATTTCATCTTCGTTCCATGTTTAATAAGGGGTATACCATGAGTTTTACTTCTCATAGAGATGGACACCAGGAGCATAACTTCATAGGGTTTTATTAGAAATACGATGTTAAACATGGTGTAGGCAATGAGTTTAACATTCTATGGACTTTGATTGGACTCCACAATGGGATACTTAGGGAGAAGCCAACAAAAATGGGATTACCAAATTAATATACCATAACACCTTAAAGGATCGATCCCTTGATTGTATTAACAATAAATTAATGATGTCACACCATGAATGATGATATAAACACCACAAATGGAGGATTGAAGAGAGTACACCAGAAGGAGGGGGGTACCAATAACTTCTATTGGCTGGGATTGAACCTCACATGGGCATCCTGCGTACCCTCTATAAAATATAGGGATCAAAAAATATGTAGTTAGAGGGGTTGATTTGGGAAATGAACATGGTTAGTATCCCATCGCAACAGGGGAACCCCTGGTAAGATAAGGGAGAATTGTTTGGTGACATTTTATGGTTATCTTCCTAAATAAATGGAATAATCCCACTATGATGTGGTGGTCCATATATGAGAATTTATAGATGATGGAGGGAAAAATTATGTGGATGGTGAATGAGATGGAATTGAGATGAAGAAGATGATTGTGTTGGGAATAAACATCGTGTAGGTTTCCTATATATCCCCATAACGTCGAATCTATTTCTGTAACGACCCACGCTTTACATACATTGTTAATACATCAAAATTGAAGCACACTTATTACAACATATGACAAAACCACAAAGGACCGTATAGGTATAGTGTCTTTAGAAACTGGAAACATAAACAACTGGTTCATAAATCTTCTACAGTGTCTTCAATTTATTTCATCATATCTAGGGTCCCTTTTAGCATATTCTACTTAATATCCATCTTCCTGACCTGGGGAAAAGAAAACATAAAAGGGTGAGCTCAAATGCTCAGCAAGGGCAAATAAAGCAAATAAAAATCATATCATATCTTTATGAAAATCAAAACCTGCAAAAGAGATCATAATATCTTAACATGGAATAAATCATAGAAGTGAAAATGAGATCCCCATAATCATAACATAAAACTTGAAACTTTGTGGCATGCACACATAATCATGGAAAATCATTTCTTGTTAGTCATGACTCATTGCCAAGACTATCTTAATGGACAAAGTCCCTTTCTGAACCGAGTTCACTCCTCGTTTCAGTCTTGTATCACTGAACCGAAATAACCTTCTGTTCCAGCCATGTCTATCTCATTAGATATAAAGTCTTTACCCAATGCATTGGAGGGAGATATAGGTCCCACCCATTTATAATGAATCTTTTCTTATGTGTGCCACATAATCATAAAACATACATCATCGCATAACACATGTAACAAAAATGGGATTCTTGAAACATCATGACATCATAAATCAATTCATATAAGATAAAGGAATTCACAAAAATAATTCCATCACAACATGATCAAATCAATGTAATAATAGGGATAAAAACATAACCCTTTTATTATCTTAGATGGCAAATAATTTTGATAAAATACTTGAACTCCATTCTTGAGGAAAATATCCTTTCTTCTTCAAAAACATTTTTCCTTTCATAGCATGTCATACGACTTTAAAATAAAAGAAGTTGATTAAAAATAAACTTGAAAACTTGTAAAGGAAGCTTCTTTGAAGTAATGTTTTAAAAATCCATTCATGCCGTATAAGTTAAAAAAAACATTCTTCGTACTTTTGTCGGAAAAGTCAAAAAGTACCTCGTACGGAAAAACGACAAAAGATTCCTTTCATATTCTTTACTAAAAACTCACCTAAGGGTAAAATTGGATTTAAAAAATTGCAAGTGGATGGAAACAATATTACATATTGAAGAAACATGGATTTGGATGATAAAATACACCCCAGTAAATACCAACGTATAAACAATCTCGGATAAAAATGAGATTGTGATATTTCCCTTACCTTAGGTCCGATTTGCTTTGTTCGTGTCCGAAGCTCCTGTATAATGGTTTAAATAATGTTATTGACTTATTCCAGAATCATACATATTGATATGAGATCATATATGGTCATATTATTAGCTTCATGTTAGTAATATTTCATTGTTACTTGTTACTCGGGTCTTTATAACTTTTTGTTCTTATGCGTGTTTTGTCGAATAAATTCTTATTCTTATCTTTAGGTTATAGATAATTCATTTCCATAATGGTATTAGTGTAGTATATACCATATTCATTCATTCAATTCATTTATATAATCATTATGAAATGAAGATCATGTAGAACGAGTCGCATCACATCGTGGAGACGGTATTCCGTACGTACGCACGAGTGATGATATCGTTCCTATGATCGTGGAATTGTATTGGAGTATATATATATATTATTTCAGTATCAATATTACTTAATAATAATCATATATAGTTACTCATTACACCATTATACCCATCCTTGTAAGGTGATGGTGGAAAATAGATTACACCACGGCGTGGAGACGGTATTCCGTACGTACGCACGCGCGGTGATTTCATTTTTCCGTAGGATGGATAGAAGGTGAATTAGGGTTGTTTCATATTTATAATAACATATCAGTATGTAAGTAATACTGATGTTATTACTTTATCATGAAACAACTAAATAAGAAGAAGTTGAAGAAGAAAGAAATTGAAAAGATCGGTAATGGATATTACCTCTTCTTTGAAACGCCTCTTTGAATCCTCCACTTAAGGAACTAAGATTGGTCTTTGGAGAAGACCAGGACCTCTAGGATTATTCTAGGGAAGTGGAGAGGAGAAAATGGCAGGGGTTGGCCGAGCTTGAGTGCTCAAATTGGTGTGAGGAGGAGGGGGAGGAGGTGCCCTTTTATAAGGGAGGAGAGGGGCACCTTAGGAATATCTCAAAATATTATTTTATATTAAAGTCAAAATAGGTTTATAATGGTTCCAAAGGGTCTTATTTCGAAGCTAAAGTGGGGATGGGTCGAAATACTATCAACCAATAGGATTTAGACAAGTTTAGGGTATTATTTTAACCTTATCAATTAGATTTAACTCTAAGTTAATTAATTTAACTTTTACCGTGTCTTTTTGTTTTCTTTCACTATATGGTTAATACACTTACTATAACATGCCAAACGAACCCCAAATTGTTTATTATTAATATATATATCCTTATCTAAGTCATTTGCTTGAACCGTAGATTTTTAGGAATAAAATAACAATTAATAATATAATATTTGATTTAAAAACTATTTTGTGTCAATTTTGACACTATTTGATATATGATTTTTTGTGAAAGTCATAACAGAATTATATGTTCGAACCAAGTTGATTAAATCAACAATAATATATCATAGTAACCTATAAAATTAGTGAAATTCATAAAAAGTCTCAAATTACATTTATTTTGGTATTTATATTATCAATTTTGTCAATATTTCATTAATAAGATAATTACTGCATCATCTTTGTGTCATAAATAAATTAAATTATTTGATGTCTAAAAATTACAAATAAAATACCATCATGTAGGAAATAGTTTTAGCTTTCTAATGAATATTTACAATCTAATTTATCTTATGTATAACCCCATATTAAAAAATGATTTACTTATTAAACTTTGATTTTAACTATTTTAACCCTTCTTTAAATAAATTAATAATAAATGTCCTAATCTAATCCAAGTGGGCCTAAATGGTCATATTTTATTCCTAAGTTTGTTTTTGGTTGAATTACACTTGTCCAATAGAATTAGGACATGTTTTAGGGTAATATTGATATCATATTTACCCTTAGTTACCCTATTTACTATTAACCGCGGTAAAAATAGTAAAAAGTTACTATTCACCAAAAAATTATTTTCATCTCATTGAACCACATTTTAGTCCTTGATATTAACCGTGTCTCTCGGATTTTTGAAATTCCATTCACAGAAGCGGTAAAATTAATTTTTATGCAAAATTCAGTTTTTAACCTACCACTTAGTGGTTTCACTATTCATCAAAAATTGAAAGTTTTCATAAAAATACCAAAATTTCACCCTAGGCTAATTTCGATATTCTGAGTCCAAAAATGAAGTCCATTTTGAAAAATAAAATTTATAAAATTTTAAAAAGTGGTTATTACTATTCATAACGGCTAGTTTTAATAGCATATTGTTGTTTAGTGAAACTCGGTATTGCGTACGACGCAAGCTATCAAGGAAGGTCGCGATTGCGTGCAAAGCAAGCCAAGAAAGTATTGTGTAGAAAAAGATTCCTTTGATGGTTTATATAACATAAAAGTCTCGGGTGTTACATTCTACCCCCCTTAAAAAGAATTTCGCCCTCGAAATTCGTCACTTTGTAACAAACAAATGAGGATACTTCTCCCTCATCATATCCTCAAGCTCCCATGTAGCTTCTTCAAGTTTGTGGTTCCTCCATAAAACTTTCACCAAGCGAGTGGTCTTGTTTCGTAGGACTTTTTCGCTACGATCCAGAATCACTATCGGCTGTTCTTCATAAGAAAGATCTTGCTCCAGCGGTACAACTTCTGAGCTGAGTACATGTGAAGGATCTGGTATGTACTTTCTCAGGAGAGATACGTGGAACACATCGTGAACTTGAGAGAGATTCGGTGGAAGCGCCAATCGGTAAGCTACCTTCCCAACACGATCCAGTGTTTCAAAAGGACCGATATATCTAGGGCTCAACTTCCCCTTCTTTCCAAATCTCATAACCCTCTTCCAGGGAGATATTCGTAAGAACACTTTATCACCCACTTCAAACTCTAGGTCTTTTCTTCGGTTGTCGGCATAACTTTTCTGTCGACTCTGAGCTGCTCTTATGTGTTGTTGAATAGATCTGACCTTTTCTGCCATTTCATCAACGAGATCAGGTCCTAATAGCTTTCTTTCCCCAACTTCATCCCAGCAAGTTGGAGTCCTGCATTTCTTTCCATAGAGAGCTTCATAAGGAGCCATCTGAATACTGGAGTGAAAGCTATTATTATAAGAAAATTCCACCAAAGGTAGGTGTTGATCCCAACCTCCTTTGAAATCCATAGAGCAAGCTCTCAACATATCTTCTAGGGTTTGAATTGTTCTCTCAGACTGACCGTCTGTCTGGGGATGATTAGCAGTGCTGAAACTCAACTCTGTATCCAGAGTATGCTGAAGACTTCGCCAGAACTTCGAGGTAAATCTCGGATCTCGATCAGATATAATAGAAAGTGGTACTCCATGCAATCTTACCACTTCCTTTATATATATCCTGGAAAGATGATCTAGAGAGAAATCCTCTCTAATAGCAATGAAGTGTGCAGACTTTGTAAGACGATCAACTATGACCCAGATAGCATTATTGCCTTTGGATGTTTTAGGAAGTCCTGTGACAAAGTCCATAGTGATGTTTTCCCATTTCCATTCGGGTATGGGTAATGGTTGTAACATCCCCTTAGACTTCTGTCTCTCAGCTTTAACTTGTTGACAAACCATGCATAGAGAGACATATTCAGCAACATCTCTTTTCATGCCATCCCACCAGAAGTACTCTTTCAGGTCCCTATACATCTTCGTGCTTCCAGGATGAATAGAGAATGAAGAATTATGAGCCTCATCCAGCAGCTCTTTCTTTAATTCGGGGATGGGAGGAATGCAAACCCGATTCCTGAACTTTATTATCCCATCACAATCAAGGTTGAATTCAGGAACATTTCTCACCTTCTTTTGTAACTCGACATCTTCTTTCTGTGCCTCTTTAATCTTCACATGTATAGATGGTTGAACATTCATTTGAGAAAGATAATATTTTTCCCCTTCCATTATAATTCCAAGATCCATCCTTTGTAAATCCATAAATATTGGATCTTTTGTGATCCTCATCATGGATAAACTAGCATGGTCTTGTCGACTTAATGCATCTGCCACCATGTTTGCTTTCCAAGGGTGGTAATGGATTGAGCAGTCATAATCCTTAATCAGCTCCAACAATCTTCTTTGGCGCATATTCAGCTCCTTCTATGTGAAAATATACTTTAAACTTTTATGATCAGTATACATATCACACCTTTCACCATAAAGGTAATGCCTCCAAATCATTAATGAAAAGATTACCGCAGCCAACTCCAAATCATGTGTTGGGTAATTTTGCTCATGGATTTTCAACTGTCGTGAGGCATAAGCTATCACCATATCATTTTGCATAAGAACACACCCCAATCCCTTCTTGGATGCATCACTGTAGATCACAAACCTTTCTCCACTACAAGGCAGTGTGAGCACAGGTGCACTGGATAACCTTATTTTCAACTCCTTGAAATTCTCTTCACATTCCTCTGTCCAGATAAACTTAACTCCTTTCCGAGTCAACTTGGTGAGTGGATTAGATAATCGTGAAAAATCTTTTACAAAACGTCGATAATATCCAGCCAAACCAAGAAAACTTCGGATCTCAGTTACTGTTGTTGGTCTTGACCATCTTTCGATAACCTCTGTTTTTGCTGGATCCACAGATATCCCCTCTTTTGAGATTATGTGACCCAAAAATGCAACTTTTTGAAGCCAAAATTCACACTTGGTCAATTTGGCATAAAGCTTCTCCTTTCTCAGGGTCTTCAATATAATTCTCAAGTGATCTTCATGCTCTTCCTTGCTCTTTGAATAGACAAGAATATCATCTATAAAGACTACCACAAATTGATCAAGATAGTCTCTAAAGACTCTATTCATTAGATCCATGAAGATAGCAGGGGCATTAGTAAGACCAAATGGCATCACTATAAATTCATAGTGTCCATACCTTATACGGAAAGCCGTCTTTGGTATATCCTCCCTTTTGACCCTTAATTGATGATACCCTGAATGAAGATCAATCTTGGAAAAGTATTGAGCTCCGCGTAGTTGGTCAAATAAGTCATCAATGCGTGGGAGAGGATATTTTTTCTTGATAGTGATCTTGTTAAGTTCTCGATAATCAATGCAGAGTCTCATTGATCCATCTTTCTTCTTAACAAATAGAACAGGTGCTCCCCAAGGTGACGCACTAGGGCGTATGAATACCTTATCAATATTCTCTTGGAGTTGCTTCTTCAATTCCTGCAACTCAATTGGGGCCATTCTATAAGGTGTCTTTGAAATAGGAAAAGCACCCGGTTCGAGTTCTATTGAAAACTCAACTTCACGATTTGGTGGAAGACCCGGTAATTCCTCCGGAAAGACATCATCAAACTCCCGTACAATGGGCATATTCTTAATCGTGAGTTTCTCACCAACTATTTGAGATAAATAACCTTCATTTAGTGGAATCAATACCCATAAGATGGAAGAAATTTCCACTGGAAGGTTATGTTCATCCTTGCATTGATAGACGATCGTAGGTTGATCTGGAATATGAAATGTGACTTCCCTTCTTTGGCAATTGATATGAGCTCCATGTAGAGAAAGCCAATCCATGCCAAGAATCACATCAAATTCCACTAAAGGAAGGATCACAAGATTTGCAGGAAGCACTTTCCCACAAACTTCGATCGGAGAAGAGTTATAAACTTCTGATGCGATTGATGTGCCATTAGGTGTTGTCACAGCTAACTCAACATCTAATTGTTGAGGTAATACGGTGATACCCTTAGAAAATTTTTCAGAAATAAAAGAGTGGGTGGATCCAGAATCAAATAAAACATTTTCTACTTTAGAGTGGATGGTAAGTGTACCTTTCACCACATCGTTATCGTACTCCACATCGCTGATAGAAATTGCATGTGACTTTCCTTTGTCTTTAGCCTTAAGAGTTTGTTGACGTCGACCATCATCATCAACCCTTGGATTTGGGCATTGATTGGCATAATGCCCCATCTCCTTGCACTTGAAACATTGAAGTGTAGTAGGTTCATTCTGTGTATCCCTTCCTTTGTTTGCATCATTAGACATCTTCTTCCCATTATCACGGCATTCAAATGCCCGATGACCTTCCTTTCCACATTTAAAACATTTACTTGTCCCTTTAAGACAACTCCCTCCATGTTTCTTTCCACACTTTGAGCATAAGGGAAAGTTCATCTTCTTTTCCGTGTGCTCTTTAGATTTTTCTTTTAATTCCATCTTCCTCTTCTTATCAAACCCATGTGACTGATGGGTTACTCCAATCTCCATCTCGACTTTGAGAGCACATCGAACGATTTCCTCGTAGCTATTGAAGTCCCTTATGGCTAAAGCCCTTCGAAGACTTGGTTTTTAGCCACTAAAGAATCGATCGATCTTACTCTCAGGTTGGATAATAATACCAGAAGCGTACCTTGCAAGTCTTGTAAAATTTGCTTCATAGGTACTAACAGATTCATCATCCCTTTGCTTCAGTTCAAGGAACTCTTTCTCCATCTTTGTTCGGAGAATACGAGGGAAGTACTTATTGAAAAATAAGTTCTTGAACTCGTCCCATTCCATAGACTCAATTTCATCCCTTTGCCTCGTATTCTTAACAAGATTCCACCATTGATCCGCATCTCCTTCCAAACGATACACTTCTAGGATGACTTTATCATGCTCAGAACATTGAAGAACTGAAAATATCTTTTCAGTAGTACTAATCCATTGTTCAGAAACTAATGGATCAGTAGACCCGCTGAAAGATGGTGGACGCTGCCTCATGAAGGATTCAATAGAATGTTGCTCCCTCCTTTGTTCGTTTGGAAATCCTGCATGATTCATAGCTTGAGAAAGTTGTGTGAGCATGGCTACAAGATTTTGCATTCCAGCTCCCATATCGTTTGGTTGCTCAGGGGGACAATCATTGCATTGCCCATCGCATTCCGCATTAACACGGTTCTTTCGGGTTCCAGCCATTGACTAAAACCAAGAAGAATAGTGTGAGCAACACTAATTATAATAGGAAACCACATAATTCAAGAAAAAAAAAATTTCATGCTTATGGTCTTATCCTTGGTTATTCATGGCCATTTCTAAGATTGTGTTCTATGCTTAGACTTATCCTTAGGGTTCTTACTAAGGCTTTTACATCCTAGTTTCCAAAGGTTGACTATACCTTTCCTCTGATACCAACTGTAATGACCCACACTTTACATACATTGTTAATACTTCAAAATTGAAGCACACTTATTACAACATATGACAAAACCACAAAGGACCGTATAGGTATAGTGTCTTTAGAAACTGGAAACATAAACAACTGGTTCATAAATCTTCTACAGTGTCTCCCATTTATTTCATCATATCTAGGGTCCCTTTTAGCATATTCTACTTAATATCCATCTTCCTGACCTGGGGAAAAGAAAACATAAAAGGGTGAGCTCAAATGCTCAGCAAGGGAAAATAAAGGAAATAAAAATTATATCATATTTTTATGAAAATCAAAACCTTCAAAAGAGATCATAATATCTTAACATGGAATAAATCATAGAAGTGAAAATGATATCCCCATAATCATAACATAAAACTTGAAACTTTGTGGCATGCACACATAATCATGGAAAATCATTTCTTGTTAGTCATGACTCATTTCCAAGACTATCTTAATGGACAAAGTCCCTTTCTGAACCGAGTTCACTCCTCGTTTCAGTCCTGTATCACTGAACCGAAATAACCATCCGTTCCAGCCATGTCTATCTCATGAGATATAAAGTCTTTACCCAATGCATTGGAGGGAGATATAGGTCCCACCCATCTTATAATGAATCCTTTCTTATGTGTGCCACATAATCATAAAACATACATCATCGCATAACACATGCAACAAAAATGGGATTCTTGAAACATCATGACATCATAAATCAATTCATATAAGATAAAGGAATTCATAAAAATAATTCCATCACAACATGATCAAATAAATGTAATAATAGGGATAAAAACATAACCCTTTTATTATCTTAGATGGAAAATAATTTTGATAAAATACTTGAACTCCATTATTGAGGAAAATATCCTTTCTTCTTCAAAAACATTTTTCCTTTCATAGCATGTCATACGACTTTAAAATAAAATAAGTTGATTAAAAATAAACTTGAAAACTTGTAAAGGAAGCTTCTTTGAAGTAATGTTTTAAAAATCCATTCATGCCGTATAAGTTAAAAAAAACATTCTTCGTACTTTTGTCGAAAAAGTCAAAAAGTACCTCGTACGGAAAAACGACAAAAGATTCCTTTCATATTCTTTACTAAAAACTCACCTAAGGGTAAAATTGGATTTAAACAATTGCAAGTGGATGGAAACAATATTACATATTGAAGAAACATGGATGTGGATGATAAAATACACCCCAGTAAATACCAACGTATAAACAATCTCGGATAAAAATGAGATTGTGATATTTCCCTTACCTTAGGTCCGATTTGCTTTGTTCGTGTCCAAATCTCCTGTATAATGGTTTAAATAATGTTATTGACTTATTCCAGAATCATAAATATTGATATGAGATCATATATGGTCATATTATTAGCTTCTTGTTAGTAATATTTCATTGTTACTTGTTACTCGGGTCTTTATAACTTTTTGTTCTTATGCGTGTTTTGTCGAATAAATTATTATTATTATATTTAGGTTATAGATAATTCATTTCCATAATGGTATTAGTGTATTATATACCATATTCATTCATTCAATTCATTTATATAATCATTATGAAATGAAGATCATGTAGAACGAGTCGCATCACATCGTGGAGACGGTATTCCGTACGTACGCACGAGTGATGATATCGTTCCTATGATCGTGGAATTGTATTGGAGTATATATATATATTATTTCAGTATCAATATTACTTAATAATAATCATATATAGTTACTCATTACACCATTATACCCATCCTTGTAAGGTGATGGTGGAAAATAGATTACACCACGGCGTGGAGACGGTATTCCGTACGTACGCAAGCGCGGTGATTTCATTTTTCCGTAGGATGGATAGAAGGTGAATTAGGGTTGATTCATATTTATAATAACATATCAGTATGTAAGTAATACTGATGTTATTACTTTATCATGAATCAACTAAAGAAGAAGAAGTTGAAGAAGAAAGAAATTGAAAAGATCGGTAATGGATATTACCTCTTCTTTGGAACGCCTCTTTGAATCCTCCACTTAAGGAACTAAGATTGGTCTTTGGAGAAGACCAGGACCTCTAGGATTATTCTAGGGAAGTGGAGAGGAGAAAATGGCAGGGGTTGGCCGAGCTTGAGTGCTCAAATTGGTGTGAGGAGGAGGGGGAGGAGGTGCCCTTTTATAAGGGAGGAGAGGGGCACCTTAGGAATATCTCAAAATATTATTTTATATTAAAGTCATAATCGGTTTATAATGGTTCCAAAGGGTCTTATTTCGAAGATAAAGTGGGGATGGGTCTAAATCCTATCAACCAATAGGATTTAGACAAGTTTAGGGTATTATTTTAACCTTATTAATTAGATTTAACTCTAAGTTAATTAATTTAACTTTTACCGTGTCTTTTTGTTTTCTTTCACTATGTGGTTAATACACTTACTATAACATGCCAAAAGAACCCCAAATTGTTTATTATTAATATATATATCCTTATATAAGTCATTTGGCCGAACCTTAGATTTTTAGGAATAAAATAACAATTAATAATATAATATTTCATTTAAAAACTATTTTGTGTCAATTTTGACACTATTGGATATATGATTTTTGTGAAAGTCATTACAGCATTATATGTTCGAACCAAGTTGATTAAATCAACAATAATATATCATAGTAACCTAGAAAATTAGTGGAATTCATAAAAAGTCTCAAATTACATTTATTTTGGTATTTATATTATCAATTTTGTCAATATTTCATTAATAAGATAATTACTGCATCATCTTTGTGTCATAAATAAATTAAATTATTTGATGTCTAAAAATTAAAAATAAAATACCATCATGTATGAAATCTTTTTAGCTTTCTAATTAATATTTACAATCGAATTTACCTTATGTATAACCCCATATTAAAAAATTATTTACTTATTAAACTTTGATTTTAACTATTTTAACCCTTCTTTAAATAAATAAATAATAAATGTCCTAATCTAATCCAAGTGGGCCTAAATGGTCATATTTTATTCCTAAGTTTGTTTTTGGTCGAATTAAACTTGTCCAATAGAATTAGGACATGTGTTAGGGTAATATTGATATCATATTTACCCTTAGTTACCCTATTTACTATTAACCGCGGTAAAAATAGTAAAACGTTACTATTCACCAAAAAATATTTTCATCTCATTGAACCACATTTTAGTCCTTGATATTAACCGTGTCTCTCGGAGTTTTGAAATTCCATTCACAGAAGCGGTAAAATTAATTTTTATGCAAAATTCAGTTTTTAACCTACCACTTAGTGGTTTCACTATTCATCAAAAATTGAAAGTTTTCAGAAAAATACCAAAATTTTACCCTAGGCTAATTTCGATATTCTGAGTCCAAAAATGAAGTCCATTTTGAAAAATAAAATTTATAAAATTTTAAAAAGTGGTTATTACTATTCATAACGGCTAGTTTTAATAGCATATTGTTGTTTAGTGAAACTCGGTATTGCGTACGACGCAAGCTATCGAGGAAGGTCGCGATTGCGTGCAAAGCAAGCCAAGAAAGTATTGTGTAGAAAAAGATTCCTTTGATGGTTTATATAACATAAAAGTCTCGGGTGTTACAATTTCCACATAGGTTGGTCGGGAGATGTGACACTTAAGGACATCGTCTATGAGAATTGAGCTAATTGATGACGACTTGGAAGAAGTAGAACCTCCGGGCTAAGACGTGATTTTCTCAAAACACAAAGGCATGAAAGAAAAACCATGATGGGAAAATATGATGGGTTGGATCATTAGGGATGCTTCCTACACATCCCCATGGAAGGGAATTAATGTACACATAGTTTAGAATGGGCATATAATTAGGTTTTATACAAATGACTGCTACTCGGAGACATGTTGGGGAATACACATGGTTAGAGGCATATCATAAGAGGGATAATCATGGTAAGACGAGTATGGTGAAGTGCAGGGTTGATGCCTAGTCAGAAACCCAAGAATATTAGACATGTGGTTGGGGTGAACACAAAGTATAACAACTGTTCGATATACTGGTGATTATTCATGGTTAGCGGCCAAATGAATGGATCAACACATCACATAGGTAGATTCAAATGATGTGTCCCCAAAAAGAGTTGATTTCACATCAGTTGGGTACTTCCCTATGTGTGAGTAACAAAGTTTTACATTCATTTTGATTTATCCTTCTATAGTCTTCACACATACCTGAATGGGATCCAAACCTATGTTATTCAGACGGTGAAACTTAATGTCATGTGGGAGGGGTTTTCTGATGTGAAGTGTCCGAGAAATGTGGATTCTAGGGTGTGATTTCTTTAGACTTGAAGTGTGAACCAAGGTACCCTATCTAAGAGAAAAGGTTAAAATTACAAGTATTTCTGTGGGAAAAACATTTTAAGGTCATGTAAGAGAGAGGGAATGGGTATTACACACTGTTAGAAGCACAATGTGTATTTCATGGTTACTTATTTATCTAAGCCCACATGATTAATGTACAACATGAGAAACAATAGGTAATGGGAAACCTGGTGATTGTGTCACAATGGTGGGAAAATGATGGATGGTATATATTCATTCTTCCAACAAGAGGAAATCCCGAGGAGAGTCACCCAATGTATGAGTAGGATATATGCATCGTACATGGAACACACTATCAAGGTGTGTTGGGTCTTACATAAATACTTTGGGATATGCACATGATGATAAAGAGAAAAGGGAATGTGAAGGAAGATTGAAATTGTGGGAAATGAAACTGCTTATAGTCCCATCCACATTAAGGTCCTCTCAGGACTTTCACATATGCGGTGATTATAATTTAATGTCATATATTTAGGAAAAATGATTCTTAGATGTTTAACATCCTGATAATCAGATGTTGATGACTTACTCCTCACCCCATGGACTTACACAACAAGTATCGTCCTGCACATGGGAAGGTGATGGAACTTGGAATGTCATGACATAATGAAGTGGGGGAGTGGTTAATAGAGGGTTCAACATTAGCATGGATATGAGAAGATGAAATTTCTACTTGAAATCGTATGAGAATAATCAATGTTAGGGAGTCCTAAAATGAAACCCCACTCATTGGCCCTTAAAATCACATCAAACAGTCTAAGAGTGTCGCATGGGAGAGGGGTTCATGAAGTAGGAAGCTTTTCAGAGAAAGTCATCATGATGTTTTGTTTCTATGTGAAGATGGGGAGCTTCTCCATGAAAGGTGCTCCTCAAAGCATGGGAAATGGGGTCTTTGAAAAGAGATGAGCTTTGTGAAGAAAGATCATTTATCTAAGGAATGGATTTCCCAAGTTTTTATAGGGTCCTTCACAAAAGATGAAAGCTATGAGATTTACTGAGATCCCAAAAAGGACTCCTACATTTTTGGTGGCCATAGGGATTTGTGAAGGGAATCCCAACATTAAGCAGAGGGTAATTTGACCAGAGAAAATGTGGGGTTGCAATGCTCGAGTACCTTCAGAGATTCATGTAGAAAAGTAAGCGTTGTGAAACAAGTGATAACAAGGTGAATGGTTAGGGAAGCAATCATTATTGGGAGGATTGACGCGAATTTGTAGCCACTAGGTATCCTGATGCTCTAGGGGAATGCCCTAAATAAGAGGACACTCTTCAATTTGGGGGTGGATCTGTCATAATTACATATCCCTCCATCATCACTTCCCAACTACCACACTACGTGTCAAACACAAGAAATCCTCTATCACTAATCTACATTGGTCACTAATAATACATTTTTATGGATTCCCTCAGTTCATGGTTATTATGGGGAGTTTGCTATAGAGATTCGCGAGTCATTCCCTTTAATGATTTTTTGTAGTTTTTTTATCTATTTTGTGCATGGAATTTGGACCCAATAGATTCCCCCCTCAGAATGGGAGCTGATAAAAAATCAACGGTCTAATTTTGATGCTTGATCCCCAAACGTTTGAAGATATCCAAGCCCCTTCCCAATGAAAAAGAGAATACGTGTGAGGTGAGATTGTGCGCCTGTCTACAATCCCTATACCCCATACCACATTGTGTGGAAATTCTAGTGCATGCATAGGTTAACCCTACAAGTTAACATGGGGGTATTTAATGAGGATCACCAGTGTCTTATAATGTATATGTGGACAATGTTCACACATGAAGATGAGAAGATGCAGAATGAGTTTCCTCCTTCCACCGCTGGCTTCAGGATAGATAGAGATCCCAAAGGAGAAGTTTAAATAAATATTGTCTCTAATGTTGACAGAGTCCACCCACAACCATGAGGTTGTGGTTACGAAATTGCATGGGCATGACATGGTAGAGGAGCCTGTTCACATCATGTTTGTGGGGTGGCGGATGTATTGGGGACATTAAATCCAAGGCATAATCCGAGTGGAGGTGAATGAGGTGTAGTGGCACACCCAAAAACTCCAATTGGACAGAGACCAGAGGACGGATGGCCACAAAGAGAATATCCCAAGATATCTTCCCCAGAACCTGGGAAGTAATTGTGCTCCATTTCCATTCCTGAGAATGATCGTCCTCCAATTCCTTGAAAGCCCTGGGATATTAATAGACAATTATATATCTCTTCCCAGATGTGAGTACGCATTAATAATTTTTGGGTGGATCTTTCATGGATTGTCCAATACATGTCTATCTTTCTAGTGTCTCAGGCTGAGGGGGGCATACGTAGCTAGGATATAAGTATTCTTGCACTTTATTTGCGCTCTATGTTAGATGATAGATCGTGTGAATGTACTTCTCTATCATACATACCCACCAAAAACATTTTCTCCTAAGATGGGGGAGTGCTTCCCTTTTCCAATGTAATCTGTGTAATCTTGGGGAGATGTAACCAAAAAGGTAATCCCTTTAGTGGAAGGAAAGGTTGAGGCCTTAAATCACAAATAATTTTCAAATACTCTCTCTATAAACTCTAAATCATTTCATTGGGTCGTGATCTTATCCATTTCATCCATGTTTCTCAATAAAAATATGTCTTATACATTATATTATGATAAGAAATACCACTTCTTACATAATAATATGTATTTATTTTCAAGATATGTTCCCTTGATGATGGTGAGTATAGGGTCTAGTAGGGATGTGATTGCTAGGGGGACCATTACAGAATCACCAGAACATCCAACCATATATGGGGGGTCACATGCTAGTATTCTGATAGTAATAACTAAATGGTGTGATCAGATATTTGACAACCGAATTTCATCTCCCTTATATATTCACAACTGTCATCAATAATATTGGGAAAAATAACATTATATTTGTATCAATAGTCCTTCATGTAGAATTTGAAATGATAGTGAGGATGTTTTGGGTCCCTGGAGATTCTTTTTTGAAAGGAAACAATGATCGTCATGGAATCAGATGCCCAGGATGACCAGACCATGATGTCACAGCTTTATGTAGAGCCACTGGAGGGGGGTACCAGAACATATCAAGGTGGAGTATAGTGATATAGATCTTCCATATGATGTAGAACCCAACTCATCTGATGGGACTCTAGAGGAGGATCCAACTACAATAACTTTCGGAGGCATTCACAAAATATGAAACTACTTACCAGAGTAGCTGGATGACAACTCTTCTAAAGATGAGGATAGTTAGGCTATGCATCTTGGTCATGGAAATTGATCAAGAAACTCATCAACAACATCCCATAATAATATTTGATAAATATTATTGGAAAACATATCACTTGGTTGTGTGACCAGTGCACTAGAGGGGTAGATTTGTGAAATCTACATATGCTATTCAAGAACTATCTCATATATAAGATAGGGGTTTCTCATCATGGAATCAGTGTTTTCATTGATTGAAGGAAATATTTCAATACTCAGATACATTAGGATTCTGATAAAGAGATGAAACACATGGAAATGTGGATGAACGAGTGATCATAATTCACCACTCCCCAATTCAAACTCATATAATGGTTAGAGGTTCAGTTTGAAGAAGATGAGGAGTGGTTGAGGCGAGCATCCCGAGAGGTGGTCGACATCAATGCATAACATGATCTAATGTGGATCAGTGCGGATGAACTTCACCTATCTTAAAATGAGGATGGAAGTGATCTTAAAAGACAATAATGACTCCCAGATACAACATACTAAAGGGAAATGGACATGATAGGATCTATCCAATGGACCAATATATAGTGGTTACAAATTTATGAACTCTTAAATATATTCTCATGATTACTTCCATATTCATATTTTTTCCAAAGAAATATTGTTTCAGTTTTATATTATTGCACTCTGACTATATTGAAACAACTAATAATAAATCTCTTAGCTCATTTGGGTCATTCACAGCTTGAGAAACAAGGGATGAATGTATGATTTTTTACTTTGGGTATGATAGAACCATATGACCATCAAATAATTGGGGTATGATTAACCTCCCAAAGTATAGAGATGAGAGAGAGAGTTGTGACTAGATTTCAGCATTCTTAAGATATCCAAACCACCTTTCACAACATTCTCTAGTTCACGAGCATGATAATTCTATGAGATTTAGAATAAATCTAGATAAAGAGGAATGAAAAATGTTTATCCTGTCACCAAAAATTCAAAACAAAATAATTGTGGAATTCCAAGGGATAATAAATATTGACCAAAATCACAACACATCATTCATTCCACATTAGGCTAAAGTGGGAAAAAACTAACGAGGGCCAACCATTGACTGTATCTAAAACATGTGGCAAAACTCAAAGTTTCATCGTGTGCCAAATAGAATAGTGGCAGAGAAAAATGTGTGATCCTTAAAGACAAGAATCCATATTGTTAGGGGATTCCTTCAAATGTGAAATGGGATGAGGTCCAAACATAGGGTATATAAAACATGGGATAAAGTGATGATATATCTAAATGGAATGAAACACTCTTGAAATTAATCCACAATGAAGAAAGAACATTGGGTGAATGCATCTTTATAAACTAATATCAGATCTAATTCTATAATATAACACTCTGGTGATAACCCAGAATGACTCATATATTAGGATGATAGATATAATATTTAACTTCATACAATGAACAAAATATTTTAACATCTTGTGACCTAGTTGTAACAATTATTTTGTTAGTCATACATCAGGGACTGATGCTTATTGTTTAAATTCATGTGGTATGGTCTATAGTCTCTTAGTTTATGGTTATAGTGTTGGGACTGTAATTGGGACGAAAGGGCCAGAACAGTCAATAAACATGGGTCTGTGCTCGAAGAAAAAATTTCTAGTAATTTCTACATACCACATAAGGATGGGAATCAATCCAAAATTTGTTCATAAATATGGAATGATAATGTACCAATGTCTGGGGAAATGTTGTCATGCTGGGTTGACACATGAACCATAAGAACAATCATTATATATTTCATTGTTTTTCTTTATTTTGTGATTTTTAGAAACCATCCCATGATTAAATGTTTGAGTGGTTCTATGATAATCTAGATAAGTGTAGGTATTGAAAAGTGGTATGGTGGTGACCGGATCCAAGGGTGATCTCCTCTCAAGTGAGATCACCACAATGTGGTGGTGTTTTCGTCCTATGGCCTTAAAGATGTTGCCACTATTTAAGGTCATGTGACATGAATGACCCATGGATTATAAAATCATATGGTATTCATGTTTTAGTTTATAGTCATGATGGACAAGGAGGTATAGTTTAATGCCATATGCCTTGTACTAGGTGAGATTATAGTTTATGGTTGTAGAACACACCCCCTAAAGATGCAAAACTTTATTATGTGGATATAACCCTATGAATACTCATAATCTCACCTGAGCCTTGATTGTTAAGGGAAACAAGTATTGGAATTGGGATTTCCCTACCATATGAGAGTACAGAACATGAAAAAAAAAGTTCCGAGCAAGATAATTCAACCATGATAGTATTCCTTCTCGACACATGTGAATGCATGATGTGATTACACTATGGGTGTTGAAATCAACATGAACATGAAAGGGTAGGAAATATTTGAATCAATTCGCATTATATTTTAGGTTTAATGGGGAATGGAATAACTATGAAGTATGGTTTATTACTATATTGGAAACACAAAATTCATATCAGGTAGCCTAATAGGGGGATCATAATGTAGGATGGGAATGCTTTTAGTTTAAGGTCATAGAACTCAGACCATGAAGTAAGGCTAGAGGTCCAGAATGGTTTAGGGACCTGAGGCTGGACCTGGTGAAAAAAATTCCATGGAGTACCTATGTATTTGGAAAGGTTATAAATGAATCCACACATAGTTCTTATAGTGAAATGATATTTTACATTATGTGTTATGGACAAATGAAATCTAATTACTTCAAAAGAGGATTGTGTGTAGTATAAAAAAATATCCCAATGTGGATGAGGATACAATAGGTCCACACCCCAACATTCAAACTTCCAAGAGAGAGATAATGGTAAAGGGTTTCAAGAAATAATTTAATAACCTGAGGTTGGTCCTAAATAAAAATGGCCCTGACATTCCTACATATCCCATAATGATTGGAATCAATCCACACATAGTTATTGATGAAATAAGGGAAGGTCAAGGGATATCATGTTTTCATTTTAACCTCATGAAAGATATATAATGTTGTTTATCATCACATGGGATGATAATTCTGGGTTGTTTTATGTCTTTAAACCTAAAAAGAGTAGTTTAACAACATACTAGATCGAAATTGATCTTTATAAAATAAATTCTTGAATAATTTATCATTGGTGGGAGGCGTGATATGTTATATATCCCTGGAAATCAAAGAATATGAACTCGTGGGGTACACCTTATAAATAATGTAACATCCCCCTTATATTGGATCCCTTTATTGTGGATTACTTCCAGTTATCATCAGCATCCTAGGGGATAGTACCATGTCACCTTATCAGAATCAGAGAAGTCACACATTCTTTCTAAAAGCTCTGACTATCTTATTATGGTTTCATTCCAGGTTGTGCATGGCCCAAATCCTATTTTCGTTGAGGGCCTCCAACTCACCCAGAAGGACTTATACTAATCTTTTTGAAATATATTGATCATATATAGCCGTATTAAGAGACGATATATAAATTATGATGAACATGAAAACCTCTTTTCCTTACACTATGGAATATATGGTTTCCTTGGTGGAATTATGAGTTGTCATCTGATAATCCCAAAGAGAGTTGGGGAGTTTTTCATCCCAATTTTCTTTTTCTGATCAACCATATACTGTAAAATATTATCGATTTTCATATTGAATAACTTGAACTATCCATTGGCTTGTGCATGATAACAGGAAGTGTGGTTGGACCAGATATTGTACTTGGCATATAGTCTCTTTAGCTCAGTAGCTCGAAAGCGGATTCCATTATAATTGAAAATTATGTGACTGAATATGAGTTGGTGAATGATGTTAGACATCACGAACTCAATAAGGGAATGAGTCGTGACTTCATTGGGTGGTATATCTTCTTCCCACAAGGAAACAAAATGTGTGGTGGTTATGTTAAACCTATACTGGTGATATTTTTCTAGGGGTATAGTCCCGTGACATTGAGTCAATAAATCACAAAATTCTACGAGTACATGGTCATATGGAGGTGTTATGGTGGCTGATGCACCAAATTAGATTGAATATTGAATGCATGACACCACTTGGAGAACTCAATATAGTCACGCACTATAGTGTTCCATAAGTATCCCAAGCATCAGATCCATTGAGAGAGTGGAAACCCAACCTAATGATCATCGTAGGTAGCAGAATAATATTCGTGCATGACCTAGAAAATATCATCTATTTTGATGTAAAATAGGATAACACCACTGATTCCACATTTTTACAGTATATTATCAAGTATAGGACCTCTATGGTTGGTGAACTACATTAAAAAATGAATAATTCCTTCACGTTTGGATTTCTCTATCAGTATATGTTCATATTGATGGTACTCAAAAAATAAAGTCATCAAATTTGGGGACTCTTTTTTTATGGGAGGGTAATTTTTTTGTCCAAAGGTGGAGGAATCGGTGGTAAGAGGACTTACCTACTGGATACCATCATCATCTGAAGTGACGGGTGTGATGAATCTTTAATGCTCCACATGGATAATCAGGTTTTCCTAATCAATCCATACGAGAGAAGTAGGAAGGATGGCCAAGGTCTTGGCATGACCATTCTATGATCAAGGGATATGAGTGACCTCTAATGGATAAGGGAACTGATCCATCCACTAGGGAGTGCGATTAAAGAGGGCATGATCTCCAGCTGCATAAAGACATAGTTATGATTGATCTTCTTGATAACTAGTTCATAATAAATTTTCACATGTTAGTGGGAATATCAATATCAAGAGTCTAGTTAAGCCCTGTGATGAGGTCCTTATACTCTTATTTATTGGTAGAGCATCCAAATGACAACAAGAACAAGTAAGAAAATATATCCCTTATTGGATTGATGAGTACAATTCCCATGGCAACTCTGTTAAGGATGAGGTCATTAATCCTTCTTCCATTAAGACATTGGAAAATGACATCTAATTTCATCTACCAACATGGTGTTGTGTGATCCACTGAGAGGATAGACTCATCTGTGAAACGAAGATCTAGAGGCTTCTCTATAGGGGCATGATGGGGGGAAAATTTATGCTATTTCATGACCCATGATTTATTTCTATGGAATGGTCTTGTTGTCAAACTGTTGAAGGAACACTACCCACCTAGATAGAAGACCTATAAAAAAAGAGAATCAGAATATAATTTAGCGGATCCACATGGGACACCAACTGTATCTCATGGTTTTATAGAATATTCCATAGTTTTTTCACCCCATAGACTAGCGTGAGCAAACACTTCTTGATAGAGTTATATTTTGATTCAATGTCGATGATAATATGACTGAGAAAGTATATAATTTTATTTGTCCCATCAATATTCATCGCGGTGTGATGGGCAATGAGAAATAATTCCTAGGAAGTAACATTAATGACATGTGGCTTTTCAAAAATGGGTGGCATCAGAATTGGAGGCTGGAGAAAGTACTTCTTAATCTCCTCAAAAGTGGGGTTACATTATTCATCCCATTGGTACACAACCTCTTTATTCATGATTCAAAAAAAGGTAATACAATTTCCATCCAAATTCATAATGAATCAGCATATGTAGTCTATGTGGATAGTAAAACCATAGATTAATGACATGTTTCTCATATGTGGAATATGAATGATAGCCTTGATCTTCTCAGGATCGATATGAATTACTCTATACCTGAAAAAAACATAAGAAACTTAATAGAGGTAACATCAAATTTCCACTTAAAGGGATTTATAGTCTTATGGATGGAGCTAGGGAAGATGAAAAAAATCTCAAAATCTCTAATAGGTTCTTGAATATGGTGGTATATGGAATCTAAATCCAATATAAAAATTGCAATAGTATCCCAAGGATTATCTTGAATATGTGGTGCATAGCACACTGATAGGTTTCTCCTACATTCATCAGACTGAAAGGTATTACCTAATATGAAAAAGAATTTTTGCGGTGCTATAAAATTGGTGGACTCTTAATCCGCGAGGACCATTTGTATATAATTGAATACAAAATACCCATCCAGGAAGGAGAGAGCCTGGAACCTAGTGGTGGAGTTGATCAACAAATCTATCACAAGAAGGAGAAAATTAACCATCAACCCATGGAAGTCGAGATCCCAAAATTCATTGCAGAACAATATCTGTCAATCATTAATCTTGATAGGAACAATGTTTTCCAACCAACAATGGTACTAAACTTCCTTCATGATATTGGATTTAATGATCAATTCGAATTCGACCTTTACAATGGATTCATGGGAAGGGATAATCATTAAAGGGAGTTTGATTGAACCTGTGATGGTCCATTGTGGGACCAAGGAAGTGGATGAAGACCATATGGTCTAGTTAGGGAATCTCATCAGATCTCCAAGAAAATGCAACCATGTTTTTCTTCATGAAATATGCATACTATTGCTTCTCTTCAACAGATATAACTATGTTAAAAAAATTTGGACTCAGATGTTCTTTTGTACCAAGATTAAATGGATAAAATCATCAATATTGGATGAGACAAACCTACTCAAATTTTTGATGATAATCCTCCAAATACACTTCCTTATCCATAGAGAGAGAATGACTGAAAATAGGAAACTATTCTAAATCTTCTAAAACTGATGAAATTTTGGTGCCATCTTGAGTGATGGGGGAATCTTCTTTAAGAGACTCCTACAATATTGAGATTGTAGTCACAAAGGTTGTCAATCATATTCCACCATGCCTTTAATTGAGGAGGGTCGTGATTGATAATATCAAAGAAGTTGGGGTGTGTTGTCTTGATTCAGTTCATATGATCCAGAATAAACATGAAATTATGATCTATTACTGTTATTATAAGGAGAATGTCTCCATAAAATATAGGAGTAATGAGATATGGTATCATTAGAGCCGGATTCGTGTATGAATATGAAGTGATAAATCTGCACACCTAGAACCTAAGAACATGCTTCTCACTCCTTCTACTGAAAAAAGAATAGGGTCCTAAGTATGGGTTTGTGGCCTCCAATAGGTGAATGAAGAGAATACAAGAATCACCAATTTCTATCCACAGATCGACTAGAATAGTGGTAACCTCATCCTCATTATCCTGGATCTATTTTTACATTCTCTTTTAATTGTTATCATCTAGCTTTCAAACATTACATGTGGAAAAGGGAAACGTATCACCGTCGAGTATAGCCACCCTACTATTAAGGAATTACTTAAGGAACTAGTGATACGAGGAGGGGAATACTGTATAGAAATGGATATGAGGTCGACCCATCAATGCATATTAGGAGTATTCTAGTGACACAACCATTACCTCAGTTCTAAAAATTAGTCCAATGAATTAGGTCTCTATTCAGATCATGTTGAACAACATCTAAGCTGACTAGTCATAACCATGAACTTTTAGGTTAGAGCGACCCAAATCTACTTCATACTACCCTCTCTTTTGAAGTATATATGTTGGGATAAGATTGATCCTAGAAGTAATGTTGATGAGACACTAGTTGACCTTTACTCCACTATATTTTAATTCAATATACAATGGGTGGATGGGTCCCTACATGGTAGAACCTTCATATTCACATGAGAATTAGATATTGGCCTAGCACTCTTCATTCTAAACATCCTCAACCTGAAAGGAATCGATTCTCACTACCTCTATATCAAACTGAAGGAGGATTATCAAAGCCTCTACATGGGCCTCACACATATCTTCTAATAGTCGTAGAGACTCGTGAATCAAGAGATTATCAAGAATTCTGGTGAGGTTCTTAAGTACATCATACGTCCACACCATGAATGTATTTTATACCAACAAGTGGTTGATCTATTATATAAGGGATGATGGGCGATTTTAACTTGAACTAGTTGAATCTGGATAGTTCTAGGGACATCCCACTAGTAACTAGTCGAACCACACATTGTGAATATCAGAAGATGGCTAGGTGACTGAGATCTGTCCACAAAAGAATGTGTTTCAACATAGCATATTTGCATCTTTTCTTCGTAATCGAGCATCATAAATTGTAGTGTCGGTGAATCTGAAAAATCATGATTATATGACAACCTATATTGAGATCTTTGATAAGTCTTATGTCTGGTCTCCGGGTTATGCATGGATAGGCTAAAAGAAATGGCTGGTGCATTTTGATGGTTCCCAAACCTTCGATTTCGTCATCGATTGTGTCAACTGGGGACATTAAGATGGTTTTCCTGGAATTACCCATTTCCAGGAACCATTTAAGTGTCAACTATCTCATTGGTGTTCACTGGGAATCACTCATGATTATCACATGAATTATTCAATTATTATATGATTTTTTTGGGAACTCACTCTCTTTGGGGGAATAAAGTCACCGAGTGTGTGGGACGAATTTGGCACTGGAGGGGGAATTTTATTTTGCTTCCACCATCTATGCCTACACTTTTACGAGGTGGAGGACTGAGAAGGGGACACGAAAGCTGCAGTTGAAGGAGGGACATTAGTTTAATAGGTATAGTGTAATTTATATAGGACTTAATGATATTGTGATAAGGAGTGCCTGACATGACATCCATAAAGTCAACATACTACTGTGACTCATGGATAGATACCTACTGTCATTCTCCATCATTATCCCCAACAAGAATTCCAGACACACATGCCACTTATGTCGTGGTCGGGTCTATTCTGACTATATTGTTATCATCATGGTTTTGATGTAAGTCCTTGAACACATAACACAACTTTAATGTATATTTTAGGAACTAGTGATAAGGTAAATATTTGGGATGATCAATGAGTCCATATTCCTTGGTCTTCATTCATGATGAATTCTTTAAGATTCCATAATCCACCACACTATGAATATAGTTTGAGACATGAACCTCATTGAAGGATTAGGTCCAGTTTCTTCTATTTGGGAAATGGAATTTGGGGACTTAACCCTGATGAGGGGCTGGATTAATCTATGGATGTGGGAAGATGATTGTCTCTCCGAGACGTTAGTGGTTGGAGGGGTCATGAAAACTGATTTTGAGGCTAGTGGTGCAGACCCTGAGGTTGAGCTTGACGTGGGGGCCCTTAGTGAGGCAGTATATGTGGATTGTTTGGCAGAAACTCTATGGTTAGAGGTACCTCTATTGTTTTAACAAAAACTATATCAAATTTTGATTTTTTTTATAGTATGTCTTATGGGAGGAAACCATAAAGCCTTCTTGGCATTCTTAAAGGCTTCATCTAGACACTGATATTTATAAGAAAAATTATAGATCCCGCATATTATGTTATGAGTGATAATAGAAGTAACCCATTTAATCTATACATTTCCCACAAACATCATCAATAGATTCTCTTTAGTCGGTTTCAATGAGAGTGAATATGTTAGTCCATTCCACAAAGAGTCAAAGTTTGTGATACATGTGTCTAGAATTTTCATTCACATGAAGAGTCCAACAATACTAATCTTACGAATGGTGGAGCTGGGCTGATATAAAAATTATTTATGGAGATCATTAGAAATAGCTATAGGCCTAGTAAGTAGAAGTTTTACTATAGGAACATGATCCCCTCTAGTGTCTATTAAAACACCAGGACATAACAGCCTATTACTGCGTTGTAGTTCCCATCATGGGTCCACAACTTGAGATGAAGTGGGATTGATGTTTTAGTGGGTATTATATCCCATTGATGGTGGAAAATGTATGATTCCTAAATCTTAGAGGTTCTAGCATCACATCAACCAAATATAGATAAGGATTTATATCAGATTGGATCACCACCTTTTGGGTTTAATGTTCCTCAAGGTGTGAAATATAATGAGACTTTTATTCATGATGGAAAGGGGTCATGTCCTGTATAAGATCATTGACTACCAATATGTTTTCAGTTTCTTCAACATCATAAGATTGTCCTGCAGCTCCGAGGGAAGATAGTGGAATTTCCTAAGGATATTTTGGATGAAAAAAATAAATAACAAATTTAGGTAATGATGGAGGAGAATCCTATGGAGCTGGGTCCTGAAGAAGATCCTCACGTTGTCTGGACGAATACGGTGATGCATATAAATGATTCATGCAATAAAATATGGCCTCTATCCAATCTTGTTATATAGGGTTTTTGAGATAAATTGTTGGAAATTCACACATGGGAGCTTTCACCAACCCATGATTACCTAGTTGTGAAATATTTGGATCATTCTGTGGATCACCATACTCTTGTCATCACACTTCAACATTCATGATAAAGAGAATGCCAATCGAAATATTCAATTTCGGGAGTTTTTGGAACAACATAGCCATTTTGGGATCATCCCCAATATTCTGCACTAAACCAGATGGTTCAAATTTATTAGCGGTCCTAATGTTTAATTTTCCCTTGTTGGGGTCCTAACCAAGAGGAAATGACTCGGAAGGGGTATGTATGTCCAAGTAGGTGTATATGATATCATGTGACAACATCTAGGGTGGAAAAAGTTGTGGTGATATCCCTATAGGATGGATTTCTTTGATGATCCCTTCCTCAGTTTCCTTTTCTATGAGATTTTCCATGTCTAAAAAAACGAATCATTATGGCATATCTTCGATATCATTGAGAAGGCCTCATTTGAAAATGGATCAGGCTGAAGTGGAGAGCAGCATACTGTCACCAACCACAAATATTGATCTGTTGAGTCACCTCCTCTATTACATGAAAAAGCACAATAATGCTATGAAATCATCATTTATGAAGATCCAAATAATGATTAGAAGATGAAGGGTGTTGAGAAATAGAAATCATGTCCAGGACAATAATGTGACACTATTTGATGATATAATCATAATGGTCCAGGCCCTTCCAATAAACAAACAGATGATGACAGATACAAAAATGGTCCATCCAGAGACTTTGATGGTATCATGTTACATCATTCTTGTCAATGGATACAGGAGTGTGGATTTTTTGTGTTGAAATGAACTACAATATCTCAGGGAACTGGTCTTTTGCTAGTATTTCCAATAATCTCTCCATTCAAGAGCACTATCATGCATCATATTACCATACTATTTAATGAGGAATGGTTGAGGAACTAGTAAAAAACTAAATTGGACAACTGTGGTGGCAGATTGGCTGATGGAGAGAACAATGCATGATATTAAGAGCTGCTAAACAATGGTATATCACTTGTATGTTGTACTGATTTCATCACCATGTCCCTATATGAATGTACATAAATCTATATTTCCAGTATATGGGTAGTGATAAAAATGGTGGTTTTTTATTGTGATTATTATCCACGAAAACCTATAAAAACACCCCATATTCTCATGTTGTAGTAGAGATTCATACTGTTGATGGGAGAGATGACTGCACTACTAGAGCATGAAAGGTAGAAAAATTATCCACGCCCTATATATTCATACCAAGGGAATCTAGGATATGGTGAATCATTATTTCTGTGAGAAGAAATCTAAATGTTAGGCTCCTTCCCAATACACTGATATATAGGATCAGGGTGAAGGTTCTATCATCGAGTCACACTCCACCTCAATATTTGAAAATTGTACTGGATTGACAGTGATCTGGCACTACTTAGGATTCTTCCTTCGATGGCAATGATTCTCTTTTCAACCGCAAGATGATTACTCAGGGTGGGGTAAATTTTTTACATGGGGAGGACCTTTGAGTGGGATGGTACTGGAGAAAATGAGGGCCTCCAAGAGTAATTTTCAGATCTTGGGTGAAGCCATCATACTTGATATTGTCAATGTAGGATTGAATTCTGCATCGGGTGATGATAAGAACATGGGGAGTGACTCTATATTGGAAAGAGTGGGGAGAACCTCTTCATGGATGCACTGGGGAGTGAGGGAAACTCGTGATGTTGTCAAATGGGATAAGGGGTGGACCCCCATACTGAGTCAGAGACACACAGGGAGGGCCTCCATTGTTAGAACTGATAGAGCATGTAGGGCGTCCACTAGAGCTGGAAAAGGCATGGGGAGGGCCTCCATGTCGGACACTCGTTCCACATGAAGGATCTCTATGACTTTTGGTAGTGTGGGTATAAGGAGGGACTTCATAATGATCATGATTGACATGGGGAGGACCTACGTGCTAATGGGATATGAGGCAAAGAGGATCATCACATTGATGACCTAAAATATGGAGAAATATCTATACCTGAGGTCATGGGGATGGGGAGGAACTTATTCGTTCAGTGTCATCGAGATGGGTCATGTCTCTACCTAAAATATTACTTGTGGAATGGGGAGGATCAACATACTGAGCATGGGAGAAGGGAGGACATCCATATTTGACAACGACTGTGTGGGGATACCTCCGTACTGTATTCCATTGCCACAGGTTGGCCCATGACAATTTATGCTCACGCCAGCAATCAGAAGCGTTGTACCAACTAAATTATAAGGTGGGTGGGGTATCTATATCAATCAATGGTATATGTACCCCTGATATGTAATAATAGGGTACTGATGGTATAAATATGGGGTTGTATGGGACACTGAACTTGTAGAAGATGACACCCCCTAATGGGTGTCTTCCTGAGCTAGCACATGACATTGATGCTGAGTCAGCCAGACTATGACCAATAGAGCAAGTATTTAATCCAACTAATCCTCGGTGTGGGGGACCAGATTGTGGCACTAATGCGGCTTGGTGGGTGCCATCTTTGGGGGATCCCTATAAGAGATCAAATATGGAATAGACCGAACATACCTTACACCATTGGTGTATGGGAGTGGATCATAGGAGGATTTTGGGTAGAGGCACCCAAAATGGTTGGATATTGGAGTGGGGAGAAGTAGCATCCAGCACGTCCCATGGGGGCGACGATGGGAAACAAAGCCTTCATATCATGGTGGGAAATATAACTCATTGGGATGAACCACTCTTATTCATATCATTTAACAAGAATATCAATCAATCCTTCTAGATGATCCCATAGGGTGATGCAGGATGTGGGAATCTAGTATCATTGGTTTAGGAGGACATCATGGAAGATCCAAAGGTGGGTGCAGTTTCCATGTAATAATTTCCTCTACAACTATGCTTGTATGGGAGAGGTGAATGTTTCCTTGTGGTTGTAGCTTGGGTACTATTAATATGGATGATTCACCCATCAACACATAAGTTAGTGAACTAATTCTAAATTCCACATCACCATTTAGTCAACAAATACATGGAGAGAAATATCCACACTCATAATGCCATAGAATATGATTCCCAATGATCAAAAGTCTCATATTCTATTTTGTTTCATCCTAATCCCGCTATTTTTATGGTGGGACATGGCACCAGATATCTCTATCCGATTACACAAACATCTTCTAATGTCTCAATCTATACTAATTACCATAATTGGAGGAGAACTTGTTCAGGTCGGGTTCACAATTTTTGTTTCCTGTGGATTACTCCATCGTTCCCACTATCTTTGGGGACCTGATAATTGTTTACCAATAAGGTAGGTGACATCAATCACTTTTTCAGTGTTGTTTGCTCCATGATAGAAATTTGACTATTGGATGTGGGTTCTGACGTCTGTGGATTCTACCTCAGAACTCATTTTGTAGTTTGGTTATCCCTCATCGATTACAACATTATCTGTGAACATCATTCTTAGGGTATTATCTCTATGTATAACTGTTAATTATGTTTTTTCATTCATGAAAATCCAAGGGGTCAAGTCAGGTAAACAATCATTGGTTAGAAGATTAGTCATGCTTTTTCATCTATTGCATGTTGGTATGATAAAATAATGGAACACTAGTATTCTTCCTCGTTAGAGGGATTCATAAGGGCATGTAAAATCAATGATTCCCAATATGATCGTGGGGTATCCTATGCTAGAGGAACATCTCCAAGGTTTTCCTTGGATTCCCATATTATTATGGGGTATTATATGATTTTAATATATTGTGGAGACAAAATCCATGGGTATTGATTCTGAGGTTTTCATCAGAAATCCCATGTTCAACATTAGGTTGGCCATGGAATTAATGTCAAGTGGATACAAATTGTAATTTTCCTTACAATTCTAAGCTAAGATGAAGTAGGTACATCCAAAAACATGTTTTACCTAATGGATGGTTCAAAACACCGAAAAAAAGAGTAATGAGGGTGGTATGTCCCATAATGGGATTATTTCACATCCTAAAGGCTAATATAAACCCCACAAAGGGAGGAATAGAGAGAGTATTACCCTATGAGGTGGAACTAATGTTTTTTATTGGATATGATTGAACCTCAGAGAGGTTTCCTACATAGCCCAGGTATAAGGAAGGGATCAAAACCAACGTTCTTCAAAATCGTGATTTGGGACTTTCCCATGGTTAGTAGCCCATCAAACGAGGGAAACTCTTGGTTGGATGAGGGACAATTCGGTGTGGAATATGCATGGTCAGATGCCTGAGGAAATGGAATGATCCCATCATGATGTGGGTCCATGAGTAGGAGTCATGATGTAAGATGGAGTGTAGAATGAAGTGGATGGTGAAGGAGATGGAACAAAGGTGATGATGTTGATAGTGTTGGGATTTAACCTCAACGAAGATTAATATGTATCCATATATTAGGGAATAAATGTTAACGTATTTCGGTGCAGTGATGGGACACCTGAGGTGGAAGCCTGTGTGAATATATAACATAGATGGGTACCCAATGGAAATAGAACCTCCCAGCTAGGGCATGACCTTCCCAAAACAAAAAAAAACTCAAAGGAAAGATTGGTATGGAAAACTGATGATGGGATTGAAACTCATGGAGAGTTCATTTATATCTATGCGGTAGGGAATCAATGTTTATATAGTTTAGGATGGGGTAGAAAATCAGAGTGTAAAAAAGAACAGCAACATGAAGACATGCTGGGGCATACACATAGTTATCATCCAATCATAATATGGGGAATCATGGTTGGAGGATAATCGGGATGTGTGGGGTTGATGAATGGTTATCAGCATAGGAAAATAAGACATGTGTTTGGGATGTTTAAAAGGGACAAAACCCATTTGGGCATGTTGGTGCTTATGTATAGTTAGAAACCCAAATGAATGGATCCAAACACCTCATAGAGGAGGATCTGAATGATGTGTCCCCTGAAATAGGATATGTCACTGAAGGAGAGTACATCCATATGTGGGAGAACTATAGATCACCGTCAGTTATTATTGAGACTCTAAGACGTGACCTACGTACATGAATGGTATCAAAACGTACATAGTTTATAGGGTTCAGTTTAATTTCGTGTTTTATGGGTGAACCGATGTGGAGTGGTATGGAGGAATAGATTCTAAGGAGTGATGTTGTTTAACCACATAGAGGCTTCCTACATACCCTACCATGGATAAAAGGATCAAAGTCAATATAATTTAGTGGTTAATACAGTTTAATATCTTATTAAACAATGGAAATGAGAATTATACATAGTTAGTAGCTCAAATAGGATTTCATGGTCATTGCCTTCTCTAAGATCACTTGAGTCTTCTAAGTGTGAGAATCAATAGGTTGCAGATGACCTAATGATCATGTTGTAATGTTTTGGCCACGAGGGATGAAAAACATTAGGACATACTCTATGAAGGAATCCTGAGGAGTGTGACCTGATGTATGAGGGAAATATGGCCATAATATTGGTATCACCTTGTCATGGTGTTTTGGGGCTTACATGTATGCTTCCTGAAATGCACACAGTGACAATTACTAATGGGAAATTGAAGGCAGATAAAAAAACCGGGAATCGAAAGGGCTCCTAGTACCTTCCCATTTAAGGTCCTCTCAGGCCAATCACACATTTGGTGATCCAATTTAAAGTCATGTGTTGATGATGAAGGGTTCCTTGTAGTTTACTTCATACAGCTTGGATGATGGGGACTCACTCTTCAACCCTTTAACATATGTAACATGTACCAACCCATACATGGGTAGGGGATGGCACATGAAATTCTAGTTATTAAACTGGTGGGTGAGTGGTTAATCAAGGGTTACACAATTGTGTGGCTATGAAAAGATGAAATATCTTGTACTTTTACTATGCGAAGAAGAATAATACAGGGAAACACAACAGGAAAAAATGCTCAGGGGAACTTGAAATCCCATTGTACAATCCTGAAGGGCTGAACGACAGAGGGGATCACAAAGAATGAATTATCCCAGATAAGGGCTTCATGAAGATATAGTGATTTGAGAATAGAAGGATATACACAATGATAGATGCTTCATGATGAATATGAAATGTTCCTCTATTTATTGAAGAGGTTCGTGATGCATGAGGACCCAACCAAGGAATAAGGTTCACATGTTGTAATAATGTTCTTCAGGAATGTTCAATGTTATTCAATGATTCGAGTGCTAAAAATAGACTCCTACCTTCGTGATGGATGTAGGGTTTCATGAAGGGAATCCACATATGATGTGGAGGGAAATTGGATCGCTGGGAATGCAGGTTCAAAAAGTGTGGGTTCCTTGGGTGATGCATTTTCTAGATGGTTTGTGTAAAAAAGGGAACTTCATGATACGAATTCTCAGAAGTCAAATAGTTAAGGAAACAACAATTATGGGGTGGGGTGAGACATCTATTTATATAAATTGCATATCATGGTGAACCAAGGGTGCACCAAAGAGAAGAGGATGCTCCATGAATTATAGGCAATATGTTGAAATCGTAGAGCCCTCTATAATTACATCGTGGCTGAAAAAGTGCATGTCAGACTCATGAAAGCTCCTATTATTGCTCTGAAGTGGGCATTAAGGAACTATTTTTTCTATCATCACTCTTCTTGAAGTGATGATGATGGCTTCATGATAGGTCTTTATGGGACATGACTTTTGATTTTTTTTCTAGTTTTTTTATCCACTTTGTGCATGGAATTTCATGCCAACAATGTGGATAGATTTGGGCATGAATATATTGATATAGAATACAATCATATTTCTCATTGTTGATTTGGAAAACTCCTGAGGTTAATTAGTATTCTAGAATTAAATTCTGTTTTACCATAGTTATTTTATTATCTAATGATTGATCCTTATTGTAGAAGAATACTAGAACCTAAGATCATGATGTCTAGTAATAAAGAATTTTCATTCTTTAATAATTCATTGATTATAATACATTTTATATTTATGTTGATATAATCTCTTGATGATTTTATTTCTCAGTTATAGATTAAATTTAATGTTTATTCCTTTATTTAAATTTTTATATTGATTTTTCCATATTTATTTATGATAGTCGAGTTATTTAAATTGAATGTGTCTTCATTAATTTACATTGAATATTAGTTATTCATTATCCAATAAGGAAAATCAAATTATAGATTAAATGGAATGTATTTTCAGAAATTTACATTTCAATATTTATAATTCCTTATTGATAATTCATCATTTACTCATGATATGTTCCTCTTTGCGTGAGTGGTACTAAGTATATGTGATCACCATTATTTCATTATTTTCCTAGGAATCCAATAATTTTAAAATGAATGTAATACGATGAAATCAAGGTGTTATTAATGATAAAAAAACATATGCCTTAATTTTTTTATTTCAAATGTAATACCTGAATCATTTATGTATCTAGTTTACTAGGAATACTAAAATATTCCATCCATAAGGATATGATTCATTGTATTGTATTCTAATGTAGTAAATAAGAAACCACATCTAGGCTACTACTATAAATGTCATTAAAGGTCTAATGTGTCACCCAATGATTTGATATTTATTTACATTCAATAATATATTTGATAATGTGTGTTATAAAATACAATAATCTAAAATGAACCAAGAAATAATACTATTTCAATGTGGCATATATAACATATTCCTTGGTTTAGTGGTTTTAAATAAGAATAAATATATTATATAATATATGTACAATTAATTTTCATAATATGGTGAATAATCAAATATTCATTGATTATCAATTGGATTGACATGAAAACAAATTCCTTTGAAATAAAAAATTGATGTTTTTATAAATATGGATTTTGTGTTCATATTGTATTTTTAATATAATAGATTAAAATTATATATATAGATAAATTATTATACTTATATTATTATATGATATATCAAATTTATTGAATTAACATTCATTTATTTTTTTATTGGCAAGGAATGATAAAAATGTAATTTTACTCTTCCAAAATACATTTTCAAAAAAATGGGGTATTTACTTATTATGAACGTATATTATAACTAATTAAAAAAAATTTAGAAATTACATTTCTAAAAATGAATATAATTATTTAAATATCCATGGTTCAATAGTCATAATAATGGAATTTTTTTAAAGTGATCATTTTTTTGGTATAATAATTTTTTTATTTTTTTCCAACTATATTTTATTTTTATAAAGTAATCTAATATAAAATTACTATTATATTTAGGATTTATATTTTATTTAATTTAAGAACCTTATAATTTAACATAATCTAAAAATGTACCTAATAGTCAAAATTATATATTATTTTGATGTATATAAATTTTAAATCATAAAAATATAATTTTCAAAAAACAAATTTGCATTAGTTTTTGGAGAATTATTTTTAGATACATTTCTAAATAATAACAAAATTTAATAATTAAAAATTTATATCTAATTGGTATATATTAATTTCAATTTTAATATTATGGTAAATTTCATTTTTCCTTATCATGAATATTAATCATCGTAAAAATGTGTCACCATAGTAAAGGGTATATAAGGCCAATTAATGTAAATATATTCTGATATGGCCAAAAAAATTCTTATTCGTTCTGATAGGATGAGACATTTGGTTTTCTTATAAACATAGTTTATAAATTTTCTAGTTTGATTCCTCCCCTCATTGATTATAATCATAAAACTTCATTTAATTTTTTAATCCTTATAAATATAACCAACACCATTTTAATACTAGTAATATGTTTTTATGGGTATAAAAATATGGCAAGGAACATTTTAAATAGAAATGTTAATGATGATAAAAATAATGAATGAAATTAATTCTTTTTTATTAGAGATACAATAATTAAATGTTTATGAAATGTTGAAATGGTGATTTTAGATGAGTAGAATAATGATGTAAATTTTTTGTTGAATGTTATAAGTGATAATAGTCAGTTTAAATATTGTATTAAATTAATCTTATTAATACTAATCAAGTATATTTGATTATTTAAGGGTCAAAATTCTAATTACATGGTTATATTTGTAACATCCCAACTAAATAAAGAATAATAAATTTTCATATTTATTAATATTTGCGAATTAAATATTAATTTTACTTTAAAGGGGTTTCTATATTCGATAGCGTACCCGATACGCAACAACGAGTTTCTTTGAAATATTACGTTGCACAGTAGTAATATAATAATATTATTTTAAATGGTAGTTAACACGTAGCCATTGTATTGGAAGTAATGAATAGTAATAACTAAAATATGATTATATATGTTTGTCAAATGTTTTTACATTTATCCAATAAATGATAAAGTCTTAAAATAAGAAAATAATTCAATTTTATGCATAAATACTCGAAAATTTACTAAAAGGCCGATTTATCTCCTTTTGATGGCGAAACCTCTTTAAAAATATTTTTGGTCACTCTTATACATTCTATTGTCCCAAATAAGATCCTTATTTAGAATTGGGACATAAAAATTTACTTTGTGTAAATTTTTGGTATTTTTCGGATAAAGTTCATTTTTTAATGAATAGTGAAAAATGTTGTATTTTAATTAAAAACCTCTTTTTTTATCTAATTAATTAATATGATTAGATTATATTTTGAATTGGTTTTAAAGTGCAATTAGAATATATTTTTACCATTTAATCCAATAGTGGTTATTGGAATTTTTTTCACTTTGAAATTGGTCTTAAACTAGTGTCAATCTTTTGATATATATTGTTTCATAAAAACAAGCTATTTGTTTTGACAACAGGGATTAATTATTAAATTAATTAATGCATCTTATATGTTTCAAATTTTGTAAAATATTCATCACTTTTGAATTCGGAATATCAAATATAGATTATGCTGAATTTTTGGTATTTTTCTGAAAAACTTCAATTTTTGATTAATAGTGAAACCACTAAGTGGTAGTTAAGAAAAACAGATTTTTCATTTAAATGAAACTTTAACACATTTGTGAATTGAAATTCAAAAATACAACATAAATGGTTTTCATTAGGATGTAAAATTTGGTTCAATGGGATTAATATAATTTTTTGGTGATTAGTAACTTTTAAGTTTTATTAATCGCGATTAGAGGTAATCAGTGTAATTTAAGGTTAAAATAATTTTTTAATAATACAAAATTACTTTAAAACATGCCCTACCAATATTTTATGTGTCATGGACGACCAATATAATCCATGGGTCAACTTGGGGACGCCATGGAGCCAGTTGGGTAAGAAAATGACATTAATAACTTTTTATTTAATGTTAAAATAAAAATGCCACAAACATGTATTGTATTACTAAAACAATTTTTACGTGGGGTTATAAAAGTCATATTTTTTACTAGAAATATTCATTACAAATCTAAAAATATTTCCTACATCATGATATTTGTTTTAGTATTTTTAGACATTAAATAAATTTAATTATTCATTACACCCAGATGATGAAGCGATTACCTCATTGTTTAACGATTTAAATTAAATGAAAAGATAATGTAAAATCTAAGACATAAACTTGTCAAAAAACTATTAGGTGTGTGTATTTAAAACTATTATCACCTTATCCTTTAAATATATAATTTTGGGACGTTTAAAATCCTGAATTCATTATATAATAAAGTAACATTTCATAACATTCCAAGAGTGTCCCTCCTCCCTCTTATAAAAGGCCTCCACCTCTACCACCTTACCCACACATATAAAACCTTTATCTCGGACAAGCTCTCCACATTTTATCTCTCCACGTCCCTCTCCTCATCTTATAAGCCTTTCCTTAGGCAGAATGATCTCCAAGAAACCCTTTTTTTCAAACTAAAGGGAGTTACCTGATTTAAAGGTAATGTCGTCACTTCTGTTCATTTGTTTTATTTTGATTCTCCATCCCTCTAAACTCATTTTATTCCTTCCTTTCATAAAAAACTAGTGTCTTAAATATACTGGTATTTTTTTATGAGAAGGATTTTATTTACACTTACACACATCTCCGTCTAATGGTTAAAGAACATACTATTTCTATGGTTGGTGAATTTCTACCTCACGAAACGATGGTTGATCAATCTTCTTTTAAGACCTTTCATAGTGGCCATTAAGATGTCACATTTTTTATATATTATATATATTATGTTTATGTTTTTTATGCTTCTGTATTTTTCATTTATGGAATACCATTATTGTTTCCATTATGTGTAAACACGATAATTTCATTTTAGGAAGTGCGGACTACCGCTCACTCAAAGTGATTTGATTCGTTAATGCCATATGTGGGACGTATAAAGGGTGGATTTAATGATATTATATATGATATTATACTATAATTATAATACACTATTATATCATTATGATTTTACTCCATTAAATACAAAATATATATGAAAGTAGCATTCATGCGTACATACGACATACCATCTCCATGAACGGTGCATTTCATTTCTTACCACTAAATGTTCTATACTATTATAAATACATGTATTTTATATATATATAAGATATATATGATATAAAAATCATGAATATCAATCTGAATATAATTAACCTTTGACCACATGAACAACATGTAAATGTTAGTAGTCCATTTTTTACTTAAGAACCAAATATCAACAAAACAAACATTATTAACTTAAATGATTACAAAATGTTTATAACCTGTCAATAAGTGATATAAAAGGAATAATAATATTGAAAAAGGTTCTTCTGAAAGTAGAAATTAACACTTGTTTATTATTCAGGAGATTAAAGAGTGATCGAGTCAAGTCGGACATGAGGTAAGGGACTTCATCTCAATCTCCTATAATTGAGGATTATTTTGTCCTAATACAAGACATTATTTTATATGTTGTATAAAACATCATTGACTTTTCATTTCATTCAACGGGAATATTTTTCTACGAAGAATTTTACTAAATGAAAAAAAGGAATGTTTATTTTAACGTACGCGGTGACAATGGCCTTTTCCGCCACCGCGAGTATTATTTGGTCTTTGGATTTCTCAAGAAGCCATAATGTTTTTAAAATGAAATAAATACCATATACTATTTTATGTATTTTGGTATTGAAAATGGGTTTTTATAATGGATTTCTTTATGTCAATATATTTAATTGAAATATTGGGATTCAAATGTGGAAATGTTTTCATTCCATTATAGCTGTTTTATGTCTTATGATTTGATAATGGTACTTGGACATTTGATGGGTGGTTACCTGATAAACCATATGAAGGGTGGTGCCGTGAATATCAGGAGAGGTTGTTATGTTATAACCTTTAATTCATTGGGTATTGAAGTCAACCATAGGTATTTTCCATTAAGTGATATGTGTGTAAGTCGACCGTATGGTTATTCCATTTAAGTATGTTTTTGACCCAAGTTACCATTATATGTTATATGTTATTTATATGGGTTTTATGGTAATATTTTGGATACAAAAGGGTATGTAATGATATTTTATTCAGTGAAGAGTATTTACTACTTCATAAAGGTGAAAATTATTACATTGATAAAGTATTCATGGTTTACTTTTGGTTTGGAAAAGCTATCAGTTTTTCTTTTTTGTGTATCCCTTACTGATCTTTTTATGCTCACCCCATGTTTTTTTTAAATGATTTTCATAGGACATAATGTAGAATAGGTACAAGGATATGATCAACTAAAATTCATTATGTATTAAAAATGGAACTAGACATGACTCTTTTTTAAGAGTTAATGTTTTGTTAAAAAAGGAAATTGTGTAGAAGTGTCTACTTTGAAAACTTTTGAGATGTAATAGTTATGTCCTAATTCTCTAAAACACTAAACCTGAAAAGATCCCAACGTGAATTATTCATTTAATTCAATATTAAGTAAAGTTTAAGGCTAGGGCCTTATATTTGGTATCAGAGGTCGGTTTAGACAACTTTAGTAGTTAGAAAATTGTTAAATTAACATTCATAAATTAATTTATGTTAGTGATATAACATTTACAGATTACCATGTTTCTTCACCTAAGATATTTCTGTGATAAGAATGGTTTTCCATAGAGGTAATAGAGCATCTTTTCTAAGAAGGAATGCAGAGTATAATAACCTTTCGAATCAGCAACCAGAGATGGTTGGAACGAGAATTGAGCAATTTACTACACTGATGGCTCGGTTGAATTAGGTGATAAATAGTGGTTGTATTTATTGATGATATTTTTGTGTTTTCAAAAATTAAAGAGGAACAAGAAAGTCATTTAAAAGTTATCTTGAAAACATTAAATGAAAAGAAACTGTATGGAAAATTCAGCAAGTGTGATTTTTTTACAAAAAATTTATTTCTATGGTCACATTGTTTCAAGAAATGGCCAAACTGTTGATCCTGCTAAAACAAAAGTTGTTGAAAAATGGCCAAGACCTACAAATATAACTGAGGTCCATAGTTTTCTTGGTATGGAAGGTTATTACCAGAGGTTGGATGAAATTTTATCACGGTTATCTAGTCCAATGACTATGCTAACTCAAAAGGGTGTTAATTTTATCTAGACAAAAGAATTTGAGGATTGTTTTCAGGAGTTGAAAAGAAGATTGGAGAATGCTCCAGTTTTTGCACATCCTTCCAGGAATGGTGAGTTTTTTATCTAAAATGATGCTTCGATGAAGGGACTTGGTTGTGTCCTTATGCATAATGGTCATGTAATTTCTTATGCTTCATGTCAGTTGAAAACTTATGATGTAAATTACTCTACACATGATTTGGAATTTGATGCTGTGGTTTTTGATTTAAAAATTTTGAGGCATAATCTTTATTGTGTAAAGTGTGAAATATGTACTGATCACAAAATTTTAAAGTATATATTCACTCAAAAATAATTGAACATGTGACAGAGGAGGTGGCTAGAATTAATCAAGGATTATGATTGTACAATTCATTACCATCCGGGAAAAGAAAATAAAGTGGCTGATGCTTTGAGTCGAAAAAAGAATGCTTCATTAACCATGTTACGTTTGTAATGGGATCCTTTAGTTAAGGATTTTATGATCTTTGGAATAGAAGTTGATGGTGAAAAAAGTTCTTCTGTATTGTTTCTGGTGTCAGTGAAATCATCTCTATTAGACAGAAATAAGCAAGCACAGAAGACAGATAGTGGGTTGCAAAAAAAGGTAGAGGTGGTTCAGACGGGTAAGTTTCTTGAATTTAACAGTGATATTGATTGTGATTTGAGGTATGGGATGAGATTATATGTGCCTTGTGATTCACAGTTGAAGAATGAGTTCATTTAGGCTCATAGTTACCCATTTTCAGTTCATCCTAGCAGTACTAATATGTACAGAGATCTGTGTGAGTATTACTGGTAGGATGGAATGAAAAGAGATCTGCGGGAGTATTACTAGTGCCAGAGTAATAAATGGGAAAATATATCCATAGACATTTTTTTGAGATTACCAAAGACATCTCGATGTAATAATGCCATCTGGGTTATTGTTGATCGATTGACTAAATCTGCTCATCTAATCCCTATTCGAGATAATTTGTCTCTAGATAAACTTTCTCTGTTATATGTTAAAGAGATAGTATAGTTGCATGAAGTTCCCCTCTCCATTGTATCTGACCGTGATCCCATGTTCACATCTATCTTTTGGAATGGCCTTCAGAAATCCTGGGGTGCTGAATTAAATTTCAGCACAACTTTTCATCCTCAATCATATGGGCAGTCAGAACAAACAATTCAAACCAAGGAGGATATTCTATATGCTTGCTCGATGGATTATCAGGGAATTTGGGACAAACATCATTCTTTGGATGAGTTTTCTTATAATAACAGTTTTAATTCAAGTATACAGATGGAACCGTTTGAGTCATTATATGGGAAGTGGCATAAAACTCCAGCTTTTTGGGATGATGTGGGTGAAAGGAAGTTCATGGGAAAATAATTGGTAGAAGAGATTGCAGAAAAAGTTCAGTTGATTCAGAAACACATGAGAACAGCTCAGAGCAGGCAGAAAAGTTATGCGGATAACCATAGGAAGGATCTATCTTTTGATGTAGGTGATCATGTTTTTCTCAATGTTTCACCATGGAAAAGTGTGATGCGATTTGGTAAGAAAGGAATGTTGAGTCGAAGGTTCATTGGACAATATGAAATTTTAGAGTGAGTTGGATCAGTTGCTTACCGAGAGTCTTTACCTCCGGGTTTATCTCAGGTACACAATGTTTTTCTTGCTTCGATGTTGAGAAAGTATATACCAGATCTATCTCATGTTTTGAGCCCAGAAGTAGTTTAGTTGGATGAGTATCTCTCTTATGAAGAACAACCCGTCCATAATCTTGAACATAGAGAGAATGTGTAGAGGAATAAGGTAATTCAACAGGTAAAGGTTTATGGAAAACCCATATGGTTGAACAAACAACATGAGAATCTGAAAATACTATGAGGGATAAATACCCCCACTCTATTTTGAAAAGTGAATAAAATTGCGAGGACAGAATTACCAAAAAGGGGGAAGGATGTAACCTCCCAAGTAAATAAAGAATAATACATTTTCATATTTATTAATATTTTCGATTTATATATTAATTTTACTTTAAAGGGGTTGCTATGTTTGATAGCGTACCCGACACGCAACAACGAGTTTCTTTGAAATCTTAAGTTGCAAACTAGTAATGTAATAATATTATTTTAAATAATAGTTAACACATAGACATTGTATTGGAAGGAAGGAATAGTAATAACTATAATATGATTATATATGTTTGTCAAATGTTTTTACATTTATCCAATAAAATATAAAGACTTAAAATAAGAAAAGAATTCAATTTTAAGCATAAATACTCTAATATTCACTAAATGGTCGATTTATCACCTTTTGATGGTGAAACCTATTTAAAAATATTTTTGGTCACTCATATACATTCTATTGGCATATATAAAATTCTACTTTATAATCGGGACATCAAAATTCAGTTTCTGTAAATTATTGGTACTTTTTCGATAAATTTTATTTTTTTAATAAATAGTAAAAAATATTGTATTTTAATTCAAATACTCTTTTATATATAATTCATTTATTTGATTTGATTATATTTTGAATTGTTTTTAATGTGAAATTAGAATATATTTTTACCGTTTAATCCAATAGTGGTCATTGAAATTATTTTCTCTTTGAAATTGGACATAAACTTGTGCCAATCTTTTGATATATATTGTTTCATAAAACACGCTATTTGTTTTGACAATGGGAATTAATCATTAAATTATTAATGCAACTTATAAGTTTTTAATTGTGTAAAATAGTTATCATTTTTGAATTCGGAATAATAAATATAGATTAGGGTGAATTTTTGGTATTTTTCTAAAAAAAATCAATTTTGGATAAATAGTGAAACCACTAAGTGGTAGTTAAAAAACTGATTTTTTATTTAAAAAAACCTTACCACTTTTGTGAATTGAAATTAAAAAAACTGACATACATGGTTTTCATTAGGATGTAATATTTTGTTCCATGGGAATAAAATAATTTTTTGGTGAATAGTAACTTTTATGTTTTATTAATCGCGATTAGAGGTAATTAGTGTTATTTAAAGTAAAAATAATGTTTTTATAATATGAAATTACCTTGACACATGTCCTAACCATATTTTATGTGTCATTTCAGACCAAGAAAATCTATGGGTCAACTTGGGGACCCCATGGAGCCACTTGGGTTTTGAAAATTACATTAATAACTTTTTATTTAAAGTTAAAATAAAAATGTCACAAACATGTATTGTTTTACTAAAAAAAAATTTACATGGGGTTATACAAGTCATATTTTTTGAGTATAAATATTAATTATAAATCTAAAACGATTTCCTATATCATGATATTTGTTTTATTATTTTTAGACATTAGATAAATTAAATTATTTACGACACCATGATGATGCAGTGATTACCTCATTATTTAATGATTTAAATAAAATGAAACGATAGTGTAAAATCTAAGACCAACACTTGTTAAAAACCTATTGGATCAGTGGATTTAGAACTATTATCATATAATCCTAGAAATATATAATTATGGGACCTTTAAAATCCGAAACTCATTATATGATAAAGTTACATTTTATAACATTCCAAGAGTGCCCCTCCCCCTCTTATAAAAGGCCTCCACTTTTACCACCATACCCAAACCTCTCAAGCCTTTGGTTCTGCCAATATCTGATCATTTTATCTCTCCATATCCCTCTACTCATCCTAGAAGCCGTGCCTTAGGATGAATGATCTTCATGAAACCCCTTTTTTTCAAACCAAGAGGAGTTACCCGATTTAAAGATAATGTCTTCACTTATGTTCTTTTGTTTTATTTTTCTTCTCCATACCCTTAAACTCTTTTTATTCCTTACTTTTGTAACAAAACCAGTATCGTAAATATAATACGATGTTTTTATGAGAAGTATTTTATTTACACATACACACACCTCCATCTAATGGTTAATGAACATACCATTTCTGTGGTTGGCGAATTTCTGCCTCACGAAATGATGGTTGTTCAATATTATATTAACACCTATCATGGTGGCCATTAAGATGTCACTACTTTTATATATGATATATATTATGTTTATTTTTTCCTTATTATTCAGTATTTTTCATTTATGGAATACTTTTATGGTTTCTGTTATGGGTAAACATGATAATTTCATTTTATGAAGTGCGTACTACCGCCCCCTCAAAGTGATTTGATTCGTTAATGTCATATGTGGGATGTATAAAAGATGGAGTTAATGATAATATATATGATATTATACTTGGATTATAATATACCTTTATATCATTATGATTTAACTCCATTAAATATGAAATATAAAGGAATGCAGCGTTCAAGCGTACGTACGACTTACCGTCTCCATGAATGGTACATTTCATTTCTAACCTCTCAATGTTATGTACTATTATAAATACATGTATATTCTGGATATATTTGATATATATGATATCTAAATCATAAATATCATTCAATATAAATTGAACCTTCGACCACATGAACAACATGTAATTGTATAATGTCCATTTTTGACATTATAATCACATATCGGCAAAAGAAACATTATTAACTTAAATGATTACATAATGTTTATAACATCGAAATAAGTGATATATAAGGAATAATAAGCTTGATAAAGGTTCATAAGAAAGTAGAAATTAACAGTAGCTTATTATTCAGTACATTAAAGAGTGATCGAGTCAAGTCGGACACGAGGAAAGGGACTTCATCTAAATCTCCTTTCATTGAGGCATATTTTGTTCTAATGCAAGACTATCTTTTATACGATGTATAAAAACACCTTTGACTTTTCATTTCATTTAAAGGGAATCTTTATCTCTGAATAATTTTACTAAATGGAAAAAAGGAATTTGTATTTTAATGTACGCGGTGACAATGAAATTTTCCGCCGCCGTCAGTATTATTTGGTCTTTGGCTTCCTCAACAAGCCATAATGTTATTAAAATGAAATAAATATCATATACTCTTTTATGTATTTTGGTATTGAAAATGGTTTTTATAATGGATTTGTTATTTCAGTATATTTATGTGATATATTGTGATCAAAATGTTGAAATGTTTTCTTTCCATTATATTTTTTTTGTATTATGATTTTATAATGGTACTTAGACATTTGACGGGTGGTTACGTGATAATCCATATGACGAGTGGTGTCGTGAATACCATGAAGATTATTTACGTTTTAACCTCTTATGCATTGGGTATGGAAGTAGGCCTTATGGATATTCCATTATGTTATAGGTGTGTAAGTCGACCGTTTGTTTATTCCATTTAAGTATGTTTTTTCCCAAGTTACCTTTATATGTTATGTGTTCTTTATATGGGTTTTATTGTAATCTTTTTATTACAAAAGGGTAAGTAATGATCTTTTATTCAGTGAAGAGTATTTACTACTTCATAATGGAGAAAAGTATTACTTTGATAAAGTATTCACGATTTACTTTTTGGTTTGAAAAACTAAAAGTTTTCATTGTTTATGTATCCCTTACTGAGATATTTATGATCACCCCATGGTTTTTTGAAATTTTTTCACAGGACATAAGGTGTAATAGGGTCATGGATAGGGTCAAAGAAAAGTAATGTTTTCTTAAACATGGAACTAGACATGACACTTTTTTTAAGAGTTCATGTTTTGTAAAAAAAGGAAACTATGTAGAAGTGTCTACTTTGTAAACATTTGATATGTAATAGTTATGTCCTAATTATCTAAAACTCTAAACCTGAAAATAACCTCAATGGGAATTATTCATTTAATTCAAAATTAAGTAATGTTTAAGGTCGGGGCCTTATAATATTGATTCCTTTTATTAAAAAATATGAAAATAATAATGAAAAAATAGTTTAATTAGTATTTACGGGAGCTTTTTTTTAAATCATTAGAAATAGAAAAATATTCGGTAATAATTTTATTAGATGGGAATTTTTTGATATATTCAAGATTTGATCATGTTTTTTCCCATTTTAAATTTTAAATTTACATTCACGACCATTAATTACTGAATAACGTGTTACAATATTTATTGGAAAATTCAGTACACGTTCTGCAAATCTAAACTGATAGGTGTTAATATGACATAAGAACAAGCATAGTTCATATTAAGTAAGCATATTCTGAACACATATCCTAGTAAATTCTATATAAACAATTTTATTATAAAATTTCACATAAAGGTATCCATATATTATTTTTGTGTATATAATAATTAGATTTGTCCCACCCATGATATTAATAAAATTGGATTACCTCTATTCTCTATCTAAAATATAATGATACATTAGTTAAAAAAATACATTCCCGAATACATTCCTAGATTTTTTATCCACATTAAATATCTATTGATCCTCCCTAAAGACCATACTATGAATGATTAATGTGTATTCAGGTAGAGTATCTCCAAAGAAGAGGTATAACATAGAATAATTTGTTTCATTTTAATTTCTTTTATTCCTCTTTAAAAAAAGTTCTAGATAGTATAACATAATTAAATAAGAAATATATAAATTAATTTATTTTATTATAGGATGAGAAAAGGTATTGTATATATCATTTATACGTTAGTTGATATGAAGAAATATCCTCTATGTAACTATGGAGTAACACATCTATGAGGATATATGACTTTGTTTCCCTCATTGCCTCACATGGCTTGTAAAAATGATTGAATTGATAAATATATATCATTTTTATGAAATGATATTGAATCTATAAATATAATATTTTAATTAAATACTTTCACTTTTCATCAGCTAGAAATTGATAATGTTGATTGTTTTTACATGTGGATTACCTTGTTTACAAAGTGATATGATTCATCTATTATATCCATATTACAAGGCTCTAAAAAGGATTAAACTTAGGAACTAATATGAAATATAAAATTTATTTTTGATTATATAATGTGAAATATTATCAAATTTATCTCATCTCCACCCAATAGAAATATGAAAATTTATTTCATTCACACAAATGACCAAAAATCTCCATGAAATGAATTCATTTTAGGTTTTTTATGTATATAATTTTATCATTAGTATCTAAAACTATATATTGAGAAGGTATCGATAATATCTGAAATTATAAAATAAAATTATAAATAATTTAATTATTTATTGTTTATGATATGGGGATTCATTGTAGAAATGATTAAAATTATTGTAAAATTGATTTCATATAAATTTAGTCATTACAAACACTGAAATATTCGTTCATTTATTTATCAAATTAAAATATTATATTTAAAGTTAAAAATATTGAGATGTTTCCAAATAATTTTATGTTTAGCTCCAGTAACATTATATTAGAATCCACCAATTTTTGTGAAATACGAATAAAAAAATGGTAAATATCACAAATACTATTTGGTTTCTTAATATATAGATATTGATCCTTTATCAAGCTATATTTTTACAAAAATAATATAGTTAATTTCATCCAGAAACAAAATATTTGAATATAGTCATTTAGAAGATATAAAATGGAAGTCGGTTGTTTCTACATAAATGAAATTCCCAAATGGTTAGATTCTTATCATCACTGTATGCTAATGAAAAATTGGATTTCATTAAGGACCTATAAAATATATGATACTCTCAATGTTTTATTTTTTCATAAGGAATTGATATTCATCAAAACTAATAATAGTTATAATATTAATTTTATATCCTCTCTCTGAAATACCATATTTATTTGTATACTTGATTTAGTAAATAGAGAACATTTTTTTATATTACTATAATGTAATTATTTATAATATACTTAAAAAGAACAAATTATTTAGATATTCCATACCCATTAATTTCCCACAAAAACTCATACCAAACTATTCATGTAGTTGTGTCCCCCATGTCATCATACTATTTAGAAAAATAGGAATTCTATTTATTTTTTCAAGTAATATCATATCATAAATAAAATCATTGTGATGATTCAAAAATAAATTTATTTTTAAACATAAAAAAACCACCATTAATTTTATGTTCCCTTACACTTAATCACAAACATATGTATTTTTATTTAATCACATAAAAACAATGGGATTATGTAAATTAAAAAAATCAAAATTACATATAATTATAAATTTTATTGAGAAATATATATCAACGAGAATAATAGTGATTGAAATTTTATGTGTTTAATTTATTTAAGACTAATAAATAATCTAAAAAAACATTTCTTGAACATTTCTTGGATTTTATTCAAGAATAAATTTATCTTCAAATAAATTAAACATAATATTTTTTCTCTAATGTTACTAATATTCATGATGTGTTGATATAAAAATTATTTTTATTGAAAAAAATTGTCTTTAATGTTTTAATCCTTGCAATTGATCATGGTAGTCAAATACATTAAATTCCTTTGAAGTTAAATTTTTTGGAAAATTTAATATTTTTTCGTACAATGGTGTGTCCAAGAATTTTACAATGTATAATTTATAGATATAGAATGGAAAATATCAAAATATTTATTAGAAAAAATATTAATTTCATTATGTAACACAATACATTTCCTAGAGAGGATATTATTTTTCTAAATATGGAGTTCTCGTCATAAAACAACTTTTCATTGTTTATTATCACATATCCATTTACATTTATTTTATTTCTATGTACCCAAATGGTTGAAATAACTCTATAAATTTCTATCCTAGGAAGAAGAAACCATTTTATGTTCTTATATATTACACCATTATCTAATTTTATACCATGTATACATTTTATAGACTCAAATTCCTCATAATTGGTTTTTGGATTTACTGTTGAGTTTTGTGCAATTTCTTTTCTATTCTCAGCCTAATTCTTATTTTTATGAATGAAAAACATGATTTGAAAAAATAATTTTATAATAAAAATTAATATTCAATAATTTTACCCTATTCGTTGATTTTCAATAGTCTTACCTTGATTATTTTTCAGATGTGGTTCAATTTCAACTATATTCAACACATTTCATGCTTTATCATCAATCAGTTTTTTAGAACAATATAATTGTAGTTATATAAACTTAAAAATGAATAAATATTTATGTTTTACTCTAAATATTAATTATTTAAAATATATAACAATCAATATAGTTTTATTGTTTCTTTATCTATTATTTATTGAAACAACATTATGAAATAAATCACATAATATTTTCTTCTCCTTTTTTCAAACCTGCCCAGTTATTTTGACTTTATATTCTTGAATCAATGGATTATAATGAAGTAAATGCATTTTATTGTTTTAAATATCTTATATTGCATATATTATTATGGTATATATGTATCATATCTCAAAAAATACTTATTATAAATGTATTTAACAGTAAAAATCACTTCTCTCCAGAAATATTTAGAACTTTTATTCCCCAAATGAATAGTACATCAATTATCAGAAATGTTACGGTATTTATATTATTCTAAAAAATGGTTTGGCCATATGGTGAGATATTTTTATTCATTTTCCTATTATTTTATATATAAATTTTTTATGAGTGTGAATTATATTTGTTATATTTTTTGATCTTTCATTCTTAATATGAACTCTAATATTGTTTTTAACCTATAATTTGAATAATTTTACCAATTGTATATATTTGTACATTTGTCTCATGGATAAAACATGAATCATCTCAGTGTAATACTTAATTAATGTAATATACTACAAAATAACTAAGGAAGATATTTTTGTCCTTAGACCACGGTGATTTGATTTCATATTTTCTAGTAGAAAATTTTAATAAATTTCCACTTTATTCTATTTCCACTAAAGCATATACCACTTTTTAAAAGTGTTTCAAAACAATTCATTATAACTATTTAGTTTGGTAATGGCTTTTACCAGTTCATGTTTTTATATTTTATATTTTTTCATTAGACAAGTTGGAAAACTCCAATATGACATAGATTATTCTAATATGTCACATTCTAGTAGAAAAATATTGAAATATCACATATCTGAAATAATACCCTACTTTGTCTCCCTCATATGGTAATGAAAATATAAAAAATAATGTTTTTTTATAATGAATAATTCATTATAAAATACAACATTAGTTTCTTCATCACATAATTTTATCACTATATGATTGTGTTTTTCCCATAAAAATAAAGAAAACCATGTATTTTTCCTTATTGGAATGAATTTTTATTATTCTAACATATATAATATTTAAGAAAATTAAATTTAAAAAACATAAAAATCATCCTTCAGCATCTCTGATGTTGATTAAATTTTTTTCATTTATAGTGTATGCGGGTAACATCAATTATTGAGAATCCATTATATTATTTTCATACTAACATTAAATGAAACCACATATGGAATATTTTTTGTTCATTATTTTTATAATTATATTACCAATTAATATTTTCAATGTAGGAATGTTCTCTTTATTAAACACCTCAGTACAATGATCATTCCACACACATTTAACATAAATATCTTTGAATCATTTAATCAAAAAAAATTATTATATATAATGATATTCTAATATCATAATTCTTCCATTTAGTATATTTCATCATATATTTAACGTTTCTCCACCTAAATTGATACTTTATTATTTGTAATGACATGTTTTACTGGAATTTATAAGATTTATTCACAAATACACCGCCGAACAATAATAATAATCTCACTGAAATATTATTTAATAATTATATTTAAATTTAGAAAAAATATTGTCTACAAATCCTTTAATTTTATAAACATGAGTACATATTTCTTCTTAATTTTAGTAAATATTTATTTTTTCTCTAAATTTCCACCTGATATGAGATATGGTTTTATCCACTTTTCATAGCCCAAATGTTTGAAAATTTAGAATTAATATCTAAAATTTTATCCAAAAAAAAATTTATAATCACACTTTTCAGGTATAGATTGAACATCATTTTCTAGGACAAATTTTTCATCTTTTTAAGAATTTACATCTTTGAGATCAAAGGATTTATTGAAATTATTTTTAACATTATATTTTTAAAATTTTCCTTTGAAATAATTTGAATGTAGAGTACTCATTTTATCATCATTCAAAACATGTTTTGAGTCATCAAATTTCATGATCATATCATTATCTTAAAATTTCATCCTGTATTTCATGATCTATTCATTTTTTTACATTATACATTTATAAAAGTTTCATTATAATAAATTTATTTCATGTTCCCTATTAATAATTTTTAACTTTCTATATAGATATTTATCCTATTAATGACAATATTTGATTGCATAACTAAAAAAGTGAATTGTGTATAATTTTCCCCTCTTTGTTATCATAACTAAAAAAATATTTAGTCTACTAAAAATTTAGTATAAATTTTTTTATTTTCTTATATGCTCCATCATATAACATTGTAATGTCGAAAGTGACTACCTCTTTCTCTTTAGTGATCAAATGTATGAATTACATTAAAACTGTTATTTTTTTTATAGGATTGTCCACTAATTTAGATCATTTGTTTCAGATATTATCTAGAGGTTATTAATCATTTTCATCATCTTAAATATCCTAATTTTATTCTTTTGGTAGTTGACTAAAAAAATTTCAAAGCAACTACATGTAAATAATTTTAATGGTATTTTATCCGTTTACTAACTAATCTATTTGATAAATTTATTGTAGATAAGATAAATTTTTATATTATTATCTTTATCAAACTCATATAAATAATTAGAATAAAAAAAGGAATCATATTCCTCATCAACTATCATCATTATTCTCATGTGTAAAATTTAATCATTATATTTTACAAACATTTTATATAAATTTTTTTCCTCATTCCATATAAAAAGGGGATGTTTTATTCCTAATACATTTACCTATAATATATATTCTATAATAGATATATTTTAGGGTCAAACATAGTTGATAAATTTATAAAAATATTCATTACATGGGTGGAAACTAATGATTTTCTATATAGAAAATATTGTTGTAAATTTTTTATAATATTCTTCATTTTTTACTTTTTATACAATTATAAATTCCTAAAAATTCCCTATATTTTTATATTGGATTATATATGTTATGTATTTCATTCATAGATTTTTCAGGGTTGTCCAATACACAATTTTTATTCTTGGTTCTCGTGAATTTAGAGAAAAAGGTTTTGGAAATATCCATGAGGAAGTAAAATTTTGATTTACTATCAATATCAAGATTTCATTTATCAAAAAATATCATATGTTCAATTATTTGAATAAATATAAATCCCATAAAAGATATATCATACAAATAAAAAATAAATGAAAATGATATATAAGGTATCTATTTTAAAAAATGAAAATTATTTCAATAAACGGAATCCATACACAAAATTTTCACAAACTTGATCATACCAATCTCTAGAAAATGGAATATTTATCTGATGAAACTAAATAAACTAAAATAGTATCTGGGTTTAACAAGTATGGTTACACCATTACGATGGTTGGGTTAATCTATCATTCTATAAAAACTGTTTTGTTTTATTTTTATAATAATTAAATTATAACAATGATTATTATATCCTAATATAAATATAAACACTCAACCATTTTCAATAAAGGAAAATAAATTAATAAATAACTTCATATAATTATTTTTACGATGTCTAGCCTTACAGTGATAAACGACCCCCTACTATATATGGTTTAAATCATGCCTCATATATTTTTCCACTATTATCATAAAAATAATTCATTGTGGGGAGGGAGATTCATCCATCACCTATAGATCACATCATCCCACTTGGATTATGTTTTTATATTACCTTTTTCCAATTTAGGTGAAACATAAATTGGTCATGGTGAGAAAGATCTCTTGTAATTTTACATTGATCCAATTACTAAATTAGATAATTAAATTTTTCTGTATATAAATATAAAATATATAGTTGAAATCTTTGATAAACATGATATTAAATAAATTAGTTGTAGGAAATACAAAATACTAGTCAATTAGTTCTTACTGTAAGTATATACATTAGTGTATCTTTCTTTTAGATACAGAAACCCTAGAAAAAAATATTTTTTAAAACTCTCTAACTGCAATATATTTAGTATATTATACTTCTTCAGGAAAAAAAATTTGTCGTCTCATCCCACACTTCTACTCATGATATTGATATTTTCTGTAACTCATATGTTAAAATTTTATATAGAAAGAATATTAAATAATTATGTTTCACTTCAAAATATTACAAAAATATAAATATATATAGTATTCACAAAAATAGAATTATCAATCAACTACTAATAGATTGTGAATTTCAACGTCAAATATAAATGAAAAATTAATATGGCTTTCCCCCATATCCTCATAAAGATTCCTAAAATAGAATTTTAATTTAATTCTTTTCATTTGGGATCAGAACTGATGAAATATAAATATAATTTTCAAACATTGTAACAATGATACCTAGATTTTCTCACAAAGAATTGATGTGTTGTGGGTATTTTATTCAATTTATTCCTTGTAATAGAGCAAGATTCGATGACTCCACTCTTTCTTAGACCACACTCTTTAGAGCTTCCCATCATAGGGTGTCTTCCTCCTACCTTCCGAGCCTCCTCCTTCGAGCACTGATCCTATCTTCTATTATATCCATTGGTACAGCTTTCAGCTCTTTCTTCTTGACTCTGGTCTTGATGATTCAGGTCTTCTTCTTCATCACTTTTTTTCTTCTCCATCATTCTGAACCATATCTTTGTTAGGAACGTTGGCAGGTAAGACAACTTGGGAGGTGCTAGTGGCTTCTGGTAGTAGCAAACCTTTGATCTCCTTGGTTCTAGCGTCTTCAGTTCATGGTTTAAACCATGGTTTCCCCATTCACATTACTTGGTGGCTCATTCAATGAATCTGCTTCAAAACATGTTTCTAGTTTCCCTTAGGGTTACAACCCAATTTATCCTCTTTCTCATTTCATGGAGGTCTATCTTCACCCATTCTCATTCTCTTTAACTCTTCCCTTATCTGGATTCTATATTCTATTCTCCATTCTATGTCAGTCGCGTGTGACTGATACCAAAGAGGGATTGGATGTGTTCCAGGAGGGGTAAAAGTTTATGGGTGGTGTGAAATATGGTGGCTTCCTCTACTTTCAATATTATTTTTTATTTCATTTATGATTATGGATTTGGTACTATTTCTCATTGCGAATGGAGAATTTTAGTTGTGGATACAGCAATGATAATGATGATTTTTTTTGGATCAACGTATTTTGTTTAGTTTCTTTGTTTAATGTTATCAGTGATGTTGTTAGCATATCTGGTTATTGGTGTTGTTAATTTTTGATTATGATGGCTACCGACAATGTTGTACAGAATGGTAGCATGATTTCATAATGATTGGTGAAGGTGATCAGGTTGGTGTTTAGTGGTTCTTTAGTTGTGGGGGTGGAAGGTTGTGACATGACTGTCAGACGCAATTTCAGGCCACTGCATGTTGAATTGGGGATAGTGGATCACAGTGGGTACATGACTCAATTTTGTGTCTCGAGGATGATGATGGCGGTTGATATAAATTTTTAAAGTTGGATTTTGAATTTTTTATATGGAATGTCGTTTTTCAAATTCCTGGTGATGTGGATCCTATGTAGGTTTCGACTTACTAAAAAGTGGATTTTTAGAAAATAATAAGGATTGTGGAATATAATTTTTATAAAAAATGATTTTTTAGATTTCAAATATATAGAATATTTATCTCTTCTTCATTTTAGTTGAATAAGACATCAATATCCTTTTCCCTAACATTCTCACAATAATTACCAATTAATTATAGAATTAAAAAATTAAATTAATAATCTTCATTAATTTTATGAAACTACACATTTGATCCCAAATAAAAATAATTGTATTGTATTGTGATTAATGAATTTTTTATCATCAATTAAAAGTGAAACCAATATTAAAAAACATTTATTTATAGTATCTTCAAAAGAAGAACTATCTTAAAAGTTATTCAAATTATTGATCAAACACTTCATGAATATTAGATTACAAACCATTCAATTAGATTGAAACAAAAAATTATTATTATTTTTTAGTCGATGATGTTTTTTCTTAGACATCACCTATTTAAAAATCACTGAAATAATTAAATTTGTAAATTTATTTGATTTAAATGATGTGATTTATTTTATACAAATTATGTATCTAATGAAGATATATCTTATGAAACATATAACTAATTCTATGATATTATTTTTTTTATATGTTTTAATATCTCTTAAAGTAGATAATTATTAATGATAATCATTTTTATTAAACTAAAATCTTAAAGACTCTAGGTGTTTACAAGGGTCAAATATCATATGAGTATATCATTATATTACATAACCAGTGTATCATAGGAAATCCAATATCCAAGGAACATCCTTTCACATGGAGATTTAGAATCTCGGAAAATAAACTTCTTTATACAAATTCATTTATCTTATATAACCTTTTTATATTATGTAATCATAGAATCTTATATAGAGGTAGACTCATCTATTGTGGAATGTATCTTATGAATTCAATGCATATTATGATACCATTTTTATCTTACTATCCAGTTGATATATACATCGCATTGATGCCATTAATATTTTGTTCACTTTTGAGGATTCCATCACAACATGACTCATTGAGGCCCACCTAGATATGGGAATTTCATATCAAAACTACCTGAATGTCATCTCCATTATACAAGGATGATAGAAATAAATGAAAACAATAAATAAAGTTGGAGGAATTTTCCTAATGAAAATTCTTTCATGTATAAAACCATCTTCATGATAAAATATAGAGGAATATATATAATTGAATTTAAAATATATTGTATAAATAATCCTTGTTACATAATAAAAGGAAAATAATATATTATGATAAAATAGTGAAATAATAAAAGGGGAAAATACATTCCCAATAAGAAATTTTTTTCAAACATAAAAATAACAGAAACAAAATTCTAGGTTTCAAAATCAAGATCTCCAATCTTGACCATTATACTCATTAAAATACACTATTCTCTTATATAATTTCCACCAACATATATGTCATCTAAATTACATATGAAATGTGTTGGAATCACCCATTCATGGGTGACTATATTCATACCAGGTAAGATTCACTAAAATGTGGGTGGGGGGATGGGAGACATGATAGAAGCTGATATCTCAATCCATATAAATCTTGAAATAAAACTGAAAAACAATGATATATATTCTCACAATAATCCCAGATGATAATGAAATAGGATCTTCATATCATATTCCCTCCCATGAAAATGAGTCTACCAATTCTTAAATGTTGCATCATCAATTCCCAACATCTCATGCGTCTGTTTGAAGAAGTAACAATATATATCCACACCTCACCATATATACACATGGTCTAGGTGGCACAACCACTAGATAGAGGACCGATGTCCTATTATGACAAGAGGTAACCACTCTATAAAGAGAGAATCTATGAACTATCCTAGTATGATTGTTACACTCAATAGATATAGTAATTGTTCCTTCTATATTTATTTGGATTATATTCAATAAATATAGGACCTATACCCAGATAAAATAGGATGGTTCCTCTCTATAGATATAGGACCCATGCCATGTTATAACATAAGGGTTCCCCTATTTAGATATAGGACACATTATCTCATATAATAGGATGACTCCAATTAGTATATAGAGGTCCCATTCCCTATACTAGTCATAGGTTTCCACTCTATGGATAATGGACCCCAACATTATTGTTACATGAGGTATTGACTTTATGGGTATGTGAACCATTTCTTGACATAGTAAGACAGACTGATTCTCACTAGTATGATTTTTATGGTAGATTTCAAACCCTATAATCTCTATAATGATCCTTATAGATCATTATCATCATTAAGAACCACTTAGAGAAGTATCACTCTCATTATGTCTCACATTTTATCCAAAAACCTATATGAACACCACTATCATGATAAATTTGAAAAGCACTCTAGGTGGAATAATCATGGGCTAAAATCTATGTACAAACAATGGAGATATGAGAGAGAGAAGATTCAAAAAGGAGTACAAGGATTGTAAGGGACATACATGGCATGTGGTTCCATTCAGATACATGTTCATGTTCTTTACAGTACACATCTCACTATCCATATAGTTCTACACAACATGTAAGGAACTACATAGAATGTCTCAACCATCCAATGTTGTTTCGTGTTCTCTTAGTTTTTTGTGTTCCCTTAAGGTTGTGTACACGCACACTGGCCATGTGCTATTACACATCTTATTCCCCACCCTACATGGTTAGTAGGGTTACATTAGCACATGGAGGAGTTATCCATATACACAGAGAGTGTAACACCCCAAGATTTTATAGTGTGTTATTTCTTCAAAATAATTCAATAACTTTCACTACACGCAACACCAAGTTCAATCACACCATGACGTACAAAAAAAAAGCCATTAAAAGAGGTCATGAATAGTATTAACTAAATTTTAAACTTTATAATTTTAGAATCCATATTATGAGTTTCTTAGTCATAATGCAAGAACAGATTCATTTTCAGTATTGCACTTTTATCAACTTTTTACAGTGAAACATTTTTAAATACAATATTTTAAACTTTTTGACTAAATGGAGACATCAAAAAATTTAAAATGAAACTTCCCAAGCTTCCACGGTACGCTTTCCTTTGAATAAAACAGTAGCGTGTGTTGTACGCAACTTCGAGTTTTTACACACACCACAACCAATCAAACTGGCCGTTATGAATAGTAATACCTAAATTTTGATATAATATATATTTTATATTTTGAAATGGACTTCATTTTTGGATTCGGAATATCGAATTTAGCCTAAGGTGAAATTTTGGTACTTTTCGGATAACTTTCATATTTTGATGAATAGTGAAAATTACTAAATTTTAATTAAAAACAACTTTTTTAATCAAAATAATTAATAGTGATAAATTATTAATTTTAGTGGTTTTAAAGTATATTTCGAATATATTTTTATCAATTAATATAATGTTTGTCATTGGACATAATTATACAATTAAACCGAACATAAACAAGTGTCAATCTTTTGATAGTTATTATCTCTTAAAAACACGCTTTTTGTTTTGACAGCGGGAATTAATTTTAAATTAATTTCTGCCACTTCTGTGTTTTGAATTTAGGAAAATGGATTCCATATTTGGAATCAGGATGTTCAAATAGTGTAAATAGGTAACTTTTATTTTTAGACATTTTGAATAGTTACTGTGGTAAATATTTTATTTACCATGGTTAAAGGGTAAATCCGGTAAATAAGGGTTAAAAAATAATATTATAATAATACAAAATTACCCTAAAACGTGTCCTAACCTTATTGGTGGACACATACCCGACCATGGGCATCCTTGGGTCAATTTGGGGACCCCTTGGATCCACTTGTATGTGGTAGGGACACATTATATTAATAAAGTTAAAATAAAAATAAAAATGGCACAAGCTTACATCTTTTAGAAGAACAATTTTTACATAGGGTTATACATGTTGAATTTTCCATTATAAATATTCATTAGAAATCTAAAAAGATTTCCTACATAATTATATTTTATTTATAATTTTTATACATCAAATAATTTAAATTATTAATGACACAATAATGATGCAATGTTTACCTCATTAATAAATCATTTAAATAAATAAGATTATAATGATTAAAATATTATCTAAAACCTGTCCAATTCTTATTGGTTGATGTTATTTAGAATATGAGTCATCTTATATTCGACCTCAATTATTTTTGGACCATTATAAACCGAATATAATTATATTATAAAGTAATACTTTCACTCTTTCCTAAAGAGCCCCTCCTCTCCCTTATAAAAGGAGACCACTTCTACTCATTCCTCACACCTCTCAAGCCACTTGGCTCGTCCAAACTCTGCCCAACTAAGCTCCCCACATCCCTCTCCTCCTCCTTGAAGCTTTCCCTTAGGCAGAAATCATTTCAAGAAGTCCTTTGGTTCCAACCAAAGCGAGTTACCTAAATTAAAGGTAACGATTTCACTTAAATTATTTTCATTTATTTTGTTTCTCCAACCCCCAAACTCTTTTTATTTCCTTTCTTTTGTAACAACACCAGTATCCTCAATATACTAGGATGTTGTTATAAGATGGATTCAAACTACACATACACACAACTCCATCTAACGGACGATGAACATAATGTTTCTGTGGATGGCAAACTAACGCCTCACGAAACGATGATTGTTCAAATACATCTTACCGCCTCTCATGGTGGCCATTATGATGGCACTATAATTAAATATGATATTAATGATATATATTTTATATATAAGCTTCTGTAATTCCATTTTATTTCATACCATTATTCGTTTCATGTTGTATATACATACGATAATTTCATTTGAGGAAGTGCAGACTACCGCCCCCTTAAAATGATATGACTCGTTCATACCACACATGGAACATATAAAGGATGGTGTTAATGAACTTAAGTAACATGTATACAATATTATATTATACTGGAATAGTAATATACCTATGTATCATTGGTATTCGATTCTTTTAAAATAAAAATTAAATGGAAGTAGCGTTCGTGCGTACGTACGGACTACCGTCTCCACGAACGCGATGAGATTCATTTTCCATCGTACCCATTCAAGTATAATTATCATTTGATGATTTAAAAATGATGTTTAAAAACTTGATACCATTCTGGATTTGAATAATATACAACTTATCCTTTACAAACATGGCTTATGTAACAAAACATATAAAAGAAAATGAGTAAGTTAACACCCGAAACGACGATAATTTTAAGATATTATTATCAAATCAGTATTAAAAGATCATATATGATATCATATTAATGTATATGATTCTTGTATAATTTAGTAACAATTATTTCACTATTATACAGGAGGTTAACCTACCCCAACCAAGGAAAAGTACAAGGTAAGGGTTATTTCACAATCTCTTCATTATCCGAGGTTGTATTATACGTAATAATCTACTGGGATCTCTTTATCATCCACATCCATGTTTCTTCGAAATGTATTTCAAAAAAATTTTACTATTTACAAGAATATAGGTTAAAGTCATTTATACCCTTGTTTGACTTTTTATAAGAGGTTTATAAAGGAATCTTTCCGTCGTTTTCAAAACAAGGTCCTTTTTAACCTTTTCGACAGAATTGAGGTAAGAATGTTTTTTTTAACTTATACGGCGGGTGCGGTTATTTTCCGCCGTTATAAAATCGTCGAAGCTTCCCATACAATCTTATAAGAATATTTTCAAAGAAAATGTTTTATTTTATATGGATCTTAAATGATTTCAAAATAAAAGGAGATACTTCTTTAAAAAGAATTTTGATTTCATCTATGTCAACATCCTTTGATGGATTTTAAGATTATTTGAAGTTGATTTATTATGATACAAAACTTCTATATTGTATTGAAGGTTTTGTGATATGTTTGACTGTGGATGTGATATTTTTATACCATTCATAGTTTATGGTGAAATTATTGACATTTCGTATGCTAGTTCTAATACGAATGTTTATGTTATGTTTAAACCTTTTCATATGGGAATGCATTGGACTTAATAAGTGACGGGTGGAGCCCGCTATAGCTCCTCGATGCATCGGTAGGTCTCATGAGACAAACTAGTGTCTGGGCACAAGGCCTTGACAAAATCTTATTTGTAGTCTTGGCACGAGGCCTTGACTATGTGGTTATGACAGTCTGGCATTATGCATTCCAACATTATGAAAATGGTTATTGATTTTTGCATTTGATTATTCGATTAGTAGAATATCCATGTGAATAAGTAAATGGCATTATTTCATTTTACTTTTGTCATACTATGTTGAAGTTCAATTTTAAAAGGCTTTTGTTTTAGTAATTCATTGCCTTAAATGTTTATGCTTATTTTGAATGTTCCGCTATATTGTTATCCTTACTGGGCATTTGAGCTCACCCCTTTTCTATGTTTTTATTTTTCCCAGGTAGTGAAGAAGTAAATTATGAATGACTTGTAGGGATATTATGAGGGGTTAATAGTGTGGATATGAAGACTTTGTTGTTGTAGTAGTTTTTCACTTTGAAATGTAATGTAAAACTTTATGATTATATCTAGTGTTTCCAAGGATACTAAACCAATCGGTCTTTTGGGATTTGATATTTCTTGTGATCATGCCAATGTTATGTAATAATGCACCGACTCTGGGTAGCTGGGGTCGGGGCGTTACAGTTGGTATCATAGGAAGTTTAGTACAAACCTTGGAAGCTAGATTTAGATAAACTCTGATTAGAGCACGTAGACCTAAGATGAACTTTGAGGATTAGTATAGAAGAACTTCCTAGAATTTTGGTATTGTAGAGATTTTGTGAGTTTTCCGAGCAATACATCCCTGTCTGGATACGAGCAGGTAGAGGTGGCTCTGGCACAGATGTACCTAGGGGTAAAACCCGAAAACACCGCTTTGAGCTAGACTCGAACGGGAACTGGTGCACGACAACGGGCCTTGCTGCACTCTTGGTTACGACACTCCCGGGGGATATGCTTAGGATAACTCTCTTTTTCTTTACAAATCATTATGAAGGGTTTATGAGTATATACTTCCTCAAAGAAAACATTTTTATGATTATGGATTATATCCATAAATAGTTCAATTTATGTTAAGAGTTTTATAAGTATGGGATTATGTATTTTGATTCATAAACTGATCTAGTTTATGCCATTGTTTAGAAATGGCGCCTAGTGGAAGAAATGGAAACTGTATCAATGAATGCACTCCATGTAGGGATTTCCCTCCTGCTCAAGATAATTATAGTGGGGCTGGTGATGCAACTGGTTCCGATCAGCTAATCACCATACTGGGACAACTTACTCAGGTTATGAATAATAACCATACCCGTATGGAGCACCCTGATCCGCAGCGTGGAGGATCAATGTTAGATCGATTCATGAGGCAACAACCACCAACATTCAACGGGAATACAAATCCATTAGTAGCTGAGCAATGGATATTTTCCCTAGAGAAAATATTTCAGGCTTTGGGGAGCAGTGAAAGGGAAAAAGTTATCATGGCAGTTTACCGCCTCACTGGAGATGCTGATCAATGGTGGTCATTGATTCAAAACATGAAGGAAGATGATGACGTATCAAATATGGAATGGAGGGAGTTCAAAGATCTGTTTTTAGAAAAATACTTCCCTCGCGACCATCGAGCGGATATGGAAAGGCAATTTCTAAGTCTGAGACAAAAGGAGGATGATAATGTCACAAAGTATGAGGCTAACTTTACAAGGTTAGCGAGGTATGCTGGAGATTATATACGCAACCCAAGAAGTAAGATTGATCGTTTCTTTGATGGGTTAAAACCATTTCTCCGTCGAGCATTAGTCTCACAATCCTTTTCATCGTACGAAGACATTGTCTCATGTGCTATCAAGACCGAAAAGGAATTCTCTAAGTCTTATGACTTTAAAGCGAAGCAAGAGAAGAAGAGACCTGCTGATCAATCTGGGAATGGAAATAAGGGGAAGAAGGGAAAGGTTGAATATCCATCTTGTGGTAAATGCGGGAAGAAACACCCTGGTGCTTGCCTGAAAGGAATGGGAGTTTGTTATAAGTGTGGAGGAAAAGGGCACAAAGTACGTGACTGCAAGGGTAAGAAAATGGTTTCAAATGTACAATGCTTCATTTGCAAGGAGTTTGGACACTACGCGAACCTATGTCCCAGTCATCAGACTATGATGCAAATGATGCTATTGGATAATAATCAAGTTATGATACTACCACAGATGAAGAGGAATGATTAGAGTTCTTATGTTGATTATGTCAATTGAGTGTGGTATCAACAATGTACTTGTTATAATAATTATGGAGTATATAAGGATTGTACTGCAGTACTATTTCATTAAGGACTTGAGATTGTGTGGAACAATGAAAAGTAACTCAATACCAGGATAAATTTTTTGGAAAATATATGGTTGAGAGAATGATAAACCATAATATAGTTTTGATACTGAGGTAGTGATTTTCGAATAATACATGATTATTTTGGAAAAAATGTATTGGATATTCTTGAATACCTTGGAACTGATTAATGATTTGTATATTCCATCATTGTTGGGGTTTAAAACATTTTTGGATTGATGAAGTATATCCAGCATTCTATATGGAATAAGGGAGCATGAATGTAATCAATAAGGAATATGGTAATACATGATGAAGGTATTCATATGCTATTACGGGGTAAAAAGGATCTATATTATGTTTACCTTCTTTATAAATGTTAGACTGTGAGTTTGGACAGAAGTATTTTGGATAGTTCTAGTTTGGATTATTTTGGATTTCCATAAAAGGACAACCCGGAGGTCGGGCGGCAACCCGTCGCGTCCGGCAAGGCTGCGAGACTTGAACCCGCAACCGAAGGGCGAAAAGGGTGTATCACCTACCACTGGACCATGAGATGTCCTGGATTAAATAATGTAGTTTTTATTAAAAGATCATGTAGATGAATTATAAATTCGTTTATTTTGGAGCCCTATACGAATAGTGTAAATAGAATTTTTTTTACATTCTATTATCTTTTAGAGTGAAAGATGAGTTTGTGGTAGAAATTTATTAATGGATAAAACTCTAATTATAAAGTAAGTATATCTCCTTATAATCTTAGCCAATCTCATAAATAAATTCCTCAATATTAAGAAAAGCAACTTTGAACAAAATTTTTTTCCTAGATGGTACCTTAAATCATCACTAATTTATGGCTTTGGGATTGTTGGCCTTTTTATAGCCATGTTCTCTACCACTCTCCATCAGATAATTGATGGTTAGATTTTTCTTCCATATCCATATTTTCCTACATGGAACCCTAGTATGTGTTATTTTCGGTAATCTTCATACTTTCGACTCTTTATTTTAAATAGAGGCCTCATTAATTCATTTTTCGATGTGGGATTTCAACTAGGATATTTTGAAACGTCAAAAATGTGTTATCCTAATACCCTATGTTTTGTTGAACCGATGGTATTTCAATTCATCATAGATTGATGAATTTAAGGACCTCAATTTTATACTTGTTTGTGATTGATGACCTCAATCACTACCTATAAATATTTACGTTTTTCCTCCGATTATATGTCTCTAATTGCCACCAATGTTCTCCTAATCGAGATCATAATTTGGTGGTGACCATTTCATTTCTCTTTTCCTCATATTAAGACTAAATTTTAGTAACCCAATTTCCGATGTGGGTTTTCCCACAAATATATTTTATATTTTCAACCTTTTATTTTCGAAGAACAATTTCAAATTGTGAGGACGCAATTTATTGAAGGAGGGGAGAATGTAACACCCCACGATTTTATAGTGTGTTATTTCTTCAAAATAATTCAATAACTTTCACTACACACAACACCAAGTTCAATCACACCATGACGTACAAAAAAAAGCCATTAAAAGAGGTCATGAATAGTATTAACTAAATTTTAAACTTTATAATTTTAGAATCCATATTATGAGTTTCTTAGTCATAATGCAAGAACAGATTCATTTTCAGTATTGCAATTTTATCAACTTTTGATAGTGAAAACTTTTTAAATACAATATTTTAAACTTTTTGACTAAATGGAGACATCAAAAAATTTAAAATGAAACTTCCCAAGCTTCCACGGTACGCTTTCCTTTGAATAAAACAGTAGCGTGTGTTGTACGCAACTTCGAGTTTTTACACACACCACAACCAATCAAACTGGCCGTTATGAATAGTAATACCTAAATTTTGATATAATATATATTTTATATTTTGAAATGGACTTCATTTTTGGATTCGTAATATCGAATTTAGCCTAAGGTGAAATTTTGGTACTTTTCGGATAACTTTCATATTTTGATGAATAGTGAAAATTACTAAATTTTAATTAAAAACAACTTTTTTAATCAAAATAATTAATAGTGATAAATTATTAATTTGAGTGGTTTTAAAGTATATTTAGAATATATTTTTATCAATTAATATAATGTTGTTCATTGGACATAATTATACAATTGAACCGAACATAAACAAGTGTCAATCTTTTGATAGTTATTATCTCTTAAAAACACGCTTTTTGTTTTGACAGCGGGAATTAATTTTAAATTAATTTCTGCCACTTATGTGTTTTGAATTTAGGAAAATGGATTCCATATTTGGAATCAGGATGTTCAAATTGTGTAAATAGGTAACTTTTATTTTTAGACATTTTGAATAGTTACTGTGGTAAATATTTTATTTACCATGGTTAAAGGGTAAATCCGGTAAATAAGGGTTAACAAATAATATTATAATAATACAAAATTACCCTAAAACGTGTCCTAACCTTATTGGTGGACACATACCCGACCATGGGCATCCTTGGGTCAATTTGGGGACCCCTTGGATCCACTTGTATGTGGTAGGGACACATTATATTAATAAAGTTAAAATAAAAATAAAAATGGAATAAGCTTACATCTTTTAGAAGAACAATTTTTACATAGGGTTATACATGTTGAATTTTCGATTATAAATATTCATTAGAAAGCTAAACAGATTTCCTACATAATGATATTTTATTTATAATTTTTAGACATCAAATAATATAAATTATTAATGACACAATAATGATGCAATGTTTACCTCATTAATAAATCATTTAAATAAATAAGATTATAATGATTAAAATATTATAAAAAACCTGTCCAATTCTTATTGGTTGATGTTATTTAGAATATGAGTCATCTTATCTTCGACCTCAATTATTTTTGGACCATTATAAACCGAATATAATTATATTATAAAGTAATACTTTCACTCTTTCCTAAAGAGCTCCTCCTCTCCCTTATAAAAGGAGACCACTTCTACTCATTCCTCACACCTCTCAAGCCACTTGGCTCGTCCAAACTCTGCCCAACTAAGCTCCCCACATCCCTCTCCTCCTCCTTGAAGCTTTCCCTTAGGCAGAAATCATTTCAAGAAGTCCTTTGGTTCCAACCAAAGCGAGTTACCTAAATTAAAGGTAACGATTTCTCTTAAATTATTTTCATTTATTTTGTTTCTCCAACCCCCAAACTCTTTTTATTTCCTTTCTTTTGTAACAACACCAGTATCCTCATTATACTAGGATGTTGTTATAATATGGATTCAAACTACACATACACACAACTCCATCTAATGGACGATGAACATAATGTTTATGTGGATGGCAAACTAACGCCTCACGAAACGATGATTGTTCAAATACATCTTACCGCCTCTCATGGTGGCCATTATGATGGCACTATAATTAAATATGATATTAATGATATATATTTTATATATAATCTTCTGTAATTCCATTTTATTTCATACCATTATTCGTTTCATGTTGTATATACATACGATAATTTCATTTGAGGAAGTGCAGACTACCGCCCCCTTAAAATGATATGACTCGTTCATACCACACATGGAACGTATAAAGGATGGTGTTAATGAACTTAAGTAACATGTATAAAATATTATATTATACTGGAATAGTAATATACCTATGTATCATTGGTATTCGATTCTTTTAAAATAAAAATTAAATGGAAGTAGCGTTCGTGCGTACGTACGGACTACCGTCTCCACGAACGCGATGAGATTCATTTTCCATCGTACCCATTCAAGTATAATTATCATTTGATGATTTAAAAATGATGTTTAAAGTCTTGATACCATTCTGGATTTGAATAATATACAACTTATCCTTTACAAACATGGCTTATGTAACAAAACATATAAAAGAAAATGAGTAAGTTAACACCCGAAACGACGATAATTTTAAGATATTATTATCAAATCAGTATTAAAAGATCATATATGATATCATATTAATGTATATGATTCTTGTATAATTTAGTAACAATTATTTCACTATTATACAGGAGGTTAACCTACCCCAACCAAGGAAAAGTACAAGGTAAGGGTTATTTCACAATCTCTTCATTATCCGAGGTTGTATTATACGTAATAATCTACTGGGATCTCTTTATCATCCACATCCATGTTTCTTCGAAATGTATTTCAAATTTTTTTTACTATTTACAAGAATATAGGTTAAAGTCATTTATACCCTTGTTTGACTTTTTATAAGAGGTTTATAAAGGAATCTTTCCGTCGTTTTCAAAACAAGGTCCTTTTTAACCTTTTCGACAGAATTGAGGTAAGAATGTTTTTTTAACTTATACGGCGGGTGCGGTTATTTTCCGCCGTTATAAAATCGTCGAAGCTTCCCATAGAAGCTTATAAGAATATTTTCAAAGAAAATGTTTTATTTTATATGGATCTTAAATGATTTCAAAATAAAAGGAGATACTTCTTTAAAAAGAATTTTGATTTCATCTATGTCAACATCCTTTGATGGATTTTAAGATTATTTGAAGTTGATTTATTATGATACAAAAATTCTATATTGTATTGAAGGTTTTGTGATATGTTTGACTGTGGATGTGCTATTTTTATACCATTCATAGTTTATGGTGAAATTATTGACATTTCGTATGCTAGTTCTAATACGAATGTTTATGTTATGTTTAAACCTTTTCATATGGGAATGCATTGGACTTAATAAGTGACGGGTGGAGCCCGCTATAGCTCCTCGATGCATCGGTAGGTCTCGTGAGAAAAACTAGTGTCTTGGCACAAGGCCTTGACAAAATCTTATTTGTAGTCTTGGCACAAGGCCTTGACTATGTGGTTATGACAGTCTGGCATTATGCATTCCAACATTATGAAAATGGTTATTGATTTTTGCATTTGATTATTCGATTAGTAGAATATCCATGTGAATAAGTAAATGGCATTATTTCATTTTACTTTTTTCATACTATGTTGAAGTTCAATTTTAAAAGGCTTTTGTTTTAGTAATTCATTGCCTTAAATGTTTATGCTTATTTTGAATGCTCCGCTATATTGTTATCCTTACTGGGCATTTGAGCTCACCCCTTTTCTATGTTTTATTTTTCCCAGGTAGTGAAGAAGTAAATTATGAATGACTTGCAGGGATATTATGAGGGGTTAATAGTGTGGATATGAAGACTTTGTTGTTGTAGTAGTTTTTCACTTTGAAATGTAATGTAAAACTTTATGATTATATCTAGTGTTTCCAAGGCTACTAAACCAATCGGTCTTTCGGGATTTGATCTTTCTTGTGATCATGCCAATGTTATGTAATAATGCACCGACTCTGGGTAGCTGGGGTCGGGGCATTACAGAGAGTCATATGTATAAGGGTCACACAACATGTTACCCCCCAACATGACATTTAATATTTTACTCCAACATAAACCCCATATTTTATTGAAACCAAAATACACGGTGTGTTCTCATCCCAATAGAAGTTGTGTAGTTTGAATTTTCATAGATTTCCTTATGTTCTATTTGAATCCCATATACCGAACTTCTATCATGATATTCACCGAATTACCACCTGATTTTTTTGAAACTGTTTAGGACCTAAAAACTCCCATGGAAGGGAATCAAAATCTAGTCCTCTCATATGAATCCTAAAAAATCTAATCCATTACTTATTCTACTATAATATCCTATTTGGATCCCATATCTAAAAATCCATCATCAAAATCCTATGTTTCATTCACATCCAGTCTTATGTTATAAAATCATTTATCATTATCATTTCCACTATGAATCAGGGTATTCAATCACACTTTAAAAAACTGAGAAATTTTGAACCATGGTCTTATATTCATAAATGAAAAATGCAATGAAATCTGGTAAAAAATAAAAAATGATTATGAAATAATTTAGACAAGAGTTATTTGATAAATTCTATAATTTGGGAATATCCAAGATGATAAACATTGTACAATATGTCTGAATTTGTTAAATAACATAAATATGATATGTAGGATCATGTAAAGGATTTATTTAAACACATATGAATAATGAAGTGTCTTACCATGGTAAATATATTTTATGATAGCAGATGAAATCCCAAATGACGAGTCCTACCTCAATTGTGATCTATCATTGGTGAAATGTAAGGGAAACTTTATCTATATGTCTGAAGCCAACCAGTACTTGGTCACATCTAAGGTAAATACTACTCTCTTAATTTAACCATAGAATTAGACTTCCATTCCAATACTATGTTTAGGTTATATCCCATTATATCACGAAAAAAATGTGTTCCTAATAAAATATATTTATTATTTTTATAAAACTAACTTTGGGCAAACTAAGCCTCTGAATTGTGCATCACCTTAGTCCCAACATATAAATTTTTTCCTTTATATATTTAAAATCATTAAAATATAAAGGGTCTAAATTTATTATACTATTCATGATTTTCATCATTGATTAGAAAAATACAAGCAAAAAGTATGGATATTGATCCAACCTCAGGATCCCCCACTCTTAAAATCTCTTCTTCATGCCCCCATGCTGCCGCATCACACAAACTGATGGAATATACATTCCACACAAGATCCTCTTAATCCAACCAACAATTATCAAAGGGTTCTCCAAAATGGTGGCTCCATCATCATTGTTCATCTTAACCATGTAAATATTGTATGTGGGATCATACACATATCTAATCAATTTTGACTCATGGAATCCGTTATGAAACTACTCAATTTGTGGGGGTATGGAGATGTGGTATTAAATCTCAAAAAAACTATTAGTGGATTAAAAATGTCTAGATAAACTAATGGGATTTCTTTACTCCTAAAATGAATCTAAAAAATCTTCAATATGGGGAGACTCTTAGGAAACCATTGTCTTTTTACTAAAAATACATTTGTATATAACATTAATCTTCATTATATATCATCTTAAAATTATAAAACCACATCTTATCATGGATCAAATAGACCATATCCATCATTGACTATTCCATAACTAGATAATCACTATTTTCCTCGCAGATTTATGTATTGTATAAGGGTAGACCATATGGTTTCATATATAGGGCCTCAAAAGCTATCATGATGATAAGAGAGTGATAGATACTATAAAAATTAAACAAAACCAAGGTTAATTGATCATCATATATGAAACCAAAGTTAATAAGGAAATCCCTCATCGTATCCTCTGTCACATAGATAGTACACTCAGTCTTCCCATCAATATGAGGGTGAAAGGCTAGACTCATTTTCATCAAGTTCATGAATGCGTTATAAAAGTCTATACACAGTCACGACATAGATCAAATGTAATTGTTTGAGCCAATTTTTTTTGGGAACCCCATGAAAGAGGATGATCCCTGGTACGTACAACTACACCAAATTCTCAAATTAAATCCACTTATGGATAGAAACGATGTTCACTGACATCCGAAGTCAATCAACATTCACTCATATGGCATCATGTACTCTCTATGTCTGTAAATAAACATTTAATTATATCCATTTTAATTTTATCAGATTTCAACTTTGGGATCTCAAGGGGATGCAACAAATATGATGGAATGTGGTTCCAATATTTTAACTACAGAAATGTAAGGCACCAAGTGATGATCTTCCATACTATTCCTCAAGTCAACCTACCAAAACGTCCTCCAATTGTCTCCATGCATCTTCCAAACACCTAGATATATAACAAAATGATAGGTGTAAAATCCTTCATCAAATACTATCACATAATGATTGGGACCACCATCTATCTATAGAATAGGATTGACATGATTAACTCTTTCAATGAATTTATTTGGTTAAACTCAATATTTTATCTAGCCATATAGGAAAAACCCATTTATGTCTCTTGGATGGGCCTACCTAACATAATGAAGGAGTGACGGAGTCAACCCCATTGACTAAAAAAACATTCACCCACCTCCACTACCACTTTCTTTTGCAATGAATATAACTGCTCCTACACATATTCCACTAAATTAATATGGGAGTTCTTATTAAGGGATAATTCCACTGTATTTCCCTTCCAAAAAGTATATAAAATCTCAATGTCATTACCCTATATGTACTACAATGAACGCCTCTATCTCTGGTTCATGACTCCTTATATTAATACATACTTAATAGTATTAGGTTTTGGGTAATAAAAAAAGTTCCCTCCTAAATGATAATGACACCACATCCTTAGAGAGCGGAATAACAGAACCAACACAAGGACACGAGTCACATAGTTTTTGTTGTAGGGAATCGACTACATCATCACATATGTGATCCCTTTTTGACTATGAATCAACACATAATCGATCCTATCTCCTAAAGCATATAAATTTACTATGTACTCCATACCTACCTCTAGGAGTCTCAAAACAAAACCACTAATTGTCCTCATCCTCAAATCGCCATGTTCATTCTGTAGTAGATTAGTCCGAGTAAACAACCACCCTTTGTTTATAAAGGTTTTCAAAGGTCCTACAATCCTAGAAATGTCACCGACAATCAACATATAGTACCCCTTAATGCCATGGAAAATATTATTATCTATCATGTTCATGGTAGTGGGGGTCCCAATCAAGCCTTACATAGATCTTCATTAGGTCCATAGCAAATCGATGATGATAATCAAAATTTCCGAGAATTTTAACATAATATATACAGAACTATAAATTTGACAGTTTAAATTAAAATGAGTTATCAAGAATAATCTGTAGGCCCATCAATAAATTTTTATCATGCTCCTCCTCTAAAATAGAGGATATGAGTAATTCTTCAATGATGAAAAAATGGTCCAAGTATGACGGGAAGATCTAATTCATCAAATCCTTAAACATGGATTAAAATTCATTACAATTAATGGCATCACCAAGAACTCATTTATCTTATAGAAACATTAAAATATCATCATTTTGAACTCTATACTAGTGGATGCCGAACCTGATATTGATTTACACGAAACATCATTCATCTTTAAACTAACAAAAGAGGTCCCAATTTTTTTTATGGAGTACATGATCATTATCATGGAATGGTTCATGAAATGATTACAAACACAAATCCAAAAGATTTTATATACCATTTTTACAAACAATACTAGATATTCCAATGGAAAACCCATTATCTGATTAAACACTTCCACCAAAGGTCCCCCTACTAGACCTTCATCAAATAGAGCTTAGTAGGGTACATCTGATATTTTCCATAAGAAATAAGATTTGTCCCGTGGTGAAATTTGATGAAAATAACCTTCTCACACATTGGTGGTAGTCCAAATAAATCACGAGTTACATTATATGAAATATAATATGATTGAAGGAATCAAAATTCTAGAAGAGTTTATTTCAGCATGTGATAAACTCACCGACATATCAGTGATGGTTTGTATCTTCCACCTAATAACACCCAATCACTCCACCATAATATCGGTATTTCCCATAAATGATAAAATCATCCCATTAGTCAAAAGGAATCTAAATCATCTTCAGTGATATTCAATCTGGACTTGAACTATTGAAAACCATTACATAACCATGATTTTTTCATAAGGTCTCATCTTCAAAACCATGAGGTCCCATGGGAAAATATCTCTATAAAATGAAATATTTCACTAATGTTAGGTAAATTATAATTAATTTTTTTCCCTTGTAGCAAGATAAAACAAAAAAATCAAGGAACTCACCCACTATACTCTGATATAATCCTATTTGGGTGATAGTGTCTTTCCAACTTTTTTTCTAGATAGTGTCTTAAAAATGAGTCTTGGAGGCGAAATTCAACCTCTTTATTAAATGCCAAAATCCACACAAAAATACACCAAAATAAGTCTCTACTAATGCAATAATTATCCCTCGAAAGGGCTCTAATAAAAGATGAAAAAGAGTTTTTTATACAAATATATAACATCACAACATCATAAGTTGAAGAATTACATACCATACACCAATAAAATTCTTGATCCCATGGCTAATGAACCTCTAGTGATAGCATCTTTCCATGATATTTTCCATTCATTCCTTGATCATAGTATTTTCAACATTGGGAGGGTGGTGGTATCATTGAAGCAATGTGACAACCACCTCCTACTACTCCCCCATATCATCCTTCACTACTGATGCCTCATGAATATCCATGTTCCTATTTCTACCTCTTCCTAGGTTGTTTTTTAACACCTCTCAGATAATAGTAGGATGAGTTTGAAAATACATCGAAAGATTTCTACAAAAAAAAATACAAAAACAACCATGTCTCGATTGAATGAGTTGACCCCAAGGTATCTGTAAGTGATGGTTCCTCGTATGATGAGTAATGCATCATTAATTTTCTATTAGTGGGTCATATTGACACGAAACCCAAAGTGATCCATGCCACAAAATAAAATAATGCACACTCAAACCCTCAATATTATCATCCAGCAACACATATTCCATAAATAACTCGTTTTTATAGTGATCTATGACTTATAATCACATCACCCACACTCCAAAACTCAACCTTATCTTCCTACAAAACAAATTCCATCAATAACTCATTATGACAGGCTTTATCCACCAAAACCACTAGTGCAGGTCTAAAAACTGGTCAATGTGATAAAGCACAATAATCTAACCATATCAATGAAATCCCATATCATGACTAACCCCCTTAAGGTATTATTCATCTCGCACTAGGTCTTACTCCCAAACATCCAATGGAAAACTCACTTCACATATTTGTGAAATAAACTTATAAGAAAAAATACATACTAAAGTAATTGAGAATATATATATAAGGGTAGATGACTCAATAAGGGATGTAAACATACTATATCCTATATAATGAAAGTACCATTGTTACCTATAACTAATTTCTCGGTATTCTAATTCCTAAACTCATATTTATAGCCTTGGAGAATGATACATCATCCTATACCCCAAAACTAGGTTATTTGACCTAAAAGTGGAATATAAAAAAAATTAAAGTTTTTTCTTAAGTTCCCAACCTAACCTGAGAGGTTGACATAACTCCAAACAACATCTCAAGGTCAAACTATAATTTTATAACAATCTTTCAAGACCTAATCCATTAAGGCCAACTTGGCCAGTGGAAGGAAAAGCTACAACTAACTAAGTCCACCTCCATAGTTCAGTGGATAGAAATCAAAACCAAAAGGTACAAATAGTAAGGTAGGAATTTTTAAAATGTACCCATACGAATCCACAAAACCTTACACATATATAAAAGTGTTGGAATAAATATAAAACATAGTAACATTAATAGTAACAACAACACATGTAAAAATATCTTGGGAAAATAAAAGAGTATGATAGGAAAATACCAAATGTAATGGATAAATACACACTCAACCAAAAAATATATCCCAACATGAAAATTATAAGAAAATATGTTGTTTAGGGAGACCGGAACCAAGTCACTAATCCTTTTACACTATACATAGTAAAATTTACATAGGTATCCCATATTCTATTTGGTAATCAAAACATACATATATTTCATTTTCATATGACATGACACGTGTGGGATAATCTCAATGAGGTGTTAGAATATACAAAACCCGTTGGACACCCTGAAAGCTAAAGGGGGAACAATATAAGACCCAATAGATATATTTATCCCATCCCATAAAAGAAGAGAAATGGAACACATAAAATATATTTATATATATATGTGTGTGAGTGTGTATACTCATAATTAACCTTGATGAGAAAGAAAGGGGATCTCTATCGCACATTCCATACTTGTAAGGTGAGTCTTTAAATGGTTCCAAGGTATATTATTGATGCATAACTTATTACAATAATGTACCAAAAAGTAAAAATGATGATCAAGACCTCACCACTATACCTCATAGTCGAGGTGGCACCATCTCTTGATAGGGAACCCATAACCTAGTAAAAATGGATGGGTTATGCTCAATTGATAGATGACTCATGCCATATCCTGGCAAGAAGCCTACACTTAGTAGATAGATTCTATCCCAGCAGGAGGGTTCCTCTTAATAGATTGCTCACCAATTCCATGATATAATTGGAGGGATCCACTAACATGATATTGGAAAGATTCCCAATCTCAATAAGAGGGTTCTTATATGGGGATTGAGAAACCATGCCATGATATAATAGGATCCATCTACCTATTATATTCAAGACCCATGCCCTATCCAAATCGGGGTTTAAATCAGAAGTTATATTATCTTTTCACTATATCAATACAATGGTTCTACACTTTTTCTAGAGGACCCTTTCCATGACAAAATAGGAGTGTTCCACTCTTAACACTATTAGGTGTATGGGTGTTGAGAACCCTATCCTCTCTCTGATGAACCTTCCAAATTATTGTTGTTGTTATGACCTTCCTTGAGAGGTTTCATTCTTGAAATTTTTTTCATATTTTCTCAAAAGAAACAATGAAGTCTAGAATTAAAATATACAATAAATCATATGATGTGATACTTATAGGGGAAAAATGGGGTCCAAGAGAAGGTGATAAGAAAGATATAAAATTCATAATAGAGTACACAACATGTGTTTCAATTATACATCCTTTAAATGTACTCTCTATAACATGAATCACATGATATGTAGAGATACAAGGAATATATTATACTTCATGGAATGTATCATCCTCTTGAGGTTGAACTTCCTTCTCTTGGATAGGTCAATGACCTTTGGGATGTGTCCATATAGACTAGCCATGTTCCTGTAGATGGAATGTTCCCCACTCTAGACTATGTATAAGGACACATGGGATACATTGAATCTAATCCATACACATAGGGAGTTGATTATTTAAGGGTCATGTGGAGTGTGGTCCCTCCACAAAACATGCTGAATTTAACTCCAACATACAACCCTGGTGGCTGCGGAATTTTGACTACAGGATGCATGCTCATCCTAGTACATGTTGCATAGTCAGGATTATAACAAAATTCTAGATATTCTCCATGTGTTATAGATCCATTACTACTGCTACAATATCTTCCTTTTTACCACAAAAAAAGGTGGAAAACTCTTTTGTACATCGATTTCTCCCCTCTATTGTTCAGGAATCAAATTCCAGTTCACTTGTACGATTCATTCATGCATCGGTGCATCTCATGTGCTGCTTCTATCACCAACTTGGATCTATAATCCCCAATGCTATCACTCATATCACATGGATTATCCCAATACATACATATATTGTCAAATTATCAGAGTCATAGGAACATTATGTGAATCCTGGGGTTTGATCATGCTAGATCTCACTCAAAAATGTAAAACTATGACCCTATAGGATAATTGATAAGAAAACAAAATTGGGGAAAATAAAAATAATTTTATCTATTATAATACATGAATTATTGTAAAATGTATATAAGTTTGTGTAATATAAGGTGAAGAATATGGTACAATGTGGATAAATTGATTATGAAATTGAAATTGGTTACCAGGACTAAGGTAAAGGATTTATTGAAACAAAAATCATGAAATAAGGATTTGAGTAAGAAAAATATTTGAATCATAAGGTTGGAACCCAAAAAATATGATTCCTAAATTTATTTGGATCTATTACTGGTGAAAAACATAGCTAATAAAAGTGGGGAATATCTGCTGCATTCGTTGCAGCCAAATGTAGCCTAATCTGGTAGTCATTTGATTGCCCGATCTCAATCCACCGATATAGAATAGTTTTATCATCATCCCAAAATCCAAGTGTTATGTGTCTTACCCTTGAGATTTTATGTAAATTAATATTTATAGAATACATTAATTATAGTTAATTTATTGAATTAATTATATTTAATATTTAATTAATTAAATGATTTAATTAATTAATTCTCTTAACACACCAACCAATGGAATGTTTTTCTAAACTTCTTTCATTGAACAACATTTGGTTACACATAGTGTAAATCCCTCCATCTAAATTACATAATTTTTATTAATATCAAATTTCATTCTTCCTTTAGGAGATATCAAATTATTCATGAAAAAATTCATGTGTGATATAAAATAAATTTAACATTTAAAAAAAAATTAATTATGGACACACCGGGTCATGGAATTGCGTACTCATTTAATGCATGGATATTAAAATATTACATTATTTATTTCAAAGTATTAAAAATAAGAAATAGGGTCCCAAAATACTGATTCATAGATACACTTCCTTCACACACACACACACACACACACACATATATATATATATATATCTTAAAAAAATTTCTAGATCCACATAATTCAATCATTAACCCAATACATCCCAGAAATATTATTCTCCTCAATAGTATTTCAAAATAATAAATTAATTATAAAAAATATTTGATGATTATACCAAAATCAGATAAATTATTTTAAACAATAATAACCCAACATCAATTTAATCAAGTACTATATTAATATAATCTACATAAAGAAAACATTAATGACATCAAGAATTTGTGTATTGATTTTCATCGGGGTGTTCATATTATGATACATCAGTTAATCATATTGTATGAATTAATTCACTAGTATAACTCTTATCATGCACTACATTTCTCCATGTTTACTCTATTCAGGGATCAAGTAATATAATTTTAATCAAGTGCCTATTCCCTGGTAAGGTTCCCTAATATGTGTTCCCATAAACCTATTTGTGTAGAATATATTTTCTTAGTCTGATAGCTCAATTAAATATCCCCAAAATGTGTTTTAGAAAGTGATATAACCATATATTCATAACTATACCCTACTCAAGAACCAATGATTGTGATAATATGTTCATAGGTCTACATTTTCTCAGCCCTACTAAATATTATTCCTCCATTCATGTATATTCACTTATCATTTTCACATGGAACTATATACACACATCCATATTCACCATGCTATTTTTTCATAATTTTTTTCTAGGAAATTATCCACAGTTTGGTTCATCTTACAATAATGTATAAGTACCCATACATTAATAAATATCCAATTAATACATCTAATTATGAGATTATTTTATATTTTTATGAGTATCTAATACTTTAACTCATCCCTTAAATTTGTACGCTTATAGAACATCATTCAAACCACCCCCCATTCATGGTGATATAGTTTAATGAATATCTCAAATTTTCAAAAACATACATTAGAACAATAAAAAAGTTTTACATCATAGACATGAGACTCCCTATACAATCATGAATAATCTTGACTATCATACACCATGATCAGTACACAACAGACGAGAATATGCGATCCTAATAAGTGAAAAGGCCGTTTTACAATGATAACATCCTTCTTTTGGAAATGAATAAATATTGATATTCCAACAACAAACCTAAAAAAATTAAAACAAAAATGAACCTGAAAAAAATAAAGATTATATATCTTTTTCATGAATTATTTTTCACCAACTATTATTCTAAATTGGAAATCACTAAAATCTTCTACACGTAATCATATTATAAAATATTGGAAAAACTAATATCCATCTTTTATCATTATGTTTCCAAATTCATTTATAAATATTAATTTAATATAATAAATTTATTATTTATTATATCCCAATAAAACTGAAATTATAGATTCCTGGAATATTTTAAATATAATAAATTTATAACCATGAAATAAATTTATGCACCTATAAAACCAAATATTTCACTTCATGTTGAGGTTGAATTCAGATGTATAGTGAGGACAAAATACAAATCCTATGAAAAAAATGGATGGATAATTAATGAATTACATCATAAGATGTGTCATTTATATATTAAACTAAATTGTATGTTGGTAACTCAAGAATGATGTATTTAAGATTTATGTTCATATTAGAATAAGGATTCAGATAATTTCTTTTCATTTAACAATAATTTTTTAGCGGTTTCAATTCAGTTGAAGCAAGCACTATTTAGGGCTTGGGTGAGCTAGTGTTTTTTAGAATATATATGCAAGGATATATATTATACCATGAATGGAAAAAAATATTCATTGGAGAAGTGATTAAAAATAAATATTTTATATTTTTATATTTTATGTAATGATTTTATACATGAAAATATTAAAATATATGGGAATTTCATAAAATCATTGTATATAAGAAACTTTTGGTGTTTATGATAAAATCATCCTAAAAAAATTCATGGTTAAATTGATTTTCCTTATTTATATATTTATTTAAAAACATATTTATTAGATTATTTTTAAATTGTTATTATATATTGAAGAGTTGAAAGATGTAATTAAAAACTATATGTGTTTTTGGATCATCATAAGGAAATGTATGATACATCCATGTCACAATACAAACTACATTGGAATTGGTTGTTATATATCCTACTAAATTAATTATCACAACTTAGAGAAGGTTGTAATTAATTAGAAAAAGACATCATAGAGTGGTCCCTCATGGAGTTTCATACTTACAATCCATACTTTATTATAACGTCAGGTTTTTTCTACAATTTGATGAATAATGCATCAATATTTGTTGGAAACTATTATCAACATTGAAATATCAGTGGATAAAACATATTTTATTACATAATTATTAGTTACTCAAAACCCAATCCATATTATATTATCATTATAAGATGACTAGAATTGTGATTCTCAGTTTGGGGGAGTATTGTCTTCCACATTAATGAACCACGTTCCACAGTGTAAAAAAATGTCAAAAACTTTGACAACGAAATTTTTTACAGTAATGAGTCACAACGAAGTCCAACACACAAATAATATAGTAAAAATAAACATTATAGACATGATTATAATTGTGTAGGCATAATATTCACTATAAATTCCTGATCATTACATTTATCTAGTCTATTAATAATCATATTTTGTTGAATTCACCGCAATTACAATACCAAAAATGAAAATTGATGACATTCAACTTTATTTTTATCCTTGAATTATTGAGAAAACAAAACATTCTCTATTCCAATAAAAAAACATCTAATAACCAATTGAGTTTTCCACAAGTATTTACTCAACCAAATTGTGCATAAACATTCATGTATGGAGTTGTATATTATGAGAATAATTGATAATAGTTCTAAAGAGAAAATTATCACTTATAGTCTATATATGCATGGGGTCTCATTATTGAAAACTGAATCTCCACAAATAAAATTAGAATTTTTTTTACCATTAGTAAGGGAATATAAACCCAAAATGTTGGACTTCGTTGGATCTATTTATTTAATTGCATTTTCTATTTATTTTTCGATTTTGAAAACATTATTTCACTTGTTATTAATCTATTATTTGAGCTATTTTCATTATTATTGTGAACTTATACCCATATTAATGGGTGATGGATAACTGAAACTCACATGGTATATTATTCCAACTGTTATTTTAATATCATGAGTTTTTAGAAGAATACATTTATTATAATATATATAACTTGTGGAAAATAAAAAACCATAACATGAAATATTAATAATTTAATATGATCATTGAAACCATTCCATTGAATTAGCGAGTATGAATAGGTATAAAAACATTGATAAATATAAACGATGGTAATTACCAATGACAATTGATTGATTAATTATTTTAATCTGAACAACCAATTATTTCCTTAAAACCATGTATTTTATAGAAAATTATTTTCTTTAAAAGGTATTTTTAATTATTTAATTAAGAAAATATTATAATTAAATTATTATAAATTAATAATGTTTATTTGATTAAATTAAGTTCATTTATAAATCTTCATTTTAATATTATCATAGGGTGAATTTAAATAAATTTTTTGAAAGGATTGTGTTTCAATTTATTATTGAAAATTAGTTATTTTTATTGAAAATAATATTTATAGGATTTAAAATCACTCTTATTTCTTATGAATAAATAAAATCTAAAATAAATTATTTAATATTATAAATAATCTAATAAAATTCTTAATAGTCAACATTATTATTTTACTATTTATAAAAACATATATATATATAACGTACTTTTTCTGAAATATTTTTTTAATTTCATTTTTTATAATCTTAAATAAGTATCATAAAATTGCTAAAAAATTATTAGAAAATAATATATACAGTGGGATAAATATTGTAAAAATTTGATAAAAATAACCCCCTTATTTTTTATGATTATTAATAGTAACCATAATAAGTAATTCTAAACACTATAATAGTATATTGTTTCATTGATGTTAAAAATGATGTGATAAGGCAATAAAAACAACCTACAATATTATTTAATTTTATTTGATGATTCAGTTTCATCTAATATCAGCCAAAATTATATAAGATGACATTTTTCCATTATACTATTAATTTGACTTTTATAATACATAAGTTGGAGATAAGGAAGAAAAATGTTTCCTTCCTTTTCCCAATATTAATAATATTTTATTATAGTTGGAAATATAAATTTTTTTTTAAATATATCCATTTAAAATATATTTTTTATCATGGTAAATTATTTCTAATTTCTTTGGATGGAAATGTTTCCTTATTTTCATCAATAATGCGCAAGTAAAAATTATTAAATTAATAGAAAAATATATTAAATGATGTTAAAAATACGAAAAATAATATAATTTGACAAATATATTATATTAAATTAGTTCTTTATGACTAAAACATTATCATTCTGTGGAAAATCATTATGTTTGAATTAATTTATTTTATTTATGTATTTGTTTCCAAATTAAATAAATAGTGATAGAATGACATTATCTGTATTTATAATTTATTGTATTTTTTTAAATAATTTAAAATTTCTATAATATTTATATTAATCTCTATGAATGTTATATAGTTGAAAAAATCATCCATTGGGAATTTATTCATATTTATTAATATTATGTCCAAACTCATGTCACATAAATGATAAAAAATTAATAGTACGGTAATTATGGAATGTGATAATGGGGATTAAAACCAAAAGATTAGTTTTGAAACATAAGCAAATAATATCAAAATTTTATTCTATGAGAGGATTTAGATGTATAATCATCTTATATCTTGATTATATCATTTTGGATCCATTTGGGCATAAAAAATAATTTATACTAACTTATTAATTTAAGAAATTTCATGAATTACCCTCCCATCACATATAAATGGAATCATCATTTCTCAATTCTTAGAAAACACATTGATCATACAAGTTCAAACAACCCATGAAAACATATCCAATAAAAATCTTTAGATTTTTTTGGTGTTTTTTGACTTTCTAAAAGTCTAGTTGTGATTCCCTTTATAGATGAACTTAAAGACCTCTATCAAATAAGTGGTAATTTTATTTACTGATTCTTTGGAAATAAGTTATTCTACAACATATTCTATATTAATAAAAACCATCCTAAAATAATAATTATTGTATAATAAAAATATATTTCTTTTTAAATAATTTTGGTACTATTATATTCAGTCTCTTTTGAATGCTATGGAATGTGAAAAAATCACTTCAGTGTATGGATGGCTTATTATATCTATATAGTTATGTATTTTGATTATTGTCACCACTTTACCTGTATAATAATAAATATGGAACCAAAGAATATATATGATAAATAAGTTATATTAATGACTCAATAATATTAGTATCATTTATATCAGTAGATACCCTTAAACCTTTTATATTATTGTGTTTTGAACTAGAATTTATATTATTAAAATTAAGCGGATATTTTTGGATTATCTTTTTAATGAATTAGGATAAAATCTTACAAATTAAACTCATACATTAAAATTGAAACATGCGCATAATTTTCACTTTTTCCAACAAAAATGTATTATAAATAATATTTGATAACTTCTAGAATTCTAAGTATTCGCCATGGGTTATTTCTAACGGGATCCCATAACAAATAATCTTTACTGACGGGGTCCCGTCGCAAATAAATCGTCGCTGAAAATGGCATCGCAAAAAATATTATTTTCCATGGGCCCGTCACAAATAATAATTTTTTCCAATGGGCATCTTTACTGTCACAAATAATTATATGATTATATACTTTATATATATATATATATATATATATATATATATATTTACTTTTTTTGTGATGAACCCGTCACAATTACTTTTTAATGATGGGCTTGTCAGAAATATTTTTTTGCGTCGGGCTTGTAATACCTTTGCAAATAATTTTTTTTGAAATTATTTATTTAGACATTTTGCGATTATCCCGTCACAAATAATTTTTTTGACGGTGCCCCTAATCCCGTTGCAAATAATTTTTAAAAAATTTATTTATTTTATTTTCCACGGGAACCCATCGCGACAGATCTCGTTGCAAATAATAAATAATTATTTTAAAAAATAAATTTAATAAAATTTTGATAATTGAAAAATTATTATCAATTTTATTAAAATAATAAAAAAAAATAAAAATATTAATATTCTACATATTTACAAAAAATATAAAAAATAATTAAATATTATTATTATTATTATTATTAGTAAAATGAGAAAATAATGAAAAATATAATACTGAAAAAATATATTTAATAAAATTATGATTATTGTAACAATAATATTAATATTTTTAGAATAGCAAAAATTATTAAAATTCTCAATATTCATAAATATAAAAAAATCATTAAATAGTATTATTATGATTATTATTATTATTATTTATAAAATAAACAAACATTAAAAAATATAATACTGGAAAAATATATTTAATAAAATTTTTATTAATGAAACAATAATATTAATATTATTAAAATAATAAAAATAAAAAATTATTAAAATTCTCAATGTTCACAAAAAAATCATAAAATATTAAAATTAAATTTTGTAATATTCACACCGATATAAAACACAGAAAATATAAATAGTTCATATTACTAAAAATGTTAAATTCAAATATTTTTAACATAATCCAATCACTGGGGGGTCATTTTCTGGAGGAGGTGGGGAAGCTGAAGGAGACGGTGGAGGAAACTCAATCCCTAAATTATGAGTCAAACGACACATGTACTCCATCTGCATGTGATTCTGCTACTTCCATCCATGCATCTTCTACTCGTGATTCAACTACTGCTGTTGCTGCTGCTGACACATCTCTTCTTCCAGCTTCTGCAAACTCTCTATATGGATATTCTAAGTTCGGAACTGCTCCTGATACTATGAGGCAGTAGCTGATTCCACTCCACGATATCATCTCGAGCTGGACACCGACATCGCATCAGTACCATAATAAGTAACATGAGTCACATGAGAGCCAATACGAACTACTCGTCCCTTCTCAGAGCCATACTGAGTCGCCTGCATCCATGCCGCCTCGTCGAAATGGTGGGCACTGTTCTGATCAGTCACCACGTTCTTACCCTCAGCCTATGTCTGAGAGGGAATAGCCTCATATAACTACTTAAATTATAATTTGAAATTAAAATTTTGAAAATATTATATGCAGTTAATTGTCAAACTGAAAAAAATATGATTGACTATAGTATAACTCTGGCGATCACCTCTAATATCTCTGGTGTATGGATCATTGTACATCCGCTGATAAACATCGAACTCTGTAATATTGAGATTCTCGAATGCCTATATGAATATAATATAAAATTTTTATATTTGAATTTATATAAAATATTTAAAGAAATACATACCTGATGCTCTCTATGCGTACTGAATGTATGGATACCGGCTCGATGCATCACTTCGTGTCTCCCTCAGTTCTGCCGACCAAATGAAGACCTCCTCAAAAATCCACCACCCAACTAGGGTACACATAATCCATCCCAAAACTGGGATGAAATGTGCTCTGGTCTGTAGGCTCTACATGACTCATCAAATAATATCACTCTTGTTTTCATAATGGCCGTCTTTCTAATATTGTGAAAAAACTGATGCAAACGCTCACACATAGCCACCTCTCATGCTGCATGGTTATAATCCCACATGCTATCATCAATGGGATACCATTAAACCTATAAATAATTTATAGTATCATGTAATTAATAAAATAAATTTCAAAATAAATTTCAAAAAAATATTATTTATTTATGTACGAGCCAGTGATTGTACATGTCGAGCCGCACATCAAAATGAATTTTTTCCCATGTGATCCATGACTAAGAAAAACAATTGTGCATGATAGCACTCCCCTGTCCAACAGCTACATACAAAAAACTATGAAAAAATAAATAAATAAAAAAAATAGTATATATATAAATAAATTAATGAAAACTAACTAAAATATATAGGTAACCATACCTCCGTGTGCACGTATCGCATCCAAGACATGGACGTCACCCGGAGATGGGTTAGGAATCACCATTTGTGCAAGACTGCACCCCCTCTGCATACCTCCAAAACCACCAGTAGGAAGAGGGTCATATGATCCACCATCCCCCTTATCCAAAGGTAGCTCATCCTCTTCTAGATCACATAATAGATTAGATCCCATATAAACCACAAAATTATTATTATTAGCAGATAGTTGAAAATAACTATTATAAATATATATATATTAGTTATGATCATAATAAGAATTTAAATATTTCAATTTTCACCATTATCATCATATTCATATCTGATGATATCAATGTCTTCATACTCCTCCACGGCATCATCAATATCCATATGAGTTTCACATTCATCATCCCTTATCATTTCAAATTCATTTTTAACATCATTAACATCTTCATCACCATCGACACTTAAATGTGGGGTGTCATCATCAATATTCACATTTCTTTGTGAAAAGGTTAGATTTTGTGTATTATCTTGAAATTTTTTAATTCCATCCACTTTATTGGAACCACATTCTATTCGATTAAATTTATTTTCCTATGATTTATTTTTTATTATGCTCCACCAATCACTCAGGTCTCTTGAAGTAGCACAAAATTTGTTTTACTAAATTTTATGTTCCTATTGAGCTAGTAAAAATGGTTCATTTACTGCAAGAAGAATTTTATATTTAATATCGGTGATTCCACGAGTCAGATTTACATGCAAGCCTCTCTCAGTATCCAACCACCAATATTTAAACATCATTAAGTAATTATATCCAAGATAAGATAGCTCAATAATTTCTTCCAGAATGCCGTAAAAGTCAACATCAGTTTCTCTATGATGTGATCCCCTAAAAAACTCCAATTTTCATTGTTTTTTTATTCCCCAAATGCACATGTATGAAATCAAAAACCATTCACCACATATGAATTATAATATTCAACCATTTTATATGGTGGTTTACTTAATATACACAGTTTCTTATCAATTTTATCAGTATGTTGAAACACACGAAAAATTGAAAAACAATTATAATTATAATAAATAGTAAACTGAAATGATATTAAACCATCAATAATTTATGTTACCAGTTTTTTAAACCATTGAGAATTTTTTATTGTCTTCGTTATTCAAGAGCAGCTACTATAATTTGTGGATGTTTTTTCTTGATATGATTATCATATAACCTACAAATAAAATTATTTTACGTACTATAATGGAAATTCTAGAATAATTAATAGAAACACTCTCAATACAAATGTTGTCATTTCATCAAAATTGAGCAGAACATTTATTTTAGTTATGTGATGTTCATCATCTAATATCCATCGTTCTTGAACTCCAACGAAGCCAATATTTGGATGATTAAAAAATGATAACATATTTTCCATTTCATCATTAAAATTTCCCTCATTCCGTCCCATGCAGTTTTGTTTAGAGGGATATTATGATTCAAAATAGTGAGATCATAAAAAAGAAATTTCCTCTTTAAAATATGCTTCAGTAGTTGAGCCTTCAACTGATTCTCTATAACGTACTTTTTTCTTCAGTTTCTGTAGGAATCTCTCGAATGGATACATCCATCAAAATTGTATTGGACCACCACATTTAGCTTCATGTGATAATGTAATATCATATGTTCCAATGAGTCAAATAATGCAGGCGAGAATATTTTTTCCAGTTTACATATAATTACAGCAACATATTCTTACAGTTTTCTTAGATCATTGTAGTCTATTGTCGCTGCACAAATGTCTCGAAAAAAATATGATATTTTTGTTATCGAATCCCAAATCATTGAATTCAACGAACCTCTGAATCCAATTGGCATAATTTTTTCCATTATAACATGACAACCGTGACTTTTAAATCTAGTAATATGACCATTCATAACACATCTGCCCAAATTGGAAACATAGCCATCTGGTAGTCTAAAATCTGCAATCCACTAACAAAATAATAAGTTACCCTCTTTGGACAGTGAATAAGCTGATTTTACTTCATTAACCTCTTTGATCTGACATTTTCAAATAGTTCAATATCTGGTTGCCTGAAAATTTGGGCAAGATCTAATTGTGAATTTAATGTATATTTGGACCTGATGTATCCAAAACTATATGAAATAAATTATCAACACACTTCTACTCAATATGAATTAAACCCAACATGTGGCGGACCAATAAATCAGACCAATATAGTAGATCCCAAAAAATTCTTCATTTTATTCAATTTTGTTCTTTCCCAAAGCGATGAATTTTCTATTGGGTTAATGATGTCCCAAATTTGATGGGAGGTAATGAATGCACAACAGATTTTTAACTCTATACCTGATATCATTTTTGGAGGTTCATCCCTTTCAATTGTGCCTTTTCTGAAATGAGATTTATTCCTTCGAAAAGGATTATTGGTTGGAATAAATATGCGATGATAATCAAAATAAAAAGGTTTTTTTTCATTGACTAGCATAACTGATTTTTTTTCTTTCATATAGTAAGGACCTGATTTCGGACCATGTGTACTCCAGCTAGATAACATGACATAAGCCGGAAAGTCACTAATCATCCACATCAATGAAGCTTTTAAAGTGCAATTTTGTTTCGCAACAACATAATATATACTAACACCATTACTCCACAATGCATTTAACCTATTAATCAATGGTTTCAAATTAACATCAATATTCTTTTTTGGATGTCCTGGGATTAATAAGGTCGAAAATATATAGGGCTCTTTCATCAAAATCCATGGTGGTAGATTGTACAGAGTTATAAATACATGCCAACATGAATACTAACAAACATAAGACCCAAACAGATAGAAACTGTCAGTAGAAAGACGAAATCGCATGTTTCGGGCTTCTAAAGCAGAATACGGGTGCATATGATAAAAATGATTCCATAAATCACCATCAGATGGATGATTCAAGATTTTATCAGTTGAAATATTTTTTTTTGTTCCATGAAATCACTGACGTTGTCTAATGAGACATAAATAGTCATTGCAACCTGGGTATAGGGGGAAATATCTCAACTATTTTACAGGAATTGATCCAGAATTCCTTGGTTGAGCTTCATTATACCTCGATTGTCCACATGTGGGAAAACTATCCAATGAATCATTTTCACCAGAATATAAGATGAAATCATTTTCTCATGCATGAATCATTTGATAACTACGACCTATATTACGAACCAACCTCTTTCTCTCATAGTAATTTATAGGCAACACATTTCCAGTAGGTAACATTGTTTTCACCAAAGAAAATATCTGATCAAAATAGTTGTTTGACAATGAATTATCGGATTTAATTGCCAGAAATTTTTCAACTTCTTCAAATCTATTTATCTTGAAACCAGGATATAATGCATCCACAGAAGACCTCAACAACTCATAAAATTTAGATGGTGCTAACTCAAGAGTTAAATAAATATCATCATGATTTTCAGTTTGTTGAACAGATAGAATTGCAACATCATGTACTAAATTTTGGAACTATGATGGATCTAGAATCAAGTTATTAGAATCTTCTCTGGAGCTGTGTTCACCATTTCGGTACCCAAAAACATAATCTGGTTGTTAAACAAATCACAATAGATGTCCCCCAACCTTGTCAAATGTGTCAAACGTTCTTAGAGAACATTATTTACAAGGAAACTAAATTGTTCCTTTTAAAACATATTTTAGTTATGATGATGATAATGCTAAGAAAGCTTCAACACCCTCAATATAAATAGGATTTAAACCAGAACCATTTGGATTTATACACTGATTTATCCAAGAGATATCATCTAATAATGACTGATGTCGACAACCTTGTTCCATATTTTTCTACAAAATATAAAATCATCCATGTTTTTGAATAATTTGAAATTATAAAAACACTATCTGAAAAAAAAGATAAATAATTACTACTAATTCTTAATAATTACCATTAATTAAGGGTGACACAATTTCCAATGGAATAAAAGCTACTATAGTGTCCAACAGATCCTTTACTTGCATCTTTCCCACACTGAAATAATAATGAAGAATTTGGTGGGGGGTACACATATTCAATCTATTATGCACAAGAATTAATATGCATACCTCATACCAGATTCTTCATTTTGATTTTAGTGTTAGAAATATGAATGTAAATGAGCCTTCGGATAAACGATCCCCCTTTTCGTCGATGGATCGACTTCTTCTAACTATCACCCCCTGAAAAAATTATAAAAAATATGATCCTAAGAATGCGTATCCAATCTCGTGCAAACGATATTAAATATGCCTATATAGCACCACATATTTAATAATGTTTTGAGTTAGGGATATTTGAAAGGAGAAAAGTCATTGAGCAAAAGGAGTGCCATCAATCCACAGGAAATTGTTCAAAGTTCTTAAAATTTATTAAAATTTATTAAAATTTCATCCAACTATTCCTAACTGTACTTAATTGTTCCTAAGTAGTTATTACTAATTATTACAAATTATTACAATTTATTACTAATTATTACATTTTATTAGTAATTATTACAATTTATTACTAATTATTACTATTTATTACTAATTATTAAAATTTATTTCCAATTATTACAATTTATTAAAAATTATTAATTTTTTTACTAATTATTATAATTTATTACTAAATATTACAATTTATAACGTAATATTACAATTTATCATTAATTATTACTAAATATTACAATTAATTACTAAATATTACAATTTAATACTAAATATTACAATTTATCACTACTTAGTACAATTTATTACTTATTAATACAATTTATTACTTATTAGTACAATTTATTACTAATAATTACAATTTATTACTAATTATTTCAATTTATTACAATTTATTACAATTTATTTCAATTTATTTCAATTCATTACTAATTATTACATCATATTACAAATTATTACAATTTGTTACCAATTATTACAATTTATTACTAATTATTAAAATTTATTACAAATTATATCAATTTATTACTAATTATTGCAATTTATTACTAATTATAACAATTGATTACTAAATATTAGGAATTTATTACTGAATATTATTAATTATTACCATTTAATAATATATATTAAAATTTTTACTAAATATTACAATATATTACTAAATACAACAATTTATTATTAATTATAACAATTTATTAGAAATTATTACAATTTTTTACTAAATATTACAATTTATTACTAATTATTACAATTTATTACTAATTATTACAATTTATTAATAATTCTTACAATTTATTGCTTATTATTTCCATCTATTACTAAATATTACATCTTATTACTAAATATTACAATTTATTACTAATTATTACAATTTATTAGTAATTATTACAATTTATTACTAATTATTATAATCTATTACTAATTATTATAATTTAATACTAATTATTACAATTTATTACAATTTATTACTAATTATTACAATTTATTAATAATTATTACAATTTAATAAATTTTTTATAATTTATTACCATTTATTACTAATTATTACAATTTATTACTAATTATTAGTAATTATTATAATTTATTACTAATTATTACTAAATATTAGGAATTATTAGCAATTATTACATGTTATTACTAATTATTACAATTTATTACTAATTATAAAAAATTTTCTACTAATTATTACAATTTATTACTAATTATTACAATTTATTACTAATTGTTACAATTTAATACTATTTATTAATTTATTTTACTAATTATAAGTAATTATTACAATTTTTTAGTAATTATTACAATTTATTATGAATTATTACAATTTATTACCAATTATTACAATTTATTACTAATTATTATGATTTATTAATAGTTATTACAATTTATTATTAATTATTATAATTTATTATAATTTATTACGATTTATTACTAATTATTACAATTTATTACAAATTATTTCAGATTATTACAAATTATTATTAATTATTACAATTTATTACTAATGATTTCAATTTATTTCAATTTATTACTAATTATTACTATTTACAACTAATTATTAAAATTTATTACTAATTATTAAATTTTATTACTAATTATTACATTTTATTTCTAATTATTACAATTTATTACTAAATATTAGGAATTTGTTACTAAATATTAGTAATTATTAAAAATTATTACTAAATATTACAATTTATTACTAATTATTACATTTTATTAGTAATTATTACGATTTATTAGTAATTATTACAGTTTATTACTAAATATTACAATTTATTACAAATTATAACAATTTATTACTAATTATTAGAAACTATTTCTAATTATTACAATTTATATCTAATTATTGCAATTAATTATTAATTATTACAATTTATTAATAATTCTTAAAATTAGTTACTATTAATGACAATTTAGTACTATTTATGACAATTTAGTACTATTTATTACTAATTATTACTATTATTATTACTCATTTTTAGTATTTATTACTCGTTATTACTATTTACTATTATTTTTTAATAATTATTAATTTTTATTACTAATTATTAGTATTTATTACTATTTATTACCAATTATTATTAATTACTAAAAATTAATTATATACATTACTAATTGTTGTTATAATTTTTAATTACTATGAATTATTAAAAATTAGTACTAATAATTTCTATTTATTATATCAAATAAATACACATGACAAAACAATTTAAATTTAATTTTAATAAAACTAATCAACAATAATAAATATTAACATAAAAAATGAAATAAATAATAAATTAAATAAAACATAAATACATTTAAAATTGATTTTCTATCGATGTAGAAGGCTTCACAGCTTCCTCTTGAACAAACAAATTGACTTAGACGAATTTTCCTTCTACAAACCGTGTTCAGAGAGAAACAAGAACTAAGAATTCAGAGTAATGAGGGGAAAACAGATGGGGGTATATATAGGTTAGATTATTTGTGACAGGACTATTTGTAATGAGATAACCGTTGAAAATAGTGTCTTTTGCGATGGGACCCATCGCAAATACCTACTCCCGCATTAACTATGTCAGTGGTTAAAAAGTTATTTGCAATGGGACCTGTCACAAATAATAACTGCCGACACACCTTTTGCGACGAGATGACATCCCGTCGCAAAAAGCTATTAACCGCCGACGGGTATTTATGACGGGCCCCGTCGTAAATAATGAAGTATTTGTGACGGTGGGATCTCACAGTCGCAAATAACCCTTGTGCGACGTCACGTGGTTTGGCGTGTTATTCTCACCAAACCTTTTGCACTGGGAGACAAAATCTCGTCGTAAATAATTGATTATTTGTAATGGGGGTAACCACCCATCGCAAATAACTTCATGGACGGACCATTTGCGAAGAGAATAAATCCAGTCACAAAAATTCCTTTTTCCCATACTAGGTTTCTATTTATAGGAAATATTCATAGTTATAACCTTATTATCATTCATTCCCATTCACTTTCTTAAACACAATGAAAAAATTTTAAAACATGTGTGATAAAAAAATGTCTATTAAGTGAGTGAAATTAAAACATTAGTCTATGAATACTTTTGATAAAATGAAATTAGTTTCCTAAAGTTATATATTTCACCCATAAAACATAGGCTATTTAGAATAAACCATTTAATCCTATGTTCCATATGAAACTCCACAGAAACAAAACTCATAAAGGTAACAGGTGCCCTAAATTCCATGTCACACTTATAGTATCACTTAAATCCAGATAGGGAGTAACCTATTATTACATTTGGTATACCAACCAAAATATATTCCGATAATATCTACGAAGAAAACCTGATAATTAACTCCATCTCATTACCCAATGCATTGGAAAGCATTAATGGGTCCACTAACCCTATAATTGTATTGATATTCCCATACTCATAAACAATACATAAGAACCACAACATTTTTAAAATACAAAAATCACGCAAAAAATAAATTTTCCACGTTAAATGCACTTTTCATTTTCTCAATGTCGGGTACTTAAAAATGAAATCATATTATTCAAAAATAAAATTTTAAACTCGTAAAGGAACCATCAAAAAAATAAAGCAAAATGAACATGAGAAACTTAATTCCATATGTAGACTTTTTAAAAGTAGTTCTTTATGATTTTGTAAAAATAGTATAATGTGTATCTTTAAAATTATTTTTCAAATGATATTACTTGAAATAAACCCTAAAAATACTGAATTTTGAAATTTTTTTACATAAATTACACAATTAAAAATTTAAACCATTCATTTCTATATCAATTTATTGATAAAATTTATTTTAAAAATATGGACATAAAAATAAATTATTTTGAAAATAAAATTTTAAAATATTTAATATTTAGTATATTTAGTTAAAATGTCTCTAACCATGATTCTGACTCATCTGGTACGTCGTATATCTTAAGGAATAATAATAATAGATTAACTATTTTCATTATTTAGAGAAAATGTCATTTTTATTATTTTATTTCTGTAACTTATTAAAATGTTATAATAATTACATAAATATTTATATTCTTGTGAGATATTTTGTGGAGATTCGGTATACGAGTCCAAAATAAACATGGTATGATGTCCATAGTCAATGTGGTAAAAATTACATCATCTCCATAATAATATTAATTCCATGATTATGATTTTATAAATATATTATACATTTAAATCAAATCATTGTCTTAGGTTAGTGAAAATCATCTATTTTATAATCATAGAGATGGTACATCGTACATACGTATGAGTGACATTTCCAATTTCCAATGATAACAATAAAATGAAGTTATTTTATATTTCATATTTCCATAATTATCATAATATAATTAATATCATATTAAAAATTGAAATATATTTATATATATAATCTATGTTATGTGGTGATGAAAAAGAATCATATAGCTTCATCGAGGCGATAGTTCACTAGTACGCATGAGCGATGTTATTATATTTATGTCATGGATGGTAATAAAAGATTATATATTATAATTTAATACTGATTCATATGTCATTAATGTCATATAAAAATATTACTTTCATCATTATAAGGTGTCTTGAGAAATTGTTTTGGAAAAAACATTATAACGGTTAGCGAGGTAGTAGTCTGTGATACACACAAACAAATAATTATTTTACTATTTGATGAAAATGTTGATTTATTTAGATTATGATATTAATATAATAAAACATCAATATATTTCAGATATTGGGGTTATTATTTCACAAGAGGTGAATAATATTTTTAGTAATTGTAAGAATAAATAAAATAGAAATACCTAATTAAACAATACATATATTCTTTGGATGATATCTTTTATTAGAACCTTAATACCGCAAATGGAGGTGTTTTGAAGAAAATAAGATTCCTATAATATGGATAGAGATTTAATTAAATTATGTTGTATGATCTTGTCCAATCCAAATAGGGTTTCGGGTGTAAATAATATAAAATAAGTTGATCCTGTTTAAAAGAGAACATATGTTTTCTCTTGGAATTCAATAAAATATTACGTTAATGTATATTGTGTTTATAATGAAAATGTCATAAAACTAATTTATATATAACATAGGTTTATTATGGGTAGAAATATATTCTTAAAATTAAAATTATATTAGTTTGGAATATTATTATTCCTATCCCTTAGCATTAACCCTTATTTAGAATCTTTATCTCTTACCTAGATCACATTGGTTTTTACTCATAGTTACTGTAAAATGTAAAATAAAAAATAAAATGATAATTTATGAAAATTTCAACATTATCCCAATAATTTAGAAAAAAATTATAAGTATTTGGATATTATATCATTTAATAGAATATAATTTATTTCTAATATCATAAATATCAATATTGACACTAATCATAAAATGATGTTTAAATATATCATAAAAACATTATATCATTAAACAAACCATTTTAATTGACAAATAAAATTTCAATCGAATCAATAATATTAGTGTATAAAATTTATAATATCATAATAATTTAAACATAATATGATCAATATCATTTATTTGATATTTCATTTAATTAAACAATTATTGCATCGTCACTGTGAGATCCTTTAAAGTAATTATTTTTTCATAATAGTTAAAAAAGAATTTCATAGATGAATATAAAAATATTATATTTTAGAATGCTAATTTTATTTTAACATATCCCTTATATATCCTCATATTAAAATTAATTCTCTAATTGAAAAATTATGTCAAAAATTAACCTTTTCATTGAATATAAGAGTATAAATTACATATAGAAATCCATAGGGAACAACGTGATTATATAATCAATGAAATCATGATTTATGTTGAAATTAACATATTCTATAATTGTAGTACCCATGATTGGGTTATTAAATAATATATATAGTATTATTTTTACCCTTAATTACACAATTTACACTTAAAAGTGGAAATTAAAATAACCAATCTTATAATTCATATGTTTTAAATAATAAATATAAAGTGCATACTACATTTTTTCCTTCTAATTAAAATTTTTGAATCCATTTTTATAAATTCAAAAAATATTACATGTTAAAATACATTTAAAATTAATCTTATCGAGGGAATGAGAAAAAAAGTTTCTTAAGTAAAAATGGTCAATAGATTGAAATGTTATTACATAAATATTTAATGTGAAATTGATTTTGAGGAACTATATTTGATAAAATGATAATGTATTTGATATATTTATAATTTAAATTAAATAAGAAATAAAATTTATCACTATAAATTATTTAGAGGAAAAATATGTTATAAAATAAATTATAGTATTATCACTATTTATCAAAGAAATAAACATATAAAAAAGTAACAAAAATTAAAGCAACGAATTTTTTAATTATTATTTTAGAGATTGTTTTTCAAAAAGACATTATAAAATTTAAAAAACAGTATTTAAAAAATGTGCACCATCAAAATAATGCAAAAAAATATTTTAGAATAATACTTCCTATATGATTAAAATTGAATTGGATCATATATCATGTATAGAAAATAAATAAGTAAAATTTTAAATGTCAGAATTAATATTATATATATATTATTAATATAATCCAACTACGGTGATTTTTTTATTAATCTGTATAAAACACAATGTTCCAAATTTAATTAGTTTTTCAGAAAAAAAAATTCGTTTTAAAAAAAAAATTATGTGTATATATATTTAGATGGTAAAATAAGTATATATACCAATCTAAACAACATAGTTAATCGTCTTCATAAACTGAATTCTAATGTATAGTTTATAATGTTAAAATTTTAATAATAATATTCAGTTATTCGTTTAAGCTCGATGAGGCATATCTTGTACACTAATGAATATATAATTTATATTAAAAAAACATGATATTACATCCCCCAATTAATAAATTGATTCCACAAAAACTGAACTCATTGTTGGTTACCAGGGTTCTACTATTCAAAATCCATTTATTTAACTCCCACAACAAATCATTAGTCAATAAAAATTCCACATTAAGAGAAATAAATGGAAGTATGATTGTATCATGAAAATAATATATTAGGGTTCCATTAAATAAAACTTGGACGTGGGATAAAACTCTAACTATCATGTTTTAAAAGATAGAGATAAAGAATATAACGATAAGAATGTTAACAATCACAAAACCATAAAACCATGATTGGTTAACAAGTAATATATTTCAATATAAGAATAGTAAATGGATAATGTTTTTGTTTCAAGATTATTTTGACAGAGTGGAGGAATTATATTTCTACCTAGAATAAGAAAATAAGTATATATACTTACTTGAAAGGTTGAGTTTCAACTTTTTAACAATTTTTTCCACAAAATCATCTTTTTTCACAATTGATGAGTATTTCTGATGAATGTTTCATGTCTAAACCACTAGAATAAACTTATAGAGAATCACATAATCCAAAAAAAAATATTTCTATAAATTTATCAATAAATAAACTATATCAAAAAAATGGATAGAATAATATAAGTAAAATCTAAAACAAAATAATAAAACTGAATATGATGAAAAAATATATTAATCTCCAAAATTAACAGATATAACCAAAGATGATCATAGACCATTAAAAAATGAATCCTTAAAATTACTCCAAAATATTCTACAAAATGATTTAAACCTAAAATCTAGAAGCATATAAACACATATCTTTAAGGGAAATGTTTTAAGAATTATCTCTAAATAAAATAAATTACAAATGATATCTTAAACGATAGAGTAATTCCCCTAATAATATTCATGTATGATACCAATTTATATAAATAACCTTCATCCCAATATAATCATATTTTACTCTAAGTGAAAAATTATTCTTTATTTCCCCTATAATATTCCCCAATATTCTATTTACATTGAACATATATTGTCTGTAAAAGATTTAATGTCATTCTAAATAACATTAATGACTTACAAAAAAAAATTTCTAGTAATAAATTATTATATAAAATAAAAATTATGTTCCCAATATCAAATTATACTTTATCACTAAAATAATTTATGATTAACCACAAAGTAATACTAACAGGGACATCATGTAGGCTAGTGGTAGGCGATGCACCATTTTCCTTCTTAAGTTGTGGGTTCAATTACAATGACAATGTAGGCACAAAAGTGGGGTCATGTATTTTACAGGTTATCCTATTTATAAAACTATATAATTATTATAAAATTATTTTACATATGAGAAAAATAAACCAAAAAAATATATCATATTTTAACCTAAATGGTATCTCATACCATTCATTTTCCATCCCAAAACATAATATCCCATAATTACCTATAAAATAGAGCTCATATAGAATATTAAGGATAGTAATAAATTTAAACATATTTCCACAAAAAGTGAAGTAATTAATCACCAATTAACCAATTTCATATCATAAATATAAGTGTTACATATAACACAGACACAAATCCAATACTAAATATTATCTCCCAAGCTATTACTGAAATACCACAAGATAATATTTCTATTCATACAAAAATCAGTTGTATTATTCTAGTATAATTGTTTGAATTATTTCTTTATAATTTAACAATATGACTTAGAGAATAAATCCGACAATAAATCCATAAAGCAGAGTCTTTTTTTCTATTGATGTCATCCTTATCTTTTAGCTGGTGCTAAAAATATCCACAATAAAAAATATTATGTACATGGTCATATTACCCATGTTAAATAGAGTGGATGAATCTAGTATTTAAAATATAAAATATAACAATACCATTATCCATAAAAATATTATATAAATTCAAAATATATAGATAGATCTAATAGTATCTTTCATGTGATTTATATGATAAGAATTCTTTCAAGATCAAATTAGTAAGCTTCTATAATGATTATGATTATTAAATCAGATATGTGGTATTAAAATGTTTTTTTAGATACTTATAATTTTATATTGATAAGAAAATCCTGAATCTATTGAAAATATAAACATTATAACATGAAATGATTTATTTCATCTTAAAATAAAGACAATTCCCATATAATTTCTATAATTCTTTTTCCTTTTGAAACATTATAACTATGCTGATTAAACTTTTGCAACAAATAAAAAGTATACATAATCAAAAACAATTCATGATGAAAATCCTCAAAAGGGTTTATAAGACATTCATATTTTGATCAATCCTCAAATTATAATCCCATGAAAAAATATCTAACTCTTTTTGAGAGATTGTAATCTACAATGTTTTCTAAACCATCCACTGATACCAACTATAACTAACCAGACATAAACATTACATATTCTAGTGTTTTTAACTGTAATTCAATGTCTAAAAATAATGAAGAGATTTTTAGTTTATAGTTTTAGAGAATTGAGACAAAATCACAAAAATTAAACCCATACATTACATGATGAAACATACAATCATTATCCATTTCCCCACCAAACAAGGTCTTTTAAATAAAACATGGTTTTTATTTATGAAAAATATTTCGATCTATATCCTTGATTTCAAACTTTTCCCTACCATCCCATAAACCATATGGATACAATTTTATAACATGCGGTGGGCATACATAATTTACTAAGGGGGATCAGTGAATGAAAACTATAAGTCAATGAATACATTTGAACCCATGAATAAAATTTCACAAAGAAATTACATTCACCCATAAAGAATAGATTCTTTAGCTTCACTTGTGTAATCAAATGATTTTTATAAAACTCCCTATAAAAATAAATTACAATGTAAAATTGTTACATCAATTCCATATCACTCTTATAATATCTATCATAACTACATAGGTAGTAACCTTTGTGGTCACATTTGGAATACCCACTATATTATATTTCATTAATCTATTTAGAGAATCCATTCCTCTTAACTCAATCTCATTACCCAATGCATTGGAGAGATATAATGTTATCTCCTTCAATTGGATTATCAATAAAATCCCATTCTGATAAAAAAATTCCTAAGCACCATAACATAATAATAAAACCTAAAAATTCTTAAAATAAATCTTCCACATTGAAATCACATTAATTTTCAAAATGTCATGCATTCATAAATGAAATCAATTTATTTGAAATTAAAAAGGTAAAAATTTAAAGGATGAATAAAAAACAAACATGAATGTTATATATTTAAATCTAACTGAATAATTTAAATAATATGCATTGTTTATTTTCCAAAAATTTAATAATATGTAACAATAAGTTTTTTAAAAATAATGTTCCTTAAATAAAAACAGATAAAGATTCCATTTTGAAAAAAAATGAGAAAAAAATAAAAAAATAGAATTTTAAAAAATTAATTTCTATATGAATAAAATCATGTAAATAATTTAAAAGGCATGTACTTGGAATGTAAATATTTTGAAAATAATCCCTTAAATCATTTAAATAACTTTTATTTAGTTTAAAGGTCCCTTACCCTAACTCTGAATCATAACATATATTATTTTTATATAGGAATAATAAAAAGAGATTAGTTTATTATTAGGAAAAATGTGAATTTAATCATTCCTCTCTTATCACTTATCAACATCTTAAAACAATTAATTAATTATTTAACTTCATGTTGAATATTTTGTTGATATTTGGCTTATGAGTCCAAATTGAACATGGTATGATGTCAATAGTCAATGTGGTAACAATTATATCACCTCCAAAATAATATTAATGAAATTATTTTCATTTTGATACATCAATTATAAATTTATATTTAACAATTATGTATTGTTAGGATAAATTAACTTTGTTACAATCATAGTGACTCTAGGTCTTACGTATGCATTAGTAACATTTCCAATATTCAATGATCATTATGGAAAGACGGTAAGTATTATTTTAAATTCCAACTATGATAATAATATAATTAATATCATATTACAAATTTCAATATAATTATATATATATATATATAATTAATGTGATTTTTTTGAAGAAAAAAATCACATCACTTCATTGTGGTGATAGATCACACGTACACATGAATAATATTATTATTTTTAGATGAATGAAAATATAAGAACATAAATGATATATTATAATTTCTAATTGTTAACTATTTCAAGAATATATAATATTAAAAAAAATTAATCATTATAAGCAGTATTTAGTGGTGGACATGGAAAATGAATTAAATGTGTTCTAGAAGTTGAATACTTTCACACACATGAGTGAATAATTATTTTCCCATTTGATAAAAGTGGATATGGATTTAGATGATGATTTTTTACATATAAAATTCTTATTATATTAAGGATATTTGAATTATTATTTCATAATGAATGTAGAATATTATATGGACATGTAATAATAAATCAAATAAAAATACATAATTAAAATAATACATCTTCTTCAGAGGATCTCCATTTATTAACACCTAATGACCAATACAGGTGATGTTATACAAAGAGTATTCTCAATGATTTTTTTTGAGGGATTATAGGAAGTTATTTTTGTTAATATTGGTTAATCCAAATAAGTTTCATATTGTGAAGAATGGAGAAGAATAGATTCCTATTTATAAGAGAAGGCACGGGTACAATTTCAAATCTTACAAATATTAAATTAATAGAATATAGTTTTCTATTAAAAACAGAAGTAAATAGTTTTTTCGAATATGGAATGATATTTAGTATAAATGAATTCATCTAATAAAATTTAGATAATTATTGAAATTTTTTTAATCCTTATATTTTATATTTTACCATTAATTATCCTCTTAAAATCTTACCCAAATAACGTGTTTCTTCTCTCATTATGGGATAATATATTGTTAGGAAAGAATCAGTAAAGATGGTGTTTGTGTGGATTTTGTTTTTTGATAAAGTTTTAGGTTGTATCCAATGTTTGGGTTTAAAAGATGGCCTGAAGAGTTATCTTGAAAGACTGAGATCGCTGAGCATAAATTCAAAAGTAAACATGGGAATCATGAATGTTTTTAATGATATTACAATGTGATCACACAAGAAACAAATTTTTTTCTTTTTAAATCATGATGGGTCATGAAAATAAATGTAAAAAAACAACATTAAATATCACAATATGGATCTGTGATCTTATGATAGGATATTTCCATACAATTGATTATCATGAAGTCTCGCGATGTGGTCTTACACAACATTCATGATTGTTTTCTGATCTAATGACATGATATAACATATTTCTTACTATAGTCATTGAATCACATAATGGGATCAGTTTTAGCAACCATTATTGTCATTGAATCTCAAAATGGGATTTTGTGAAAAGGGAAAAGAAAACATTCACAAAGTAAGAATGTGGGCCATGGTCTAGCATTAAGCGTGAATGAAGACCATAGACTCAGATAAAGCACAAATAAATACCAAGGACTCAAGAAACCAGATAATGTAAATTCAAATCATGTAATTTCAAAACGAGTAATTATAGACCAGGTACTCGCACTAGGGATTCCACCCTGATCTAACATGATGTGTGATGCCAGTGAGGTGGACAATTGTCTACGAATTATAGGGTTAAGGTGGTAGAAAACCACCTTTAAATACCCCATGATCCATCCTTAATAATTGAATATGTGTTCCATAAAATATCGATATGACAAGATGTATGAGGTAGGATCGCTCAATGGGTTCTGGTGTAGGGGATTTGCTCTAGGAGTTTGTGGCGAATGAGGTTCATGCTTAGGGTCCATGATAAATGAACATTACTCTAGGGGTTCCTAGTAAAGGAGGATCACACAAAAGAATCATTAAGGAATTTACATTGTGTTAGTGTTGAGTATTATATCAAAAATGTCTTGTGTTGAAAATAAATGTTGTTTAAGCTAGAAACACTTGAAAAAATGAACATGGTTTCAAGCTTGGGAACTCACGCATTATAGGAAAGCGCATAGCCCCAGGTTATCAGGATTGGGGACTCTCACAATGATCTATAGGTCCACTGTAGTATCATACACAAGCGTACATGCTGCGATCTCATGAATGGTTTTATGCACTAGGGACTGACAAAGGGGTATCACACATAAAAATTGTTATTGTGGCACTTCTTTTTCTTACATTACTATTATATCTTTTTAAATACAAACAACATAAAATAATTACATGAACGAAAGCCAATGGTTTAGTTTGTTTGTAATTTTAGGAAAATTAATAATATTTACCATCTAAAACATTAACATTTATTTATTTCATTTTTCTATAGCTTCTAGTTATCCCTTTAATTATCATTAATTTAAGTAGTCACCTGTGGATATACATCAAATAAATGGGTTAGATAAAATACCAGTAAGAGAATATATGTGAACATGAATAAATATAATAGGATTTTATAATAATAATTATCATAATCCTGAGAAGAAGCATTAATAAATTTTGTGTAATTTAACATTTCATAAAAATGAAACATCATGTCTTATTTGTCAACTACTTGATATAGTTATGAACAGATATAGCATCATGTTCAAACATATTTAACATTTCCACATGAGATACATCACATGTACCAGTTCATAGATGCACTATATAATTCTAGTTGGGCCCATAAAATAAATTCATTCACATGTACTATATAATTCATGGTGCACCCGTAAAAGCATATCTTTTAAAGTATCATGCATGCCACATAGAATGTATATAAACCATGGAAAAAATATCCCATGGAAAGAAATGGGTTTCATTTCATAATGAATAAATTCATTAATAAAAATAAAGGATCCCAAAAGAATCATAAAGTAATATACTTGGTATAAGAATCCTAAATATTGATTAAATAAGAAACAATATCAATGCATGTAAAAGATGTGTTTTTAGATAGATGAATTCTTTTAGAATATTCATTTCATTTTTTTATAAAACCAGATTAGTAACATGTATATCCTAATATGTATCAGATAATTAGTAAGATATTGTATATAATGTTCATTAATAGAATATCTTTTCTAAAATTGGGTTGAAAGAGGGAAATCACAATGAAATAGAGTCAGGTAATTAATTCCACTTAAGTTATGTACGAATAATTTCTTCATTTTATTATATTGTATAATCAAAATAGATTCATTAATTAATAAATATAGAATATTTTATATATTAACTTGTTTCATTTTGGTTTTATTATGTTCATTTATGGTATTTTCTAGGAGATAGAGAGTTTTATTTTATCGTTTTAGATTGTTTGTTTTCTTAGTTTTCTTGATAGATTCCTTTGTATAGATGAATGGAAGTTCATGTAAAATGTGTATAAATAATCATAATTTTTATTATATGTTATTAATTACCTTGCAATATTTCAAATGAAATTATTAAGAACCTGGTTATATTTTATAAGGATGAATGTTCATATAAAAGTAAACGATGATCATTTTTAGTTAATTATCGTGGTTTTTCTATCATAATGATCTTGTTCTGTTTTATCATTTAGAAATATGTATATATGATAGTTAAAAAATATACAGTGGTTTATAAGATATATAAAAATTTATTTTTCATCTAGTATAATTGTTTTATTTAAATCCTTGAAAGTGATAATGTCAAATGAAAGTGTATCACCCATGATGTCAGCATGTTTACAAATCATGAGTGTCAATTTCATTTTATGAATAAGAGAGGGGGAGAGAGAGATAGAAGAGTTAAATTATGGATCTTCCAATAACATGATATAATTAAAATATATGTATGGTACTTTAGTTATCATGTCATTTGGATTATGGGAGTTGAGGATAGAATTATAATGTAAAATAACATGAAAACAAATTAATACAAAAGAAAGGGGAATTTACCTCTTGACTTTCTCATCCTTGAGAACCTCTATAGGGGAATGATTTGGGAATTTCTATGATACCATGGGATCTTATATGAGATATAGGGGCACGGTTAAATAATCAGGTATCAATTGGTTATGGATTAAATCTTGGAAGGTCTGTGGAGAAAAGGTCGTTAGCGGTGGTATTTATATTGGAGGAGAGGGGAGTTCTCTAATTATTTGAATCATTAGTTAATTTTTTTTCTAAATAAATTTAATTATTTTAAAATTAATCCGAAAAATATTAAAATAATGTAGTCTGATTCCATATTTTAGGCTTGCATCATCCCTACATCATCTATGACTCCACAATTCATGTACTTAGTTTTTATCATCAATTATGGTATTTTAATATTCACCAAAAAATCTTGTATTTTAGAAAAATTAAAAAAATTCACCCAAAATAATTTTTGACATGTTAAATTAAATAATTAACTCAATTTTATCAATATAATTTTATAACTATGAGTAATTTATTTTGAAATAAAAATTATCATTTACTCAAAAAATAGCGATTTCAAAATTATAATTGAAATTATAAGACTTTGAAAAATAATTGAGGTCTCGTAGAATAATATTATAATCATAATGAAAAAAATACTAATTTATATATAATTTTTTTTTGAAAAAAACATCATTTAAATCATTAATCTAATCATGAAATTTTAATTAAATATTGATGGATTATAAAATTAAAAGCACATAATTAGTAATTTCTAAAAACATTTATTTACATAGACTATGATATAAATATGTCATAATTTAAATTAAGATATTCATAATGTATTTTTACAATTTAATGGGTTTGTTTACTTTTCATTTTCCTAGTTTACTATTCATAACTGTCATTACTATTCCTATGGTAATGTTATAATTTCATAATTATAGGTTCCTTAACATCTAGAAATAATTATTAATTAATTAATTTGATATTTCTATTGTTTTTATTATAGTCACTATGTGATTTATACTATTTGAAAATACTTTAAAATGTAATAAATTCCATTGATAAATGATTGATTATTACATTCTTCCCCCTTTTATAATTTCACCCATTAAATTAATCATTTCAAAAAACAGGCGAGGGTGATTCTCCTTTAGCTCCTCCACTAGTTACAATGTTGCTTCATCATACTTATTTTTCCACCACAACACTTTGAAATGATGGGTATTCTTGATGCATATAACCTTATCCCTCTAGTCCAGAATGTTTACCAAGTACCCCTAGTAAGAGAGGTTATCTTCTAGGTATACCCCCTCTGAGTTCAGTACATGTGAGGGATCTGGTATGTACTTCCTCGGGAGGGTCACATGGAACACCTCATGAACATGATCCATATTTAGAGTAAATGAAGGAAGATATAATATAGATCCTATTTATTAAAATATCTCAAAGGGTCCAATGGGCCTTGGGCTTAGCTTCCCTTTATTTCAAAATTACAAGATTCTCTTCCATGGTGATATTCCATGGAAGACATTATCTCCCACGTCGAACTCTAGTTTCCTTTGACTATTGTGAGCATAACACTTTTTCCAAATCTAAGAAAAATTTATATGTTGTCGGATGTATTGAAACATATCTATTATATCATTTCACAAGACCCAGTCTATGTATCCTTTTTCACCAACTTCATCCCATCATGATGGAGTTATACAATGATTTCCATCCAGTGCTACATATGGTGCCATCTGAATGCTCGAGTGGATGTAATTGCTGAAGGAGAACTCAAACAATGCCATATTCTGATACTACCAATCATTATATTATAATGATATATCTCATAGAATATATTTTAGTGTTTTAATAGTACTTTCTGAATGTCCATTAGTTTGGTGGTGAATATACACGGTGATATTTAATCCAGTACTCAAACCATGTTTAAGACACATCATGAATATAGATGTGGACCAAGGGTCCCAATCATAGACATCAATATTGGAACCCCATGTAGTATCACCGCATCATTCACCTATATCATAGAATGTTGTTCAAGTTAGGGATATTTCCATAAAGAGATAAATTTGTTATTCTTGTTTAGTCTGTCCACCACCAACCATATCACATTGATTACATTGGATGTATTCGAGAGAGAAGTGATGTTTTCCATAGTTACAGTATCCCATTTAGACATGGTTATAGGAAATGTTATTCAAAATACCATTGGAATTATATCCATCTTATTTAACGTCATGACATATCAATCACCTAGATATGTACTCCACAATTACTTTATTCATATTATCCCACCATAACTATTCTCATAGATTACGGTACATCTTGGTACTCCCAGTATGGATAGAGAAAGTTGATCTATGTGAATTATCCAATAGATCCTTCTTTATTCAAGCTTATGAAGTAAAAAATTCCTTATTCAAAACCAAATTTCTCCACCAACATTGCTAGTGATCTCTTTTATATTCCCTACCTTTAGTGAATTCACTATATTTTATAACACTAGATCAGCCCTTTTGTTCCTCCTTAATCATCTATTTGATAGATGGTTGCAAAACCATTTGAGAAATCTAGGATTTATTCTCAATAGTTATGAATTAAAAATCCATCATTTTCATATAGATGAAGATATAGTCTCTCTCAATCTATTAAATGTATAAAGAAGCATGTTATTTTCAATTGATACTGTTATCTACCTTATTTTTCTTCCTAGGATGACAGTGAATAGATAAATCGTAGTCCATGATTAGATCCAACCATCTCCATTGACACTTGATGATCTATTTTTATCTGAATATATTCTATATGATCTCGTTATTAGTATATATGTCACACCTCTCACAATGGAGGTATTTCTACCATAATGTGAAGGAAAAATTTAGACCTCTAGCTCTGAATCATGAATCAGGTAGTTTTTCTCATAGATCATCAACTATCGTGATGTGTAGTATATCACGTAATCCGTTTGTAAGAGTCCATAACCAAATACATTCATTGAATAATAAATATATATAAGAAAAGTTTATCCACATTTTTTAATGTGAGTATTTCTTCATTGACCATCCGTCTCGTTAGCTCCTTGTATCTTTCCAAACATTCTTCAATCTTCACATACTTTACCCCATTCATTATTAACAAAGTTATAGGGATTTATCATTGTAAGAATATCTCACAAATTATTTTTAGTACACTAATGATCCATGAAAACTAAAGATATTCGTGTCACTAGAGGGTCTTGGAAATTCCTAAATTTCCATTGTTTTGAAGGGTCTATAAAAATTCCCTCCCCTATGATCAGATGACCCAAAAATGTGACTTGTCTCAAAAAATTTCACACTTACTAATCATGGAATTCAATTTATCCTCCCTCAATTACTCGAGAAATAATCCTTATATGTTCTTCATGTTCCCCCTTGTTCATAGTTTATATGAGAATATCGTAAATTAACAAAACTAAAAAATAATCATGGTAATGTATGAAGACTATATTCATAAAATACGTGAATATTTTAGGGGAATTAGTAAGTCGTAAGGGGATCTATGAACTCATAGTTCCATTACCGTGCTTGGAAGATCGTATTGAAAATATATTCCTTCTTCACCTTTTTATTAGGTTTTCTAGAAGAAATATCCACCATTGCGAATTACTGAGATCCACATAACTGATCAAACATGTCATCAATAATAGTAATTAGATTCTTACTCTTTATGTTTATATTTTTGAGAACTCAATAGTCGATACCTAACTGCATTTATCCATCCCTTTTCTTCAAAAAGATCATAGACACACCCCAAGGTGATGGACTACTGCATATGAACCCTTTTTCCAAATTCTCTTGTATATGCATCTTTAACTAGACCGGTTTGATATGATTCATCCTATACAGACATTTTGAGTTACGAGTAGATGATAGTGTGAGTTTTATTAAGAATACTACCCCATTATTGGTGAGAAATCTGGTATCACTTCATGAAAAACATCATTGAATTCCATTACAATAGTAATTTTACCTAGGTCGATTCCTTACATGGACTAAACCATTTGAGTGAGGTGTAATTATTTATTGGGAATTATAACCCACACCATTGGAGGATTCTACAAAGTATATATATGACCTTCTTTTCATTTTTAGAGAATAATTGGATGGTCTGTAATAGGAAAATATATTCCATTTTCTCAATATTTGATATGTTCTCTATATAATGAAAGTGAATATATTCCCATTATATAGTCAAATTCCACTATGGGATATATAAAATAATTTTCTGGAAGAGTCTTCACACATATGATAATATAAGAAGAGTCCAAAACTCAGGTTAAAATGATTTCACCCCTATGTATTTTTATGGATTTCATTACATCACAGTATTATAGATTAGATACAATAGGTCTTGTAAACATTCATGTTATAAATGAATTCAAAGAACTTTAATCAAATAATAATTTTCTCTTAATGAGTAAATATGAATTGTACCTTGTACAATTAAATTTTCTTGATCCACTTCAGCTATAGTGATAGAATAATCCTTCCCTTCTTCATTTGGTTTTTTTTGGCTGATGACATTGATTACCGTAAAGGACCTAAGGTTTAGTGACCTAGATTTCATAGTCCTTGTTATCCCTAGTGTTGAAGAATTGAACCATTTGTTGTTCTATCCTATCTTCCACCATATTTTCCTATATCCTAATATAATTTCGACATTAATTATCTATATTTACTTATTTCCCACAATTATATAATTTCCTTACTCTATTAAGGATGTTATTTTGATGTTTCATCCCACATTTTTGACAGGTGGGTTGTTGAGTTTTCTATCCAACATTCTTATTAGATCTGCTGGCTTGAAACTCCATCATTCATTTCATATCCCCATTTCCATGGGGACATTGTTTAAACTCTATATACACATTGGTAGGACATTAAAAATAATATTCATAACTCCCAATGTATTTAATTGCAAGATCCTTTCAAATTTGTTGTTATAAACCACTAAATAATCTATCAATTTACCTACCATTTTTTATTACATTTCTAGAATCCCTCATTGCATGTCTTATAAAAATTTCTAAATATTCCATGAAATATTGGAATTAATTTTTATTAAAGATATATGAATTATATCTCCATATTTTGATGAATATTTTGTGGGAAATACTTAATAAGAAACATTTTATTAAATTCCTTCCACTCTATCTCTCCAATTATTGTTTTCGGCGTGGTGTTGTTAATCAATTTACACCACGCATCATCCTCTCTATATAAATGTTAAACATATAGAGTCACCATTTTCATTTCAAAATAGTGGATTAAAGGAAATATATCATCCATTGATTTTACCCATTGTTTCATGACTAATGGATTTGAATATCCACTAATCTTTGGTGGGTGTTTCCACAAAAAAACACTCGATAGTCAGTTTCCCCCTCTTAGGTTATGTAGAATTTTCCTAATTAATTATATTATTGTTAATAAAATAATTTTGTTTGGTAATCATCAACATGAAATTTTTAAACCCACATCCTAGGGAATTGGGGATGTTGTTTGGGAAAACGTTTCATTGTCCCTTGTATGGGTTGGAGGAAATATTTATCCTTGTTCCCACAATTTTCTAAAATTGAAAATGTTAGAATAAAACATAAGATAACATGTCATGAATAATTTATCCATTTGTAAAATTAACCCTACTAGAATATCATATGGGATACTTATGTTTAGAAAATATTATTGGGTGCTTACATATACTTAGTCTCAAACTAGGGGTTTTTACTATGGTTCTCCAATCCTAATTCCCAAATTTACTAAACCCCAATCTGATAAAAACAATAGTGACCCTAATTTTTCTTATATCACTATTTCGTCATTTTATATAATAAAAAAAATAAATGAATTACATGACCATTATCATAAAGGTTTGTGTCTTAGGAATATTTAGACCATACATAACACTTAAAAAAACATAAACAATAAATTAATTATTTCTTCTCCATAATCTTACTCTCTCTTTAATTGTCCTTAGTACAAGTAGTCACATAAGGATATAAATCAATTTAATGTTATAGATAAATGACTATTAAGAGGATATTTAATGATATAAATTAACATAACATGTGGTGTGATGAATCCACATCATAATCATGATAGGAAGAACTAAGAAAAGGACTGGTATATGGAAATGCATAAAATATAAACATTATGTATTAAGGGACAACTACCACCCATAGTTTTGAACAAAAACATAATCATGTTCATGAATCATTAACTTTTTCTCATTATATATATCACATTACGAAATGCATTGGGGTGCTACAAAATTTCAGTTTCACCCATCACATCACTTCATTCACTTGTGCTATATAATTCTAGCTGCACCAATCACATCATAACATTTAATTTATCATGTACGCCTCATATAATGTATATCATTTGTAGACCTAAAATAACAAATGGAATTAAAATAGGTTCATTTCATAAAGAATTAATTATTTAATAAACATTATGGTTCCCAAAATAATGAGGAAATATATAACGTCTTGATCCAAATATCACTAAACTGATGCCCTGATCTAGTAGAGTAAAAGAACTCAAGCATGCCTCCCAGTATGACCGAGGATTATGACTAGAATCGAGGGGATAGAGAGTGATATTGGGAATACTATGCACTTATATTAGAGTAAAAAAATGAAAATATCTATGTATCATACACAGAAGTAATCAAATAGAGGGAAGAAGTAGTAAATAATTGCAATAGAACATGATCTAATAATAAATAAAATGTTCTAAAATCCTAAATCAATATACAAAAAATACAACAATAGACACCCAATGGGACAACCATACATGTAAAATAGTACAAAATAATGTAACATTAAAAGCACATGTCTCTACTACCTACTCTATGATAGACCACATATGTGATCTCTAGACACTGTCGAACTTCACCGGACCATTCAATAAATCCACACGAGAAGATCTTCTCAATCCTGAAACTCTAGGCCTGAGTCATATCCAACATGAAACATGTTCTCAAAATAAAAATGAAAAGATAAGGTGTATAGGTGCATCTAGGTTCACGTCCAAGGGTGAGAAAAAATATTTGTAGGATAACATGAAAAGAAACCTAAAGACATGGCACTATATGTGTATGAAAAACTAGTAGCTTAGCCTAGATGATTCGCAACTGAAAAGAAATGTAAGGTGACATTTTAGACCACAGTCAAACCTAAGGTCTATAATCCTGATTAACTGGTAAAATTCTATAATGTATATTAATATCTATAGGTATATGTATGTAAAGACTCATATATATACTTACATATATATATATGATATTCATGGGTAAGTGAAAAAAAATAATATAAAAACCAATAGCATTCATTTATTGGGTCTATTATCTAAATAAAAATATAATGTTTCAGCCCATGGTTGTGATATATTATCAAGACAACATTATACATATATATTAATATAGATGATTGTGTGGATTTAGGAATACCATCCCTATCCAATTCCATGGGATCTATCATGGTCTAACCCAAACCCTAGTCTATGATCCCTCATCGTCTCTTATCATTCATGAATATTTATATTTAAAAACATTAATGGAATGGGGTATGAATTCCTCACATCCATAAAAATTAAAAATGGAATTGGGTAAGAATGCCTCCCAACCAATATTTATATATAACAGAAATTGGGTAAAACTTCCACCCACCCATAAGCATAAATTACTTGTATGGGGTAAAGCAGCCTCCCACCCATAATTATATATAACTATCTTGGGATAAAAATACCTCCCACCAATAAAAGTATATAACTGTCATGTGGTATAACTTCCTCCCACCCATAAGGGTATATAAATGGAATGGGGTAAATCATCTTCCCAACCAGAACCGTTTATTATTGGAATGGGGTAAAACTGTCTCCCAACCAAAAGCATATATAACTGGTACAAGGTAATATTTCTTCCCACCCATAGCTGTATATAACTAGGATGGGGTAAAATTTCCTCCCACCCATAAGAATATATAACTAGAATTGGGTAAATTTTCTACCCACCGATAATCAATATTTATACAAGGAAGCACATCCAGGAATCTTAAAAGAAATAATGATACATCACGTTTGGCTCAACATCCACAAAATAGGAAGCACCATTGGTAAAAATCAATGAAACAAAAAAAATCATGTCAATGACATAAAAAACCAGTATGTGTGGCTCAATAATCTAACAAAACACTACAACGATGGCCCCAAGGGATTACTGGTTCATCATAGGTTAAATGGTGACACTAGAACACCATCTCTACCCAAACCCAATGTAAAAATCAAGGTCATTCAAATAATGGTCACCAGTTAGGTCGCTCGATTCAAGAACTGAAGATTCATCCTAAATGGGATCCACTAGGTTAAATAGAAATGATGGATTCATACTTTGAATCCTCATCTGCAAAAGGTAAATGAGGAATCTAACATGGGATCCTCCAACTGGCCAGGAAGACTGGGGAATCATAGAAAGGATCCTTAGAAGGATAGATAGGAAAAGGGATCGTATAAATGACTCCCTTGGTTGAAAGTTAAGTAAAGTCATTCTATAATGAATCGTTATCATCAATTTTAATGATTGATGCATCCGACATGGAATCTTCTAGGGTGAATCTTAAATAGAGTAATCTAATAGGGGATCGTCGATAACAACCATTCTCATGGCCTCTTATGACAGAAGATCACATCTTAGAATGGATTCATCCAAAAAGGGAGTACACCAACATACGTTATGAGAGAAAACCCATGCCTTATATCGGAATAGTTCTCACTCTCAAGAGACACTAAATAAAATAAACGGAGGAAGAATCTCTCCATTCAATAAGGGAATGAAACACCACTCGTGAGTCCCAAAAACCCATCCCAAGTCATACAATTTCGACCTATATGAAACGATAATTAGAATAGACTACACAATGTCCCAATTCCAACACCATGGCACAAAACAAAAAATTCCCTCAAATGGTACCATGGTAGGAGTACATGGAATGTGGAGGCCATACACATTGTGTACCATTATATCCCAACATGGGTGTGTACACCCTCAATCATGGGCTTGTGAAAACCATAGGTAGATATTGTGTATAGTGGATATAGGGCATGTACTGATCACGAGGTACATTCCGTGTCCCATAACTAGCATGACCACATATATGACCAGACCATGTACCTTTACATGGTATGAAACCAAAACAGGGTCTAGCCATGTACACTATATGACCATGTACCAATATATGGATAGTCATTATCGAGAATTCATCTATATGGTTGAGTCCCAATACATGGAATACACCCATTGTACCCTATGTGTACTCCCAAGTATCATTATTCATCAAATGGTAAGAACACATGGTGTGTCGCCCAATACTACACACCATGTTGCCTAGTATTCCAAAATGGAAAACCCCTCGATCTCCATAATCTTCCATTTTCTCCCAAAAATCAAATGAATTGGCCACTAGAGGACTCATGTATGTTCCTAGAACAGAGGAAGCATGCAATGGAAGATACCAACCATTAATGTTTTTCATATGCAATGATCAATTGGAGATCTATACGATGATGAATGCCCTAAACCACAATATTTAGTAATATTAATATTCTAAGAGAAATTGTTCTTGAACTAAGAGAGAGGGATCAACCCATATTGCCTATAATTAATTTAATTATATAATTTATTACCACTAATGAATACTCTCTCCATTTAAATGTCTATCGATTGGACTATAGTGCACCGTCATTTCATTGTAGAAACTAAGTGTAAATTTTCTCTTGTGGTTATCCAAACAAGTTCTAGGAATCTCTAGACATCACCGAAGGATCCCATGGTTGCTAACATAATATATCCTTGAAGTTGCATCATCCAAAATGATCATCTTGGGAATCAATTCGAAAGCCTTCTCCTTGATCTAGTGGAGGTGGATTGATCTCTCTTATTTTAAGCGTTCTTCGTAGAAGGGATCTCTCGAGGCTTGAGATGATTCTCATCGAATAATTGTTTACAAACAGATAGGCTTATGAAAATATATATAATTGCGTATTTATAGATCTAGGGGTAAAATTAAATAATTTTACTAGTGACCTTATTATTATTTAATTCTAGGAAACCCTATGCTAAATAATGTTTTTAATATTATTATTTCATGAAAATCTCTTAACTTGTGAATTGTAATTAAATATTATTTAATCAAATAATATCCAATATTATAATTTCCCTTTATAACATTAAACTTTGTCCTCAATTCCACCACAATATTTATCGGGCCTTGAATAATGTATATTTATTTAACAAATAAATATCATGGCACTATTCACCTATATATCAATTAATATTATATTTACTAAACAAAAAATAATTATTTATATGAGATTAAGATTACATGAAAAATCATAAAACCATTCACGAGAATAATATTTATTCAAAATTTTATATAAAAAATAAAAATATATTATTAGACTCAGATTCTGGAAACATTTAGTGTGTGCTCTTTAGGACGTTTTCTCAGTGGCATCAGGAGAAGAAGACTAAAGTATGAGGTTAGTGTCTAGAAACACAAAAAGTCAACCATATAAAATGATGTTATTTCCACAACGACAAGTCACATAACATGAATTGTTACCTTGTAACATAATAAATTTATCATAATATCTCTAATAAAGAGGGTTTCTTGCTAGTTCCATCAACCCATGTGCTTGATCTCTATTTCTTTGACATTTGGGAAATTGAACATGCCTATTGATCACCATCACCATGGATTTATTTAGGATATATAATTTACATCAAATGGTTTGATATATTTAAATTTTTTAACTAACATAAGGGATAAATCATTTTTCACATAATTATATGGAATGATATCCAATAGGCTCCCAGTTGGACTAGAGCCAACTTCTAACAACCTTCATTCTACTAGCTCTCACATGATATTCCTGCTTCTGCTAATTTTGTCCTTTAGTCTAGGGGTCCACTACATTCCCTTATTTGGGTACTCTTCTCACAATAACTTCTCCCCTATGATAAAAATCCCTCAAGGTATGATTCTTATGGATTATGTGATTTGTCTATTGATATGAGCTGGGATATTTTGCAAGATCCACTACTGTTTCATTATCACAATACAATGTGGTATATTCTTTACTACAAGGTACCACATTAGGCTCTTGGACAATGTTTTAAAACCAGGAAACATCCTTGGATAAATTAAAATTCAATATAAAATTGTAATCTATTGTAAAATCAGAAAAAAATTGCCTCATTCAAACCCTTCCCGCTCATTATTACGCCGTTGAGATAGAAAACATATCCTTGATGGGACATCAAATAATTTTGAAATTTATAAAAAATAGCCTCATTATAACAATAGTGACCAGCTCATCATCTCTTCCATACTCTAGAAACATATCCTTAGATCTTTTATGATATATAACCATAACCATAACAAAGACATTATTTTGTTCTTTCCGATCATCTTGATATCTTCCTACCATGCTTAATGCATATGAAACTTCCAGTGTTGTGCATAAAATTGCATACATTATTGATCCTATCGACATATAGCATGGGTTCTTACTCATTCTATCATTATCCTGTTGTGTTTGATGTCACATTTTCATAGAAATATGTAATCCAAGTTCAATTGGAACCATTCCCCTATTTGATTGTTCAATACTAAATATCATTATAATATGGTCAATAGATGTACTTTGTCTTTGTCTTAGATGTCGTCTTGATCTATCGCGAATGATCTTGATCCCTAGAATGTAGTCTCCTCCAGCTATGTCCTTCATGGAGAAGAACTTGTTCAAAAAATCCATAAATGACTATAAGGCCTGTATGTCATTTCCAAATAGTAATATTTCATCAACATATATTACTAGGATAACAACCTCATTCACATTATACTTTTTGTAATCACAAGGCTCACATTTGATTCTGATGAAAACAAATCCTCTTATAGCATCATAAAATAAAATATTCCATTACATTGATGATTTCTTGAATACATAAATGGATATCTTCAACATCAAAACCTTTTTGGAATCACCTAGTGTCACATAACCATTTTCTTGTGTCATATAGACAACTTCTTGAAGTTTCCCATTTAGGAATGTTTCTTTTACACCCATCTACCAAATATCATAGTCATGGAATGATTCTATAACAACTATGATTCTAATGGATTTAAATATGGTAATTTGAAAAAAAGTTTCTTCATAGTTAATTCCTTGAATCTATTCAAAACCATTACACACTAGTCCTGTTTTATAAGTTCTTACATTACCTACCATGACAAGTTTCCTCTTGGATACCGATTTGAATTCTATAAGATTCATACCAACTAGCGCATTGACTAAAACCCAAAAATGGATATGATATATGGAATCCATAATAGAATTGATATATTCCAACGATCTTGCAACTTCTGAGCTCTCCACTGCCCCTTGTAATATGTAGTTTCATCATTTTCCAACAACAATGACTCCCCATCCTCATTGAAAATAAAACCGCATCTATCTGATTAGGATAGCTCTTTTAAATTCATATAGTAATTGTACTGTAGGAACTACTTATTCAATGGGGACCTATGGGAATCGATCCATTACCAAATCATATTTATCTTTAGCATCAATTTCATTGAAGTCAGTATTTCTCCAACTACCCTTTTTGAGGTCGTGCTCCATCTCAATAAAAATGGATTGTCTCGAAATAACCACGTTCTCATATGAAAGATTTTATATGTAGTATCGCTTTGTATCCACATGATTCCCCATAATGATACACTTCAGGCCTCGAGGTTCTCATCTATTTCTGAATAAATAATTAAAAATTCCCCATAATTCTATACACATGTATATGAGAAAATGAGTTTCTTTCCTCTACATACATAAAATTGAATTTAATATTCCTATTTAATTAGCACATGATGTAATTTGTATTCCAAAAATTTTAATTCATATCCCAAAAAGGATAATATAAGATATGAATTACTCATCATCATCCTTACCATGTACAACATGGAATAGTTCCTTTTTTCACTAAAACCATATCACATTGGTGTATAAGGTGGTGATAGTTGATAAATAATCCCAAACACCCATAAATATTCGATGAACTATTCTTAATGATATTCAACATCTTGATCTGATCATCAGTTCCTGATCTTGTTACCTTGATGATTCTATTCTTCATTCGTTAATTACATGAATTTCTCAATGTGCCTAGAAATATACCACATCATGTAGATATTTCCATATATACTCAAGAAATCAATAAATGTTATTAAGTATAAATATCAACCCGTAGATTCTACTATAAATTTTCAACAAAAATCAGTGTGTGCTAATCCTTAAAGATATATTTCCCTTTCACCACATTCACCAACTAGTGGTTTGGTCATTTTTGTTTGTAAAGAAGCAAGACATCTATCAATTGGTTTTACCTCAAAATAGTCTTAATAGCCATCTTAAAAGTGTTTTTCAAGTCTTTCTTATTTAAATGAACAATACATTGATGCCCAATATGGGTGTTAAATGAGTCTTGGGAAGATGACTCTTATCAATTTCCAATATTGGGATTTCATAATTTAATACATAATGCTTGTTAGTTAATTGTGTTATACCATGACACATGTTTTCCTTATAAAGAATCAAATTTTATTTTTTAACATGAAATTAAACACATATGTATTAAAATTGATATAAAAATTATGCTTTTGTTAATATTAGGTACATGATAACGATTATGTTAAACTAAAATCATTTCCAACAACAATTAAAGGTGTTATTATCCAATGACAAGTTAATCAAGCCTCGAACAATGCCATCTCTCTAATCCACCTCTCCTCTATAAATTTATAAAAAACTACATAGATCCATCATTTGGATGTAGATGTGAGAAACATAAGATTTGTTCAATAACCACCACTTACAAATGGAAACATTTAACTAAACAAAAAACACACATTTATCTTGCCCTAACTTTTGGGTATAGTTCCACATCTAGTGGTATGGATTGCCACAATAAAACAATACTTCCTCCTATTCCTTGTCGTGCCTTTGGATATTATTCTTATTTGAAAGAAGGTGCTCTAAACCTTCTGACTTTTTTATAAGTCATGGGCCCCCTGTCCTTGTCCTTATTTTTCTTATTCACCATAATGAATGTGGGTTTTCCTGTCCCTTTTCCTTATCAACATGGCGAATCATGTTCAGATGTTCTGATAGACCCATCTCATTATTTCTCTTATTATAATTCACAAAAAAACTTCAGAAGCACATGGTAAGTAGTGAATTCATTTGATCTATATGAAAATAATCCTGGAATTTGATTCCAATGATTTTATGGTGTTCAATGTAGCCAATAATCTTGACTACATAGTGCCTAGATGTTGAAGAATCTCTTTGATTTGTGGTAAAAAATAATAATTGAAGAAATCGTACCTCTCCTGTATTTCATTCTTTTAATAAATATCTCAAAGATGAGGCATCATTTCATACATATCCATATCTTCATGTTTATTCAAAAAACCATTGGAGAAGGATAATTGAATGTGGAACTGAACATTTTTAGGAATATTTAGATGTTTCTCATATAGAGATTTCTCCTCATCACATATCTTACTGCAAAGAACAACTGATAAATATTATTATATAACATATAATTTACATTCATGTAAAAGTGTGAAGCATAAAAATCTATACCATTCCTTGACATTCGTGCCGGTGAGAAGGATTTTTTCATGACATTGGACGAAAATGAGATATTTGATGTCATTATTAATGTTTTTTAACAAATAAAATAAAAAATATTTAGTCTATTATTTAATATATTAAGTCAAATTAATAAATAATTTATTTATTAGTCTCCAACTATATTATCAAAACCTAATACCCACGCTATTGGCTTTAGAATATCATTTTTCATGGACTTGTTAGTGTAAAGGAACCATATTACCCTTATTATTACCCCAAATTTGGTTAGTTAATAACCCCGAATGGTTTCAGGTAGGCATTACAAATTCAAAGGGAATTAACTCATGTTTTCTATATCAGTTTATTCGACTCCCTAATCCAAAAACCCTTTAATTGGATTTTCGTAACCTTTTTCTCTCAGTTACACCATTTACTTCTTTGGTAGACAACCCTTGATATGCACCAAGTCATGTCAATCCAAATCCTCATGTAAGAATTAACCAATAATTAAATGATATCCAATATTAGTTGGTTAGGTACATTGAACTCTGGTTTGAATATAACCGATGTAATGGAAAGATATACTGACTAAATATTTTATTGGACAATTTTATTCTTTATGCATAAATTTCCAATTATTATGAATTAGCCAGTTAATGATTGTTCCATCATACATTCTTGTTAATTAATTAACTATGTGATCAAAGAAAAACATACACAATGAAAAACCATGAAAATGAAAAATATAAAATAAAGCGTATGATCATGAGCCCAGAATAATGGTTAGTTTAACTAGGAGTCAATAAACTAACTATTGACATAGTGGAGAAACACATTTATCCAATTTAGGCTTGTGTTTATTGTTTTTCACTGATCTACCAATGTATGCTACATGGATTGGTTTCACAATGGCTATTATCTTTCTCCACCTCTGCTATCTTGGGACATCTATAAATTACATATGCTTTTATCCACACACATCTGAAGGGTAAAGGGGTGTTTACATAAAATAAATCAAAGGAACATTATCCCAACATATTAATGGGGATAGAAGGAACACATGGAAACAATTTAATATCATTATAAATTAAAATTAAACCAGTCACATACAATGGTTTGTTCTAGCTCATGATCATCCACATGCATACAACATAGTTCACATTTAATAAAACTATCATTCAATTCATAATTTATATTATTTAAGATAAATCTTGGTCGAATCGATTTATTATTATCATTAATTAATCAATCATTTATTCTTAATCCATATCTTATTATCTTTGATATTATTATCTATTAAAATTTTAAAATAATTAAAATAATTAATTTAAAATTAACCGTGTACATAAATGTACCTTGGGGGAGACACTGAGTATACCCTTTCAAATCAACCCAACATGTATTACAATCATATATTGTTTAACTCTTTTGACATATGGAATACATGAAATATCATATAAATTCATTACTTTTACATCCTGAATAATTACATGAATTGCATGATTTTCTAGTCAATGGTTAAGATTCAATGTAGTAGATTTAAATCATGTAATATAACAATTACCTGATATACAGATCTTGAACATTACACATAGTATAATCCAAAACATAAATATTTATGTATATTAAAACTATCACGTGGTATGTACTATCTTTATGATCACATGAAAGTTCATATCTCATGCTTTTAATAGTAAAATAATTAAATATTAAACTGATATAACATGAAATAAGTACATGGAATATAGATCTGATCTACACGGTGTGTAACCCAATTGCTATCTACCAGAGATACATGTCTATGGACTGTACATGTAGTTTCTAAATAAGAAAATTTGAAGTAAATGGGGTGTCCAATGGTCCACATGTCATGTTGACTCCTTGTTACATTTTCACCCATCAGGTAGGTTGTGTATTAAACTCAATACCTATCTTTGGTGAAAATGGAAAAAATTTTGTGTCCAATGGGCCACAATATGTATAGTCTGGATGACCGTATTCCTGTCTATCCAGACCAAAACACAGTGTAAGAATTTACCACATCGCATATCATTATTTCTCATGGGTTGAGTAATTACCAAATTAACACAAGGTGCTTTGATAAAAACTACACAGCGTGTAACTTCGATAACAACATGTGTAATGATGTGTAATATACGTAGAATTAATGGATCCTTTAGAAGAGTTCCTCAATTTTTTAATGATAAAATTAAACAGATTTATTAGATATATGATAAATGAATAAAGAATAAACTGATATAACAATTCATATTAAAAGAATTAATATGGTTGAAATGTAAAAACAAAATTACAAATTACTAAATCACTAATGATATTAAATAATTATAAACAATTATTTGTAATCTCTGATAGTACTTTTAGATTCTTGGCATATCAGAAGTGTCCGATGGGTGATGCCCAACATTAATTGTTTCCCTAATCAATGATCAATCTGAGAACTATATCACGATGAAATTCGTTATCCATGAAATATATTAAATGTAATTTAAATATAAGAGTTTCACCTAAATATAGGCAGAGGGATCAACAAATTTTTATTATTATTAATTAAATTAGATTAATAATTTCCCAAATGGGATTATTTATCTATTATCGTGTCTGGTAACAGATCTTCTATGAACCATCATTGCGTTGTTGAATCAAAGTGTTATTGTAATCCAGTAGTGATGCAAACATGTTCCAATTAACTAAAAACAAAACCAAAGGAGTATCTTGGTACAATAATGGAAGATCATTGTGCTTGACTCTCTCTCCATGATCATCTCCAGGATCGTTTCCAAAGAATATTCCTTGATCTAGTGGTGTAGGATTTCCCTCCGTTGGTGGGATTTTTATTTAGAGAAGGGAGATCTCGAAGCTTAAGAGTATTCTCATTGAATGATTCTACATATCCAAATAGGATTATGAGAAAATAATATAATTAGGTATATATATTTCTATTAATAAAATAGAAAAATTGAAAAAGTTTCCTTAATATTATTTAAACATACAAAAACACATTATCAAATCCAAATAGTAATATTATTATTTCATGAAGCATGCTTAACATGTGAATTGTAATTAAATATTATTTAATTATATAATATTCAATAATATAATTTATCATAGGACCATTAAACTCGGTCACCCATTCCTCCCAAAAATTTAAAGATCCTTGGATAATGCCTATTTATTTAAAAAATAAATAGAACTACATTATTCACAAAATAATAATTAAATATTGGATTTAATAAACAAAAAATTTATATTTTTATGTGATCAATAATACATGAACAAGTATTAAACCATGTATGGTAAAAATATTTAATCATCCTATTTAAAAATAAATAATAATATTCTTTTTAACTGAGATTCTAGATATATTTTGTGTGTGCCTCAAGACCTCATTCTTAGTACCAATAGGGAAAGAACACTAAAGTCCAAGGATATCATCTCGAAACTTTTCAATGCACCCATAGGGAATGATGTTAAAACCGAACTTCCATTTCACCTCATATAAATGATTTTTGTGTAATATAATCACTTTATCAAGATATCTCTAATCATGTCAGTTTCATGCTACTTCCATTAAACCATGTTCTTTATTTCACTTAATTTGACTTCCCGAAAATATATATTTCTGAATAATCCCTATGGACATGTGTTTATTTCATCTATAACGTTTCTGTTAAAGGACCAACAATATTATCTTCCATTAAATAACTGAAGGTATAAATATTTCTTGCATTATTCATCAATGTAATATTACTCATGAAACACCCAATGTATCTTACCTCATCGTGAAAATTTATCGTCATTATTTTCATCAATAAATATAACTACATGGCTCATAATACTGATTAATAATAATATTAATGTTTAATGTCCAATAAACAAGTTCTCAGACATAAACATGCAATTACATGTATGAATGTGGATTTCCTAATGGCGGGTACTATTCTTATAATTTCTTACTATAAATTACTAGGGGAACTCACCCTGAGATGGTGCCTCAAAATCATAAGAGTCTACATCACTGATATTTTGTATCATTTGTTTCTTGCTAATCAAATAATTTTTTCTATAGAACATATATTCAATAATAGTGTTATATCACATCTGGGTTGTCATAATAATAGGGATCCACAGTGTTCTTTTAGTGTAACAACTAATTTTAAAACATTATCACATTCAATCTCACATACAAGAACAATCATGATATGATAAAGAATTTTTAAATATTCAAAACCAGGAATATAGTTTATCCTAAATATTAAATTGAGTTTTTTGGAGGGAACCAACTCAAAAACCTCATATAATGAAAACTCGGAATTAAATTTATAGACATAAAAATATATACGGCTCTATGGTGATAACATAAATGGGCCTCCCATTGGGTAGAAATTATTGTAGAATTGTACGATTTTATATTCCACAATTGATGGTTATTTCGTATTAGGATAGGCATAAAATTGATTTGGGCCATAGAGGTGCCTCTCTTTTTTGAGTTAATGATGGTTATTTCGTATTAGGATAGGCATAAAATTGATTTGGGCCATAGAGGTGCCTCTCTTTATCCCACTTTCTCTTTTTATCTCCATCTACATTTATATATTAGGTCGCAGCAATGTAGGTCTGCATAGGAGGCACCTGTGAGAAGGAATGATGAAAAAATGGAATGGAAAGGAATTAAAGAAAATGAAGAAAAATAAAAGATAAGAAAAAGGGGTTCGGGCTGGCCTTATGGCCCAAATCAATTTTATGCCTATCATAATACGAAATAACCATCATTAACTCAAAAATGAAGAAGAAATATCAATCTGATGATCTGATAAATTATTAGGATGAAATAACCTACTATAATAATTTAATTTTTAATAATTTCATATTTAATATTAAAAATTCCACTAAAATTAAAATTGTTCAGATTTCAACAAAACAATTTTCCTAGGGTAGAAACCAGATTCTGGGCCAAAGTAAGTGGTTAGAAAAATTATCGAAGATCATGTTCCTAGGGAAAAATATTTATCCCTTAAAAGCATCCAAAATAAAATATTCAAATTTATGCTAACAACTAAAGTATGAAAATTCATATATCCTTATAGATGACCCACCATAAAAAATTCCACCCCCATGAATCCTTGTGTATATGATAGAATCATTTCTATAAACCTGGGTATAGGCACCACTAAGATATTTGGACTATCTTGGGATTATCTTCAAGGTGTTAACAATTGCCTTCTACTTGGATGTAATTTGATTGCGATAGATATGGTACTCCTCGTCATAGGAGTACCCTTATCATCATTTCAAAACCAATCTCCGCACTCAATACTCAATTGAAAACATCTATGTCAAACTGAAAATGAGGGTAACCACCCTCAAATGACCCATGGTGCACTCCCCACTATATGGCTTTCCATACAACACTCATCGAGTGCAACCACAACAGTTTTCATCCTCAAGAGGGAAGAGAATTTTGAAATTAAGGGAGCTTGGTGTAGGGATGATGTTCTCTTAGCATAGTGATGACAAGTCAATATAGAACATGTTCATATCCAATCACAGTACCATATGATTCCACCAAGGGCATATACAACTCCCTCTATGAAACACCCATCATCCTATAAAAACGTGACCAGGATACGACCATAGGACAACTATCTCACATTAATAGAATCATTTTAAGATGTCAAATCTACCACATAAAGACTTTCAAATAGGACATCTTGGATCCAAGCCCATGTTATGTCTGGAAAACACAGGAACTTGGCTCACACTCAACCACCCACCTATTCAGATTCAAATAATACCACACACAACAAACATATATCAATATCACTTGACTTGTACTCTAGTGACTTATCCAATGCAAGGATAAGTAGACTATTCTACATTATTGATTAGTTTCATTAAGCTAGAAGATCTTTTGAAACTCTAATTCATGACCTGGAACCTCACCTATGCCATGATTTATTCTATGACCACTCGTCACCTGACATAGTTCGAGTCTCAATTGTCTACCCTCATTCTAGCTATAATAGAAATAGTTAAAAAACATTAAATCAGGTCTGGAACCTAAAATATCATACCTATTGAAGCTATTCTAAAAAACCTAAGCACCCAATGAACATATCAAAAGATAAATGTATCAACATGAATATAATGAAAAACTAAGGCACCTACCATGCCTTGATCTCAAATCAACCTTCAAACCAAACTAGTATCCTAAAAGGCATGAGAAATCATGGGATATCCTATCACACATAGGTTTCCCATGAAGAAAAAGGACAATGACCTACAACAGTACAAGTTAAACTAATGGGTACTAGGTCTCCCACCTATCCCTAGAGAGAAATCCTCACAATAGGGTCACAAGATCTTCCCAACATTCCCAAAATATCAAAACCTCTCTAATGATGGTAATGATCAAAATGATATATGAGGATTAAAGCAAAAAACAAAATTTACAAGGGCACGATCTTCATCAAGAATACATTGAAAGATCTACCCACTTGATGTCAGTAAACTTATGAAAAACAGAAACTTAACTTGCACTCATCAGGAATAAAAATAGAGAAATACACCATGGAGGTCCAGTTCAATAGAAATTTCCTTTTATCCATCGACATCATGCATAGTGATGTGACATGATAACCATGTACTATGATACACCACTCCAAAATGGATTAAACAAAAATACATCATGTTCCTAATCAACCAACTAGGTCACTACACCTCATGTCTATGAGGAATACATCATCATCCTCACAAAAAATTCCTTTACATAGTTCCCTATATCCTACCATCAGAAGGATATATGAATCTGTATTTATGCAAACAATTCCATAGCCCTTAATAAAGTCACAAACTGTAATACATATATGATGTGAAGCATATGTGTAATATATGATGCATGAGATGCCTCTTTCCTTTTCTGGACAAGAGTCAAAATCCTTATCTGACCTCTTTCCAAGGTCCAAGAGCCATAGATCCATATAAAGTCATAATGTCCAAAAAACATGTCTGTTTATAAAAGAGAAAATAATAGAGAATTTTATTATTGAAGATCAAAAAAATCACATGCCCGGAAATTCAGGATTTTCAACAGGAAACATGTGTTCTTGACATACCAGTCCGATATCCATTATAGGATCTATCACATTCCAAATACTCGTATCTAGAATATCCTAAATATTAATGACTGGGAAAAGAAAACCATCGATACCACATTGTTAGATCATGACCCATATGTCACTAAATCACTAGTCCGAGTTAGTGGGTTACACAACCTCATGCACACCAACACATACACTAGAGGCTGCCAATAGAAGTGAGGTCTAATGTTTTGATAGTGGGGATACCATGGCCTCATATCAGTGTATTTAAATAATGTAAATATCTTGGTATCATAGATTTTAGTAATCAAATAGAGTAAAGAAGAAGTAAATAACTGAAAAAGAATATGCCTTAAAAATAAATTAAATGCTATAAAATTCGGAGAAGATATCCATATAATAAAACATTGGTTACCAATTTGGCCAAAAATATAGATACAATAGTACAAATTAAATTGGAAGAAAATGTATAGGGCTAAACTACCAAATTTGAGCTAGACCATTTACTCAATATAGAAAATAATTTGAGGTAAACGAATTCATTTGGTATAACCACATGATAATTTACACTTGATCATATAATTCTAGGCTTTAGCTTTATCCACCATGTAACTATTTCTCAACCGGAAAAGTAGACATAAGGTTTAGAAGTACATTGAGGTTCATGTGTTGGGGTGTGAAAAAATATCATTAGGACACCATGAAAATAATCTTAGAAATTTTCCACTACAAGTGTATGAAAAAGATGTAGGTCATCCATGCTAGGTCATAATTGAAAATAAATGTAAAGTCAATTGTGATACCAATGTCGAACCTTGGGTCTGTAATCTCAGTTAACATGGCATGCACTACCATTGATGTCTAAATATATAGGATTTTTTATATATTGTCCCATAACTATACATATATACATATATATGACATTATTCTGTTAGTGAAATAAATAACATAATAATCAACAGAAGTGGTTCCATGGGTCCACAATCATAATCGACTTAAACTACCTCATCCCATTGTTGGGATGTCTAATGAAGGGTTATATATATATATATATATATATATATATATATATATGTTGGGTTGGATCAAGACATACCACCGCTATCCAATTCCAGGTGAGCTCTCATAGAGTACACTTAACCCATGCCTAAGAGCCCTCATTGTCTCATGACGTTCAAGTATACTTGAATAAAAACCTAAATGACATTGGGTCAGAATTCCTCAGAATACAAATAGTTATAACTAGTGTGGTTTAAGAATTCCTCCCACCCATAACAAATATACAACTTACATAGGGTAATATTTCTTCCCACCCATAACTATATATAACTATCATGGGATAAAAATGCCTCCCACCCAAATGCATATATAACATTAATGGGAAAAAACACCTCCCACACATAAACATACATTACTGTCATGGGGTAAAACGTCCTCCCACTCATAAGTATACATAACTGGCATGGGTTAAAGCTTCCTGCCATACATAATCATATATAACTAGCATGGGGTAGAACTGCCTCCCACCCATAAGAGTATATAATTATCATGGGGGTAAAACTACCTCCCACCAATATACGTATATTACTAGCATGGGGTAAAAATCTGTCCCATCCATAATCATATACAATTGGAGTGGGATAAAATTTCCTCACTCCCAAAATCTATATGGATCCTAGAATGAACATAAATGCATGCGAATAAATTAATAATGCCCCGCGCTAGGTTCAAAAGACACCATCCAAGAAGCTCATGTGGTAAACATCACTATAAAATAAATAAAAATGTCATGAATATAAAAATTGAGTGAGGGTGGCCAAAATTATCATCCCAACACTATATAAATAACTCAATGGGATTTAATGGGTGGCACAAGTTCTATGATGACACCCAAACACCATCTCTAACCAAACCCGACATACAAATCTTGGTCGGTCATACAATGATCACCTGCATGACCCCTCAAGTCAATCACTGAATAAGAATCCTACTAGGGTTCCTTGAAGGTAAACAAATAAAAACGAATCCTACATTGGAAACATAGTTGATTAAGGTAAAGGAGGAATCCTAAAAAAAATCCTCAAACTAGTTAGCATGACAAATGCCTCCAACATAGGATCCTCAATATGATACACAAGAAATGGGATTCGACAATTGACTCCCAAGGTCAATATATAAGAAAATGCATCCCACATGGGATCCTTATCCTCCATTATAAATATGGATTCAACCTACATATATTCATCTATGTCAAAGCATAAATGGAAGAATCTAATAGGGGATCCTTAATAACAACCACTCTCACACCCTCTTAGGCTAGAATGGCACATCTTTCTACGGAAACATCCTAAAAAGGGAGTACACCAGCATACACAAATAGTGATAACCTATTTTTTATCATTCAATAGTACTCAATCTCATGAGATATTAAATAAAACAATAGGAAGATGAACCTATCAATTCATGAAGGCCTAAAATGCCAATTTGGGTCCTAAAGACCCCTCACAAGTCTTACTATTGTGAGATACACAAAATGATACTCATAATTGACTACTCATTGGAACAATTATTGAACCGCGGAAATAATATGGAAAATCACTCAATGTGTACCAGGGGAGGAGTAAATAGACTGCATATACCATACACTATTTATACCCTTAAATTACCACATGGGAGTGTGCTCTTCCCATTCTGGGCTGGTAAACACCCTAGGTATAAGGTCTACATGGTAGGTACTTTATGAGTACCCATCATGGGGTGCATTTTGTGTCCCTAAACTAGCACAAACTTATACATGTCAAGGACATGTACTTTCATATGGTGTGTTACCCACATAGTGTATGGTTGTGTTAAATACATGACCATGTACCCTAAGACGGGTAGGCAATCCTTGGTACTCAGCTACATGGTCAAGTACAAGTATATAGCATGTACACCCCTATACAAGGAATGTACTCCTAAAACATCCTCTTCCCTAAATACGAATAACACAAGGAATTTCACTCTAGACTGCATAATGTATAGCCTCGTTTTCCTCAATAGAAAACTCCTGGATCACTCGATTTCAAAATTTTATCCAAAATCAAATGATTTGGACACTAAGGGCCTCATACAATTAGGATAAGGATTTAATTTTAGATAATGGATAATATACATGGATCTATGGTGAAAAAAAATAAATGGGAAAACCTCTGGGCCGAACCTATTATAGATTTATGTGATTTCGCAGTCTATTGTTGTCACATGTGTATCTAGATCATTGTAGGTTACATGTTGGTACATATTTTTCTCCATATCTATATTAATCTCCCCCTTCCTTCCTCTCATTGATGCATTGAAGGAGGATCCACACAAGATGAATCTATGAGAAGGAAGATGGAATGGAAATAAAATAAAATGAACAAAATAAAAGGTAAAAAAAGAAATCAAAAAATGGAATTGGGCTTACCCTGGATCCCATCATGAATTTATGACTCTACTAGGCTAAAATCCTCATTTCAGTCTCAACAATGAAGACATAATATCCATCTAATTATTTATTAAAAGGAAACATTAGAATGAACCTAAAAAAATAATATAAAATTTAATTTATTAATAATAATAATTAATTATTCTTAAAAAATTCAAACAATTCAGATATCCTCCAAAATCTAGTCCTATTGTAAACACTATACTCTGAGACCAATCTAGTTCTGGGAAAAAACTTTTTGAGAACCAATTCTAAGAGAAAGGACATTTTTTCCATAAATGAATCCAAAAGAAAAAATTAATATTTCATTACAAATATTTTTTCCATGAAAATAGGGCTCCTTACCAAATAACATACATGGAATAGAAATAATCATTTTTGAGAGAAGAAGAAACAATATCACGAGAAGTAAAAGGGGTGTTTTTAGAAATACATGCTCTTTTAGATTTTTTTTTCATAATCCCAAATAGTTAAAATATATATCATAGAAAAGATAATATAACAACGAATAAATGCTATATGAGTAACATTAAAGGAATATCCATAAAAAATTGTGGTGATAGTGTGAAAAACCAAATAAATAGAGTTGGGTTCCAGAATTCCCCTTTCTTTATGTTCGAATGTTTTATTGCCTTTAATATCTTTTATAATAACATTATATTTCTTAATTAATAAATAAAAACCTATTGTATATGAATTTTATTAATTTTTATTTTATTATGTTCATTTATAGGTTTTAAAATGAGTTATAGAGTTTTGTTTTATCGTTTGAGAGTGGTCATTTTCATAGTTTCCATGATCTATTCACTTGTATACATGAAATGGAGTTCATGTAAAATGTAAATAAATATATAGTACTTCCAGTATATGTTATTAATGATATTAGAGTTGTTTAAATTTTATTATAAATAATTATAATATATGATATGATGATGAATCATTCAATAGAAATAAATGATGTTCGTTTTATGTTATGTTGGGAAGTTTTTTGATCATAATGAACATGTTTTGTTTTATCATTAAGAATTAAGAATATTTGTTAGTTCCAAATCATTAAGATTGTTATAAGATAAATTTTAAAATATATTTCAATTATTATATTATTTTATTAAAATTAATGAAAGAGTTAATAAAAAATGATAGTTAATATCCAAACATGTTTGTATCACATGCAACATTATCATTTTTGGAATAAAAGCTTGAAATGGATGATTTCTATGATGGTTCATCCATTAATATTATATAATTACAGTATATTCCGGGTAATAGAGTTATAATTCCATTTATATTTTGGGGTAGATTAGGAGATAATAAAAATATAATATTACATGATAATAAATTAAAATAAAGAAAGTGGAATTTACCTCTTGAATTTACCTTCTTTGAGAACATCTTTATGGTAATGTTTTTAGTTTATTTATGAGATCGATGTCTCATAGAAAAGGTGGAGGGATTTGGTAAGACACATAAGTAATAAATTTTAAATGTCTCAAATCATCGAAGGCATGAGGAGAATTTGTGATGAGGGTGTTATTTATAGTGGTGGAGAGGGGAGTTTTCTAATTATTTTAATTTGTATTTTATTACTTTAAGTTAATACAAAGAATAGTTTGAGATTTATCATTATATATATTACATTAGAGAAGGATTATTTTAAATTAGGGTATTACAATAGATATGCATCATTTATTACTCCATAATTAATTTATATATCCATTTTCAATAATTATCATATTTTACTCTTCAATATAAATTCCAGCATTTTAGAAAAAACCCAAAACATCACGAAACCCATTTTTCAACATGAGTAATTCAAAACAAAAAATAAATTTTATGAAAATAATTTTATAAATATTAGTAATTTATTTCTCAATTAAAATCATCATTTACATGAATAATAAAAATTTCAAACACAAAACTGATTATATATGACATTGAAAGATTACATAAGGTCTCAAAAAATTATCCAATAACTATAAGAAAGAAATTTGTAATTTATGAATACATTTTTTGAAAATTAATTATCATTAAAATTATTATATTATATATAAATTTGTAATTAAATATTTATGGACTATAAAAACCAACAAATAATTAAATAGTTTTTAATCATTTTTTATGTTATACTATGATATAATTAAATCAAAATTTCATTTATAAGGTTCTTACATTTAAAATATACTTTAATGGGTGATGTTACTATCCATTTGGACAATTTACTATTAATAATGGTCATATTAGTATTTGAAATGACATGTTACTATTTGTTATTATATTTTCCTTAAATTCTTAAAGTACTTCTTACTTTTTTAATTCATCCTTTATAATTTTTTTTGTGGCCTCTAGGAGATTTATACTTTATCAAACCACTATAATATGGATAAATTACATTTATAAATATTTGGTTTTTTAAAATTGTGCCAGGATATAGATGATTGTATTTCCCTATGAAAAGTATCATTATCATGTCGGAAGTATGATGGAGATTAGAATGAAGGAGGGTGTGCACTATTTGATAATACTCTTAGAAAGAGTTTATTCATTTCACAATTCAAGGATGTAAAATGTGGACACAACATCAATTAATGATCTTTCCAAAGAAGAGGTAATTGATGTTTCCATAGTAGTAAGAAGTCTATTCTTGTTCTCTGGATATTGGAAGTGTTTAATCCAGGTGTTTTCATAGAAGTGAAAGAGAAACCCACAAATAACATAAAAATATAATCTACCAAAAATCTAGTATTCATTAATTAGAGATAATGAAGTAAAATACCTATCCATTAATATTATGGGGCACATACTTTCATAAATTATTGGTGAATACATTATAGATAAGTGAGAAAATGGAGAGGAATAAGAAGATCATTTCCACTACTAGTGAGCTAGAGAAAGAGTCATTGGGAGTGACCCTATGAAAAGCAGTGAGATGACACTAAATGTTATAAAGGAAGTGATCCTAAGCATTAAAGTGATATATTTTTATGCTTATAATATTGTAGTGAGTCATAGATGATTGTATACATTGGCATTTGATCAATTTATGCTCTCTGTATGTCTATTATTGAGGGTGAACTGAGTAAAAATCAAGGTGTTCTTGTGTTTAAATTCATGAATTACATTATATTAATCATATTCAGATTTATATAATATGATAAGATATATATAAATACAAAATTGAAAAAAAATTAACCATATAATAAAGAGGATAATATCCATGGAGGAAAGAGTTTTTTTGAAAATAATATCTACTCCCAAATTCACACCCCTCAAGGAATCTATGCCCATGGTGTACCAAAAATATAGTTATAAAAAAATGAATAATTAACCATAAATGGATCATTGGTTAAATTATTATCATAATAGAAATATTTTTTTAGAATATTTCATTTTTATGAAATTTATAACATTTAAATAATTATTTTTTCTTTTAGAATGTAATTAATTTCAATTTTGACACTATTCATTTCTTAACATCTAAAAAATATCATAACTACCAAATGAATTAACAGAAAAATTATTTTAAACACTACTAACATATCAAAATAATCCATAAAAATCATGTATGGACTTAATTATCCCAAATTATATTTATTAATATATTTATAAAATCATTTATTTGATATTTCATTTAATTAAACATATATTTAAACCTCATTCTGTAACATTTTAAGTCAATTTTTTTCTCTAAAAAATCAGAAATAACTTAAAATAATGAAGATAAACGTCTTATATTTAAAAATACTATTTACATTTGAACATATCACTTATATCACCCCATATAATAAATATTTTTATTGTGAAAAACTAAAGTGTGAAAAAAATGACTTTTTATTTAATAGAATACTATAAATGGATTAAATTCATCCAAGAGGCTCCAACAGCTCATAAAACCATCCAAAAACTAATTAGGATATTTTTTAGTGTAATTTAATAACATTTTTAAAAAAAATTATCCTTATTTACATGATTTACCGTTAACCATGGTTATAAAATTTATCCAACTTGTAATTCATATTTCAACCAAAAAATGGACATTTAACTAAATGTGAACCTTGTAAATGAATTTCTTAAACCAATTTTTAAAATTTAAAACATTTATTTGGATTAATATAATTTAATATTAATCCTATTATTGGAATGAGAACAATTGATTTTAAAATGAAATGCCAAAAATATTGAAATGTTTTTATATCAAAAATCAATAATATGTTGATTGCAATGACCTAAATTATATTAAAAGACAATAATGTGATCTAATTAAACATTAAAATCATAAAAAATTATAATTTCTCAATATAAATTAGTTAGATGAAACTCAATTTTCAATTATATTTTTGTATTTTTCATTATTCATCAAAATTAGAAATATATCAGGAAAATACTAGAAATTCATCCAAAGTAAATTTTTATATGAATATTCCAATTAAAAAGTTTATTTTTTCAAATGAAAATTTTAAATTATTAAAAAACTAAATTTAAAACAAATTTTTCTTCAAAAGGAGTGAAAAATTAATTTTTAAAAGAATACATCGTTTATGCATAAAATAAGTTGTTCCCTTATATCATGTCTATAATATACATGAGATGAATTGTAATAATTATATTCAATATTATATATATATATATATCATTAATATAATCCAAAAAGAGTGAATAGTTTATTTATCGTTTTAAAATACACTTCTACAAATTTTAAAACTTTTTTATAAAAACATTTACTTTATTTTAAAAGATGTTATATTCATTAATAATTAATTATTGAGTAATTATATATATACAAGTAAACCATCTAGTTAACCCTAATAATACCATGTATTCTAATGGCTTTGTTAAAATGGTAACATTTAAATAATAATATATAATTGTTTGTTTAAGATTTATATGGTGTATCATGTATTCTTCCAAACAAAGAATTTATTTTTAAAAAACTAATAATTTTACAATGTATATATTTTTAACTTTTAATACATTGTAATATAATAATTTCACTTGTTTTATGTGTATTCGACCACCTCAATGAATTGATTTCACCTATTTATCATTTCCTCTTTACATGGAAGGCAATAATGACAAATGAATTGCATATATATGGAATTTATTTGATAAATAACACTCTGGATATTTTAGATCTATATTTAAAGTACATGGAATGGAACATCCAAACAACATAAAGTGAAAATAAAGATGTTAACACCCAAAATTATGACAATAGTGATGTATTGTTTAAAATGAGGTGATAATATGTTATATTAGGACCATAAATTATATTATAAAAAATAATATGCTTATTATGTCAATTTATAAAATGTTTAAAGCTACTATACATGCCATATAGTATATTAAACTAGTCGAAAATACGAGGTATGAGAATTCGTCTCAATATCCACAACATTGAGACATATTAAATAATTTAAACCAATTATCTTTTATGTATTGTTACCTTATAAGTTATTCAATATGAATATAAATTTATTCATGATGTTATTAATTCAATTATTGTAACTATATCTTGATAAAGGATTAAAAAATTTATTTCATATATCTATTCTTTAATGAGTGTATTTTTCATCTATATATTTATTTTTAAATAAATTTATAAATAGCTTTCATATATAAAGGGTATTTTATATTAGAAGTGTCTTAATATATAGTATAAAAGGAGTTTTTATAAAATATTCTCAAAATAAATCATATTTTCATATTCTATCCAAAAACAGAAATCAAATATTTTTTAATATATACAACATTTATGGAACAAACCACGATCAAGATCATTTTATTTTCTTTTTCTTCTTCTATATGATTACAATGAAATGACTTTTTATAAAAAAATTCATATAAATCTTCTTTTATTTAGAAAAAAAACTATTCTATTTTAAATCCATTTTTTTGATAAATTATAGGTAAACATTTAACTCTTATTAATTTTATTATTATTACAATTATCTATAATTATTCAAATTCCTATTATTATTGAACATTTCTTTTCTTTGAAATGTTAATTTTATTCGTATGAGGGATTGTATTATTTCGTAATCCAAAAAATATTTTAAAATATAGTATTTTACAATAAATTTTATTTTATTAACTATTAAAATATTGATATTATGTATTAGTCAATCAATACAGATCTTTATATATAAGGAATACTGTTTAAAATTAAATTTATCATTTGGTATCTAAGGAATATATTAGGCATGCATGGAATGTAAGGACCTATAATTATATAACCCATCAGTTCATAGATATGTTTTCGGAAGAAAAAATGAGTCTTCCTATTAAATGAATCTTTAAATATTATTTTGAAATATATTTTCGTAAGGTTTTCATGGAATATATATCATGATATCATAGATCATGAAGACTGATAGTATTAATTTAATTTTTTAACAATTCTCTTATTATTATCCATGATATTACTATATTGATATTATAAATTGAGTCATTTAGTACACAAGTAATTGATTAAATTTGATGTATGATTTCTTATTTACCATTCCTTATTAATTATTCTTTATTTATTTTTGATACATTATTTAGTATGAAACATATAATAAGAATTATACCTCACCCATTATTTTTCATCTACTATCCAGGATTTGGTGAATAATTCTTTGAATGTGTTCAAAGATTCCATACATTCTATTTTTTTAATATTTAATTCCAAAAGTAAAATTATAATCTATAATATATCTAGTTCTCAAAGATTAGTAAAATGATCAATCATTTGTTATGGTATTTAATATTTCTATTCCAATTTAGTAACAAACATAATGAATCTTTGTTACTAGAGTTTATGTAGTTACAATTTTTGTTAGGGATGTTTAAAATAATCATTGGTAACTATAATTTAAATAATTTTATCTAACACATATATAATGATATTACCATATATTATATTAAAAATTTTACTATGAAATGTATTAATATTTTGGCATTATAATAACAATTATTAGGATATCACTTAACTCCTTATTTTCTATTAATTAGTTATGGAACCTATTGTATAAATGATAAAAAAAAATACACATGGTCAATGTAGGTATTTCCTTACTGAGAATGAAATTACTATTACTGTTAGAGCTATGACGGACATGTATATGGTAAGATGGCCGAGGTTATTTCGGAAATCCTTGCACATATAGAGAAACATTATTTTTCACTACATGATGAATCAATATAGTATATCTTCATATGATACAATACTCTATAATATTTTGGAACTACTACCTCTATTGTAGGTGATAATTTTATCAAAAATTAGGAAAAGATATTTATCACCTATGGATGAAAATTACAGGAAAGGGTGATATTATATGTGTAATTTCTTAGTGCTAATATTGATCATGGGTGGTGGTTCATCCAGAATACTATGAAGGAAGATGAAATAGAACCTAGGGTGTTGATAGAATTTAATTTAAAACTCTTCATTAAATAATTCCATCATGAGAAACAATATTAAATAAAGGGAATACTCTCTAGTATAAATCATATGATTGAATAATTTATTTTGGAGCATGAGGCCACAATTAAAATAGTACCTACTTATTCAATTGATTATATAAGTAGTCTATAGACAAATATAATGATGTAGTTTTAAGACCATAAGAAAATATTTTTAAGGGAGCTTGTTTCTCAAATTTTCACAAAATATAATAAAATAATATTACATTCCCCCAAAATAAATAAGTAATGTTATAAATCCAATATTATTAATGGAAATAAAAAAGAAGAAGTGGTTAACTTGGAACCGTGAAAAAGGTAATGGGTCAAAGTAGAATTTGGGAACAAAGAACTTCCAATATTATAATAATTATAAAATGAAACACAATATAAAATTCATGATGGGAATAAAAGTTTGTTACAAGTGCGTAGATAAGAGTCATATAGATAAATTATTATTGTGGAAGAAAAAAATAAATGTAAATTTTTTACTCAAATATATATATATATATGGGACATTATTCTAACCAATTACCCATACATAATTGGAACAAACCACAAAAGATAATGATGGGAGAATTACAATATTATGTGATATGTATACCTAAGGATTAAGAACCCATTGATATAGTGGAATATAAATCAATCTTAAAATAAAAAACGTTAATGGTTTACTGGAACATAGACCATAGAACTCTATTATATATTCCATTCTTTTTAATAAACTTGGATTTTTCCCTACTCACTTATAAGAGAGTTTTCATTCAAAAAACATTTTAGAAATATTACCGCCATAATGTTGGGTCATGTTGTTCATCTTATGGATAATAAAAATCCCCTATTTAAATAATTTATTAGTTAATTGATGTTTTATTGTTATAAAATATTTACTATATATTGGATTTTAATCTATATTCCAATGATTAATTTAAATGGGAAGGAAATTATGATATGTGATAAATATATATAATTCAATATTTATATAGGTGATACATCCTCATTTGGTTCATGTCTATACCCCACTCTAGTGGTTCATCTAAATGATATTTTTGTGGGTGGAGTTGACACAATAAATGGATGAAAAATGAGATCTTCAAATTAAGGATATTCCCATATTATAGAAATAAATTGATAAACATTCTAGGGAATTACATATACATCTACTAGAACATGAATTTGAGTTTTTCATTGATTTAATCCCTAATGTAACAAATATACGAAATAATTCTTATAGAATATCCATTTCAAAATTATTTTATCCAATGAAATGATTAAAATACATTTTTAGAAATACATTGGTTCCCTTATAGTTTCACATTGGGGTGCCCCTATTATTTTTATAAATAATAAATATATATATATGAGGATGTGTAATTATTTAATGTAAATAAAAGATATTAAAAATGTTTACAAGTTTTCTCAAAATTTCATTGATGACAATTTCTGTGAAATTAATGGAACACAAAATTTTTTAAAAATGTAACTACATTGTGAGTATATTCATCTTCTATTAATGAAGGAATATATTATGAAGAAATAAATTTAATTTGGTATGTACATTATATGTTTACTATAATACCATTTGGATTGACTAATGTTCAATTTATTTTTACAGATATAATGAATAGTGTATTCAAGGAATATATTTATAATTTTATTTTCAAGTTCATTAATAATATATTATTATAATATAATGGTGATTTGGAAAATGAAAATAAATTACGGATCACTATTGAGACACTTTTAAGGAAAGGGATATTTGAGAAATTTGAAATATTAGAATTCTTCCTTTAGAAAGATTATTTTCATGACTATATTGTATTTTTTTTATAAAATATCATTTGATCCAAAAAAGGAAAAATCAGTAAATGAATGACATACACCAATAAATATAACCTAGGTATGTAGTTTCATTCTGTCGGAAGGTTATTATCAGTTATTTGTTCAAAAAAATTCCTTGTTGGATAACCTGATAACCATGAATACTTATAATGGGGTTAAATTCAAATGAAAAAATAAATGTAATGATTATTTTGATTAATTTTCATGGTGATTTATTAATTAACACATTTTAAGTCTATATTTATGAAATGGTGTATTTTAGATATATAGTGAGACATTGAATAAAGGACATTGTTATGTCCTTATAAAGAATGATAATTTTTTTCATAAGATTCAAAAAAAATTAAAGACATACGAAAATAATTATTACACCAAAGGTCTTTATTTGGATGGTGAAATAAATTTTTGGATGATAGTGATCCATTATCTCAATGGTGAAATATGTGAGATATATAGTGGTCATCAGATTCTGAAAAAAATTCCACAGAATGATATAAATATTAGATAAAGATATTATATTAATCTACAAAAAGATTATGGTATATCATTACACTACTATAAATGGAAGGAAACTAATTTGGTATATACCTTGTTATAAATAATCATGGATTTATAGAGAAAATATGGATTAAATGATTTCATATGTTCAAGGATTTAGTAATAATTGATATGAGAATTATTATTGAAGGGAAAATATCACCCTTTTGTCAAGTAGATTCAAAACCAAATTTAATATAACTTATAATGGTGTGTATTCAAGATGATGATTATTTTCAAAATAAAATTAATTATGTCAATGATGATAAATTTTCATGAATAACATATGTAGAAGGATTTTAGGAATTTTTAAAGAGACTATGTGTACCGTCTACACAAGATCTAAAAGGGAATAACTAGATGATTATCAATGATATAGTTTATTAGTTCACACTGGAAGAAAATCGATGTATATATATTTGATGGAATATTTTTTGGGGGAAAATATAAAATGAGATATTATTTATTATGTGTCTAATTATTTTTCATCAATATGTGAATGATGTGAAAACCGATCCTTTATGGTTCTTGAACCTCAAAAATATTTCTATGTAGAAATTAGATGATAATAAACTATAATATGAAACTAGAATACCAAATACTACAATACATAATGATAAAATATGGGTTATTATTGATCACCTTACACAATATACCCATTTTATAACTATAAAAGAAAATTTTAAACTTGATAAGCTTACATGAATTAATATTAATGATGGTTTATGACATAATGGGGAACAAATTTCAATTGTGTCAAATCCTGATCCAGGATTTATTTCAAAATTATATAAATTTCATTAAAATGATACAAAGAGTGAGATTCATTTGGTCACAACCTATAAATCTCAAAAAAAATGGATAGTGTAAATGGAATATTCAAATCTTAGAAGGCATGATCATGTTATTTTCCCATGAGATTCACAATATGAGGTATCAATATATACTACTATTTGATTTCAATTATAAAAATTAGTTTCCATTCATGTACCAATAAAATCATAAATTAATCACTATATTTCTAGATATGTTATTATCCAACATGATGTAATGATTTTGGAGAAATAAAATATGTTTGGTCAAATATTTTTTTGAAAAAATATAATATTTGAAGTTTATTAAGACACATATTCAAGAGATAGAAAAAAGAAAATCAGTAATGCTAATATCCAATGAAATGATTTGGAATTTCATGCTGAAGATTATATTTTCAAAAAATCACCTCCAAGAAACAGTTATATGAGCTAATATTAGAAGAGAAAACTGAGATCTTCTTACGCCTGACCTTTTGGTATACTAGAAAAAGATTGTGTTATTCCTTACAAATTGTTAATGTCACTAATCCATAATAAATTACATGATGGGTTAGAAATATATTATTAATCAAATTATATGCTACCTGTGGATCATGTAATAACAATTGACTAATTGGTAGTAGAACATAATCTATCATAATATGAAGATACAATCTAGATTATTAGTATTAGAGAGAAATTATTTATGAATTATACAAGTGAAATGGTAAACGTACATTAGAGAAATAATAAAACAGTGGAAGAAGCATAAGAACCTAAAGATGATATAAAGAATAAAAAACAATGTTTATTAAATTTATATTATCAATGAAAAATTATAATGGATGAATTATTTTTCGAAGGGAGAATGTAATATGACGAGTTATTAAAATAATATTATGTTCAATAGAATAAACATAATTCAACATGAATCCATAAAAATCAGTGTATATAATTATTTGGTTATGATTCTTATAACAGAGTCATTGAATAAGCGAGTATGAATTAGAATAAACAAATTATTATATATATATATATATTTTATACTGAATAAAATATTTATTGAAAAAATCGTAGGACATAAAGTCACAATAATTTTAATTAACTCATTTTAGTCTTTGAAAATATATCTTTTTCAAAAATGAATTTTTCATTTTTATGAGATATTAATATATTAATTTTTTAAACATTTAGATAATTTATATTTGATTAATTTAATTACATTTTTTAAATAATAATATCAAAATTATCTAGGGGTGAATCTCTATTTTATTTTAGTACAATTTATTTTCTAGTTAATAGTGAAAAATAAATCATTTTCTAGAATGATATATTTTATTCACATAGCGAGACCCAATTTAGTTTAATATAAATTAAAATTAAAATAAATTCTATTATATTATTAATTATCCGAATTTTTAATTTATATAAAAAATTAACGAATTAAATATGTAAAATACACTTTTCTACCAAATAACAAATTTATCTAAAAATAAATTTCATGATGTATTTTTTAGTAGGTCATAAAATAATTTAATCCAATTATTGAAATTTAATCACAAAAAATGGATTGAATATTAGGACTGAGGTGGTCCATATTTGGTAAATATATTCCTTTGTTTATGGTATCTATGAATAGAAAATATAGTATTTTTTCATCATGTGTAAGGGTAAGTTTTGAAATTAAGGCTAAAATAATTTATTATGGTATGAAAAATAAACCCAAATCATACATTAATTTATTTTTATGAATCTATATCATAAATAAAAATTCAAAATTCAGAATTATGACCTTTTAATTCTATTATAACATGATATTAGACATTACAATATATAAATTAAATATAAAAAATGTGAATTTTAATAATAGTATATATAATTTGTTATAGTAGAGAAACAAAAAATAAACATTCATTAAAAAATAGTAATTTGAATGATATATAGTTTTACCATGATAGGATGTTTTAATATTGGTGGGACTAAATTCATATCCTAAATGTTTTCCCATTACCGAAGCACCAAATTTTTAATTTATACAAAGATAAAATCAATCATTTTAAAAATTCTAAAACTAATTCAATTTAAATGAATAATCATGGTCTACAAATATTATATATAATTATAACATAAAAGTAGAATGTAAAGGGGTTATATTTTAATTCTCAATTTTTCATGAAGTTTTTGATATCAAATTGAAGTAATTGTGTCCAAATTGACATTAATTATATTTTATGATAAATAATATTTTATTAAATCAATTACCATTCATGAAAACAATATTTGGTAAAATTAATGTTATATGATTGAAAAAGTCATCCATGGTCAATTTATAGATTTTTTGTCATTTTATGATGAAATTATTGACCATAAAATGAATGAAAAATTTAATTGTACAATAATTGTCAAAAGAAATACTGAAGGGTTAATATTAAATATTATTTGTGAAAACATTACCACAAATTGAATCAATAATATTAGATGATATTATTTAGAATAAAAATTTTGTAATATTACAATGAACTATATTTGGAGCCAGTTTAATATATAAAATAATATATATTAATTAAACACATAATTAAATTTCATGAATTTCTCTGCCCAGACTTATAAACAGATACCCATTCTCTAAATTCTTCAAAAAAAGAATCTATATATCTAAAACAATCTTTAACCAAATGGATTCAAATAATAATTATAAATATTATGAACATAATGGTGTTCTTAAAATACAACTCCATGGTTCATCAAGTGAATATCTAAAGAAATTATTTTCGTAAAAAAGTAATCATTTTTAATGACTCTCAAATTCAATTCTTCATATAATTCATCAAAATATATTTTCATGTTCATCAAATAATAACTCTAGTGTCATTAATATACAGATGTATTTTTTTAATGGTGAAACCTTAGTCAAAGGACCGAAGCATTGAAATATATATTGATATAAAGAAAACAAGAGTCATAATATGGGGAAATTATTACAATTATTTTTATATAGAGGGATGAACTCAGTTTGAAGGTTCTCCATGCATGTTTGATTATGGTAGACACACTTATTGGAATGACCTTATGCCACCTATTTTACCACTCTATAGCCACGAGTGATAATATGATTGGGTTCTGATAGGTTTTAGAGGTAGATGATCCATCTAGAAGTGAGGGTCCACATAAGGTGAATCATTCAATGTCTATGAGTATGAACTATAGTAGTTGAATCACATTCAATCAAAAAAATTTCCCATACTCTTTGCCTTAACAATTTTTCTACATTTATGAAAATTTTAATGTCTTTCAAATTCAATTTAATTATTTTATTTAATAGAATTATTCTGAGACCACACTCTTTGATGACACGTGATTCTAAGACCCAGTGAGCCTGGAATAGAATTTTTAAATTTTTTAAGGTACATTCCATGAATGTGCTAGTGTTTTATTTTACATCTTAATCATTGCTCGGATTGAAAATCCTTGATTAGCATTATACTCAGGATGCTTGGATTTTCCTAAAAAAGAGGAAACCTCGACCGACAAGGGCCAAACAGAATAGTTAATTTTCAGAATTCGTTAAAAATAATAAAATAACATTAAAAAGATATTTTATTTTATTTTCTCATCTATTGAATAGAGTGAAATGAACCTACATTTTAGTGATGTGGTCCACTAATGAGGCACATTATTGGCCCATTAACTTGAAATGTTATAATTATTTAATGTTGCATAACAACGATGTTGTTTCATAAATGAAACAGTGTACGGCGCAGTGTCTTAGTGTAACCGAAATGAAGAAATTTGTTTTAATATTATTTTGGATGGGACATTGATAGAATGAGGAATGAAACTCTTAAGATTCTATAAATAATCTCCATCAAAATTCATCCCCAATGAATATTGAAAAAATACGATGAACGTTAAACATCATCGACAGACCACAAAGAACATAGCCTGAAGCGATGAAAGGCGTCAACATTTTGAAACCTTGAGTTGATAATGTTGTGAAAATTAAATTCAAAGAGGTAGGGTTGTTTTATATTTATGTTCTTCCATAATCATAACAAGAAAGGATGAATGCAGATAAACCCCCGAAAAGGTAGATCCTTGAATTGTGTTTTTACGCAGTAGGGTAACTCAATTTGGGGGATTCTATATCTGGGATTATTTCTTCATTGATTTAATTGATTGTTTCCCTCAATCCGCCCATGTTTTAATAAAACTCGTGTAGAGGCCAAAGGCCAACACGACCAAGGACTCGTCCACCTCTGCAAGTGCACTCCTTGTGAACAGATTGTCCCAAATGGCGGCAAGGCACGTCTGAGACCATCACAGTGATGGTGGAAACCTGAGGGCCACATAGGACTAGAATGATAAAATAATGGACCACTAGAGAAACTCCAATGTCCCGTATAAGGTATCACCATTATGGTGGTGCTGGTGACCTGAAACAACCGTTTCCATGATAGAGGAGGCGGGGGGCCATAATCGTCCACACAAGAGGAAGGTAGCATGCAACGACAGTAGGAGGCTGTTGATGGTTGGCCATGACAGCTATGGTGTGATGAGGTGCTTGGTGGGAACCATGTAGAGTTGTGGCCTGCATCCTATCCACCCCTAGATGAGTTGGTGATATGATCGCTCAACCACGGTAGGAGGGAGGCCCTCTGAGGCAGGTAAGAGCCGGAGATTGCAGGATGCCACCACTAGAGCAGGAAAACTGCCGGTCTCCCTCTGGCACACCCAGCCTTATCTGGAAAGCTGAGCCCCCAACCAATGGGACAGACCGACATCAAATGGGCCAGACCCGTGCTGGCATACAGGACCCATGCCCTTCAGGCTGGACAAGGTTAGACTGTTTCACTGAGCGACCCGACGGGCTGGACACTTACCCAGACTGGCCTGGGTCCAATAAAGATCATTAGTCATGGCCCAATACCCAGGACAAACCTAACCGAAATAGACCCAATTAGGGTTAGGTCGAGTCAGTCGGAACTACACTGATGTATATGGGACCCCCCGGGATAGGTTGGTCAGGTTTTTCTGACCAGGTCAGACTGGACTGAGATGCAAACGACCATGTTTACTAAAACAACGATATCCTACAGACCAAACATCCAACGTGTGAGACATTTGATGTGTTGGGACCCTCTCGACGTGGCTGAAATTTTTTCATGCCTTGATGATGATTTCATGGAATTTTCAATGTAAAAAATGTCCTGAGGAGATGTTCTCCTAGGCGTAATATGTGTTGAACCCTATGGTTTTCTAAGACCATAAGACTATTGACATTCGACAATGTGAGACACAAATTTAGACCGGTGGTAAGAACTTATATGTGACATTGCAGGTCCATGGTGGGAATCACTTCTTTGTGACTATCAAGTCCCATGGTTCGTGTCGAGGAGGAGTACCTCAGTTGGAAATTATTAGTGGGAAGCACTTATGTGTGACTTTGTAGGCCCACGGTACGTGATGAGGAGGTGTACCTAAGTAGTCTAATGTTAGTGGGATGATCTTTTGTAAGACATGGAAAGCCAAATATACTAGATAAAATCTGTGTTATTCATTATCTAAGGTGTTCGAGGATGTGACTGAGGATTATTCTATCACTACCCTAAATGTATACTTGGTGCGAACTGTCTTGTGCTTCGTGATATAATTTTAGGTTTTTTATGTGGCATTTCCCTTATTTTGGGACCCTGCTAAGTATTTTTTTACTCACCTCTACTCGTTATTCACCTGAAAGTGTTATGTCTGGTGCATAAAATCTACATTTTGATGGAGATATTAGTGGACTAGGAAATAGAGGTGCTTATGCCAGATGATATAACATTTGACTTATGGGCCTAGGACCGGTAGGGACCAGTTGGATCCAGTGGACATAATGTTCTAGTTCACCTTCTAGTAGCTCCATTACTCTCATGATTATGTAGTGTTTTATGCAGATGTCCACCCGTGTATGCTTTTTATACATTTATGTTTTCAGTTCCTTTTTTTGGGTTTGTATTCAGGAACACTTATATTTGTTGAAATTTTACCCATCATTTCTTTGGAGATAATCATTTCATTTTCAGTGGGTGGGACTTGGATGGTTGCATGTTTACGTATAATTACTCAGGAAAATTCATCCCACATGAATTTTGATTCCTTCAGTGCTAGTTTCTGACCCATGGACATTTGGAGGCTTTCATGGGGTAGTCACAACATGGGACCTATTGGACAAGTTGTGACAATGTGGTATCAGAGGACGAACGATCCTATAACAATGACAGGGATTCTGTGATTTTTTTGGGGAGTCAATGTCATGTGTATCAAGTATGACTTCTTGATTTGGGGAGTCCAATGGGGGTGCGGTGGCCGATGTATCCATATATCATGACCAAGAATTATTCTTTTTTGGATCAATACATTAAAAAATGGTCACATAAGTGTCTTATTATGTTCATTTGAATAATATTCCACTGATGAGGTATAATATTCTGATCATGGTCTATGTTGATCTATTTCATGATTCCTCCATGTAGGCGACCATCCAGGAATCCGATATGAGGTCGTGAGGACAAGCCAACTAGCGATGAGACATCCATTTAGGGACCAGTTCTAGAAATTCCCCCATCGGGTGGTGCACCAGTGCTACAACCACCCGATGGTCTACATCTACAATCGGCGGTTCTGGTATAGGATATGTGGAAACACAGTGTCCTGAATGATTTTCAGAGACAGTGACCTCCCAGGTTCAGGAGAGGGAAATATCCTCAGGCTACTGAGGACAGATTAGAGGCAGTGACGTGGGTATTCCACCTAGTGAGGACGTTGTCTGACTATATGGAAATCATGGCAGTGACCATTCTATAGGAATCGATAGGGAGATGGTGGAGCATGACCACCGAACCCATAATGATGAAACCATCACATTGGCATACATTGAGCATCTTTTCTAAGAAGGGTTTTCACCCATGTCATTACACTCTGTGTGCATTCAAGAGGTGATTCACCTATAGAAGGGAAGCATGACGATGGATGAGTACTCAATGAGGATCACTGTGAAACCTCACTACTCCACATATTTGGAGTGATACCCTTTACTCAATGCTTTTCCCATTGAGAAGGGACTCAAGAAGGGTATCAGGTCAACAATGTTTCCTCTCACCATCCCTACTCAGGTTGGGTTGTTGTAGAGATCCCTTCCTGTAGAGAGATTCTTGGAATATCAGGTGCCGATAGCTATTGCAGCTGGTAGAACCTAAAGGGATAAGTCATTATCAGGAAACATACATCAGTATCAAGTTCCCAAGAAGTCCAGGTCTTTCAGTGGATGACCCTAGGACTCGGGGTCAGTAGTGCATGGCTCCCATTATAGAAGGAGTCTGTAGGGATCCTGCATTGCTTCACATGTGGTGGGAAGGGACACAAGGCATGTGCCTACCCGACCTACCATACTAGTGACCAGCATATAGTCAAGGGCCCTCCAAGGTTGAGGTAGGAGTTCGAGTGAGGATGTCTATATGGCGGTGGATGTGGCAGGGGAGCATGGCGAGTAGCAGGCAGTAGGAAACTGTTTGAGGTGTTACCTCCACCACCCATAGGTGGTCCACCACAACCCTAGGGAGCATATGAACATGGGAAAGAATTTATTCAGGAAACAGTGGATTATGACCATGGTGCTCTAGAGATGATCTTTTGTATGGTCTACGTATTCACCACCCTATTTGTAGTTATTACAGCAACATGTGGTAGTCACTTCTTCTTTTACACAGATCTCATTCAGACCTCTGAGATTCTGGTGGATCCTTTGGGGTGATCCTTACGGCTATAGACTCATACAATATGGGAATCAACAATTAGTCATAGGTTCTGGAAGTGTGATATTACTCTAAAAGGTGAGATATTAGGCTGGGATCATGTAGTAGTGTCATCGAGGACATACAACGTCATCTTGGGCATGTACTAGTTATCCTTTTTCTATGTTTAGATCAATTATTTTAGGAATAAATTGTAGTGGGGCCAGGATTTCCTTCACCAATGATATGAAAACCCTTGCAGCATAGGACAGTCATTCTTAGAGAAGGGTGATGCTAATAACTCACTAGATGGCCCTCCTCACCCTCGGTGCAGTGGATGAACGGAGTCCATGTTTCCCTATTTTGGGGGATGTGTTTGAGGATTTTTATCAGGAGGATGTTCCATGAATACCACCTCACAAGGAGGTTTAATTATACATCAAATTGTACCCTAGGATGACACTGATATCCACACCAACATAACTGATGGCTCCCACCAATAATCAAGAATTAAGGGTATATCTAGATGATTTCTTGGAGAATATGTTCATAAGGCCTTGAATTTTACCATGGGAAGCCATAGTTATTTTTATCAAGAAGGAATAATTGAATTTGAGGTTTTGTGTGGAATTATGTTGCCTGAAATAGGTGACTGTGAATTAGAAGTATCCACTTCCGAGAATCAATGTTCTTTTCAAAGAGCAGAAGGAGGGGAATTGGTTCTCAAAGATAGACCTCATATTATGCTACCACTAGCTTCAGCTATGGGATGATGATGTACAGAAGATAGATTTCATGTTCTAGTACGACCACAATGAGTTCTTGGTGATGCCATTAGGTATGACTAGTGCCCGAATACTATTCTTGGGATTCATGAACATGATCTTCCAGCCTTGAATTGACCTAGTTTTTTTAATCTTAATTAATTACTTCTTGGGGTACCTTGCGTTAGAGGGGAAGCATGCTAGAAACATGCAGATTTACCTAGATGCACTCTGAGAGCACCAGATTTATATCAACATATCGATGTGTCATTTTTGGATTCAAGAAGTCTTGTTTCTGGGAAATGACATCACATAGGTTGTAGATGTAGTGGATCTTGTAAAGATAGATGTGTTCGGGTTGGGAGACACCTAAGAGTGATACTGAGGTGATGAGATTCTTGGGGTTTGGTGGTTACTATCGTAAGTTCGTGCTTGACATTTGTAGAGTATTATCACCCTTTTCATTTTTTACATAGATTAGAAAACCCCTCGTGTGGATGTAAAAATGTCATCAAAGTTTCAAGGTGATGAGACCAAGACTGACTACTGCCCCCATCTTGAAACTACCGGAGAAGAGTGTTGTGTATGTAGTTTATTGTGACACATCCGGGGCTAGAATAGGTTGTTTCTTGATGTTGGAGAGAGAAATGATCTTCTACTAATCATGAAAGCTGAGACATAAAAAGAAGAACTACATAACCCATGACTTGGAGATAGCAGTAGTAGTCATTCCCATGAAAATGTGGCAGCACAACATGATGGGAGTATGCCTTATGATTTACTTTAACGGCAAGAGTCTCAGTTATATCATTTCTTAGACAAACATAGACCCGAGTCAATGAAAATAGATAGAGTTATTCTAGGACCAGGATATTGAGATAGTCTATACTTCTTGAATGGTGGTCCTGGTGGTAGACACGCTAAGAAAGATGACAAGTTTGCAACTACTACGTGATGTGGTAGAGCAATTGGCCATGAATTATATATCCTTCATTGATAATGGTGAAGTAGTTTACCTTTATTCGATGACTGTTACTCACCCCATCCACTGTGAGGCCTAATGCCCTATGTTATCCTCAATAAGGGCTCCTAATAGATTTTATATAGGTGGGGAGCACATTATCCTTTTCATAGGGTGTATAGTAGTGATAGTTATATTAGTGGTGGATGTGTTGAGGGAGAGACATACATCCCCTTTGGAGGTTAATATTATAGTTGGGAATATGTACCATGACCTCTGACATCAGTACTAATGGATAGGGATGAACAAAGCGGTGGACGAGGTTGATTCATGCTGCCTGAGTTATCAGCAAGTGATGGACGAGCATCATGTTCCATTAGGCTTGGCCCATCCACTAGAGGTACCAGAGTGAGGATGGGAAAATAACTAGATGGACATTATGATGGGGTTACCACGTACATCCAGGGGCCGGGACTCTATCTCGGGGACCATGAACCGAAAGAAAAACTCGGATCACTTACATAATACATCTGGGAGTAGGGTCTAATAGAGGGATTCTGAAGAATCTATGTCTAGGATATCAAACAGCATCACAAGGTTCCTTCAACGATCATCTCACATCTTGATTCTTGATTTAGATTCCGACTGTGGAGTTGATTATAAAAGGTGTTCGGGATGCAGATGCTCTTGATCACAACTTTTCATCCCATAATGGATGGTCAGACAGAGTGTAACATACATACCATGGAGGACATGGTACGTGCTTGCATCATTGATTTTGGTCGTAGTTAGGAGGACCACCTACCACTGGTGGAGTTTTCATAAAATAACAACTATCACTACACCATTGGCATGGCACCATTTGAGGTATTTTACAGTTGGTCATAAAGATCACCACAATACTGGACAAACCCTAGGGAGTCGGCACTCATGTGTCTGAAGATTGTATGGGCTACCACTGAGAAGGTTCAGATCATCTAGGATGAGATGGGGACTACACATAGTAGGTACTTGTCTTATGCTAAAAGTATTTAGAGACCCTTGGAGTTTAATGAAGGAAATAATTTATTCCATTGGTTCTCACCCTGATTAAGATTGTAGAGATTTTTTCAAGGTGGAAAGCTATATCTGAGGTTCATCAGATCATTTTAGATCATGAGATTCATTGGTGTGGTGGCATTCTTCATAGCTCTTCCCCCACAGAATAACATGTTGCATGATTTTTTTCTATGTGTGGCAGTTGAGGAGGTTCATGAATGATCAGTTGCACGTCAATGAATGGGGAGATCTAGAAATTGATAATGATGCAACAGTTACAAAGATGATGGTGGAGATAGAGGATTTATAGGGTTGGATTCTACGGGGGTTGTCGATTCCTCTTGCGCGAGTTCGGGGCACCACAAGAATATCTATGAGAGAACATGGGAGTGTGACGCTCAGATTCGTGATCAATACCACCATCTATTAAATTATTTTTTGTTTTTTATTTGGGAGACGTAAAACCCAATGGTGGTGAAAATTTAATGTTTTATAAATTCCATGTAATTTTTTTATTATATGAAATTATTATGTGACCACAAGCTTTGACAGAACTTGATTCTGAGGAAAGGTGACCACATAATGTAATTTTGAACATTTTTAAATATTCTCAGTAAAGTTCTGAGTGGATTTTTTTCAATCTTTTGAACTACTTCTTCTGTCAAAAATCTAATGACACTATTGGACTCCAAAAATTGGTATTCCCTTTAATAAACATAACTTCGGTTGGAAATGGACGAATATAAAAGTTAATTTTAGGACTTCTTCAAAAAAATAACATTACAAAGTTATTTTATTTTATCATAACATTTGTTGAGTAGAGGATGTTGATGTTGTGGTGTTGTGATGAGGTGAATTGGGGATGATCATTAATGGTTCCTTAAATCACAATTTGATGATGATTTAATTATGTATAAAAACAACTTTTTTTCATAAATGAAATAGTGTAATGACTAGATGTCACAATGTATCAGAATTGATGTTGTGTGTTTAACTTTTATGTTGGTTAACACATTGGTGGAATGAAGAATGAAACTACAAGGATTATCTGATGAACCTTTGAAGAAGTTCCTCTCCATCAATTAAAGTGAAACTCTGAATAAATTTCAAATCTTTAATGCACATTGAAGAACGGATCAAGAAGCGATGAACGAAATAGACGTCTTGAATTCTCATGGACGTAATGCTGTAGAAAAATGTCAGAGATGTAGGGCTTGTTTTATTTTTGGGATCTTCCCCGTTATTTCCTAGACATGACAAATGAAGATCAACCCTGGAATAAATGGATCCAAGAATCGTGTGTTTATGAAGGAGGTTAACTCTATTTGGGAGATTCACTTTCAGGGATTTGTTGGTATTTTTCATTTATTGAACATCTCTCGTGAGCCTCCCAGTTTTAAAATCATCCAAACCAAAGGGTGTGGCCCAACACAAACCAAGGTCTGGAAACCTCTGCAAGTGCACTCCTTATGATTGGATTGTCCAAAATGGCGGAAAGGAATTCCCAAGACCATTGCAATAATGATGGTGACCCGAGAGGCATGTAGGTACAAACGGATCAGAAAATGGACCACCTGAACATCTCTGGTGGCCCGCGGAAGGTACTAATAGCACGACCCCACCATTTTGGTGGTTTCGGTGACCGGTGGTAGTTACTGGCCTATGTCGGCCGTGTGGAGGAGGTGGCGCTAATAGGGGTCATGATAGAGGAGGTGGCTGACCCTTTCAAGTTGTGCTACAGGGCGGAAGTGCGCTGCGATGACGGGCGGCTACGACCGGCTAGCCGTGGCTATAGCGGGTGGACGTGGTGCTAGGAGGGTGCTATTTGGAGTCGTGGCCTATGTTCAGGCTAGCCAAACAATCTGGAACCACGGTCGCTCGACTGCGGTATGAGGGAGGCCCCGTAGTTTCCTGCGAGGCAGTAGGGAGATGGACATGGGTGGATGCCACGTCCCAGCCAAGCGCACCATCGGTCTGCCTATAGTGGACCAGACCTCATCTAGTGGACTGATCACCCTGCAAGTGGGTTGGGTCGGTCCCCTACCCATCAGGACAGACCCACTTTAGTAGCCTGTACCCTTTCTGTTCAGTCCTATACAGAAGAGACCGGGTAGCTGGGTGACCCAGCGGGCTCGACCCTCGGCCAGTTTGAACCAGGTCTAGCAAGGCCCATTGGGCCAAGAAGATTAACCGTACCAGACCAGACTGACCTGAACCCATACACAATCGTCCCCTTTCCGGGTTGTCTTGGATGGTCTGATCATGTTGAACCGGACCCATACACAATCGTCCCCTATTTATTAAAGTGATTGTATCTTGAAAACCACACGTCCGATTGATGTGTCATTTGAGTCGTTGGGACCCTCTCGAAGAAGGGAATCGTTGGGAATGCCTGAAGTAGGCTTTCATGGATGTTGAGATTCAACAAATGGATTGAGGACCAGTTCTCCTAGGCACGCTATATACGGAAACCTACGGTTGGCTGAGTCCTGAAGACTGTTGACTATCGAATCTGTGAGACTTGACTTTGGCCCAATAGGAAGCACTTCTTTGTGAAATAGAAGGTCCATGGTACAAGATGTGGAGGAGTACCAAAATTGACCAAGATTAATGGGAATAACTTCTTTTTGACTTTATCGGCCCACGGTACACGATGGGGTGGATTACCAATGAAGTCCAAGGTTAGTGGGATGAATTATATGTGACATTGAAGTCACATTGTACTTGATATAGGAGGAGTTCTCCACCATCCAAGGTGTTCAATGAGTAGAATGATGATTCTTCTATCACTAACCTAAATGTATACCTGGTCTGAGTAGTCCTGTTCTTTATGTTTTACTTTGTGGATTGCTCTATGTCCTATTTCTTTTTTTTGTCGTACCTACTAAGTATTTTGTTACTCACCCTCGCACACACTTCACCCAAACATTTCGTGGCTGGTTCAGAAGACTAATGTTTCGATAGAGACATTGGTAGACAAGGATCGATTAGTGCGCCAGAATATAGGATTGATGGAAGATACTATAGTGGAAATAGTTTCCTAGAATCAGGTTGGTAACATTATGATCAGGCGGACATGAAATTATACTTCAGCATCTAATATCAACACTAGACTCATGATCATGTGGGGTTATTCGTAGATGGCCATCAGAGTTTCCTTTTTGTATTTTTCCATTGTAATTTTTTTTGGGTTTGTATTCTTTCCCAGGTATATTAGTTATACATTACACAACATTGTTTTATGGATACTCATTTCATTTTCATTGCATGGGACTTGGTAGGGCGTGTGTGTGTACAAGTACTCAAGAAAATTCCTCCCGCTTACATGTTGATTCCATCGACACTATTCACAATCACCTAACCATCATGGGGAGGGATTGGGGTGGTCATGACATGGGCCTTAGGGGACGGGTTATGACAACACTATACATATCTGCATCATTGGAGGATGCATGACCACATGAACAATTAGAATATGATATATTAATTGAATAACTATAAATCTAAAACTGTAGTGTCATATATACATACACACCTTCCAATCCATTTGAATATGATAAAGTCAGTCATGTATATTTCTTGATAAGCACCACCATGAAGAGTTTTGATTTATTTTAATTTAATTTTTTATATGGAATGCAAAATAGATATATTATGTTGATGTATATTATGTTTATATCATTATTCACATTATTTAGATGGTAAATTCATTATAAAAGTATGTGGATAAGAACATCCATGAAAAAACACAAATTTGAAAATAATGTTTCTAATACCGAAGAAAATAATAATAATGATAACGAATGATTAATGAAAGGTGAGTGACAAGAAATTATAATAGGATAATATGTGATGATATAAATATTAATTTGAATTTTATATATATTTAGAACATGTTCAAGCATGTTATATTGATGTTTCAATCACCTTCATCTATTTAAAGACCCTTGGTAAAGAAATTCATCTCACTTTCATCTTCATTATGACATAATTAGTAATATTCATCGATTTAGTTTTTTATATTTTTCCCCTTTGAGTTAGTTATAATAAATATATATTTTTTATTAATGATTAATGATTTAATTCATGTTACTCCTTCAAGTGGAATTTTGAAATGAAAATATCATTTTATTTAAATTAATGATCATGTAAATTTTTATGCAATTTCAATAATCTTCAAAAAAAAAAGTATTAAAAAATTGTTTTTGAAATGATATTTTAAATTATCTGTGTCTTATTACATGTTTTAAATGGTTTATTTCTATGTTTTCCCAAAATACGTTATTTTCAACCTTCTTTACAAAATTCCAAATTAATATTTTCAACATATACATCAATTATAGTACATAACTCTATAGTGATCAATTTACACTCTTTTTCATCATCTGCCATATTTAAAATTTATTACAAATAAGACCCTATTATGAAAAAAATTGTTATTCTTTTTCTTTTATTCTCAAAAAATAAATAATTTTTTTCAAGTATGTTGTTTTGATAAATTTATGATTATATTTAATATTCTATTATTTTTTTATTAACATCATCCAGACTCGATTTTATTCAAGTTATAATTAAACAATATATTTCACTTGAATATTCATATACATTATATCCTGGATATTAATATTTAAAAAATTATATCAAAATTTTAAATATTCTTTCTTATATAGAAAGTTATTTTATTGTTTGTGTAATTAAATAAATTATATTTTATTTAGAAAAAATGGATATTTATTAATACAAAGTATTGTTTATTAAATTAATTTACTATTTGATATATGAGGATATTTTTGGGAAAAAATAAACTAGCAGAGCCTTGAATTATATATCTCATTTATGCAACCGCTAGTCTTATGAGAAAAAAATGTTTTCAAAATTAAATTGTCATTAAACTATACTTTTTACTATACAAGGAAAATATCTTTTGGATAATATATCATTATTTGTGATGTCATGAATTCTAATAGTACTTTTTAAATTCAAAGATAATTTAGTTATTATTAACCCTTAGACAACTAAATATATATTATATGTGGATTTATTTTTTAATCGATTTATTGATAAAATGGAATGTTCCTTTATTTATTTCCATTTCCTTATTAATTATGCATTGATTATTTAGTATATATTGTGATACATGTGTCACTAAGTGAACATGTGATCCTATACTTTATTTTTTTCATTTTAAACGTCTCTATGAATAATTAAATAAATAATTTAATTAATTCTAAAATATTTTTTGAATTCAAAATTTATCCTAAATGTTAAATGTATATCATGTAGTTATGTGGTTATCCAAAAATACTAACCAAATATGTCCATTAGAATTAAATAACTTTTTTATATGCCAATTTAATTTATTATACATTGGTTCTTAGGTACTAGAATTTTTGTTATTACAGTTTTCAATGAATAATTCAATAATTTTATTATCAATTTTCCAAACTATTATTTCATGGAGGCTTATTATAAAATAGTAGGGTATAGTTTATATTGTGTCACTATCATTGTATTGTTTCATTCAATTGTTCTAAAAAAATTCCCAAAATCCCTCTATCAAACTATTAGTGTATGGAAGAAGCATCATTTATGATTTGAATGGGCTTGGTCTAACACTAATACTGGAGCGATGCATTAGTGGGTTTATGTATTCATTATCCACTAAAAGAAAATATATTTCTTTTGGATTAGAGATTTAATGTTTACTTTACATTAACAGATATGTGATTATTTAATATATTCTAGTATAGTGGGATGTATACATTTAGTGAGAAATGGGTGTACCATTGAAGGGAAATGAGAATGTCCATTCGTATTTTACCTAGTGTAGATTCATTATTCACTAAAAATATTCATTCTTAATTTTAATTTCTCTATTTTTTTTATTTCATTATCATATCAGAATATATGATGCATTAATTCTTTTCAAAATACTATAAATAAAAAAATTATGATATAGGAATGTGTATTTCCATATATCACTTCAAGTTATGACCCTTGTAAAGAACATAGTAATATTTTTAAGAATGTAAAAAAATAATAAATTTTGAGGCCTCGTGGAAAAACTATTATAATTGTTTATTACTATAGTTACATGGTTTGAAATGATGAAAATTGTTATTGATAAATATGGTAAATGGAACCATAATGTTTTTATATAACTCTAATGTTAGTATTTTTCAATTTTGAACATTATGAAAGTGTATACACTAAAAAATATAGAGGCTTTATACTTGATGAATAGGGTTATAATTTTATAAAAATAAATAATGATTTAGTTGATCCTAGATAATAACACTATGCATAGTATTTAAATCCTGATATTAGCTTAAAGAGAATGGATAAAAAATTAAAATGTGAATTACAATCATTATATAAATATAAATATGAGAAAAAAATATATAAATTTCATTCTGTTTATTTTAGACACATTTTTTATCTAAACCAAATAAAAAACATGTAAGGAAATATCTTAAAAAAGAATAAAAAACATTCTAATATCATTGATAGATGATTTGATATTTTTTTGGATTACATATCAAGAAAAATATTTCTTCTGCCATTTTCTTGCAACATAATTCTAATCCAAAATTTATTAGGATATGTAGAATGAATTAATTAACATATGTTTCTAATATTAAAACTCTATAGAATAATTGTTCTTGATATTAATATGGATTATATAGTAAATTCAAGAAAATATGTCTTATCTGGATCATGTTTTACATAAAACCATCTATACTAGATATTTTGGTTATTGGTATTCAATTTGATCTATTCGAAGGAAATCCTAGGGAGTATTATCTTATAGAATTGAAAAATTCATGTGATATATTTGGTGTAAAAACAAAATTTTTAATGATATGTTTTTCCAATCAAATGGAATTTCATTGGTATCATTCATTACACACATCACTATGTTTTAATGAATCATGAAACAATATTAATATTAGTATTTAAACACAAAAATTAAAACATTTTACTTAAACATGGTGTAATTAATATGATTTAAACAATTTTAAAAATTATATTTCATGTTTTTGTATAATAATTTATATTGAAATAATTAATTAATTTTTAATAAAATCATTTTATAATTCAAAAATAAATTTTTTTCCAAAAACAATTTTTATTTCTTTTTGTGAAAAAATAATAATATTGAATAATTTCATAATTTTTTCTTAAAACTATGAACATAAAATATATAATAAACATTACTAATTATTTATAATGGTTTTTTGGATTTTTTGAAAAGACTAATTTCTCTATTAATTATGAATAATACTAATAAATCTTGAAAACCGCATATTTAATTTAATGAAAAAATATAGGTTTCAATTTTTTATAATTGTTTTTAATTTATAATTTAATGAATAATAATATTATTAATAAAATTTTGTTGGTTTTAATAAATTTTATATTTATGTAATATGTAACATCCTTGTAATGGTTTGGAAATTTTTTCTGTATAAAATCACTTTTTTGTTGTTCTTCTAGTTTATTTTTATATAAATATTTTATATTTCTATGAACGATTGGATTTAATATTTTAAATAATTATATATTATATTATATATTATATTATATATAAGTCTAACCTAATTATTTTCAAAAATTAATCTTTAAAAAAAGAAAAATTAATTAATGTGTTTAAGGTTAAAACATGTTTCCTTGGGGTTAAACTAAAAGAATAATGGGTAAAATATAATATAAATTAACGAAACACACCTTTTAAAGAAACAATATTGACCATATAAACTATAATTTTCTTTAATGATCAATTTTGGATTATTTTGGAATATGAAGAACATGAGTACAATTTGTTGTTTCCAAAAAATCTTGTTGTGTCCTCTATCCCACTTATAAAAGGTGAACCCATAGACTCCCCACATTAAACTTCCAAAGAAATTAATTCTACAAAAAGTACACAAAATCTATTTATTATTTACATAATCATATAAAATAAGGATAATTTTTATTATAAATCCATATTAATAAGGATTTGTGTATAAACATAAAGTGGCTCCCTAAAGAAGAGATAAAATTTGTAACCTAGCATTTCATTTAATGTCATCATAGAAATCCTTATAATATTATTTGAATTTGAGGATATATTAAAACCATTATCTCATATATACTATGATATTGTTATGTATATTTAATAACATATATCATTCTTCTATTCCATTAAATATGAAAAGATGTTTTTGAATATGTGTATGATGGAGTACTGTCTCGGAGAGAGAGGATATTTTTTTCCATCACCACTATCAAGGATAAATATAATTAATTTTTCAATGATTTTATATTATATTAATGATTTTTTTTTTGAAATTTTATATCGTCATATACATTTATAACTCCAAAACTGTTGGAAAATAATAGCGTCACTCATGTGTATGGAAGAGTACCTCCCAAAGAAACAATGTGATGTCTTTTTCATTTTTATTTCAAATAGTTTGTAACAAGGATAATATATAGATATATATAATATACATATCATAACTATAAATCTATTATTTTTATATCACATATATATTCATAATTCACATTTTATTGGGGATACGATAAATTCATTCAAGTGTATAGAAGACTACTGCCTCATGAAGCAATGTGGCCTTTTATTAGTAATATTTTTTAGGGATGGTAATAAGGTAAAATTTTTATAATAAATGTGATATATATGTTTATAAAAATATTTTTCTGTGGGATTATAATATTTAACATTATTTTATTTCATATATCCCTAAAATTGCGATATCATTCAATTATACATATAACCAACCATCTCTTGGAATGTTGTAAATAATTTTATATATCAAGAAATAATGGATTTAAAATAATTCATAAGTAATTAATGTATATGTTTTTTTATAATTTAGAATATGATGTATATTATTTATCAAAGAAATAATTAATGTAATGAACACAACAAAAAAATTTATATTAAAAATAAAGTAGCTATTATCCAAAATGTGATTTTAACAATGAATAATTAATGAAAATTAATAAATAATAATAATTATATAATATATGTTATGATAAATTGGAGTACGTTTCAATAATATATGAATCATAAAACATTATTTATTATACACGTGGGTCGAAAATTCTGAAATGAATTTAATACATAGTGTAACACCCCAGGTAAATAATGAATATGAAATTTTCATATTTATCCATATTTGTGAATAAAATATTAATATGAATTTAAAGGGGACGCTATGCTCGATGGAGTACCCAACACGCAACAACGAGTTTCTTGGGAATCTTACATTGCACTCTAATAATAAAATAATATTATTTTAAATGGTAGTTAACATGTAACCGTTGTAATGGCGGGAATGGATAGAAATAACTAAAATATGATTATATATGTTCTTAAATATTTTTACATTTATACAATAAAAGATAAAGGCTTAAAATACGAAAAGAATTCAATTTTAGGCGTATATGCCCTTGTTTTCACTAAAGGTTCACTTATCACCTTTTGATGTTGAACCATCATTAAATATTTTTTTGTTCACTCTTAAACATTCTTTTGGACCAAATAAAACTTTTATTAAGAATCGGGATATCAAAATTTACTTTGTGTAAATTTTTGGTATCTTTCCGATAAAGTTCATTTTTTAATGAATAGTGTAAAATGTTGTATTTTAATTCAAAACCTCTTTTTAATCTAATTTATTTATATGATTATATTATATTTTGAATTGGTTTTAAAGTAAAATTAGAATATATTTTTACCATTAAATCCAATAGTGGTCGTTGGAATTAATTTCACTTTGAAATCAGTCTTAAACTAGTGCCAATCATTTGATATTTATTGTTTCATAAAAACACGCCATTTGCTCTGACAGTGGGAATTAATTATTAAATTAATTTATCTGACTTATATGTTTTGAATTTTGTAAAATAGACTTCATTTTTGAATTCTTATTATCAAATATAGCTTAGGGTGAATGTTTGGTAATTTTCTGAAAAACTTAAATTTTTGATGAATAGTGAAACCACTAAGTGGTACTTATAAAGACTGATTTTCCGTTTAAATGAAATTTTGCCATCATTGTGTTTTGAATTTCAATAATCCGACATACATGGTTGTCATTAAGAAGTAAAATGTGGTTCAATGAGATTATAATAACCTTTTGGTGAATATTAACTTATTAAGTTCTTAATCGCGATTAGTGGTAATTAGTGTAGTTTAAGGTAAAAATAATGCTTTAATAATATGAAATGACCTAGAAACATGTCCCAAACTTATTGGTTGTATCATGGCCGACCAAGACAATCCATGGGTCAACTTGGGGACCCCATGGAGACACCTTGGTTGGGAAATGACATAATAACTTTTTATTTAATGTAAACGTAAAAATGACACAAACATAATATGTTTTACGAAAACAATTTTTACATGGGGCTATAACTATCATATTTTTGATTATAAATAGTAATTGGAAAGATAAAAAGATTTCCTACATCATAGTATTTTTTTTGTAATTTTTATACATTAAATAAATAAAATTATTTATGACATAATAATGATGCAGCGATGACATCATTATTTGACGATTTAAATAAAATGGAATGATAATGTAACATATATGAACTAAACATGTCCAAAACCAATTGGATGAGTGGATTTAGAACCCTTATCACCTTATCCACGAATTATATCAATGTGGGACCTTTTAAAACCGACACACATTTTCAAATAAAGTAATATTTCTTACATTCCAAAAGCGCCCCTCCTCTCCTCTTATAAAAGGCCCCCACCTCTACCTCATTTTACACACTCCTCAAGCCTTTGGCTCGGCCTAACCCTTCCCATTTACTCTCTAAACATCCCTCTCCTCATCCTAGAGGATTCCCTTTAGGAAGAATCCTTTAAAAGGAAGCCTTTAGGCTCAAATCAAAAGAAGATACACTTTTAAAGGTAATTCGTTCTCTCATGTTCATTTGTTTTATTTTGCTTCTTCAACCCCCTAAACTCTTTTTATTTACTTATTTTGTAACAACACCAGTATCTTAAATATACTAGGATGTTGTTATAAGATTTATTCGAGCTACACTCTCACACAACTACATCAAATGGTTAAAGAACATACGGTTTCCGTGGATGGCAAAATTCTGCCTCCCGAAACGATGATTGTTCAATACTCATTTAACACCTTCAAAGGTGGCCATTATGATGTAACTATTTTTATATATGATAAATAATATGTTTATGTTTTACTTATTCTTCTGTATTTTTCATTTGTGTCTTACCTTTATGGCATCCATTATGGGTATACGCGATATCTTCATTTTAGGAAGTGCGGACTACCGCCCCCTCAAAGTGATTTGATTCGTTAAATACCATATGTGGGAAGTATAAAGGATGGAACTATGATATTATATATGATATTATACTTGAATTATAATATACCTTTATATCATTATTATTCCATTCTATAAAATACGAAATAGAAATGAAAGTAGCGTTCATGCGTACGTACAGCTTACCGTCTCCATGAACGGTGCATTTCATTTCTTACCTCTAAATGATTATATAACGTTATAAATTTATGAATGTAATGGATATATATTAAATATATTATATCAACATCATGATTAAAATTCTGGTTATAATAAACATTTGGTCACACGAACAACATGTAATTGTATGAAGTCCACTTTCGACTTAGGAACCAAATATCGGCAAAACAAATATTATTAACTTAAATGATTACATAATGTTTATGACATGGTAATAAGTGATATAAAAGTAATAATGAACTTGAAAAAGGTTCTTAAGGAATTATAAATTAACTCAAGTTTATTATTCAAGAGATTAAATAATGATCGAGTCAAGTCGGACCCGAGGTAAGGGATCCTACAACTCTCTTTCTTTATAAGTACACTCTTTTATGTCATTTCTTTTAAGCTCATATTTCTTATGATTGGGATGTTATTTTATATTACTCCTACTGTAATTTTTATGTTCATGTGATGAGAGACCCTATTATCTCTCATCAATCCATTTTGGAAGTTTTGAGTGGCGCCGTTAGGCTGCCGAATTTTCGTAAGAGATCTAACATATCTCTTTCTTTTTAAGTACTCTCCTTTGTGTCACTTCTTTTAAGCTCCTCTTTGTAATGTTGGGGGATGTTCTTTTATATTTCTCTTGCTGTACATTTTATTTTAATGTGATGAGATACCCTATTTGATCTCATCAATCCATATTTGGAAGTTTTATGTGGCGCCGTTAGGGTGCCGAGTTTTCGTAAGGGATTTTTCATCTCACTTTTATTCCCGTGAGATTTATGCTACATTTGCCACAAATTCCATTGAGTGGTGTATGTAATTCCCATTATTCTACTCTTTGTGTAATATAGTTTCGTTTATGAGTATTTACATAAATTATCTATTGTCCTTCTTTCATGGGGTGTATGTTTTGAAAGATACCCAAGTCGGTAAGGGAACCTTTCACCCTCCTCTTTTTTTAAAAGGCTTCTTTTATTGGGTATTTTAATTTACATATTTTTTATGTTGGGATATTTTCTCATTGATGTAAATTTTATGTCCAAGTGATGAGATACACTTTTTATCTCTCATCAACTCATTTTGATGTGATGCCGTTAGGCTGTCAAGGGAACTTTTTAACCCAATTTCGATTTCTTTGGGTTCAACTTGTAGTCATTGAATATGTCATCCATTGAATATGTGTGAATGAACTTATATTTTTTTACACTTAATATCCACTTATATTGGGTGTATATATATTTGTCACACATATTTTTGAGATTTATTTGTCCTTAATTTAAGGATACCTTCTTTATAAGGGATTTCATCACATTTGACATTTCTATTGAGGGTTCATTGTTGTTATGCTCTGATTCACTCTTATACGGTGTATATACTGTCCTTTGGAGTATTATATCATGAATACTTTTATTCTCATGATATTATAATGTTATGACTAAATGTTATTCCTCGATTATTGTATTCAAGTGTCTCTAATTTTGGTAAAACCCCTTTAACCAAAATATCGTTTTAAATGTTTTAATTATTTGTTCTTATTAATATCCATGTTTTCAAAATGGTTTTAAGTATTTATAGATATGGATATTAATGGTTTAAAATGTTAAAATCTTCAAGGTGGTATGGGACACTTTGATTCAAAAATCTCTTTATTAAATGTTTTAAATGGTTTTGGAAATGGTTTCTTTTTGAATGGATTCATTATTTCAATATCCTAAAATGTTATATTGTGATTGAAATGTGGAAATTTTATGTTTCCTTTATTCATGTTTATGTGATACGATTATGTTATGGTTCTTGGGCATTGTTATGAAGAACGGGTGGTTCCGTGATAAACTAAGGGCGGGTGAGCCTGATATAGTTCTCCAATGCATTGCGTAACGCGAAGGAGTGAAACGTTAAGGATTATCCGAAGAGATTTAGGGAATGTACTGTGATGGGTATTCAAAATGTAACCAAGAGGGTTACTCCCTACGTGAGAATGTTATGAATGCCTCAAGTTACCTTTATGTCTTATGTTTTCTATGATTTATTCATGATTTGATATGCCTATGTTTTATGGGTAAAGTGTTATTTCATTCTTATGTATATATGAACTCATGTTTCCTTTCCATATTTTTATAACCCTTACTGAGCTTTTTATGCTCATCCCAAGTTTTTGAAATGTTTTTCACAGGTCAAGGGAAAGGTACATGATGTGATGATAGTGTCAAGGATGTGTCAAGAAAGAATCCGTGTTTTATTTTAAATAGGGTTTCGTTGATGGGAAGAATGAATATTGTCTTTTATGTAACCAATTTGTTTAAATGTGGAATGTAATGCAAGTTTCATGATCTAATTCTCTAAAACTCTAAACCTGAAAAGATCATCAATGTGTAATCTTGTAATAACTCAAGATTAAGTATGGATTAAGGCTGGGGCTTTATAGTTGGTATCAGAGGTCGGTTTAGATAACTTTAGAGGTTAGGGTATTCTTTAAGCATAAGTGACATTACCATAATGGTTAGGATTTCAGAAAGACTACTAATTTTAGATAAAGTGAATGAGTAAGTATATCTTAGTGTTTACCTTCCTCATTAGTACATGATGGTTTTGTTGATATACTCACACTGAACTTTTTGGTTTTAGTAAATGGCTGGATCTAGCAGGCACCAAAGTGACAATGGGTTTGAAGAAAACTATAGTGGTTCTCTGATTAAGATACTGGATGAGATGGGGGATTCAATGAGGAATCTCATAGTTGTTCTAAACCAACTATCAAGGAGTCATGATCAATCACTTCAACATTGGTGAGTTCTCTAATGCATCATGAACGAGATGGCCAACTCAATGTGGAAATTCAGGTAATAATTATTAAGGTAACCATTAGGGTTTATATGATCCTTACTTTTGAGGTAATTATGGGTTATTATATGATATGATGGAAAATAAAAGGAATGAGATAAACTTGAGGTTAAAATATGTTATGATTATTCTTGAAGATTTTATCTCATTTTGGGGAACATTTTAAGAAATATATAGTTTTGAAAAAAGGACAACACGTAGACCGTGTGACATCCCGTCGCGTCGGACAAAGCTGCGGGAATCGATCCCACAACCAATGTGCGACTGGTATTTATCGCCTACCACTAGACTACGTGAAGTCCCTGGTTAGTTTGACTGATTCATTCTAGTTATATGATTTTATTAATTAAGAGTAAGTTGATTTTGGGTTATTTATAAAAATGATTAACCTATAATGGAGGATATGTGATTATGTTAATTACTTTTCAAAACGAGACTTTAGGAGCAACTGATACTGTTTGGAGATAAATGTTACGATTTTACTTGGAAGTCTATGTGACTAAATCGTTAAAATGTTTGGGTTTCAATCTTATATTGGTTTACTTTGAAGAATTTTATGGACAAATTGATTATAGAATGTTCCTTGTTGAACTTTGGGTTTTGTTGGACAAATTTTGGAGATTATGAATAGATTTTCTTTTTATAAAGGGTTATCCTTTTCTGGATTATCTGATCTTGTAATATCTTTTTTGGTTTTGGTTTTGGTTAAAGTCTAATGACATGGGAAGTATATAGTTCCCTTTTGTGGATTAGGTTATTTTATAAATGTTGATTATAGTACTCTTAATGTGAACAAGTCTTCCTAAATACTCGTCTTTTAGAGAAAATATGAGTTTGTGTAAGGAATCTAATAAAAGTTGAAAGTCAATATGATAAGAGATTATGTTTCATTATGAATAAATTCATCAATAAAAAGTAACTTAAAACAAAAATGTTTTCTACTAACTTTTCCTACTGGGGAATCGAATACCGTTTAACCCATCACAAGTTTGTGATTTTCTCATGGTTAACTTTCTCCTAAGCATGTTTTCTATCACTCTCCATGAAAACATGAACCTATGTTTTCTCCTCCATGTCCATTTTTTCATACTTGGAATACTAGTATGGGTTAACTCGGGTGACCTTTGTACTTATCTTTCTTTATTTTAAAGGGATTGTTTTACCGACTTTTGTTCCGATGTGGGACTTTCAAGGATGTTTCCAAGCGCAATTTTAAAAATGCGAGGACGCAATTCCCAAAAGGGGGGAAGGATGTAACACCCCAGGTAAATAATTAATATGTAATTTTCATATTTATCCATATTTGTGAATAAAATATTAATATGACTTTAAAGGGGATGCTATGCTCGATGGAGTACCCAACACACAACAACGAGTTTCTTGGGAATCTTACGTTGCACTCTAATAATAAAATAATATTATTTTAAATGGTAGTTAACATGTAGCCATTGTAATGGCGGGAATGGATAGAAATAACTAAAATATGATTATATATGTTCTTAAATATTTTTACATTTATACAATAAAAGATAAAGGCTTAAAATACGGAAAGAATTCAATTTTAGGCGTATATGCCCTAGTTTTCACTAAAGGTTCACTTATCACCTTTTGATGTTGAACCATCATTAAATATTGTTCTGTTCACTTTTAAAAATTCTTTTGGACCAAATAAAACTCTTATTAAGAATCGGGATATCAAAATTTATTTTGTGTAAATTTTTGGTATCATTCCGATAAAGTTCATTTTTTAATGAATAGTGTAAAATGTTGTATTTTAATTCAAAACCTCTTTTTAATATAATTTATTTATATGATTAGATTATATTTTGAATTGGTTTTAATGTAAAATTAGAATATATTTTTACCATTAAATCCAATAGTGGTCGTTGGAATTATTTTCACTTTGAAATCAGTCTTAAACCAGTGTCAATCTTTTGATACTTATTGTTTCATAAAAACACACTATTTTCTCTGACAGCGGGAATTAATTATTAAATTAATTAATGTGACTTATATGTTTTGAATTTTGTAAAATAGACTTCATTTTTGAATTCGTAATATCAAATATAGCTTAGGGTGAATTTTTGGTAATTTTCTGAAAAACTTAAATTTTTGATGAATAGTGAAACCACTAAGTGGTACTTATAAAGACTGATTTTCCGTTTAAATGAAATTTTGACATCATTGTGTTTTGAATTTCAAAAATCCGACATACATGGTTGTCATTAAGAAGTAAAATGTGGTTCAATGAGATTAAAATAATTTTTTGGTGAATAGTAACTTATTAAGTTCTTAATCGCGATTAGTGGTAATTAGTGTAGTTTAAGGTAAAAATAATGCTTTAATAATATGAAATGACATAGAAACATGTCCCAACCTTATTGGTTGTATCATGGCCGACCAAGAAAAGCCATGGGTCAACTTGGGGACCCCATGGAGACACTTTGGTTGGGAAATGACATAAATAACTTTTTATTTAATGTAAAAGTAAAAATGACACAAACATAATATGTTTTACGAACACAAATTTTAAATGGGGCTATAATTATCATATTTTTTATTATAAAAAGTCATTGGAAAGCTAAAAAAATTTCCTACATTATAGTATTTGTTTTATAATTTTTAGACATTAAATAAATAAAATTATTTATGACATAATAATGATGCAGCGATGACATCATTATTTGACGATTTAAATAAAATGGAATGATAATGTAAAATATATGAACTACACATGTCCAAAACCAATTGGATGAGTGGATTTAGAACCCTTATCACCTTAGCCACGAATTATATCAATGTGGGACCTTTTAAAACCGAAACACATTTTCAAATAAAGTAATATTTCTTACGTTCCAAAAGTGCCCCTCCTCTCCTCTTATAAAAGGCCCCCACCTCTACCTCATTTGACACACTCCTCAAGCCTTTGGCTCGGCGAACACATGCCCATTTACTCTCTCCACATCCCTCTCCTCATCCTAGAGGATTACCTTTGGGCATAATCCTTTCAAAGGAATCCTTTAGGCTCAAATCAAAAGGAGTTACACTTTTAAAGGTAATTCATTCTCTCATGTTCATTTGTTTTATTTTTCTACTTCAACCCCCTAAACTCTTTTTATTTACTTATTTTGTAACAACACCAGTATCTTAAATATACTATGATGTTGTTATAAGATTTATTCAAGCTACACTCTCACACAAATACATCAAATGGTTAAAGAACATACGGTTTCCGTGGATGGCGAAATTCTGCCTCCCGAAACGATGATTGTTCAATACTCATTTAACACCATCAAAGGTGGCCATTATGATGAAACTATTTTTACATATGATATATTATATGTTTATGTTTTACTTATGCTTCTGTATTTTTCATTTGTGTCTTACCTTTATGCCATCCATTATGGGTATACGCGATATCATCATTTTAGGAAGTGCGGACTACCGCCCCCTCAAACTGATTTGATTCGTTAAATACAATTTGTGGGACGTATAAAGGATGGAACTATGATATTATATATGATATTATACTGGAATTATAATATACCTTTATATCATTATTATTCCATTCTATAAAATACGAAATAGAAATGAAAGTAGCGTTCATGCGTACGTACGGCTTACCGTCTCCATGAACGGTGCATTTCATTTCTTACCTCTAAATGATTATGTAACGTTATAAATTCATAAATGCACTGGATATATATTAAATATATGATATCTACATCATGAATAAAATTCTGGATATAATAAACATTTGGCCACACAAACAACATGTAATTTTAAGAAGTCCACTTTCGACTTAGGAACCAAATATCGGCAAAAAAAATATTATTAACTTAAATGATTACATAATGTTTATGACATGGTAATAAGTGATATAAAAGGAATAATGAACTTGAAAAAGGTTCTTAAGGAATTATAAATTAACTCAAGTTTATTATTCAGGAGATTAAAGAATGATCGAATCAAGTCGGACCCGAGGTAAGGGATCCTACAACTCTCTTTCTTTATAAGTACACTCTTTTATGTCATTTCTTTTAAGCTCATATTTCTTATGATTGGGAGGTTCTTTTATATTAATCCTACTGTAATTTTTATGTTAATGTGATGAGAGACCCTATTATCTATCATCAATCCATTTTGGATGTTTTGAGTGGCACCGTTAGGCTGCCGAATTTTCGTAAGAGATCTAACCTATCTCTTTCTTTTTAAGTACTCTCCTTTGTGTCGCTTTTTTTAAGCTCCTCTTTGTAATGTTGGGTGATGTTCTTTTATATTACTCTTTCTGTACATTTTATTTTAATGTGATGAGATACCCTATTTGATCTCATCAATCCATATTCGGAAGTTTTATGTGGCGCCGTTAGGCTGCCGAGTTTTCGTAAGGGATTTTTCATCTCACTTTTATTCCCGTGAGATTTATGCTACATTTGCCACAAATTCCATTGAGTGGTGTATTTAATTCCCATTATTCTAATCTTTGTGTAATATACTTTATGTTATGAGTATTTACATCAATGATCTATTGTCCTTCTTTCATGGGGTGTATGTTTTGAAAGATACCCAAGTCGGTAAGGGAACCTTTCACCCTCCTCTTTTTTTAACAGGATTATTTTATTGGGTATTTTAATTTACATATTTTTTATGTTGGGATATGTTCTCATTGATGTAAATTTTATGTCCAAGTGATGAGATACACTTTTTATCTCTCATCAACTCATTTTGATGTGATGCTGTTAGGCTGTCAAGGGAACTTTTTAACCCAATTTCGATTTCTTTGGGTTCAACTTGTAGTCATTGAATATGTCATCCATTGAATATGTTTTAATGACCTTATATTGTTTTACACTTAATATCCACTAATATTGGGTGTATATATATTTTTCACACATATTTTTGAGATTTATTTGTCCTTAATTTAAGGATACCTTCTTTATAAGGGATTTCATCACATTTGACATTTCTATTGAGGGTTTATTGTTGTTATGCACCAATTCACTCTTATACGGTGTATATACTATCCTTTGGAGTATTATATCACGAATCCTTTTATTCTCATGATATTATAAAGTTCTGACTAAATGTTATTCCTCGATTATTGTATTCAAGTGTCTCTAATTTTGGTAAAACCACTTTAACCAAAATATCGTTTTAAATGTTTTAATTATTTGCTCTTATTAATATCCATGTTTTCAAAATGGTTTTAAGGATTTATTTATATGGATATTAATGGTTTAAAATTCTAAAAGCTTCAAGGTGGTATGGGACACTTTGATTCAAAAATCTCTTTATTAAATGTTTTAAATGGTTTTGGAAATGGTTTCTTTTTGTATGGATTCATTATTTCAATATCCTAAAATGTTATATTGTGATTGAAATGTGGAAATGTTATGTTTACTTTATTCATGTTTATGTGATACGATTATGTTATGGTTCATGGGCATTTTTATGAAGAATGGGTGGTTCCGTGATAAACTAAGGGCGGGTGAGCCCGATATAGCTCTTCAATGCATTGGGTAACGCGAAGGAGTGAAACGTTAAGGTTTCTCCGAAGAGATTTAGGGAATATACTTTGATGGGTATTCCAAATGTAACCAAGAGGGTTACTCCCTACGTGAGAATGTTATTAATGCCTCAAGTTACCTTTATGTCTTATGTTTTCTATGATTTATTCATGATTTGATATGCCTATGTTTTATGGGTAAAGTGTGATTTCATTCTTATGTATATATGAACTCATGTTTCCTTTCCATATTTTTATAACCCTTACTGAGCTTTTTATGCTCATCCCAAGTTTTTGAAATGTTTTTCACAGGTCAAGGGAAAGGTACATGATGTGATGATAGTGTCAAGGATGTGTCAAGAAAGAATCCGTGTTTTATTTTAAATAGGTTTTCGTTGATGGGAAGAATGAATATTGTCTTTTATGTAACCACTTTGTTTAAATGTGGAATGTAATGCAAGTTTCATGATCTAATTCTCTAAAACTCTAAACCCGAAAAGATCCTCAATGTGTAATCTTCTAATAACTCAAGATTAAGTAAGGTTTAAGGCTGGGGCCGTATACATAGAGTAAGAGATTTACGTCTAGTTTTATATTCTATTAGAAAATTTCTATATTTGAAATGTTTTTCTGTTATGTGGTATATATAATTCTCCTTAGTATATATTGTTATTATTCTCCAAAAAATAATATATATTTAAATATACTTTTTTGAAGATTTATATTTCATATTTTTACAGTTCAAAAGGCAAAAAAAATGGTAAGTAAAAGTTGTGACAATTGTTTTTCATTGAGGCATATGATTTTTCATGAGCTTATCATAATTTATGAGGTTTATATATATCCCATTAGAAATTTAATATAAATAATCTTTATATATATACATATATTATTGATTTATATATATTGATTTGATGTTATTCTTTAATGGTTAATACGATTCAATGTTAACATTGTGGAAAGAGATTGATGTTACAATCTAATTATTTACCAGGAATATTTTTTATTACGCTTTCGATGGTGAAATATTTTGTTTCATTAAAAAACATTAATGAGATATATAATCCTCTATTAATTTTATTATAATACATATTTTCACTTAATTATTCTATATTTATGGACTCATGATTCCAATATAATGACATTAATGAAAATTATCATTATTTCTATTGTTAGTCAAAACCCTTTTCAACTATATCCATGTTTGGTAAAAATGTTTTAAAAAATGTATTAATACTAATATATGATTTGAAAAATAGATTTTTATCACCATTTTAAATTGTATAATTTTTTAATTATTCTTCCATTCATTTTTAAAATAAGGTTATTTTCATTTTACAAAACTTATGAAAAGAATATTTGTTTTAATGTGTACCACAAGAAAATTATTTCCTACAATCATGAACACTACATTATTTAAATATTTATTTTGTTTTCCACGTTTATTTTCAAATAAATTATCATCAAAAGTTTTTGTAATCATTTATTTCTAAAAATGGGTTTTTCAATGTGAAATCTTTTTATTCCTGAGAAAATGATTTATATTATTGTTAAATATTCACATATATTTTTACAAATTTATTTTCAGATAAAAATAATTTTTTTAAAAATAATTTTTTAAAAAATAATTTTCAATGTGGAATAAAATTTTCCTTAAAAATTTTAAATTTTATCATTCAAAATTGTTGTTCCCTCTATGATTACATCCATTGATGTTATATAATATTTATTTTGGATATTAACCAATTATACCATATTTATTCATTATCTAAATCCTTTATAATGATGACATGATTCCATGGTAACCATTTATTTTTCATGGGTTATGCTATTCTAAAATGATCGTGATAGGTATTAATTATCAGAGTATGTGATATGATAAATTTGTTACGAATACCATTTCATTCAAGATTTATCATATGAGTAATGATTTTTGATCTTGTTGAACACATCTGTATGATTCTAATTAATTTTTTGAGTCCTATATATCTATTAAATGAATTTGATAAATATTTAATATCATGATATAATAGTAGGAAAAAAGTCTCTAAGATTGATCCACAATGGGATACAAACAAATGTGACTGATCTATAATGAGAAATAGGTTGATATTATTAATACACAATGAAAATAAGGTGATGTGTCCATATCCTATATGTTTTTCAGTTGTCCTAGATAACCTTGAAAAATGAAAAGGCTCCATTCCCTTTCTTAATTAATTAATTTTCTTACAAGATAAAATTTTTCATGAATAATGATGGTTTCAGACTCTTGTGAACCGTGGAATGTGGAATGAAAATTCCATATTCAATTATTCATGTTTATGGTCAATGATGTTTTGGGTATAAAATATTTATGTATTATTCATGATCTAATACCATTATTATTTTATTATTCTTCAATATGACCATTAAATTATATCTCTCATGTTTACGCTTACTAAGAATCATGATCTCATAGTTACTTATTTTTACTTTCACTGGGATAGAGAGAATGTCTTATGCAGTGTATGTTTATGTATAGTAAAAAAATGGGGAATAACATTATGGGATATAGAGAGGATAATTCATAAACTAATAATACCTAAGACCTAATCTGAAAAAATTCAAATCCATTATTGACTTCAAGATTGAGCTTGTGAAATTTATAAAATATATAGCTAAAAAGACATAATATTTATGTATGATAATCTTTGGAATCTATAAAAGGGACACTGTATTATGGTTTGAGTTTGGAAAATGATAACTAATTTAAACATTTTGTAAAATTTAATATATATTTGGAACAAGATAATTTAGGAATAATATCAAAATTTAGTGGATAAATTTTATGCATGGAATCAAAATTTATTAGAATACTAAGAATGAAAATTCAGTTATGTTAGGCACACATGAATATCATTTTGATAGAGAATCATAATACATTACTGATATGATTTGGATCTTGACTCAAAATGGAATCATGATGGAAATGTCTCATACCAATAAAAATTTAGATGTGATATACAATGTTTAATAAAATTTTCAATGTATATGGTTCAATATTTTTGGTCTAATAAAATTAAAATCATATTCCACTATATCAAAGGAAGGTTCAAAAAAGGAAAATTTAACTATAATATTATTCCATCACTATAAATTTTATTTATATTTTTTATAAACCCACTAAATAAAAATACATTAAAACCCATGAAAATTTTGTCGTCATTTAATTATCTCTCCAAATCGTGATTATTGTACTTATTTCCTCCCATGTTTCTTTCATATTAATATCAAAAATCATAATTATTTCATATTAATATTTTTTAGATAAAATTCATATTCAATAGATTCAAATAAAATTTTCAAACATAATTAAACCAAGTTTTTTAGTGAGGGATTCATGTGAGATTTTTTGGAAAAAATTATTAGTAATTAGTAGGTGGGTGAAAAGAGTGTATTTGGTTGTAGTGGAACTATGTTTTATTATGATGTACAAACCATAGATATTTATGTGACAACTAGGTCCCAATAACATCACATCCACCCCACCTTAACCTGGCTATCGGGTCATGTCCCACCAACTACCACCAGTGGCACCAAAAACATAAGGTCCCCTCCAAAGGGCCCACCCACATGCCTAAACAGGTCATCTGATTATGATTGACCTTATATGACAACACATGTCCTTTCTACTGTGATTTTTCCTCAGTCACAAAAACAATGGGAATATTTTCAGAATGTCACCCATTCTGATCACTACTCCATTCCATGTATGCATAACTGTGGAGTTCTAATCAGTTAGGCTATAGAAATGAATGTTACACCACGTTAACATGAGTCATATCAGAGAGTAATTTTAATTGTTACAATTTGGGGGTTGTTACATGACCCCACTTTAGAGTACAACATCCTAATTGTGGGACCTATATCTCACCCCATGCAGTGAACTACAAATAAAGGTCGGTTCAACCTTTAATATCAAATTTGACAACTGGGTCCCAGGGACCACCCATCTACCCCACCTTGACATGGTCATTAGGTCTTACCCACCAGAAACCACATGTTTCCTTGAAGACATGTGGTCCCCACTATAGGGCCTGCCCGCATGCCTGAATGGGTCATATGAAAAATTAGGTTCCCCACATTACAACACATGTCCTTTCCATTGTGCCTTTTCCTCAGTCAGAAACACCCTTGTAATATTTCCAAAAGGACATCCATCTTGACCACTACTCGAGGACAATCACACTTAACTGTGGAGTTCGAATTAGGTTGTCTTCTAAAAAAGAAGTTGCACCTTATTAACACGAGTCATATCATTTAGTAACATAACCCTTTATCATTTGAGGGAGTTGCAATCACCCCCACCCTTTAGAGCTTAACGTCCTCATTATGGGACCTACGTCTCACCCCACGCAATGCTCCGCACATAAGGGTGGGTACCACCTCTGATACCAAATGGGACGACTGGGTCCTGGGGAAAACACATTATCCCAACCTTAACATGGACATTCGGTCCTGGCCCACCAGGTACAACCAGTTACCCAGAAGACACGTAGTCCCCACCCAAGGTCCAAACAAGATACCTGAATGGGTATCATCCTCATTATGGGCCCTATATCTCACCCATGGAAGTGAACTACACTAAATTTTGGGTACTGCATCTAATACCCAATTTATCAACATGGTTATGGTGACAGCACATCCATCCCACCATAACATGGTCGTCAGGTCATGGCCCGCATGGTACCACCAGTTGACCCACATATATGTGGTCCCCACCCAAGGGTCCATGCACACTTAACTGTGGATTTATAATCATGTAGGCTTTCTAAAAAGAAGTTTCACCAAGTTTACATGAGTAATATCATTTATTAATTTAACCCATTATCATTTGGGGGGTGTTTGAATACCCCACCCCCACCCCTTATAACACAGTTTACTCGTTGTGGGCCCTACATCTCACCCTAGGAAGTGCACCACACATATAGGTGGGTACCACCTCTGATACCAAATGTGAAAACTGGGCCCCGGGGAAAACACATCCTCCCTGGTCCCCACCCAATGGCCCACCCACATGCCTTAACGGGTTATCATCCTCATTGTGGGCCTAGCATCTCACCCAAGGAAGTGCACCACACTTAAGGCTGGGTACCACCTCTGATACCAAATGTAACAATTGGGTCATGGTGATAGGACATCCACCTCACCATAACATGGTCGTCAGGTCCTAGCCCACCGGGTACCACGAGTTGCCACACAGATATGTTGTCCCCACAAAAGGGCCTGCCCACATTCCCAAATGGGTAATATGATTAATGATTGTTCCCACATGACAACACATGTCCTTTTTAGTGTATAATGTCCTCCCTCACACACAACCTGGGAATATTCGCAGAAGGACAACAGTCCAAATCACTATGCAAAGCCAAGCACACTTCACTACGGTGTCCTACTCTGGAAGGCTTCTGAAAATGAATGTTCACCTTTCTGACATGAGTTATATCATTTAGTCATTTAACCCTTTATTATTATGGATTGTTAGAACAATATTTATGCCCCTTTACATTCAGTACATACTATTATCCATTGTTGTGGTTACTAGTTCTTGTTTCACTTTAGTCATCCATTTTGTTTTACATTTATGTAGAGTACCCTCCTAGTGTCTGTATAGGTTTTGAGGAAATTCGTTCCCATTTGTGGAAAATTCCATTCTAGTGCTAGTCACAAACCCTTTCCCTATGGATGGTGGGCTTGGGGTTGTCACAACACAGGACCCGAGGGATGGGTCTCGACAATGTGGTACCAGAAGAGTCTGTTCTACCAAAGAACATATACTCTTCCATATTTAATGAGGAAATAATGTTAAGTGATTTGAGTGTGGATTTCAGTTCGGGGAGTCCAATGTTGGTGTGGCATCTAACGTATCTATTAACCATGGCCCTGAATTCTGATTTCCATCTTAGTGAACGAAAACACTGATTGCGTGTGTTCTGGAAATGTTTTTCCTTAGTTTATTTGGATTCAACTCAATAGGTATAGATTATTAATTATAGTTCATCTTGATTCCTTTTCAATATGCCTCCACACATATATCTACCAACAATTCCAATCTGTTTCCATGAGGATGGTCTATAGTGTGATGAGGATTCCGTACGAGAATTGTTGCCCAAGATGGTACCTTCGGGCACTGTACCAATGATACCACAAACCATTGGTCAACATTTACTATTGGAACTACCGGTAGAGGACACATATAGGTTCAGTTCCTTAAAAAAGTTTTAGTGATAGATACCCCTCAGGTTTCAATGTGATACTAACTCATAAGAATCATAGGACTAGTGTGACGTGGTTACTGAGTTTTCATCTATCCAGGGAAACATTAATTCAGATGATGGTCCTAGAAGTAAGAATTCTATGTGGTTCAGCAGGGCAATGGCAGGGTTTGGATTACCCCTAACTTATGATGAGGTTAAATTTTGGTGGAAATATATTGAGAACCTTCTTAAGGGGAGGGGACTCTCTCTATAAAAGCTAAGGGGTGCATGATCCAAAGAGCTTTTATAGCTTTGGTAGGACGACATGTCTGTATCTAAGTATTCATCGAGGCGTAACGACCATTCTATGTACTCGAATAATATCATACAAATAATTCTTCAACTCTCAGAACACTAAGAAATATGAGTTTAGGGACATCCGTGCAAAAACAATTTCCAATGTGCATTCCTACTTGTGTTAATATGATAGAGAGATCCATTGGGGTGGAATGTTCATTGGCATAAAAAATACATCCAGTTAATGTTAGTAGTGGGAAAGAAAGAAACTAACACCAATCTCAGAGACTTGGGTGTGTAAAATGTTTCAAGAAGAGGAAGTGATATGGACAAATGAATTTGAGGGGAAGTAGACTTGGAATAAGAGGATGGAAAGAAGCATGAGGTGGTGTACATTTCACCGTGTTACCACCACTACCACAATTTCGTCCCCACCAGGCTCAGGGAGTTGGAGGAAAAGGGAGGGGAGTAGCTACATGTTGTCAAGGAGTGTGACCCAAGGTCTCCAAGGATGATTTGGTGAATGATTTGTGACTACGATTATATGTCATATTAATATATATATGTATTAATCATTCCTTCTTGACACAAATCATGTTCTAGACCTAGAGTTTCTGGTTAAACAATTTCATTGACCCTCACATCTAGAGAGACATATGGGAGGAGACTTAATAATCACATTTATGATAATGGTGTGACATGGACCTTGAGATTGGAGTTTCGGTTGGAACCTCTTGGTTGAAGAGTTGAGGACTTACAACGTTTTTTGGGTATGGAATGGTCATAAATAGTTCTTGCTCAGGATGAATATTTTAGGAAAAGGAATATAGTATAACAATATTATTGGCATAGGTTTTCCTTGGTCAAAGAGAAAGGAAACCCCAGAAGCACATGATAAACTCATGTAAAGGAGTATGAAGTTGATCACTCTAGAGTCAGCCAGCCTTACCCTCATGGTAGTATGAGTTTTCAATTTTTAGTTTCTAAAAGTTATGGCAATGTGTGGGGACATCTTTTCAGTATCTCTTTACAGGATTAAATCCCATAAGGGAGAGGTACAATTTCTTTTGTTGGGTAGTAACTGAGATTTTTAACTGAGTTTTCTAGGGGAGAGGCACCCTTGTCAGCTTTGACGAAGAAGGGGGAGCCTTTCTTGTAGATAAAAAAGTGCCATATAGAATTTCAGGAGTTCAGATATAGATTGATGAGTTCCCCCCATCATGAGGCTACTAGTAGTGGGAATTTGGAATGTAGTCTACCATGATGCATCAGGGACCACAGTAGGTTGTTTCCTGATGTCTGAGTGGGAATTTTTTTCCTATGACTCAGTGCAGTTGAGACAACATGATAAGAACGATTCTACACATGGTTTGGAGTTAATAGAAGCGGTCATTGTGCTAAAGATGTGGTGTCCCTACTTGATTGGTGAACAGATTACTATTTACCGTGATCACAAGAATCTCATGTTAATATTCCCATAGAAGGAACATAACTTTAGACATCAATATTGTCTTGAGTTCCTCCAATAATATGATTTGAGATACTTTATACTCCTGGGAAGTGAAACGTGGTAGCAGACACACTCAGTAAGAGGGCCTGGGGAGTGAGGCGGCAGAGCATCAATTCGTGCTATGAATATACTTCGTGGATAAAGATGGTGAAGCTTACTTCAATTCTATGACCATCACTCCCCTACTCCTTTAGTGAGTTCGAGAGGAAAAACTTTGGGACATAGACTGTGAGGCCCAATGTGCTCAGATATCCTTAGGATGGTCTCTAGAATGATTATATTAATGCGGGGAGAACATTGTTATCTTCAAAAGACACACTATGTTACTAGTGATGCTTTGGGAGGAGGTTTTGAGGGAGTTCCATACAGCACAATTAACAGTACATCCTTGCGTGGAAAAGATGTGATAGGACCTCTGGCGTCAGTACAGGTGGCCATGGATATAGGAAGTAGTGGTATATTTTGTATCACGATGCCTCGTTTTTCATCATGTGAAGACTACACAGAGCCGATAGAAGTCTTATTCAATCAGGAGACTAAAACCCTTGGAATTTCAATATGGAAACAATGTCTTCATAAAGGTCTCAACCCAATGAGGATTGTAGAGTTTTGGGCGAGGTGGAAATCTATCTCTAAGGTCCATCATACAATTATAGATTCTCATTAGAGTGGGTGAGGTGGTGTCCCATCTATCTCTTCCCCCACAGATGCATTAGGTGTAGATTGTTTTCCTTGTGTCATAGCTGAAGGGATGTGTGCATGATCCATCTCATGTTATCCACATGGGAAAGTATGACTTCGATGATTGGCTGAAATTTACAGAGTTACTATTGTATATAAAGGATCGACAGGACTAAGTCCTTTGTAGATGGTCAATCCCACTTGGGTGAGTTTGGTGGTAGCATGATAACTTCTAGGAGAGCACATGGGTGCATGAGGTCAGATTTGTGCTCAGCACCCTCTTTTTTTCCTTTGTTTAGGATTTTTGGGACGTAAATCCCTAACGTGGGGAAAAGGTAATGTCCCAGAATTTATATATAATTTTTTAAATTAGTCAGCACATGCTAGTGGGGAAAAATCCAAAAACTGAATAACCATAAATAAAACAATTAAATAATGTAATTCTATTTTTCAATTTATTATAACTCACAAATGGTGACTCCGATTAAAAATTCATGACCACCCCAGAGATCGTGAGGGCATGCTTTATTTACGTAGATACTAGCATTGGCTGGTGCGGGCCAACACAAATTGAAAATATAAGAGAATTGTTGAGTATTTTGGGGAGCGTACTCCTTGGTCGAAGCCTAACATCGACTAGTTCATGTCAAGGGAGAATGTTAATAATTTATTGAAATATTTTTAAGGTACGTTCAGTAAACGTATGGGTGGAATTTTATATCTTTTGAACCAGTCCTCAGATAAAAAATCTGAGGGCACCATGGAATTCACAACACTGGGATTCACTTAAGGGAGGCTTCACTTCTACCACAGTAGGTTGCAGGAAAAAGATAATTTTTTAGACTTTTGAATGATTAATAAAATAACATGTATTGATATTTTAATTCATTTTCTTTTATCCAATATACGAGTGGTCGTGGAATGACTGATGACATGTCACGAAATTAATGACATAACTCTCCCTTGTTTTCAACTGTAGCATTGGGAATTTGGGAGGTTTATTATTTAAATGAACCACATTCATTTTTCATGTGGGAAACACTATTTCTCCTCTCCTATTTATATGGATCTTAAAGATGGGTGTTGGAATGGCTTCACCATGTGATGAATCTTTTGAAAATTACTGCGATGATAACCACCTGGAGGATGAAACCAAATTCAGTGAGCCGTGACGAGTGCCACTGAATCACGAACTGACGACAATGACGAAGGAAGATCCACAAATCATCATCAGTGGGCATCTTATCTTGGTAGGGGGTTTGTTTTTATGTTCATCTATGATCATTTATTTTTTTCCACCTGCTATCATTTTAACGCGGAGGGAACAAGACAAATATAGAATTCCTAGATCCTCTGCCGCTTCGCTCATGTTGTGTTCCTTGAGGTTGGTTTACTCAAGTTGTCATCAACATGAATTAGTGGGTCATGTTTTGACGATGGATCCTCAGTGGATCCTTATGAATAGACAACACCAAGAACGGACCACCAGAGCATGTCTGGTGGCCCGTGGAAGAAACTATCGGCCCACCATGTTGGTGGAGGCCGTTAGGGGTAGGAGGAGACCTGCAACATCCAGCTACAGGTGGTGGAATGCAAGGTGTGATGATGTGCCGTGGTGGATAAAGGTGGCCATCCTGAATAGGCTATACAATATGAAAATGGTGGCGTGACCCCGCATTATGTTTCATTGGGAGAAGCCTGTCGATTGAATGACCGACCATTGAATCACGGTGCAGGAGCACCACACTGACTGGTGTACAACCCTGCAAGAATAGGGCCCATGGGATTCAATGGTCTTCTCTTGGGTGGACAGAGCCCAATGTTGGATGGACAAGCAAGCCAAACCTGCCTAGTGTGTAGGACATGTGGCCCGACCCATCTTGCCAAAACATCCAAAGGTCCAGGCCGTACCCATGGCCCAACGGGCCAGCGCAGTTGGGTTGGGCCCCAATCGACCAGCCAGGCCAATTGTGGCCCGTTCCAAAAATCACGTCGAGCCAAACTGCTTGGGATGGACCTTGTGAACTGTGCTGATCCTCTATGGGTCAGACCAGAGCAGGGTCTAGTAGACCCTCAGGACCTATTGTGTCAGGCCGGTCAGACCGAGTCAAACCGAGCCTAGACCCAACTGGAACCTGAATAAAGAAACACTCAAAAATGATGAATCAATTGTCCATTTAATATTCCATCAGTGGAGTTGGGACACCTTTTGGGAAACAGAACCATTGAAATATTCTAGCAGTCCCGACTGAGTCAGGCCAAACCGAGGTGCAGTCACCCATATTTCATAGAATGGGATGTAACTAACAGACATGGGGTCTGATTGACATGTCGTCTGTGGAATAAGGGCCATTGTGACAAGGTGGTCCTTGGTAGATACTCTAAGTGATTTTTTTACAGTTTTTTGCATGTGACTTGGGTTCGATAAAACTTGAATCCAACTGGTTCCTTTATTACAAAAGTGCGCATATCTCACAGACTGGGCGTCTGATTGATGTGTCGTCTGTCACATTGGGATCCCTATGATTGGGAGGTCCTTGGATTATGATTTTTTGGCACTTTATACCAGTTTAAATAATAAAGTTGTCTTTATGAGTGGTTCATATAGAACCAATCGTGTTATGAGTAGAAATCTAGTGGCTGGATATAACATGAAGAAAGAACATCGATCCCTTGTGGGTTAGCATGTATCGATATTGGGTCGGTCAGCACTTAGAGATACTTTTTGGGTCAATATATATCGATCATGTGTGGGTCAGTTCCTAGCGCTCCTGTGTGGGTTAGTATTTCTCGATCTTATGTGGGTCATCATCATAGCGTCTCGATAGAATATGATGATCTAGATTTACGATTAATCATTTGTACTTTTGTACTTATGTTATATACCTGGTTTGAGAAGAGTATTTTTTTTATGATTTTTAATTGAGATAACGCGTTTTGGTTTTCCTTAGTGGAATTATGAGAGTCCCTGGGGGGTAGCAGGGTCCCTACTGGGCATTTTATTACTCACCCTTTCATGTGTTTCACCGACAACTTGTTCTGTTTTGTGCATACGACGAACTGCTCGACTGAGACTATAGGATCAATGACCAGGTGGTACATAGTGGTGTCTGGTTGATGTGGAGATCCATAATGACGATCCATACCTACCTTTTCGGTAGGATACGTGGTGGATGATCTCATGAATTGTTTTCTATTTTTTGTGGTAGTTGTATATTTTCAGTTAGATTTATATTCCAACCCCATTACATCAATTACATACTATTTCACTTAGTTGTGGTTACTAGTTTTGGATAATAGTTTTGGTTTCAACTTAAGATTCCATTGTTTTTTAGTTTTATATAGATTATCCTTCTTGTGTCTGTACAATTTTTGATGCAATACATTTCCATTTTCAGGAAATGCCTTTCCAATGCTAGTTTCCAACCTTTGGCCTATAGAAGGTAGGCATGGGTAGTCAATACATCGACCCGGGGGGATGGGTTATGACATTTTACACTATTATGTCTAATGAGTAGAACGATATGGAGAATTTATACAAAAGTAAAAATAATATTTCAATCCACATGCATTGTGGTCTAATTTCTAATGAAATAATAATTTTTTTTACTATATATAAAAATTAAATAAGAATGTTTATAAAATTTTCATTGAGGTATATTTGATTTCAAAATGTGTTTAACTATAAAACACATTTTCATTTTCTAGAAAATAGTGTTATGAAAAATCATTTTGATCCTTTTATAATATGTCATAGTATATTTCATGGAGATTTACAGAACAATAATATTATGTTATAATGTAATAAATTATCCAATAATTATTTCAATAATGGTCTGAATATTTTTAAATATTAAAAACATATATTGAAAATAATATAAAAGAAATTTCTTTCACATTCATCAATTGAGAATGATTTCATACTATCCAATTTTCATGTTGAAAACTATTTTAGGTCTTTTTGAAATGGGTTTTCTAGAGAAAAATGGCTTTGAAAATTTTCAAACATGAAAATTCCACTATTTGAATATTTTAAAGTGTTATTATTTAGGGAATTACCATTACAAAAATGGTGTAAATTAAATCTTACATCCCTAAGAATTTCATTGGGAAATGAAAGATTGTTTTAGTTATTGATGTTCAGTTTGAAATTTCTTGGACATGGAGTTCAAGACTATATTATTTAAATTATAGATATGTTATTGATTAAAATATTGAAAAAACATGGATAAATGTAATTTCTAGATATTTTTTTTGTAAATTCTCTTTTAAAATTAACAATATTCTTGATATAATGTATCACATGCAACACTGAGCATAAATTAACTAAAAAAAGTGTCATTTAATGATTTCTATTTAAACCTTAATGTTTTGTTTCATATTATGGATAGAAATAACAAAATCATAAATCATATTTACATTTTTTCTTCAATTAAATGATTATTCAATTAAAAATTTATTATTAATTGTTTGGAAATTATGAAAAAATTATTTGTAGGTAAAAGGGATATCTTTCATGAAAATATTTATTTGTGCAATGTATTTTTATCAAGAAATACTAAAATATTAAATAATGAAAAATAATATACTAAAATAAGTAGATTATATATCTAATTTTATAAATAAAATTTCATATAGATATGGTTATTTTAAATGTTAAAATATTAAGGTCATTTGAGGCATAAAAATATAATCTCTTCAAAATTGATTTTTATTTCACTCTATGAATGGATATAATAATTATTTTACACCATAGTAATAATTATTATTTAAAAGAATTAAATTTTATAAATAATAATTTCATATTATTCTTTGTGTATGTATTTTGTATTTTTCTTTAATTATTTATTTTTGACTACTGAGTAAAAAATGTTGATTTTTACAAAATTACCATTTTATAATATTAATAAAAGTAATTAAAAAATACCATTATGTTTTGGATTTGATAGTAAAGTAACATAAGATATATTTCCTTGTAAAAAAGTATTATTAATTTAATATGTATCTTAATTATATATTATTTTGTTAAAATTTATTTTTTAGGCTTAAAAATAAATATTTCAACAAACTACGTTTCATTACATTATACACATTTATATTAATTTTTTTTAATATTAATGTATAAAACAAATATTGAAAAATGGGTTCCATAATTTGAAAAGGTATGTTCATATTTTATAAATAGTAATTGTTTATTTTCGTTCATTACGTATATTAATCATGGTAACTAGTTGTCACCTTAGTAAGGGTAAAACAAGTATGATAGGTTAAAAAATAAAGTTCAAGGCATTAAAAATCTAAAAAACATAAAATCAACCTATTTTTTTGAATGGTATTATTAAAAATATTTAATTAATGTGTTAAATAACATAATTTGGATCATTATTTTCATTTATTTTGAACTAGTGATTGATTTTTATGAACATAAATTATATATTATCAACATTAAAAACAATTTTTTGGTGTTTTCATTTAATGATATAGTAGTAATGTTTTACTGCATTATTTCTTCCTCAAATTTCCCAAAACGATAAATTTTTATTTACAAACCATTCAGATATTTGTAGATCTACCTTTTATACCTGAAATCATAGTGATATGATTTTTATGATTAAATTAGCAATTTTAAAAAAATAATTTTTCATGTATTTATAATTATTATATTAAAGATAATTACATCAACCTATATATTTTACATTATTAAAAATTAATTCATATTTTTGACTTATAATTTCAAAATTCGATTATGAGGCATCATTTAATTATTTAAAATAATCATGTTATCTTATTAACAAATAATATTATCACACTGAATGTTAAATTGGGTTTAATGTGTGTTTAAGAAGAATATAATTCTTAAAAAATATCATATATTTCTATAAATGATATTTGGATAGTTTTTTCAACCATATAAAATAATATTAATGAGTTTCGGGTTCTCTTGTTTCACATGACATGATTATGATATATATTATATTTTAATATTTTCATAAATTCTAATTGATTACATTACCTCAGATATAAAAGAGTAACCAAGTTTGTCCTTTATTAAAGACTTTTTAGTACTCGTGATCATTAAATCCCTATAATAATAATTTATTTTATTTGATAAATTGATATTTTAGAACATTATATTACCCTATTAAAATACAATGAGGGGTAAAGGTCTATGGTAAAGGAGGACTCTCGAAGAAGACGTAATCATTAAAATCAACACTATCAAAGCTTATTTTTTTTATTATACACACTATAAATCTATTGTTTTCAAAATAAATAATTTATCCACTGTCATTAGTATGCTAAGATATTATTACTATTTTGGGAAACCCATTTTTATCCTTCTTTACATAAAATTGGAAATGCATGTATCACAAGTGAATACATGTGGACTCCCACCTCCACATAATGATGCGATTTATTTTCCATCATTTTATCTTATAAAGATTGTAAATGGTTGATGTACTAAATGTAATAATGATATTTTAATGATAAAATATTATTTACATTATTTTATAAATACTCATTAGAAAATGGAAGACTCATTCATGTATAAAAATATTCTACCTTCATTATGATAAATATATTTATATCACAATATATTACATTGACAGATTTTCCTATAATTATAAATAGATTATTAATATGATAATTATGACATGAATAAGATTCTTAAAATGATATATTATGTGTATACCTTTTCATGTTCTTATTGATTCAGTATTTATAACACACTTTTTCTTAGGTAGGTTACATAACATATTTCATTGATGTAATAATTTTTATAAAATGAATGATTAACTAATGATAAATACTTATTGTATTATTTAATAATATTATGTAAATTACTAGATTAATATTATGTTTATGATATAAAAACTATCAATGAAAATGATTGTATATTTTCAATGGAAGCCCACATGTCCCTGAAAAATAATTTTGATAATGATTTTTTAATGAATGGGTGATAATGTGTTATAATAAAATTTATACTACTGTTGGTGTGAAAATTATATTGGTTATAAGTTTAATAAATTTAAATATATTATAAAAGAGTTCATAACACTAACAAATCAAGTCCGACTTTTGGTAAGGGGTTTTTTCTCATTTTTTAATTCAATGAGAAATATTTATATTATGCACCAAATTTCATTTATATGTTGTATACACTAACCTATTGACATAATATATAACAGCTTCCTCTTTATTTACGGCATGTTACTTTAGAATTCATTATTACTCTAGTAAGGGTCTTGGATTCTAAATTTAATAATGTTATATGCATTTTCAGTCAAAATATTATTTTATTTCATGATTATTTATATTTAAATTTCGTTTTTGATACTTATATGATCCAAATATCTTAAGCAAAATAAATTTACTTACTATATGGTTATGTATATTTGTTCCATGTATAGATTCTGTATATTCTATTTTTAGATTAGTAATGATCAAGTGAGTTATAAATAAGTGAAATTACACTAAGGAAAATTATATATTAATATTTTCATTCCAATCTATTTTTTTTCCTTGGTCATGGTTGATTTTAATTTTTAAATAATATTAATATTTAAACTACATTGATTTTTTTAATTAATTTTTAACTAATATATTAATTCATTATAATAATTTAAAATGAATATTAAATTATTTTTTCCAAATGAGGTACTTTTGGACATTTTACTAAACATGTTAAAGGATATATTGTTAATACTATTTACTAATTGAATGGAATTTCTTATTATTATGCCTATTACACAAAATGAAAAATATTATAAATTTATGTATTATAATTTTAAAATAGTATAATTTTCTTATTATTTTTGAAATTTTTAAAATTATATAAAAATAAATGCTAATTATATTATTAATCGAATGAAATGAATTTTGAAAAGTTATTAATAACTCTATTATTTAAAAAATTCACAATAAAGTTATATTTAGTATATTTATTCAATTTTAATTACTAAATTTATTTATATAAAAAAAATATTATGATGAATAAATGGTCTTATATCAACATTTAATATTAATGTATTATATCTTATTGTGAGATTAATTACATTATCATGTTCATATTCTCTACCACTATCCATTATTCACCAGAAATGATTCTCTTTTATGCCAATATTTTATATATAATTGGTTAATTTAATGTGGATTCTAATACATTTAAGTTGCATTAACCATATAATATTTAAATACATGGAGTTAGTATAATTAATATTATTAATAAAGTCAATTAAATAATTTGAGTAATATCCAACATCAATTGTCCAATAAAGATAATTGTTGATTAGTAAGAAATTTTTATAATGAATTTAATTTATCATTAAATATATGTTGAATCCATTAGAAATTTATGTGATGAGTGTGACATAGTTATTGAAATCCCATGGATTCATCTATAGGTATCATGAAAAAATATTATCATTATTAATATGATGAGACTACAAGATCTTGTCATAATAGTTTGGTAATTTGATTATACCTACCCATTCAAGGAATGTGTCATGACTATGGAATTTAGGGTATGATTTATGAAATATTCCTTGTGTCCTAGATAGTATGTTCATGAATTTCTAGAATTTATAATTTTATTTATTGTGAATTTAGTTTTAATTATTCATGTGATATTTATAATTATATTATCCATCAACATACTTTTAACTCATTTTGTTGGTTGAATGAAATGTGTATTTATTATCTACTCTACCATATGTAGTATTCCATATTTACTCATGATAACATCATTTTTAACTAACCATAATTATGCATCTGAGGTCACCATTTATTTTTTCCCATTTAGTAGGATATGAAAATGGATTAATTGAATAATTTCAATGATGTAGGAAATTATTTAATGATATGTTTTTAAATTATAGTTTAATGTGGAAGACATTTTTGTAACTTTTTTTCCAATTCAAAAAAACTGATTTATCTTGGTTGGTGTGATACATATATCTACAAGATATGTAATAAGTTTGTACTAGAACAATGTTACTGAAGCGATGAATGATATTGTTTGTATCAGATAAAAGTTAGTGGCAACCATGGGGATATGATATTAAATGAACACATAAAACATGAAAATTATCATAATCCCCTAAGGTAATTTGGAAAATTTACCTTCCAAGGATTTTATATTAGATGGAAAAATATTCAAGATTATTTTGAGATAACTAATGTTTTACCATTATTTATATAATGAATATATAGGATGGAAGTATTTAGGAATAATATAACTGAGCATAGTCTATGGTTTATACATGAAGATTTAAGTATGTACATATATGTTCTCAATTGTTATGATGTTGTGGTATTTTAATTTTTTATTAATGATATTTATAGACTATCATAATGTTAATGGGAATAAAACTCCCTTTAATATTTATGAGAGTAACTTAAAAGAATTTATTTGTTTTAATTTATGGTTGTGGGAAGTGTGGAATATACAATTTGAATATTTAATCTATATCCTTTAAATAATTATTTTACATTTTTCTTGCCATTTGATGAATTGAGTTAATAAAAAATGGTGTTAATATTAATTTATATAATTAATTTAAATTGTTATAAAAGTTATTAAATTTTTTGAAATATTTTTATATCATATTGATAAAATTTTAATTGAAATTGTTTGGGTGAAAAACTGATTACTGATATTCTTAAAGAAGCCATTAATATTAATAGGGGTATTATTGTAATGAGGTGATTGGATTATTTCCCACAAATTAGAGAATTTATTTAGAAATGGGTGATATTATATATGGGAAAATGAATAAGACACATTTTTGGATAATATATAATTTTCTATGATTTTACATTGATTAATGTTAATCTAGGAAATGGTTAGTATATTTTAGATAATTTATGATCATGAATTTAAATTTATTCCATATGACTTTAAAAGTGAATATTTTTTTGGAAATACATTATTAATAGGTAATGGATTAATTACTGATAATAAGTTCATGTGTTTTGTTCCCAATTTAATTAATCATTATAATGAGTTCAAAATTCATATTTTCTTAAATTTTTTGTTCGGGGTATCATTTTGCTATTACATTTTCTTGTTATTTTTTATTATGGTATCCATTTATGTTCATGAAAGGGGGGATAACATTTAATCATTTTAAGGATATTATAGTTAATGTAAATAATATTTAATTCATCAAGAATAAACATTTCAAGATGATAATGATGATTCACATCCAAGGAATAAATAATTTCTATAGAATGGGAAGGAATCATATTATTATATTTTTTAAGAATATTTTCACATTTCTAATGGAATTTATCAATATTAAAAAACTAAATATAAAATATTGAGTCATATATGCAATTTAATACTAAACTAAAAATTTAGTTTTATAGAAATACATTTCAAGTATGTGTCTTATAGAGTAATATACATCAAAACAGTCTTAGAAATAAAATAAAAATAAATTTTCATGATAAAAAATATTTTATATATTATTTCTATTCTATATTAGATTTATATAAATAGAATTAAAATATTGAGTATGAGGTTTATATAAAAATGGGAGATTTTATAACCCCAAATTTTTTTTTTATTTTCTTTTAAAAACACTATGTTTATTAATATGCACTACACAAAAAATCATGTTCAATCATTGCATAAAATAATAATTTCTAAAGATGACCTAGTGATGGGGTTGTTCTGTATGAATAGGATTATGCATATAATGACTTATATATAAAGATTATTTCTTCAATAACAAGAATAATAAAACAAATATTAGTCATTAATTGGACAAAAGTGAAGAAAAATTATTATTAAAGAAAAAAAGTATATTTCAAAAAAATAATTTATTTTGTCCAATTAATTGTTATCAAAATAGAATAAATTAGTCCATATTGAAAAATTATTATAATTAAATAATAATATTATTGAAACAAATAATTTAATTAACAGTCCTTTAATTTTTTATATTATGAATTTAATGAGGATTAATATATTATATTCCCCAAAAATAAATTTTCTTAAAAAAACATGTTTATTGAATTTTTTATTCATAGATAATGAATAATTTAATCCAATTTATTGAATATAATTTTAATAATTTATATGATTTTATAAATAATACTTTCATAATATTTATTAGATTACGTTTTCGGAATTGTTTTGAAAACATTTATATTCGAGTGAATAAAGAATATTTTCAATTTTTGAAAAACAATAAATTTTTATAAATTATTTATTTTAAATATATTATTCTATATATAATTTATAGAAAAAAGTTTCCCAAATATTCATATGATTAAGAATAATAAATATAATTTTATATGAATATGTGTTGTATTTTATTTTTTGTACAAGATCATTTTCCTCTATATAAATAGATTATTTAAAAACATTATTTAATTTTATACATTCATATACAAATTAATTTATATCACACAAATAAATTGAAAAAAGGATTAATGATATTACATTTATGATGATATTATTAAGAAAACATTTTTAATTTATATTTGTTCATTATCAATATTGATAAACACTAAATATTTGTCACCATATTGTGGGAAAAAACATTTAAAACTAATAGTTATGTTTTAAATTCTCCGTATCACTTATCGTTATACACTTTTATGAGTCCTTTTTTTACAAGGATTTTTTTAATGTCTTAAATAACATATAGTTTTTAAAAAATAATTGGAAACTCTTTTTTGATTTTTTGAATATAAATTATATTTTTTATATGTTACAAAATTTTATTCAGATAATTGATATAATTTTATAGTGGGAATGATTCATTCTATTTTAGAATGATATTAAATTTTAAATACCATCATTTTTTTAAATTATTTTTTGAAAAATAAATAATTAAATTAATTGAAGATGAAATTATTTTTACGATTAAATTGGGAATCTACCTAAAACATACATTTGATATGATTTCAAAGTTATATTAAATTTAATTTATTCCTCTAATAATATATAAATTTTTAATATGTATTAAAACATTCGAATTATAATTTAATATTTTTTTCATAATGGATGTTATTCAAGATTTTAATTTCATTTTATATGAAAATATGTATGTACCTATGTTTATTAGTAAATTTGGTTAAAATGGGGGGGGGGGGGACTTCATGTTCATAAGAATGAAAAATTCTCTAACACTCTATAAAATGCCATTGGTTGAGTGCATTATAACCCAATAACATCTTATATACGAATTTATGTTTCTTTTGTTCCATATTACATTATTTTATTATATATTATATTTTAATATGTTTTTTAATTTTATTTGGATACATTTTGTAACTTAAAAAACGACACATACATTTCTATTTATTTATTAATCTTTATGAACTCTATCTTAGTAATTCACAACCATAATATCCCCCTATATTTTATCCCTTCATTCCTGTGATCTTATTCATACAATGAGTAAAACCAAAGAAGGATTATGTTATAAACAAATGGATGACTCTGAAAGATAAGGTAATTGTCATACCCAGCTCTTTGATTAACAATTTATTCCTATAAATCCTATAAATATATTTTATTATTCAAGAAATAATTTATCTTGCCTTATAAATATCCAGAGAATTATTTAGGATGATATCTCAACAATTTCACACATACTTTCCACTAAATTGGAAATGAATTTATTTCTCATGTGAATGTGTGGGATACCACCTCCACATAGTTAATTGATTCATTTTCCATCATACCCTCTCTTGTCTAGTTAGAAGGATATTTTTTTATTTGTAAATATATGCTAATTATGATTTCATAATTGTTATACAATGATAAAATATTACATTTTTTTCACATTATTAAATTGAAATATTTTTCACAGATACGTACTAACTACCATCTCTATAAGTGATATATTTGTTTTCCATTATCACACTTTTATTGAATGTCCTGAACTTAAATATAATGAATATATAATATTATAAGATTTTATTAAACATCTATTAATATATTTTTTTTATCATTACTGGGTATGTTCTTATTGATTTGATCATTATAAATTTATTTTGTTAGGCAAGTTTAACCACTTATGTGAATATAGTTATACTATTTTCAAAGTGATATATAAATGAGTGTTTAATCATTCCTATATTATCACTACCTATCTTCTTCATGATGAGGGAAGGGACAACTAAGTTTAACACCCTTTAATCCTCAAGATGATGGATGGATAATAACCCCCATGGCCTGCCTTCAACATGCCTAAGAATGGAGACTACTACCACATGTATAGAATATCACAAAAAATGGGATGAATTAACATTTTTAATAAAAATATGATTGAGATATTAGATGGTAAAAAACAAAACTACATCCAAATATTATATAAAGGGAAACTATATCCAATCCATGAATGATTTAAACATAAAATTACACAATTGTACAAAAAACTCCAAAAAAAGGTTCCAGAAAAAAATAACTATGTATCCTCACAACAACATTTACAACACCCGAGCTTGTAAATCTCATCATGGTCATCAAGGACCACCTAGAAACATGAAAAAAGTTCCATAAATGTATTTTGAGTATACAAGTATACAATGTAGTAAAACTAAACCCACTCGTGCACATGTAAAATAATCGTACTAATTCCCATATGAAAACAGTAGAAACCAACATCACCTAAAATGGAAATCTAACAATCCCATCCTCTCCAAGGAAAACATCCCAAATAAATCAAGTCAAAAAATATAATATTATACACACATCGATGATTAGGGTACCCCACACCACTTTCCCACTTGTGATCTCCTCATTCATAATGGATAATCTCATTACGATGTCACTAATCATAAATTAAGCACCACTACAACAACCTTCTCTATAACACCCCAACCCTAGTAGCCTAGATCCAGTGAATTATATTAATACACTAGCATTCTTACAAGAATCATTTCATTAAGTACCGATCAGTTTAGTAGTATTGGAAAATAGATTAAATATGTGAATGTTACATTACACATTCAATCATTAAACACAACATAAATAATCTATTGATAATTCCATTATCACAATAGATAAACCCTATATAAAAATGTTAATACACATCTCGGAATCCTAGGGAAACAAAAAATTTGAATGGGGTGATCATAAATGCTAAGTAAGGGTAAATAATTAAGAGAAATCTATAAACATTTTAGGGATGATGTGTAATATAAAAATAACCTTTTAAACAAAAACATGAATATAATATGGAAAAAAATCTATCATTACCATATAAACATGAAAATGGATATTCAACTAGTAAAATAATTACACGTAATAATTAATTTCATAGTGATGGAATGGCTAATGCTTAAAATTATAAGCACAATGTTGAGGCCTCATGCCAAGACTACAAATAATTTTGTTTCAAGGCCTTGTGCGAAGACACTTGTTTGTCTCAAAGGGACCTACCAATTCCTCGGGGAGGTATAGTGGGCTCCACCCATCACATACTATGTCTATTGCATTCCTAATATAAAAATTTTGAAACATAACATAAACATTCTTATTTAAATAGGGATAAAGAATTTTAATACTTAAACCATAAACCATGAATGGTATAAAAATAACTCATCCACAGTCAAACCTATCAAAAAAATCTATAATAAAATATGTATGATTATATTATAATAAAACAACATCAATAAGGAATAATATCCAGTAAAGGATGTTGGCTTATTTGAAAATGATCAGTAAAACTCATTGTGAGAAATATCCCATTTTTTTTGAAATCATTTATAAGTCTCATAATTTAAAAAGGATGTCATTTAACAGAAAATTTATAATCAATGTTCCCCACAAAACATTGAAAATTTTGAAATGAATTAAAATTTTAAAACAATAATTTCCATATAAATAAATCCTTAAAATAATTTTCAAATCATGGACTTTAATAACAAATATTTATGAAAATAAATCATTAAAAAGGTTAATTTTTTTTTGATATAGAGACCCCTGAAAAAATTATTAAAAAATTCATTTTGAATTTTTTTATGAAACATGGACATAGATGATAAAAATTTACATGTAAATAATTACACCTAAACTATCTCAGATAATAATGAGATTGAGGAATTAACCCTTCCCTTGTAATTTTTGTTGGGCGAAGGTATGTTTGACCTCATACATAATTACCATTATATTTTATTAAATCATAAAATATCAATATTAATATTTATTATATCATACATGATTCATACATTAATTTATACTACCATTTAATAATAATTTACATTTAAAATTATCAATTTGAGTAATAATGGCTTTCTTTATCTTACATGTTTTAACATGTTATTCTTGTTCATATCATTTAGATCATGATTTAAATACTTCCACAATATAAAACATGATTTATAAATAATATATATTTAGAATATAAATTTGTATAATAGTTATATATATGAAATAGAAAACATTTTTTATAGAGATGGTAGGCTATACATATGCTTAAACGCTATTTCCATTTTCATATCGTATTGAATGGAAGAAAGTGAATAAGATATATTTATGTTCATATATATATATATATCTAGTAGAATTATAATTTTGTATATTACATACTTATTAATAATATATATTTTTATAATCATTATAGAATGGTGATCCTGGAAATGAATCTAATCACATCGTGGAGATAGTAAGCCATACGTACACACGAGCGACAATATCATTTAATTAATGATTAAATTTTTTGGAATTGGATGTAATATTAATCATACACAAAAACTATCATGTTATTTTAATTATTTATATACATATTTCTCAACATTATATCCATCCAAATAACATAGTGTTGAATAATAAATTATACAATGGTGTGGAGACAGTAAGTTGTACGTACGCACGCATGGTGACTTTATCATTCATTAAATGGATAGAATAATGAATATTATTGTACCATATTTATAATAAAATCATATTATGTATATGGTACTGGAGATATTTTTTTTGTGAAAGAACAATTGAAAAGAATGTGGAAGAAGAAAAGAATTTTGAGAAGGGTGATAAAATAATTATCTCTTCTTTACGTGTTTCGATTTCATATGAACAACATGGCTCCATTTGTCAGATTTCTTCTAAAGAGATGGACTATAGGTTATATTAAGGGAATATTGGGGGAGATTTGGGTAGGGTTTTTCTTATACAAATGGATTTGGAGGTGTGATTTTGAGAGAAGAAGAATTACCCTTTTATAAGACAACTCAGGGTCATTTTAGGAAAAAACTAGATATATTATTTTATTATGAAATACTATTCTCTTTATAATAGCATATAATTAAATTATTTAGAGCCTTATGTGGTTATGGGTCGATATCCCTTCAACCAATAGGTTTAAGACAAGTTTAGGTTAAAATTTTATCCTTATCATTTTTATTTTAGTCTTACTCAAATAGTTTATCTTTTAAATATATTCTTGTATATTTATATTATATGGTTAATAAACCTATTATAAAATGACAAGAGAACCCAAATTGGTTCATTAATAAAATATATATCATTATAAGAGTCATTTGGTAGAACCAGAGATTTTTAGGGATGTTATATTATTTAATAATATGTTATTTGTTCTTAAAAATAATTTATGTTAATTTTGACACAATTTTGTATTTTGTTTTTGTGGAAGTCATAACAACAAGATTAATCTGAATAAAATTCATTAGATCAACCATAAAATGTCATATTAACCTATAAAACTAGTGTAATGCATAAAAACTCTCAATTTAAAATTATTTGAATATTTATAATATCAATTACTTTAATTATTTATTAATTAGGTAATTACTTCATCATCATAGTGTCAAAAATAAATTTAATTATTTAAAGTCCAAAAATTATAAATAACATACCATTATGTAGTAAATATTTTTATATTTACAATGAATATTTATAGTTGAAATTATCTTATGTTTAAATTGTAACGACCCAATGTTTCTTTAATGGAAAATCCCTCTTGATCTTATTAAATGTCTATTTATATAAAATGTCAACATCATTGGTTTTATAATAAGAATTGTGGCCGTTACTTTTATAGCCGTTTAACAGTGATCACATGATTAGTATAAATATAGGGCTTTAACACATCCAATTTCACATAGACAAAGGAAGGGGTGGCCTCATCCAGTAGAATAGCCCCATACAAAGCCCATTAATCGGAGCTCGGAAAAGAGGTGGTGTCATTGGGATTTTCTCTTGACCAAGCCCAAGCTGAGCTTCACCATGTCAAGCTCGAACGAGACCATCTACGGGAGAAGTGGAAGTTGATAGAAATTACCACTCGAGCGATGTTATCCGAGCCACCCCAAGAGTCTGTCACCATCGCACACCTTACCCTTAGGTCTTATGCAGTTGTTTTAAGGAGTTATGTAACTAATCGATAGTACTATGTTCATGTACATTATTTCTGTATATAATAATTAATATAATTTCTTATCATTATTGATACATTGTAAATAGTTTTTAAAATACAAATGGTGTTTTTAGTAATTATTTAATTAACAAATCTAATTTATAAAATTAAGGGATTTTTTAATTAAATAATATTTTAAAAAAATATTATTATTATTATTAGATTAATTTTATTATATATAAATGATCATGTAATTGTATGAATCCAATTATAATTTTTATTAGGGTTTGAAAGCCATTTTTGTCAAAACCCGTGATTTTTTTATGAAAGTTGGTTTTTTTAAAGTGAAAATTAACATATTTAGAAAATTATTTAGATAAAATAAATTTTATTTCTGAAATCAGGACGTCGAAATTATCCAATGGTGCATTTTTCATAATTTTCTGAGACAGTCAAATTTTTGAAAAAAAAATAAATACCGCTTAAATATATAATGTGTTTTATGACATCATAATAACCCAATAGTGATGTAATAAAATACTATAATCATTTTGTTCGGCCAATATATGTTTTAACATTAAAATAATGTGATTCTGGGATTATTTGGATTACTTTTCAAAGCATTAATGGACCCCTCAAGATTTATTAAACACCTTGTCTTTTTAAATTAATTTCCATGGGAGTGTGACTCACCTCCACATAAGAAACCCTATTATTTTAAGAATTTAGGACTTTGGCCTTATAAAATATTTTTTTCCTCTTACCTTTTCCAAAAACCATGTGCAAAAACCTTGGGATGGTTTGTGGTTTGGACTAATTTAATATAAGGGGTCCCAAACCTAAACAATAAATAATTCCCCCACCTTTCCTATATAAACCCACCCATGCTACCACTTCCTCCTCACTCAATGCCTTTGGAGTTCTTCCAACCTCTTCCCGACTCTCTCTAGAATCCTACCAAGGTGCATCAATGTAACACCCCAGGTAAATAATGAATATGAAATTTTCATATTTATCCATATTTGTGAATAAAATATTAATATGACTTTTAAGGGGACGCTATGCTCGATGGAGTACCCAACACGCAACAACGAGTTTCTTGGGAATCTTACGTTGCACTCTAATAATAAAATAATATTATTTTAAATGGTAGTTAACATGTAGCCGTTTTAATGGCGGGAATGGATATAAATAACTAAAATATGATTATATATGTTCTTAAATATTTTTACATTTATACAATAAAAGATAAAGGCTTAAAATACGGAAAGAATTCAATTTTAGGCGTATATGCCCTAGTTTTCACTAAAGGTTCAATTATCACCTTTTTATGTTGAACCATCATTAAATATTGTTTTGTTCACTCTTAAACATTTTTTTGGACCAAATAAAACTCTTATTAATAATTGGGATATCAAAATTTACTTTGTGTTAATTTTTGGTATCTTTCCGATAAAGTTCATTTTTTAATGAATAGTGTAAAATGTTGTATTTTAATTCAAAACCTCTTTTTAATCTAATTTATTTATATGATTAGATTATATTTTGAATGGGTTTTAAAGTAAAATTAGAATATATTTTTACCATTAAATCCAATAGTGGTCGTTGGAATTAATTTCACTTTGAAATCAGTCTTAAACCAGTGTCAATCTTTTGATACTTATTGTTTCATAAAAACACGCTATTTGCTCTGACAACGGGAATTAATTATTAAATTAATTAATGTGACTTATATGTTTTTAATTTTTTAAAATAGACTTCATTTTTGAATTCGTAATATCAAATATAGCTTAGGGTGAATTTTTGGTAATTTTCTGAAAAACTTAAATTTTTGATGAATAGTGAAACCACTAAGTGGTACTTATAAAGACTGATTTTCCCTTTAAATGAAATTTTGCCATCATTGAGTTTTGAATTTCAAAAATCCGAAATACATGGTTGTCATTAAGAAGTAAAATGTGGTTCAATGAGATTATAATAATTTTTTGGTGAATAGTAACTTATTAAGTTCTTAATCGCGATTAGTGGTAATTAGTGTAGTTTAAGGTAAAAATAATGTTTTAATAATATGAAATGACCTAGAAACATGTCCCAACCTTATTGGTTGTATCATGTCCGACCAAGACAAGCCATGGGTAAACTTCGGGACCCCATGGAGACACTTTGGTTGGGAAATGACATATATAACTTTTTATTTAATGTAAAAGTAAAAATGACACAAACATAATATGTTTTACGAAAACAATTTTTACATGGGGCTATAATTATCAGATATTTGATTATAAATAGTCATTGGAAAGCTAAAAATATTTCCTGCATCATAGTATTTGTTTTATAATTTTTAGACATTAAATAAATAAAATTATTTATGACATAATAATGATGTAGCGATGACATCATTATTTGACGATTTAAATAAAATGGAATGATAATTAAAACTCTATGAACTACACATGTCCAAAACCAATTGGATGAGTGGATTTAGAACCCTTATCACCGTATCCACGAATTATATCAATGTGGGACCTTTTAAAACCGAAACACATTTTCAAATAAAATAATATTTCTTACTTTCCAAAAGTACCCCTCCTCTCCTCTTATAAAAGGCCTCCACCTCTACCTCATTTGACACACTCCTCAAGCCTTTGGCTCGGCCAACCCCTGCCCATTTACTCTCTCCACATCCCTCTCCTCATCCTAGAGGATTCCCTTTGGGAAGAAGCCTTTAAAATGAAGCCTTTAGGCTCAAATCAAAAGGAGTTACACTTTTAAAGGTAATTCATTCTCTCATGTTCATTTGTTTTATTTTGCTTCTTGGACCCCCTAAACTCTTTTTATTTACTTATTTTGTAACAAAACCAGTATCTTAAATATATTAGTATGTTTTTATAAGATTTATTCGAGCTACACTCTCACACAACAACATCAAATGGTTAAAGAACATACGGTTTCCGTGGATGGCGAAATTCTGCCTCCCGAAATGATGATTGTTCAATACTCATTTAACACCTTCAAAGGTGGCCATTATGATGTCACTATTTTTATATATGATATATAATATGTTTATGTTTTACTTATGCTTCTGTATTTTTCATTTGTGTCTTACCATTATGGCATCCATTATGGGTATACACGATATCTTCATTTTAGGAAGTGCGGACTACCGCCCCCTCAAAGTGATTTGATTCGTTAAATACCAAATGTGGGATGTATAATGGATGGAACTATGATATTATATATGATATTATAATGGAATTATAATATCCCTTTATATCATTATTATTACATTCTATAAAATATGAAATAGAAATTAAAGTAGCGTTCATGCGTACGTACGGCTTACCGTCTCCATGAACAGTGCATTTCATTTCTTACCTCTAAATGATTATGTAACGTTATAAATTCATGAATGTACTGGATATATATTAAATATATGATATCTACATCATGAATACAATTCTGGATATAATAAACATTTGGCCACAGGAACAACATGTAATTGTAAGAAGTCCACTTTCGACTTAGGAACCAAATATCGGCAAAACAAATATTATTAACTTAAATGATTACATAATGTTTATGACATGGTAATAAGTGATATAAAAGGAATAATTAACTTGAAAAAGGTTCTTAAGGAATTAGAAATTAACTCAAGTTTATTATTCAGGAGATTAAATAATGATCGAGTCAAGTCGGACCCGAGGTAAGGGATCCTACAACTCTCTTTCTTTATAAGTACACTCTTTTATGTCATTTCATTTAAGCTCATATTTCTTATTATTGGTATGTTCTTTTATATTACTCCTACTGTAATATTTATGTTCATGTGATGAGCGACCCTATTATCTCTCATCAATCCATTTTGGAAGTTTTGAGTGGCGCCGTTAGGCTGCCGAATTTTCGTAAGAGATCTAACATATCACTTTCTTTTTAAGTACTCTCTTTTGTGTCACTTCTTTTAAGCTACTCTTTGTAATGTTGTGGGATGTTATTTTATATTCCTCTTGCTGTACATTTTATTGTAATGTGATTAGATACCCTATTTGATCTCATCAATCCATATTCGGAAGTTTTATGTGGCGTCGTTAGGCTGCCGAGTTTTTGTAAGGTATTTTTCATCTCACTTTTATTCCCATGAGATTTATGCTACATTTGCCACAAATTCCATTTAGTGGTGTATGTAATGCCCATTATTGTACTCTTTGTGTAATAAACTTTCGTTTATGAGTATTTACATCAATGATCTATTGTCCTTCTTCCATGGGGTGTATGTTTTGAAAGATACCCAAGTCGGTAAGGGAACCTTTCACCCTCCTCTTTTTTTAAAAGGCTTCTTTTATTGGGTCTTTTAATTTACATATTTTTTATTTTGGGATATGTTATCATTGATGTAAATTTTATTTCCAAGTGATTAGATACAATTTTTATCTCTCATCAACTCATTTTGATGTGATGTCGTTGGGCTGTCAATGGAACTTTTTAACCCAATTTCGATTTCTTTGGGTTCAACTTGTAGTCATTGAATATGTCATCCATTGAATATGTGTGAATGACCTTATATTGTTTTACACTTAATAACCACTTATATTGGGTGTATATATATTTGTCACACATATTTTTGAGATTTATTTGTCCTTAATTTAAGGATACCTTCTTTATAAGGGATTTCATCACATTTGACATTTCTATTGAGGGTACATTGTTGTTATGCACCAATTCACTCATATACGGTGTATATACTGTCCTTTGGAGTATTATATCATGAATCATTTTATTCTCATGATATTATAATGTTCGGACTAAATGTTATTCCTCGATTATTGTATTCAAGTGTCTCTAATTTTGGTAAAACCCCTTTAACCAAAATATCGTTTTAAATGTTTTAATTATTTGTTCTTATTAATATCCATGTTTTCAAAATGGTTTTAAGGATTTATTTATATGGATATTAATGGTTTAAAATGTTAAAAGCTTCAAGGTGGTATGGGACACTTTGATTCAAAAATCACTTTATTAAATGTTTTAAATGGTTTTGGAAATGGTTTCTTTTTGAATGGATTAATTATTTCAATATCCTAAAATGTTATATTGTGATTGAAATGTGGAAATGTTATGTTTCCTTTATTCATGTTTATGTGATACGATTTTGTTATGGTTCTTGGGCATTGTTATAAAGAACGGGTGGTTTCGTGATAAACTAAGGGCGGGTGAGCCCGATATAGCTCTCCAATGCATTGGGTAACGCGAAGGAGTGAAACGTTAAGGTTTCTCCGAAGGGATTTAGGGAATATACTGTGATGGGTATTCCAAATGTAACCAAGAGGGTTACTCCCTACGTGAGAATGTTATGAATGCCTAATGTTACCTTTATGTCTTATGTTTTCTATGATTTATTAATGATTTGATATGCCTATGTTTTATGGGTAAAGTGTGATTTCATTCTTATGTATATATGAACTCATTATTCCTTTACATATCTTTATAACCCTTACTGAGCTTTTTATGCTCATCCCATGTTTTTGAAATGTTTTTCGCAGGTCAAGGGAAAGGTACATGATGTGATGATAGTGTCAAGGATGTGTCAAGAAAGAATCTGTGTTTTATTTTAAATAGGTTTCCGTTGATGGGAAGAATGAATATTGTCTTTTATGTAACCACTTTGTTTAAATGTGGAATGTAATGCAAGTTTCAGGATCTAATTCTCTAAAACTCTAAACCTGAAAATATCCTCAATGTGTAATCTTGTAATAACTCAAGATTAAGAAAGGTTTAAGGCTGGGGCCTTATAGTTGGTATCAGAGGTCGGTTTAGATAACTTTAGAGGTTAGGGTATTCTCTAAGAATAAGTGACATTACCATAATGGTTAGGATTTTAGAAAGAGTCCTAATTTTATATAAAGTGAATGAGTAAGTATATCTTAGTGTTTACCTTCCTCATTAGTACATGATGGTTTTGTTGATATACTCACACTGAAATTTTTGGTTTTAGTAAATGGCTGGATCTAGCATGCACCAAAGTGACAATGGGTTTGAAGAAAACTATGGTGGTTCTCTGATTAAGATACTGGATGAGATGGGTGATTCAATGAGGAATCTCATAGTTGTTCTAAACCAACTATCAAGGAGTCATGATCAATCACTTCAACCTTGGTGTGTTCTCTAATGCATCATGAACGAGATGGCCAACTCGATGTGGAAATTCAGGTAATAATTATTAAGGTAACCATTAGGGTTTATATGATCCTTACTTTTGAGGTAATTATGGGTTATTATATGATATGATGGAAAATAAAAGGAATGAGATAAACTTGAGGTTAAAATATGTTATGATTATTCTTGAAGATTTTATCTCATTTTTTGGAACGTTTTAAGAATTATATAGTTTTGAAAAAAGGACAACACGTAGACCGTGTGACAACCCGTTGCGTCGGACAAAGCTGCGGGAATCGAACCCACAACCAATGTGCGACTGGTATTTATCGCCTACCACTAGACTACGTGAAGTCCGTGGTTAGTTTGACTGATTCATTCTAGTTATATGATTTTATGAATTAAGAGTAAGTTGATTTTGGGTTATTTATAAAAATGATTAACCTATCATGGAGGATATGTGATTAGGTTAATTACTTTTCAAAATGAGACTTTAGGAGCAACTGATATTGTTTGGAGATAAATGTTACGATTTAACTTGGAAGAAGATGTGACTAAATCATTAAAATGTTTGGGTTTCAATCTTATATTGGTTTACTTTGAAGAATTTTATGGACAAATTGATTATAGAATGGTCCTTGTTGAACTTTGGGTTTTGTTGGACAAATTTTGGAGATTAAGAATAGATTTTCTTTTTATAAAGGGTTATCCTTTTCTAGATTATCTGATCTTGTAATAACCTATTTGGTTTTGGTTTTGGTTAATGTCTAATGACATGGTAAGTATATTGTTCACTTTTGTGGATTAGGTGATTTTATAAAAGTTGATTATAGTACTCTTAATGTGAACAAGTCTTCCTAAATACTCGTCTTTTAGAGAAAATATGAGGTTGTGTAAGGAATCTAATAAAAGTTGAAAGTCAATATGATAAGAGATTATGTTTCCTTATGAATAAATTCCTCAATAAAAAGTAACTTAAAACAAAAATGTTTTCTACTAACTTTTCCTACTGGGGAATCGAATACCATTTAACCCATCACAAGTTTATGATTTTCTCGTGGTTAACTTTCTCCTAAACATGTTTTCTATCACTCTCCATGAGAACATGAACCTACGTTTTCTCGTCCATGTCCATTTTTTCATACTTGGAATCCTAGTATGGGTTAACTCGGGTGACCTTTGTACTTATCTTTCTTTATTTTAAAGTGTTTGTTTTACCGAATTTTGTTCCGATGTGGGACTTTCAAGGATGTTTCCAAGCGCAATTTTAAAATTGCGAGGACGCAATTCCCAAAAGGGGGGAAGGATGTAACACCCCAGGTAAATAATGAATATGAAATTTTCATATTTATCCATATTTGTGAATAAAATATTAATATGACTTTAAAGGGGACGCTATGCTCGATGGAGTACCCAACACGCAACAACGAGTTTCTTGGGAATCTTACGTTGCACTCTAATAATAAAATAATATTATTTTAAATGGTAGTTAACATGTAGCCGTTGTAATGGAGGGAATGGATAGAAATAACTAAAATATGATTATATATGTTATTAAATATTTTTACATTAATACAATAAAAGATAAAGGCTTAAAATACGGAAAGAATTTAATTTTAGGCGTATATGCCCTAGTTTTCACTAAAGGTTCACTTATCACCTTTTGATGTTGAACCATCATTAAATATTGTTTTGTTCACTCTTATACATTTTTTTGGACCAAATAAAACTCTTATTAAGAATCTGGATATCAAAATTTACTTTGTGTAAATTTTTGGTATCTTTCCGATAAAGTTCATTTTTTAATGAATAGTGTAAAATGTTGTATTTTAATTCGAAACCGCTTTTTAATCTAATTTATTTATATGATTAGATTATATTTTGAATTGGTTTTAAAGTAAAATTAGAATATATTTCTACCATTAAATCCAATAGTGGTCGTTGGAATTAATTTCACTTTGAAATCAGTCTTAAACCAGTGTCAATCTTTTGATACTTATTGTTTCATAAAAACACGCTATTTTCTCTGACAGTGGGAATTAATTATTAAATTAATTAATGTGACTTATATGTTTTGAATTTTGTAAAATAGACTTCATTTTTGAATTCGTAATATCAAATATAGCTTAGGGTGAATTTTTGGTAATTTTCTGAAAAATTTAAATTTTTGATGAATAGTGAAACCACTAAGTGGTACTTATAAAGACTGATTTTCCGTTTAAATGAAATTTTGACATCATTGTGTTTTGAATTTCAAAAATCTGACATTCATGGTTGTGATTAATAAGTAAAATGTGGTTCAATGAGATTATAATAATTTTTTGGTGAATAGTAACTTATTAAGTTCTTAATCGCGATTAGTGGTAATTAGTGTAGTTTAAGGTAAAAATAATGCTTTAATAATATGAAATGACCTAGAAACATGTCCCAACCTTATTGGTTGTATCAGGGCCGACCAATAAAAGCCATGGGTCAACTTGGGGACCCCATGGAGACACATTGGTTGGGAAATGACATAAATAACTTTTTATTTAATGTAAAAGTAAAAATGACACAAACATAATATGTTTTACGAAAACAATTTTTACATGGGGCTATAATTATCAGATTTTTTATTATAAATAGTCATTGTAAATATAAAAATATTTCCTACATCATAGTATTTTTTTATAATTTTTAGACATTAAATAAATAAAATTATTTTTGACATAATAATGATGCAGCGATGACATCATTATTTGACGATTTAAATAAAATGGAATGATAATGTAAAATCTATGAACTACACATGTCCAAAACCAATTGGATGAGTGGATTTCGAACCCTTATCACCTTATCCACGAATTATATCAATGTGGGACCTTTTAAAACCGAAACACATTTTCAAATAAAGTAATATTTATTACTTTCCAAAAGTGCCCCTCCTCTCCTCTTATAAAAGGCCCCCACCTCTACCTCATTTGACACACTCCTCAAGCCTTTGGCTCGGCAAACCCTTGCCCATTTACTCTTTCCACATCCCTCTCCTCATCCAAGAGGATTCCCTTTGGGCATAATCTTTTCAACGGAAGCCTTTAGGCTCAAATCAAAAGGAGTTACACTTTTAAAGGTAATTCATTCTCTCATGATCATTTGTTTTATTTTGCTTCTTCAACCCCCTAAACTCTTTTTATTTACTTATTTTTTAATAACAACAGTATCTTAAATATAGTAGGATGTTGTTATAAGATTTATTCGAGCTACACTCTCACACAACTACATCAAATGGTTAAAGAACATACGGTTTCCGTGGATGGCGAAATTCTACCTCCCGAAACGATGATTGTTCAATACCCATTTAACACCTTCAAAGGTGGCCATTATGATGTCACTATTTTTATATATGATATATAATATGTTTATGTTTTACATATGCTTCTGTACTTTTCATTTGTGTCGTACCTTTATGGCATCCATTATGGGTATACGTGATATCTTCATTTTAGGAAGTGCGGACTACCGCCCCCTCAAAGTGATTTGATTCGTTAAATACCATATGTGGGACGTATAAAGGATGGAACTATGATATTATATATGATATTATACTGGAATTATAATATACCTTTATATAATTATTATTCCATTCTATAAAATACGAAATAGAAATGAAAGTAGCGTTCATGCGTACGTACGGCTTACCGTCTCCATGAACGGTGCATTTCATTTCATACCTCTAAATGATTATGTAACGTTATAAATTCATGAATGTACTGGATATATATTAAATATATGATATCTACATCATGAATGCAATTCTGGATATAATAAACATTTGGACACACGAACAACATGTAATTGTAAGAAGTCCACTTTCGACTTAGGAACCAAATATCGGCAAAACAAATATTATTAACTTAAATGATTACATAATGTTTATGACATGGTAATAAGTGATATAAAAGGAATAATGAACTTGAAAAAGGTTCTTACGGAATTAGAAATTAACTCAAGTTTATTATTCAGGAGATTAAAGAATGTTCGAGTCAAGTCGCACCCGAGGTAAGGGATCCTACAACTCTCTTTCTTTATAAGTACACTCTTTTATGTCATTTCTTTTAAGCTCATATTTCATATGATTGGGATGCTCTTTTATATTAATCCTACTGTAATTTTTATGTTCATGTGATGAGAGACCCTATTATCTCTCATCAATCCATTTTGTAAGTTTTGAGTGGCGCTGTTAGGCTGCCGAATTTTCGTAAGAGATCTAACCTATCTCTTTTTTTAAGTACTCTCCTTTGTGTCACTTATTTTAATATCCTCTTTGTAATGTTGGGGGATGTTCATTTATATTCCTCTTGCTGTAAATTTTATTGTAATGTGATGAGATACCCTATTTGATCTCATCAATACATATTCGGATGTTTTATGTGGCGTCGTTAGGCTGCCGAGTTTTCGTAAGGGATTTTTCATCTAACTTTTATTCCCGTGAGATTTATGCTACATTTGCCACAAATTCCATTGAGTGGTGTATGTAATTCCCATTATTCTACTCTTTGTGTAATATAATTTCGTTTATGAGTATTTACATCAATGATCTATTTTCCTTCTTTCATGGGGTGTATGTTTTGAAAGATACCCAAGTCGATAAGAGAAACCTTTCACCCTCCTCTTATTTTAAAAGGCTTCTTTTATTGGGTCTTTTAATTTACATATTTTTTATGTTGGGATATGTTCTCATTGATGTAAATTTTATGTCCAAGTGATGAGATACACTTTTTATCTCTCATCAACTCATTTTGATGTGATGTCGTTAGGCTGTCAAGGGAACTTTTTAACCCAATTTCGATTTCTTTGGGTTCAACTTGTAGTCATTGAATATGTCATCCATTGAATATGTGAGAATGACCTTATATTGTTTTACACTTAATATCCACTTATATTGGGTGTATATATATATTTTTCACACATATTTTTGAGATTTATTTGTCCTTAATTTAAGGATACCTTCTTTATAAGGGATTTCATCACATTTGACATTTCTATTGAAGGTTCATTGTTGTTATGAACCAATTCACTCTTATACGGTGTATATACTGTCCTTTGGAGTATTATATCATGAATCCTTTTACTATCATGATATTATAATGTTCTGACTAAATGTTATTCCTCAATTATTGTATTCAAGTGTCTCTAATTTTGGTAAAACCCCTTTAACCAAAATATCGTTTTAAATGTTTTAATTATTTGTTCTTATTAATATCCATGTTTTCAAAATGGTTTTAAGGATTTATTTATATGGATATTAATGGTTTAAAATGCTAAAATCTTCAAGGTGGTATAGGAATCTTTGATTCAAAAATCTAATTTATTAAATGTTTTAAATGGTTTTGGAAATGGTTTCTTTTTGAATGGATTCATTATTTCAATATCCTAAAATGTTATATTGTGATTGAAATGTGGAAATGTTATGTTTCCTTTATTCATGTTTATGTGATACGATTATGTTATGGTTCTTGGGCATTGTTATGAAGAATGGGTGGTTCCGTGATAAACTAAGGGCGGGTGAGCCCGATATAGCTCTTCAATGCATTGGGTAATGCGAAGGAGTGAAACGTTAAGGTTTCCCGAAGAGATTTAGGGAATATACTGTGATGGGTATTCCAAATGTAACCAAGAGGGTTACTCCCTACGTGAGAATGTTATGAATGCCTCAAGTTACCTTTATGTCTTATGTTTTCTTTGATTTATTCATGATTTGATATGCCTATGTTTTATGGGTAAAGTGTGATTTCATTCTTATGTATATATGAACTCATGTTTCCTTTCCATATTTTTATAACCCTTACTGAGCTTTTTATGCTCATCCCAAGTTTTTGAAATGTTTTTCACAGGTCAAGGAAAAGGTACATGATGTGATTATAGTGTCAAGGATGTGTCAAGAAAGAATCTGTGTTTTATTTTAAATAGGTTTTCGTTGATGGGAAGAATGAATATTGTCTTTTATGTAGCCACTTTGTTTAAATGTGGAATGTAATGCAAGTTTCATGATCTAATTCTCTAAAACTCTAAACCTGAAAAGATCCTCAATGTGTAATCATGTAATAACTCAAGATTAAGTAAGGTTTAAGGCTGGGGCCTTATAATCAAGCTCTCAAGAAGCCTCTCACAGGCCTCTCTCTAGCCTTTGGAAGCACACTTCTAAGTAAGGGTTTTTTCTTCCTTTATCATTTTTGTCCAATTTTCGTTAACTTGTTTTTCCATTTTAATTTCAACTATGAATGTTGGGGTATGGTTTCACACCTCCCTCATATGTCCCTATTTATGTTTGAATGATAGGATACCCATTTCTCTCTCATTTAATACCTCCCATGTACACCCGTTACTATGCCAAAATTCCGAAAGGAACTTCTCCCTCCTCATTTACATTCAAGCAATACTTTTGTATCATGAACCAAAATTCCATTACAACTGTGGGGACATGTATCTATATTACCTAATTTTTGTCCATTACATGTAAATATTATTAGGAACCCCTTTCTCTCCCATCAACCTTTTTTATGAATTCTTATGTCACGCCGTTAGACTGCCGAAATCGCACCGATTTTCTAAGCCAATGTCATTGTTTAGTGAATACCATGCTCATTTCTCCATCAATGGTATTCACCTTTATGCACATTTACTTATTTATTGTAAAGATTAATATATGAATTCCACATTCCTCTATTGTGGAATAAATTATTATGTTTTATGAATCCATGTTTTATGATCCATGTGGCACACTTATGCATGAAATGAAATGTTTATGAAGGGTGCTCCCTTAAAGCGCTCCAATGCATTGGGTAAAGTATAGTAAATTGATACATCATGTGCAATGAGTGTTGACTCATGATAATTCAATTGAAATGAGGGTTTAATCATACTATATGTGCAATGAGGATTTACTCATGCTCATGTGCAATGAGCCTTGGCTCATGCTAATTCCATGTTAAGTGTTGTTGCTACATTTCCATGTTATGATTATCATGCTTTATCATGCCGTTATGTTCATATTTTTCTTATGCTCTATTGACACGCCTATTATATAACATGTATATTATTCCTCATGTTATTCCATGTGTACTCCCTTACTGGGCTTTATAGCTCACCCTTTTCTTATGCATGTCCTCAGGTTATTCCATGAAATGCTAAGTACGAAGGAATGTAGTGGTCATGTAAACGAATATTTAAATAAGGATGTTGTATTTCATGTTTTAAGTTTTTATGTAATGATCCTAAGCCCCAAAGACACTAAACGTCTCGATATTCTTTGTTGTATCAAGTGATTTTTTATGTAATAAATCATGTTTACGTTGTAATTAAAATAAGGGTTGTCAAATAAACATATATAAAAAATGGTTTAGTTATTAAACTTTAAATTTAATACTTTTAACTCTTCTTTAAATAAAATAACAATAAATGTCCTAATCTAATCCAATTGGACCAAAAGGATCATATGTTTTTTCAATGGTTGATTTTGGTCAAAATATACTTATTCAATAGAATTAGGACACGTGTTAGGGTAATTATAATATCTTGTTTACATTTAATTACCAAATATACTTTTAACCGTGGAAAATACATTTCAAAAGTTACTATTCACAAAAAATGTCATCCTACTGAACTAAATTTTACATTATAATGTTAACTGACTCTCTCAGTTTTTTGAAAATTAATTCATAATAGTGGTAAAATTATGTTTTATGAAAATTTGTATATGCTCCTAAAATGTGGGTAAAAGACGTTAAAAGTTCTATATACATTTTTACATAGAATTGTTTTATACCTTGACTCTACTAAATTAAATTAAACTTATATAGGTATTATATATCTATTTTAACTTAAAGTAAATTTAAAGAAAATAATTATTTAAATAAAAAGTCAGTTTAAAACAATAACGAAATGTTTTTTCACTATTCATCCAAAATTGAAGGTTTTCAAAAAATGACTCAAATTCTCCCTTAGATAGTTATGATATTCTGAATTCAAAATTTAATTCTATTTTACCAAATTAGAAACATAAAAGTTTTTTTAATTAATTTAAAATTTATTCCCTTCGTCAAAACCACAATGTGGGTTTTTAAAAAATAAAAACTATCAAAATATTGACATGTGTTTAAGCCAAATTTAAATGTGAAATTACTTATAATGAAAAAAATTGTATTAAATGATAAAAAAATAATCTAATTATACTTCCAAACTTTTCAAATATATAATTTATAATTATAAAGTATTTAAATTTAAAAAGCTGTTTTAAATTAAAATTTTGCCTTTTCACTATTCATCAAAATATAAAAGTTATCAATAAAGTTCGAAATTTTTTTTGGAACTAAATTTTTACTTCCCACTTCTAAAGAAGAGTTTAATTAAATTAAATTGAATATATAAATGTGTCAAATTTCAGTTTTAAAATGATTTATCCACTAAAAGGTAGTAAAATTTCATTTTATGAAAAATACTTCTTTTATCAGGAAAAAATGAATTTATTCTTAAATTATGTCCTAGAAACACATAATATGGATTCTGAAATTATATTGACTATATAAAATTCAAATATCAGTTAATACTATTCATAACTACTTTTTTAACAGCTAGTTAAGCAAGTCGTGGGGCGCTCGAACTCGGTGTTGCGTGTAGTGTAAGCTAGTGATTTAATTTAAAAAGATAACATTCTATAAAATTGTGGGGTATTATCTTTTCACCTTCTTAAATAAAATATTTCTTCTCAATTTAAATTTCATCATGAAAAATAAATGGTTAAAAATAGTAAAATACCATCTTAGAAAACCCCCATCAAGAATTTGGGTTAATAAAATTTTTTCTTAATAAGAGGGAATGGGAAATAAAAAAGTCACCACCAAATTCTGATTTCAATTAGGAGAACATTGGAGGCAATTAGAGACACCTAATTGGAGAAAAAAATATATATTTATAAAATGTGATTGAGTTCATTAATCACAATCAAGTGGAAAATTGAGGGTGTCAATGCCCTCAATCTATGATAATTTAAAATATCATCGGTTCTACAAAACATAAGGTATTGGGATAACACATTATGGGTTTTAAAATCCCTTCAACAATTATTAAGTATTTTTTTATTCATTGAATAAGAAGAAAAAATATTCTTGACATGTAGAGTTTCATCATTCAAATAATTCCTACCACAAAGTATCTTTCACAACAAAAGATAAAAGAATTAAAAAGTATTATATTTATCCTAATCCTATAGGGTTCCAAAAATAATGAATTTCTTATTTATTTTCCTTAATATTTTAAAAAAACTAGATTATTCAAACCAGTACACAACATAGTCTAGTGGTAGGTGATGCACCATTGTTGCCCTTCGGTTGTGGGTTCAAATCTCGTAGCCATGCCGGACGCGATGGGTTTTCTCCCGACCTCCAGGTTGTCCTTTTTATAACAGTCAAAAAACAATCTGGAGAAATTCATTAACCATAAAAATAGTATCCATTTCAAAATTTAATCTATTCCAACCTTTAGACTTATCCAATTTACATTTGTCCAAACTCATAGTCAAAAAAATTATGAGGAAGGTAAAGACAATGAAGATCCTTTTTTCTAAGCTATAACAATTGAATACATTCATCATGTATTCTCTTAAAACACGGTAGCACCCTAAATTACCATAAAACATTATTGATTACAATCATGATCCGTTATTCTATATATAATACTGGATATACTTCTTATATAAAAAATGATATAAAATTCAACAATAATGACATAAAAAACAATTAATTTGTTTCATAGTTGTCAAGAATATGTAATACAATTAATCCAAATAATTCATAGTGTATTCCAAAATCACTACCTCAATATCAGAGCAATATTAATTATTATCGTTTCTTCAACCATGTATTTTCAAAAAAAATTAACATTCTATTGAGTTACATTTCATAGAACCATAGAATCTAAAATCCTTAATTAAATCGTACTAAATTAAAATCCTTATTTATTTACATAATTCATATAACATGTACATCATTGATATAATACTCCAATGAAATAATTATTTAATAACAATATAATAAAACAAGTCAAACCTCTTCATCTGTGGAATTATCATAACTTGATTATTACCCAATAGAATCTTTTGGGGGCTTACTCTGATGATTTGGACATTGATTCACATGGTGTCCCAACTCTTTGCAGATAAATAATTATACATTTAAAACATTTTCTTTACACATGCAATAATATACTTGGTGTCCTTTTTCTCCACACTTATAACAAACTACCATTCTCTTCAAACATTTACCATGTTGATTCTTTCCATAGTTATCACATATTGGAAAACCCTTATTTCCCCTCTTCCCATTATTCATCTTTATCTATACCATTTTTTTCATCACTTTATTTCCTTCAAATTCATTGAACTCAATAATTTTTTTACATATCTTATTAAAACAATAGACTATTTCCTCATATAATGAGAATACAAGGGAGATTATGTCCCATAAAAATGTTGTCTTAATTCAATGAATGATATGACCCTTATAACAATTTAGATCAAGCATATTTATAATGTTTTCATTCCTTATATAGGGTTCTGTTTTTAAATAATATCATACACTTGGTTTGTTTATAAATCACAATCCATAATTACAAACATGTAAAATACCTAAAAAAATTGATAATATTATGCATATAATCTATAACCATAAAATTATTTCCTTGAGGATGTATTTACTCCTAAATACTTTATAATTACATGAAAAGAAAATGTGAATTATCCTAAGTGTATCGCCCCGGAGTGTCATAACCTAGAGTGAAGCATGGGCCGTTTTCATTTACCAGGATATCCCGGGTCAAGCCCAAAACTCAATGTTGGAGTTTTCCCTCCTTGGTACATCTGTTCCAGAGCTGCATCTGCATGATCATATCTATATAGGGTAGTATTTCATAGAAAATTCCCAAAATCTCTTGATTACCTAAATTCTTAAATGTTTTTATATACTAATCCTCCAATTCATTCTAATGGTTATGTTCTATAATCAGAGTTTTTCTAAATCTAGTTTCCAAAGATTATACTAAACATGTTATGATACCAACTGTAACACACCAACCCCAGATGCATGGAGCCTGTGAATTTTTTTAATACATTAGCATGATTACAAGGAATCATGTCCCGTAGGGCCGATCAATTTAGTATTCTTGGAAAATAGATTACATACATGAATGTTACATTACACATTCAAACAGAAAAAAAAACATAAATAATCTGTTGAGAATAACATTATTCCACTAGCTTAACCATTCATATCATAGGTAATACACTTCTTTGAATCCTAAGAAAACAAAACAGAAGAAAGATGTGATCTCAAATGCTTAGTAAGGGTAAATAATTTAGTTGAAGCTATAAACATTTAAGGAAATATGTGTTATTAAAAAAATATTTTTAAACTAAAACATCAACATAATATGGAGTAAATAAACCAATAATTATCATATAAACACGCCCATTGATATTCTATTAGTCAAATAATGACATGTAATAATCAATTTCATAACGAGGGAATCCCTAACAATGGAAATCATTACTACATTGTCAAGGCATTGTGGAAATACTATAAATAAAATTTATCAAGGACTTATGCCAAGAAACTAGTTTTTCTCAAAAGACCTAATGATGTATCGAAGAGATATAGTGGGATCCAACCATCACATACTATGTCAACTGCATTCCTCAGATGAAAATGTTGAAACAAAACATAAATATTCATATTAAAAAATGAATATTAAATATTAATACATGAACGATAAACCATTAATAGTATAAAAATAACATATCCACAATAAAAAAAGTAAAAAAACATTCAATACAACATGGAAGATTTAATTATAATATATCAAGATCAATCAAAAATAATATCCACTAAAAGATGCATACATAGTTGAAAATGATTTATACAACTCTTTTATGGAAATATTAATTTTCATGAACTAATTTAAAAGTCACACAATTTATAAAGGAATACATTTAAAAGAAACTTTTTAATAAATGTTCCCCATACAACTTTGAATATTTTGATAGGAATTATCATTTTAGAACAACATTGTACATATAAATAAATACTTAAAATCATTTTTAAAACATTGACATTAATTGAAAAATATTTATGAAAATAAATCATTAAAAAATTTAAAGAGATGATCTTGATAAAGTGTATCTTCCAAAAAATATAAAAAAAATAATTTTGAGAACATTTTTATGAAACATGGACTTAGATGATAAAAATTTCCATGTAAATACTTACTCATAAACAATATCAGATAAAAATGAGAATGATTAATTAACCCTTACCATGTACTTTCATTTGGTCGAAGGTACATTTAACCTCATATATAATGACCATAGTATGTTATTAAATTATAAAATAACCATATTCATATTTATTATATCATACATGATTCATATTTGTCTTTATACAACATTTTAATAATGATTTCCATCTAAAATTAACATTTTTTATAATAATTGATTTCTTTATCGTATGTGTTTTTAATTGTTAATCATGTTCAAATCATTTAGATCATGATTTAAATACATCCAGATTGTAAATCATTGTTTTTATTTCATTTATATTTATAATAGATAGATACATGAAATGTAAGACACTGTTTCTGAAGACAGTAGGACGTACGTACGTATAAACGCTCTTTCCGTTTTCATATTGTATTGAACAGAAGTAAGTAATATGATATATGAAATAATATATATATATATATATATATCTCTAGTAAAATTATTATTTCAGATAATACATACTTATTAATAATATATACGTTTACAATCATCATTTAATGCTCATCCTAATAATTAATCTCCTCATGTCGTGAAGACGTTAAGCCGTACACAGACACGAACAATGATATCATTTCATTAATGATTGAAAGGTGTTTAATTGGATGGTATATTAATTATAAATAAAAAATATAATGTTCTTTTCATTATTTATATATATATTTATCATCATTATATCCATCCAAATAACATAGTCTTGAATAAAAAATTACTCCATGGCATGGAGACGGTGAGCTGTAAAAACACACGCATGTTGACATTATCATTCATTTGATGTATAAAATAATGAGTATGGTTGTACCATATTTATTAAAATATCAAATTATATAGAATTTACTAGTGTTATTATTTTTTTATCGAAATAACAATGAAATAGAATGTGGAAGAATTAAAGAAAATGGAATGGTGTGATAAAATAGTTACCTCATCTTCAGGTGATTCAATTTGATTTGAAAAAAATGGATCCTTAGATTGGATTTCTTCTCAAAAAGAACTCTAGGTTTAAGTGAGGGTATTTGGGAGAAGATTTGGGCAGTGGTTGGACGAGCCAAATGGATCTGGAGGTGTAATGTTGTGGGAAGGTGAAGTACCCTTTTATAAAATAGTTGAGGGTCACATAACAAAATTCGTAGAAAATTATTTTATTATGAAATCATTTTCAAATTTTTGTTGATCCAAATAAATTTATTTCATGACTTATGTTTCTATGGTTCAAAATCATCTCACTCAATAGGTATTATAAATGTTTAGGTTATCATTTTAACGTTATCTTTTAGATTTAACTCTTAGATTAATAGTTTATCTTATACAATGTCTTCTTGTATTTTTATATTTCATGTTTAATACACATTCTATAAAATGAAAAGAGAAATAAAAGGGTTTCATTTATGAGGACTATTATAAAATTTAATAATATAGTTTTTGTTTTGAAAAATAATTTATGTAAATTTAGACGATGCTTAGTATTTTGTTTTTTTGAAATTCATAACAGTAAGATTACATCAAAAAAAATTAATTAAATCAAACCTAAAATTTCATATTAATCTATAATGTTAGTTTGATGCATACAAATTGTCAATTTACAATTATTTGGATTTTTTTAATATGAATTATTTTAATCTTCTATTAGAAAGGTAATTACTACATTGTCATTGTATCATAAATATATTTAATTATTTAATGTATAAGAATTATAAAAAAATAAAATTATGTGTTAAATCATTTTCTCTTTCAAATTAATATTTATTGTCGAATTTATCTTATGTATAACCCAATATTAAAAATGGTTTCTTATTAAAATTTGAATTTAACACTTTTTACTCTTCTATGAATTAAAAAATAATAAATTTTCTAATCTAATCTAAGTAGACCAAAATAATCATATTTTATTCCTAAGGTTTATTTTGGTCTATATACACTTATTCAATAGAATTTGGATATATGTTACAATAATTATAATATCATTTTAACCTTTAATTACCCAATTTACTTTTAACCATGGTAAATAAAATTCAAAAGATACTATTCACCATAAATTATTTTTATTCTATTGAACCACATTTTTCATTCTAATGTCAACCGTGTCTCTCAGATGTTTGAAATTCAATTCACAGAAGCGGTAAAATTATGTTTTACGCAAATTTGTAAATTCTCATTGAATGTGGGTAAAATACGTTAAAAGTTCAATTAGATTTTATACATCCAATATTATTAAAAAATGACTACTGATTTAATTTGAACTTATACATGTATTATATATCTATTTTGACATAAAAAAAATGAAAATAAAATAAGTTTTTAAACAAAAAGTCAGTTTTATACAATAAAACATTGTTTTTCACTATTCATCCAAAATTGAATGTTTTTAGAAAAATACCAAAAATTCACCCTAAGAAACATCTGATATTCCATATTAATAAAATAATTCTATTTTACCAAATTGAAAACATAGAATTCATTTTAATTAATAAAAAGTTAATTCCCGTTATCAAAACCAAAAGGTTGTTTTTAAAAAGTAAAAACTATCAAAAGATTGACTTGTATTTATGTCACTGTTAAATGTGAAATTTCTTAAAATGGCCTACATTTTATTAAATGATAAAAATGAAATATAATTATACATACAAACTATTCAAATTCAGAATTTAACACTATAAATTATTTTGATTGGAAAAGTTTTTTTCAAATAAATTTTAGTATTTTTCACTATTCATCAAAATGTGAAAGTTATCCGAAAAGTACCAAAATTTATCCAAACAAAATTTTTATATCCCAATTCTAATGAAAATTTTTATTTCATTAAATTTAATATATGAATGTGTCAAATATAAGATCAAAAAAGGGTTCTCCATTAAAAGGCGGTAAAATTTCAATTTTTAAGAATACTTCTTTTATCTGAAAAATGTATTTGTTCATATATCATGTCAAGAAACAAATAATATGGATTCAAAAATTATATGTAGTATATAAAATTCCAAATTCATTTAATACTATTCAGAGCCACTTTTTGAACGGCTAGTGTAGAAAGTCATGGTGTCCTCGACCTTGGTGTTTCATCTAGCATAAGCTATTGAATTACATTAAAGAGATAACAGACATTGAAATCATGGGGTGTTACATTCTCCCCTTCTTCAATAAATTTCTTCCTTGAAATTACAAATTTTTCTTTAAAAATAAAAGGATAAAAATATAAAAATACCTTTGTGGAAAACCCATAATGGAAATTGGGTTAATAAAATTTAGTCATAATAAGAGGAAAAGGGGAATATAAAAGTCACCCTAAAATTATGATCTTGATTAAATGAAAATATGTGGAAATTAGAGACACATAATTTGAAGAATAATGTAAATATTTATAGAGAGTGATTGTGGTCATCAATCACAAATAAGTGTAAAATTGAGGGCCTCAAAACCAACAATTTATAATGATTTAGAATATCATCATTTCAAAAAAAAATTATTATGATAAGTAATTTTTGGTTGTAAAATAACTTTTCTAATGTTTAAGAATTAATTTATTCATAGAATAAGAGGAAAAAATATACATGACATGAAGAGTTTCATACTTCAACTAATTCCTTCCACAAACTCATCTTTCACTTCAAAAGATTATAGAATAAAAAAAATATTCAATGTATCAAAATAGTATATGTTTCAAAAAATATTGAATTTATAATTCATTTATCAGAAAATTTAAAAAACTAAATTATTCAAACCAGGACATCACATAGGTTAGGGGTAGGTGATGCACCTGTATTGCCCTTTGTTTGCGAGTTCTAGTCTCACTGTCTTTCCAGACGTGATGGGTTGTCACCTGACCTCCAGGTTGTCCGTTTTATAACAAATCAAAAATAATCATAAAAACTTCTTTAACATTAAAAATTTAATCCTATGTCAAATATAATCCATTACAACCATTAGAATTATCTAAAATACTCCTGTCTAAATTCACAATCTAAAATTTATAAAGAATGTAAACACAATGATGATCTTTTTTTCCAAATAATTACTTGTGAATAACATTATCTTGTATTCTTTTAAAACATGGTAACACCCTCAATTACCATAAAACCTTATTGATTACTTTCATGATCCCTTATTACTTATAGAATACTGGATATACTCATTATATTCAAAAATGTTATAAAATACAATAATAATGGAATAAACAAACAATTAATTTTTTTCAATGTAGTCTATAATATCGAATATAATTTATCCAAATCATTCATATCTTATTCTAAAATCACTACCTCAGCAAAAGAACCATATTAATGTTTACATTTCCTTCAACCATGTATTTTCCTAAAATTTTAACTTTTTATTGAGTAACTTTTCATAAAACCATATAATCTCATATCCTCAATTTAATTGTACAACAATACAATCCATATTTATTTTCATAATTCACATAACCCAAACATCGTAGAAACAACACTCAAATGAAATAATTTATTAATAACAACATAATAAATTTAGTTATTCATGTTCATTCACAGTTGTATCATAACATGATTACTATCCAATAGCATCATTTGGAGTACACTCTAATGATTTGGACATTGATTCGCATAGTGTTCCAACTCATTTCATAGGAATCATTATACATTTGAAACCTTTTTATTACCATTGAAATCACATACAATGTGTACTTTTTTCCCAATCACATTACAAACTCCCATTCCATTCAAGCATTTTCCTTGATGATTCGATCCACAGTTATCACATGTGTGAAAACAATTCTTTCTAATTATCCCTTTTTCCATCTTTCCCTCAACAATATTTTTGTTCTCTTTCTTCCCTTCAAATCCATAGGTCTCAACAAATTTTTTAATTAACATAATAACAAATGATATATCTTCTTTATTTTATTAGAATATGTAGGAGACTATTTACCTTATAGATGTTGGCTTAATACCATGAAAGATATGACCCTTCATACTCTTTGGATCATGCGTATTATTGGAGTTCCCATTCCTTATACTAGGTGCCATTTTTAAGAAATGGCATACACTAGGTTAGTTTATGAATAGAAATGCCCAATTCCAAACTTGTAAAATACCTAATGTAAATTGAAAATATTTTCCATATAATATATATTCATAAAAACAATGTTTTCTATGAGGATGTATTTACTCCTAAATCCTTCATAAAGGCTTGTAAAGGAAATTTGAATCATCCTAATCATATCCACTGATAATGTCATAACCAAGAGTTTAGTAAGCCCCGTTGTTGTGTACCAGGATTCCACGAGTCAAGACCAAAACTCCTTGTCAATGTATTCACTCATAGGTATATCTATTCTAGATCCGCTTCTACTTGTTCCTATCCAGAAATGGATTTATTTCTTGGAAAATACACAAACTCTCTACATTACCAAAATTCTAGAAAGGTATTCTATAATAATCCTCAATGTCTATCTTAGGGTAATGTTCTCTAATCAGAGTTTTTATAAATCGAGTTTCCATGTTTTGTACTTAACTTCTCGGATACCAAATGTAATCCCCCAACCTAAGAAGCCCAGAGCTGGTGCATTATATTAATACATTGGCATGATTACAAGGAATCAAGTCCCAATATACTGATCATTTATTAGTATTGGAAAAGAGATTATATATCTAAATGTTACATTACACATTCAAACATAAAAAAAATAATCCCTTTCGAATACCATTATTCCCTTAGCTTAACCCGGCATAAAAAAGGTAATAAACTTCTTGGAATCCTGGAAAAATAATACATAAGAATGTTGTGTTCTTAGATGCTCAGAAAGGGTAAATAATTTAGTGGAATCTATAAATTATTATGGAATTATTTGTAATAAAAACAACAACCTTTAAAACATAAACAACAACATAATATAATGAATATAAATCAGACATTACTAAATAATCATGAACATGGATATTCTACATGTCGAATAATTACATGTAATAATTAATTCCATAATATGGGAAAGCCTAATGCTGGAAAACATTACCACATAGTCAAGGCCTTATGCAAAGACTACAAATAAAATTATTGTCAAAGAATATTCCCAAGACAATGGTTTTTCTTGTTAGACCTAATGATTCATCGAGGAGCTATAGCGGTATCCACCTGTCACTTACAAAGTCCACTACATTCCTCGTATAAAAATTATAAAACATAACATAAACCATCATATTAAAACTAGCATACGAATTTTTAATACTTGAACTATAAACCATTAATGGAATAAAAATAACACATCCACAATCAGACAAATCAAATAAAAAACATTCAATAAAGTTTTGAATAATTTATTATAATAAATCTACCTAAATCAAGAATAATATTCAGTAAAGAATATTGACATAGTTGAAAATGATCTAGAAAAATCATTGAGAGAAATAAAACTTTTCATGAAAGAACATAAAAGCCACAACCTTTATAAAGGAAGAAATATAATAGACATTTTTGAATCAAAGTTTCCCATAGAAGTTTGATGTTTTTGAAAGGAATTGAGAATTTAAAACAATCATATCCATATAAATAATTCTTTAAAATCATTTATAAAACATTGAAATTAATTAACAAGATTTTGGAAAATAAATCATTAAAACATTTAAAATACTGATCCTGAAAAATAGTCCCTTACAAAAAATATTAAAATATTCATTATGAATTTTTTTTGAAACATGGACATGAATGAATAAAATTTCCATGTAAATACTTAAACATAAATAATCCCAGATAATAATGAGATTCAAGAATTAACCATTACCATATATGTTATTTTGTTCATGGGTACATTTAACCACCTGTATAATTACCATAGTATGTTATTAAATTATACCATAACCATATTAATATTTATTATATAATACATTATTCATATTTTACATTATAATACCCATTTAACAATGATTTCCAGGTTAATGTAACATTTTGGTTAATAAACGTATTCTTTAGCATACATGTTTAAAATTGTTTTTCATGTTTGTATCATTTATATCATGATATAAATACATCCATAATATAAAAAATTATTTATATATCACATATATTTATAATATAAATTAGTATAATAGATAGATTTCTGAAATGGAAAACACTATTTATGAAGATGGTAGGCCGTATGTACGCATAAACACTATTTTAGTTTTCATATCCTATTGAACAGGTCTAATTGAATAAGATATATGTAATTATATATATATATATAGTAAAATTATTATTTCATATATTTCATACTTACTAATAATATATATTTTTATAACACTTGTTGAATGATGAACCTGGAAATGACTCTCATCGCGTTGTGGAGACGGCAAGTCGTACATACACACGAGCGACGATATCATTTCAATAATGATTAAAATGTGTCGAATTGGATGTTATATTAATTATAAAGATACATTATCATGTTATTTTCATTTTTTATATAAATAATATTCATTATTATATCCATCCAAATAACATAATGTTGAATAACAAATTACACCACGATGTGGAGATGGTAAGCCGTACGTACGCCTAGATAGTGACTTCATCATTCATTGGATGGATAGAATAATGAATATGTATGTACCATATATATAATAATATAAAATTATGTATAATGTACTAGATTTATTATTTTTTATGGAAATAACAATGAATGAATTTTTTTTGAAAAATAGAAATTTGAAAGGGGTGATAAAATAATCACCTCTTCTTCGGTAGTTTCCTTTTTATTTGAACAAAATGGCTTTTTAGGTTGGATTTATTTTCAAGGTATGGACTCTAGATTGAAGTGAGGGAATTGTAGATGAGATTTGGTCTTGGTTTGGATGATCCAAATGGATTTGGATGTGTGATTTTGAGAGAAGAGGAAGTACACTATTATAAGAGAGGTGAGGGTCACATTAGGAAAGGCTTGAAATATTATTTTATTATAAAATCATTTTGATTTATTATGGCTCAAAAGGAATTTATATTTATCCTTAGGTCGTTATTGGTTGAAATCCCTTCACAGAATATGTTTTAGGAATGTTTAAGTTACCATTTTAACTTTAGATTTTAGATTTAACCCTTAGATAAATTTTTTTGACTTGTACAATGTGTCCTTCTATTTTTATATTATATGGTATAAAAACATAATATAAAAAGCCTCGAGAACCCCAAATGTTTTATTATTGACATATATATCATTATAAATGTCCATTGGTAAATCCTTATATTTTTGGGTCTTTTATATAATTTAATGAAATAGTATTTGTTTTAAAAAATAATTTTTCTATTTTGACACTATATGCCATTTTGTTTTTTTGAAAGTCATAAAAACTTGATTAATTCGCAATAAAATTGTTGAATAAACCCTAAAATTTTATTTTAACCTATATAATTAGTGAAATGGATCAAAATTTTCAATTTACAATTATTTGGATATTTATAATATCAACTATTTTAATCATTCATTAATAAGGTAATTACTGCATCGTCATTGTATCATAAATAAATTTAATTAGTTATTGTCTAAAAATTATAAATAATGTACCATTATTTATTATATAGTATTATCTTCCTAATGATTATTTATAGTTGAATTTATCTTATATATGAACCTATATTAAAAATGGTTTAGTTAATAAACAATGATTATAACACTATTAACTCTTCTTAAAAAAATAATAATTACTGTCCTAATCTTATCCAAGTGGACCAAAAGGATAATATTTTATTACTATGATTTATATTAGTTGAAATACACATATTAAAAAGAATTTTCACATTTTTTTGGCTAATTACAATATCATTTTTACCTTTAATTTCCCAATTTACTTTTAACAGTGATAAAATAAAATTAAAAAGTTACTATTCACCAAAAATTATTTTCATCCTATTCAACCACATTTTACTTATTAATGTAAACAGTGTTTCTTGGAATTTTGAAATTCAATTCACAGAAACAATAAAATTACATTTTATGAAAATCTGTAAATGCTCCAAGAAGGTGGGTAAAAAATTTAAAATTTCAATAAAATTTCATTCATCTAATTTTATAATAAAATGACTCTAAAGATTTAAATTGAACTTATATTGGTATTATATATCTATTTATACTAAAAATAATTTTAAATAAAATAATTTTTTAAATAAAAATTCGTTTTTAAACAATAACATAGTGTTTTTAACTATTCATAAAAAATTGAATGTTTTCAAAAAATACCAAAACATCACACTAAGATAGTTCTAATATACCAAATTCAAAAATGAATTATATTTTAAAAAATTAAAAACATATAATTTTTATTAACTAATTTAAAATTAATTCCCATCGTGAAAACCAAAAAGAAGGTTTTTAAAAAGTAAAAAGAATCAAAAGATTGACATGTGTTTTTGTGAAATTTAAATGTGAAATTACTTATAATGAAAGTAATTGTATTAAATGATAAAAATATAATCAAATTATTCTTCTAAATAATTCAAATGCATAATTTAACACTATAGATTATTTTGATTAGAATAGTTGTTATCAATTAAAATTTAGTATTTTTCACTATTAATCAAAACAAGAAAGTTATTTGAAAAGTACCAAAAAATTACAGACTAAATTTTTAACACCCACATCTAAAAAAGAATTTAAATTCATTAAAATGAATATATAAAAGTGTCTAATTTGGGTTTTAAAAATGGTTTTCCATTAAAATGTGGTATAATTGTATTGTTTGAAAAATACTTCTTTTATCTGAAAAAAAATGTATTTGTTCTTATATTATGTATAAGAAACAAATAATATGGATTCTAAAATTATATGGAGTATATATAAAAAAATTTCAGTTAATACTATTCATAACATCTTTTTGAACGGCTAGTTTAGTATGTCGTGGTGTGCTTGAACTCGGTGATGTGTGTAGCGTAAGCTATTGAATTACTTTAAAGAGATAATGTACTCTGAAATCTTGTGGTATTACATTACCACACACACCAAGGCCTTAAACCCCTCTCAAATTCCACCCACATACACCTGGGCCACACCCACACCACACATCCCTCCCATAGAAACTCGGGACACAAAAACCATGAATATCGACTGAATACACCTCGGCCTCATCCCCATGACACATAGTAAAACAATCCTGGACCTTAAACACCTAGGCCTGTTACGGATAACAAAAACCTTATTCATGGATATTGGACTATGGAAAATGTCATGCATTAAATCCTACACATATACACTCAAGAGTTATGAACCGAGAAGAGGGTGTGATGGAAAATGTGAGTAATATATCATCCATCATTCCACTGTGATATTGGGAAAGGCACACTCTCAAATGAAATAGGGGTTTTCAACGCATGGTTCTCAACAATGGTGGGGTATGTATAGAAATCATGAGAAACTATGTTTTATACATTTATTAATTAAAATACTCTACCCAAACAACAAGTTTCAATCATAATCCATCCCACATAGAACCTCATTCTCTGCTACCCTTATATGAAAAACCCCATAAAAAGCCACAATTAAGCAAAATCCTAACCCTTTTTTCATTTAAACAGATTCCATTGGTTATTTTGGGGGGGGGGGTCACTTTAATTTAATCCTGCAATACCCTGAGAATCTACCAAGAATAATAACTGAAACTGAATTTAAAAGTTTAAAGGCCACTATTACATGCATAGGAAACAAGGATGTGGGGACCATGGTAAGGAAATACATTTTTACACCCATTCATAATAACAAAAGAGAACGATCTACCTAGAGTCCCACTACACACCAACTTTTTCATGTACACCAATTCAACAACTGCCAAATGTCATTCTTCAAAGTAATCATCACAATCATCCTCTCATAACTAAAACCAAAAACCCCACTACACAATAATTTCACACATAGAACACCCATAAATATGATGTCATGACACAACCCAGTCCTCTAGCCCCACTTCTTAACCACTACCCAGAAGCAGTGCCACTACACAACATTTCCATCCATTCAACAGTCAATTAGTCATTCAACCTGATATTCCATCATAACTCATGTACAATACCTTATACAATTCACATAAAAAGAACATCTGAATATAATCCATACTACACAAACACACCATTCCCCATTCAAAGTACCAACCCTTATTTCAACCCCTCGTACCCAAAACTGTGCCTCCCAAAATGGTACAACGAATGCCACACAAATCTCAAACCCAATAAAACAATTCACATAGCCACTCCATCAAGCAGAGAATATTAAGATTTTGCCAACAAAGGATCCTTAATAACACATTTATAAATAAGGGCGATCACACAATAGTTATGTTGTTAGGGTATCCATTTATTTAACTAAATACACATGATTAATTAGATTTCATATTTCACCCAGTTAACAAAGCATCACTACCAAAACAAAACATCACCAGCGTGCAAGAAACTTCCACCAATGACCATGATTTTATTTAGGCCTTACAACCACAAAAGATCACATCATCAACAAAGATAACTATTAAAACAAATAACACAACAATAACATCTCCCATATCCCCCATTTTCTACATCTCATTATCTTTGTCAAATTTTTATTCATATATTCAAACAAATAATACTTACCACTCCCACCCCATATGATACCCAAATAATGTTATGACGAAAAATCCCTATCTAAAATAATAGGATACCAAAACACCTATTTTCACCAAAACACGGGATAATGCGAGTAGTAGGAAAATCTATGAAAATGAGAATGATGGGGTTCTAGAACTAGAACATGACTCATCTAGATAGGAATATTTTAGGAGCACCAAGAGGGAATGAAAAACACACTATGAACAGAAGATCTTGGTTTTGAATAACAATATCCTATATTAATGGAAGAATGACTTCAAAATTCATTATCATGGGGCCATGGTAATAATCACACGGTTTGAATACCTCATTTTACATAGAGAATTAGGATATTTATGATATACTTAATATCCTCTAAAATGACCTTTAAATAACACTAACTAATGATTAAACGTGGTTTACATCAAATAAAAAGTAAAAGGGGTGAAACTAGAAAAAAACCAATTGAATTTGGAATTTGGAAAAGGGTGAGACATTGTTTGGTGTGGTACTATTTTGGTGTGACACCATCACAGTTCCACTATTACGGTTGCACTGTTATGGTGCCACCGTTTTAGTGTTCCACCATTTTAGTACCAAAATTATAGTGCCAACATTTTGGTGGGTCACCATTTTAGTGGAACCATTACGGTGGATCATTTTTTGTGTGACACTATTTTAATGTGCCAACATTACTATTCCACTATTTTAGTGTGCCACCATCATGGTGCCACCATTTTAGTGTAATTTTTTTGTTAAACTAGATTATTTGAAAAGTCTCCAAACAAACTAGTAAGATCACCAAGAACACCAAAAGAACATCATTTTTACAAAAGAATGGCCTAGGTAAATTCATGTCATTACATCAGATACCTATTAAACTACCCTCATCCTTGATAATTATAAACCAATCACAAAAAAATGACGGATTTGAACAACCACCTGATAAGATACCTCTCAGGGACAAACCACTCTAAATTGTTTGAAAATTTGATAGAAAGATTTTACATCCGAAAACATCTCACTGGCCTCTACTAACCCAAAAACCCACATAAACACCTAATGTTAAATAGTCTAGACACATGTATTAGGAATCTACATCCTCCATGTAAAGATACAATCAACTTTGGGTGGTACTAACTCACCTTCTCTTGTTCAATAACATATGCATTGATGCATATTGATTAGGGATCTGGTCCTCCCCTCCCCATAGCCAGGACATCTTATACACACTTTTAGAGAACAGGGAAACAACTCATCTCACAAGAAACAAGGTCATGTTTTACATCAAAATAAAATCACAAAGAAAAAAACAGGAGAAAATATCCTAGCAGCTTCAGGTACTGAGCATGCATCTGTGCCTCTCACTCACATTTACTCTTCGGGGGGACACAATGCCTACATAACACACAAACTAAATGAATGTTCCATCCATGAAGCACCTTCTTCGTATGATGCTTGATTTTAACTGTTCACTTCATGAATGTCTCATTATCCATGATATCCAACCATCTTTTTCCTTTGGAATGGAAACCATCATGATGTTACTGATATAGATGAGAGACATGGAAGCTTTCGTGGATCATCTCCAACCGTAGTGCTAATTCCAGATGATATTCCACCTTGAAAACTTGTCCAAATAAACCTAAAAGGTATGATGACCTTGTGATAAATATTTCTCCATCTTCCAATACTCATCTAGCCATGTAGAGTGGAAGCCATCAAGGAAACATAGTCTCCAACCACAAACTCCAAAGGCAACCTCCTATGATCAACATTTGAGTTCTATCGGTCTTGTGCTAACTCCATCCTCTCACAGAAAAGATTCTACTTTTCTGTTGTACTCTAAACAACATCGAGACTAAGAATAGATACATCCACAACATCCATCCATTTCAAGGGTGAATGACATTATATCCCATATAGAGATTAGAATGGATACCAAAAAATGGAAGACTAATATATATTATTGTAAGAAAACTCTGTTATGGCCAAATCTCACACCCAAGACCTAGAAAATCCAAGAACACATGCTCGTAACATGTCTGCCCACATTTGGATGGTCCTCTCTGTCTGTCCTTCCATATGAGGGTGGAACATAGTGATGAGGCATAACTGAGTGCAAAGGCATGCTTTAATACCCCTAGACTATTTAACTATAAATTCTATCCCGATCTGGGATATTTGATCAAGGAAATGCATACAACTACACCACCTCATCCACATAACTCTATTCCAAGAATCCACTATGCTCAACTCATTGTTCACTAAGATGTGATCTGATTTCCTCAAATGATCCACTACTACCCAAATAACATGGAATCCTCCTTGAGTCTCATGTGATCTTATGAAAAAAAATCCATCGATATGTCATCTCACGTACACTTGGGAACGTCAAAGGGCTGAAAAAAACCATTGGAAACACATCATTGCGCCATCAACTACTAACTCATGGCACCTGTACACAAACTCTGCCAATTCTCGCTTCACCCTAAGACACCAAAACTGATTCCTTAAGCCCAGTACATTTTAAAAACTCCTAGATACCACATTAGGGGTGAGATATAAATCCCATTACGAACTCTTATGCACATTTCCTCTAGGAAAAACAGGGTCCCATAGAACATCATCTGTTTCTGACTATCCTTTGACCATCCCTCCTAAGGATCACCATGGAAAACATGATCACACATCACTTCAAACTCTTAGTCTCCCCAATGAGACTCTTCCACCTTCCACACCATGGAAGACAATGAATACATCTAAAATAGATAGCCTATTCTACTATACACACCTACATCCTGGTGAAATGAGGAAAATCCTCCATTACCATTTCAGAATCTGTTGATTCCCAAACTACCTCCTTCTAAGACTTCATCATTAAGGCATCAACCACCATGTTCCCTTTTCTATACGTGTAAGAGATATCGAATTTGTAGTTCTTTAGAAACCATATCCACCATCTAAAACTAAATTTCACATATCACTAGGAGATGATATACCTCAAACTCTTGTTGTCCATGAAGACCATAAAGTGCTCCTCGATGAGGTAGTGTCACAAAAACATCGGTGTGAATTCAGTCGCTGCAATCTCCAAATCACTGGAAGAATTGTTACGTTCATGTGAACATAATTGACATGACCCATAATAGTTAACAACATTTATCTACATTAGAAAACATCTTAATCCTAGTTTGGATGCATCATAAAACAACTCAAATATCACACCTTCCTCTAGAAACCTATGCATTTGTGCACATATTAACTTCTCTTTTAGGTAGCTAAAAGCTACATGACACTTCTCACTCCTCCTAAAGGCCCGATATATTATGTTCCAATCATTAAATATAGAAAAAACTCAAGAGAAGTTGGTTATGAACCTCTGGTAATAGACCATTAGACCCAAGAAGTTGTAATGCGCTTCCACATTATTCTGTGATTCCCAAAAAATAACTACCTTGACCTTTGATGGGTCAACTATTATACCTTTATGAGAGACCTCATGTTCATGAAAGCGTACCTATAATGTCAAGAACATTCACAAGAGCATCATTTCATAGAGCTGGTGGTTCCATAGGACATCCAAGATAGTCTTGAGGTTGTATCTTTTTTCCTCCACTAACTTTTATTAAATTAGAATATTGTTGATGAATAAGAAAATGAACCATTACCAAAATATATATAAGACATAGTTCATGACCCCATGAAAATTTTAGGAGACTTTGTAACATTGAAGGGAATGACCACAAACTCGATATTCTCGTACTTGAATCTGAAAGTAGGATTTGGTATGTCACAATCCTTCCCGCTCAACTGGACATATCTAGACTGTAGATTGGTCTATGAGAACCAGACTTCTCCCCATAATTGGTAAAAAAGATCATCTATTCCTAGAATAGGGTAATAGTTCTTTCACATAACCAGATTCAGGCTGTGGTAGTCTATGCACAGATTTAGGACACCATCTTCCTCTCTCGCAATCAAGACTTGAACACCCAATAGTAACACACTGGGCAAGAGAAAACCCTTTTTCAATAGGTCATCAACCTCAATCCACAAATCTCTTAACTTAGATGGAACTATCTGATAGTAATCCATTGTAATTGGATAGACACCAGGTTTCAAAACAATTACGAACTCAACATCATGTCGAGGAGGTAGAGTCTTGACAACTTCATGTAAAACACCATCTGAATCCCTAAAATATCCTGAATCCTCTACCATCTCAGCATGTTGTGACTCCTTTAACAACATGACTAATATAGAATGAATAGGCTCCACATACTATCTGAACTCATGATGACTGCACTCACTAAAAAAAGCTACATTCTGTCCATCCACATCTAAAAACAACACTCTCCTCCAAAAGCAGTAGAAAATGACATGCTTAGAGGAGGACCAATCAACAACAAGGATTAAATCATATAGATTCATATGTAGTAGAATAATATCCTCTCTAGACTGATGCATCCCTATCATCAAATATATCCTTGAAAAAAAACAAACATACTGGTCTGACATCCACCTGTAAAGCTCAACATTTGGGTCACAGAAAGTCTCTCTATGTGTAGTCCAAAGGCATGGGTTGGACGGGATGCAAATATTGAGTGTGAATCTCTAGAACTAAACAAGGAAGACACAAGAATACTAAAAAGGCTAATCTATCCTCGAAAAACCTTTGGTGATTCTTGAACTACATCCCTCGTGTGGTGAAAATGACCACACCCTGCTCCTCTACCCCTCAACTGGAATGTTCTGACAGGAAATTACTAATACTAAGGTGGTAACTGAACATTCCAACCACCACTATAGTGAGATCCAACATGGAAATGGATCCGAATATGTCCACAACCTCCACTTACAAATCAGTTTTTTCACAGTCCCATGGTTAAAGGGTGAGAACCAGGAGATCAGAACTGGAACAATTGAAGACTACATTCCACTGGTCAAAATATGGATGGTCCTGACATTGGAGACATGCTGTTAAATTCCTTACCCTTCAAGGAATATGTAATACTCCCTTCTTGTGGTACACATACCTGAGAGTGCATCATATTCACTAATTCTTCCTTCTTCTAAACTTATATGTATTACCATAGGGTGATGGTAGTGGATACATACTATAGAGAAGGTCATTGTGACTCCTCAAAGTGTCACACCTGTGACTCCTCATCTAGAAATAGACCTAGAGCAAAGAGAATGAAATCCTTGAACAAGATCCCGAATTCCCTCACCAACATACTCCCTTACTTGATCTAGATCATAGTTTTTCTATTTTCTTCCTTCTTGGTCGCAGAATGAAAATCTTCTCAAAAATCATTCTCAAAGTCAACCCATGAGACATCAATCTCTTTCCTCTCCCATAGTTATAGCATCCCCCACTGATGCAATTCTCCTCACATTTGGATCACTGCCAGAGGAACCCATTATTCCCCCAGAGTTCAAATCATGGTAAAGTTAATTATCTACTCCCCAATCCATCCCTCTATATATATGTTTGAAATGATGCCTTCAAACATTCTTAGGGTTTGATACAGGAAATCATCATGAGAATTGTTCCACAAGTCATCTCCCTCCTCTTGACCAGACCTCCGCTGATCAATAAAGTCAGTCTAGTTGGCTTCAACTTCCAATACTGTATGGGGGTGATGTTGGGGTCCTATAGATGATAAGGTTAAAAAAGGAACTCATAAGACCCTATAGTGTCAAAATTTACATCAAAATTAATTTTAAATATTTATTTAAATTAAATTAAAAAAACTACCAAGAAAAACAAGAACACATGTTATTATGACCTATGTGCCTTTCCAAGGGACTCTAATTAGAAATCAACAATGAATCTCTAGTTCATTAAGAAGGATCTGAGTCTTGGAATGGGATCTTGATGGGACATAAAATACCATGTCCTACCTAGAAATCCCCATCCTATTACAAGCCCTAAAATTTCATAATACAGTTTCCCTAACATCACATGCAATACTCATTGTCGATTACTCCAAAATCAATCTAATCTCTCGATCATTAGTCTATGACACCATTCTGTCATGACCTTCCTTCGCTAAGATGATGTAAGAGAAATCAAAGTGTCATGACCTTTCCTCTTCTGGGTAAATGATAGATAATGACCCTAATGTATCTCTTTCTATCAGCACTGGAGTGGAGACTAGGACCATGTGTATTGAATCTCACACAAAATATAACTCATTACCCTTGTTAATGAAAATAGTATTGGGAGATAAGTTGGTAAAAATACCAAACACCAAAAATTTATATAAAGGTAAAAGACAATACAACCCATGCATGATTTACACATAAACATTCACAAAGGCACAACAATGACTCCAACGAAACGTATCAAAAGAAAATACTAAGTAGTAGCACAACAACTATCATGATGCCAGAACTAGTAATGTCTATCTTGGTCTTCAAAAACCACCATGAAACCATAAAATAGATCCCAAAACGTTGGGTGAGTATAAAATTATACCCATTAGAAAAACTAATGCCACCTGTTCATAAGGGGGAGAAGCTTACCAATGTCTGCATGAAATTAGAATCAACCATTAGTACCTAACAAGGAAATATAACCAGAAAGACCTCACCTAGACATAGTCCCCAAATAACATAAATCACATAAATTAATAATTTAATCATATCGATGATTTCGGTACATAGAACAACATTCCGACTAGCTATGTACTCATACAAAATATCTAACATTTTTATGGTACAACTCTTCCAAAATGATGTTCCACTTCCCTGACCTTAACACATAAACCTAGGCCTCAAACTAAAAAAACTACCCATAGACACATGGGCCACAACCACACTACCCATCCCTCCAGTATATACCTAGGACCCAACAAACTCACCACTCTCCAAAATACATATGGTCCCATCATGAAGACACATGGGAAATCTATCCTCACTCGTAAACTCCTAGTACCCTCGCCGACAATAAAAACCTCCTAGAAGGATCTTGGAACTTGTAAAGCATCATTGAATTATATCATACATAAATATTATTAGGTAATAAGAGCATAGAATAGGGTGTGAGGAAGATGGTAATTAAACATCCATTCATCTTCCCATCAGAAGGTTGGGAATGACAGCCTACCCCATGATATGGGGGTGTTTGGAACGTAGTGATCAATAACAATGGGATGCATATAGAAATAAAAAAGAAGATTAAATTTTATTTATAAGTAATAAAACAATCAGAAAAACCTAAGAGTTTAAAATAAATTTCCATCGCACATGGTACCACATTTACTACTACCCCAATTTACGCAGCCAGACAAACAACCAAATTTATACACAAGCTTAACCCCTATTTCATTTTACCACTTACTATTCATTAATTTAGTGTGGTTAAAATTAATATATTCTACTAATACTAATTGAAACTACTAAGAACAATATATGAAACCATTTTCATAAGGCTAAATGACACTAATAATGGTAAGGAATACAAGGATGTTGGGACCAAGGTAAGGAAATCCATTTTCACAAACATTCATGAATACAATAGAGAACAACCAACCTGTAGTCCAATTTCCCACCCCCCTTTTCCAAGACACCCATTCAACACACACGATGCTATCATTTTTAATGTTATCCTGCACAACCATCCTCTCTCAACATGAATCGGTAGCCCAGATTCCTAACAACACCACACCCATCACACCCATAAACATGAGGACACAACACAACCAAGTTTTGCAGACCTACTACATAATCCCAACCCTGATGTAGTCCCACTGCACAAAAAGACCATTCATTCCTTTTTCAATTAGTCTCTCAACCTAATATTCAATCATACCTCCTATACTACCTGATAAAATATCTCATTGCAAAGCACCACCAAATACCACCCCACATCACAAAAATACCCTTCCTCATTAATATGACCAACCCCTATTTTCTCCCCTAGTACCCACATCATATCCTTCAAAAATATCACCACACTACCCACACAAGGATAAAATCCAATAAAAACCTATCACACATCCACACCATCAAGAGGATAATATTCAGATTTAGTCAACTGGGGATATTTAATTACACTTTGATAAATAGTGGTGATTACAAAATTGGTTTGATCGTGGTGAATACATTTATTTAAAAAATATACATGATTATAAAGATATCATATTATAGATAGTTAACAAAGTAACCCAAAAAAATTGAACAACATGAGTGTGCAAAAAGATAACACCAAGGAACATGACTTTCAGAAGTTTGTACTGCCACAACAATTCACATCCTCAACAAATGTAATGATTAAAACATACAACATAGCATCAACATCTCCATATTACCCAATTTATTACTTCTCATTACCTTTTATATTTGGATTCAATCATTCTCCCAAATAAAAATTATGACACCAACCCTGTATGAATATAAATATAGAGAGGAAGAAGAATCCCCACCTGAAACTATAGGCGACCAAAATGACTCTTTACCCAAAAAAAGGATCATGTTGGAAACATGAAACTACATGAAAATATATTATTATGGGGATCTAGCATCGGTTCATGACTCATATAGAGTGGAATGATTTAGGTGCACCAAGAGGGAAAAAACACAGTAATATGGGATGATCCTGGCTTTGAGGAGCCAGATTCAATATTACAGGATAAACAATTTAATCCTTAATTATCTTGGGATCGTGATCAAGATCATGGAGTTTGAATATATAAAATTACTTATAAATTTATGATATTAAATATATACTTAATTTACATTAAAACTCCATTTAAATAACCTAAAAAGTCTTTAAACTCAGTTTACATCGAAAAATGTAAGAGGGGTGAAACAGAAATAAGTTCTTGGTAAACTAAAAATATTGAAAACAGTGAGACACCATTTAGTGTGCCACCATTTCAGTGTTCCATTTTCATAGTTCCACCATTATAGTTCCACCATTTTGGTACTACCATATTAGTGTTCCACTATTGTAGAACCACTATTTTGATGTGCCACCTTTTCTGTTTTCCACCATTACCATCCCACGCTTTCTGTTTGCTACTATTTTTATGAAATCATATCTTCAAAATTGATTTTTTTTTTCAAACTCTAAAAAAAACCACTATGACCACCAAGAACACCAAAAGAACTATATTTTATCAAAGTAATGTCAAGGGGTAATCTGGGTCATTACTTAAATTATATTATATTATCATATACCTGAATTTATTATCATTGATGAAGTAATGGAACCACTATAAAATAAATAGTACTGGAACTTCTAGAGATGAACATGCATTACCCATAAAATTAATTTTAATACTGTTTTATTAATGAACACAAGATAAGATTTTATAAATAATCCATATTTGAAAAATATATGTATGAATATTGGTTAGGTATAGTATTTTAGTAAATTTAAATTTATTATAATGGATTTTAAATCTATTAAAGAGAATGTTGAAGATGAGTTGTTGGTAATTTTTTATAAATTCCACTTCAAAGAGTAATGTTTTAATTATGCACCAACTTTCATTCCTATTTTTTATTTAATTAAAATTTGACATAATATATAATTAATTAATATTTAAAAATTATATTTAATGTTACTATTAGTGTTTATATTTTAGTCACTATTTATTCAGAAAAATTTCAGTTTTTTTAGAGTTATCATATAAATTTTTTTCATTTTAGGATTTCTTATGTTTATATTTCCATTTTATAAAATAACACCATAATACCATAAAACTATAATATTTTATTCAACATTAATTATGTTTAGAGTTTTCATGTTATTTGTTCTGCTATTTTTAGACATAGATTCTTCATTTGATTTACAACTAAGGGGAATCTGTTCAATGAAGTACATATTTTATTCATTCCATTCACAAATATTTGAATTTCCTTACTTTATATTATGTGTTTTTAATTTTTTAACTATTATGATTATTTAATCTCAATTTAAACATATTTTACTTTAATAACAAGATTTTAAATATAATATTCCTTTCGATTTTCCAAATTAATAGTTTTTTTGTATATTTTCTTAAAAAATAAAGAAAAAAATGTTTTAATGTTTATCAAAAGTATAGAATTTTCAAATATCATGATCATTCGTTATTTTGGAACATAATTTATGAGTATTATTAGTTATCTTAAAATAATTTTTTTTCACAATAATTTTTTATTTTCCATTTGAAATAATATAAAATAAATGGAATATTATTTTCTTGAAGGAATAAAAAATATTGAAAATATTTTTATAACTATTTTCTATATTTATAATATTGTTTAAAAACATAATTTATTAAAAATATATGGTCTTCAATAAAAAAATAATGATAATGTATTACACCTTCTTTTGAGATGTATAAATTTATTTTGATCATGTTATCTATCTATCTCTATTATTCATTGGAAATTATTTCTCTCCTTAATATCCATATGTTCCATATCATATATGAATTTGATATTGTGTATATTAATTTGATTATTTATCATCCTTGTTCAATTTTAGCATACATTTTTAGTTGACCGAATTTTATTAAAAATTATATTCCCTTGATTTTGTACATATTCATTATTCTTGATTTAGTATGGAAAATTACTGATTTATAATAATTATTTTTAAATAATATATTTATCATTCAATAGATAGGGAAATCATTGGATGTGAATGTGATGGGTGGGGCTTGATTATAGATATCCCCTTGAGTCATTTACATGTATCATGAGATAAAAATTTTATATTAAATATATGTTTAATCTATAAGATCATATTAAAACTATTGAGTAATTTGTGTATAATTATAGATTAAAATAATGTGTCTTTTATATGTACTTGATGATAATATTCCATATATATTGGTCATGGTATTTAATATAAGTCAAGGAATGTATGGATTTGTACATTTCCTTTTCTGAGAAATAATATTTAATTATAAATGTCATTGATATGTTGATATTGTTTATTGATAACCTTTTAACACAATTTATCAACTCAATACAGTGTGTCTTGATTATACCATACACAATATTTATTATTTCTTATTTATAGATGATATATTCAATTATACACAACATTTTATGGGAATTTGAGATCACAAATTTTTTTTAATTCTCATTACAAGAATTAATATTCTATGAATTGTTTTATGTATTAAGAAATGTTTTTAATTGTTATGTTTTTAATATAAAATACAATATAGATTTCACATATTTATAAAGGTTTAAAAGCCTATTTACTTGTCAATCATGGTTTGTTTTATAACATTTATATATTACTAATGTAATATGTACACATTGAAAATAGGATTCAAGAGTCGGGTAAGCTATAATATTGGTTTCAAAGCCATTGGAATCATAGGATTATAAATCTGATTGAAATTATTAACAATGTTATAAATTTCATGAGTCTTATGTATCCAATCTCTCATCATCCGTTGGTTTTGATCATATATCATATATTAAATCATTATATGAATATTCATATATAAATTACGTGTATTTTAAATCCTAGATTCCCACTATCGGGATTTCAATTTTCCTAGGTGAATGGCAATGTATATTATCATATTATAGATTTTAATACAATCAACGATTATATTTTTGATTATTAGAATATTAAATCACGATTAAAATTGGTTAAATTAATCATAATAAAAGGTTAGAATAAGTTATATTTTTAATCCATTATTATTATTATAGAATGTTTTTACAATTTTTGATATAGAATAACTTATCTTGATATTATTTTCTGGTAAATAATTCGATTACATTTGAGTAGTTCAATCAATGACTATAACATTTTTCTTTAGTTTTGGTACTACTAAGAAATATAGTAAGTTATCCTGAAATATGTGAGTCAGGGGGGATAATCCTAATAAATTGTAAAAAATTATATTTAATCTAGTGAAGCACTTAAAAATATTTCTTACCCGATTATTTTTTAATGATCATGGTGTCTTCCTATGGATGGATATTCAATGAATTTTCATGTTAGTGAAGTTTTTGGAAGTTATATGAAATTTATATAACTAGTTATGTTTATTCCATGTGAGGGAATTATAATAAACATCTGTAAATCTAAATACCAAAACTCAAATAAATAATATATCACTAATATAATTATTAGGATATAGTGTTATAATTATGGGGGTTATAAATTTTAAATGGTTATCAAACCTTGTACCAAGATAATTTTATGTCATTAAATATTATTAAAATATTTTTGATAAATGATAAATACTTTTTTATTCATCCAAAGATAATTTAATCTAAATAAATTTGGACTAAGGATAATATAGGAGCAAACGTCCCCTCCCCCCAATGGAGGAAAGAAATTCATAATTTTCCCTACACAACTCACCATTTTCAATATTTAATCAGTTATTTTAAATATTTATATTTAAATAAAAAAGTCCTTGGGTGGTTTTTTTTCAAAATGGTAGTGGGATATAATTATTATAAGTGGAAACATTGAAAATCCGGTTTCGGTGGTTGACCACTAGATATCTACATCTACCCATATATATCATACATAACATGATGTTGTGAGAACAATTCCTCTAACCCTCTAGTAGATTTTAGTTTTATATTTGAAGGAAAACGAGCCTAGACATCATGTAGAATCTACTTCTTCCTTATATCTCTCAATCACAATATATATATATGCCATCCACTACACACTCGATGTGATTATGTTTTATAGAGGTCACTATAAAATTTCATAATCTCTAATTTTGTGATATGATACACTTGGATAAAAATTTTCTTAGATTTAGAATTACTTTCCTCATATTTTTAGGGAAGGAAATGGTTACGGTGGTGTGTTAAGTTTTTGTGGAAAGATAAAATATCAAATTACTAACAGTGGAATAGAAATCACAAGGAATTTTTTTGGGCTAGTGATGTGGAAAAAAGTGATGACACTATTAGTGCTTTAGAATAGTATTTTGAGACAAAAAAACATAGAATAACATGTAATATTTTTTCATGAAATGTCAAAAAAATCATATTTCTATGTGTTTGATATGTGGGGTATTATTTTTTGCCTAATCATAAGACCCAAACCATTCAGCAAGGTCTATATAATAGTATCATAGTGTACTAGGCCTGAAAAATGCCTTAATTGGTCAATTAAGGGGTAATGGGTGGGGTAGGTTCCTAAACAAACATGTCCTAGGGGATCAATCACACTATCATATTCTAGGAACAATTTGATTCATACATTTCCAATGTGTTGGAATTCTTACAAGATGCCTAGTCAACTAGAATGGTGGGTTGTAGGGGTGGTCATTGTCTATATTGAAAAACATGTGGTGGAGACAAGAATGGGTACCATGAATGGGTAATGTTATCCACAAAAAGGAATCCTTGTATTTCTTATGGTTTTACCCTCCCCCTCCTGTGTGAAATACAACTTATCCAGTGTTAACCATGTTCCCTTGTATACCAACTCCAGGGATTATTTTCATAATTTTTGTATAAGGTATTTAAATTTAAAACATATACCTATAAGTTGAGTATATTTTACATGATGAAAAATATGATGGTGTAAAAATTCCCATTATGAATACTTACGAGTTTATTTCCTATATTAATTACTTTATTATTATCAATGTGAATTAGTATACCAGGGAAACCATAGTGACATCAAAGTAATCCCTTCTTTCAATTTAATGTTGTATATACTATTTAGGGTTCATTGGTAACGATATAATTATCAATTAATTGGAAAATGTTCATGGATAAATATGCTCGTGGGAATTATTAATTGGGTATTATAATTGGTATATATAAAATAGAGGATACTTGTAGAATATAAATGAGTTAATATGAATAAATTTATCTCTAAATATCATTTGGGTGAGATTATGATATGATAACTTGACATGGATAATAGATTATTGATTTGTCGATCTCTTTATGATCTAGTATCATATACTAACATCATATGAAAATGATAATGTGATTATAGTCATATTTAATAATCCTAAAAATTGAGAATGGAAGGTTATGTTAAGAGATATTTTGTTTTATCATTCACCAATAAATATAATTTAGTTACCATGGTGAAGATAGTGGTGTTATTTTTGTGTAATATACACCCACAATGAATTCAATGTCAATAATAAATAGTTTACAATAAATAATAATTTCATAACAATTCCCTCTCAAATTGATGCACAGTTTATCCATGTTTGTCATAGATTTTGAAGACTCCAAATATAATAACTCAATAAAAATGATGCATTTTCTTTAGGATTAATTTTTTAAATAACTTCTCTATTTGATAGGGATCATGACATCTATCAATTGGTTTCATAATCCATTTAATAAAAAATTTACCTTCAATGAGTTAGGATTCCTTAAATATTATTATATGTTTAATATACGATTATTCAGATTAGGATTCCTTATGAGAATATATTTGAAATAAATTTTATCATGAATAATAATGTATTGATTTATTTTTATCATTCAATATAGTATCATTTAATTGGATTTATTAGTTATGATGACATAAGGTGTGGTTTTATGAGTTTAGGTGAATCAGTTCATTATTATATATTATTATATGGGAGTTTTTAGGGATTTCATGTAATTGATTAATATATAGTTGAGTTCATTTTAACATTTAACTATCATAGATTAATAAAGAGTTATAGTTATATTCCTGGAGGTGTAAATAATTGTTTTGGGATTCCTAGAATGATGTGGTGAGTTGATTATTATGATTTCTCCCATTCTCAATTTTAGTAGTATATCTTATTTAAATAAAAGAGGGTGGAATAGTTTCACTTTGACTTTCCAACCATTTTCAAATACCAATCCTTGTTTGAGGCAGATTGTTGATTAGTTTTCTATTTATATGGGGCTCCCTATTAGGTAAATTTATAGTCAACCCATCATTGTACCACAGATTGATCTATGTATATAACTTTATATACATTATATATTGGATTCTATTAGGGATACATAGGTCTAAATTTAATATCATTTTTATAGGTGGTCATCATTATCTATTGGAATGATAGGAGACTTGATTCTGAGGAGTTTTCCCTATCCATTTATAGTTTTCTTTTCATTATACACTCCATGTCTTTGTTCCAATCATTATCATGATTAATTTTGTATAAGACAAATATTTTTGCTGATACTTCAATGAGTATATTAACTTATAATTGATTCTTCTATATTTTTTATTTTAGGTATCTTATAAGACATATTAATTTATATTTATTAGTTTATTATTATAGGTATTCATTAATAATACTCATCCCCTTATTATGTTCATTATTAGAGCTAGTATATATCCTGTTTTCTATTATTAATGGGTTTATGTGTCCCAAATATCCCAAAAAGTGGCCTGATATGTCACTTAATAGGTTATGTCATGTCAATGTGTAGTAAGACTGTGAATAAATGACTTATAATCAATGGTTATATATATGATTAAAATATTAAATTGGATACAGAGTTTAAAAAGCAATGTTTTAGGTATTTGGGTCTCATAATAGAACAATAGTGGGTTTCTATGGGATTTTGTGACTCACAGATAAACATATATGTATTATTATATTTTAAGAATGTAAATAAGTAACAAAATTATTAATTATTTTAATATTTATTCATAATTGTGGGTTACATAATATTCTAATAAATGTTTCTCAAAAAGTGGAATCCAATTGAAAATAATTCTACTAAAATATAATGATATAGTCTTTCCAAATGAAAATATATTCATTAGAGGTTTTTATGTAATTAATTTTATATAATTAATATTAAAAAATCTCATGTTAGATCATGATTAGCATTGTAAAAATTTCATCATATTATCAAAATCAATCACATAATTAATTTTATTCAAATCACCTTCATAATTACATGGGGATTCTAGTGGAATTGGATTCTTAGTTAATGCATGTTGTTAGGTATATACTTATCAATATACCATAAATGAGTTGGGAACCAACTATATTTTCGAACAGGTTGGGTAGTCTCTTGGATGATTATTTGTTAATATTTTGGGGGTACAAGTAGTATTAGATAATGTTATGCAATCAAAATAAAATAGAGGCACATTTCCTCTATTGGTGGAGCTAAAATGACCCTTCATGACTAGGGTATGAGTGATCAAGTATTGTACCCTAATTTTCATTCATTACTATTACATTATTCCTAAGATAATCATTGTAATAGTTCTATAATCTTTGAAATAATGATTTATTGTATTTTAAAAATTAGTTAGATACATAAAATTCAAAAAAAACACATGAAAATTTATTTAAAACATTTTAATGTATCTTTATAAATCTTACATTTATATTAGATATCATATTAACTTGAGGATATATGGAAAAGAAACAAACTGAGGTAAAATCCAAGTAATAAGATGATTAAAGAACATGAATCAATGTAACATGAGTGGTAATAGTAATCTTCATTATAACATAAGTGTAATATCATCATTAACATCACGAGGGAAACAATAGGCTTTGGAATGTAATTTCGAAATGCATAAAAATAAAATACAATGTCTTATTGTTCCAATAACAAACATAGTTTAAACCAATGTTAGCATCATGTTCATTCATAACATATGTGCATAATCATTATATATTCGTTGTGATAAAATGTAGCATCATATTCAGATATATTAAACATTCTATTTTTTGATACAAAAATATTTCCAAAGCATTGGATGAATATATAATTTCTGCACCACCACAAACATTGTAATAATTATATAATCATGAATGAAGAAACGGGCATATAAAAATCATATTTATGAAATAACCCACTGAAATCAACAGCTATAATAACGATTTCATAAGTTATGATTTCATGTGTCAATAAGGGGTTCCTAAATGAAAAAATGTAAAATCATATCTGGTATATAATCATTATTCATGATGAATAAACAACCTAAGAGAAGTCAAGATTGGTTTTTGGAAGAAGTGTTATTTTCGAAATTCTATATAATTTTCCTGTAACCATGTTTTAAACATGTATATTCTTGATAATAAAAATGGATGTATAATGAAATTGTATTTAACGATCATTAAATAATTATCTACAGAAAAAAAATTAGGATTGTGTTCTACACATACAATCAATACCCTTTAAAATCAAAAAATATTAATTAATTGAAAAATCAATAACCTCTTCAATATGAATTTTATTTAATATAATTTCTCTGAGTTATTTTATATAAATTTAATGAGTTATAACGTTCAATTTCATCATTTAGAGAGGAATTCTTTCTTGGTTTTGATGATAAGTTCACTTGTATATTATTGTGGTATTTCATTTAAAATTACAATATATATTAAAATGTGAAATTAAGTGTTATTAATGAAAATACCAAAGTCTATATTTTCCCACATTTCATTTTCTACTATTTTAGGATTATTCATTTGATAAAACATTAATGATTAATGATTAGCTTGTTTTTTACCCTATTCTATCCTCTACAATCAGGTTTCATTTTATTTAAATTTATGTCTATATATTAGTTCTAGATCATTAGAAAAGTTTTATATACATATTACATTATGGTATAACAATAATAATTATTTTCTGACAATCCTTTAAGGTGGTAATGAGAATAAAAAACACATCATCCACGAAGGCAGTGAACCGACATGTCACAGATGATGTTTTAATTTTTGGAAGAAGAGGATATGAGATGAGATTTGAGGATGGATATTATATTGACACAATTATATTATAGTATATATATGATACTGGTTTTATCATTCAACTTTTTTTGGGTAGGTTAGGACAATATAACAGTAGAAAAAAATTAAATGAGAAGGATTGGGGATTCTCTCTCTTGAATGTCTTCTCATTGAGAACCTACTCAAGGCACATGGGATTGGTTATTTGTTGCAAAAAATACTATTGTTTGTGTCAAATTGTTTTGGGAGGATAATTTTATATAATTTAGTAATTATAGAATGATTATAAGTTTTGAGGAAATGAGGTTTCTAGGCGTGGTATTTATTGTGTGATGAGAGATGTATTTGTGATTATTTAATTAATTTGATTATATTTTTTGATGAATACTATCAATAATGTAGATTCATATGACTAAATATAGTAAGTGTATTGGGATAGTTATAAGAAATGGGATATTACAGCCTGATTACATCCTCCATGATAAAAAATTAGTCTATTGTTAAATATAAAAAATTACTGTTTTTAAATATTCACAAAAAATTCAACTATTGAGAAAAAATTCCAAAAAAAACCCTATCTATAAATTGATGTATGGATCTAAAAAATGGAATCCATGTTATGAAAATAAAATTCAAAATATTTGAAATTTTATTTTAACATAAAACATTCATTTTTTTGGATAATATTGATTTTAATAATATAATTGATTTTATGATCCTTTGAAAAATAATTATGGCATCATAAAAATATCTTATAATTATAATATAATATAATTTCAATTTATAAATATAATTTTTTGAAAAAATATTATATTAAATTATTTTTTAATTAAAAATTTGTAAATAAAAATTTACATGTAAAAAAATACTCACACTTAATTTATCAATCTTTTAAAACATTGATTTAATCATACTATGATATAATTATGTCATATTATCATTTGTATGATACCTTAATTTTATTTAGAATTTCATATATTTGGTCACCATTCAAAGGACAAGATTACGATTCTTATTGGTTAGCTTACTATACCAATAGTTAGGTTATTATTGCAAAGATATTGTTTCCTTAATAACTCTAATAACATATTTTTTAATTATTAATCTATGATATTAATGTTATTATTGGGTTCTTTATGCGATTCAAGTGTTTTACAACAAAATTATAAAAAGATAAATTTTATTTATAAAATTTATGATTATTACATTATTCCACCCATATGAAATTTTGTACCCAAAATTTCTATTTTCATAATATCATGAAAAATGATGACTGTATTTATAGATCATTTATTCATATGGATCCCATTTTGGTTTCTTTATAATTATGGTTTATCCAAAGATCATTAACCTTGTGAGTGTTCTGGATTCATAGAACATTGTCTCTAATGTCAAAAATATTCGCCATTATCTCTTCATAAGAGATATCATCTTCAAAATGTATCACTTTTGAGATCAATATAGGTAAGTGATTTTGTAAATACCTCACTGGGAGAGATACATGGAAATCATCATGAACATGAAACAATATTTTTGGAAGTACAAGTTTATAGGATACTTCTCTAATGTGATCAGGTAACTCAAAGTGGCCAATGTACCTTGGCCTTTGCTTCCCTTTTATTCAAAATTGCCAACCTATTTTCCATTGTGATACAGGAAATAGAAATTTCTTTCCAACATCAAAATCCATTACCCTTTATGGTTTTGATCGTATATCATATACCGACTCTGAGTATATTTTATATGTAGTTGGATAAATTATACCATTATGGTAGTCTATTAAAGAATATCATGTCCTGATAGATTTTGATCCTCAAAATCATCCCAACGAGATTTAGTTCTACTTTAATTCACATTAAAATATTTATACATATCCATTTTAAGACTTGAGTGGATGATTTTGTCATATGATAACTCCATCAATGGGAGACATTGATCCCATCCTCCTTTGAATTTTCCCGATTAATCACTTAGCATGTTTTAGATCATATAAATAGTGATTTTTTATTGGATATCATGTTTAGTATGATAGGCCATGATGAAAATTAATTTTTCACTCAATTCATGTTGAATAATATCCCATTATTTAGATGTGAACATCTGATCATGATTAGATATGATCAAAAGTGGTACCCAATGTATCATTTCCACTTCCTTCACATATATCATAGAAATTTTTTATGTCAGAAATATTCCTGAATAGAAATGAAGTGGGTATTCATTGTGATTCAACTGACCGTAACCAATATCCCAATGATTCCTTTAGACATCTTGAGGAGAACCATGAAAAACTCCATAGTGATATTCTCCCATTTCGATGGGGTATAGGAAATGGTTTCATCATCTCATTGGAACATTTTCACTCTAATATATCTTACTAACATATAAAACATATTATGATATACTATTCAATATATTTCATTATCTTTACCCATTAGAAGTGACTTTGAATATCACAGTGCATCTTGGTACATCCATGTTGGTTAGAGAATTTTGAGCTATATGCATTTTCCAATTGATAATTCGTTCTTTTAGAGTATTATAGAACACAAATCCTCATTACATATCAAATCACACGATAATAATTGAAATATAATTCATGTAGCTTCCCTAACTTCACTGATTTCACCTAATTTTATACATTTTGATCATTTCATGTTTCCTCTTTGATCTTCTCTTTGATAGATGGTTGGGTAATAATTTGGGAAATATTTGATTTATTCTCTTCCATTATGATATTAAATCCTTCTTTAAAATATCAATAAATATAGGATCATTCTCAATTACAATTTTAAATATGGTAGTATGTAATTTTACCCTAACAAGATCATCTATGTAGTTTTTATATCCAATATGGTAACTAATAGAACAATCATAGTTAATGATTATCTCTAATAATCTTCAATTTGGTACATTGATCTCATTATGTGTGAATATATACTTTAGAATCATGTGATCGGTAGAAATTTAACACTTATTACCCTAGAAGTAGTTTACAATATTTTTAAGGAATAAAATAATTTCTAGCTCTAGATCATGTGTTTGCTAGTTCTTATCTTGGATTTATAATTGCTATGAGAAATTGGATATCACATTATAATTATGAATGAGTACACAAACCAATGTATTTCTTTATGTATCAATGTATATCATCAAAACCTCCCCATAATTTAGTAGTGTGAGTAATGGTGAAGTTTTCATCCTCTACTTTAGATTCATAATTAATTCCATAAAATATTCAATATAGACATACATAATCCCTTTCAATGATAACACAGTTAGGGTTATATAAAATCATGTGATGTTTCTCACAACACATTGGTAGTACCATTTTATAATAATAAAATTGTAGTGTTTCATGACACTAGTTGGTATGTTTTAATCATCAATTTCATTCTATTAAGAGACAATGTAAATTCCCTCATTCTTGATCGGATTTCCTATAAATGTGACCTACCACATCCAAAAGTAAAACTTACTGAACATAGCATACTATTTAGCCATCATTAATATACCCATATAAATACAAATAAGTTCATCATGTTCCTTATTACTCTTTGATTAAATAATAATATATTCAATAAACACAACCACAATATTTTCATGGTTGTTTCTAAAGACACTATTCATATAAGATAGTATTATATTGTAGTAATTAGTAAATCTAAAGAGTGTCTGTAGGGTCCTAAAAATTCTGTTAAGGGGAATAAATTCCCCCATAATCACATTGAAAAAGGAATCAATAACTTCTATAAGTTGTGAAGAGACTCAAATTGAGTTTCATTTAATTGAAAGAACTTGAAGGAATTAATGTTTTCCAATGGACCACATACCATCACAAGGAATGGTACACAAAGTAGATGGATTGTGAACTACGAGGTATGTGGGACGATCCACGAACCGATGGACCGCAAAACAATGGCTAGCGATAAAATAATGTTGTCAACCGCATCAACTGAAGGGGTTTTTCATAGAATAAAATCTTTGTATTGAGCCACAAACACCTCAGTTAACAGATTAAGTGGAAGAGTAGGGTTCCATGAACCATTATCATGAAGGAATGTCTCCACAAACCCCGGTTGACAGAGTGTTCCTCGGGTTCAAAAATTGATTTAATGGGCCTCCAAAAATAGTGTCACGTTGCCAGTAGATATGATTTCTATGATGATCTATAAAAGTAACACTGTTGAAGAAGAAAAGGGAGGTAGAGAGTAGATGGATAGAGTCAACGACTGTTAAGGAAATCATGAGGAAAACATAGTGGTAGCACTCTGGCTTCCATCTTGTTTCATCGACGAAGCATTAACCGCAAACCACATCCTCTACAGGTACAGCCGGCCACAAACCATAAAATGGGGGAATTGAATAATAATAATAATAGAACCTCAAACTGAATCGAAAAAATTTGAACCAAATACTTCTCACAGCTTAATTTCCAGTGAATGGTAATTCCCCTATCCCTCCTTCAATATGGTGACCTGCATAGTGTACCGCTCACTGTACTAAACCCAGCACTGCATCCCCAATCTGTTCGCTAATATAACCCAAAGCATCATGGTGAACCTTGTACCAAACTGATACACAGTTGGCGATACCCATGCCTTCATACAACAACGTTATATGAATGGCCCTCCTTCCCACATACCACTACTATATGTGGAGCCTTCCCCACCCCACAGAAGATACCAGTAAGTGAAATGGGGTCTTTTCTAGTATTGTTCCCTCAGGTTCCCACCGCACCCCTCTATTACCATCCATTTATCCAGAATCGCTCTGCTAACCAGTCATCTAGTTCTAGGTTAAGGCCTCCTACAAAGCCACTGGTTCCGTATTATCAAATTATTTGGTGAATCAGCGTGCCCAATTGATTCTACATACCCATTGTAAGGGGAGTTGCGATGGCCCTCCCAACAAAGGTTCAGGCATCAAGAATGCATGTAATGCTCCATTCCCATGGTAACTCGGACTCCAACCTTGGGATACTGATGTAAAACTCATTGTTCTGAATATTAGGGTTGATCAATTTCCTTTCCATTCAATAAGGTACAATGATTTGTCGAAGGGGTTATGTTTTCTCCCCCATTTTATGGGGGAAAAACTCTTCCCCTTTCCAAGACATGCTCTGGGCCCCTCCAACTGAGGAAAGTCCCCAATCATCTGAGGTAGGACCACATGAACTTTTATGACATTTCACATGGAATGAATCATTGCTCCAAACCCGCATGAATCGTTACTCAAGCCTCTTCCTCCATGGGCTCTCCCTCTCCCACCAACAGGGGAAGATGTCTGTGCATTTTTTAATATTTAAATTCCTCTTGTTTCTCAAACTGAGAATGAATCATGTGGGCTTAGAGGTTTTTGAGGATTAATGTATCTTCCCACTTTCTTAACTATGAAAACTATGATTCTTGACCAAATCCTGATACGTAGGACACCTACTAGAAGACCCAAGATAAAATGGGTTCCCATCCCTAAAGGGTCCACCCAATGATGCCCCCTCTAATGGGAAGCTCCCTTGTGTACACCCCAAAACTTTTGAACAATGAGAACTATTATTCATAACCAAATCAGGATATGTAGGATGCATACCATAAGGCCCAATAACAAATGGTTGTCCATCCATAAAGGTTACACCGAATCATGTCCCCTCAAATTGGAATCACCCATGCATAAACCCTGCACCTTCTGAACTATAAGAACTTTGAGTCCTAGTCAAATTAGGATATGTAGGATGCCTGAGAGAAGGCCTGAGCTCAAAATGGTGCCCTTCCAAAAGGGGAAACTCAATCATGTCCCTTCAAATGGGAATATTCTATATGTAATCCCCACATAATCCGAACTACATTGGTTCTAATTCCACTCTCGAGGATACATAAGAATCCCTCCATGTGGCCCTGATCCAAAAATCATGTCACCTTCCACCCCCTAGATAATGATAAACTTCATAGTGCCTTATAATAATTCTCAAATCAGTATCACCTCTGTAGCATCAAATATATGCATGATTATGATGATTTTTCAAACCAATGGTATCCCATGGACACCCTCATTTGGAATTATCTGAGGATTCAAGAACAAATGAAATTGAATTAAATCTATAAGGGAGTCCCATAACAGGAAAAAGTAATCCCCCAAAAGGGTGCAATGAGATTGAACTCCCATCTTCTCGTCCAATGATTCCTTAAGTGTCGTTTGTCATATCTTCAGATGATGAACTCATACCATTGGATAGAAAGTAATTGAATCCTTGATACTAGGGTCGTTATGCATTCTTGGATCCATGAATAAACCCATTTGAGACCATATGAGGAAGTTATATCTGATAAGGTCTGATTCATGAGTGCATAACCCCCACATAATCACCCAATGGGGAAAACAGTACCCCATAGGGTTAGTTCAACATTTTTTAATGGATAATGATTCTAAATGGGTTGAAACAAAGGAATGGTAATTTCAATGAGTGCCCATCTCTCTGGAAAATGGGATGGGTGATGATCCTTGTAGTACCATTTCACCACTAACCAAAAACAAACCGCCTCAGAGGCAGAAAAAAATTGTGAACCCGACGTGAATCCTTAACCAAGGTGGCAGTTATACCCACAATGATAGAAGTGAAAACGACAGTACATATCGAACCGTTTGTTCCACCATGGTCCACTAGAAAATTCACCACCTATAAGGCCAATCAAAAATGGTGAACCCAATTTTAATCCATAACCATGGTGGCGACCTTACCCCACACTAGACCCAAAGACCCACAGTAAAATAAAATGGGAATGGGACAAGATAAATCTTCAATTAAGCATTTTTTTTAAAGAAATGTTACACTGATGAAGTTTAGTGGAATTTATGTCATAAATGTAATTCAGGTTCCTGAAGAGTGACCTTCGATCCAAATGACATCCCCATGATCCATGAAGATTCACACATTAGTGATCACGTGGGTGGCATGGGCCTAAACAAATAGAATAACCCCATCCCCTTCCCAGTGTCTTCAACGTTGGGTTTCCAACATGAATATCAAAGAGTACCAATGAAATGGTACTCTCCACATGTTGGAGTCGGCAAGACAATCCCTCTAGAATACAAAGTTCTTACATCCAGTACTTCAACCGCTGCGAGTACCTCTACACAGGTCCTCCCCATTGGTTATCTAAAACTGTTTCGGAAGCCCATCCCTAAAACTAGAAAATGACTACCTCCCATACCTTATGGAGGCAGATGAAGTCAATACTGATGAATTCATCCCCGCTGCATAGGGGATTTACCCAAGAGCCCCTTCCCGAGCACGTCACAGCCAACATCGAATGGCTAGACCTCCTCCCACAAAGCAGGATCTTATTCAGAGGGCAATTGCTAGATTTCAGGTCCCCAGGACCCCGGGCAGCCATAACGGGAAAATAATATAGATCTAGGGACACAGTATCACCCAAGTTTTTTAGGAGTAGCTCTAGCGTACTAATGCGGCAGAGATCAACGGGCATTCACACAACTCTTCCCTCTCCACTCAAGCCCACCATGGAAATAGGGTAGAATAATATGAGATGATCCACATTTCTACATGTAATCATCGATACCGCCATGCAGCCTGAGAGGATAGCTACACCAAAATGAAGATATCTGAAGACGCCCATCTAGCCTACCATCAAAAAATGGAGGATACTAGCTATACAGAGGTACAAACACATGCTGACGCACTTCAAGCCTACCATCAAAATAGGGAAGCAACTAAATATACACAGGCACAAATAACTGCTGATGCCCAAGAATTCTGTCAACCATATAAGGCAACATCCATCTATATGCACGAAAAAATACACGCTGATTAATTTCAAGCCCACCATCCAAATAGGGTGTCAAGAAAATATGATCAGATTCAAATTCATGCTGATTCATAAAAATCCCGTGAGACAAATACAGCAGAAAACGAGCAGTTGAAAATCCCCGCTCATCTATATGAATACCTCTAATAAAATACTTGGGTAAATGATGATGACAATTAGAGACAGACTCGTTCATCGGTTCTAGCACAAAAGAACTGCAAATATCTACCAGAAAATCGTGGAGGGCGAGAACAAGCACAAACTCTGGCTCCAGCATCAGAATGGGCCTTCGTACCTGTTCCAGCCAAAGATGCATCTCAGCACATCCCGACCATTATGTAAGATCAGATGTCGATTTGAGACCATATCCTCTGAACATGCCAATATAACATTACATCGGCCAAAAAGTCGAGAAATCTGGACCACGACATGATTTTTTCAAACGGAAGGACTCACTCGCAAACTGAGTTAGTCACTTCAAAGTAGTTATGTATCCTTGCTCTAGTCCAGGAGGGTCGATAGAAATTTCCCATTACATACAGATAACCTGATTGGGAAAAAATACCTGTTCCAACTGGGGGATGATGACCTAATATGGTGGCTGCTCCAGGGCAAGCCTATATCCCAACAAAAACACAATTTTATTGTTGGCGTATTCCAAATAAATCACGGTACCCAACAAGATAGGGATGCATATATAAAGGCCATTACCAATAGAATATGGCACCGATTACCCACAAGAGAGCACACAAAAATGGAAATCGCCAAAGTCAACTGAAAAATGAAGAGCACATACATGATCCCATTCTGATGGAAGTTGGGTCTATTAATGACCTCAAACATATATCAACAATATATCATGACCCTTTCATTATATTTCCAAATAATGGAATTGATAGTAGCAGTTGCGAAGGTCCTCCCCGCAATGCTGCTAGCAAAAACTCTAAAGCACCTCCATTGATCACCCTCATGGGATTACTCCATAGGTCAAGAATGATCTATCATGAGAGGCTATCTGCAGATGAACATTGGGTTTTCCCTACCCTCATCCTGAAAATAAAATCGAATGAAGGTCCTCCCCATCTTGTGTTCCACCCTGATGGTCCTCCACAGGTTATTTTCTATAGATATGCTTTCTCCTGAAGTCGAACACCAAGTCACGATGGTCATCCTCACCACGATGGTAGTCATTATGAAGGCCCTCCATGCAATGATAGTTACTCTGAAGGTACTCCCCTCCATAACACCAAGCAAAGAGAAGGTCTTCCCTTCATTGTGGTTGTCCCTGATGGTCCTCCCTAGGATGTACACTACATAAATTCTCCCTATAGCCAGATTCAGTTTATGATTGTTGTCCTCTCCATGATGATGTTCATTGAGAAGGACCTACCTACAATTACAGTTTTTGTGAATTTCCTCCCCAGGGTACATGTTATTTGGAATATTCTTGTAGTTGGGAATCAAGTTTCTATGTAATTCTTCACCATCGCAACACCACTTGAAAAGGTCCCCCTCTTAACCAAAATACATGCTGTCAAGAAGGTCCTATCCATTCTATAAAAAATATGAGAAAGCCCTTATATGTAGAGGCAATCGATATGGATTCAGACACATCAGACCCAACATCTATAACGACTGATAATCTTTCTCAACTAGATGATGGCCCGAAGCCACTCTCATCTTTTGAGCCACCCCCGCAGCATCCGCAAATTGATAAGGCTGCAACCATCCCTATTACTCGCAATGAAATCATCATGAAGCCGTCGAGCTGAGCATATCATGTAGTGACTCCTATAAAATAACAGCCCCATGATATGTTTCTCGTGAAAAAACAACTAGAAATGGATAATATACTGGTGATGTACTGGACTACGACCAATTCTATGTTTTACTAACTATTGGAATTTCCCGTGGAATGGTTGCATGAAATTATCCTAAATATATAGTCAACTCATAGTGAGATGAAAGAAACATTATTACCATATGAAAGGTATGCAGACGATGTCTTCAAAATAGGGGAGCATATTTGTTGATATACTTGGATGCCCACTTATCCGCTAGGCAACCACAATCAGAAAGAAAAAATCCTTGAACTGGCTTTCCTCCATGTAATGCATAAATTGTGTCGCCTCATTGACAATGACCCATCTGTAGTTCACAATTAGGGGAGGGGAGAACATGGAGCTTTACACATTACCCCAGGACCTATCTAGTAGGCCCCATTGGAAATAAAATCTTATATTGTCATCACCCAGAGGAAACAACCAAATGAAGAACCAGATCAGGAATGCTAGAATACTCAACAAAACTAACCTGGAGTAAGTATCAAAAGTATCAGGGCTGAAGTGATCATTCCATTAAAACTTTTCTGATTCAGGTGACTAGGAACATCTAGTAGGCTTCCCACCTATGGGATTCCTACTAGAAAGAAGTGCTCATATGTTCAAAATACCATACATTCCATGTAGACCCTATGACATACTCGACTTACACCTATGCGGGTGTATGTGTAATTGAACAAGTGTAAATAGTGGAAACCACCACCACGATATGGGAACAACCCATACCCATAGGTCTAGGGGTATTTTTAAATAAAAATTCCCCCATAAGACAAAAAAAATCTACATTGTAGCGCATCGATAGGAGAATGGGAACAACCCCAGTCCATAGGGCATGTGGAATTTTTACCTCAAATCCCTACATGGTGGACGTCTGTCTTCCACCTTCTATAAAGAAATATGGATAGAAGAGATACCCATTCCACCCCTTCTCGTGGTCTGCAACATCTGAGACAATGGAAAGATACAAAGTCAGTCCAAGGATCATTTATGGTCAATCTTCTTCATGATTCCCAAATAATACCACACAATGGATGGATAATGTCCAACAAAGGGTGCATGAATCCTACTTACCATTCTTAACCGTGTACACCACCCCTAATGTGTTATGCCTCAGTGAATCTGGTGAGATTAAACCCCATATATTTCACATGAAATTACGCTGGGGTAGAATATGCAATGGAATATGGTTTCATTCTAGAGGCATTCCACACCGAGCCTGATGGTGTGCATACTCGGTACCATAGGGAAGTTCTAAATCTGGGTTCCCCTCAATAAATCCAATATTACGTCCCCTGCGAAACTCCAACAATGTGGGAAATAAATCCAAGCTCGCCGATGAACCACCTACTCCTCCCCATGAGATTGTGTCTTACACACTTGAAGAAAGTTTCACTAAGAAGGAGGATGAAATGAAAGAGATCAGTTGAATTAATGTGAAGATATTTCTAGGGAGTTATCTCACTAGATCTGTTCCCTCAGAAAAATGTCAGCAGGTGCTCCATGAAAAGGTGATAATACTATTGGAAATCATTTCAATGAATGAAGCCTTGTTCAGTGGGTCATTCAACTAGGACCTAGATAGACATCATGAATTCCCCCCATTGGGAAGGTAGTCAGAATATACCTAGGTAAACACACAAATGATGCCCTCGGATAGGCATGAACCCCATATTATAGTTGTGTTGGCACACCCAATCATGTGTCCTTCCACACCAACTCATGCGTAGTCCTTTCAAGATATGCATCAAGGGCTCTTACACACTATTGATCAGCTATCAGCCTGAGTAGAATCCATGGATGGGTGGTGCACTCTGATACAACTCGAGCGCAAACCCTACCCCATGTGGGTGAGCAATACAACACCACCAGCAAACATCAAAACCCCTATATCACTAAAATTCAATGGATTGGGGGACCCATAACATCATTTTATTCAATATTCCTCTTACTGTGACCCCATGATGGGAACTCTAGTGCAGCAAGAAGGTGTAAAAATCAAGTTCTGTGTACGAACCCTATAGGGATTGTCATTCGTATGGTTAATAGCATACCATCAAATTCAATCATAGGCTTGGAGGATCTCTAGTGATAGTTTTTCATCCAATTCAGTTGGACACATCTCAAGACGATGGTCATTGATCTCATGAATTACAAGTAGAAAGATAATGAGAGAGTCATATACATCATTTCCAGATAAAAAGGTCTGACATATTACCTAAACTGGCCACTCCCCCAGGATGAGATGCTCTCCATGTGCATAGATAACCTTCAGGTTGAATTGCGAATGCTGCTCATCCTGGTGAAGTATGCCAGTGTTCTTAGAGAATTCTCAACCATTGGAAAAAGGATATAAGAATCCATGAAAATGATTAATCTTATGTCCCAATTAGCCCCACCAGCCCCTAGGAAAAGAATGAGAAAATATGAAGTAGCTTCTATCATGCTTAAGATACCACCGGTACTAGCCCCAATTGAAATCCCCCACCCCACCGAACGATGCATGACCCCCTGGGCACCAACAGACACCCCCACCTTGGCATGATGAGCAACTTGGTGGTAAAAGAAATTAGTTATATGAATGTAGAAATAAATATTATTCCTTATGAGACGACCAGATCTACGACTATTTCATTACAGCCATGAATTGCAATCTGGTCCAGTTGGCTGATCCAAAGAGATCTACTGAAGTGGGTCACTACAACCATCCAAATTATGGTTCGTATCACTGTATACTAGGATACACCATCCATGAATACTTGTTTTAAAGGATATCAAGAAAAATATTATGGAATCTAGGCAAGTCAAGTTGGATTCACCGCCAGAACAAGTGCCATATATTTCCACCACCGACTCAAGAGTGGAAGAATAATGGGATATAGTCCCTAGTAAGAAGGAGAAAAATATTGACAACTGGATGACCTCTAAGACCATCAATCGATCCCACAAAAACCTCTAGGTTTAGTAGAATCAACTTATTGTTCCACCCTAAGAAACTAATACAACACACTAATCCCCCTCGGACCCATGGTCCTCTAAAGACTAGAATGGAGGAATGAATGAGCCAAAAGATGATTCGGTACAAAAGACAAAGACAATGTTGACACTTTTAGACTTCTTTCCAATAGACTTGGTTCAATGGTAACCGACCTGCCAAATGGTACAACGGGAACCACCCTGGCAAACAATACAACAAGCACAACCTCGCCAAATGGAACCATCAAGAAGGAGGCAGTCAGACATGAGAATGATCAGATCAATAATTGATAATCATCTCCATTAATGTCATTCACATGAAGGAACCCTTATTTGATAAAGAATATTGCCACAAACCGGAATTACTCACACCCAAATAGAGAGCTAGAGGAAGTGGTCGTAGAGGCCGGAGGATTCCAATAAGGCATGATTGTGGTAGGAGTCTAATTCCCAGGAACACCAAAATTCAAACCATTAACAAGACATAAAATCATATAAGGACCCTCCAGTAGACTCAATGAGAACCGTAATACTCCTCTAACAATTTAGAAGAAATCATAGCCTAGTTGTCTTGGAGTATCCATCAGGGGGATAAAAAGTGTTGAACCATCCATGGTATACAAGAAGGCCAATCTGGACAAACTTGGAAAGGACTGCAGCACTGCCAACCTCTGCTATAGAGGCCATACAATCTACATCCAATTCCCAAACACATAATGTTTTTGTTAAATATAATCCCCATGCTTGGAACCACTGACCTTTAGAGAAGAATTGTGAAATTTTAGTACATATGGTTTTACTACCAGTGAAGCTATCATTACGAGATGCATTGATTTTTTCCATACATCATAGGAAGGAACTCATCAAAGCCTAACTAAGTCCCCAAGAGTTAGATGCTGAAATAGTAGCGGAATAAGTATATCGAATGGATACCTATCCTGATGAATGTAACGTCATTATCTCCTTCATAGACTGGGATGAAGAATCTATCTTCCAAGGGAACATCAAACTCTTATATTTGTTCAGCTAGATATATGGAATTGATTTTCAACTAATCTTAATCAACAACAGATCTGTAGATAACCTCCTCTTACTGAGAACACTTCATCAAATGGGATATACTAAAGAGAGCATGACACCTTAAACTATAACACTGTTGGGATACGAAAAAAGAGCGAAGAAGCCATTGGAACAAATCATGTATAAAACATGGCTCTGATATCTCATATGAAATTCTGAGTTCATGTTGGTGTGGAAATGTACAACCTTAAATGTTTTATTAGGGATTCCTTGGATACATCAGCATGCTACAATTCCATCATCATACCCTGAGTGCATTAAATATTTTACTAAGGGAAATAATGGGACATTGTATGATGATAAATCCCTGTTTGAGTTTTGTGAGTTTTATTACATCGAGGTAGGGTTCTACGAGATGAAATAAAAACTTATTTCATCCAATGATGTTGATTGGGTCAATTTCCTGAATGGCTTGGAGAAGGCTCTCACTGACCCCTTCCCGCAGCTTGGGGAGGAGTACGTACTACCCATCAACCATGTTGAATGAGTAATTACAAGCCTGGACGTAGACTCAATTGTTTTTGTGGTTTCTACTATGGAAACCATGTCCAAAGACATGAAAGAGCAGGCTGACTCACATGTTGTCAGGAATAGCACTATCAAAGATACTCTATGCCCATCCTTAGGACATCAAGAAACCATAGCATCACAAACACAGGGAAAAGTTGATTTATCGTATAATATTGGAGAAGTAATCTCGAAAGTAATTTCTCCATAATAAGGGGAAGGTGATGAAAATGAAGAAGAAGAAGAAGAAAAATACCTCAACGATGCCCCTCCTGCATTTGAAAAATGTGTTTCCACCAACATCGATGAACATAAAAAGATAAATCTAGGAACATAAAATGACTTTTGGCCCACTTTAATTTGTTTAGACATGCCTATTGAGGAACTGGAGGCTTATTCCTCCTTTATAATTATAAATTGAGATGTGTTTTCATGGAATTACATAGAGATTCTATGTATTAATCCTGATGTTTCCACCCATCATCTGAGCAACCAGAAGATCACAAAGGGTTTTAACAAAAAGATATAATGACCCACCCAAAGAATGATACCAAAATAAAGGCAGAATATGAAAAATTGATCAATGAAAAATTCATACTAGATGTCCAATATCCGACATGTCTTGCAAACACAGTCCTTGTCAAAAGGAAGAATGAACAGATTAGAGTCTGGATTAACATCATGGACTTTAATCGGCATTTCCCAAAAGAATACTTCTCTATCCCGATCACAAATTTGTTGATTGATGAAATAGCCAGATATAAATCCCTCTTTTTCATATATGGGTTTTCATTATACAATCTAATCCATATGGCTCAAGGATAAGAAGAAGCTACCTCTCATCGGTACCCCTACGTATGGTTTTTTTATAAAGTGATTCCTACTGGTCTAAAGAATTCCAGCGCTACATATCAGTGCACCATGCATCATTTCATAATGATTTTTTGGGAAAATACATCGAGTGTTAGGTCTATGACTTTGTGGTGAAGTCATGACAATATTCGATCCACCTGGCCAACCTTGAAACCGTCTTCAACAAATTGAGTCATCACATCTTAAATATCAATCCCCTGAATTTATCTTTTCTCATTACCTTGAGAAAATTTCTAAGCACCATCATACACCATCGTGGAATCGAAGTTGAACATAAGAATACGAATGAAATTCTTGGCAGGTCCAAACCTCATAACCTCATCGAGATGAGAGGTCTCCATGGGCACCTCACCAATAAATGATGCTTCATAGTCAACCTTGTAGGAAAATCGTTACCTTTAAAAAAGTTCATGAAGAAAGGAATTACATATGAATGGGAGAATGATTATCAAGAAGCATTTTACATCCTCAAAATATATCTCAAATGAACGACAGTGATCGTCCTTCTAGCTGAGGGGATACCACTCATTTTATATGTGGATACACTAGAATGGTCATTTGGCGCCTTCCTCATGCATAAAAATGATTCCTGATAGTGATAAAATCCTCTACTAAATCAATTGGACAATGATTGATGCAGAAAATTGGTATTCGAAGATTGAAAAAATGGCTTAGCCTTAATCATCATAGTTTAGAAGCTAAGGCAATACCTTTAGCACCATGATGTCCACCTGGTCTCTCGGTACAACCCGATCATGTATATCCTCGACCATCCAATTCTAAATAGTTACTTATCATGATGGGACGTCACCCTATAACTATTTGGAATACAGTACGTTCCCTATAAGGCCATCAAATTCTAGGTATTGGGAGAATTTATGACTGATCACCCCTTGGAAGAAACAACCCCATTGGATACCGAACTTCCTGATGAAGAAGTGTTTTTAGTCCAGTTGAACCCCCAGATGTGGGAAATTTACTTTGATGGTGCTTCCCAATGATGGATAGGGAAAAATGAGGATCCCAAGCTCAACAAAGTGGGGCGGGGTTTCATACTCGTATCTATATAAATGTCCATCTTCCCTTACTCTTTCATTCTTTCAGAGGGGTGCACAAACAATGAAGCTGAGTATTAGGCCCTCATTGCCAGCCTGTAATTGGTAATCATGTTTCAATCCAAATACCTTGAAATAATGGTTGATTCATAGCTACTCATCAAATAGTTCAATTAAGACAATGATATCATGAAAAATGTATTGGTTCCCTTGTTGATCCATGTTCGAGCACTAATTAAATAATTTCCATGAGAACCAACATTTGACTCTTGTCCCCCAATCACAGAATTCTCAATCAGACACATTGTAAAATGCACCGACAACCATGGTCGACCCCAACCAGGATGAAACAATCATTAGAATTTATCACTGTTAGATGGTTATTCCATTCATCAAGAGAAATACAAAGGAAATCAATGAAATTATTCCCTTTCTTGAGCCTACATGGTCACACTACTGGTTTGATGACACCCTTAAGAAATTAACTTCGGTATGGGGAAATCCCACCAGTTAGGGATGAATGGGAGTAGTTTTGAATATGGGAAGTTAATTTTTCCCTGTACAATGGGGTGAACCAAGAGAATGTTCTCTTCAAACTAAGCCATAACAAAGTCCTTTTTATGTGCATTTATGGAGAATAGATTGATTCCAACATGAAAGAAATGCACGCCAGATCATGTGGAGTACACCAATAAGAAACCAAGTTGTCTCACCAAATCCATAGGTTGGGGTATTACGGGTCCACCATGAAACAAAATTGTTCAATATTCACTAACAAGTGTCATTTTTTCATGTTCATTCTAATTTCATACAACACTCTCCAGTTTTACTTCATGCGGCTAAATACTCTTGGTCATTCATTTCATGGGGGATGGATGTTGTGGGACTATGTCCTCTGGCTACAGATAGGGAATTCAATTTTATACTCATATCAACAAACTTCTTTACTAATTTGGGTGAAGCCACACCCCTTAATTATGTGGAGGTTAAAAACATCATCTTCTTTTTAATGTCCAACTTCATGACCAGATTTAGTGTCCCCCATACAATATTGACGGAAAACGGCACCATCTTCTGCTCTGATGAGCTGGATAAGCTGTACCAGGAATATGTTATCAAGGCCAACCGATTATCCCACTACCATGCGGAAGCTAATGGGAAGATATTGGATTTCGACAAGTCCCTCTTTAACATACATCTGAAGATGTTCGACAAGGATAATAAATCTATCCAGACAAGCCCCTTCATTCATTGTGGGATTACTAGACCACAACCCTCAACGCCACTTAGGCAAGCCCGTACTCACTAGTATATGGGTAAGAGGCAGTTTTATGTATCTAAATACTAGTTTCTTCACTTTTTGTGGTCATTTGCGATAAACATTCAATGTAAGAGCATTACTAGAGATGGTTTTATGAATTGGAGTAGTTAGATGAAAAAATCCAGCACACACTGCACCATTTAGAAATATACCAAAATAGGATTGCATGATCCATCAACGAATAGGTTTTCCTTCAATCATTCATTGAAGGATAAATGGTGTTATTCTTTAGAACCCTGATGATACATGAAAAGAATCCCCCAAACCATTATCTGAATTGGGAAATACCATATGTCATACAACGTGCCAATTTCAATGGTGCATACTCTCTGATATCAATGGACAGAGAGCTCATCACAGCTCCGACAAATGTGATGTTCTTGAAGAAATACATTCCATAAAAATTACCCTATGTGTTGTTCCAAACTCAATGTCCCTAAACAATGAGTTATATCACCCATGGGAATAGATTTGATAACAAAGGCCTCAAACTATGAGTATAATAAAAAAGTCCACCAAGGTAAATGTTTGGGCTCTAAGACCTCAAATTTAGAGTAAAAAAATTCCCCACATATCATGGTCCAAACTCAAAGACCTTAAACAATGAGTCATAAAATACTCCCATTTTATGGTCCAAACTCTAAGATGATAAACTATGAATCATATTACTTTTAACATGAAATTATACTATAACGAACATGTCCTCTCCATTAGATGTTAAACTACATAGCGTAAAACATCCAAATTGAATGACAATAAGCCGCATGATCCTTCATAGAACTATGGGTGTATTTATTCATTCTATTGAAAGATACGTAGAGACACCTCGATAATCAATCCTGGCCTAGACCCCATAAATTAAAAAATGCATCCATCATTACCATTATATACACAGATTCATAATAGTGATCCTTATCACTCCTTGTTTCTCACCTCGAGTACCACTCCCTTGAGATTAGGAATGGTGATAGAGATTCTCTTATGAAGGTCAACTATGGGGTAACCTGGAAGACCTGAAAATCATTATGGGTGTAATGAATGTTTCCCTACCATTTGGACCAACCTGAAGCAGTACGGGGTTCACACAGAACTACATACGGCTTGATTCCCACCGTTTCAGGATACATATTTACATGTCGATCATAAATCCTATCCCAACCCCCTTGATGAATAATGAAAATGACCCCATAATTTTCTATATTGCCTTAAAATTGTGAAGGATACTCTATAAACTGAATGTGTTTCTCACATTAAGTATAACTCATGTGATCTTAATATCAGTGGTATGGATTCTCTTAAAAAATAAAATCATAGTGGAGTATAGTAGGCCGGGAATTTGTATCATGTAAAACCAAAATTCCCTCAAGTTCCCTAAAAACATAAAACAAACCTTTATAGAGAACATTCAGAACTACATGTGGCTTGATTCAGACTCTCACATGATATGTAGTGACGCTTGGATTTGACATCCTAGACCTACCAATAGAAAAAAAATTCCCATTTCCCCCATGCATGGTTCTGACCTATGTGGATGCTCCAAGAAGGTCATGATTAATCATGGTTTGGGTATTCCACATTTTCTGGCACACATTTCCCATTTTTTACACTCCATACCTCAGGAAAAATTAGATCCTCATAATCATCATTGGCCATTAGAGGAAAAAGGCTTGTGTCCTACAGACACCATTGATTGACTATTCACATCATACCCTAGTGGATCTGCATATGTCACCCACAAAAATGGCCTTCAATCAAAGGAAAATTTATCCCTTTGAGAGTCCTCTCCTACCTCATTATGCCCAATGGATTTCAATCCACATTTCAACCCTCCAGATTCAAGTCACCCTTAGGACTATGGTTGACAAATTCAATCATCACTCATGTCTATGGAAAAACAAAACACCCAAATTGTGATTAACCTATAACTTTAGAAGACCATTAAAAAGGAAAAAATCGTTCTCACCACATGACGATAATCTGCACGACAAAAACATCGTCACCACACATCGTTAAAATGCATGGCCAAAACTGCCCTCATCGCATGATGTTAAACAACAATACCAAATTTGTCTTCCCCAAACGACATTAAAATGTGATGACAAAATAATCCGCACCCCATGATGTTAAACTGAAATCCGAAAATTGTCCCAACCGAATGACGATAAACTGCAAGGCCATAATCATCCTCACTATACCAGACTAAACACAAAGGCAATGTCATTATCTATGTGATGTTAATTTATTGGGTATACTAATGATAGAATGCATACCTCACCCTGCGTATGGGTCCGATCTACGTAAGGGACACTATTCCATGAGTAAGTTGCAGCACAAATGTCCTGTTATTCCACTACCATATTCCAAACTCTTTTCTTTAAGTGCTCCTAAATCTCCATAACCATCTATGGCCTTCTGGGATGGAAAGATAGTTCCATTCATACATCTTTAATTGATTATCCATATCATGCCTTAGTGTCTCTACATACATCTCCCACAAAAATGGCCATCAATCAAAGGAAAATTCATCTCCAAAATAATCCTCTTTTATCTTATTACACCCAACAACTTCCAAGACTCAATCCATCCCTCCTAATTCAAGGGACCTCATAGTAATGTTTTTCATTTTACTCCTTTAAATCATCCTAGATATATCGGAACATATGTTCCCAGTTCACCTCTACTCACTTTTGAGGTTTCTAAAAGATAGCCTATCTACATGCACGACGATGATCCGCGTGTGAAAGAAGAGTTCTCCCACTCATTTTTGGGTTTCCCTAAAGAAGTTTAGCTAAAAAGTCAACTTTGTTTATTAGGGGAACCCTCTGGTCGAAGGTCACACACCATATTTAGAAGGATACCAATCTCCATAATCCTCAAAGGCCATCAGATTTGGATGTCCAGTGTCATGTGATCACCTTTTCTTGACTATGAAAATCATTACATTGTGGATCAGCATATGTAAACCACAAAAATGGACATCAATCATTGAAAAATTCATCCCTAGGAAATTTCTTTCCATCCTTCATATGCTCAAATGACATTCACTTATTATCCCACCCCTAGATTTGGAAAACTCCTAGATGGAGACTTATGTACATCTTTTATTCTTGGAGCCTTTGACATAAAATGAAAAGGGTGACTTTTATTTGAACTGAACACCTACCATCTATCCCACTATCCAGTAAAAAATGTTCGGGAAGAATTTCCCACTCATGGCCTACGTGAATGTTCCTAATGTTTTCAAACAACACTACCCAAGCCAGCTACTATAATGTCTCCCAACCACAGCATAATTCCAAAAAGTGGAAAATCTGACCATGTCATTGGGAATAGAAGGACAATGTCATGGGGATGCCTTTGATTGATTATGCTCATCATGAAATTGTGGATCTACATATGTCTCTCGAAAAAATGGCCTCCAATCAAGTAAAATTCATCTATAAGAGTGTCCTTTCCTGCCTATGTACGCTTAAAGCCGCTTCTGAGCCTCATGCCTGTCTAGAATCCAGAAATATAGGGTAAAGAAAAATACCTAACCCATGTGTGAAGGATTCTAGAATATTCCCATCAAATGGTACCGAGTCGGGGCCTTACCATGTTAAATTTGGTCACTTTGGTTCTACCTAAAACATCATTATTATCTTTTATTAATAGTACTGTAATCTACCAGTAAAAATAGAAGAGAGAGGTTATGCCTGCTAGAGAGAAAATCCACCGAAGGAACATCTGGGTAAAAGTTGAGTGTCGGTTCGCTAAAAAAACTCACTAAGCCATAAAAAAGTTCAAAAACATGGTAGGTCAGAAACCCACAAAGGGAAGCCTATGTAAAATCCATGTTATTCTCTCTATGCATGTGCTAAGGATGCCATGGAAAAAATTAGCATAATAATGAAAAAGAAATAAAAACTCGTGAGGTATTCCATAACACCTCATAAATAGTCGAAAGATAGTCACTGAGTCCAATGGATCAAGAAAAAAATAGAGCTCGATTTGGTCATCTATGTTTACTAATATCTACTCATGTTTTATAGTAATAAGTTGTTTGAAATGAAGCTAACAAAAAGAGACAAAGAGAAGATATTTAAAATCCAAATATGCATCATCGGGTATAGAACAAATAACGGAATATCTCTAATTTAGAGTCTCTTAAGAGTAAAAGTGTGTGGGGGGGTGTACATGCTATAATTTGTTACAAAACTACAATAGGGCCCGTTCTCCATTTCCAAAAGGATGGTGAGTGATTTCTGCGGGCTATCAATGGTGGGTTCCAAATAAATTATTCACTCTTTTTCGACTTTAACCATCACACATACCCTCTTGAGGATAACTTCAATCCCCAAAACTTTTTCTAGAGGACTTAATAATTAGCATGCGAAGGGGTCAGCTGCTCCCCCAACCTGGCTGTATGGGCTTCGTACTCCTACAACTCCTCATCTTGAGCTGCCACCAAATCACAAGCCTTCACCTCCTCAATCGTAAGATGATAAAATTTTTCCAAAATATCTCAGAAGGTTTCCATATGGTGATGGGAAGAATTAAACCTAGCCATCCTTTCGTCATAGGAGGTGAGGTATTATCAAGAAATGATCATTTGGTAAATACAGATGTAAAGGTGATAATAATCAAAGACATCATAACTGACCTCAGTAAATAATCACAGGAAATTATCAACCTCATTGGTGGAATTGGTATGGGGAGTCTCTGTGGAAAGAGAACGTAACTGGAAACATGCCTTTTGGCGCACAACCTAGTGTCTAGAGACGACACTAACAATTTGATCCTCCCATGATGCCACATGTTTGTAAGAGGGAAGTGTCACCATAGGAGTATAGAGGGACCTATGGATAGTCACCCAAGGTAGGATACTCTCTTTTCTCGTAGATGGCCCAACCACTAGATCATGATGCAGAGGACTAACTACGGCCTCCGAGATGATTGATGATGCTCAAATGGCGTCATACTCATTATGATATTTTCCAATGTCTGCAGGATGGGGGTAGACTAGATCTCTACCCACCAAAATGGGTTGTACTGATGAAACCCCTCCCAGATTCTGTTGAAGGTGGATTGAGCACCTTCTAACCATGAGAGCATGAGAACGATTTGTATCCATCTTGGTTGCTAAAGGGATGGAAGTAGAAGGCCTGGATGTTTCTCCTCTCACATTGAAAGGAATTTTTGGTGTTGTTTTTGGGAAGGAATGAGACAATAAATGGTTAATAGTTTAGGTACCCACCAAATTGGTTCTTTTAGCATCCCCACAAGGTAACAATCAACCCATAGTTGGGCATACTGCAGTGAATGGAAGGTGTGCCCCGTTGTGCTATGAAAAATAACCTCTCTAGAATCACCTTCATGCATCATCATAAAACACAATTGATGAAGAACCATAGGATGAGATTCTCCCCATAGTCGAACTACCAGATGCAACACCATCTATTGAAGGCATCCAGACGACCTGAAAACTGGTAGTGGATGTATCATTCACAAATAACTACTTGGTCTACAAGGGTGGTAAGCATCCCATAATGAAAATTGATGAGGAATGAACATTCCTCCAAAGAATTGACTGTGCCACCTCTCAATGATCGAAGAGGTGTAGGATTTGGTGAAAATATGAAACGAGAGGCGTCATTCAACATCCCGAACCCATAGGTAATAGAATGTGTCTGAGGAAGAACAATAGAGTTGCTGAGAATAGCCAGGTAAAAGTTAGAATCGGGACCCCATACAGTATGTAGATATTCATAAAATGGGAAGTGATCCATCATATACCCGTACAAGAATTGGAATGGTCCACTGAGATGATTAAATGATATTCTTTTCGGAATATTTCCTAACACTTCATAATGATTGGAAAGGGTTGGAAAGGGAAAAATTAATGGGTTGACCATCTTCCAGCATGGTTTCCATCAACAAAGAGAAGGCCCAAACCCTAATGTATACGACACGGTATAGGAAGATCCATCCACTTAAGAACATGGAGAACAAAGTAGGTAGCCTAAGCATAGGTGAAATGTTGGGCCAAATCTCATATCCCCATGTGAGATACTGCCTTATTTCAAGGGTAGAACAATATGACCCTAGAGTTTGGATTGGAATGATAGGTTGGGTGAGTTCGATTACATCACACCTTCGGCTTAGGCACGTTCATCTGGAAGAATAAACTTATCCACTCTTCTAATGGGATGAGGGAACGATCATCGAGGGGATGATCCCGTGATCCTGCTACCATCAATAGAAAACTAATTATCAAAGGAGACATGTGATCAGTGTCATTCCATGTGGAAGCTTCTGGGAGAAACTCATCATACATATCTCCAAGGATTGGGAGACCTCCATGCCATGAGATGTCCCAAAGACTGATCCCCACAACTCTATGTAGTAGATAAATGCTGATGGTACCTGAACAACATCTTCTCAAAATGTCCAAAAGGATTTTGCATGGATATAATATTAAAAAATAACAAACCTAGGTTTCTTGGTGCAAGCCCCCCCCCCCCCACCTCCAACTTGTCAGGGGACTCCAGACATGTTTTATGCACCGAGAATGCCTAATCCCACTTATCAAAGAAACATCCACCGACCCAAAAATCCCATTAGGGGCTCCACACTCCACTTAAACTTTATCGATATTTGTTGATAATGGATGTCTATTCTTAGATGTCAAGTCTTAGGACACCACTGTGGCACCCATGGTTGCCTTGAGTCCATCCTGTAACTCACAATATGAAAATTTTGCCCTGAATAAGAGAAGAGATGACATCACCAGTGGGGAAAATTTTGGAATGATCATGATCTTCTGCTACATATAAATGGATAGAAGGGATGTCATGGTTAGGTAATGACAAATTCACATTAAGGGGGAGACTGAAGATGTAAAGTGGAAAATATATGGACATCGGTTAATCTAGAAGCTATTGCGTCATGAAGTTCGTTAGAATGCTATCACGGGTAATGATGTGGGTGGGATGATTATCATCATTATTGCTCGCCATAGCGGCCTTAGTTTTAATCTATTTTACCAAAACCTATGAATCAGCCATTGTAACCTAAATAAGAAGATCCAATAGCTGATGAGAAGTTAGTCTGATAAGAATTTATTGGAAAAAGATTTGGATAAAATGGATAAATGACTTAAAACATGTCATCAAAACGATCCACATACTCTTCCAAAAAGTGGTACACGGAAAGATAGTTTCATGTACCACATAACAGATGGAGCTACTCTAGCTACAACTATGGTACGCGAATAATATTCACCACGTACGACCATGATATGTAGAATGACTTCCAGGAAAATTCATGCCAACCATTGGCCAACGAATAGACTGGTTCGTGGAATGTAGAAACCCTTAACCTAGGCCTCAGTTAAGTTTTCATTAAGAAGTTTTGGATTAAATTTTTATGTCTGTATTAATATTTATTGAGGTTTGGTTTGAAGATTCATGTTCAATATGTGAAAAGGTTATCCATGTTGAATTCTTCCACATGGAGCACAGATTTTAGGTTTTAAATTTCGACAGTCTTGTTCGCAGAAATCAAAATGTGGTACGTGGATGAAAAAATGGCAAGGAAATTGGTCTGTGAAACATACAGAGCCATTCATGAATGCAGGTTTCGCAAGATGCATGGTACTCAAAAGTGGTGGAGGCTAGAATACTAAGAGAATTGTTTCTCCACAAAAAACTGTAGAAGTCAAATGACATGGTAGCCTATTTATAGGTCTGGTCCCCTCTTACCAGTTCTTCATATTCTACCATAAACCATTTCAGTTCAGGACTACTTCAATATCTGAATAGTCCACTTTTTGTTCTGAACGGACAACATTCCATGTAGGGGCATTTATAGGGTCATGTAAATTCATCCAAGGAGATGAAATACAACAGTAATCACATTTCAGATGAAATAAAGAAATTATATAAGTTTATCAAGGCAATGTGACTCAAATTGAGTTTCATTTCATTGAAGGAAATTGAAGGAATTAATATTTTCAAATGTCATGTGGACCATCATTGTGAAAGTTATATGAAAAAAATTGTTTTTGAACCACCATGTATGTGGTATGGTCCGTAAAACTCTAACCCTCGAAACGATGGACAACAAGCAGGGCAAACCATAAACAACATCAAATGAAGGAGTTCTGTGTGGATGACCAACTGCATACCAGATCATGAACCCCTCAGTTCACGAATTAAGCAAATGAATGGGGTTCTAGAAACCATTATCGCGAACCAAAGTCTCTCTGAACCCCAGTTGACTAATTCTCCCACGGGTTAGAAAATAGTTTCAATGGGAATACGCAAAGAGTGTCGTGTACCCAGTATATATGATTTCTATGATGCTATATAAAAGGATCACAATAGAAGAAGAAAAGGGAGGTTGAAAGTTGAAGGATATAGGGAAGGAAGGGGGATGAATGCCTATGTAAAAATCAATGGTTGCATGCCAGATTCGGTCTCGTTTCATCAGCGAAGCAATAACATCGAACTACTTCTTCATGCAGGTACACACGGCCACGAACCATAAAATAGGGGAATTGAATAATAATAATAATATAACCATGAACCCATCCATTAAACTATAACCAAAAGACTTCTAAAGGATCTATTTCAAGTGAATGGTAATTCCCCTAACTCCCTTCAATATGGTTCTATTCATAACATACCACTACGTGGAATGAACCCAGCACCGCATACCCAATAAGTATGTAGATATAACACAATGAAGCATTGTGAGAATCATACCACTTTTCTAAATGGTTGGAAATACCCATGCTCTCATACCACACTGGTATGTAGATGGACCCCATGCCTGCATACCACTATGGTATGTGTAGCCTTCCCCATCCCGTATGAGAAACCAGTGCTTGGAATTGAGTGTTTTTAGTTATTGTTCCTTCTGGTTCAAACCTCACCCCTCCATTACCAACCATTACTCTTTAATCCATTTGATAACTATTCCTTAAACACTAGGCTAATGCCTTCTCCAAAGCAGCCAGACCCATATGGTTAGACCATCAGGTTCATCAGCATGTTTTATTGAGTCTACACACCCATGGTAAGTGGAGTCACGAAGGCCTTTCAAACAATGGTAAGGGATTCTGGAATGATCATAAGGCTATATTCTCATGGTAACCTGGACTCCAATCATGGGATGCTGAATCAAACCTCCCCATTATCAAAATTAGGTTTTATCACTTCCATTTACATTCAATGATGAATAGTGATCAATCAATGGGGTTTTGTTCTCTCGCCCCATTGATGAGGACGAAACTCCTCCCCTTCCTGGAATATGCTCCAGGGCCCTCCCATGGAGGTAATTCCCAAATGATATGATGTAGTACCACATGACCTGTTATGCCATTTCACATGTTATGGTTTATCACTCTGTGCCCTCATGTATCGTCCCTCTAGCCTCTTCCACTGTGGCCTCTCCCTCTCCCACAAACTACGGAGGAGGCTTGTGCATTGTTGAATATTTCCATTCCTCCTGTTTCTCACACTGAGCATGACTCGCGTGGGCTTAGTGGTTTCTGATGATTATAATATTAGCACACATTCTGAACTATGATAACTCTAATTCATGACCAAATCAGGATACGTAGGATGACTACGAGATGGCCTAAGCTCAAATGGGAGCTCATACATTAAGGGTCCACCCAATCATGTCCCATCAAATGGGAAACACCCATGTATATTCCCCACACCTTAACAAATTTGGGAAATATGCTTCGTGATGAAATATGGTTACATAGTATGCATACAAGAAGGCCCAAGCTCAAATGGCTGCCCATCAGTAAAGTGTCCACTCAATCATGCTCCCTCAAATGGGCATCTCCCATGCATAATCCCCACACCATATGAACTATGAGATGACAGATTCCTTATCAAAAAATGATATGTAGGATGCCTTATAGAATGCCTAATTTCTAAAGGGTGCCCGTCCAAAAAGGGCCACCTAATCATGTCTCATCAAATGGGATGATTCTACGTGTAACCCCCACAAAATCTGAACAACGTGGGTTCTGATTCCTCCCCAAAGATATGTAGGATTCCCTCCTTGTGGGTCTGATCCCAACATATTTTCACCTTCCATCCCTACTGAATGAAGATAAACTATAGAGCGCCTTATAATATGGCTGAAGTTAGCATCAACTTTGTTGCATCAAATATTTGCATGTTTACAACGAATTTTCAAACCAAGGGTAGCCTGTGGACACACTCTTCCATTAAGAACCACCGATTCACAAACAAATGAACATGACTTAAATATATAAGAGAATCCTAGAATAGGAAAATAATCATCCCCTAGAAGGGTGCGGTGATCCTGACCTCCCTTCCTCTATGAAAATGGAGTCCTTAAGTGCGTTGGTCAAATCGTCCGTTGACAAGCGTCAGTATTTGGAAACCAGGGACATGAATCCTGGATTATAGGGCCTTCTGGCTTTCTTAGCTCTACGAATAAACCCTTTGGTGACAATATGATGAATTTATATCTGAGAATGGAAGACTTCATGAGTTCATGAACCCCACACAATCACCTGATAGGACCAAATGTTCCCCACATGGTTAGTTCAACCTTCTTTAAAGGATAATGACACTGAAAGGGTTGAAACAAAGGATTGGTAAATTCGACAATAGCACATATCTTTGGAAAATAGGACAGGTGAAGATCCTTGACATACCATTTCTGCACCACCAGAAAACGTGCCACCTCATAGGAGGAATAGTGTCACAAAGTCTTCATAGTGCCCAATCCTTTAAAAAAAAGTTTTCTTCAAAATATCTTCTTTCATCACCTTTGGATGATGAAATATATAGTTAAGATCGACCTTTGAGATATATGATTATCTATATAGTTGACCTATCAAATCATCAATACATCGAAGATGATTATTTTTGTATATGTTGATCTTATTGATCTATTGTTTATTTATACGCATCCATATTAACCTATCACTTTCCATTATGTTTAGTATTGGTTAATCCCAAGGTGATGCACTACAGAATATGGACCCATTAAACAAATTCACTTGTATCTACTTCTTTAACACATCCAGTTTGATTGGGGTCATTTTATAGGGATAGTTTAAGGTAAGTGTGGTTTCATATATAAAATCTATTGAGAAATATACCTCAAAATATAGGATAATTCCATGTAATCTATTAGAATATATTTCACCATATTCCCAAAAAATGGTAATTTCTTCCTGGTTGATAACTTCTTTTGATACAACCACTTGAAAAAGGTATGATTATTCCTAGGTAATCGTCACCCACACGATTGGGGGACATTCCAAATTAGATTCATAATCTTCCTTCAATTTTTATATGTGTATGGGATGGTTCATCAAAAGAAATTGTATTTCAATTTCTTGAAATTTGATGATTTCCCTCTATAATGAGATACAATACATGCATAATATAATATCAAATTCCACTAAGGGAATTATTTTGAGATTAATTCAAAGAATAATACCACATACTCCAATACCTAGAGAGTATAATAAATGGGTTTCAATGATCACACAACTACATTTTTTTGTTAATATATCATCATTATGGTATTAGGGATTTGTATTAATTGTTTTAGAAAACATTCATGATGTAATGGAGTGTGCAGAATGAGGATAAACTAAAACTTTTTTCCCTTATTGGGTCAATAGGAATTGCACCTTGAATGATTTTTTTTGACCATTTTAGTAATAGTGATTGAATAATCTTTCCCTTTACAATTTTTATTTAGGGGTTTTGAATGTACATTACCCTCAAAGACCCATCGTTTAGTGCACTAGCTTGCATATTTCCCATTATCCCTATAGTTGAATATTTAACCATGGGTGATGTTCTCCATTCCTCCATCACATTGCTAGTATATTCATGTTCCTTTAACATTCATGATTTTGGTGGACTTCTCTCCAACTCTTACGGCATTTTCCATTGCATTTAAGGTAGTTCCCATGATGATTCATCCATCATTTTTCACATGTCGGTCATTGATATTTCATTCCTCCATTTTCATTATATCTTAATTCTTGAAACATCGTCCTCCATTTGTTATATCTCTATGTATTAGACTATTCTAAAATTTTATAACCAATTTGAGTGCACATTGAACAGTTCTTTAGAACTCCCAATGTCTCAAATATATAGAGACTTTTGGAAGTTGTTATTTTGAAAACCTAATATTGGACAAAAAACCTATATAATATCATTAATTCCTTGTGATGTTTTCTTCATATGACATGACAAATTCACCTTCCTTTTTCTTCACCTATATAAATTCTCTCTGAATTTTTTGTATGAAAAGTTCGAGGGGGGATACTGGATAAGAAATAATTTCTTAATTTTAATCCACTCTGTATTTTATAATTTATTTCTTTTGTTGGTGTTATTTATCAGTTCTCACCATTGATTGGTTCATACATATATGTGATAGAAAACTAGGGTCACCTTCAACATCATGGAATATTAGAGAACAAAAACTTTCTTATGCATTCATTTAACCCACTATTCTACATCATGTGTATCATATAATGAACTAAATGTAGGTGTTAATTACTACATAATGGATGCAACAAATACTTTCTATCTCTTAGTTGATGGTGAATGATCTGTATGTTTCCTATTGTTATTGATAGCCTAAGATAACTGGTTAAGAATTTATATAAATATCTGAACTCCAACCCTAATGAATTGGGGATGACATTCAAGAAATCATTTTATTATAATTCAAAAGGTTTTTTGAATTAATTTCTCCTGGTTCCCACCATTTTCTAAAATATAAATTGTTTTATCGAATCCTATTTCAACCAATCTAGAATAAATAATTCATTCTTTTTGTGCAACTAACTCTAAAGGAATATCATACTGGATCCCAATGTTTATAATTTTGATAAAAAATTATTCTTGGATGATTATATATACCTAGTATATCCTACAGGTTTTAACAGACATTATCTACTCATAATACCCAAATTAATTAAACCATGTTCTTATACCCACTACATAGAAACTACATTCTTATATTAATATTAAATAATTTTTATGATAAATACAAAAATTTCAACCATATTGGATCCAACGGTTTGGTGTCTTGTGAAAATTAGGAACATACATTACATTATCAATAATAACACATATTTTATTTAAATATACTTCTTTATCCTACTAAATATCATTTTATACATATTTAACATTGTCACATAAGGATATACATCAATGAGAAGGGTTGAGATAAAAAACTAGTATGCATATGAATATAGGGAATTAATCAATATTATAGAATCATTATTTATTTTAAAAATATCAATTTTAATATTATAATTGTTTTTATGACCCATTGAAAAATTAATTATGGACTCAATAAATAATAATTGTTTCTGACGCTTTCTCCGGGGTGTGCGCATCCGTCCGTGGAGGATGCGAAGCTGTGGCCTTGCATTCCCGCTTTCCAAAGGTGGGAAGCATTCGTTCCTTGTTCCGGTACGTCGACTCCTTGATCGAAATGGGATTATGGGATGTCGGTTCTTCCTTCCATGGATTCCTCTTCATAACTCGTCACCTAGTCCGGGTCTCCCTCATTGATTTAATACATTGTTCGTGAAACTATTCCCAGTCCCATGTTTCCATGGATGCCACTTAATTACACTACTTCCGTCAAGACATTCCATGGGGTCTTGACATGGTAGCAACCTTCGGTCGGAGTATACGGCATCATCAGGCATGTTGAGGCATCTCTGGGTGCGTGGACATTGGGAAGCCTGTATTCTTCCTCATGAGAGGGCATCTCAAGGGTGCATAACCCGAGTCATCCTGCGTCGAGTGCGGGGAATCATATGCCATAGGCATGTACCTGAGGGTTTTCTCAGCTTCCCATGTTTAACACATGGTATGCAGCATGTTTAACGTCCTGTGAAGACGGTTACACCAAAGGAATGTCATCTGAGGTTTTCTTTAGGATTCTCATGTTTATCACGAGGTAGGCCGTGAGTTTAACATCATGCGGAGACGGTATGAGGGTGATTAGAATGTCCCCTAGTGACAGATCAGATTGGTATATCCCAAAGGGAGAACATCTGGTAGATGGATGGATCAGAAAACCCAATGAGGACGGATCCGAGGTAGTGCACTCCCTAGAGGGGAAAAGGTTGATGAATTGGGGTGAACACAGAGGACAACGACTCGGAGATATGATGGGGCTTACACGTGGAATGCGGCTCATGCGCCGCTAAGAGCAGTGAGGAGGTGGATGGCATGATCCCACGTGGATGTGGTGGCCCGGGTGAGAATCAGGATGGGTGATGGATGGATGAATGAAGTGGAGAGGGAATGAAATGGGACCATCACAGGGGTGATGGTGAAGTTGGGATTGAGCCTCGAAGAGACCTCCTATGTATCCCCGTGGCAGCGAATCAAAGTCCGCGTAGTTCGGGATGGTGCGCCGGAGGACCGATGTGAATGTGGACCTTGGCCCGATGGATGTTGTCAGTGAACCAATCGTGAAGGTGGACCTTGGTCTGATGGGAATCATCAGCGAACCGACGTGAATGGGGTCGGGACGACTGGGTGATGGGCTTGATCCTTATGGAGGCTTCCTACGTACCGTGCCATGTCATGGATCAAAGTCCCCATTGTTCGGGTTGGTCACAACGGCTTTCCGTCAGACTGGAATATAGTTTAATGTCATGCTGGACGAGAGTGAACCTTGACGTGAATAAACGAAGGGCGGTGGGCTTGAACCTCATGGAGGTTTCTTACCTACCATGCATTGACATGGATCAAAGACCACGTAGTTCAAAATGGTGTGGGGGTCAGCGAACTGACGTGAGGAAGGGACGTTGGTCTGATGGGAGATGGGCTCGAACCTCAGGGAGGCCTCCTACATACCATGCCTTGACATGGATCAAAGTCCTCGTAGTTCAAATGGGGCTTTGTCGGTGAACCAACATGAAGGTGGACCTTGGTCCGATTGGTGGTGGGATTGAACCTCAGGGGGCTTCCTACATACCATGCTTTGACATGGATCAAAGACCTAGTAGTTCAAATGAGTGAGTCACAACGGTTTGTCGTCGGAATGGGATGTAGTTTAACGTCTTGCAGGATGAGGAATAACTCGACGTGAAAAAATGATGGGTGGGCTTGAACCTAAGGAAGGCTTCCTATGTACCATGCCTTAACATGGATCAAAGACCTCGTAGTTCAAATGATGGAAGTCACCAGTGAACCGACGTGAAGGGGGACGTTGGTCCAATGGGAGATGGGCATGAACCTCGGAGAGGTTTCCTACATACCATGCCTTGACATGGATCAAAGACCTCATAGTTCGAATGGTTTCATCAGTGAACCGACATGAATGTAGACTCGGGATTCCACTAGTGGTGGGCTTGAACCTCGTGAAGGCTTCCTACGTACGATGCCTGGACATGGATCAAAGTCCTCGTAGTTCGGATGGGTGGAATACAGTTTAACATCATGCGGGACGGTGGTGAACCGTCGTCAAGGAGGTCGGAATGACCGGGTGGCGGGAATGAACCTCGTGAAGGCTTCCTATGTACCATGCCTTGACATGGATCAAAGTCCACGTAGTTCGGTTGGGCCTACAGTTTAACGTCATGCTGGATGAGGGTATACAGTTTAACATCATGCTAGATGAGGGTATACAGTTTAACATCATACTCGACGAGGGTATACAGTTTAACGTCATGCTGGATGAGGGTATTTCCATGGCCGATGCTTACTCTAAGCCCACGTGAGTCATGCTCAGTGTGAGAAACAAGAGGTTTCAAGGACATGATGATCACGTCGTGAAGGGTGCGTCTGTGAGAAGTGAAGAGGGTCTTATGCGTTAGGAGGCCCATTAGTGATGGGATATACTCCAGGATGGAGGCCCGAGGAAAAGGATGATGATAGTTTCAGGCTTGATCCTTGAACAGGCTTCCTACTTATCCCCATGGCAGGGAATCAAAGTCCACGTAGTTCTCCTGATGACGGCTTACCGCCGATTTGGGGGTTTCAACCGCTTACCGCTAGATGGGGTGTGAACGGCATACCGCTAAATGGGGTCACAACGGATTACCACTGGATGAGCATGTCAACGGCTTACCGCTGAATAGGATCACAATGGCTTACCGCTGGATGAGGATGTCAACGGCTTGCCGCTGAATGGGGCTGCAATGGCTTACCGCTGGATGAAGATGTCAACGACTTTCCGCTGAAAAGGAGTAACAATAGTGGAGGGGAATTACGCTATGAAGCTACCCGGGTGCCGCTTTGGAGCGGCAATGGTGAATGGGGATTACTCTAGGAAGCTTCCCAGGTGTCGCTTTGGAGCGGAAATGGTGAATGGGGCTTATGCAAGGAAGATGCCCGTAATGTCTTCCTCATGTCTGGCCATGAGGGAATCCCAACTCGCTGGTGGGTTGAGGCATTTACCTATGCGCTAGTGCACAAGCGGGATAATGCCAAGGGGCGTTGGAATCATGCCACTGTAATCATGGCATTAGGCGTCTTATGCTTAGAGCATAAGGCATCTCCTGTTTGGAACAAGTGGAATCCTACGTTAGGAACATAGGGCGTACTGACGTTTAGAGTCTTGTAGGTATGACTATTAGCATCTCATGCCAGGAGCATAAGGCATCTCTTATTTGGAGCAAGAGGAATCAGATGTTTGGAACATAGGGAGAATACTATAGTTTATAGTCTTGTAGGTAGGACTATTAGCATCTCATGCTTGGAGCCTAAGGAATCTCTCATATAGGGCAAGAGGTATCTTATCATTTGTTAGATAGGGTGTACTACAGTTTATAGTCATGTAGATAGGACTATTAGCATCTCATTCTTGGAGAATAAGGCATCTCTCGTATAGGGCAAGAGGCATCATATGATTGGAACATAGGGAATACTACAGTTTATAGTAATGTAGATATTACTATTAGCATCTCATGCTAGGAGCATAAGGCATCTATTGCTTGGAGAAAAGGGCATCCTATGTTTGGAAGAGAGGGATTACTATAGTTTAAAGTCATATAGATAGGACTATTGGAATCTTATGATAGGAGCATAAGGAATCTCTTATGTAGGGAAAGAGGCATCCTATGTTTGGAAGATAGGGATTACTACAGTTTAAAGTCATATAGATAGAACTATTGGAATCTTATGCAAGGAGCATAGGGCATCTCTCGTATAGGGAAAGAGGCATCCTATGTTTGGAAGATAGGGATTACTACAGTTTAAAGACATATAGATAGGACCATTGGAATCTTATGCTAGGAGTATAAGGCATCTCTCTTATAGGGAAAGAGGCATCCTATATTTTGAAGATAGTGATTACTACAGTTTAAAGTCATGTAGATAGGATTGTTATGCAGAAGGTGGCTAAAAATGGTTGGTGTCTGGACTTACGCAAGGGCGGACCTTTATGGTTCAACATATCATAGGAGCCAAGTGATAGGGTTTGGAGGAGTTTTTTGAGGAATGGTTCGACTCAAGGTACTCGATGAATTGATGGTGAGAACCTCAACTCACGACATAGTAAACAAACCAAGAGGAATACATCAACTCAAGGTGTTTCATGGTGTGTGGAGGAGCGTCTCAAATCATGCTATTCCATAGGTTGAAGGTGGGTACGCATGAGGGTGCAATGGAAATCCCGACGTCCCGGCCCGAAAAGTTAGCGGTGCGACTCTCAATTTTTCATAGGGGTCTGTGACGGTTGTGAAGGGACCGGCCCGGAGGGACGAGAACGCAGGTCGGTAGTGACCCCGAGCGGGGGTGCGGGGGCGCAGCCGCCGCAGTATGGACCGGTGGGCGCGAAGGTAGGATCCTCGCAAAGGATAGGTCTTCGCGAAGTAGCTTCGTAGAGAAATGGTCTCTCGTAGAGAAAAGGGGTCTCGCGATGCAAAGGGCTCTCGCGGAGCAAAGGGGTCTCACGGAGCAAAGGTCTCTCGTGGAGCAAATGACTCTCGCGAAGCTTGGTCTCGCGGAGCATCATCGCGGGGCATAGGCTCGTGGATCATCAACTCACGGAGGATGGTCTCACGGAGCAGCATCACGGAGCATTGGCTCGCGGAGCATGGACTCACGGAGCCTCGGCTCGCGAAGCAGCAATGCAAAGGAAGCTGCTCGCGGAGCATGGCCTCACGGAGCCGCAATGCGGAGATCCGCTCGGCCTCCCAAGGGGAGAATTGGTCGTGTCTGTCTTCTCGGAGAAGGGGGGTGAGCTGGGTATTTATAGGCAAGGGGCGCCGCGAAGCAGAACTCCCGTGCTGCCTCCGGTGCTTCGCAGCGCGCTCGCGAACGTCAAATTCGTTCGCAGAGAGGTACCGCCTCCAGAGCTTCGCTGCGGGTCTTTGAAGTGCGTCGTGACCGTTAGATGGGTTCGCGGAGCCTCTAGCCTCATTACATTGCGGCGGCGCTGCACAATCGTGGAGGCGGCTTTGTGAATGGGCTTTGCGAACCAGTTGTTCCAGCCAAACTTCAAATGTCCATAACTCATAATCCGTAACTCCGTTCGGGCCCTCCGACCTACCAAATCGAAGCTTGCGAAATGGACTATGATCTTTGATCATGTATGGAAGCATTTGAAAAATTTTAGGGATGCGTTTTCCGGGGACTACAATAATAAAGCTAAAAAAATGATATAAATTTATGAATAGATTTAATGATAATATATATTATTTTAAATTAATATATAAATAATATAATTTTAAAAGATCATTTACATTTAACAGAATTCCCAACACATAAATTATCATTTTCTAAAAAATTTATTTTCTTATACCTTGATATAATTATATAATATTTTAATTTATAATAATCATAAATTTTATGTATACCATCATATTTGAGGTTACTATTTGAAAATCAATAACACTATTCTTAATGATAATATTTCTATCTCAATTTTTATGTTTCTATTCAGTAGTTTATAATCCATAATTTCTAGAAATACAACTTATTTCATTCTTAATGAATGAGAATTATGTTTTTATTTGGTTTTCTATATGATTCAAGTGTTTTATAAAATAATTAATAAATGGGATGTTCCATTGATAAAATTTTACGCCGTTACATTCAACATTATTGAAAGATAATTTTTCAAAGAAATGTGTTTTTATCCTTTTAAACTAAATATAGTAACTTGTACAATGATAGGGTTGAATGTATTCTAGTGGTAAGGTATTATATTTCATGGCAGATACATATATCATTAGTGAGGTGTGGGCCATCCATCATATTTTAGTGAATATTTATAGCCCATAAATTATGTGATATTTATTTATTACCTAGAAGATAATTGGATGGAAATATGATTTATATTGTCTTTAACTGCTTATCTCCGTAGGATTTTCAATTTTTGGGTGATAACCATGGTCTTCCAAATTTGAATAAAGATTTCTTTTTCAAAATGTGCTTGAATGGATGCTTTCCACTAGTTATGAATGTGACAACCAATTTTGATGAGATTTTTTAATTACTCGTAAGATAATGATGAATGATAATTTTTTAAGCAATCTTTTAATGATTATGATTTATTTTATATTACATTTTTTATAATTTTGGCATCATAATGACCCTTTAAGATATTAAGGGATGATATTTTGATATTTGTTGTTCGGTAATAATAATTTTTCCTTATGAAATTTTAATAGATGCATAAAAAATAGTTATATGATAATCTTGAGAATTATTTTTCCTCTAATATCATTCACTTGTGTTTTCTTATTTTTATTTTTACAAATAATAAAATTTCATGTGTATGATTAGTGAGGTGCTCATGATAGGTATAGACATGATATCTTGTTGGCTAATGAGTGTGAGTTTTACTATAATTGCATTTGTTTCATCAATAATATTACCTTTTTATTTATATTTATCAATCATGAATGTGTAATAGAAATAGAATTATCCTAGAGGGTCATTTAGATATGGAAGTATGTTACATGTTGACAAGTTGGAAATATTGATTATGTGTTAATATTAGCAACAGGGTGTTGTTATGTGACTAGAAAATTCATCAGAGGGTTTCCAATTGTTTTATAAGGAATCACTCATGGATATGGGATATATCATTTATTAGTTTCCACACTAATTCAAATTATAGTAAAGTACATACAAATATTTATGTATTGAAGAATTTATTTGGTTCCATATATTGGGGAAAAATTTAATACATTTTTTATGATTTATCATTAAGTATAGATCCAATGCATTTTCATCATCTAAATGTATTTTCAAATTATTCTTTAAATTTAGATAGAAGGAGTCGGACACAAGTTTATATCTTGTTTCATTGGGATATTATGGGTGGATAATTAATTCTGTGATTTTCTCAATAATATATTTTATGATGGAGTGATAAAGACATAAAGGAAAATTCATCAACTGTATATGAGAATTTTATGAGAGATAATTATAATAATCTGTTTTCCATAATGATTTCAGGATGAGGGTGGAATATTTTCACCGATATACTCAATGGATATACATAGTATGATTAGTTTTTCCTAATTCTATAGTTTTCAATTAAATTCATTTTATGTGGAGAGAATGAAAAAAACATATGAAAATTCATCTCTTAATAAACACTTAAAATATTAATGTTTAGGGTTAATAGTGTTACTTTAAGTAATAACAATGAAAATCCATTTTATGAGAATGATCATGTGTTAAAATACATTGAAATATTTTTTGAAACACAAAATTCTATATAGATCGGGAATTTTTTAGAAAATTAGATATTATTATTTTTCAATTAATTATCAAGATAAATGAAATTTATTATAATTATTGTATTTTAATGTAGGTTACAAAAAAATTAATTATAATATTATTTGATTAAATTTGTTTATGTACACAAGTTTATTGTGTCCCAAGACCTCAAATATCATTGGATCTTTATATATAGAAGAAGTGTAGTTAAATGTATTTCCTCAATTTTTATTAGTATGGTTATTATCTATATGATTTAATAGATATATATATATTTTTCGTTAAAAAATCTATTTTCTAGGTAAATGTAAAGACATTATTTTATCAATGAGAATGGACTCCACCTTATTTCATTGTTTCATCCCAACCAATGTATTATTGGATTCATTAATTTCTTTTATTGTTGAATAATTCTCATGATTTTTAAATATCCCATGATATTATGTCACAAAAATATACAATCTAAGATCATTTATATAATTAAAATAATTGATATAATATTATATTTGGGAATAAAATGTATTGGCCGAAATTTTCATATTACAATCAATTCAATCTGGTCCATCCAGATCAAATGTCACAATACTGATCCTTCAGTTACAATATCTGATAAAAAGGGAAATTTTTGGGGAATTCTTTGAGATATGGTAGTAATATACCACAACTTTAATAAATAAACATTTCACCTAATTACTCACCTATAATGTCTTAGAAATCACTCATATTATTAGATCATGTTCTGTACCCTTGGTTAGAGTTGAAGATAATGTTTTAGGTAATGAAACTTTATGGATTTATTTATTATAAATTTATCTATTTAAAATATATCAATATGTTAGGGTAATAAAAAACCATGATATCATTGAAATTTTCCATGATATGGAATTTTTTATATATAATTATTTATTAGGATTTGAGATTATAGTTTGAGGAGGTATAATATGGAAATGTCTATCCAACTCTAGACTAAGATTATTTTTGATCAAAAAATCTCTATATAATCTCCCTTATCAAATAAGAAATTTGTTTGGATCATTCTAATAGAATCAAATCTATTTGATTTTAGATGGTGGATATTTTAGAATTGGGTACCCCCTATAACAACTTGAATATTTATAAAAACATTCCCATATGGATATAATTTAATGTATTATTATGTAATATGGTTATAGAAAACACATAGAATTTTATTATTATGTCCAATTAGATTTAATATACCATTAAGTATCATCAGTGGTGACTATATTGTCATTTTACAATAATCACATGATTAGTATATATATATAGTTTTACGAAATCTAATTCATATAGATGATGGATGTGATAGCCTCAACCAGTAGGATTGCAACCCATGACACCCATTTATGGGTTCTTATAAGGGAGATAGCATCACTAGGGTTTTCTCTTGACCAATATAAAGATGAGATCCGACAAAATAATTATGATTGAAACCATTTTTAGGAGAATTTCATGCTCATCAAGACCATGACCTAGAAAATGTATGTCGAAACACCCCATTAAAGTCTCACTATAACACACCATAATCTTATGATGTTTTCGGGTGTATTAAGATTCTATAAATCAAGACCATAAATTTTGAGTATGTACATATTTTTATTTATTTTCATCCTATTATGGTATCTTTATAAATTATTTTAATTATTTGCAACAAAACATTAATAGTAATTTTGGGTAATATTATAACATACTTAAGGATTTTTTTAGAAATAATGGATTTTAGAAATAAAAAATATTATAATAAATTATAATAATTCAATATTTTTTATAAAATATAAATTATCATATAATTTTTATTAAGTAAAATGTAATTTTAATAAAGGTTCAAAATCTATAATTGTCAAGAAAATTCCATCATTTTTCAATAAATTACGATTACAACATTAATTGTAAAAATGAAAATATTTATTATATTATTTAGTTTAAAATGAATATTATTTTTGAAATTAGACTTCCCAAATTATCAAAATCTGAATATATCACAATTTCAGGAGAAAATTGAATTTTAAAGTAAGAATTAAATACTGTATAAATATAATTTTTCAGTTATGAAATCATATTGACATAGAAGTGATGTGATAAATACAATAACGGGTATCTATGAATAAATATAGATGTTAAATTTAAATTAATTTCAATATTTTATTATTTTATTAGATTTATAAATCTCAAATGAATCCTCCAAAACCAAAAATATATTTTACAGGTTTAAAAAATTTATTACAGAGTATGACTCGCCTCAATATAATAATTATATTATTTTTTTACATTCTACCCTTTTCATTATCTTATAATGATAACCACTAAAATTTGTTTGAAAAAATTGGAAAACTCATAGGATGGTTTTTTGTTTGGTTCTTTAATTATCTATAGTCCGAAACCTAAGTAAAAATGAAATTATCAACTTTCTCTATATAATCCCACCCAAAAATCCATTAATCCTCACTCAAACACATTGAAGAATGTCCATACACCTACCAAAGATCTCTATAATCCTCATAGGGTTATACAATGCACATATGAGTCCCCTCCCACTCATTTTGATTCACACACACAAGTATGGAATCTTTACATTTCTCCACATTATTAAAATATATTCTTTAATTTATGTCTTTTATCTTCATTTACATATAATAGGATATGATATTAAATATCCCAATTAAATTAGAAATTACTTTCCAATTTTTCCTGATCTAATTAACTATCATCAAACAATTTTATGATTTTTTAAGGGATTCTGTTAGGTTGCTGATATTTATCTGCATTTTTTATGCCAAAATAGTTGTACAGGGAATATAATACACATTTTATATCAAGGGTATTAAACATTATGGGCTTATACCTATTTGAAATGGGACTTTAATGTATTCATTCAATACTCCTTGATCATGGAAAACATATGATGATGAATAAATCCATGTTGTATCATCTATGTGGAACACATAATCATGGGAATCAAACAAAAGTGATGGGTGCAACTGGAATTAATCTAATGCATTGGATAATGATTAGTATCATAAGATGTTATTTTGGGATATTCAGTGAACCTAATTCCTTTATGGTACTTTTCCAACCATGGTCTTTTGGTGGTTAATTCATTCCCTATATTAATGGTGCAATGTTTTATATTGTTTCCTCATTTCCCATGTTTTGGTTATCAATCTATATCAAGCCTCATTGTTCATGGTTATTATCCCAAATATTCTATTCCCAATTTAGATTGATATTTTTTAAAATTTGTCACATTATTCCATTTTTTCATTTATTGGGATTTATAGATCACCTATTTCTTATTTTTATTCCCTTTGTTACCCCATAATGTTTCAAAATTATTGAATTCTAAATGCATGTTAGGTATTTTTTCAACAATGTTCTCATATCCCATGTTTAAGATGGTATTATATGTACATAATTACAAAATAAAACATACGTATCAATCTTTTAGGGTGTATTATGTGTCATTTTATGTAATTAATCATGAATTATGGTAATGTAATGAAGATGATTGTAATTTTTGGTATCATAGGAAAGGATTAGTTAATTATGGCAATAGGTTTAGAAAAATTATTCAAAATTCCTTATAAATTAGTCTAGGTATATGAAAAAACAACTAATTTTTTATTGTTATTATAGAGTCATTATTTTATAAAGAAAATAAATCAAATTCTATATGCTAGAAGGTTATGTGCTTTTGGCACATATGTACCTAGGTGTAACAACTCTAAAATTGTGTGTTGGGTATGACACATTGGAACCTAGTTCACTGCACCACACCTTACTTCATGACTATTTTAACAATATAAGGTGATATTCATTGGTAAATTCATTATATAATTACAAAAAATTATTAATAAAACTCAAAATTCCCATTATAGTATATGTTATGAAAAGATCTTGGATTAGAAAAATTGAATCTTAAAATATCATAAGTTAACAAATTAATGTAATTTATAATTTATCCCTTTAATATCATTTAATTCCCCTTTATTTGGTTATTAGTATAATGAAAATTATCCAAAATTTTACTTTTATTATATACAATGTAAAGAAATAGGACAAACCGGTAAATTAATCTATACAATGGTAAGTGTGATAACTATCCCAATGATATGCCCAACCCAACAGGAGAAGGAATCCTGAAAATTATAATGACACTCTATCAACTAACTTTGTTTATAAATAAACCTATATAGGAGGTGTTCTAAAACCCCACATAGGAATAAAAAATATGAAATTGAGAGCTTTATGTGACAACGACCACCTACTTTCAATAGATCATCTAATAACTTAATCATAGAACAATGGATAATCTCCATTAAGAATATCTTCTCTTTCATGATTGTTAGGAATATGAGAATGTTGTACATGAAATTTATTATATTGAGGGAGAAGTTGATTAGTTGAGTAAATTGATCAGGAATACAGATATTGAATAAAATATACATGTGATTGGGTTGAAGGAAATATAAGAAAAATTTTTGATAAATTTTTTCATCACACTCTCTAACTTCAAATGGTCAGGGATATCCTTATCCTCGTTAAACAAATATGACAAATCTATCAGGGGATGTAATGAAAACTTCCTATTCCAGGCATTATATGCCTCTAGAATTTTCAATAATCTCAAATTCATGGTTGTACCCTTCCTTGTTGGTCTAAACACAATCTTGAAAAATACGTGGAAATCCATGTCATTGATAGACATGATGTAGTTTTATAACGTTCCCTAAAAGTTGAAATGGATATTAGAGAATCTCAAGGGTATCAGGGGTACAACTAGAATAAAGTAGAGTTTAATTCACATGTTATAATGCAAAAACCTAATAGTGCCATGAAATTTTAACATCCCACATGTAAATGGTGTGGAGAAAAGAACCCCTAATGATTCCTAAGGGGGTGAGAAAATAAATAATTTGTTGAAAGGAATGAAACCTAACTAGAAATGGGTGTTAAGAGAAACCCACTAATGAAATAGTGGAAAGGAATGATCTAGTCAACCCTCAGTGCATTGTTTATTTTATCAACTAGAAGTAACCAGTTAAATTTAAATTATAATTAACAATGACATGGTTATTTGGAGGAACCCAACTACCTCCAAGTCATCAAGGGAGTGGTTTTAATATCACAATCACTAAGGTGGATCCTTAAAAAGATGTGGTGATAGCTATTGTTGATATTCATTCAAGGATATAGAATGATTTTTTATTTTGTTTCTATGAATTACATCATATAATTAATTCTAAGTAGAATTATTAAGAAACCAGCACAACACACAAAGTTTGAGTAATCAGTGAAAACAACAAATGATGAAATTATTGAATCCTGTGTATATAAATCATACCTTGTCAAAATTGGTTTAATAAAATTTCTATTGATCATTTTCATACTCCCTTTGGGGTAATTTTATTCAATTATAGGTAGGTATTGGCTCTCATTATATATTTCCGATATAAATTTCCATTATAAGTAAATCACTCACAGTATTATGAATTAATTCAAAATATTGTAAAAATTCATGGAGGTTGTAGAATAATATATAGAACCAAAAAAATGCATGGATACAATTTCTCTATTATTATGCATCTCTCACTCAAATTAGTGATGTTAAGGAAATAATCATCCTCCCATATATTACTATTGTGAGGGAATAGGTTTATGTGTTCACCAAGTAATTTCCTACTATTTATCCTATATGAGATGTTGAATTTGAAAAAGAGATTATACCAGGGGTGCTACCACTATCCACGAATCCATATAGAATGGTTGTTATGCAACCTTCGTTTCTAGAGAAAAAACAACAGGAGATTATAGATAATGGATTTATATTTCTATGTACTTTAATATGAGGTTTGTTTCTCCTCTTCATCAAGAAAAAGGATGAGTCAATTCTCATTTTCAATGATTATCCTGAGCTCAACATGATCTCAATAATAAAATAGTATCCTATTCCATAGATTTATTAATTGTTCATTTGGACTTGTGGAGAAAAATACATTTCAAATGTGGATCAACGGTCATGATATATCCATAATAGGGTGAAGATGGATGATATCCCCAAGATGCATTTTTATACCAGGTATATGCACTATGTGTTAATAATAATTCTAATCAGACTCACTAATCCTCGAGAAATAACTATGTATATGATTAATATATTCTATAAAGATTACCTAAACAAATTTGTGGTGGTATTTATAGATTTTATTCTAATGTACTCTAAAACCAATTAAGATAATCATGAGTATGTAATAAGTATGATAATGACCATGAAAATAGATTATCATTATTCCATGGACAGAAAATATGAGTCCTAGATGAAGGATGTATCATTATTGTATAATATCATCACAATAAATGTGATAGCAGGGGACACATCAATGAAATAAGCAATTGAGATATGAAAAAGGCCAAAATTTATGAAAGACATACATAGCTTCAATGGGTTGTCTAGTCATTATAATAGATTTGAGATAAATTTCTTATGATTACCAAACCATTTATCCATGAACAAATAGTAGGTAGTAATGTTTTCTTGCAATGATGAATGTGAAGAGAGAATAAGGGAGTTGAATGATATTCTTATCACTACAAAGATTCTCACATTACCCACAAGTGCATATCTTTTTTTGGTACTCATCAACACTTCAAATAAGGGATTGGAGTGTGTGTTAATGAAGAATGAAAACGTAATATCCTATGATTAAAGGAATTTGAAAGTTCTTGAGTATAACTATCAAATGAATTATATTTCATTGGATATGGTGATATTCCCTTTGAAAAGATTTTGATATTATCTCTTTGGTTAGAAGTGTTAAACATATAAGGATCATAGAATCATAAATTATATACAAACCTCAAAAGAGATAAATATTCACCAACGAAGGTGGTTAGAGCTGATCATGGACAATGACTACTCAATTCACTACCACAGAGTAAAACATAATAATGTGGAAGAAGCTCAAGTAATAAAGAATCCCATAATTCAATCAATGTTGAGAATTGAAATTGGCCCAATCTTCTTATATTTTGAATGGATCTAAATGAGATTCACTAATTTGGGAACATCCTCAATCCTATAAAATATTATTTCTCAATAGTATCTTCTAGAATGGAAAAAGGATTCTCATAGAGGTGTTATGGTAAATTGGAAGACAGTGGAAACTTTAAGAAAATTTAAATCATCATTGTTAAATGATAATGAAGAAGGTTTTGTAATATTTTGTTCTAGACTAAATGTGTTATTAAATCATTAGATTAATAATTGGAAATTGGACGATATATATAGATCAACCTTCTCTTTCAATCCTAGAAGCAGAAGTATGTATCGAGATAACCATGAACACTATTGTTGGGACTATATAAAAAAGGAGATAACTAAGTATTCATAAATATGTATTCTATGTCAGAAAATGAAGGTAGAAATGAAAAATATTAAGGTATGATAAATCCATTACCATTAGTATCATGGAAATGGGAAGACATTACTATAGACTTTTTTACTCGTATTCCAATGTAATTCGAAGGAAACCATACTATCTGGGTGGTGGTCGAGCATTTGATAGAGACTGTACACTTCAATGTCAATTAAGTGGATTTCTCATTTGATAAACATGAAGAGATATACATTAATGATGTGTTAAAGATGAATGGATTACCACTATCAATTGATTCATATAATGATACAAGATTCACCACCAATTTTGGAAATGTTTCATTCATGATCTAAACAGTTAACTAAACATTTTTACGGCCTATCAAGATCAATCTAATGGCTAGTCTTAGAAGACAATCCAAACACTGAAATATAGGTTTATAGCAAGTTCTATGGTCTTAAACAATGGATGGAACCAACATCTACCTTTTTTAGAGTTATCATACAAAAATAATTTTAACTGAAGGATCGAAATGGTCCCCTATAAAACCATTTATGGGACGAGATAAATAACAACATCATGTTGGGATGATGTTGGGGAACAAAAAACTGCTTTTCCATAAAATATACATGGAAATGGTGGAATATTTTATGACCATTAATTAGTACATTAAGGCTACATATAGATGACATAACATCTCTGATGAAAACCATCAATAAGATATAGATTTTGATATTAGATACATAGAATTACTCTCTATATCTATATGGTATACTTTGATGTGATTTGGGAAGAAAGGAAATATGAATCCAATATATCCTTAATCTAATTAGAGAGGTGGCCAATGAACATGACACCCACCTAATATATATCATGTACATGATGTATTCTATATATCACTCTTCTGAAAGTATATACCTGACTCATCACATATTCATAATCTAGAGATTGTACCATTGGATAATGACCTTATCTATGAGGTGTAGCTAGCGAAGATCATAGATCGTAGAGTTTATGTTCTACAAAATAAGACAGTTCACCTTGTCAAAGTACTATGGATAAGGAAATATTTTTATGAAGTTTCATGGAAACCAGAGTATGTGTTGAAATAGAGTTACCCTTGTTTGTTTTTTTTGTGTGAAATGAAAAGTTTTATGGTGATATTTCATAATAAAGGAATATTGTAATGACCTAAAATATTATAAATAAATTTTTATTTTTTTAATTAATTATATTTATTATTATGTTATATTTTTATGAAAAACACATGCACGTAATTTTTTTATTATATACAATTGGACTAAAAAGACTATTAAGTATCATTACCCTTGATAATATAGTTGTTGAATATTGATAACATGATAAGTATAAATATAATTTTTTGTCAAATCCAATTGATATAGAAAAAAAAGTGATGGCCTTAGCCAATTGGATCATACCCTATGAAGTCCATTTATGGGACCATTCAAGAAAGATAACATCACTATGATTATCTTATAGAGACCCTACTTTTTCCTACATTACTATTACATCATGTTAAAGACAAAAAACATATATTCTTTACGTGACTAGGATAAAACGGTTTGTTGTCTTGGAAAAATTAAGACCATACAGAAAATTTAAAAAATAAAACATAACCATTCATTTAATTCCTTTTTATCTCGATTATTTTTTACCATTGAATTATCCTTAATAAAAGTTGTCACTTGGGTATATACGTCAAAGGATGTGGTGAGATAAATGCTTCGAGAGATAATTTATAAGGGGTTGAATCAATATAAAATATTGTTGGAATAATAATAATTATAAAATCATCACCATAATTGTGATATAATTCATTATGACAGGTCTTGCGATGTGGAAATTAAGAAAATTGAAACATCATGTCATAGTGGTCAACTACCATACATAGATATGAACAAAGCTAGAATAATTTCCACACGTATTTCAATTTTTAACATGAGATACGTCACATTACCCAATGCATTGAAGCAATAAATAATTTTGGTCTCACCAGTCACATAATATAAATCAAATCGATATATAATTCTATATTTACCTATCACATCATAAAATTTACATTTTCATGGAATCCACCTACATTGTATATCAAACATGAGAATAAAATTGACCAAAAAAATAAATTGGAATCATTTAATAAATAATACATTCATTAATAAAATTTTGGGATTAAAAAATAGGGAAGAAATTAGATACATGGTATAAGAAGTATCAATTATTAATGAATAAGAAACAATCTCAAGTGAGGTAATTAGTGTTTTTTTAAAGAATAGTTCATTTGGAAAAAATTTGTTTTTTCATAAACTTATCTAAAAAACTTGTATATCCTAGAAACATTAAAACAAGAATAAATAAATAACATTTATAGTTCATTAAATGAATATACATAAGGAAATTTGTCTTAAAGATGGAAAAAACACAACAAAATAGTGTCAGATTTGAGAATTTTCTTTAACTTACGTCATGATGTTTTCTTTACATTATTATCTGGAATAATCAAATTAGATTATTTAAATAAAAAATCCATAAAAATTATAAATTAATTAGATTCCTTATTCTTTTATTACATTCATATATTGTATTTTTTATAAATTATTGAGTTTAATTTCATTTTTCGTGGAGTGTTTTTTTCATAGTTTTCATGATCGGTTCACTTCAATAAGTGATGAGATGTTCATGTTAAAAGAATATACATATCTATTAACGTTTTAATATGTTATTGATTATATTCCTGAATTTTTGATGGCCTTATAAAGAATTTTTTATATGGTTTTTTGATGAATTAGTAGATCAGAGTTATTGATGATTGTTTTTGGTTAATTTTTGTGGGTTTTCGATCACAATGAACTTGCTTTTATTTTCTTATTAAGTGTTATTTATATAAGTTAGTTATAAAACATAAATATGATTCTAACATAAATTTCAGAATAAATTTTATCCATTATAATGGATTTATTAACTTAAATGATGGAATTAATGTAAAATGAATGTACACCACACAAGATGTCCGTAAATTAAAACATCACGAGTGATGATTTCCTTATTACAAAAAAAGATGGAGATAGAAAATTTTAAATATGCATATTACAATAACATAATTTAATTATATTACATTTAAGGTAATGGAGTTCTCATTAAATTATTATGAGGGACGGGGAGGTGGGAATAAAAAATATAAAATAAATTGAAAATAAATTAATTTAAAAGAAAGTGGAATTCACCTCTTGAATTTATCCACATAAAGAACCTCCTTAGGGTTATGGTTTTTGGTATTTTGATGAGGCCATAATTTTATGAACGCGGGGGAGGGGATAGGGAAGAGTATTGGGCATAATATGGACATGTATCAATGCTTCGGAGGTGTTAGTATAATAGGTTGTTAGAGGAGGTATTTATATTTGAGATGAGTGGTGTTTTCTCATTATTTTAGACATTAGTTTATTATTTTTTCTCAATTATGTGAATAGTTTGATAATTAGAATAAAATATATTAATATAAGTAATGATGGTTTCAGAGTTGGGGATCAAATGCTTCATACATCATCTATGACTCCATAATTATTGTATTTATCTTTTATTGTAAATTATAGTAATTTATATTTCAAAAGAAATTAGGTATTTTAGAAAAATCCGAAAAATTCACCCGCACCATTTTCTAAATGTATAATTCCAAAATTAACAATATATTATTGAAATAATTTTTAAAATATTAGTAAATAAATTTTAAATTAAAATAATCATTTATATGAAAAATACATAATTTAAAATTATAACAAATTTTATAACACATTTAAAAATTTCTTCAGGTGTCATTAAATTATCATAAAAGCATATGACATAAAATTATTAATTAATGATTAAATTATATTTAAATATAATTTATTTTAATTTATTTAATTTATCATAAAATTTTAATTAGAAATTTATGACTTAAAAAAATTCCAACACTTAATTAATAATTTAAAAAAATTATTTTCTTAGACTATGATATAATAATAATATAGTTTCATTTATAATATGCCAAAAATTTTATTTATACATTCAAGGGTGTTATTATTATTCAGTTGGAAAGTTTACCATTCCTAAAATTAATATTGCTATTCCACAGGCTATGTTAAGATTTCATCACTATTGGTTGCATGAATGAATAAAAATTAACTTTTTATTAGCAAACTCTTTAATGGAAAAGTGAGAAATCGCATAAGTTTCACTCGGAGGACAAACCTCATAAAAAATCACAGAATCAATGAAATCAAACTGAATCCTATTATAGAGTTCCTCCCAAAATAATTTCTTTGAGAGAGTGTGTTCTTGTGTGTATATATCATCGATAATGATGTCCTGAAAAAAATCATCCATATTCTCATTCGTTTGAAAGTACTCCTCTTTAGTTATCTTCCATTCATTGGATCCCCCTATCAGTATAAGGTTCTATTTGTCAATCTTGGATACTAAATCACAATTAAACACCACACGATGTTCCCTTCCCATCACATTATCAAACTATACATGTCTAGAATCAATAGTGAGAATATCATACGCCATTTCTTATACCATGTGAATAAATAGTCCAAGGGATTTATCATTGTTGACCTACTTCACACCAGTTTTTTCCACAACTGTCTCACTAAAATCGGGCTTCACTAACTTGGTCTCCATTTTCATTGAATGTTTTGATTAATCCCAAAACCCTTTTCTTTTATTCCCATTACTAAAGAAACACATACTGATTATCGATAAGATTTATGTCCCTTATTCTTCCATTCATTATACAACCCTTTACTTTGTTTCCCTCCCACATTGTCTTAAAAAAATAGCACCTATATTCTACATGAGAATTATTCCAACATATTTCCAATTATTCATTTCCATTCTTCATTTTTGAAATTCCTCACTCAAATTTTGGTTTCAAATAAAATCGTGACGGTACTTCTCCTTCATCAGGACCTCCAGTTCCCAAGTTGCATCTTCACACTAATGGTTCCTCCACAAGGCTTTTTAATGATGGGTTGTCATATTTCATTTTTCCTTATCTCTATAGTAAATAAATATTCATTTAATTCTCCTCATAAGAGATATCATCATCCATCTGTACCACCTATCGGTGAAATTCATTTGAGGGATATGGCATGTACTTTCTCAAGAGTTACATGTTGAACACATCAGGAACGAGAGACATTTTTCGTGGAATTGAAAGCTATGTAACCACGATGTTGACGTGATAAATGATATAAAAGGTTCCATTGTACTTTGGTCTTAGTTTCCCTTTACATCCAAACTACTTGAATCTCATCCATGGTGATATTAGAAATAATATTTTTTTCTCCAATGTGAAACTCCATGTCCATTCGATGGTTGTCAACATAGCTCTCTTCCACACTCTACGTAGATTTTATATGTTTTTTGATTTACTAAACCATATCTATAATCTCTTTCAAATGATAAAGTCCATGTATCTTTATTTTTCTATGTTCATCCCTCGAGGTTATATTTATACATTTTTTACTATACTAATATTCATATTGATCTATTTGAATACTCAAGTAGAACCTATTATTGTATAAAAACTCAACCAAGGGGTGTTATTGATCCCATCCACAATTGAATTATAATGTTCAATCTCTTAGATTATTATTCCATAATATGAGTATTCCTTTTAGTTTGGAGATCATTTTAGGGGTGATAGGCCATGATAAAATATAATTAAGTACATAATGCATGTTTAAGACTCCTACATAATTTAGATGTGAACCTGAGATCATGAATAATGAAAATCATGAGTTTAAACCCGTGTAGTCACATTACCTCCTACACATATATATTTTTATGTTATTTAAGAGATAAGTCCTCCCAAATAGTGATAAAGTCGTAAGTCTTCCTATGTTAGTGAACCACAACCAATATGACATTATTTAATTCGGTAGTCATTGGGAGTCCTATGACAATTTTCTAAAGTGACATTATCTGATTTACACATGGGATATATCCAAAATCTCATTCTTTATGTTATCCCACTAGAGGTGTTCTTGAAGAACACAGAACATATTGGCACTCAAATTATGGATAGATAATTTTGAGAAATGTGTTTTATCCAATATATATTAATTTATCATATGTGATGAAGGCACACAAGGCCTCATTCCTAACTGGATCACACAATCATCATTGATATCGAACTATTACAGATTCCCTTCCATTAATGTATTCAACTTATTATGTAACTATGGATCATCCCTGTATACCACCATAATATTTCTTTAGATATATGGTTAGGAAATCATATGGGAAAAGTAGGATGTATTGCCAACCAGTTTGATTTCCAAATATATCCTTTGCATATCCATAATGATAGGTTCATTCTCAATATGCAACGTGGATAGAGTTGAAGGATCTCTTATTATAGGAGAATAAACCTCATTTTTTTTTCTAGGATAATAGTGAATAGATAAATTATATTCTTGATTATCTCTAACAATATATTTGTTCACATGTGTAACACCCCAAGAATTCATAATGTATTATTTCTTCAAAATAATTCAGTAACATGCACTACACACAACACCGAGTTCAATTGCACCATGACTTACCAAAAATCTATTCAAAAGAGGTTATGAATAGTATTAACTAAATTTTAAACTTTATATAATCCTTATAATTTTCCATATTATGAGTATCTTAGACATAATGCAAGAACAAATTCATTTTCAATATTTCACTTTTATCAACTTTTAATAGTGAACCCTTTTTAAATACAATATTTTAAACTTTTTCACTAAATGGGTACATTAGAAATTTAAAATGAAACATCTCAAACTTCTACGGTACGTTTCCCTTCGAATAATGCGATAGCGTGTGTTGTACGCAACCTCGAGTTCTAACACACACCACAACTAATTAAACTAGCCGTTGTGAATAGTAATACATACTTTTTGAAATTATATATATTTTATATTTCAAAATGGACTTCATTTTTGGATTCGGAATATTGAAATTAGCCTAGGGTGAAATTTTGGTACTTTTCAGAAAACTTTTATATTTTGATGAATAGTGAAAATTACTAAAGTTTAATTAAAATCAACTTTTTTAATAAAAATAATTAATATTAAAAAATTATGAATTTGAGTGGTTTTAAAGTATATTTATAATATATTTTTACCATTTAATTTAATTTTTGTCATTGGACATAATTTCACAATTAAACCAAACATAAACAAGTGTCAATCTTTTGATAGTTATTATCTCTTAAAAACACGCTTTTTATTTTAAAAACGGGAATTAATTTAAAATTAATTTCTGCCACTTCTGTGTTTTGAATTTGGAAAAATGGATTACATATTTGGAATCAGGATGTAAAAATTATGTAAATAGGTAACTTTTATTTTTACACATTTTGAATAATTATTGCGGTAAATATTTTATTTACCATGGTTAAAGGGTAAATCCGGTAAATAAGGGTTAAAAAATAATATTATTATAATACAAAATTACCCTAAAACGTGTCCTAACCTTATTGGTGGACACATACCTGACCATGGGCATCATGGGGTCGATTTGGGGACCCCTTAGAGTCACTTGTATGTGGTAGGGACACATTATATTAATAAAGTTAAAATAAAAATAATAATGGCATAATCTTACATCTTTTAGAAGAACAATTTTTACATAGGGTTATACATGTTGGATTTTCGATTATAAATCTTCATTAGAAATATAAAAATATTTCCTACATAATGATATTTTATTTATAATTTTTAGACATAAAATAATTTAAATTATTAATGACACAATAATGATGCAATGTTTACCTCATTAATAAATCATTTAAATAAATAGGATTATAATGATTAAAATATTATCTAAATCCTATCCAATTATTATTCGTTGATGTTATTTAGAATATTAATCATCTTAACTTCGACCTCAATGATTTGTGGACCATTATAAACCGAATATAATTATATTATAAAGTAATACTTTCACTCTTTCCTAAAGAGCCCCTCCTCTCCCTTATAAAAAGAGACCACTTATAATCATTCCTCACACCTCTCAAGCCACTTGGCTCGGCCATACTCTGCCCAAATACTCTCCCAACTTCCCTCAATACAACCTAGAGGCCTTAGTTGGATCAGAAAGCCAACCTAAGGAGCCCTTTTGATCAAATCAGAAGGAAGAACCCGAAGAAGAGGTAATGTTTTCACCACCCCTTTTCAAGTTTCATTCTTCTTCCACTTCTTCTTTCTTTGTTCTTACCATTCTAAAATAATAACCCCAGTATCTCACATATACTGTGATGTTATTATAAATATGGTACAACCATATTCAGTATTCTATCCACCCTTTGAATAACATGTCACCATACGTGCGTACGTACGGCTTACCGTCTCCACGTCGTGGTGTAATTGTTATTCAATATATTATTATTTGGATGGGTATAATAATGATGTTCAACTCATTCAAATAATAAATATAACATGTTAATTATTCTGTATATATTATATAACATCCATTTACATATTATTTTAATATCAAAAGAATGATATTGTCGCTCGTGCGTACGTACGGACTACCGTCTCCACAAACGCGATAAGATTCATTCTCCATCGTATCCATTCAAGTATAATTATCATTTGATGATTTAAAAATGATGTTAAAGGACTTGATATCATTCTGGATATGAATAATATACAACCTATCCATTACAAACATGGCTTACATAACAAAACATATAAAATAAAACAAGTAAGTTAACACCCGAAACAACGATAATACTAAGAAATTATTATCAAATCAATATTAAAAGATCATATATGATATCATATTAATGTATATGATTCATTTATAATTTAATAACAATTATTTCACCATTATACAGGAGGTTATCCTACCCCAACCAAGGAAAAGTACATGGTAAGGGTTATTTCACAATCTCTTCATTATCTGAGGTTGTTTATACGTAATAATCTACTGGGATCTCATTATCATCCACATCCATGTTTCTTCAAAATGTATTTCAAAACATTATTAATATTTAAAAGAATATGGGTTAAAGTCATTTATACCCTTGTTTGACTTTTTATAAGAGGTTTATAAGGGAATCTTTCCGTCGTTTTCCAAACAAGGTGCTTTTTAACCTTTTCGACAGAATTAAGATAAGAATGTTTTTTTAACTTATACGGCGGGTGCGGTTATTTTCCGCCATTATAAAATCGTCAAAGCTTCCCTTACAAGCTTATAAGAATATTTTTAAAGAAAATGTTTTATTTTATTAATATATGTCTCTTAAATGATTTCAAAATAGAAAGAGATATTTCTTTAAAAAGAGTTTTGATTTCATCTATGTCAACATCCTTTAATGGATTTTACGCTTATTTGAGGATGATATATTATGATACAAAACTTTAATATTGTATTGAAGGTTTTTTGATATGTTTGACTATGGATGTGCTATTTTTTTATATACCATTCATGGTTTATAGTGAAAGTATTGACATTTTTTATGCTAGTTTTAATACGAATGTTTATGTTATGTTTAAACCTTTTCATATGGGAATGCATTGGACTTAATATGTGACGGGTGGATCCCGCTATACCTCCTCGATGCATCGGTAGGTCTCATGAGACAAACTAGTGTCTTGGTACAAGGCCTTGGCAAAATCTTATTTGTATTATTGGCACGAAGCCTTGGCTATGTGGTTATGATAGTCTGGCATTATGCATTCCATCATTATGAAAGTGGTTATTGATATTGCATGTGATTATTCGATTAGTAGAATATCCATGTGAATAAGTAAATGGCATTATTTCATTTTATTTATGCCATACTATGTTGAAGTTAAAGTTTAAAAGGCTTTTGTTTTAGTTATACATTTCCTTAAATGTTTATTCTTATTTATGAATGTTTCCGCTATATTGTTATCCTTACTGGGCATTTCAGCTCACCCCTTTTCTATGATTTATTTTCCCAGGATGTGAATAAGTAAATTATGAATGACTTGCAGGGATATTATGAGGGGTTAATAGTGTGGACTATAGAGACAATATGTTTTTGTTGTATTTATTTTTTATTTTGATGATGTAATGTAAAACTTATGAATATATCTAGTGTTTCCAAGGCTACTAAACCAATCGGTCTTTCGAGATTTGATCTTTCTTGTGATCATGCGAATGTTATGTAATTAATGCACTGACTCTGGGTAACTGGGGTCGGGGCGTTACAGTTGGTATTAGAGGAAGTTTAGTACAAACCTTGGAAGCTATATTTAGATAAACTATGATTAGAGCACGTAGACCTAAGATGAACTTTGAGGATTAGTATAGAAGAACTTCCTAAAATTTTGGTATTGTAGAGATTTTGTGAGTTTTACGAGCAATACATCCCTGTCTGGATACGAGCAGGTAGAGGCGGCTCTGGCACAGATGTACCTAGGGGTAAAACCCAAAAACACCGCTTTGAGCTAGATTCGAACGGGAACTGGTGCACGACAACGGGCCTTGCTGCACTCTTGGTTACGACTCACCTGAGGGATATGCTTAGGATAATTCTCATTTTATTTACAAACCATTATGAAGGGTTTATGAGTATATACATCCTCAAAGGAGACATTTTTATGATTATGGATTATATCCATAAATAGTTCAATTTATGTTAAGTGTTTTATAAGTATGGGATTATGTATTTTGATTCATAAACTGATCTAGTGTATTCCATTTTTTAGAAATGGCGCCCAGTAGAAGGAATGAGAACTCCAGAAATGAACATGATCCAAAGAGAAGGAAGGATCATATCTTTCATGGTCTTAAGCTAGAATTTATAAGAGAAATAGTCTCCCATGTATTATCATCATATGAAGAAATAATATCATGTGTTGATAAGATAAGTAAAGAGTTTACTGAGTCCTATGGATTTGAAGGGAAGTAAGAGAAGAAAAGAATGTAAGAGAGAACCATGGATAAAGGGAAGAGGGAAAAGAAGAATTTTCCCATATGTGGTAACTGTGGAAAGAAACACCCTGGAACTTGCCTGAAAGGAATGGGAGTTTGTTATAAGTGTAGAGGAAAAGGGCACAAAGTACGTGACTGCAAGGGTAAGAAAATGGTTTCAAATGTACAATGCTTCATTTGCAAGGAGTTTGGACACTACGCGAACCTATGTCCCAGTCATTAGACTATGCCGCAAATGATGTTATTGGATAATAATCAAGTTATTATACTACCACAGATGAAGAAGAATGATTAGAGTTCTTATGTTGATTATGTCAATTGTGTTTTGTATCAACAATGTACTTGTAATAATAATTATGGAGTATATAAGGATTGTACTGCAGTACTATTTCATTAAGGACTTGAGATTGTGTGGAACAAAGAAAAGTGACTCAATAGCAGGATAAATTTTTGGAAAATAAATGGTTGAGAGAATGATAAATCATAATATAGTTCTGATACTGAGGTAGTGATTTTGGAATAATATGTGATTGTTTTGGATAAATTATATTGGATATTCTTGACTACCTTAGAACTGATTAATGATTTGTATATTCCATAATTGTTTGGGTTTAAAACATTTTTGGATTAATGAAGTTTATCCAGCATTCTATATGGAATAAGGGAGCATGAATGCAATCAATAAAGAATATGGTAATACATGATGAAGGTATTCATATGCTATTACGGGGTAAAAAGGATCTATATTATGTTTAACTTCCTTATAAATGTTGGACTGTGAGTTTGGACAGATGTATTTTGGATAGTTCTAGTTTGGATTATTTTGGATTTCCATAAAAGGACAACCCGGAGGTCGGGCGGCAACCCGTCGCGTCCGGCAAGGCTGCGAGACTTGAACCCGCAACCGAAGGGCGACAAGGGTGTATCACCTACCACTGGCCCACGAGATGTCATGGATTAAATAAAGTAGTTTTTATTAAAATATCTTGTAGATGAATTATAAATTCATTTATTTTGGAACCCTATACGAATAGTATAAATATAATTTTTTTTACGAGTGAAAGATGAGTTTGTGGTAGAAATTTATTAATGGACAAAACTATAATTATGAAGTAAGTATATCTCCTTATGATCTTAGCCAATCACATAAATAAATTCCTCTACATTAAGAAAAGCAACTTAGAACAAAAATGTTTTCCTAGATGGTACCTTAAATCATCACTAATTTAGGGCTTTGTGGTTGTTGGCCTTTTCATAGCCATGTTCTCTACCACTCTCCATCAGATAATTGATGGTTAGATTTTAGTTCCATATCCATATTTTCCTACATGTAACCCTAGTATGAGTTATTTTCGGTAATCTTCATACTTTCGACTCTTTATTTTAAATAGAGGCCTCATTAATTCATTTTTCGATGTGGGATTTCAACTAAGATATTTTGAAACGTCAAAAATGTGTTATCCTAATACCCTATGTTTTGTTGAACCGATGGTATTTCAATCATCATAGATTGATGAATTTAAGGACCTAAATTTTACACATGTTTGTGATTGATGACCTCAATCACTACCTATAAATATTTACATTTTCCTCCAATTATATGTCTCTAATTGCCACCAATGTTCTCCTAATCGAGATCATAATTTGGTGGTGACCCTTTGATTTCTCTTTCCTCATATTAAGACTAAATTTTAGTAACCCAATTTCTGATGTGGGTTTTCCCACAAATATATTTTCTACTTTCAACCATTTATTTTCGAAGAACAATTTCAAATTGCGAGGACGCAATTTATTGAAGGAGGGGAGAATGTAACACCCCAAGAATTCATAATGTGTTATTTCTTCAAAATAATTCAATTACTTGCACTACACGCAACACCGAGTTTAATTGCACCATGACTTACCAAAAATCTATTCAAAAGTGGTTATGAATAGTATTATCTAAATTTTAAACTTTATATAATCCTTATAATTTTCCATATTATGAGTATCTTAGACATAATGCAAGAACAAATTCATTTTCAGTATTTCACTTTTATCAACTTTTAACAGTGAACACTTTTTAAATACAATATTTTAAACTTTTTGACTAAATGGGGAAATCAAAAATTTAAAATGAAACATCTCAATCTTCTACGGTACTTTTCCCTTCGAATAATGCGATAGCGTGTGTTGTACGCAACCTCGAGTTCTAACACACACCACAACTAATTAAACTAGTCGTTGTGAATAGTAATACCTACTTTTTAAAATTATATATATTTTATATTTCAAAATGGACTTCATTTTTGGATTTGGAATATTGAAATTAGCCTAGGGTGAAATTTTTGTACTTTTCATATAACTTTTATATTTTGATGAATAGTGAAAATTACTAAATTTTAATTAAAATCAACTTTTTTAATAAAAATAATTAATATTGATAAATTATGAATTTGAGTGGTTTTAAAGTATATTTAGAATATATTTTTACCATTTAATTTAATGTTTGTCATTGGACATAATTTCACAATTAAACCAGACATAAACAAGTGTCAATCTTTTGATAGTTATTATCTCATAAAAACACGCTTTTTTATTTTAACAACGGGAATTAATTTTAAATTAATTTCTGCCACTTCTGTGTTATGAATTTGGAAAAATGAATTACATATTTGGAATCAGGATGTCCAAATTATGTAAATAGGTAACTTATATTTTTACACATTTTGAAAAATTACTGCGGTAAATATTTTATTTACCATGGTTAAAGGGTAAATCTGGTAAATAAGGGTTAAAAAATAATATTATAATAATACAAAATTACCCTAAAACGTGTCCTACCCTTATTGGTGGACACATACCCGACCATGGGCATCCTTGGGTTGATTTGGGACCCCTTAGAGCCACTTGTATGTGGTAGGGACACATTATATTAATAAAGTTAAAATAAAAATAAAAATGGCATAAGCTTACATCTTTTAGAAGAACAATTTTTACATAGGGTTATAAATGTTGTATTTTCGATTATAAATATTCATTAGAAAGATAAAAATATTTCCTACATAATGATATTTTATTTATAATTTTTAGACATCAAATAATTTAAATTATTAATGACACAATAATGATACAATGTTTACCTCATTAATAAATCATTTAAATAAATAAGATTATAATGATTAAAATATTATCTAAAACCTGTCAAATTCTTCTTGGTTGATGTTATTTAAGATATTAGTCATCTTATCTTCGACCTCAATTATTTTTGGACCATTATAAACAGAATATAATTATATTATAAAGTAATACTTTCACTCTTTCCTAAAGAGACCCTCCTCTCCCTTATAAAAGGAGACCACTTCTACTCATTCCTCACACCTCTCAAGCCACTTGGCTCGGCCAAAATCTGCCCAAATACTCTCCCAACTTCCCTCACTACAACCTAGAGGCCTTATTTTGATCATAAATCCAACCTGTGAAGCCCTTTTGATCAAATCAAAAGGAAGAACTCGAAGAAGAGGTAATGTTTTCACCACCCCTTTTCAAGTTCCTTTCTTCTTCCACTTCTTCTTTCTTTGTTCTTACCATTCTAAAATAATAACTCCAGTATCTCACATATACTGTGATGTTATTATAAATATGGTACAACCATATTCAGTATTCTATCCACCATTTGAATAACATGTCACCATATGTGCGTACGTACGTCTTACCGTCTCCACGTCGTGGTGTAATTGTTATTAAATATATTATTATTTGGATGGGTATAATAATGATGTGCAAATCATGTAAATAATAAATATAACATGTTAATTATTCTGTATATATGATATAACATACATTTATATATTATTTTAATATCAAAATAATGATATTGTCGCTCGTGCGTACGTACGGACTACCGTCTCCACAAACGCGATAAGATTCATTCTCCATCGTATCCATTCAAGTATAATTATCATTTGATGATTTAAAAATGATGTTTAAGGACTTGATATCATTCTGGATATGAATAATATACAACCTATCCATTACAAACATGGCATACGTAACAAAACATATAAAATAAAACAAGTAAGTTAACACCCGAAACAACGATAATACTAAGATATTATTATCAAATCAATATTAAAAGATCATATATGATATCATATTAATGTATATGATTATTTTATAATTTAATAACAATTATTTCACCATTATACAGGAGGTTAACCTACCCCAACCAAGGAAAAGTACAAGGTAAGGGTTATTTCACAATCTCTTCATTATCCGAGGTTGTTTATACGTAATAATCTACTGGGATCTCGTTGTCATCCACATCCATGTTTCTTCAAAATGTATTTCAAAACATTTTTAATATTTAAAAGAATATGGGTTAAAGTCATTTATACCCTTGTTTGACTTTTTATAAGAGGTTTATAAGGGAATCTTTCCGTTGTTTTCCAAAGAATGTTCTTTTTAACCTTTTCGACAGAATTAAGATAAGAATGTTTTTTTTAACTTATACGGCAGGTGAGGTTATTTTCCGCCGTTATAAAATCCTCAAAGCTTTCCTTACAAGATTATAAGAATATTTTCAAAGAAAATGTATTATTTTATAAATATATGTCTCTTAAATGATTTCAAACTTGAAAGAGATATTTATTTAAAAAGAGTTTTGATTTTATCTATGCCAACATCCTTTAATGGATTTTACGCTTATTTGAGGATGCTATATTATGATACAAAACTTTTATATTGTATTGAAGGTTTTGTGATATGTTTGACTGTGGATGTGCTATTTTTTTATATACCATTCATGGTCTATGGTGAAAGTATTGACATTTCGTATGATAGTTTTAATACGAATGTTTATGTTATGTTTAAACCTTTTCATATGGGAATGCATTGGACTTAATATGTGACGGGTGGAGCCCGCTATAGCTCCTCGATGCATCGGTAGGTCTCATGAGACAAACTTGTGTCTTGGCACAAGGCCTTGGAAAAATCTTATTTGTAGTCTTGTCACGAGGCCTTGGCTATGTGGTTATGATAGTCTTGCATTATGCATTCCATCATTATGAAAGTGGTTATTGATATTGCATATGATTATTCGATTAAGAGAATATCCATGTGAATAAGTAAATGTCATTATTTCATTTTATTTATTCCATACTATGTTGAAGTTAAATTTTAAAAGGCTTTTGTTTTAGTTATACATTGCCTTAAATGTTTATTCTTATTTATGATAGTTTCCGCTATATTGTTATCCTTACTGGGCATTTGAGCTCACCCCTTTTCTATGTTTTATTTTCCCAGGATGTGAAGAAGTAAATTATGAATGACTTGCAGGGATATTATGAGGGGTTAATAGTGTGGACTATGGAGACAATATGTTGTTGTAGTAGTTATTTTTTATTTTGATGATGTAATGTAAAACTTATGAATATATCTAGTGTTTCCAAGGCTACTAAACCAATCGGTCTTTCGAGATTTGATCTTTTTTGTGATCATGCCAATGTTATGTAATTAATGCACTGACTCTGGGTAACTGGGGTCGGGGCATTACAACATGTTCAGCTCCTTTTGGGGTAATATATAATTTTGGATATTTTGATCAAGATATATGTTAGACTTTTCACTATAGAAGTTGTTCATGTAGATTTCTAGTGGAAACATAACAAAAATTATCCCTCGATATTATGACTTGAAGTTATGCTTTTGATTCTTAAATAGTTGTGATCTGTAGGCTATCACATTATAATTTTTCATTAGTACACAACCAAAGAAATTATTTGAAGCATCAATATACATCACAAAACATTATAAATTTTCAGTAGTCTGAGTATAGGTGCAGTGATTATCCATCACTTTTTCTCCTTGTATCATTCCAGTCATTCTTTTTCCAGACATACATTACCCATTTCCTTGGTAAATTAGTTATTGGGATTTTCAGTCGTGAAAAATATCTCACAAAACATCTGTTTTACCATGATTATCCAAGAATACTACAAGATTCAGTGACACTAAAGGGTTTGATACATCCCCTAAATGGAATTATTTTTTATGGGTCCATATAAATTCCTTCACATGTGATCACATGTCTTAACAATGTAAATTACCACATCCAAATGTCAAAATTCATGAACATGGAATAAAACTCATATATCCTTAATGATTACAACAATATTCTTATATGTTATTCATTTTTATTTCAGTAGAATAGAATATCATCTATAAACACTACTAATTTTTTTGAGTTAATGTTTATATACTAAATTCATTAAGCACATGAATTTTATTGGGGAATTGGGATGTTTTAAGGGAATCACTACAATCACATAGTGAAACTACCTTGTGTAGAAGTTAGTATAATGAATATATTATTTTCATTACCTATATTAGATTATATCCATAATATATATGCACCTTTGAGAAGTACTAGAATTTCTTTTTTTATCAAACAAGTGATAAATCCTTTGAAGAGTTTATTTTTTCATTATGGTGATCTTTTTGAGTTCATGATAATCAATATACATCCGCATTTATCCTTCATTATTCTTGGAAAAGAGTAATACCGCACCTCAAGGTGATTCAATACGATTTATGAAGAATTTTACAAATGCTCTTACAACTACTACTATAAATCATCAGGTTCTATAGTATCCATCCTATAAGTACACACTGATATAAGTGTATCTCTGAATATGAATTTTATTGAGAACTATAAATCATGATACTGGGGGAAGTCTGACTAACTCATCGGAAAATACATCCTTATATTCCCTTAAAATGCAAATTTCCCCTTGGTCAATACCTTCCATTGACTCAACCAATTGAGTGATGTATTCTTCTTCATAGGGAAATAACACAAACACCATTGGAGGATGTTCTTAAGGATATTCATGAACTTCCATGAATGTATTGAGAATCACGAGAAGGTTTTTAATATTAAATTTTTTTTCATTTTCCCGAAATTTGAAATGTTCTCTTTGTTCCATGAGCCAAACCATTCCCATTATAGAAATGAATTCCACTAAGGTAAGTATCATGATAATTTATTGATGAATATTCACACATATTCCAAAAATATAAGAGAACAACACTTGGATTGAAATTATTTCACTTATTGGTGTTTTTACATATATCTATACTTTAAGGATTCTAGAATTCTATTCAATTGTTATAGAAAACATGGATGATATTAATGAATGTGTAGAACCATAATCAAATTTGAATTTTTCCATAATAGAGTGACTATAAAGTGTGGATTGTATGACTTTGTTTTCCTACTCTACATTACCAGTAGTTATGAATTAATTGTTTACTTCTTCCTTTGGTTTGGTTGATAATGATGTTGATTACCATCAAGGAGTCTAGTTTCTGTGCACTGGCTTGAACAGTTCCATTTCCCCCAATATTTGAATCCTTAAACCATGGTTGGTACAATTTTTTATTCCACCACATTTTCTTACTTCCTCATGTCTTTTAAACATTCATGATCTAGTGTCATTGTCTCCCACATATGAAGAATTTCCCTAGACCATTGAGATTGTTAAGATGATCCCTTTTTCCACATTTTGTAAATATTTTTGGTTGAGTTTTCATTCCACCTATCTCCTTAGATCATGTGCAATGAATCTCCATATTTCTTTTATTATCACCATATCCATGATATCATTCCCAAAAACCAAATCTACATTGATATAAAATAAAACATGTTCCTCATAACTTCTAATGTATCAAATTTCTTAATCTTTTCTATGGTGGTTTTTAATCCATTAAATAATCTATAATTTTTTCTATCATTGTTGATAAAAAACATGGAGTGCACATTGGAACCCTTTTGAAATTGTGTTTTTAGACCATGAAAAAATATCCTTCTTTTTTTACCACCTCTATAAATTCTCTCTCCATCGTTTTATGAAGTATAAGAGGTTAATACATGTTAAAAATCATTATTTTAAATACGTACCACTCCATTTAATCAATTATTTCCTTTGAATTGGTGTTCGTAATCAACACCCCCCATTATTCAACATATCCATCTCGATAATAAACTCCAATAGTCCATTTATTTATCTTATAATATTATAGAATAATGGATATATTGTCTATTGAGATGAACCTATATTCTATTACTAGTGGAGCAGTAGATCTACTAAAAATGGGTTGTTGTTTTTTCTAAAGGACTCAATAACCAATTGCTCCATACTAGGTGAAGGCAGACATTCCAAATTATTGTGGTTGTTGTTCATAACATGAGACAGTTGGGAAATAATTTCCATGAATTCTTACACTCTACCTTATAGGGAATTGGAGATGTCATTTTAGAAATCACTGTATTCTCCATCACATGGGTTGTAAGCACGAATTTTCCTAGTTCCCACATTTTTCTAAAATAGAAATGGTCATAACAAAACATATGTCAAAAGTACATAAAACTTTTATCCCTTTATAAAATTATATGTATAGGAATATATTGTGGGATACCTATGGTTATAATTTTATTTATGATTACATATAAATAGTATCAAACTATTGGTTTTAAAAAATGTTATCTAATCTTAATTAACAAATTAACTAAACTATGATTGGATACCAACTATAAAGATCCTACTTTTTCATAAATTACTATTACATCATTTTAAATAAAAACTATATAATATCATTACATTTCCTTGATCCAAATGTTTAGTCTCTTGGGAAAATTTGATCCATACATAAAATTTAAAAAATATAACAGAAACATTCATTCAATTATTTATCCGTTACCTTTTTATTAGCACTTGAATTAGACTTAATATATGTCAGCACCTCAAGATTTATATCAAATAACGGGGTTACCTAAGATCCTAGTGAAAGGATATATAATAATATGAATCAATATTAAAATTTGTGGGAATAATAATCATTATAACATCATCATCATAATTATTCGAGGAAGAATCATGAAAATGATAGGAATATGATTGTAACAGCCCAAGATTTTATAAAAAATATTCTTTTTAATTTTATTAATGTCTTGTGTTGTACGCTACACCAAAAGGAGCTTGCACAACACGCATCCTTGACTTGCCTTGCATTACACGCAATCACGACCTTCCTCGATAGCATGTGTAATATGCAATACCGAGTTTCACTAAACAACAATATGCTATTAAAATATTATTAAAACTAGCCGTTATGAATAGTAATAACCACTTTTTAAAATTCTGTAAATCTTATATTTCAAAATGAACTTCATTTTTGGATTCGGAGTATCGAATTTAGCCTAAGGTGAAATTTTGGTACTTTTCGGATAACTTTCATATTCTGATGAATAGTGAAAATTACTAAATTATAATTAAAAACAACTTTTTTAATCGAAATAATTAATAGTGATAAATCATTAATTTGAGTTGTTTAAAAGTATATTTAGAATATATTTTTACAATTTAATACAATGTTGGACATTGGATGTAATTTCACATTTAAACCAGTTATAAACAAGTGTCAATCTTTTGATAGTTATTATCTCTTAAAAACACGCTATTTGTTGTGACAGCAGAAATTAATTATAAAATTAATTAATGAAACTTATATGTTGGGAATTTTGTAAAATAGAAATCATTTTTTAATTTGGAATATCAATTATAGCCTAGGGTAAAATTTTGGTACTTTTCTGAAAACTTTCAATTTTTAATGAATAGTGAAACCACTAAGTGGTAGGTTAAAAACTGAATTTTGCATAAAACATAATTTTACCGCTTCTGTGAATGTAATTTCGAAAATCAGACAGACACGGTTAATATCAAGGACTAAAATGTGGTTCAATGAGATGAAAATAATTTTTTGGTGAATAGTAACTTTTTACTTTTTTTACCACGGTTAATAGTAAATAGGGTAACTAAGGGTAAATATGATATTACTATTACCCTAACACATGTTATAATCCTATTGGACAAGTGTATTTCGACCAAAAACAATCTTAGGAATAAAATATGACCATTTAGGCCCACTTGGGTTAGATTAGGACATTTATTATTAATTTATTTAAAGAAGGGTTAAAAGAGTTAAAATCAAAGTTTATTTACTAAAACATTTTTAATATGGGGTTACACATAAGATAAATTTGACTATAAATATTCATTGAAAGCTAAAAAGATTTCCTACATAATGGTATTTTATTTGTAATTTTTAGACATTAAATAATTTAATTTATGTATGACACAACGATGATGCATTAATTATCTTATTAATGAAATATTGACATAATTGATGTTATAAACACCAAAATAAATGTAATTTGAGACTTTTTATGAATTAAACTAATTTTCTAGGTTAATATGATATATTAGTGTTGATTTAATCAACTTGGTTCGAACATATAATTCTGTTATGACTTTCACAAAAATCATATATCAAATAGTGTCAAAATTGACACAAAATAGTTTTTAAATAAAATATTATATTATTAATTGTTATTTTATTCCTAAAAATCTAAGGTTCGGCCAAATGACTTAGATAAGGATATATATATTAATAATAAACAATTTGGGGGTTCGTTTGGCATGTTATAGTAAGTGTGTTAACTATATAGTGAAAGAAAACAAAAAGACACGGTAAAAGTTAAATTAATTAACTTAGAGTTAAATCAAATTGATAAGGTTAAAATAATACCCTAAACTTGTCTAAATCTTATTGGTTGATAGTATTTCCACCCATACCCACTTTAGCTTCGAAATAAGACCCTTTGGAACCATTATAAACCGATTTTGACTTTAATATAAAATAATATTTTGAGATATTCCTAAGGTGCCCCTCTCCTCCCTTATAAAAGGATACCTCCTCCCCCTCCTCCTCACACCAATTTGAGCACTGAAGCTCGGCCAACCCCTGCCAGAATCTCTTCTCCACTTCCCTAGAAACATCCTAGAGGTTCTAGTCTTCCTCAAAGACCAATTTTAGTGCCCTAAGAGGAGGTCTCAAAGAGGCGCTTCAAAGAAGAGGTAATTACCGTTACCAATTCTTTCATCTTTATTTATTCTTCCACTTCTTCTTCTTAGGTTGTTTCATTATGAAGTAATAACATCAGTATCACTCATATACTGATATATTATTATAAGTATGAAACAACCCTATTTCACCATCTATCCATTCTACGGAAAAAGAAATCACCGCGCGTGCGTACGTACGGAATACCGTCTCCACGCCGTGGTGTAATCTATTTTCCACCACCACCTTACATGGATGGGTATAATGGTGTAACGAATAACTATACATAGTTATTACAACATCATATTGATTCTGATATATTGTATAATCCACTACAATTCAATTCAATATTTATAGAAATGATATCATCGCTCGTGCGTACGTACGGACTACCGTCTCCACGACGCGATGAGATTCATTCTCCATGTAAACCATTTAAGAATGATAATAGTTTATATATAAGAAATAATAATGAAATATATGACATTATAAAGCTACTGGATTTATGTATATATATACATATGTATGTCATCTACTTACTTCCATTTCAAGACAATAAGGAAAGGAAAACAACGTTCATGCGTACGTACGGACTACCATCTCCATGAACGGTGTTTTTCATTTTATTTATCTACCTGTTATATATTTATATATACTGAATATATATGATATATAAATCATATTTTATATTCTGGAAGTGAGTAAATCATGATATAAGTAATAATTATTTCAAGAACAACAAGTCAAAACACCTACGATAAATGAAATGATTTTACCCAAAACGCTTCTTTAACATGGAATTTACAAAAGAACGGGTAATATAATGTCATAAGTGAACCATATATGATATCATAACAATGAATATGATTCTTTAATAAGTCAATAACATGATTTAAATCATTATACAGGAGGTTCGGACACTTACAAAGCAAGTCGGACCAACGGTAAGGGAAATATCACAATCTCATTTTTATCCGAGATTGTTTATTCGTAAGTATTTACTGGGGGGTATTTTATCATCCACATCCATGTTTCATCAATATGTAATATTATTTCCATCCACCTACAATTGTTTAAATCCATTTTTACCCTTCGGTGAGTTTTTAGTAAAAGAAATGAAAGGAATCTTTTGATGTTTTTCGTACGAGGTACTTTTTGACTTTTCCGACAAAAGTACGAAGAATGTTTTTTTAACTTATACGGCACGAACGGATTTCTACTGTTTTATAAAGCCTTATTTTCATGAAGCTTCCTCTAAAAGATTTCATGACTATTTTCAATAAAATCTCTTTCTTTTAAAATTGCATGATGTTTTGTGAAAAGAAATTGATTTTGCAGAAGAAAGGATATTTTCCTCAAGAATTCAATTCAAGTGTTTTATCAAAATTATTTTCCATCTAAGATAATAAAGGGTTCTGTTTCTATCCATATTTTTACATTGATTTGACTATGTTGTGATGGAATTATGTTTATGAATTCCTTTATCTTATATGAATTGATTTATGATGTCATGATGTTTCAAGAATCCCATTTTTTGTTACATGTTTTATGCGATGATGTATGTTTTATGATTATGTGGCACATATAAGAAAGGATTCATTATAAGATGGGTGGGACCTATATCTCCCTCCAATGCATTGGGTAAAGATTTTATATCTCATGAGATAGACATGGCTGGAATGGTAGGTTATACCGGTTCAGTGAAACAGGACTGAAACGAGGGTTACTCGATTCAGAAAGGGACTTTGTCCACTAAGATAGTCTTGGCAATGAGTCATGACTAACAAGAAATGATTTTCCATGATTATGTGTGCATGACACAAAGTTTCAAGTTTCATGTTATGATTATGGTGATCTCATTTTCACTTCTATGATTTATCCCATGTTATGATATTATGATCTCTTTTGCAGGTTAAGATTTCCAAAAGCTATGTTCTTATGTATATGATGTGATTGATATTTATTTTGTTTACCCTTACTGAGCATTTGAGCTCACCCTTTTATGTTTTCTTTTCCCCAGGATATAAAGAAATGTTTTTAGGTAAAAAAAAGGGAAGATCTTTATGGGAGATATTGAAGATCTTTCACCACGATTAGAAGATTATGTTCCGAGTTTCCAAAGACACTAAACTATTACGATCCTTGTGTGTGTGTTTTTGTTATGTACTAAGTATTCCGCAAAAGTAATGTAATGTCCACGTACGTCAAGATACGGGTCTCTACAGTTGGTATCAGAGGAAAGGTTTAGTCAACCTTTGGAAACTAGGATGCGAGAACTTTAGTGAGATCCCTAGAGATATTTCTAAGGTATGTCTAGGGATGTCCCTAAGGATAAGTATACGTATAGGATATAGTCCTAGAACTATGGTAACGATCTTAGAATTTAACATAAGATGTTAGATATTAAGGGTAATCCCCCTTTACTATGTTGTTTTCCCTAGAATTATTTTTCCCTCTCACACTATTCTTTTTGGGTTTTAGACGATGGCTGGAACCCGAAGGAACCGTGTTGATCAATGCAATGGACAATGCAATGATTGCCCTCCTGAACAAACAAATGTTATGGGAGATGGAGTGCAAAATCTTATTGCTATACTTACACAAGCTATGAATCATTCTGGACTTCCAAATGAGCAGAGAAGGGAACAATATTCTATTGAGTCCTTCATGAGGCAACGTCCAACTTCATTCAGTGGGTCTTCTGATCCACTTGTGGCTGAACAATGGATCAGTACTACTGAAAAGATATTTTCAGTTCTTCAATGTTATGAACATGATAAAGTCATCTTAGCAGTATATCGTTTGGAAGGTGAAGCTGATCAATGGTGGAATCTTATCAAGAATACGAGTCCAAGAGATGAAATTGAGTCCACGGAATGGGACGAGTTCAAGAACTTGTTTTTCAGTAAGTACTTCCCTCGTATTCTTCGAACAAAGATGGAGAAAGAGTTTCTTGAACTGAAGCAAAGGGACGATGAATCTGTTGGTACCTATGAAGCAAATTTTACAAGACTTGCAAGGTATGCTTCTGGAATTATCATCCAACCTGAAAGTAAAGTTGATCGATTTTTCAGTGGCTTAAAACCAAGTCTTCGAAGGGAATTAGCTATAAGAGACTTCAGTAGCTATGAAGAAATTGTGCGTTGTGCTATCAAGGTAGAAATGGAAGTTGGTGTTACATATCCATCTCATGGTTTTGACAAGAAACGAAAGATGGAGTTCAAGGAGAAATCTCAGAATAATGGTGAAAAGAAGATGAATGATTCCATATGCACAAAGTGTTGAAATAAGCATGGTGGAGATTGTCTTAAAGGGACTAGAAAATGTTTTAAGTGTGGAAAAGAAGGTCATCGAGCAGCTGAGTGTCGAAGTAATGGAAAAAGGGTTTCTAATGATGTGAATAAAGCAAACACTGCAGAGAACGCACCGCCAACACTTCAATGCTTCAAGTGCAAGGAAATGGGGCATTATGCTAATAATTGCCCTAATCCAAGGGTTAGTGATGATCAACATGAGCAACCACTGAAGGAAAAGGACAATGGGAAATCACATGCGATCACTATTGGAAATGTTGAATATGACAACGATGTGGTGGAATGATTAAGTGTTTATGTAATGGGATTCCAAAATAATGTTGTATCATTGAGTATTGCAATATTTATTGATGTGGTATTCAAAGTGATTGAGATATTTTTTGGAAATAAGATGATATGCGCATAATGAAGACGAGAAAATGAAATGTTTAATAGTATTTCATGAGCTCATGATTGATATAAGGACTATGTGATATCATGGTTTGAGTATATTGAATTTTTAGGATTTTGGTAACTTTTAACTGCACTCATGTTTTCACTAAGGTATTCAAGAGAATACACGATTAAGGACTTTGAATGTTTGGAATGTGACCAACAAGACATATCTTATGATATGTGGGGATCAACGACAGTATTAAATCTCTGTTAATCGTTGTCACTATATTATGAGAGTGGACTGCAGTATTATGTATAAGCCTAAAGATTAGACTGGATTATGTTGGACATAAGTTAGTATTGTTTAAGGATAGAAGATTTTCGATATTATTGATGGGATGTTATAGTAACATAGTTTTAGAAAAAGGGAAAAACTGCAGGACGGGCGACAACCCATCGCTTCGGACAAGGCTGTAGGAATCGAACCCACAACCGAAGTGCGACTGGCCTTTATCGCATACCACTGACCTACAGGAAGTCCCTGTTTAGTAGAAGCTAGTTTTATTATATTAAGCAGTATGATATATGAAGTATAAGTCCATTTTAGGAACTATATATGATTAATCTCACTATAGAATGACTTATGTATATTTAATAACTTTTTCTTACCTTTTGTTTGAGACAGATGGAATGACCCGTCATTCTATCACATGATCTGCTAACACTTCACGAATAACAAATTCAACTTCATTTATTTAAGAGATGAAGTGGAAATTGTTCAAGGCACGAACAACAGTGATATTGTATCAAAATAAAGTAAGTATTTATTCTAATTCAAATTTTCAACTTTAGGGAAATGATCTTGAAAACCAAAAATGTTGTCCTAGTGATCTTATACCTCATGAATCAGATGGTACCTTAGATCGTCATAAATTTATGGATTTGTGGTTACTGGCTTTTCCATAGCCATGTTCTCTACCACTCTCCATCAGAACATGATGGATAGATTTCTCTTCCATATCCATATTTTCACCTATGTGGAAACCCAGTGATTAGTTTATTTGGGTAATCGTTACATTTCATACTTTAGTTTTTAAAGCCAAGTTTTGGTATTCCCTTTTACGATGTGGGTTTCTATTAAAGAAACTTTCAAATAGTAAACCATTTATAACCCCGATGAATTTCGAGGGCGAAATTCATTTTAAGGGGGGTAGAATGTAACAGCCCAAGATTTTATAAAAAATATTCTTTTTAATTTTATTAATGTCTTTTGTTGTACGCTACACCAAAAGGAGCTTGCACAACACGCATCCTTGACTTGCCTTGCATTACACGCAATCGCGACCTTCCTCGATAGCGTGTGTAATACGCAATACCGAGTTTCACTAAATAACAATATGCTATTAAAATATTATTAAAACTAGCCGTTATGAATAGTAATAACCACTTTTTAAAATTCTGTAAATCGTATATTTCAAAATGAACTTCATTTTTGGATTCGGAGTATCGAATTTAGCCTAAGGTGAAATTTTGGTACTTTTCGGATAACTTTCATATTCTGATGAATAGTGAAAATTACTAAATTATAATTAAAAACAACTTTTTTAATCGAAATAATTAATAGTGATAAATCATTAATTTGAGTGGTTTTAAAGTATATTTAGAATATATTTTTACAATTTAATACAATGTTGGACATTGGATGTAATTTCACATTTAAACCAGTTATAAACAAGTGTCAATCTTTTGATAGTTATTATCTCTTAAAAACACGCTATTTGTTGTGACAGTGGAAATTAATTATAAAATTAATTAATGCAACTTATATGTTGGGAATTTTTTAAAATAGAAATCATTTTTGAATTCGGAATATCAATTATAGCCTAGGGTGAAATTTTGGTACTTTTCTGAAAACTTTCAATTTTTAATGAATAGTGAAACCACTAAGTGGTAGGTTAAAAACTGAATTTTGCATAAAACATAATTTTACCGCTTCTGTGAATGTAATTTCGAAAATCAGACAGACACGGTTAATATCAAGGACTAAAATGTGGTTCAATGAGATGAAAATAATTTTTTGGTGAATAGTAACTTTTTACTTTTTTTACCACGGTTAATAGTAAATAGGGTAACTAAGGGTAAATATGATATTACTATTACCCTAACACATGTTCTAATCCTATTGGACAAGTGTATTTCGACCAAAAACAATCTTAGGAATAAAATATGACCATTTAGGCCCACTTGGGTTAGATTAGGACATTTATTATTAATTTATTTAAAGAAGGGTTAAAAGAGTTAAAATCAAAGTTTATTTACTAAAACATTTTTAATATGGGGTTACACATAAGATAAATTTGACTATAAATATTAATTAGAAAGCTAAAACGATTTCCTACATAATGGTATTTTATTTGTAATTTTTAGACATTAAATAATTTAATTTATGTATGACACAACGATGATGCATTAATTATCTTATTAATGAAATATTGACATAATTGATGTTATAAACACCAAAATAAATGTAATTTGAGACTTTTTATGAATTAAACTAATTTTATAGGTTAATATGATATATTAGTGTTGATTTAATCAACTTGGTTCGAACATATAATTCTGTTATGACTTTCACAAAAATCATATATCAAATAGTGTCAAAATTGACACAAAATAGTTTTTAAATCAAATATTATATTATTAATTGTTATTTTATTCCTAAAAATCTAGGGTTCGGCCAAATGACTTAGATAAGGATATATATATTAATAATAAACAATTTGGGGGTTCGTTTGGCATGTTATAGTAAGTTTATTAACCATATAGTGAAAGAAAACAAAAAGACACGGTAAAAGTTAAATTAATTAACTTAGAGTTAAATCAAATTGATAAGGTTAAAATAATACCCTAAACTTGTCTAAATCTTATTGGTTGATAGGATTTCGACCCATACCCACTTTAGCTTCGAAATAAGACCCTTTGGAACCATTATAAACCGATTTTGACTTTAATATAAAATAATATTTTGAGATATTCCTAAGGTGCCCCTCTCCTCCCTTATAAAAGGATACCTCCTCCCCCTCCTCCTCACACCAATTTGAGCACTCAAGCTCGGCCAACCCCTGCCAAAATCTCTTCTCCAATTCCATAGAAACATCCTAGAGGTTCTAGTGTTCCTCAAAGACCAATTTTAGTGCCCTAAGAGGAGGTCTCAAAGAGGCGCTTCAAAGAAGAGGTAATTACCGTTACCAATTCTTTCATCTTTATTTCTTCTTCCACTTCTTCTTCTTAGGTTGTTTCATTATGAAGTAATAACATCAGTATCACTCATATACTGATATGTTATTATAAGTATGAAACAACCCTATTTCACCATCTATCCATTCTACGGAAAAAGAAATCACCGCGTGTGCGTACGTACGGAATACCGTCTCCACGCCGTGGTGTAATCTATTTTCCACCACCACCTTACATGGATGGGTATAATGGTGTAAAGAATAACTATACATAGTTATTACAACATAATATTGATTCTGATATATTGTATAATCCACTCCAATTCAATTCAATATTTATAGAAATGATATCATCGCTCGTGCGTACGTACGGACTACCGTCTCCACGACGCGATGAGATTCATTCTCCATGTTAACCATTTAAAAATGATTATAATGTATATATAAGAAATAATAATGAAATATATGACATTATAAAGCTACTGGATTTATGTATATATATACATATGTATGTCATCTACTTACTTCCATTTCAAGACAATAAGGAAAGGAAAACAGCGTTCATGCGTACGTACGGACTACCGTCTCCATGAACGGTGTTTTTCATTTTATTTATCTACCTGTTATATATATATATATACTGAATATATATGATATATAAATCATATTTTATATTCTGGAAGTAAGTAAATCATGATATAAGTAATAATGATTTCAAGAACAACAAGTCAAAACACCCACGATAAATGAAACGATTTTACCCAAAACGCTTCTTTAACATGGAATTTACAAAAGAACGGGTAATATAATGTCATAAGTGAACCATATATGATATCATAACAATGAATATGATTCTTTAATAAGTCAATAACATGATTTAAATCATTATACAGGAGGTTCGGACACTTACAAAGCAAGTCGGACCAAAGGTAAGGGAAATATCACAATCTCATTTTTATCCGAGATTGTTTATTCGTAAGTGTTTACTGGGGCGTATTTTATCATCCACATCCATGTTTCATCAATATGTAATATTATTTACATCCACCTACAATTGTTTAAATCCATTTTTACCCTTCGGTGAGTTTTTAGTAAAAGAAATTAAAGGAATCTTTTGATGTTTTTCGTACGAGGTACTTTTTGACTTTTCCGACAAAAGTACGAAGAATGTTTTTTTTAACTTATACGGCACGAACGGATTTCTACTGTTTTATAAAGCCTTATTTTCATGAATCTTCCTCTAAAATATATCATGACTATTTTCAATAAAATGTCTTTCTTTTAAAATTGCATGATGTTTTGTGAAAATAAATTGATTTTGAAGAAGAAAGGATATTTTCCTCAAGAATTCAATTCAAGTGTTTTATCAAAATTATTTTCCATCTAAGATAATAAAGGGTTCTGTTTCTATCCATATTTTTACATTGATTTGACTATTTTGTGATGTAATTATGTTTATGAATTCCTTTATCTTATATGAATTGATTTATGATGTCATGATGTTTCAAGAATCCCATTTTTTGTTACATGTGTTATGCGATGATGTATGTTTTATGATTATGTGGCACACATAAGAAAGGATTAATTATAAGATGGGTGGGACCTATATCTCCCTCCAATGCATTGGGTAAAGATTTTATATCTCATGAGATAGACATGGCTGGAATGGTAGGTTATACCGGTTCAGTGAAACAGGACTGAAACGAGGGTTACTCGATTCAGAAAGGGACTTTGTCCACTAAGATAGTCTTGGTAATGAGTCATGACTAACAAGAAATGATTTTCCATGATTATGTGTGCATGCCACAAAGTTTCAAGTTTCATGTTATGATTAGGGTGATCTCATTTTCACTTCTATGATTTATCCCATGTTATGATATTATGATCTCTTTTGCAGGTTAAGGTTTCCAAAAGCTATGTTCTTATGTATATGATGTGATTGATATTTATTTTGTTTACCCTTACTGAGCATTTGAGCTCACCATTTTATGTTTTCTTTTCCCCAGGATATAAAGAAAGGTTTTTAGGTAAAAAAAGGGAAGATCTTTATGGGAGATATTGAAGATCTTTCACCACGATTAGAAGATTACGTTCCGAGTTTCCAAAGACACTAAACTATTACGATCCTTGTGTGTGTGTTTTTGTTATGTACTAAGTATTCCTCAAAAGTAATGTAATGTCCACGTACGTCAAGATACGGGTCTCTACAATGACGATTCTTAAAAAATAAACATGATGAATTCGTGAAAAACTACCATAATTATTTGTGAACAATGATTGAATCATGTTCATTCATTTTTCAATTTTTCTCATGAGATATATCTTATTACCCTATGAATTGACGAGCTTATTAATTTCTGTATCAACCATCATGTTATATCATTAACCTACACTATATAATTCTTGTATCACCTGTAACACCATAACATTTAAATTACCATACATGCCCCAAATAATGTATATCAAACATGGATATAAAATAACTAATCAAAGGAAATGGTTTTCATTTCATAAAGAACACATTAATTATAAGAGTTTAGGATCCCAAAAGATAGAGATAATAACATTCATGGTATAGGAATCATCAATTATGATGGAAGAAGAAACAATCTCAATATAAGTATATTGGATATTTTTTTTGAAAAAAGTGTTCTATTGGACAACATTTTAATTGTTAAAAATCATATATAAAACATGTATTTACATGAAATGAAAATGCATGAAAAATAAATTGTATTTATGGATCAATAAATGAATATACATACTGAAATTTGTGAGAAAGGGGGAAACCCTATGGAAATGGAGTCGGGTTCAAGAATTCCCTTTACCTTATGTCAATATTATTTCTGAACATTAATGAACTCTATACTGAAATTAGATTCATTGATTAAAAAATAATTAATATTTATTGATAAATTTTATTATTATGGTTTTATTTATTTTATTTATGGTATTTTTAATGAGTTATATAGTTTAATTTCATCATTTGGGATTATTTATTTTCTTTGTGTTCATGATCCGTTCACTTGTGTACATGATTTAAGTTCTTTTAAAATGTTGAAAATTTTACATAAATGTTATAAATTATTTTAATTAATATAAAATGGTATTATAAATTATTTTTATATGGTATGAGTATGAATCATTAGATACAAGTTAATGTTGGTCGTTTTAAGTTAATCTTGGCATTTGTTGATCATAACAAACTTTTTTTTATCATTTAGTAATATATATATATATATATATATATATATGTTAGTACTAAAATATTAAGAGGGTTGTAAAATAAATTTGACAATATGAAACATTATATTGTTTTTATTAACATCCTTGAAGGCCTTAAAGGAAAATGAATGTGCATCGCTCGCGATGTTGGTAAGTTGATACATCAGGGGAAAAATTTTCATTTTAAAAAAAAGAGATAGGTGAGATGTTAATGATGGATCATAAATTAATACGATATAAGTATAGTATTTTTTACATAATGGTGTTAACATTACATTTGGATGAGGGGATGTGTGATGTTAAAAAAAAGAAATGACATTGAAATTTAATTAAGTGAAAAGAAAGTGAAATTTATTTATTGAATTTATCCTCCTAGAGAACATAAATATGGAATTGGTTTTTGTATTTTGATGAGACCAAGAGATCTTGGAAATTTGGAATGGGGTACATACCAGAATTTTTCATAATTTTTATAAGGATAAAATCTTGAGAGCTACGAGGAAAAAAGGTGGTATTTATAGTGCTTGAGACGGGTGTTTTATAATTATTTTCCACATTAGTCTCTTGTGTTAATACTATGAATAGTTTGGTAGTTATCACTAAATATATTAAAATTATAAATGATGAATATATATTTTTGTCTTAAATAATCCATAAATCATTTATAACTCCATAATTAATGTATTTTTCTTTTATAGTAAACTATCATATTTAATTATTCACCATGAAATCAAGTATCTTAGAGAAATCCCAAAATATTACAAAAATAATTTCATGACTAATATAATCTAAAGATTAATTCCATTTTGGAAAAAATTATTTATAAATATGAGTAATTTAATTTTTATCTAATATTATCATTTACATGTAAGTTACATATTTTAAAAATATATCTGATTTTATAACACATAAAAAATTTACATAAGGTCCAATTAAATTAGAAAAAAATCATAAGATATCAAAATATTAATTTATTATTACATTTAATAGAAATAAAGTATCATTAAATTATTTATTTAATCATTAAATATTAATTAAATATTATTTAATTATTTATGAATTAGAAAAAATTCCAAAACAAAATTAATAATTTTTAGAGAATTTATTTTATTATTATGGAATATAATTATACAATGCATTCATTTATAAGATTCATAAATATTATTTACACTTTCATGGGTGAGGTTATTATTCATTTTTATGGTATACTATTCATAAGGTTCATATTAGTATTCTTATGGTAAATTTAATATTTTTTTAATATTTGTTTGTTTACTTTCTGAAATAATTCTTATTTCATTAGTTATTTATTTATTTGATTTTTATTATGGTCTATTAGTGATTTTATGTAATTTATACTATATAAAATCAATATAAGAACGGAATAATTCCATTGATAAAAGTTTGGGTCATTACATTGACCTTGACCAAGACCAAGATGAGATCCAACAACCAAAGCATGAGAGAAAATCTTTACATAAGAAGATCAACTCATTAAAATCATGGTCCAAACCATGTACGTTGAACCACTTCATAAAAGTCACCTTGATAAAAACCATACTCTTAGAGAATTTGATGTTTTGTTAAATGGATATGTATAAATATCTTAGCATTATAATTATGTATAATATATTTTATTGGATAATTTATATATTTTCATTTAATTATGGTTACTTTATTAATGATTTTTACTTTTGATATAATAATACAGAAATACTATTTTTGGGTAAAATTAAAATTAATTTAAGGAACAAATTTTGATGAATTGAAGGATTGTTAAAATAAACTATATTTTAATAAAATAATTTTATTAAAATAATTTTATTTAATATAAATGAAAATATAATTTTTATGAATTATAATATAATTTTTATTTTGGTTCCAAAATTGTTATTATTAAAATATCCCATCATTTCTCAAGTAATGAAAATTACTATATTAAAATTGAAAATGAAAATATTTAGAATTTTTTTTAGATACAATGAACGTTTTTGTTTCAATCAGATCATCAAAATTATGCAAAGGAGATTTCATAAAAAAATTAAGACAATAAAATTTTTCTGTAAAAATAATGTACCTTATTAATATAAATTATGTATTATGATATCATAATTTTCCAAAAGTGATGTAATATGTACTATAAACAGTATCCACAAAAACAATCAAGGTTTTAATTTTTAATTTAAGTGATTTTTAAATAGATTAATTTTATAAATTTATTTGAATATTCTAAAACCGATAAAATATTTTAGTGTTTTAAAACAATTTAATTATGAGTATGTATCACATCCACATTAGAATGTGAATTTTTTTTATTAATTTATACCCTTGGACTAATAAATAATGATAACCAGTCTCATTTGGAAGAAACCATAGGAAAAAACAATGGAATGGTCTGTGATTTTTTTATTTTAATATGTAGAGTCCAAAACCTCTATAATAAATAAAACTTCCTTTTTTGAATATAAACTGACACATGATCCTATTTTTATTCACTAAAACTCTTTGTCGAACCACCATACTAGGATATACACTATGTAGAGTCCTCTCAATCCACCCCAATATCTCAAGAAGCCCCTCTAATTCATTTTGTTTCACACACTCAAGTAAGGGGTATTTTCTATTATCACTTTTATTAATGTATTTTATTTACATTACTTCTTTTATGTTGATTTAGTTAAATGGGATATGTTATTCCCTAACTCTCTAAGTGTTTAATTGATGAAAAAAAATTAGATACCTGTTTTCTCTCCTCCAATAATTTTACTTATTTTTAATCAACATTGATTTGATACAAAAATTTCTCCATGACATGCCATGTCAAAAAATTGTGTAGTAAAAAACATAATCATTTATTGTCATGTTTTTAAACAGTTATATAGTGATAAATATTTTAATTGAGACTTCCTTGTATGTATCGCAAAGAAAAAGGTCTTGTAATTAAATATTGTGACGTCTGAATCCATGTTCTATGTTCTATGTGCAAAATTAATAATGGGAATCAAAATAAATTGACATGTGTGCCTAAAATTATATAGTTAAATAATTAATTAGGAAATTTTTAGTTCAATAAGACAAGTTGGAATAAGGAGTGAATCTGATTTCTTTATTGGACTTTTTGAACATTTATTTCATGGTGTTTTTGCCTTGACCTATGTCAATGATAAATTATTTTAAGATGATTCCACATTTCCCATGTTATGATTATCATGATTTATCAAGTCTCATTGTGAAGGAATTTTATTCCTAATCTTTTTATTCTCAATTGATATGATTATTTTCAAACATGTATCACATTATTCCATTTTAATTCCCCTACTAGGAGTTATACCTCACCATGTTCATACGTTTTTCTCCATTTTATCCCATATAGTCTTAAAATATTCAAGAAACATGTTAATGAATTTTATAATAATCATTTTGCATCTAATGTACAATATATTGTTATATGTACCTATTTCCAAAAATACACTATATTTCCTGATATTTCAGGATTTATTATGTGTACTTTTGTGCTATAATTCACTAATTAATGTGAAATAAAGAAAATGATTGTTGTACCCCCTAATGAGGTTTGTTTCTAATTCATATCATTACTCACCCTATTATTTATGTATATTAATTTTTTTAGATGTGTGATAGATAATTTATTAGGAAAAATATATTTCTGATTATTAATAACACATCAGTGATTCATGTGATTTTCATCAATATAAAATTAAAATGTTTTTGTTTTTGTTTTTGGATCATCTCTAAACAATACCCCCCCGACCATTTATACATAATAAAACTATATATGAATTGAAATTACTTCTACTTTTGAAAAATAATGTAAAAAAATGATTAAATACATCTCTTCTTCCACTGTAAATCATTGCCTCCAAAATTAATCTTTCCATAACTCCCCTCCATAAAATTATCAGGATAGAAAAATTTACTTTATAGTAGTTAAAAACTGGGAATGAGATAACATCAGGGTAATTTTATTTAATCAAAAATTCAGGGGATAGAGAAGGAAATGGATTGGAAGGCAATTAATGGTTCAATTTCCTAGTAAGAAGCCAATGGAAAAAATATGTGGCTTTCATGGTGAACAAAATAGTAATGGGTTGACGATGTAGTCATAATATTGTTGATGTAAAGCTATTATATATATAGTTATGGGGAAGGTTAAGTGTGGGAGAAAATGAACTATTAGATTATGAAATATTTATTCGACATCTGTTAACTACATTGTTGGGGGTGGTGGAATATTTAAGGAGCTTCAAATAGTACTCCATTAATCCACCTGATAACATACACAATTCTATGACAAATTGGTTTGGGAAACCTCGTAGATAGAAAAATTATTTCCATAGGGTATTATCTATAGTTTATTACATAGGGTATATAAGGAACTGACAGTAGTTTCTCGGATTCGGTGCCTTATTTTATTAAATTGGAATTAAAACGCGGATTATGCTTCTTGATGGAATGAATAGTTTAGTAGATTTGGAAACAAGATACATAAATAATGTCAATATTAAATCATGAAATTATAAAAAACAAAGTTAATTATTCCATTAGAAACAACCAATCCTCTTATATTATTCCATCAAGTCACTGATATCTTACATCTTCATATCCTTGGAAAATGAAACATAAGAAAAGGGTTAGATCAAATGCTTAGTAAGAGTATGAAATACCACATAATGTGATATAAACATAAATATTAGGCATGGAGAATAAATTAAAACACGTCCTTTTACAAATAATAAACTTGAACACATTATGGCATGAATAGGAGACGAGTTAATTTAATTCCATAATTAAACATATCAAGGATATTATACTAGTAAAGTAACCACATGAAACATCAATAATGTTTTTATAATGAAGAAACACATAATGTGGGACATCATCACAATATCATCAAGGCCTTGTGCCAATAACATAAATAATTATTTGGTCAAGGCCTTGTTCCAGGACCGTAGTTTGTCTCATGGGACTTATCGATATAATGAAGGGATATAACAGGACCCACCTGATACCATATATATCAAATGAATTCGTATTATGAAATGATAAAAATATAAAACACACACATTTATATTGAAACTAATATATGAAATGTAAATATCTTTCCCCAATCATTATTCATAAACACTAACCATTCAGAGTAATATGGTGAATGGTTTCTAGATAGCATATCCACATTCAAACAAATCATAAACCAATAAATTAAATATAATATTTTATATCATGTATCATACACCTCGGTGAAGTATAATATTCAACAATAATGTTTAAAATCTTAATATAATTTTAAATGATACTATTTAAAATCCATGATGAAATAATCATTAAACATTCCAATGTGTTCCATACCACCTTGAAACATTCAAATAATAATCCATTATAATAAAATTATTATAATAAGACTCTATATATGATATCCAAAAGTGAAATATATAAACCACATGAATGAAATAAGTGGGGAACAAAAAATATATCTCATAATAGTTAATGTGAGATGAGAAAAATCATTTTTACTTTTGAATGAAGTGTACTATTTGGAAAACATTTATATTTTCCATGAAATAATATATTAAACATGAATATCCCATAAAATAAAAGATTAAGACATTAATATTAAATTTTAGGCATAAATTATGTCCCATTGAAGTGAAGTCATGTAAAAATATTTCTTAAGATTCTTTATAAATAAAACATTTTTGAGCATTTTATAGAAAGTATTAAATAGTATTTTAAAGTGAAATGGATCATTTGTTATTTTAATTTCTGAAAATATTCAAGATCATTTATCATGATAAAATTTTTGCTTTATTAAACCAATTGTTGAATAATACATATTCTGGTGTTCACTTGAAAGTAGGTATGAATTTAAAAATATACCTTTAATTGAGCTTTTATTTCCGAATCATTTTTGAAAGTTCCTTTTAAAAAATTGAACTATAAATAAAATAAGTTAGTATACTAGTTGGTGAACATATATAGTACAATAAATAATAATTTATATGGAGTATATAATAATATATAACAGTTTCATTGAGGAAAATAGAAAATAAAAATAACCTGAATGAAAATAGAGATTTGGGTGAAAAACCCCTTAACACTTTGTAATCTATTGATTCTTATGCCCCAAAATTAATAATATTAAAATTATTCATTTAATACCATGAAAATAAATATATTCATGATATTTTACATAAATGGTAAGTAAAAATACACCATACACATGTATTAGTAGTGAATATAGAAAATCTCCCAAAATGAAAGTGAGATAAAGGAACCCTTACCTTAAGTCTAAATATGTCCCTCTCTTGAACTTTTTCTTATGGAATATGAAATTATAATTATTAATAACTTATTTAAAAAGTGATTATAAATTTATTTAGTTTATCATAATTCTTTTTATATCATTAATTCCAATATTGATAAGTTATTATGTTAAATGTTTTCATTCTAGAGTGTTCACTTTCTTTATTTTCATAATAAGTTCACTTGTTCTTAAGTAATGTAGTTCATGTGAAATGGATATAAATATCCAAAATTGAAATTAAATATTTTTTATGAAAATAAAGATTTTTTAATGGTCATTTATATTATTTGGTTACAGGAAATGCGAGTGAATCAATAGATGAAATAATTATGACATTCATTGAGATTGTTTTAGTGGTATTTTGATTATTGGGAACTAGTTTGGTCATATGAGTTAATAAAATGTATATATACTAGTTCATGAATATTAATTAGGTAATAATCAATATATTGTAGTCCGGATCAATAATAAATATAGTTTCATGACTATTAATGAAGGAAAAATTGAAAAAATAAATTTCTTCGTCCACAACGGCTATACATTGGAACCTCATGGACGTTGATTTTGTTTATAAAATAAAATATAGAGAGGGTTAGGATATTGATGATTGTTCTTCCATTCACATGATATAATTATAGTGGATAAATTGTACTGGATATTCCATGTTCATTTGGATAGTGGAGTTGAGGATAAGATAACAAAATAAGATAAATTTAAATGAAACTAAATGAAAAAGTAAAGTGTTCTACCTTTGAAATAATAATTTTGAGAACCTCTTTAACAGAAATGATTTTGGTCTTTTGAAAATACCAAGAGAATAATGGATGTGGGGAGTGACTAAGGAAGGTTATTTGGGATGTAATTGGAGTAGATTCAAGGCTTAATGGAGTGAAGAGAAGAGGCAGTGAAGGGGGTTTTTTATAGTGGAAGAGAGGGGGTTTTCATAATTTTTTAATCATTAGTTTATAAACTTCCCTCGAGAATAGAGATAGTAATGATTAGATGGGAAAGAATAGTAATAATTTCTTTTCAGTTCAAAACAAGCGGACTTACATCATCTATGACACTTTCATGATGCCAAAATTCCGATTTCTTCATTTATTGTGAATTATCGTATTTTACGATTCATAAAAAATTCATGTTTCTTACAAAAAATCCCAAAAGTTCACCCAAAACATTTTTCGACATGTTGAATCCAAAAATGAAGTCCACATTTCAAAAATAATTTTATAGATATGATTGATTTAATATATAATTAAAATCCTAATATATTCTTAAATTTTTTTATAATATTTATTTACTAATTCCAAAACATAGGTATATCATACTTCCACATCATTATTATTCATATAATATCATTAGTAAGGTTACTATTAATTAGAGTATATCACTATTGATAGAGGTATGTTACTATTCATAATGGTAAGTAAATATTCATCAAAAAGTATGTTTCTCTTATTAGGATCCAAATAACTTACTGATGGACACCATGTTTGTTAGATTTTCAATATTCATATCACAGAAGTGAAAAAATTTGGTTTACATGTATAGGATATAATAGATTGGGGTTTGTAGAGCCCTTTTGATCTATACCTTCTATAATATATTTATTTGTATATTCTTGGGGTGTTACATTATCCCCTCCTTACAAAAATTCATCATGAAAAATAGAAATTGATCATCAGAAGTTAATGGTTTATATTTGAAAATTCGGTTATGGAAACCCACATTGGAAATAGGGTTAATATAATATCCTCCTAAAAGGGGTTAACAGAGATGATGTGGTCACCCCAAAATGTATGATTTTTAATGAGGTGACATTAGTTGGAAAAAAATATCATCATGGATTAATAATCTAACATTGTAGTTCACTTTGAACATGATAGAGGACATGTTCAAATGAATGTGGATTACTAAAAAACTATAAACTATAAATACCACTGATACTATAAATTATTATGAAAACATTTTATTTAAGACTATTTCCTTGAGTTGTGGAATTATAAAACTCCATAATAGTATAAATATACATTTTTACTAACAAACTCATCATTTTATGCACTAAATAAATCTATATATTATCACATAGAATGGGTTATGCCATTTTATGAAGAAATACATTAAACTCTAAAATCTCATACTATGATCAACTTAAACATTTTCATAAATGGTTAAAAAATTCAAAAATATATTGATTCAGCACATTATAATGAAGTACTCTAAATTTCCAAGATTAAATTATCATTAATCATTTATTAACATGAAGCAGATCTGAATTTTACATTCTAAGAAAGTGATTAACATCATTTTGTATCCTTTGGAAATAGTAAATTGTCATGAATTATAGTATAAATCATATTATAAAAATGAATTCTTCTGTATTTCTTATGTAAGATACCTATTATTAGATACATTCCTTAATTCCAAAAGTATAGTAAACTTCATAAATGATATAATTGGCCACTTATTGACACATCAATAATCATTTCCAAGGTAGTCAGTACTTTTGGAGTTAATAATTTCTTTATCAGTATCTCGTCATGAGATATATATTAAGGGTTGCCTATCCCTGAATCACGTTTTCCCCTAAAAATTTTATCTTTTTAATAAATAAATTTTCCTTTGTACCATTCATCATAAAAACTCAAATCCATAATGTAATCGTACTACATAACAATCCTTATATATCACAAAATTCACACAACCAGTACATTACAGAAACAATAATCAAATGACATGATTCTTGACTAGGCATATTAATCAATATAATTATTCTGTGGTAAGATCATAACTTGACCATTATCCAGAAATAGTATTTGCAGTATAATCATTTGACAATAGGGATATTTATTCGCATACTGTCCCATCTCCTTTCAATAGATGCATCGAATATAGGGAAATAATTTCCTTGTCTTGAAATTATGATAATGGTGTCATTTTCTCCACACATGATGAAAAACCCATTTCTTCTCAATAATGTACCAAGGTGTTTCATTCCTTAATTATCACATGGGAAAAGATACAGCTTTCTCTTATTCTCTTTGTTTATGTTTTTCCCAACCATCCCCTTCTTCCTTTTCGTCCTTTCAAATCAATAGGACTCAGATAATTCTTCACATACCTCTTTAAATCATGATATTATTTCATCATATGAAGAGGATACATGGGAGACAATCTCCTTTTGAAAATATGGCTTAAGGGAATTATAGAAATGATCCCTATTACTCTTCACATCACATGAATTTGTGATGATCCCATTCATTCTAATACACTCCATTTCTAATCAATTCCATATTATTTATTATCTTATAAAATTAAGAACTCCAAATAACTATAAAAATTGTCTAACACATAGCTTAAATTTATGCATCATAAATCCTAGAACCATATACTTCGGTTACATAAGGGATATAAATCCTTCATAATGTTGGGTAAATAAAATGTAAATTATCCTAAGCATATCACTTGGGATATTCAATACCAAGAGTGAAAAAGTCATGTTTTCATGTACATGGTTACCCCGGGTCAATCCCGAAAGTCCTTATTGGATTTTTCACTCCTAGGTATTTATGTGCCAGAGGAACCTCTACCTATTTGTATTCAGACATGGATGTATTTTCTTGAAATATCCACATAATCTATTCAATACCCAGATTCTAGGATGTTATTTTATGTTTGTCATCAAATACTACCTTATGGATTTTTTCCCTAATATAAAATTTCTAATATTGTTTCCTTGTTTTATACTAATCTTCCATTGATATCAACTGTAAGAACCCTACCCCAGTTTCCCAAAGTCGGTGCCTTACTTTATTACACTGGAATATAAACAAGGAATATGAATCCCAAATTAATGAACACATTAGAAGATTTGGAAACAAGATAAATAAATATATTCAACATTACATTATGAAATTAAAAAAACAACACTACATTAATCCATTAGAAACATTTAATCCTCATTGAAAATGCATGAAAGTCACTCATAACATACACCGTTATATCCCAGGAAAATGAAACGTAAGAAAGGGTTGAGCTGAAACGCTCTATAAGAGTAAGAAATATAGTGGAAGATAATATAATCATAAACATTAGTCATGGTGAATAAATGAAAACACATGACTTTATAAATAATAAACATGAACTCATTATGGAATGAATATGAGCCGAGTAAAATTAATGCCATAATTAAACCTAATCATGGGTATTATACTAGTCTAATAACCACATTAACCATTAATAATATTTTCATAATGAGGGAATGAATAATGTGGGATATCATCAGCATGTAATCAAGGCCTCATGCCCTAACCATAAATAATAATTTAGTCAAGGCCTTGTGTCAAGACCATAGTTTGTCTCATGAGACACACGGATGCACTTAGGGGCTATAGCGGGCCCACCCGACACTTTCTTTGTCGAATAAATTCATCGTATGAATGGGGATATACATAATCCTCATACGCATTCATATTAAAACTAACATATAAAATGGAAATAACATTCCCCTATAATTATTCATAAACAATAACCATTCAGTGTAATAAGGTGGATGGTTTAATAATAGCACATCCACTACCATACTAATAATAAACAATTAAATTAAATATGATAGATGATATCATGAAATATACACATCAATTAAGTTCATAATTTAACAAGTATGTTGACATAGTTAAGAAACTTTTTAATGGGAGCATTGAAAAATCCTTGAGGAAATAATCCTTAGACATTCCAAAGGGTCTAATACTAACTTCAAACATTTTAATCATAATACCTTATAATATAATAAGAATAACGGGAATCTATATATTATATGAAAAAGTGTATTACACACACCATATGATATAAATAAGTGGCGAACAAGTCATATATCACATAAAATATAATGATAGATGAGAAAAATCCATTTTACTTTTGAAAGAAGAGTCTTTTTTGGGAAATCATTTAAATATTCCTTGAAACAATTTTGTAAACATGAATATCCCAAAAAATAAAATACTAGGATATTGAAATTATATTTTAGGAATAAAAGATGTCCCACGGAAGTTAAACCATGTAAAAATATTTCTTAATATTCTTTATAAATGAAGTATTTTAGAGAATTCTAAGAATGTATTATATGGAATTTTAAAGTGGAAATGAATATTTGTTCACATAAATATAGAAATAATCCACGATAATTATTCATGATAAAATTAGTTCTTTATAAAAATAATTGTTTCTTAAAACATATTATGATTTACACATGATATCGTGTAAAAATTTAAAAATATCCCTTGAATTAAGTATGTATTTCGAAAAAAATTTGAATGATACATTTAATTTTTTTTTACTATACATAAAATAAGGTTACTAGTTAGTGAACATATATATATATGTCAATCAGAATTTATTAAGAGTATATAATAATAAAAATATATTAAATTTGGTAATTAAACAATAAAAGTAACCCGAATGAAAATAGAGGTTCGGGTGAAAAAACCCTTACCACATTGAAATCAATCGATTCGTAGGCCACAAAATTAATAATTTTAAAATGATTCATTGAATACCAAAGAAACATGAATTATTGATATGTTACATCAATGTTCAGTATACATACACCATACAAATGTATTATTAGTGAATATAAAAAATCTCACAAAAATAGAAGTGAGAAAAAGAAACACTTACCTTAAGTCCTAATGTGTTCTGCTCTTGAAGTAAGTTCCTAGAATATGAAATTATAATTATTAATAACATATTCAAGAAGATATTAAAAATTTAAATAGTCTATCATTACTCTTTTTAGTTAATTGATTCCTTTATGTATAAGTTATTATATTGAATTTCAGAATGTTTGTTTTCTTTATTTTGATAATTGGTTCACATGTTCTTAAGTAATGGACTTTATGTGAAATGGATGTAAATATACCAAATTAAAATTACATATTATCTTTGAAAATAAATAATCTTTAATGTTAATTTATATAATTTGGTTACATGGAAAGAGGATGAATGATTTGATGAAATATTTATGACATTCACTTAGATGATTTTAGAGGTATTTTGATTATTCAGAACTTGTTTGGTCATTTGAGTTAATAATGTGAATGTATACCAGTTAATTAATATTAATAAGGTTATGATACATATATTAATGTAATTTTCAACTAAAAAAATGGTTTCATGGCCGATAATTAAGGAGAAATTGAATAACAAAACATTGTGGTCCACGATGGTTATAAATTAGAACCTTATAGATGTTGATTTCATTTACAAAAAAAGAGATATAGAGTAAGTATATTGATGATGGTTCATCCTTTCAGATGATATAATTCTAGTATATAGATGTTAAATGATATATCATGGTAATTTGGACAGAGGAGTGAGGAGATGATAACAAAAAAAAAGATAAATTGAAATGAAACTAAATGAAAAAGTAAAGATCTTTACCTATTCAAATAATCACTTTGAGAACCCCCTTATGAGAAGGGATATTAGTCATTTGGAATGAAAAAGAGCTTCTTGGACATGGGGATTAATAATTTTATGGTATTTTTGTAGAACGTTGAGGGTATTAAAGGCTTAGAGGAGTGAAGAGAAGAGAGAGAGTGGGTGGGGGGGTTATAGTTTAGGCGAAGAGGGTGTTCATTATTTTTTAATCATTAGTACATTATTTTCCATAAATACTATCAATAGTAATGATTCCATGACCCACAATGATAATAAATTCATATCAGTTCGAACCAAGTGGGCTTACATCATTCATGACTTAAGCATGAAGGAGAAATTCAGGATTTAGCATTTATTGTGAATTATCTTATTTTACTCTTCATCAATAATTCTAGTTTTTTAGAAAAATACCAAAACTTATCTCGAACCATTTTTTGACTAGTAGAATCCAAAAGTAAAGTCCATTTATCAAAAATTCATTTCTAATTATGATTAATTAATTATTTTATTAAAATCATAATTTATTCTAAAAAACAATATTAAAATATTTATTTACAAATTCCAAAACATAGGTATATCATAATCACACATAAATATTATTGATATAATATCATAGGTAATGTTACAATTCATTCGTGAATGTCACTATTCATAAGTGTATGTTACTATTCATAAGAGTAGGTTACTATTCGCCAAAAATTAGTTTATTCTTATTAGACTCCCAATAACTCACTAATCACAACAATGTATGCCAGAATATTAAAATTCAAATCATAGAAGTGACAAACATATGTTTACGTAGCTAGGGTTTAACAAAGTGTTGTTACTAGAGTCTTGGAGATCCATGCATTCTATAATAAATCTATTTATAAATTTTTGGTGTGTTTTAGGTAAGGAACCCTAAAACAACCATGTTTAGAGGTAATATTCCAATATAAAACATTATGCCCTATCTTTCTTGAGGTTAGCTAGGGGATAACAAGAACCAATTAACCTAAAAACTATTCATGTAGAGATTGAGGTGGTGTGGTATACTATTTCATAACATAAGGTAGAGGCATGCATGGGTTTAACATGAATACTCCCATCATTATGCTTTGGTGCAACACCAATCCTTTTGGCGTCGCCCTCTAAATTCACTGTGACATATGGTGAACCATTTCTAGTAATGTGGATCTCTATAAACCCTCTCCCATTTTTATGTCACTTTTCACATGGGTATTTAATTTGGATAATTAATATCACATTTGGGTAATTTATAAATACCGATCAAAATAATTTTGTACACATCCAAATTAATTATTATTTATCTAGTATATAGTAATATTAATCTTCCATATAATATATATACCAATTGTATGTACCAGTGTGGCCATGAGAACTATAAACTATATCATATTTTTGGGATTTTCAATGAAAAAACATTAATAATACAGTAGTTATTTTATATTTATTACTTGTTTAATATATATTAATATGTATGTAAGACTATGGGAATATGTTCCATAATATTCCCAAAAGGTAATGAATTTGTAAGAAACTTATATAACAATTTTTATATTTTAGAAATTTTTTATCCCTATACATCCCTTGTATTTTATTTCTCATTTCACCTTTACAATGATTTTTTTTTATTTTTTCACAATAAATATTCTTTTATATTAGATATCAAATGAAAAAATTAATATAAAATTAAATAAACATATATTTATTTCTTATTAAAACATTATGGAATCTAATGAATGAGCCTCATACAAGGTATATCTTAAATACAATTGATTCTCTGATTCAATGATTTCAAGGTCCATAAGAAAATTTTTTTTTACTTTATGTTTTAGAACTACAATTTTTCAAATAATATGATTTTATAGTTCTGATTATGTTGTTATATTTTTCAATATATCATATATTATGTAATGTTTCCTTCATATTATGAATTCGTATTAGAGTCGTCATAAATAATTACTCAATCATTGAGATATATTTTTATTTTATCCTGGATAGGATATTAATATTCAATATGGTATGGACTTTGGGTCATCTATCATTGGGGTTGGTACTCTCCCATCCTACAAAAGTCATCTTGTAAATGGAATGTTCCTCTAATAAAATATGATTTTCAATATTTTATTCGTTGATTTAAGTTTCTAAATATGATTTTGGGTAAATAAAAGTTAGTGATGAAATAATGATATTCATGTACATCTAACTTTTTTTTTTAATAACATAATGTTTTCATATTGGTGGAGATGGCATAACTTCATCATACAATGTTTCAAGTGCATGTTGTATTCTCTATCAGTTTCGCAAGGAGTGATTAGGAAGTTCAAGGGTGTGGTTTCATCATGTAGTTGATTTTTTTACAATTTTATTATCAATGGTGACTATATAAGATTAGTTATTTCTATGAGGTGTGAAGACTAGTTATTGGATTCTCTATATAATTAGGTGACTATAATATCAATATTATCTCTCTATTAATGTAATTGGTTGTGGTGAAATATGGGATAATTTTTTTTCACCTCATCATTGGCAACATCATAATTTTCCGTACCTAGTATAATATGTATATCTGTTAAATTTCATTTTTATTGAAGTCATCTAGAATTTTATTTGTATCTTCCCCAATGAATATGTTTGAGCTTCCCCTTCGGTTTTAATATAATATTATTTTTAAAGTAGTGTTGATCATGGAGACTATGTACTAGGCTAAAGATAGTGTGTATAAGTGTTTGGTATGATATTATGGCGAAATTTTCATTGGTCATGATGATAATTATATATATACCTATAAAATGATAGTTTCTATATCCATAGAAATATTATTTACATTTTTTTATATTTTACAATGACTGATTATATATTAATAATATATGATTGGTGTTACTTTTTCCAGTAATTTAATTACTAGAGGTTTTTCACATATAACGTATTTTTGTTTATTATATATTTTATATGTATTTTGAGATATATGTGGTATTATATATAAAAATTATGAAAATTTATCACATTAACAAATGTCTTTGTAGTCTTACTAACTTTCTCATGCCCGGTTAAGGTTGGGATTTCAGTGGCATAACATAACTATTTGTCAAATTATGAAAGGCAACAATGGGTTGTGTCTTGTTACATGAATCTGAGTGGTTTGGAATCTCCCAAAAAATACTTATAGTGTTCCAATATCAATATAATATTTTTTTTATTATAAAAAGAAAACAAATGTAATTAGTTTTCTATTTTTTCCATTCTATTTCACATTTTTACTCATCAATTTGTGATATCCTCAGTGTTATTTCCTTTAATATATGTTTCACCTTTCAAATTTATTTAAAAAATATATGATCATAACTCTCTCCTATAATAAAATATATTAAAAATACGTGAATAATTTATTTTTATTTAAAAAAATTTATTATTCTATTTATCCAATTTATTTTAAAAAAAAGAATTTATTTGGTGGCAACAAATAAAATAAATCACATTTGTCTATATATATATAATAATGTCTAAATCAGGAATTGTAAAATGTTGTGTTGGTATTAATTTTGGTAAATCCAAGTTTTATTTTCCTATAATCACCTTAATACTTACTATAGTAAGTCAAATAAACTACAATTCATCGTTAATATGTCAAAAAATTCAATATCCATCGATTATGGGAGGTCAATAATTTACAATTTAAATCAAAATATAATATCTACATGTATTGCATAAAATTAAAACAATTAATTTTATAAAAAATTCACCCATGATCAATCCATTTAACAATTCGTTATAATATTATCTAAAATTAACCCAAATATTTAAAATTACAAGAAAATAAATATTGAAATATATTAACACATGTAACCATAATTAAAAAATATATCACTAAAAAATAATATAAATGATTATAATAAAAATATCCCTACATATATATATATTATTATGAAACCATATGAAATAATTCTAAATTCTAAATATATTCTAGTCATATGATTATTATAATTTTATATTTGAAAATTTTACAAAATAACAATAGTATAATAAAAATAATCTAATAATAATTAAATATTTTCAAAACTAAATAATATTTTAATTCACTGAAAATTAAAATTTTATTCAACTAGAATATTATAATTATTGAATATAATAAAGTATTATAAATTAATTATCATAATATATTCATAGTAATTTTGAACATGTAATTATGACATGTTTATAAATCATTCAAGTATTAAATTGTGTATTTAGAAAAATGTCTAAATTTATAAGATTATAAATATGAAATTTCATGAATTATTTTTATAAAACAATCATGAGAAATATTGTAATAGGTATCATGATAAATTCTATATAATTATGAATGGTCAAAATGAAATACATATTTCATCAAATATCAATGATCTATAACCGTAATCATTTTCATTCCTAGACTTGTAATTTTACAAATAATACCTCACTCGACTTAGAATATATAATCTTTTAAAAATAAATTATTAGGAAGCATTGTTTTGAAATATGTACATGTCGGTTAGGCATGCACTTCAATATTCACATTGGTCGCACCATCATATCCCCCCATCTAACAATACACAATCATAAACCCAAAAACTCAAATATAATTTCATAATGACGTAATAATATATATATACCTACCTATAAGAGATATTATAACATACCACATGTGTATTTCCTTATATAATAACGTTGTTCAACATGTTATTTAGTAAAATGATTAAATTTTGGAAAATGATTCCATTGATATCGATAATAACATCAGTCAATAATCATTCTACTAAACTTATTTAATTATCTATATGTATGTCAGATATTTCAACAAATATAAAAAATAATTGAAAACCATTATTTTAGTATATAAGGGTATCAATATATAATGGAAAATCATATAATATAATGATACTATTTAAATTTCATATGTTTACATAAATCATCCATAAAATAACCAAGTGAAAATTAAATATCCATATACTCTATGAAAATATATAACTCAAACTTTTTATAGTCTTATAATAAATATTAATACACTCATGAAGAATTATTTTAGAACATTTAATTTCACAACAATATACATGAATAGTTTTCTATATTAAAAAAATTACTATATATAAAATTTGATTAAAATAAATAAATAAAGGAACCCCACCTTGTTTGGGGGTTTGAATGAGTATATTGGGCATAGTAGAATTTCTCTTCGATATTCAAATCCCCAATTAGATTATAAGAAACTTGGAAATATGTAACAATGTTAGTGGAATGACATTAATCAACACTATTTCATAGATATATAATAAATTATTACATTATATGAGTTTATATAAAATAAAAAAAATCCACAAATAGTTAAACAAATAATAGTGACTAAAAAATAACAAAAATACCAAAAAAAATACCTTAGGAAAATTAAGATATTTTTTTATTCAATAAACTATACCAATCAAAAAAAAATTTATCACGGATTCTACATGATCTCTTGCATGACAAACCATAGAGTATAAGCTTCTAGAAATTGGTGAGGGAAGGGAATAGTTACGTTAGAATATTCTCCCCCATAAGGAGAGAGGTTCATGCCTAAATTATGTTGACAATTTTGCATGACCCTTATATATATATATATTGATGTTGGGATGTAATATTATATTAATGGGTATTGGGAAATCAATACTTTTTTCTTCTGAATGTACGAAAAAATTTAAAAAAAATCAAGTCATCATACTCTTTCAAGATTCAAATAATGTTCACCATCTGTAATTTTGATGGATATTTTGGGTAGATAAATGATTTTTTTAGAGTGGGGTCGAGTATGGTTTCATAATCTTTCATGTTTGGTCTACTATTTTCAACTATAATGGAAAACACCCAAATACACCAATTTCTAAACAAATGACAGGCTTTTCATTCAAAAGGTATTTCAAACAAATGAAAGTTAGAAACTCACTCAGATGACGAGGGTGGGAGGTCAGGATCATCATACCCATTGGGGGGTATTTCCGACTCTATGACTATTTTGTAGATTTAATATATATATATATATATATATATGAATTTCTTCCAAATCATGATATAGGATTGGTTACCCTAATAACATGATTGGGTTTCGAATCCCTATATAATTATAAGTGGTTCCATTAATGAGAACATCTATATATATTCATGGTTCTCCATCTTCTACATATTATTTCTTTTGAACTGGTATATGTTCATGTTTTGAATCTATATAACTCTGAACTCACGAGTATACAACCATATTAGAATTAAACTAGTATTTTTAGGATGTGATTGAAACTCAATGAGGCATCCTATGTATCATCTGATAATAGTAATGGAATCTAACATAGTTTGTTTAGATTTATACTATGAAATTTATGATCATGGGGAAGGTATGTATTTATGTGAACATAGAGATTAGATATGGATATTGAACATTAGTTAGGCACCAACTATATAAGTCTTATAAAAATAATTACAGTCTTAATGGGTTTGTATTCCTTCAACTAGACACTGGTTAGAGAATGATAACTAGTACCCCTGAGTGTTATTCACCTAGAGATTACTAGTAAGGGACATAATTTTGGACATAGTCATAGGTGGAAACCCATGTATGGAGGAATTAGTATCATAAAATTTTGTGGTGATTAAAAATTAAGGCTGACCTGATAGGGAATGTTTTTTGACACTAGTGATATGATCATTTCAAATAATGATGCTCATGTGAGTCATAATCAGTATAAGAAAAATGGGATAGAATGTAAAAAATCACAATAAATATTGAAATGGGACATATGATCTAGGGTGACCCAAATGGAGTATTTTATATAGATCTTGAACATTTGTCTCTTTCCTTCATATCCTATTAATCATAGGAATATGAGTTTTCATTGTTCAATTTACCCTCATCCAATTGACGGGTGGGGATGGATAATAGATCCATAATTAATTGGTACTAAGAATGGGATTAAATTTAATATTATAGAATTACAATGATGTGGATTTCCATTTATTACCCCATTTCATATCTACTAATGGAAAAGGAATGATTATTGGCTCATAAGAGAGTTCAGGAACCATGAGATAGTGTGTTTGGTATTTGGAGGGGAATACACTATGGTGGATTCCCATTGGATCATATTTGGCCATTTCCCTCTACTAGATAGTGGATGGTGACCATGAGTGTAATGTTGATATCATAATGGGTTCATATCCCCAAAACAATATAGTAACATCACATATAAAGGGGAAATTATTAACCAATAGAACATAGTTTCTGGACTACATGGACAGTGGGAAAATTCTATAATATTCGACCAATAAAAAATTAAATGTCTTGGAATTTTCGTTTAATATGTATAGGATGTATTTTTACAAGTTTAGTGTTTCCTTATTGATATGTATAGGGGTCTTCAAATGTTAGAAGATGACATGTATAGGTTCTATAATGTGAACAAGTTGATAGGTCTCTAGGAAATTAGAGGAACTAACAATCATGTTGGGAAGAAATCACATTCTATTAGTGACTGGGCTAGGTGTTCACGCTACCAAAACACAATGTTTAGTATGGGATTATAATTGTATAAAAACATTGATAGGCGAGACGTGTGATGGATGAACATAGTCAGGGGTCGAGTGACTTGGTACATGCTATTTAGGGGTTGTACATGTCATGCACATCTACATGGGATGGAAACTGTGTAGTCCAGATACATGAATTGGTTCATGGGTAGGATCACACGTCGTGTGTAGCCATGTGAAGGCCATGTATTCATTTAGGGTTTCCTAGTGGGCTTCCACTTTCCATATCCATTCCTCTAAAAGTCAAGTCCCTGCTTATGGGTAGACTATCGAATGTAGTTTTTCATATAGAATGTAATGGTGGCCTCAGTTTGGCCATAGGAGTTTGGAGTACAGGTGGCATTGTGTGGGTTTCTTGGGATATCAATGATATCCAACAGGGTTGAGTGGATTCCCTGGTATCATTTGTTGATGATTAAATCATTAGTGTTGAATAGGATCCCTTAGTCTATCGCACTGAGGGTTTTTGGTATCATGTCACTTTAAAGGATAGTGAACCCTCTTTGGTTTCTACTCATACATGTAGCATGGGTTCATTTCAACTTTTTTGGGGTGAGTCGACTCAGTTTTCTTCAACTACAGAAGCAGTGGAAATTGATAAGGTATAGACTTAAGAGGCCTGATGCAATCCTCACATCCCTTCCTTTTTCCCAAGTGGATTTATCTAAATTGGTGTTCCCGAAATTTATGCGGGCACTAATCCTTTCCACAGGTTGTTCTATTAGGGGATAGATCCCCTCTGACCACTAGGTGATTCCCTCTAGCTCCCTATAAATATTAATTCATTTATTATTTTTTGATGCATTCCATGGGTAGGGTTGGTGGAATAATTTTTGATACAATTAAATATGTAAAATGTTATTCTAGGTGGGTTGTGGTATTTTCATGATCGATAGTACATGGGTGATGATCTCCTGTTTATATGATTTGATGATTATGTTGTCAGATCAGGTTCAAGGTATCCCATCATGGATTCTAAGAGGTATCCCTATTATGAGGGAGATTTTAGAGTTTTCTTATTGGGATTCGTAGCATCCCCCAATGGACCCTAGGGTGTAACACGTCTCTAAGGGACAATATCATTATAATTTTCAGAATTTCATGCTTAGTGGAAATGTTCGATGAGAGTGTTCTCTCAAATGTATTTCTTTTGTGATGGTGGTGTTGTGCAACAGGCATGCGACACTTAATTGCATTCTATATCTTAGTGGTTCCATCTGAGATACATTGGTTATACGGGATGGGATGTGTATCTAGGAAGATATCCATCTAGGGTGACTCAGATTTTGAAGTGTTCTTTCTATGCTTATCTTTTGAGCCATGAATGTTAGTTCCTCATTGTATATGAGGTAAAAAGATTAGGTGACAAGTCTATCTACGTGACTTCTAGAAAAATTGTGGTATGTGTATTTTTTTGACATGTGATAGGTGTTGATATGACTAGTCATGTGTATTCAAAGACTATCTTGAGATAGACATTCTATCTCATTTGGCTTCCCTCTGGCTAGGGCGAGCATAATGTTTCGTTTAATTACATCATTTCCTATGGGTGTTTTGGGGGTCCTAGAAAGTTCCATTATACTCAACCCTAGATGATATTTCCCAATCAATTTAATATATTTGGAAGACGAGTACACTTTTAATGGAATCTTTAGAGTAGCCGATGTAGGTGGAGCTTAGGGAGCTAGACTAACCCGGATGTCATTCGGAGTTGAGTTGAGGAGATTGCAGGCCGGATCCATTAACATTATTCCCCCATCCATATTAGTAGGATTGATGGTTTTATAGTTTACTTTTGGTGGTCCCTATTTTTTCCCTTTTTGTACATCATATGGACTCTTGTTTAGGATTGATGAATGCATTCATTTGATTATAATTAATTTTTTATAACTAAATTATTTGATAGAGGTGTATGTGGGTGCATGTCTACAGGTACCTTAGTCTACAGACCCCTTTTTGTGATAGCCTACTTGGACCTGGTATATAGTCCCTGGTCTATGTATTCAGGCTTGGTGAGTAATGGATCGAGCCCCTTTGGATTGGGTTGTGATAGAGTGGTATCAGGTAGGGTTTCACATTGGGACAATAGTCGTGAGTTTTTTTGGGTTGTATAGTGGTAGTGTTCAGGTATTTTGAGTTCTGATTTAAATCCAATGACTCTTGTTTTTGTGTACCAACTAGCATAGAAATTTACCATGACTCTGATAACCTACCTTTCGACTCAGAACAATCGGAAACTGGTTGCAATGAAATAATAGTACATGTATTATATTGGACCGGGTTTTTGGTTTTTATAATATTTCGTGATTCGTATCCTTAGATAAACACTTTTATTGTGGTTCATATAGATTTTTTTAGGATTATTCTATGAGGAAAGCTAGATAGTGTTCTATGGAGGGATTGTTGTGATGATCCAACTGGAGATGAGGATTTAGTGTAGGGAACTAGTTTTAAGGAATGACCTCCATGTGGCCCACCTATTGCGCTACTACCAATAGAGCAACATGTTTTTATGGTGGTGTAAGCCAAGGATGCTTTCTGGTTGAGTGCACTTCATGAGTTCTAGAGGAAGATAACATTGAGGTTCTAGGGTGACCTAGACCCCTATGTAGATAATTCTTGGCTCGTAGTAGTCACATGTGTCATTCAGCTAGTGAGGAAACCTCCTGACCAGATGGTGGTCCTAGTGCCATTACTTTTTAATTGCTCATCATGTAGTTGGTGGAGTCTTTTGATTTAGACCTAGTATGAAGAGATCAGACCTTGGGAAGAGTTGGAGTGGCTATTCTGGGACGAACTATATCCGGCCACACTGAGGTCAGTGCGTATCCAGGAGCTCAGTAGCATCAACAAGAGAGCGCGGCCATTGAAGAGCAGTTGTTGGGGATCAATGATATGTCGTGTTACTTTGGGATATGGTTTGGGATCCATTATTCAGAGCATAAAAAATAAAATGGGTCTTTCTCAAGGATACCAGGTCTTCAGTGGTGTTGTCGTGCATTCCCACCTATGCTGGAGTGATAGAGGAATCCCTAGTTGTGGATTACTTTTAGATGAGAAGAATATGACCATTAGTGTTGGGAACGTTAGATATGAGACATGGAAAAACGGTATACTAGATTTTAGCAAATGGGTTTCCCCAGTATCCAGGTGTTCATGATGTTTCAAAAGTCAGACCCAGGAAATAGGATATAAGGATAGAGGATCTTAGGTCGGTTCTAGCCAGTTGTAGGAGATGTGGTGTTATATTTTTAATTTAAAAGGAATTCTTTTAGTGATTTTACAACCCACTGGGATGCAGAGTGATATATGGTAAATGGAACACCTTGTAAGAGGCATTGTTTCGAGCATAGTGGTCTACATGACGATGTATGTGGAGGAGGAGCATGTGTATTAGCAAGAGGTGGCAGACGGTATGAGTTACCATCACCACCCCTAGGTGTTCCACAATAGGCTCTAGGATAAGAGGGTAGGTGCACAGAAAATTGAAAACCATAGAGGCAATTGACTGAGAGGATCTTTAATGGATAGAGTTACGGTCTTTGTCCTTTCAACTTTATGCAGTATGATTGGTAGATATTGTTTGGAGCAAAAATTTTCAGTTTGTATCCTGATTGAGGATTCTTTAGGGTGTCATATAGAACCTATATTGGTGTTGTCCAATGTGAATCTAATTTAATAATAAGAGATATCCCTCTCCCATAAATAATTATTTTTATTATGTGATATAAAATAGTACGGACTAGTCAGTGTTCCCCAAAGCAAATAGTGTCGAGGTGCGGTGGATGAGTCGCTCTGAATTGTGTGATGGGGTGGGTTATATTAAACACCCCGATATTTTATGAGAGAGAAACTATTAATTTATTTGATGTCTTGTTTTGTATGCATCACCATGATTAGCATGTGCTATACACAACACCATATTATCATGCAGTATATGCAACACTATTTTGGGCTCATGTTACACACAATTTCAATTTTGTTTGGTAAAAATTATTTTACACAACATTGAGTATAGAATTATTCAATGTATAAATGAACTATGTTTGGATTATTTTATACTCATATTCAATGGAATCTTTCACATAATACAACATTGAGTTGGCTTTCCTTACACGCAAGAGTGACCTTCCTTGACAACTTGTGTTGTACGGGATACCGAGTTTCACTAAACAAGAACATTTAAATATATTATTATTTTAATGGGATATAAACTACCCTCTATAAATAGTAATAAAAACATTTTTATTTTATATAACATTATCATTCATCTTACACAAGATATGAGAAGAAAATCAATATTTTCATAAAATAAGTATTTTTTAAAAAAATGAAATTTTACCAACTTTTGATGGTACACCCATATTATATATCGTTTTTGAGATGTTTATAAGTACAATGTGACAAAATAATATTAATATTTTGAATCGGGACATACATTTTTTGTTGGATAATTTTTTTAAATTTTTTTGACAATATTCATATTTATATGAATAGTAAAAATACGATAAATATTACTTAAAATAACTTTTTCATCAGGATAATTTATATCGTTAAATTATAATATCAAATGGTTTGAAATTATAAATAGAATATTTTTTTTAATTTAATATAATTTATGCCATTATCAATAATTTTATGTTGATTGAATAGGAAAAAACATTTCAATATTTTGTAATATTTTAACATTTAAAACCCATTTTTCTATAACGAGATTAATTTTAAATTCAATACTGTAACATCTATGTTTTGAATAATGAAAAATGGATTTCATATTTAGAATCAAGAGGTCCAAAATTTTTAAATATGTATCTTTTATTTTTATACATTATGAATATCAACTACAGTAAATTTTATTTACCACAATTAATGGTAAATTATGGAATTATGTTTAAAAATTATATTATAAAATTACTCAAAAACTTGTATAAATATAATTGGATAATTATATTTCGAAATAAAAAATACTTGGGTCTCAATGGTATCTATTGAAACCCACTTGGATTAGATGAAGACATTTAATTTAATTTATTTAATGAAAAGTGAAATATATCTCAGTCAAATTTTAATAATTAAATTATTTTTTATATATAAGATTATACAGAATATAAATTAAATTATAAATACTCATTAAAAATATATTTGTCTCATTATAATGGTATTGTATTCATATTTTTTTAGATATATACAATTACCTTAATATCTTATACATTATAGATACTAGAATTATTTATTTATTGAAAAATCAAAGATATCTTTTTTATTAATGTAACAATACAAATAAAAAGGACCAAAAACATGACCAAGCCTAATTGGTTGAGTATATATAAACCATAATAATCCATGTGAGGAATTGTTTACCATTTCGAGTCGTATGAAAAATATTGTCACTTATATTACTTTCTTTTAAATGATGTCAAAGTTGTCACCTTCATAATTTAATAAATATAACATTTTAAATGTTGGTTTTTCTAGAAGATAAATCAAACTAAAATATTTTTTATGTAAGATATTGAGTTTTTAATAATTATTGTATTTTATTTTTCATTTTTATGAAAAATTTAAACATATAAATTAATAAAACAAAAATGTGTTTGTAATTATTTTATTAAGAGAAATATGAAAAAATGGTTTTCAATATATTAAAATAAATATTATATGTACTGATTAATATGCTTCATGACATTTAAATATTCATATTAAATTTTATAAATATATTAATTATTTTTTTTTAGAATCTATTTTCTATGTTTATTATATTTATATTCAATTAAATTAATAGTTTAAAAATTAATACTAATGATATTTTATAAAAATAAAACATTATGAAATTGTTTAAAAATCAGAAAAATATTTAAAAATTAAAAAATAAAAATCAAATGGTTGATAATGTAATAATGTATCCAATTATTATAAATTCACAACACATAAGTATGTATTTAAAACCCTTTAAAATTTCTAATATTATAACCACAAATAAAATTAAATAAATTAAATAATTAAAAATCAAAATGATATGGATTAAAGTAAAATAAAAACATTTATAAATTTTTCTTTGATTATGATAAAACCATAAATCATTCCATATTAGAAGTTGAGTCATTTTTGATGTTTTTATATGGGGTTTAATTTTATTATAAATTAATGTTTTTTAGGTTTCCAAAAGTGCCCCTCTACTTTGTTATAAAGGGAACCTCCTCCCTCTCCACTTCACACTATTTAAGCCTCAAACCACATCCAGGACACATCTATTTACATTCTCCACATCCCTAGAAACATACTAGAGGTCCTAGTATTCTTAAAATACCAGCTTTAGTGCCCTAAGATGATGTTTAGAAGAGGCACATCGAAGAAGTGGTAATATCCTTTTCTGATTCATCCAAACATCATTCTTCTTATACTTCCTCTATATGAGTTGTTTCATTATTAATTTATAACCCCAGTATAAATTTTATACTGATATGTCATTATAAATATGAAACAACCATATTTCGTCTTCAATCCATCCTATGAAAACTGAAATCACCATAGGTGCGTACATACGACCTACCATCTCCACGCCGTGGTGTAATATGTTTTATCATCCCCAACAAACTTGGATGGGTTTAATGATGGAAGAAATAACTATATATTATTATTTTAAAATGATTTTGATTTTGAAATATTATACTCTATACACATCAATACAATTCCACAACCAAGGGAATGACATTATCGCTCATGCGTATGTACGGCCTACCATCTCCATGATGTGATTCAATTCGTTCTACATGATCGTTATTGATGAGTGATTATATAAATGCATTTAATGAGTAATTATGATATATATTACACTAATACTATTATTCAAAATATATAACAACAACCAAAAAATAGGAATAATAATTTATTCAAAAAAACATGCATAAGAACATTAAGTTGTTAACACCAAAATAACGAGTACCAATGAAATGTTACAAACAAAAATATATAAATATGACCATATATGATATCAAAAAAATGAATATTATTATTTAACAATTCAATTACATTATTTAAATTATTATACATGAGGTTCTGATACATACAAAGCATATCAGACCTAATATAAGTGAAAATCTCACAATCTCATTTTTTTCCGAGATTGTTTATACTTAAGTATTTACTAGGGAATATTTTTCATCCACATCCATGTTTCCAAAATATGTAATATTATTTTTCTCCTACAATTATTTTTTTAATACAATTTTACCAATTGGTGAATTTTAATTAAATGATATAATATTAATGCTATGGTGTTTTCATTATGAGATTCTTTATCACTTTTCTGAAAAAAGTTGAAGAAGAATGTTTTTGTAACTCATACGTCATGAACAGATATTTACAGATTCATAAATCCTTAGGTCCATGAATATTCTTCTACATGATTTCATAATTAATTTTAAATAAATTAATTTCTTATTAAATTTCATGGCATTTTGATAAAACAAAATGTTTAGGGAGAAGAACAGGTTTCTTCCTCAAGATTTTATTTCAAGTGTTTTATCCAAAAAAAATTCAATCTAACAAGAAATTATTTAATATGTTTATTTTTAATGTATAATGTCCCAATTATTTACATTGTTTGATTTTTTATGATTAAATGATATAAATTTGTTTGATATGGATTATGTTATGATGAGATGATATTTATGAAACTCATTTTATTTGTTGGGTTTTGATGAATGATTTAAGTTTATTTTGTGGAACACGTAAGAATGATTTAATTATCAGATGAGTGGGACATATATATAACTCTAATGTATTGGGTAATGATTTATATCTCTTTATATATACATGTATGGAATGGACTGTAAATCCAATTCAGTAACACACGGCTGGAAAGGCAAATAAACTCAGTTTAGTAATGGACAACGTCCATTATAATGGTCTTTAAAGAAATTCCTTGGCTACTATAGAAATCACAATATCTGCTTATTAGTTTTCCCCAATTTCATGTTTTATGCCAATGCTATTATTTCATGGATAATTTACTTTTATGATCTACGCCTTACATACTGCCACGATTTATTTCACAATTCATGATTTTGATTTTAATACTTTTTGTTCATGTTTTTTTGTTCAAATGTCTATGGTTTGTTTCACATTCTCCATGTTTATGCTTACTGAACATTTGAGCTCAACATTTTAATGTTTTCATTCCCCCATGATATAATGAATTTTTTAGGTATGATACAAAAATGATAATTTCATTATGGGAGATGATGATGATCTTCCACCATGATTAGAAGATTATTTTCCTAGTATCCAAAGACACAAAACTAATACAGTCTTTGGGTGTCTTTTTTCGTTATGCATTAAGTATTCTGGGAATATAATGTAATTTACATGTATGTAAATATTTGGTCTCTATAGTTGGTATCAGATCAAAGGAGGTAGGAATGAATCTATTAATTGGGAACTCTTAGGTGTGAGCATTGGAGGAAGCACAATGCTCCGCCCAAGGGCTTCAGGAATAAATTTCTGCCACTGGGGATGGTTGTGAGTTCCACCCTTGGGGTGTATCTTCCCATAGAGTGATCTGATAGGAATCAATTCTTGTCCACATGAAATAATTCTAGACTTCTATAGTTGGTATTAGAGTGATGGTTTGGTCAACCATTGGAAACTAGGATGCAAAAACATTAATGAGATGACTAGAGATATTTCTAAGGTATGTCTAGGGATGTCCTTATGTTTTATTATAAGTATATGTTAAAATACTATAATTATGATAATTATCATGAATAATCTACGATTAAAACTAATATGTTAGAGATTGAATGTTCTTCCCCTTGATTATGTTTTTTTTCCTAGTATGATTATGGCCTCTCACACTGTTATTTTTGTGTTTTTGTCAATGGAGGAAACCAAAAGGAATTGAGTGAACATTTAATCCTCTGTCCAAATTGGTGACTATGAGCAATGAAATTGTGTAATAAATAAAGTGAATGATATTGTGATTATTCTAAATTAATCATCACAGAATGTGATTAAAAAGGTGAACTTTAGTGGTATTACTAATTCATCTAAAAAGTAGAAGATAGACTTTCATGCATGTTCTCATAGTGACCAACATAGAGGAATGATGATTATGCTTCCTATATATAAAGATGAATGGAATAGAACCTTGAAGTATACCTCAAATAGAGGGGATGATTTTATCTGTTTAGGGAAAAGGGTCACAGAGTGACTGACTCCCATGGAGTTCAATGTCTTATCTATGGAGAACACGTGCATTACCCAACTCAATACCCTGACCTAAGATGATACTTATAAATATAGGAAAGACTTATTCCATTCCAATAATTTAATAGGTTTTATTGATAGATTTATGTATAAGAATTCAAGAATAATGTTGTTGAGGTACTTTTATAGTATATTGGAATATCTATGTATAGGTCCATTGTTGTTTTCAATAAGTATATTGTACTGATAACCCTGAAAACTAATAGGAATATTTTGGGAAATTAGATGATATATGCATAATCAAGGGATAAGTAGAAAATAATATGTCTGATAGTATTAATGAACACATGAATGTAAAAGGACAATTTGATATCATGTATTGAGTATATATAAATATGTGGACTTTGGTATGTGGAAAGTGTAAATTTTTTATAGAATTAATGTTTTCACCATGGTTATATGGTAATTCATGTTTCAAGAGAATACATGATTAAGGTATTTACATTTTTGGAATGTGACCAACAAGATAAATCTTATGATATATGGGGGATAAATGATGGTATTCAAATGTTTGTTATATAATCATGAGAGTAACTATTTTCATTGTACGATGAGATTGGACAGAAGTATTTTGGATAAGCCTAAACAGTTGAATGGATTAAGTTGGACATCAGATAGTATTTTTTATGGCTATAGTTTTTTAATATTATTTATTTAGTGTTATAAAAATATAGTTTTAGAAAATTGAAAATCCATATGATAGGAGACAACCCATCACGTCCGAAAAGGATGCGGTAATAGAACCCAAACCCGAAGTGAGACATGCCTTTATCACCTACCACGGGCCTATGAAAAGTACCTAGATAGTATGAATTAGTTTCATTTTATTTATGTGGTATGATAAATGACGTATAAGTCCATTTTTGGAACCATATACCATTTATCTCACTATATATGGACTTATGTATATTTTATAACATGTGATAACCTTTTTTGAGACAGATGGATTGACCTATCATTCTACAGCATGACCTTCTAACACTTCTCAAATGAAAATTCCATTTTCATTTATTTTTATTATAGATAATTGGAAATTGTTTAGGGGATGACCAAAATTAATATTAATATAAGGCCTCGGTCTTAAACCTTACTTAATATTTATTTAAATGAATAATTCACATTGAGGATCTTTTCAGGTTTAGAGTTTTAGAGAATTAGGATATAACTATTACATCTCAAAATATTACATAGTAAACACTTCTACTAAGTTTCAATAAAAATAGAAACTCTTAAAAAGAAACATGTTTAGTTCCACATTTCACATAGCATGACTTTCCTTTGATCTCATCCTTGACTCTACTCTACATTAAGTCCTGTGAAAAACATTTCAAAAAACTTGGGGTGAGCATAAAAATCTCAATAAGGGATACACAAGGAATAAAAATTGTTAGTTTCCTTCAAAACCACAAGTAAACCATGTATACTTTATCAAAGTAATACTTTTCACCTTTACGAACTAGTAAAAAACTCTTCACTGGATAAAAGATCATTACTTACCCTTTTGTTACCAAAATATTACCATAAAACCCATATAAAGAACACATAACATATAAAGGTAACTTGGGACATAAACATACTTAAATGGAATAACCATACAGTTAGCTTCCACACATATCACTTAATGGAATAGACATATGGACAACTTCCATACCAAATGCATTGGAGGTTATAACGTAACAACCCATCCTGGTATTCATGGCACCACCTGTCTTATGGTTTATTACGTAACCACCCGTCAAATTTCCAAGTACCATTATAAAATCATAATACATAAAACAAATATAATGGAAAGAAAACATTTCCACACTTTGATCACAATATATCAATTAAATATATTGTCATAACAAATTTATTATAAAAACCATTTTCAATACGAAAATACATAAAAGGGTATATGGTATTTATTTCATTTTAAAAACATTACAGCTTGTTGAGGAAGCCAAAGACCAAATAATACTCACATCGGTGGAAAATGTCATTGTCACCACGTACGATAAAAGAAACATTCCATTTTGTCATTTTTTAAAACACTTCGTAGGAAAAGATTCCTTTTGTATAAAATTAAAAGTCAAAGGGGTTTATACACCGTATAAAAGAAAGCCTTATATTAGAACAAAATTTGCCTCAAGGAAAGGAGATTAAGACGATGTCCCTTACCTCGTGTCCGACATGACTCGATTGCTCTTTAATCTCTTGAATAATAAACTAAAGTTAATTTCTACTTGATTAATAACATATTTCAAGCTTATTATTCCTTTTATGTCACTTATTGCCCTGTTATAAACATAATGTAATCATTTAAGTTAATAATGTTTTTTTGTCGATATTTGGTTCTTAAGTCGAAAGTGGACTTCTTACAATTACATGTTGTTTATGTGGTCAATGGTTCATTATATCCAAAATGATATTCATGATTTGGATATCATATATATATTATATATCAAGCATATACATGTTTTTATATTAGAACATAACATTTAGAGGTAAGAAATGAAATGCACCGTTCATGGAGACGACAAACCATACGTATGCATGAACGCTACATTCATTTCTAATTAATATTTTATTGAGTGAAATAATAATGATATAAGGGTATGCTATAATTCCAGTATAACATCATATGTAATAACATTAACTCCATCCATTATACATCCGACATATGGCATTAACGAATCAATTCACTTTGAGGGGGTGGTAGTCCGCACTTCCTAAAATGAAATTATCGTGTTTATCCATAGTGGAAACCATAAAGGTATACAACAAATTATTAATACAGAAGAATAAAAAAAACATAAAACCAATATATATCATATATAAATAGATTTACAACTTAATGTCCACCATTAAAAGTGTTAAAAGAAAACTGAACAATCATCGTTTCGTGAGGAAGAAATTCGCCAACCAAAGAAACAATATTTTCTTTAACAATTAGACAGAGGTGTGTGTAGGTGTAGCTCGAATAATTCTCATAACAACATCATAGTATATTGAAGATATTGGTTTTGTAACAAAATAAAATAATAAAAATATTTTAGAGGGTTGGAGAAGAAAAATAAATAAAATGAACACAAGTGAAGACATTACATTTAAATCGGGTAACTCTTCTTGGTTTGAACCAAAAGGGTTTCTTGAAGAGATTTCTGCCCAAGGTAAGGCTTCTAGGATGAGGAGAGGGATGCAGATAGTTAAAATGAGAATGGGTTCGCCGAACAAAAGGCTTGAGAGGTGTGGGTAAGGTGGTAGAGATGGGGGCCTTTTATAAGAGGATAGGAGGGGCACTCTTGGAAAGTTATAAAAGTTTACTTTATTATAAAATGATTTTCAGATTTTAAAGGACCCACATTGATGTATTTCGAGGATAAGGTGATAAGAGTTAGAAATACACCCATACAATAGGTTTTTTACAATTTTAGGTCTTATATTTTACATTATCATTTCATTTTATTTAAATCGTTAAATAATGATGTAATCGGTGCATCGTCATGATGTCATAAATAATTTAATTTAATTTATGTCCAAAAATTATAAAAAAATTTCATGATGTAGGAAATCTTTTTAGAATTCTAATTAATGTTAATAGTCAAAAATAGGACTTGTATAATCCCATTTAAAAATTGGTTTAGTAAAACAACTCATGTTTGTGACATTTTTATTTTAACTTTAAATAAAAAGTTATTAATGTCATTTTCCTACCTACGTGGCTCCATGGGGTCCCCATGTTGACCCATGGATTGTCTTGGTCTTCCATGACACATCAAATATGGTTAGGACATGTGTCATGGTCATTTCCTATTATTAAAACATTATTTGTACCTTAAACTACACTAATTACCTCTATTCATGATTAAAAACTTAAAAGTTAATGTTCACCAAAAAATTATTTTAATCCCAAAGAACCACATTTTACTTCTTAATGACAACCATGTATGTTGGATTCTTGAAATTTAAAACACAGAGGAGGTAATATTTCATTTAAATGGAAAAATCAGTTTTTTAAGTACCACCTAGTGGTTTCACTATTCATCAAAATTGATGTTTTTTCAAAAAAATACCAAAAATTCAACCTAAGCTATATTTAATATTCCGAATTCAAAAATGATGTCTATTTTAAAAAATTAAAAACATATAAGTTGAATTAATTAATTTAATAATTAATTCCCTCTGTCAATACAAATAGCATGTTTTTATGAAACAAAATGTATCAAAAGATAGACACTAGTTTAAGTCCGATTTAAAAGTGAAGATAATTCCAACGACCACTATTTGATTAAATGGTAAAAAAATATTCTAATTTCACTTTAAAACCAATTAATAAGTGAATAATATTAATAAATTATATTAAATAGAGGTTTTGAATTAAAATACAACATTTTCACTATTCATTAAAAAATGAACATTATCGGAAAAATACCAAAATTTTACACAACGTATATTTTGATGTCCTGATTCCAAAGAAGAATTTAATTTGGTCCAATATAATGTATATGAGTGACCAAAACTATATTTAAAGAGGGTTTGCCATCAAAAGGTGATAGTTCCTCCTTTTAGTGAATATTAGAGCATCTATGCCTAAAATTGAATTCTTTTCGTATTTTAAGCCTTTATCCTTTATTGGAAAAATGTAAAAACATTTGACAAACATATATAATCATATTTTATTTATTTCTATTTATTCCCGCCAATACAATGGCTATATGTTAACTACCATTTAAAATAATATTATTTTATTACTAGTGTGAAACGTAAGATTTCAAAGAAACTCTTTGTTGCGTATTGGGTACGCTATCGAACATAGCAAACCCTTTAATGTAAAATTAATATTTAATTTTTAAATATTAATAAGTATGAAATTTTTTTATTCTTTATTTACCTAGGATGTTACATCCTTCCCCCGTTTTGGGAATTGCATCCTCACAATTTTATTCACTTATCAAAATAAGTGGGGGTATTGATCCCTCGTAGCATTTTCAGATTACCACGTTGCCTCTTCAACCATATGGTTTTTCCACAAAACCTTTACCTGGTGAATTACATTATTTCGCAACACTTTCTCTCTTCGGTCAAGAATCCGTACTGGTTGTTCTTCATAAGAGAGATTCTCTTCCAATTGAACTACCTCTAGGCTCAAAACATGAGTTGGATATGACATATACTTTCTCAACATCAAAACATGAAAAAAATTGTGTACCTGAGATAAACTTGGAGGTAAAGCCACTCGATAAGAAACTTATCCAACTTTCTCATGAATTTCATATGGTACAATAAACCTTGGACGTAGCTTTCCTTTCTTAGCAAATCGCATCACACTTTCCCATGCTGAAACTTTGAGAAAAACATGATCACCTACCTCAAAAGATAAAGCCTTCCTCTGGTTATCTGCATAACGCTTCTGCTTGCTCTGAGCTGTTTTCATGTGTTTCTAAATCAAATTAACCTTTTCTTCCATCTCTTCTACCAATTCTGGTCCCATCATCTTCCTTTCACCCACTTCATCCCAAAAATCTGGAGTTCTACACCGCTTCCCATATAATGCCTCAAATGGCGCCATCTTTATACTAGAATGAAAACTGTTATTATATGAAAACTCAACCAAAGAAAGATGTTGGTCCCAACATCCATGATAATCCATCGAACAAGCACATAGAATATCCTCAAATGTCTGATTTATTCGTTCTGAATGCCCATCTGATTGTGGATGAAATGTTGTACTGAAATTTAATTCAGTACGCAACGACTTCTGAAGGCTTTTCCAAAAGTGAAAAGTAAATATGGGATAACGATCAGATATAATGGATAGAAGAAATCTATGCAACCTGACTACAATCGAGAAAGTTGATCTAGAGACAATATATCTCAAATAGGAAGGAAATGGGAAGATTTAGTCAATCAATCAACAATAACCCAGATTGCATTATTACCTCGAGATGTCCTCGGTAATCCAACAACAAAGTCCATTGATATATTTTCTCATTTCCACCCTGGAATTGGTAATGAATGAAGAATCCTTTTCGGTAACTGCCACTCTGCTTTAACCTACTGACAAGTCAGACACTTCACAATAAAATCAGCAATATCTCTTTTCATTACAAATACTCCCGCAGATCTCTGTACGTCATAGTACATCACGATGAACTAAAAACGGGGAACTATGAGCCTCACATAACAACTCACCCTTCAACTGTGAATCACACGGCACACATAATATCTTCCCAAACCTTAAAACACAATCATTATCAATATTAAATTCAGGTAACTTACCCTTCTGAAGCAGCTCTACTTTTCTCTACAACCCACTGTCTTTCCTCTAAACTTTCATAATTATATCTAATAGAGATGATCTCACTAATACCTGAAACAAAATAGAAAATCTTCATTCACAAACAACTTATATTCCAACTTTCATCAAATCAAAAACCAAAGTATCTCATTCCAAAAGTAGCATGGTTAATAAAGCATTACTTTTTCGACTCAAAGCATCAGCCACTTTATTTTCTTTTCCCGGATGGTAATGAATTTTAAAATCATAATCATTAATTAATTATAGTAATAACCTCTGTCTCATGTTCAATTATTTCTGAGTTAATATATATTTTAAACATTTGTGATCAATATATATTTCACACTTTACTCTATACAAATGGTGCCTCCAAATTTTTAGAGCAAAAACAACAGAAACTAATTCCAAATCATGTGTGGGGTAATTTACCTCATGATTTTTCAACTGACGTGAAGCATAAGCAATTACCTAATCATTATGCATTAGGACGCAACCATGTAATTTCAATGAAGCATCACTGTAGATAACAAACTCACCATTCCTTAAATGATGTACCAAAACTGGAGAATTCACCAATATGCTTTTCAACTCCTGAAAACAATCATCACATTCTTTTTTCCAGATAAACAAAACACCCTTCCGAGTTAGATTAGTCATTGGACTAGATAACCGTGAAAAATTTTCAACAAAACTTCAGTAGTAACCTGCCAAAACAAGAAAACTACGGATCTCAGTTACATTTTTGGGTACTGGCCATTCTTCAACAACTTTTGTTTTAGCAGGATCAACAGTTATGCCATTTTTTTGAAACAATGTGACCAAGGAAAAGAATTTGTTTCACCCAAAACTCACACTTGCTGAATTTTACATATAGTTTCTTTTCTATTAAGGTTTACAAGATAACCCTTAAATGTATTTCATGCTCCTCATTAGTTTTATAAAACACCAAAATATCATCAATAAAAAGAACCAATATTTTTCACCTGAGTCAACTGAGCCATCACTGCCACAAACTGTTTAGTTCTGATTCTGACTATCTCAGGAAACTGATTTGAATGGCCATTTCCCTCTGTATGCCTTCCCAGAAAATTGGTTTTGTTTCCTCTATTAAATACCATTCATAACACAGAAATATATTAGGAGAAGCAACATGGTAATCTTCAAATCCTATATCATTTCAATCATACCATAAATTAATTTATAATTTAACAATTTTATAACTCCAAAAGTTGTCTAAACCGACATCTGATAACAACTATAAGGCCCCGGCCTTAAACCTTACTTAATATTGAATTAAATGAATAATTCACATTGAGGATCTTTTCAGGTTTAGAGTTATAGAGAATTAGGACATAACTATTACATCTCCAAAATTTACAAAGTAGACACTTCTTCTATGTTTCCATAAAAATAAGAACTCTTAAAAACACACATGTCTAGTTCCACGTTTTATATTAGATGAATTTTCCGTTATCCCATCCTTGACCATAATCCACATTAAGTCCTATGAAAAACATTTAAAAAACTTGGGGTGAGCATAAACAGCTCAGTAAGGGATACACAAGGAATGAAAACTGTTAGTTTCATTCAAAACCACAAGTAAACCATTTATACTTTATCAAAGTAATAGTTTTTGCCTTTATGAAGTAGTAAAAACTATTCACTGAATAAAAGATCATTACTTACCCTTTTGTAACAAAAATATTACCATAAAACCCATATAAATAACACATAACAAATAAAGTTATCTTAATACATAAACATACTTCAATGGAATAACCATACGGTCGACTTACACAGATATCACTTAATGGAATAGCCATATGGCCTACTTACATACCCAATTAATTAGAGGATATAACGTAACCACCCGTCCTAGTATTCACGGCACCACCCTTCATATGGTTTATCACGTAACCACCCGTCAAATGTCCAAGTACCATAATAAAATCATAAGACATAAAATAAATATAATGGAAAGAAAACATTTCAACACTTTGATCACAATATATCACTTAAATATATTGATATAACAAATCCATTATAAAAACCATTTTCAGTACCAAAATACATAAAAGATTATATGGTATTTATTTCATTTTAAAAACAGTACGACTTGTTGAGGAAGCCAAGGACCAAATAATACTCACAGTGGCGAAAAAGGTCGTTGTCACCGCGTACATTAAAAGAAACATTCCTTTTTCTTATTTTGTAAAATGCTTCGTAGAAAAATATTCCTTTTGTATAAAATTAATAGTCAAAGGGGTTTATACACCTTATAAAAGAAATCCATGTATTAGAACAAAATTTTCCTCAATGAAAGGAGATTGAGACGATGTCCCTTACCTCCTGTCCAACATGACTCGATTGCTCTTTAATATCCTGAATAATAAACTAAAGATAATTTATACTTTCTTAATAACCTTTTTCATGATTATTATTCCTTTTATGTCACTTATTTCCAGGTTATAAACATTATGTAATCATTTAAGTTAATAATGTTTGTTTTGTCGATATTTTGTTCTTAAGTTGAAAGTGGACTACTTACAATTACATGTTGTTTATGTGGTCAATGGTTCAATATATTCAGAATGATATTAATTATTTGGATATCATATATATCATATATATCCAGAATATACATGTATTTATAATAGTACATAACATTTAGAGGTATGAAATGAAATGCTCCGTTCATGGAGACGGTAAACCGTACGTACGCAAGAACGCTACATTCATTTGTATTTCATATTTAATGGAGTGAAATCATAATGATATAAGGGTATATTATAATTCCAGTATAACATCTTATATAATAACATTAACCCCATCCTTTATATGTCCCACATATGGCATTAACAAATCAAATCACTTTGAGGGGGTGGTAGTCCGTACTTCCTAAAATGAAATTATCTTGTTTACCCATAATGGAAACCATAAAGGTATACCGCAAATGAAAAATAAAAATGAATATGGAAAACATAAAAATAATATATATCATATATAAATATATTTACATCTTATTTTCCACCATTAAATGTGTTAAAAGAATATTAAACAATCATCATTTCGTGAGGCAGAAATTCGCCAACCACAAAAACAGTATGGTCTTTAACCATTAGACAGAGGTGTGTGTAGGTGTAGCTATAATTCATTTCATAAAAAAATCCTAGTATATTTAAGATACTGTTTTTGTTACAAAATAAAGGAATAAAAAGAGATTAGAGGGATGGAGAAGTAAAATAAAACAAACGAAAACAATTGAAGACATTACCTTAAAATCGGGTAACTCTTTTAGTTTGAACCAAAAGGGTTCCTTGAAGATCTTTCTGCACAATGTAAGTCTTCTAGAATGAGTAGAGGGATGTGGATAGATATAATGAGTAGGGGTTGGCCGAGCCAAAGGCTTGAGAGGTGTGGGTAAGGTGGCAGAGGTGGGGGCCTTTTATAAGAGGAGAGGAGGGACAGTCTTGGAATGTTATAAAATTTTACCTTATTATAAAATGATTTTCGGATTTTAAAGGTCCAAAATTGATGTATTTATAGGATAAGGTGATTTGGGTTATAAATACACCCATACAATAGGTTTTTTACTTGTGTAGTTCTTATATTTTACATTATCTTTTCATTTTATTTAAATCGTTAAATAATGAGTTCATCGCTGCATCATCATTATGTCATAAATAATTTAACATATTTAATGTCCAAAAATTATAAAAAAATATCATGATTTAGGAAATCTTTTTATATTTTTAAAGAATATTTATAGTAAAAAATATGACTTGTATAACTCCATTTAAAATTTTTTTTAGTAAAACAACTCATGTTTGTGACATTTTTATTTTAACTTTCAATTAAATGTTATTAATGTCATTTTCCTACCAAAGTGGCTCCATGGGGTCCCCAAGTTGACCCATGGATTTTTCTGGTCGGCCATGACACATAAAATAATGGTATTACATGTTTCAAGGTCATTTAATATTATTAAAACATTATTTGTACCTTAAACTACACTAATTACCTCTAATCGCGTTTAAAAACTTAAAAGTTACTATTCACCAAAAAATTATTTTAATCCCAAAGAACCACATTTTACTTCTTAATGAAAACCATGTATGTCGGATTTTTTAACTTCAAAACACAGAGGTGGTAAAATTTCATTTAAATGCAAAAAATCAATTTTTAAGTACCACTTAATGGTTTCACTATTCATAAAAAATTGTGGGTTTTAAGAAAAATACCAAAAATTCACCGTAAGTTATATTTGATATTCTGAATCTAAAAATGATGTATAATTTAAAAAATTCAAAACATATAAGTTTCATTAATTAATTTAATAATTAATTCCCTCTATCAACACAAATAGCGAGGTTTTATGAAACAAAATGTATCAAAAGATTGACAATAGTTTAAGTCCGATTTCAAAGTGAAATTAATTCCAATGACCACTATTGGATTAAATGGTAAAAAAATATTATAATTTCACATTAAAACCAATTAAAAAGATAATAATATTAATAAATTAGATTAATAAGTGTTTTTGAATTAAAATATAACATGTTTCACTATTCATTAAAAAATGACATTTATCAGAAAAATACCAAAAATTTACACAAAGTAGATTTTGATGTCCCGATTCTAAAGAAGAATTTTATTTGGTCCAATCGAATGTATAAGAGTGACCAAAAATAGATATAAAGATGGTTCTCCATCAAAAGGTGATAGTTCGACCTTTTAGTGAATATTAGAGTATCTATGCCTAAAATTGAATTCTTTTCGTATTTTAATCCTTTATCCTTTATTGGATAAATGTAAAAACATTTAACTAACATATATAATCATATTTTAGTTAGTTCTATTCATTATCGCCAATACAATGGCTACATGTTCACTGCTATTTAAAATAATATTATTTTATTACTACTGTGCAATGTAAGATTTCAAAGAAACTCTTTGTTGAGTATCGGGTACGCTATCAAACATAGAAACCCATTTAAAGTAAAATTAATATTTAATTCGTAAATATTAATAAATATGAAAATGTTTTATTCTTTATTTACCTGTGATGTTACAATTACACTGAAATCTATTAAGTATTATCCTTATGCAAAACATCATCAACTTTAGTGAATTCATCTTGAAAACCAAAAAATGAAATCTTATTAATGTCATATCTGATGAATCAGATGGAACCATAGATCTTCACAAATTTATGGCTTTGTGATTTTTTGAATTTCTCTTAGCCGTGTTCTCTACCACACTCCATTAGAACATGATGGTCACATTTATCATCCATATCCATGTTTTCAGCAATGTTGTTATATGTGGAAACACATTAATGACTTAATTTGGGAAATGATTATTTTGCTTACATTACTTTTTAAAATTATTTTTCAGTATTCCATTTTACAATGTGGGTTTCTCTGAAAGAAACATTGAAGTAGTAAACCATTTATACCCCCGACGTATTTTAAGGGAGAAATTCATTTTTAGGGGATAGAATGTAACACCGAAATATTTTATGATATATATTCTATTAATTTATTTGATGTATTGTGTTTTTTGCTACACCATGATTAGCTTCCTCCATACACAACACCATATTAGCTTGCAGTATATGAAACACTATTTGTAGCTCGTGTTACACACAATTTCATGTTATTTTGGGTAGAAATTATTCTACGCAAAATTTAGAAAATATTTTGTTTAATTTATAAATGAACTACATCTATATTACGGTATACACAACACCAAAGTAAGCCTTCACTACACATAACACTGAATTGGCTTGCGTTACACAAAAGAGCGACCTTTTTTGATAGCTTGCATAGTAAGAGATACTGAATTTAAGTAAACAACGATATATTTTATTTTAAAATGGGATATAAACTAGAAAATATTAACATTATTAACAAAATTTTTAATTTCATACAAAATTATCATTCATCTTACACATGATATGATAACAAAATCAATTTTTAGATAAAAGCTGTATTTTTTAAAAAAATGCAGTTTTTCCGCCTTTGGATAGTACACCAATTTTAAATCTATTATTGAAAAATTTATAAGTTCAATTTAGTAAAAATAAAAATTTTCTTTTTTATTTTAATATAAAAATTTTTGTGGGATAATTTTTTGATTTTTTTCTGATAACAATAATATTTTGATGAAGATTAAAAATACACTAAATTTTACTTAAAAACAAATTTTTTCATCATGATATTTTATATAGTTAAATTAGAATATTGAATGATTATAAAGAATAAATCTAATATATTTTTACCATTTATTATAATTTATGTCATTAGTATTAATTTTACTTTGAATTAATAGGTAAAATCATTTAAATATTTTACATTTTTTTAACTTTTAAAACATATTTTCTCAACATTGAGATTAATTTTAAATTAATTACCGCATCTTATATGTTTTTAATTTAGAATAATGGATTTAATTGTTGGAATATTGAGGAAAAATATGTTTAAATAGTTATATTTTATTTTCAGAAATTATGAACAATAATTATGTTTCATTTTATTTACCACGATTAAATGTAAATAGGGTAACTATGGGTAAAAATAAAATTTTAAAATTATACTAACAAGTGTCTAAATATAATTGGAAGATTTTATTTCTCCCTAAAATATGATTAGGTCAGAATTGTAACTATTTGAACCCAATTGGATGAGATTAAGACATTTAATTTAATTTATTTAAAGAAAAGTTAAATATATATCACTCAAACTTTAATAATTAAATTATCTTTAATAAAAAATTATATTGAATATAAAATCGATTATAAATACCCATTTAAAAGGTAAATTTTTTTTATTTATCATGGTAAATTATTTTAAATTTTTAATAAATATATGATTACCTTGTTAGTTTACACATTAATGAAAAAGAAATTATTTATATAGTGAAAAATAAAAAATACAGTTTTTATTAATGTAATAATACCCATCCAAAAGCCCAAAAACATGACCAAAACATATTGGTAGAATATATATAAATCCTAATCATCACAGGGACGAATTTTTTACCATTTGGATCCTCATAAAAGAGATTATGACACATATATTATTGTATTTTAAATGTTTTCAATGTCGTCACCGTCAAAATTTCATAAAAATAACATTTTAAATGTTTTCATTTTTTATAAATTAATTTCTACTAAATGTATTCTTATGAAATATATTTTATTTAACATCATAATAGTATTTTTTTTATGCAATAAATAAGTATATTAAATAATTATACCAAAATGATGTAGTAATATTTTTATTAAGCGAAATATCAAATAAATGTTTTTCAAAATTTTAAAATAAATATTATATGAACTAATTAATGTCCTTCAAGAAGTTTTTAGACGAATATGAAATGTTATGAATATTTTAAATATTTTTTTTATTCTATCTTTTGCAGGTATTTTATGTAAATTCAAATAATTTAATAGTTTCAAAATTGACAATATTGATCTTCTATAAAAACATATATTATTAAATTAATTAATAATATTAAAAATATTTATAAATTAAAAATTTAATTTTATATTGTCTAAAATGTCATAAATTATCCAATTATGGAAAACTAACAACAAAAAAGTACGTATTTTTAACCATTTATTATTTAGAATAATATTACCACAAATAAAACAAAAAAACATAAATAATAATAAATCAAAATGATAAGGTTTAAAATAAAATAAAAATAGTGCTAAATTTTATTGGTTGATGATATTAAAACCCTATATCATCTTATATTGTATTATTATTCTTTTTTGAGGTTTTTATATGGTGTTTGTTTTTTTTTATAAATTAATATTTTTGATGTTTCCAAAAGTGCCCCTATCCTCTTTTATAACAAGGACCCTACTCACTATCCACTTCGTTCCATTTTGAGACATCAAACTCGTCCGAACCCTGAAAATTACATATAAATATCCATATAAACATTATATTGTTACTTGTCTACTTCAAAGACCAACATTGTGCCCAATGTGGAGGTTTAGAAGAGGCATGTTGAAGAAGAGGTATTATCCATTACCGATTCATTCAAATTTCTTTCTTCTTTTACATCCTATATATAATTTGTATCATTATTAAGTAATAAATTTACAATCACTTTTAAAATGATATATTATAATGAATATGAAACAACAATTTTCAATCTTCTATACATCATATGAAAAATGAAATCACCACTCGTGCATACGTATGACCAACTATCTCCACGCCATGGTGTAATCTGTTTTTTCATCACCAATATATTTTTATGTGTATAAAGATGGAATAAATAAATATATATGGTTATATTAAAAATATATTTATTCTGAAATATTATACACCATACACCTCAATACAATTCCACAATCATGGAAATGGTATCATCGCTCGTGCATACGTACGACCTATCGTCTTCCTGATGTGATGTGATTAGTTCTACATGATATTTATTGAAGAGTTATTATATAAATTAACATAATGAAAAAATATGATATAAATTACAAAAATACCATTCTGTAAATTCTATAACTATAACCTAAAAAGAGGAATAAGATATTATTCAATAGAACATGCATGGGAACCCAAAGTAGTTAACACCCGAATAACAAGTTACGATGAATTGTTACTAATAAACAGATAATAATATGACCATATATGATAGCATAAAAAGGAATATGCTTATTTGATAACTCAAATAAATTATTTAAATCATTATAATAGAGTTTAAGATACATACAAATCATATCAATCTTAATGAAAGGGAAAATCTCACAATCTCATTTTAATATGAGATTGTTTATACTTAATAATTTACTGGTGAAAATTTATCATCCATGTCCATGATTCCAAAATATGTAATATTATTTCTATCCTCCTACAATTTTTTAAATATAATTTTACCCATTGGTTATTTTTTATTAAAATATATTCAACGAATGTTCTGTTCTTTTTCGGTAAGAGATAATTTTGAAATTTCTGGCAAGAGTACGAGAAAAATGTATTTTAAAACGTATAAAGAATAAACAATATTTTATAGTTTCATAATGAATTATTTCCCTGAATATTCATCTATATGATTTAATTATTATTTTTTAAATTTTTTTTTTAATTTTAAAATTTCACTGAATTTTGAGAAAACAAAATTATTATAAAGAAGAAATTATATTTTCCTCCAAAATTCATTTCAGGTGTTTTATCCAAACTATTCTCCATATATGATGACATTGTTTTATATGGATATGTTCAAGTATAATATCCTTATTATTTACATTGTTTTATTTTGTTTATGATGAAATGATATCCATTTTCTTTATATGGATTTTGTTATGATGGGATGATATTTATGAAACCCATTTTATTTGTTGTGTTATGATGAATGATTTAGGTCTTTATATGTCACACGTAAGAATTATTTCATTATGAGATGGGTGAAACCTATATATCTGTCCAATGATTAGAGTGATGATTTATATCTAATGATATAGACATGGATAGAATAGAAATTATATCCAGTTAAGTAATATAGGGATAGAAATACATTTAAACCCAGTTTAGTAATAGACTTCATCTACTATGCTGGTCTTGGTAGTAATGGCTTAGATACTATGGAAATCACAATATATTCTTATTAGGTTTCCACAATTACGTGCTTTATGCCAATTCTATCCAATCATGGTTAATTTTACTTTATTAAATATTCCTTTTGTACTGACAAGATTTATTTCATAACTCAAGATTTTGATGTATATATGTTATTTTCTTGTTTTTACGTTCAAATGTATATGATTTGTTTTATTTTCTCCATGTTCACCCTTATTGAGAATTTGAGATAACCCTTTTTATGTTCCCTTTCCCCCAGGATATAAGGAATTTTTTTATATAGGAAAACAAAAGGGGAAGTTCATTATGGGAGATGTTTAAGATATGTCACCATGATTAGAAGAGTATGTTCCAAGTTTCCAAAGACACTAAACTAATACAGACTTTTGGTGTTTTTTTTCATGTATTAAATATTTCACAAAAGTATTGTAATGTCCATGTACATCAGGATTGGGTCTCTACATTGTGTGTTGGGTGGTTGGCATGAAGTTCCTAGTAAGTCCATGTGTGTGTTCTTGGGTAGCCCTATTTGTCATTGGTATCCTCATATTTTCAACACAAAATTGTATGAAATAGTATTTATGTGGTTTTTGTTCAGTTTGATGTGACTTCAGACTCATGATAGAGAGCAATTATTTCTATACTATGACATATTCTTGTTGAATAATGAAAAGATGTGGGGGTGAGTCTGTGCCACCAAATTGGATAGTACCACAATGCGGTGGATGAGTTCCTTTTACTTGTGTTCAAAGAGTTTATTTTTCTTGGTCTTTTCATCATGATTGTGATGGGTGTGTTTCTAAAAACCCTAAGAAATTTGGTGGACCTGATTATTTTTGTTTTCAACCTATTGCAGTTGAAGACTCATGTGACACTAGTTTCATGATGCCAATATGGTCAAATAGTACTTTTGTGTATGGATCCTAGAGGTTTCCCAAGACTGTGTGCTTGTAATAAACATTGGAATCCATGGTGTCCTATGTGGGAGTTGTGGTGAGCTCATTGTCGTGTGAGTCCCAGTTGAGATCACTGTTTATTTATTAGGTTCCTATGAATTTTCATTTCATGAATGAATAACCCCAAAGTGGAAAGAATGTAATGACTAGGGGTGTGACCTATAAGATTTTGGAAGATCATTAAAAATATTTCAAATGTTGGGCATTGATTCAGCATGAGAAACCAATGGTCCAGGGAGCCTCAGTAGTTTTATATTAAAGATATTAAATATATTTTATCACCCATGCACTATTTAACTTAAAATGTCAAAACTCTTGAGTGGGGTCTTGGATCAGATTTATATGGAAATGGTTGGGTTCGTAATGTAATTTATACCCTAATCACAACATAATCTTTTTCTGCGTTGGGTTTAGGATCAGTGGTGAGTCATGGTGGGATGTTAACTGGATGATATTGGTTTAATAAAATTAAACCAGAATTCCTCCTCCATCGCCCTCTTTGTGCACAAAGATGGATCACATCCACTATTACCCCTTTTTAATGACTGATGATCCAATGTCTTAATCGATGAAACAAAGTGCCAACTCACGTTGATCATGATGCTGATCACTCTCGAATTGTACATGAGCATCTTTAGAGCATAAAATTGGCCTCAAAGCTTCATCATTTTACTTATGAGGGTGGTGGATTCAATGTTAAGTCATGGTCCCTTAGTCTACACATCATTTTAATGTTTTAGAGACCTTATATACTTTCTAAGGACCCCCATTTGGGTTGATCTATAGGTTTCGGGGTGAATGGGGGTAATCTGGTCTATTTTTAAGGAAATTTCAATTTATTTTCCCTTCAACATGGTCCGTAAACAAGTCGTACATGACATGTGCTCTTAATATTTGTGGAAGATTATGTTTAGGGACTAGACACCATGTATAAGGGGTTACACAAAGTGTTGGGATCCTCATCATGTGATGGGGGGATATGACCAGCGTAACCAAGTAATCATGCATGGTCATGTACAAGAACACGAATGATGTTTTCGGACACAGGGCCTGGTACACAGGCTTCAGTAAACCACATGAACAAGTGGTCGTGCAACCCAAACATTCCTTGTAGTATGTGTTGCAAAGTGTGTAAAGGGCATGGCTAGTCGGTCTATGTGATGAAAGAACACAGAATGGGGCCACATGGCAAGGGATAGGTCATTTTTGGGATATATACACTATCGACACCAAAATTGTTTGTAAAATAGTGTAGTCAAGATACACAGCTTGGTGCATGGATAGGCTCACATGCCTTGTGGAACCATGTGCACACCACGTATTTCTTTAGGGTCTTTTTGGGGACTTCTTCCTCTCATATCCCAACATGTAGAAATTGAATTCTAACTTTTGGGAAACATATATTGAGTATCCTTTTGCATAGAATGTGCTGGTGGACTCATTTTTGGCCACATCAGTTTCAGATTGAGGTGGAATTGTTTTGGATTCTTGTGTTAGAAATGCTGACCAACAGAGATGAGTTGTGACACAAAGTCTATATTGTTAGCTATTAGACCAGATATGATTGGTGGTTCAAACTAGTCCTATCTCTATGAGGGTTTTCAGTGTCACATATTTTTCACAGGAAAGTGACCCTTCTTTGGATGATTCTCATATATGCATTGGGGGGTGTTTATGATTTCGGGAGTGAGTCGACATAGTACGCTATAATTATGGACTCAATGGAGTTGGAAAACATATCACCCTAAGAAACATGATTTGATCCATAGGTCCCTTCGTTTTTCCTCGGTGGAGTTCTCAGAATCAATGTTTCCAAAATTTATACGGGCATCAATCCTCTACCAAGGATGTTTTAGTTGGGGAATAATCCCTTATTAGAGCAAGGTGCAGACCCTATAACTATCTATAAATTTAAAATAATTCAAAATATCATGATGTGATCCATGGATATGGTTGTTGAAATCAATTGTGATGTGATCCCCTACCTCTTGAGTTATACCAGGTGGGGTGTAGTATCGTTATGACCGACAGTACCTAGTAAATGATCCACTACATAAGTGACATGATCTCATGGTTTTCAGATCAGGTTTATGGGGTCCCCTCAACAGATCCAAGGAGGGATCCCAATTCAGAAGTACAAGATCTATTATTTTCTCATTATTTTGTTCATAATGGTGATGTCGGAATAATTTGTTCTCTCAGATGCATTCCCTAGAGATGATGGTGTTGTGTTATCGGCTTGGGATAACCGATTGGTTGGTATCTCTATGTGTTTACATCTATGATGGCTATGTTGTATGAGATGGGGTGTATATCTAGGAAAATTTCCATATGGGAAGACTCTACACATTATGTGTGATTTTAGTGGTTAGATTTATAGCCTCATGTAGTAGTATATCCTTGGATGTGATGGAGGAACCTCATGATACGAGTAAATGAGGGTTTCTTCTAGAAAACTCATGGTATGTGTCATTTGTTGACATACAATAGGTGTTGATCTGACTAGTCGTGTTTAGAAGAGGATGGTCTTAAAATGATGTTTCTCTCATGTTTGGGTTATGATAGGCTGGGTCAAGCAGATTTTTGCCTTTCACTTGCTTCTTATCTTTTTTGGGTTTTTGGTTGACTACTAAGTATCCTTATACTCACCCCTTCATTCCCACGTGTCACATGTCATTTGTAGACCAATGAACATTTTATGGAGTCCATGAAGGACCCAATTTAGGTCAAGCTTATAGAAATATACAGACTATGGTTTTTACAAGAGCTAGGACAAAGAGCTTATCGATGGGATCATAGGACAGTGATCCCCCATCTATATTAACATGTTGGATGATTTGGTAATTTTCTATTGGGAATCCCCATATTTTCCTTTTTTGTACGTATTTTTTACTCTAGTTTGGGATATATGTATACATGTAATTATAGTTAGTCTTTTTGTATATCTCTATATAATTTCATGGCGATGTATGTGGGTGAGTTCATACATGTACCATAAGATAAGCCCTCCTTATCCGTGATAACCTACCAAATGCTAGTCACTAGACCCTGGCCTATGGAGGCTGGCCTGGGGAGTCATGGATCAAGCCCCGTTAGGTCGGTTCATCACAACCCCCTTCACATGAAAATCATCACATCAATATTCTCATAATTATTCAATCTTATTCATCCTTTTATAGAATAAATTCCCCATTATTCCACATGTATTGTCTTATAGAGTCCTCACAGTAGAATTTCATCATACAGAATCTCATTCTCATTATCTAGATAGATATTATAATGTCCTTATGAAGATTAATGGAGTTGTAAATATATTTTTATTAACATAATGTACAATCCATTAAATAATTCTCCACATTTACCTTGTGGAAGACTCCTGCAGTTTCTGGGTACTCCACTCTAACAAGTCTATTTTTTACACTATGCTTCCATTTTTTAGTTTTTTTATTTTCCGATGGGGGAGATTATAGGGATATCCTCCCCAGATGAATGATTATTTTCACATATTATAAATCATATATATTGGATTGAGATAGTTGAGATATCTTCAAATTAAACATTTCTCATGAAAAAACATCATGTCTTATGTGACATCATCATTTTGGTGCATGATAAATAGAAACCACATGATTAATTCACTATTTTTAATTTAATATAACCAATGGATTATCATATGGATATCACAAAATCAAATAAAAAAGTTAACGGGGATTCACAAGATCATGCCCTCAGCAATATATATATGGCATGTCATAGGGATTCCGTTTGTTTGGTAAACTGGTCAGGCGAAGTACATAGCCCCTTATCATAAAATATAGTATAAATATAAATTATATAAATATTACATCTATTTTATCATATATTTTTTTAAATATTATAACATTCATCCATATATGATCTATTATGGAATCCATTGATCAAAAATCTTGTGGGAAACCCTTTTGATGAGGAGAGTGACAAGCCTAGCGGAGTTCTCATTTTAATGTCAAGATCTCCCTAAGGACTTATCTTGATAAACATAAAAATCATATGAAACCCATCATCCCCTCACATTAATATATTTATAACTCCCTTCCCATAATTATTTATCCCTTTTATTTTATATATTATAATGGTATTGGGTTGTTTTCCAGACTCAGTTCGACCAATTTGTTTCATGATTGGGGAATAGATATGGAAAATTTCACATGATCATCATTTCTTTTGGGCAATTATTCATGAGAATAAGCGCATTATTCAGAGTGGATATGGATGATCATGATATTTTCATGTGAATAATTTGACTCATTCATATGACGTTCATCATGTTATTCAATTCGTATGACCTAGGTTATAAGTCCCAATGTAGTCATGCTTATCATTTATTATTTTTACATTAGAAATAATACATTTGGTTAATGATTTATCAAATACCTATATTCCAATTCTTATTTAGGGTGATTCAAAAGTCACCCTTTATAATCAAGGTTTAATGTTACAAGTACTTGGTTATGGGGAATTTAAATTCCTACATGAGTCCCTTTTCCTTGCAAATTTTTCAAGAAGATTTTCGTTACATGACTTATCTATTCAAATAAAATATGTAGTCATTCATGATAAGGATTGTATATATTATAAAAACTATTAGCTTCATACTTACATTGATAACATGAATACGTAGATAATATAATATGATGTGATCATAATTTAACCAAGGTATTGTATTTCCATGTCATAAAATTTATTTTTGATAACATAGAAATGTATTGATGTGGTATCCAATTTTATGGTAACTCTTCATCCTCTATAAAGTGGAAAATAAATGTAGTGGATAGAACTTTATCACTCAAATGACACATCTCTCAGACTATAATATTATTTAACAAACCAAGTTCATGAATTTTTATTTTTATCTAGTATAGAATTTTTTCCCTTCCATATAACCATGGAATGAATATGAAATGTAGATATTACACCCTACAGTACACTTTATTAGTGAAAAAACATTATTGAAAATATATTTCATTGTTAGTTTTTCTTCTATTCATCATGTGAAGGGAATTTTGAATTTTAGTATCATATAGATCTTCATATTCATATACTATTTATTCTTTAAAAGACTATATATGAACTCAAATAAATGAATTTTGATACTTAATTCACATTGAAATTCTCTTGAGAATTTTATATAATGATTATTTCTTTACTAATCCCCATTGGGGGATATTCTCTAGTAATCTATGGACCACCTGGTGAAATTGGATAATTTTATTGAATATATCCTAGGGAGAGGGATAGAGAGAGATGTTTTTTTATATTTTAGTGGGATTAATGTCCCAATCCTTTTATTTTGTAGGGATAGATAACAAACTCTAAAATATATTTTATATCTCTTTTGGTATAACCTTTTCTTAATTTTCGTAAATAGAAATCATTGACACTGTGAACATTTATTTTTCTCTTGTTTTAATTTTGGGTTTTCATCTTGGCATTTTCTATGATTTTTTAATTTCCTAAATTATCAGTATATTTAGGATTAAAAACTGTTTGTTTCTATATAGTAGAGAATGTAATTCTTCTCATGTTTCCATTTTCATGTTTTCAACCTAGTGAGAACATTATCACTTACAATTGGCTATAATTGAATTTTAAATTATAATATTGTTTTAGTTTTGTGTATTATGTCATTGACTATCTATTTATAATTTTTTGGGACTTATAACTTGTACAAAAAATTTCTAACATTTTGGGTCATCTCGATAAGACAATCTATTGTGGTATTTTAGGGACATCTTATAACAACCCAATTCTTTATTACACACTAAAACATGATTTGTTACATAATATTACACATAATACAACTATATGGATTGAACGATTTAGTGTCTTGCAAAATTAGGAATATTACATGACATCTTAAGACAATAAATACAATATATTTATTTAAAAAATACTTTACATTACCACACCATTCTCTTGTACTTAACATTGATTTGGATATCCTGGGGGAGTACATATGAAAAGGGTGATCTATAGACCCTAGTAAGGGAGTAAAAAAGTCTTAAAAATAATAATACAATACATGTAAGGAATTAGAAATAAAAGGGGAGAAAAATTGAAATATTTACAAAAAGTAATGATATATAATTATTATCATAACATGGAAATGTGTAAAAAATTAAAACATGATATTAGCTTGAGCCTACGGTCATTGCACTTGGATTAGCTAAAGTAAACCCAACATGAAGATGAATTTGAATGATTAAAACCTATGTTCCCAATAATTATCATGATTAAACCATCATACCACCTGGCCTATCATGATATTAAACATTACCCAATTCATTGGAGCACAATCAATGTGCACCCTTTATAAAAATTTCAATTCATGCATAAGTGTGCCACATGGATCATATAACATAGAATAATTCAACATAATAAGTTATTATACTATTAAGGAATGTGGAAAAAATACATTTAAGTGAAATTAAATTTTTATATGTTCATATAAGTGAATACCCTTCATAGAGAAATGGGTATGGTATTCACTATACGATTACATTGGCTTGGAAAATCGTGTTGCAATTTTTGAGCATAACTTCATCATATGGAAATTCATAAGTTGGTTTGATAAGATAAAAAGGGGTATATCATCATCTATAAATTAATTAGAATATAATAAGATAATTTAACATATTATCCCAACATATTAAATTTAATTTATATGCATTAATTTGAAGAAATACTTGAATTGAAATAAGAAGAGAGAAATCCCTTCAATATTTTTTGCATGGTAGAGATTGTACATTGCAGGAATTATTGAGAGGTAATTATATATATCATAAATAAAAAATAAGTATTAAATTATGAGGGAGGTGAAAAATTAGACCCCAATGTTTTTAATTGAAAATAAATTGTATTATAACATAAAGAAACTAGGATAAAAATTAAAAAGGAGTGAATCCCTTACAAAAATTATGTATGGTAATGAGTATACATAATTGTAAATTAGAGGGATAAATAAGATTCAAAGGTGATATAATAATTAATACACAAAATGGGTATTATTAAATATATTTAATAACATATCCCAAAATAGGAATAAAATAAATTCAAATACATAACATGAAATGAAAGCTTTATAAAATTAGAGGGTGGAAGATCCCTTATAGAATTTTGACAATGTAACATGTGTTCTTAAAGGATCATTGAGGGGATTGATCAGATTGAAATGATGATATCATTATATATAAATAAAATGGACATTATTTGGGTATTGTAACATCATAACCCAACATATAAATATGGAACTTAAGAATCATAATGTGAAAGAATGTCTTGAATGGAAATCAGAAGAGTAAAATACCTTACATAGAAGTGTTATCCTAATGGCTTGGGATAGGAATCATGGGAGATTGGGGAGCCTTGGGATGACTATATGGAGTATGTGGAAGAGGTTTCTTGAGCACAAAATGGTTTTAGATAAGTGGAATAGGATATTTGTTGGTTTTATATAGGAAATGAGAGGGAATTCATTATTATTTAGGTTTTGGAAACTACCCATTAAACTAATCCAAAGAAAAAAAATAAATTGGTTATTTCAAATGGTTTCTAAATAAGGGAAGTGGTATAAATTCTATTATATGCACAAGGGCCTGAAATATTAAAATATTAGGCTTGTTTATGTGGAGGTGAGTGAGACTCTCAATGAAATAATTTTAAAATATTAAAATATTTTATAAGTCTTGCAGGGTCCACTAAGGAATTATAAAATTAAAAAAAAAATTCTAAAATCACATTATTTAAATGTTAAAATATTTATTGGACGATTATACCTTTTATTGTATTTTATTAAATCATTATTATGTCATTATGATGACATAAAATACATTATATATTAATTCGGTATTTAATTTTTAATGAAAAATTAGATTGTCTTAGAATATTTTATAAAAACAACAATTTTAAAATATTAATTTCTTGATTCCAAAAAATATATTTATTTAATCTAAATAATTTACTTAAATATGTGAATTTTTACATTTAAAATAAAAACCAACATTTACTAAAAATTGAGGGGTTTTGAGAAAAACTCTTTTTAACCTTAATAAAAAATTTATTTGACTTCATAAAATTTATATACTAATATATTATTCATAAAATTATTTTGATAATATTTTTTTTATTAAAATATTTATTCTTTACAAAATTAAATAATTCATCAAAATAAATTCTTTTATTAAAAATAAAATTTCTTTTTTATCATATAAAAATATAATTATTATCATATTTAATACCAAATATTATATATAATAAAAACAATAAATATAACCATCATTTATAATTAAAGTGTGTGTTTATATAATAGTATTATAATTAGATTATTAATAAAAACATTGTTTCATATAATAATTTATATATTTATGAAAAGTACCAATTTACCCAAAAATTCAATTTATTTATTTCATTCTAGTTTTCAGAAAAAAAAATTCTCATAAAGGTATTGATGGAATAAGAATGCTACTTATGAAGAGGATTAAAAAATTAAACTAGTACCTGGTTACATAAACCTTTATAACACATGCATTAGACTTAAGGTATGGTGTGAAATTGTGAAAGAATCTTAGGGAGGCTCAAATAACAACACTCAGGTGGTAATATCAATTAACCTCCACTTCTCAAATAGGCATTTACGTTTAATCATAATGTGCGGAATCCCATATTGGAATGGGTCAAGAGTGAATCCCAGTGATGCTACATCCTTTATAATATCCGAAAAATGAGCTTTGTACAGCTCGAGTATTCTCAATGAGGTCATCTTCTCCAATGTCTGTGTTGAGAAAATTAGTTTTAAAACCCTTAAACATATACTAGTCATGTGACCATTAAATAATGGATATATTATCAATTATAACGATAAATAACCATAATTTAAAGCCAATTTTATAAAATAAAAAAAGTTCATGTGTTTTCTATATCCATAAGGCATTTAGTTAAATAAATGATATGGCGTTTTACTCATGAATGGTCGGGTCCTTACAACCTTCCCCCCTTAAGAAATTTCACCCTCAAATGTTTCTTCTTTACACTCTAAAATAGATGGGGGTAAGATTTCCTCATCACTTCCTCTGGTTCTTATATTTCTTTCAGTCTTTTGGTTTCTCCATAACACATTGGTGGGGGAATTGTCTTGTTTCATATAACATTTTTCATGTGATCTACGATATTAACCTTTTTTTCTCATTGGCGAGTTCATTCCCTAACGGTACACATCTGGATTGAGTACATGTGATAGTTTATGTATGTACTTCTTCTTGAGTGATACATGGAATACATATTGTACCTGAGATAGGTTTAGTGGGAGTTCTTGTTGATAGGCCACTACTCTTATGTGATCAAGGATCTCAAATGAGACAATGTACCTTTCACTAAACATACCCTTATTCATAAATAAAATAACTCTCTTCCATTGATATATGTGGAAGAATACTATGTCTCCCACATAAATCACTAGGTTACATCAACGATTATCAATATATCTCTTTTATCGGCTCTAAGTAGCAATAATGTGATGCTGGATAGTCTTAATCTTCTCGCCCATTAATTCGACCATTTCTTGACCTAGGAGTTTTCTCTATTGAAATTCAACTGAACAAGTCATTATGATGCACCACTTCCCTTAATGGGCGTCATAAGGATCCATTTGTATACTTGAGTGGAATGTGTTGTTGTAAGAGAACTCAAATAGGATAATTTGTTGATAACATCCTATTTTGATGTCTATTGATCATTTTGTATATATATCCACATGTGTATGGATATTCTACTCATATTATACATTAGTTTGAGGATGGTAATCTGTAATGATGTTAAGATCAGTATTTAGACCGTGTTGGAAACTCTTCCCAAACATAGAGTTGAATCTTGGATCATGATCAGATATAATAGATAGTTATACTGCATGCATCATGGGAAATATATATTAGTTACTAAAAATTCTCTATCTATTTTTATGGGTGGTCCCCAAGACATTTTTAGAATAAACATGTATATCATCATCCATCATTGGTTTTTTTTCCTACTCTAATATAGAAACTTTCAATAATATATTTGGATTCTCAAGAATTTATGGGGGTTCTATCACTATGTAGTATTCTATGATTTACATAAATGGTGTATTTATAAAAATTATTATTTTTTAAATGTACCACTACATATCTATAAGACCATATACTTCCATTTATGAAATTATATGTGGTGTCTTAAAATATAAACATAATCTCGTCAATAGATGTTATATTTGCAAACCAATCCTTTTTCATTAACTTCCTGAGGGGAAATTTCTCACATTTATCATACCATTTAATGGTTAGATTCATCAAACAATTTTACCAAGCTATATCCCAGTCATTAGTGGGTCATGATTGGGATTAGGTTTCTCTTAGAACAATTTTAAACTATGGCCATTCATATGTAATCATTAGAGTGTTTTCTTGAAACATAAAAGATAATAATTTTACATGTATAATTTTTCTTAGTATTGTTATTTGAATGTCGTTGTTATATATATTTCAGATTTAATAGTCTCCACATAGTTAACATCAGTTGAATTGAATTATGTCCCAATATCTAGTGGGATATATAGGTCATCATTGAGTTCATCTCAAATTTATTTTGAGTGATTGATATCATCCAAATTTCAGTGTTTGTTTATAACAATGTGAAATTGACTCATGTTGTTGTAATTTTTTCTAAAAGGTTTCTCTTTACATGATGGTTTATCTCCCAAATATTTTTCTCAAGATAAAAAGTTTCTATGGTGGATGGTACCAGTGCATGCACAGAGGCCACGAGAGAATCTATTGAAAGTTACATTGGTCACACTGACATTCCCTTTTGTCTTGGATAAAAAGACAATCACAGATCATCTATTCAGCTGTGTAAAATTACAAGTATTGAAAGGAAACTAGTGGGATTTAGGGAATACCCATGTTTCATTTGGGATTTATAAATCACTCAATCATGGGGATCAACCATGTATACATTTTCTTCTAGGATGTGACTGAAATATTGGGTTCGCACACCCTAGTGTCATCCCTTGTAACCTTGTCTTATATAACCTCAGATTTTGGATACTTATTAATGTGTAAGGAACTCATATTAAGTGGAATAATTTTTATAAAATATGGTATCTATTATATGAACTTAATTAATAAAAACAAAAATGATATCATCCTCCAATGTAGGTTTCGTTTGGTGAAGTAGTTCCCATTCTCTAGATATTGGAGGAATGAAATATATCAGATACATTGATTCTATATACGTTTGACATGTCCCCTTATTTTTTTTCATATATCAGATGATTATTTATTCCTCCAGGTGGAAAATTCAATGAATAATCCCTATTTTTTAGTATTATTTCTAGTTTATTAAGTCATTATCTGAGGATGACATGAGTTCAGTCAAATATATTTCAAGTCTTCTAGTTACCTAGGTTCTTTCCAATACTAGGATTTTTCTAATTTATAGTCACATACTTTTCTAGTAGGGTTACTGTTTCATTAGACACATGTGCAAGGATCTTCTCTACTGTCACTTATCTAGAATCAACCATTCTCTAGAAGAATTATTTTATGTCAAACAATTAATATATAGTGTGTCCCAAATCCATATAGAAGGGGTGGTAGTCTAGGAATTTATGGAGGTTAAACTCATTGGGTTTATTTGTATCTAATGAAAAGATTGAGTTATTTTCCATGTATATAGGAAAATAATTGGGGACCATGTCATTTTTATAGAATAGACTTTGTCTATTTATTCCTAAATTTTTGGTTTACCTTGCTCTCTTTTTGGTTATTAATAAGGGTTATTATTCGGATTATACAACATAATTAATGTTTTTTGATGATTCTATATCTTCATAGGTGAATTAATGGGAACTGATACTAGTCTATTAGTAATTTTAGCAATCATTACCTTACTAATCAATTTTCCATGTGTCTTTGACATGGTATATGTTTTATCGTCAGTTATTTTAGGGGAAGCTTTTATGCATTTTGATGTTTCTATCAAATTATCAAATACACCTAGATACATAATACATATCTATGATTTTTTCATCTTATGTAAGATATTATTTTCACAAATTTCTATCAATATTTTTTGTGAGGGAAGAATATGTTGTGAACATGTCAATTCATTCAATCTGGTGATGACGTTATAAATCCTCTCATTATCATGTTGATATTTTTTTGTTGAAAGTCATTGTTTTCCATATAATATAGATGAAATGGTAAAGGAATTGATTATATTGGTTTTCCCATCATATATATGTTCATTCTATAAGGATTCTAAACAAAATGAATAATTTTCATAATAGAATCTATAAATAACATATATGTTTGATCACGTCTATTAGATATCAATGGCCCATCATCGATCCATATTTCAAAATGAGGTGTGAGAGATCGTATTCAAGATGTTATATGCTGTTGAATGATAATAAGAAAATATTTCTAAATTGGGGCGGGAAAAAGTGTCCACCAACTGTTTGGAATAGGGATTCTTTTTAGGCTTAAAGGGGGTGGACATAATTTCCAGGGCTCCAAATCAACTGGTCCAGGATTCAATGTAATTGTGTGGTTAAAATGGTATCATTTTATAGACCACCTACAATCTATAGTGATTTAGTGATGATTGATGAGGTGTACACATTTTCAAATCCTTCTAAACCTTTATACATTCCATGAACAAATGATTTCCCTTACATATGAGAGGTTGTATCTATAATATAGTAATTTCATAATCATTTTCAACATTCTCTTTGATATAGATAGATATCATAGATCTATATACAAGAAGATTCATGACTACCTCCCTTTCTTGTGAATCATATCCCTCCTGATGTATGGGAGGACGTATATACATTTCTATCGGAATTTGATATCCAATAGAAATATTACACTCTATTAGTTCAACATTGTGCTATATGAGAATCGGTATCCCATTATCATACTTAACAATTCATTCAATTTTTTTGGTATTTCCATCTCCTGTAGATAGTGTTTGTTAGTTATACAAACATTTACCACTATCTTTTCATATGGTCCCCTGAGGAGGAGACAATTCATCATTTTTTGGTGTCATGTTTAAGATATCTCTCAGGTTATGCATACTTTTATCCTTAGTTTTCCCATATAAATCACCTATCTCACAATGAAAATTTTCAAGATTTTTTCCCTCCATTTTTTTCATGTTCCAAAATAATTATTGGATTGATATTGTGGATATTAAATAATTTTTATTGGTAAATATTAATTATTTAGTCACTATAAACACAAAAAATAAGTTCTATACTGATTACTATTTATAATGTTTAATTAGGGTTTTTTCATTCACAGCTAGTTGTATTGCACCATTTTTTATTCTAATATATATCGAGTCTGACTACCTATTTTTTGTGCTCCCCCTATCTCAATCAATTAATAGTGACCATATTGGAGTTTCTAGTCATATATCTTAGGTGGGCCCTAGATGAAATAATTGTGTCTCATAGCTGGATGGATTATTTTTATGCCATCCGTTAATATTTATCGCATATCCTATAGAAGGATAATTAATTTTTGAATTATTACAATGAAAAAATATACCATTCCATATGTGCTTAAAATTATTTAGGTCCATTGTAGACACATTTTGATATAGTGGTTGAGGATCTTAGGAATTTACTTGATAATATGATCATTGCTATGATGGAAATTTTGACAAGAAGTACCTTAGCCCGTAGGTGATGTTTGATCTATAGACACTACTATATTCTCTAAAAACATATCATGGTGTTATTACCATAGTGGTGCTTATTGATTGAAAACATCCCCAAATGATATGGTTTCGGGTTGGTACAAAACTTTTGGGAATATTTCTAGGATCCCCTCAGGGGTTTATGGTCATATAGGTTGAGGTGGTGGTAAATATTTCTTCATCATTGTGGGTAGGGATCACTCCAAAATGATTTCTGAAGACGGTTTAACTGCGATCCATTTGATTTTCCTAATTATACTTGTTCATGGTCTGGGTGCAATGGAATATTATAATAGAAATCACATCATATGGGATGTTTTTGGGTAGTCGACAAAATTTAATCCCATGGTTGAGATGTGTTACTGTTTTATTGATATGCATAATATATGAGTCTTCAGGGTTTACTCTCTCTCGATTTGTGATGTATTTGAATCCTGAAAGCAGAAAAGTGTCTCTAAATTGCTCAACTTACCCACATTTTACCAATCTCGTAGATGTCTCTTATGGTTGTTATATTATAGGATTTTTTATCTATGTAGAATTACTATTATAGGGATGTAATGATGTGAAAATCCTTGAACAGTCCTATACTCTAACATTGATGTCTAACAAGGAAGTAGAAATCAATTCCGAATGTGTTTTGGTTCAATAGATGTTAGAATGAGATAAATATCTTCTGTGACTTTTTATCTTGCTTTGTAGTCAATATAGAGAATATCTATTTCCATTTGACAATTGAGTATAGTTATACTCTAAAGGTGACCCTCAATTATAGTATTTGTGATGTGTCTATTCTTCAACCATTGAGGACTCACCCATATATTCTGGAATATGTAAGGGATTCACTATATCTCTAGTTCATCTATGATCTCATAGTTTGAATTGAAAAATTGTAATGAACGTGTTTGGGAGAATGATTCCATCTATCTATACCCATATATTATTATTGTCCATTTTTTCCTCAGTAAAATTTACCGATAATTATTAAAAATATTGAGGTATCTCCTCTAGGACACCTACACACCATAGTGATTTGATTTTGATAGTTCATGGAGAAATATATAATGTTAACCTCAATATTTCGAGAACCTCGTTATATGATGTTGTCTAGGTAAGGTAATGAATTCATTTTATAGGAGAGATAGTACCATTGGGATGATTTCTACAGAGTATATCTAGATTAAAGCACATATGAACCATCTCCACAATATCATTAGGAGGGATACAAGGTAGTGATCACATTTTTCAAAATTTTAAAATATGTAATACCATTGAGCTATTGTAGTTATGTTATGTACAACATATTGGGCTCGTCCATTTAGAAGATGAGTGATGTGAGACACATTCTAGGATGTGTCATGAATATATAGCCATTCCTGGCTAGTTTGGGAAATTAACCTATTACATGAAGGTATCCACAATATGTTGATTATCTAACTATGATATAGGGATATGATCCCACTTCTTAGAAACCTTCAGAGTATTCTATTCATCTTTTATTTCATTGATAGAGATATGAGTCTTGTTGTTAGTGGACTTAATAATAGGCCAGTAAATACTAGATGAAGGTATTTTTTCTTAGAGAAAATTCATATTCCCTATGAAAATATACCCATTGACATCATGAATGGGAGATGAGATATAAGACTCCTATATTATATTCCATAAATATTATTTTTAATTCATTCTTCAATTGATGTAATCATATGATCTTTAAATCCTATGTTTTTAGATGATGATTACTAGCTTCATCGGTAGGGATATGAACCTACCCTGATATGACTGATATATTGTATAAACAAAAAATTGATGGAGTGGATATATTAAACCATTCATTTTATTTTGTAAAATTCCATTATATTTATTTGATAGGAATGAACAAATGTCCTTAATAATGTGCCAAACTATTTTAGTGAGATTTAGCCATAACAAGGATGTTTTATGATTATATGCCTCATGTCATTCTAGAATAGATAGATAATCAACATAGACAAGAGAAATAAAGTGTTCATTCACTAAATTAGCCACCTATTAATAATAATCATAGTGATAAACTAATCATTATATTTGGACATGGATATATTATTTTCCAGGTAGCTATGATAGAATGTAGACACCCATCCATATAGTGTTTGTGGGTATATTGGCCATCACATTTGATGAATCTAAAATATAATGGATGATATCAAGCAAGTATATAATTCTACTCCTTTTCTCCTTGGTCCATCATAACATTCTGGTTGAATTCATTCATAGGTTATGTGATATGAGCCTATCCTAGGACTGATATAGGAATATTTATTCATAATTGATTAAAATGAGAAGGGATATAGGGATGCTCACTATCCACCATAAAAATATTTTGGTTGGATTTATCAGTGGATGTGGGTATATGATTCCACTTCCATTTATGTGCATCTATATGTGCATTTTGAGACCTCCATTGTAAATGGGATTGAGTTTCTAGGGTGGAAATCTATATGGCGGTGCCTTTAGTATGGTATCGAGGTAAAATATAATATATTATGATGGGAAAAGTGATTTATAGGATCACTCATATGCACCTCATAAACCTAAATAGATCCATAATATAATAGTTTTGCATTATTCTTATGGAATGGATGTTATTGATTATCATGCTCTAGAAATTAGTTTCCAATTCATTAGGTGGTGGTAATAGGTTCCGACAATTTCTTTAGTATATTCCATGAATAAGATGGAATTTTTTACGCCATTGTCTAGAGACCCTGATGTGTCTTATTTAGGGTCTATATCATACCATATTAGTGGTATTCCAAAAATGTTGTTTTCAACACATGAAGCTAGTAGTGTTGGTTGGGTGGTTTTGTTTTACAACCAGTGGAGGTTATATCCATAACTGGGGATCCAAAACATTCTCTTAATTATGGAAAGATCTCGGGTCAAGGTGATATTTGAAAGTGAAATTATTGTAGTCTTAATGGAAATAATGAAAAATTTTATGGATTATTTCATCATAATAAGAGTGAAACATCCTTAATTATTTATGTATAGTTAACATAATTGTTCATTTATGTTATTGGGTTGTCTACATTTCTCATGTCAAATTTAAACGTAAGGAATGACCTATTTCATGGGAAATACAATATATTATTCTATTATTTCACATGAAGTGTACCATTTTTTATTCAAATGATGGAATAAATACCCCAATGTTCGGTCAAAAAATAATTTCAATAATTTTTTCTATTGATATCTATTTCACTATTTTTAATTCCATAAACAGGGGAAAAGAATAATATATTCGGGGAAACGAAGGAATATACAATTTTTCACATATGAAAGTGGTGCAGTATTTAAAGGTTTTCTCAGTAGGTTATTATTTCAATATTCAAATCACATTCACATTATTTTCATCCACATAAAATTATAGGTTGATAACTGATTGTGGGTGGTGGTAAAGTATTGTTGCACAATTATTCACTTCGGGTCTAGAATTTTCATCTCATATGGAAACTCCCTATAGATCCGACCTTTAAAATGTATCATATGAATCATTTACAAATGAATGCGGTGTTATAATGTTTGAAACAAAATTATTTTTAATAACTCACGTTGGTCTAGGGTATTGGTGGTCGGGCTTATCACATCAATTTTTAGGCAATCATTACCTACTCAGGATTGTCTTATAGATTTAAGAAATATTCCTGAATATTTTAAAAATAAAATTTTAGAATGGGTTCCCTTGATCAAATTATTGGGTGTTGAATAATTATATATAAAAAGTGTAAAACTCCCTGATTTTACAATATTTATTTGTTTTAAATAAAATTCATCTCATTGATTTATTTATTTGCACAAAACATTAACATTAAGAAAATGCCTAAATATTATTATTTTAACTGAATCACTATACCATTCCATTTTAATGAAGTAAATGAATAATATTAATAACATTTTGAAAATATATTTTTCACATGTTTATAAAAGGAATTAATTAGTAACCAATTAATTAAAAATTTAAGTGAAAACAAATTGTATATAATTGATATCTTTTTATTAAAAACTTTTTTCTTTACCCAAATATAATTTTATCAAAATAAATTAAAATGACCATTATAACTGAAATATATTAATAAAATATATATGGTTTATACGAATTTTTATTTTTTAAATTTTTTTAAATATGTTTGATAAACAAAAAATTATAATAAATCCCATTTTTATCCTAAAAAATATATTTTTCCAAATTTAATATTTACATACTTTTTAAATCCTATCAATTATAAACATAAAATTTTACACTATAATATATATTACTTGGGAAGGTTAATGGAATTTTAGAATTTGTAAAATCAATATTATCCTATGGTGAAATTTTTGAATTATTTAGAGAAGATTAACTTCTTTATGAATTGTGAAAATTACTGAATTTTAAATCGAACAATAATAATAATGTAATTCATTTATATAGTTATATTGTTTTTTAATTTATTTTTAATGTATAATTTTTTATGTATGAAAGAAATAAATCTCACTTTATTTAATTGAAATAAAATTCTTATAGAAATAATAAATTTGTTTCAAACTTTTAGGCTTTTTCATTTTAAAACCACACTTTTTTATTTCATATATGAGATTATATTTAGATCTAATTATACCAAATATATATATAGAATTTGGTAAAACTAATTTCACATTGGGAATCAGATGGTCCAAATAATAATAGGCTCTCCAAAAGGAAAATTATAGGGTCTTTAAGGGATCCATCAAGAAGCTGATATTCAAGAGGTAATTTTTTAGAAGAAAGTCTCTTAATTTATTTTATTATTATATATTTTACTAAATTCTGTTAAAAAATTGACTGTTAACTAAAAAGAATTTATAAAATGGAGGGTTATGTTTCAATTGGAATATCTCTTATCCATTCCATTTCTGATCTCCGATTATTAATTAAAAGAAACCATTGTTCACATTATGGTGGTTAAGCATTTCTAGGAATAAAATTGTTGTTCATTTTATTTTAACACCATAAAGGATGAATATAAATCTATAATTCAAGATACATATATTTTTTAATTTTTATATCATAACATATTTCCTGTTTTGGAACTAATATCGTGAAATAATTTTAAATAAAATAGAACTAGTTCAGGATGGTCTGAAAAAACCACTAAATTAAACAAAACATTTGTCACAAACATTTTATCGAATATATCATCAAAATATAAGATAAAAAATGATATATGAGACCATTTAAATTTGTGGATGTGAATTAATACCATTTCATTTCATTTTGGGGTTTTTTTTCTATTCAACTATAAAATACATAATATTACACAAATTAACCCACCATGAAATCATGAAATGAAAACCCCGATACAATGAAAATTATGAAATATTATTAATTAATGGGTGGAATGATTTTAACATGAAAATATTTTTTTTTGTATGTATTATTTTTTATTTTTAATATTTTTTATAGATTAAATTTCAGTCAACAGTCATCATAAATGAAACCATGCTATACTATTATTATAATTATCTAAACCAAAATTATCTCATAGCCATAAAACTATTAGTTATATATATTATTAACTATATTATGAAAAATAATATTGAATTCATTAGTAATAAAATAATTTAAAATAAATATAAAAGTAATTTTATATAATGGAAATGGTTTTATATACCCTATTATTATAAATCAAATCTTTTTCATCATAATAAATAAAATAATTTACTAGTTGTTAATGATATTAATTATATTTATATATATCTAATTTTTAATAATCATCCTGTGTGTTTTCTAATCAAACAGTAAAATAACTAGTATTTTTACGTATAAAAACTCATATTTTTTAAAGCATCCCATCATTTGAGGACACACTTATTTTGAATATCGTTTTGACACCATTATAAATTATGTATGAAATAAAACATCATATTTTAATTTTTTATATTAAAATTTACATTGTTTAAATGTTTTGTATTTTTCTGATAAGTATCATGCGTTAAAAAATTGTAAAATTATAAAATATTTTAATTGAAAATAAATTTTTCATAAAAAAATTATAGTGTGAAATTATATTTTTGATTGGTTTTAAAGTATAATAATATTAGTATTTTTGTCATTTAATAAAATTCAGTACATTGGAGTCAATTTTACATTTAATTTTGAAAAAAAATATTGAATTCTTTTGAACACTTTCAATTTAAAAACTAATTTTTTTATTCAGTCAATTAGATTAATAATAAATAAATTATTGCAACTAATTTTTTTAATTATGATAAATGAATTATATAATTATTGTAAGTTTAAAAATATTACGAAAAAAAATTATTTATTATTTAGAATTTATTAATTACAAATTTACTACTTTGTATTAATGTGGTTAATGATAAATATAATAAATAAGGGTAAAAATAATAGTATAAATATTATAATATACCAAAAAAAATTCATTATTTAGTTTTATGAGTGTTTATAGACTATAATCTCACATGCTCCAAGACTATAACATTTTGAATCCACATGGATGGGGGTTTTTCATCTATTATATTTTATTTAATGAAAAGTTAAAGATGACATAGTCATTTTAACAATAAATTTATAATATTAATAATACTATTATACAAAAGATAAAATAAATTATAAATAATAATTTTAATTATAATTGATTTATCATCATCTAGATGATTTATTTTTGGATTTTGATAAATAGTTAATCACCATTCAGACATACACAATGTCAATGATCTAATTATTTAAATAATTAAAATATAAAATGTATGATATTAAAAAAATTAAATAAATAAAATTGTATATAATTAATTTAATAGATGACTTTTATAGATTTACTAGACATGTTATGGATCTACTAAAGGTTTTTTATCCATGACATCATGTTGTTATGATATTTTTCGAAAGTGAAGTAATGAATCTTATAAAAAATGTCATTATATTTATATTAAAATATATCTTATTTTATTAAGTGATATCAACTTTAAAAAAATATAAATATCATCTTAAATATTTTTATAATGTTAAAAATTTCATATCTTACTCTTTTGAGTTTCTTTTTATATTATATAGTAACTATATTTTCATTCAAAAAGTAATAACACATATCGTTAGAGTAAGAGTTAATGAATTTAAATATGGGTTTAAACCAAAAGAAAATTGTGCGAGTGTGGCTTATAATTCTATAAAAATAAATCACAGAGTTATTATACCCATAATCATCTAATATTATAATTAAATAACTTTGAAACTATTTGAAAATGAGAATTAATTTATATTTATCTAATATGTTTTGATTTTCTAAAAGTACCCCTCGTGTTAGTTATAAAAGAGAACTTCCTCCCTCACATACTCACAGCACATTTAGCCTTCTTGATTGAAATAGGACATCCCATTTCTCCACAAAATACAATAATATATTTATTGGAGATACTATCCTGCAAAAAATAATATCCGTATATCCATTATGAATAAATCTAAAGGTATTTTGGTAAAGAAGATATAATCCTATTTAACAACTCATTCATCTTCATTTATTCTTCTATATCCTCTTAGTATGTTTTTTAAATTATAAATTAATATATACCATATAATGTGTACAAATATATGTTATTATTAATTAGAGTAAATCATATTCCACCTTTAATCCATTATATTAAAAACAATATTACCGCACATACAAGCGTATGACTTACCGTCTCCACATTGAGTTGTAGATTTTTGTTCATCAAAAAATTATTTAGATATGTATTATGATGGATATAATGGAAATTAATAAGATAAATTAAATGATATTGATGCTATATAATTCTTATAACTTCCACTTCCTTAATGTTTCACCATTAAGGGAATGATATTGTCGCTCGTGCGTACGTAAGGCCTACCACCTCCATGACGTGATGTGATTCATTTTTTTTTTCTAAAATTTCAATGTAGATTACACAAATTTATATAATGTGAAAATATAATAACTATGATTATAATTTAATTATATATATATTATAAATATATCTTATGAAAATGAAACCATACTCACATGACAAAACATGCATAAGAAAATGAAGTATTTAACACCCTAAACAAGGGAAATAACGAAATATTATAAACAAAAAGAAATAATAAGATCATATTTGATATCAAATATTTTTCTATAGTTTTGGTATAAATTAATTTCATAATGTAAACTATTCAACATGAGGTTAATTCAAAATAATCTTTTGTAATTTAAAGGTATGGGTTATTTTTTCAATCACCTTATTATTCCCTATTGTTTATTCATAAATATCTGATTGAGAATATTAATCAACCATTTCTATGATTTATAGTAAAATATGAAAAAAATTACTATTATACATTAATTTTTTAAATAAATTTTTCCCTTTTTCTTCATTTTATAAAATGGTCTAAAAGTACACCTTTTTTCTAAAATCCAAATGGGGTAATTTATGAATTTTTGGACAAAAATATTGAAGTAATGTTTATTAATTAATTTTTTGAATGAGGGAATATTTATGTCTTAATAAAATGTTATTTTTTTAATAACCATCAATATTTTTATAAGGAACATTATTATGAAATTTGTTTCTTTTATAAATTCATATATTTATATAAATGGTTATAATGTGAAAAATGGGAATTTCCCTCCAAAATGATTAATGATATTTTGACTATTTTCATTTATGTCAGTGTAATTTGATGGAGTTTATGATTAAATGGGATAGATATATTGTAAAATAATCTAGAATATTTTTTTATGGTTTTACTAACATATATTCTTTGGGAGTGCTATTTTTATACCATTCATGTTTTTTGGTTAATGTATTCACATTTTATATTCTAGTTTTTCAATACAAATGTTTATATTGTTAATGTTTCTCCCTATTCATATATGGAATGAACTGGAGTAAGGATTTTATGGGTGGGAACCACTATATCCCATAAATGAATTAGTAGGTATCACGAGACAAACAAGTTTGGGTATTGGATGATGACATACACGTTTATATACAGTTCCTTAGTTGAATCATTGTAAATATATTTATAATGTTCACCATTATGTATTACATCATTATGCTATTTGTTATTGATATTACAAGTGACTATTTTATTTGTAGAATAGAAATTTGATTATTTATATGGAATTATATGATTTTTATTTATTAATTTCATATTATTCTAAAAATTTCGTTTAATTGGATTGTGTTTTAATTATACACTTTGGATTAAGGTTTATGCTTATTATTCATAATAGATTCCCCTATATTCAGAACCATACTAAAATTTTGATATCATCCTTTTTCTAATTAATTCATGGATGCTAGGATTTTATTATGACTATTATTTACGTTTAATCTAGGATAATAATGGAATTATCAATATTAGTTATATTCTGTAATTTTTGTTTAAAAATAAAATATATGGATGGTGTATGGGATATCGATTCCAAAACTACTATAATGATTGGTAATTTGGGATTAAAATCATTTATCTATTCCAAAGTAACAATGTGTGGAACCATCTATGGGCAACAAGTGTCAGGGTAATTGTAGTTTGTATGATAGAAGGTTTAGTAGAAACCTTGTGAGCTATAATTTGGAAACAAATATTACAGATTGAAACCATATGAGAGAATTTGGAAATATAATAAAAAAACATAAATTTTTATTGAAAGGGTTTTTATACAAATATTTCAATTTTGGATAGGTGATTCAGTAGTTATGGTATTATACATTATGATTCATAATGTTAGGATCTAATATAGCGTATTCTTTTTTTTAAATGGATACTTTTTTAAGGAATGGAAACTATTTAGAAACACATAATCTATGTTTGAATTTCCCTATTATAGGAGATAATGATGATAGAGATGGAGTTTCAACTGGTTTTAAACAAATTATAGCTATATTGGGACAACTGATTCAGCCTATGAAGCATAACCTTACCCATATGAACCATTCTGATCAACAATGCAGAGGAAAAATGGTAGACTGTTTCATGATATAACAACTTCCATAATTAAATTGGTCTATAAGTACATATTTTTCCGAGGAATAGATAAGTTAATTAGAAAATATATTTCTCACATTGGGAATTAATGAAAATTGATGTCTGTCTTGGTATTTTATTTTATATATGGAGATGCAAATCATTTGTGGTTATTTTTTTTTTGAAAAACTAAGGAGGATGGGGAAAGAAAAAACATAGAATTGATGGAATTTATAGAATTTTTTTTGGAAAATATTTGCCTCATAAATAGACAGTGGATATGGAGAAGAAATTTAAAGGTATGGGAAAACACAGATGAGAATGTTTTTAAATATGAATCTCGCATTATAAGGATAACTTGGAATAATAAAGACTGTAAAAATAAACCATGGATCAAGATGGATAACAACATTATTAGATTAAATAAATTTATCTGAATGACTCTAGTCTCCAACAATTTATCATCATAAAATGATATAGAATAATAAATTTTCATGATAGAAAAATAATTTTATATGTATTAAAACATCAATGTAAATTATTGGGAGAAGATAAAGTAAGATCAACAGATAGATAAAGGGAAAATGTTTAAAAGTATTTTTCCACATATGATAATGGTGGAAAATATACCTATGTACTTATCTAGAGGGAATGAGAATTTGTTACAAATCTGTATATAACACTCCCCATTATCACAATTACAAGGGATAGAAAGAGTATATAAATATTAAATGTTTCAACTTTTATTAGATGGGATTATATGAAAATAAATTTTCCAAGTGTCAAGGAAATATATATTTGAATAACAATAGGGATCAAGGAGATACTTAGGTTGTTACAATAGACTAAGTATAATAATTAATGTATTTGTATTTTTTGTATTCAATAATTTGGTTATATGAATTATTATATTTATAAGGATTGTACCACAATATTTCTTCTTTATGTATTTAGAAGAATTCATTTTTTCATTAATTATATAATGTGATCAAGGTATTTATATAGTTCGTATTTGGGATGGATAGATAAATTATATTCGGAGAATCTAATTATAATTTCGACATTATATATTATTTCATAGAGATAAAATATGATTTATTATATTGGATAACATGTGATAAGAAATATTAATATGATATTTAATGGTTTATGAAAATACTTAAATATCATATGAAAAAATTTGTTTTGAGAATAAAATTGATCATGAATATGATCAACATTATATATGAAATGAGGTCAAATTGGATTGAATCGAAACCTGACAACTAGATTATTCATATGAAATTTAATGAATTCCATTAAAATTGTATATTAATTGTAAAATAATCCTTTTACTCTATGAAATGGAATTTTTAAAATAGAAATAAATATATGTATATGTTTCATTTCGATAAATAAATGTACATTTAATAAATAAAAAATTAATGGTTTTTTGATTTGTAACATTCTCACAACTATGCTCTCCATCAAAATCAATTAGAAATAGATAAGTAGTTTTCTATTCCATGTCCATTATTTCCTACATTGATACCTAGTATTTGTTATCTCATTTGACTATCATACTTTCTTTTCTTTAGTTTAATGTATAATTTTCATTAACCCAATTTCTGTTTCGGGTTTACCACAAAGTAATATTAAATTATAAAAATTTTATTTTTAATTGAAATGTAAAATTACGTGGATTGAGTTTGCTGATGTTGGGTAAAATTTAACAACCCAATATTTTATGGTATGTGTTATTTTTTATTGTAACTCATTTTTATAACTTACATTGGAGATAAAAGTAACCCTAAACGAAACCATCATATACTATTATTATATTTATTTAAAATTCAATTATATATTATCTGTTAAATTTGTTATTATGAATAAAAACAATATTATGAAAATATACTATTTAAATCATTGGTTATAAAAATTTTAAATTAAATATAAAAAAATTTAATATTATTAAAATGAGTTTATATTAACTATTATTATACCCCAAAGGGTATTTATCAAAATAAATTAAAATCGATTGTATGAGTTAATTTTATTAGATAAATTTATATTTATATTTTATTACAAAGTCATATTATATGTTTTATAGACATATCAAAATAATAAATCAAATTATTATGCTGAAAAATACTATTTTTATAAATATAGTTATTCTTCCTTTTGATTACACACTGGTTTTAAATCTTGTTTCATATAATTAAATAAATTATATATTACAGAATAATTTTTTTCTTTTCAAATGTATTATGATTAATTACTATGGATTATTTTTTGGTTTTTTACGATAACTTTCTCATTTTGATGAATAATAAAAAAATACTTAATTTTAATAGAAAATAGCATTTTCATCCCTATAATATTTAGTGTTATATTATATTTTGTATTAGTTTAAAATAGTGATTAAAAAATTAATTTATCCTTTAATACAATTGTATCCATTATAATAAATTTCATACTAAATTTTTATATAAATACATTTCAATATTTTGAACATTTTTACTTTAAATACATGTTTTTTCATTCTCTCAACATGTTTAATATTAAATAAATTAATCTAATTTTCATTCGAATATTTAAAATAGATTCTATTATGGATTAATTGTGAACAATATTTTACTATTTTTAGACATTTGGAATAATAAATTTTGTAATTTTATTTATTACAACACGTAAAGGTAAATGGTGTAATTAAGGGGAAAAAATAATATTATAAATAAATGAAGGATACACTATAACTTGTCCAAATTTAATTGGATGAGTGTGTGTTGACAAGAACAATCATTTTTTCAATATTATAACCTTTTCATTCCACATGGATGAGAGTATGTCATTGGTTATAATTTATTTAAAGAAATGTAAAATATGACATACTCATATCTTTAATAAATATATCATTTTTAATATTTGGTAATATAAAAGATAAATAAGTCTATAATTAGACATTAGAAATCAAAAGGATTTATCTTTATAATGATAATTTATTTTTAATTTTTATAAATTAAATATTTACACAATGGCTTTTACAATAATTATGTAGTAATTATTTAACTAATGGAAATATTAAATAAATGTTAAAAAAACATTAAAATAAATATAATATCATATATGTAATTTCATCTGTAGAAATTATATATTACCTAGACATATTATGGATGTATTAATGGTTTTTTTATGATATTATGTTGTTAGGATATTTTAAAATATCATGAAATGAATAGTATAAAAATGACATTAATTTTTTATTTAAAAAAAATTTATTTTATTAAATATTGTCAAATTCATAAAAATCATAAAATAGGCCACATTATATTAATAATGATAATTTTTTTCTATAAATCATTTTATTTTATTTTTTTATTTTTTTGAAACTATATTAACCTTCAATGAGTAAAAAACATGTTTTCACAATAAGAGGTAAAGGTATTAAATAATGGTTACATCCAAACAATAAGTGTGCAGATGAGACCTAAACATTTAAAAAATAATTGGATGTGTTGAATAAGGACCACACTCATTTAAAATAATAAATAACACACTTTGAATTCATTTTCAAAGGAAAATAAATTTATATTATTTTATTATTTTTAGACTTTCCAAAAGTTCCCCTCACCACAATTATAAAAGAGAACCTCCTCCCACACTTTCTAACACCACATTGATCCTTTTATTCTGACCATACCCTACCAATTTCTCTTCCAAATATCCTTATAAATTTTTAATATATAATATTATGACCAATATACCAATCCTATATTACTTATGATTAGATCTAATGGTAGTTCGCCAAATAAGAGGTAATCATTTTTACCAAATCAATAAGTTTATTTCTTATTCTACTTCCTCATAATAGGTTGCATCAATTATAAAGTAATAAAACCATAAAAATAATCATTTATAATTTTTATTATGAATATGATACAACTGTATTCATTATTTTTTCCATCATATGAAATATCAATTCACCATGCATGCGTACGTACAGCTTGAAGTCTCTTCACCATTGTGTAATTTTTTTTATCACCTAATTTTATTAATGGGATTAATTATGGATATAATGGATTTAAATAATAAGTATTATATTCTATTTATTATTTATAATTAATATGTCATCCATTTTTTACCCTTTCACCATTAATGGAATGATGTCGACAGTTGTACGAACATACAGCCTACCGTCTCTAATACGTGATGTGATTGAGTTTACCAGTTAAAAATTCATGAATGATTATAAAAATGTATATAATGATTATATATAGTATCTATTAACTTAATACAATGCTTGAGGTGAAACAAATATATCCTATGAAAATTAAATAGGGATCACATGAAAAAAATGCATTTGAAATTGAACCTCTTAACAATTAAAATAAGGGTAATAGAAAAATATTATTAAAAAATGATATTATAAGAACATATGTGATATCCTAAATTTTTTATAGTTCTTTTATAAATGAATCACATGATTTATCCCATTATGATATAGGTTAAAAAACATTCAAGATAAGGATTTTATGTGAGGAGAGTTAATTTCTCAATCATTTTATTATTCATGATATTGTATACGTATGTGTATACTAGAGAATATTTATCAACCATGTTCATTTTTCAAAGTAATATTTCCAAAATATTTTTACTATTATCTTAAAATGAATAAATAAATTTTATTTATGTTTTAATTTATATATTTTTTTGGAATAAAATATTTTTTCATTTTCCAAATGAGGTATATTATGTCTTTTTCAACAAAAATTACATAAGGTATTATTTTAACTTATGTGGAATGATATAATTTATCTTCCATAATGAAGAAATAATGATGTGATGATTACTTTAAATATTTACAATTATATTTTCAATGAAACTAATTTCTTTTATAAATTCGTGTATTTTAAAATAAATTATTATTGATTAAAAATTCTTATTTATCTCAAGATATTTTTATGAATTTATTAGCATATTTTCATCTATGTTAACATCCATTGTTCGATTTTATTATTAATATGTGTTAATCTTTTATGATAATGTCTACCATATTATATGGAAGGGTTTGTGGTAATTTTGACTATAGATGTTCTATTTTGATATAATTTATCATTTATGGTTAAATTATTCACATTATATATGCTTTCTTTTCAATATTAATGTTTATCTTGTTTATGCTTCACCCTTTTCAGATGAGTAATGCATTAGACTGAGTATGTGACAAGAAAAAAAAATTTATATCTTGTTGATTTGTTGGTATGTCTAATGGGAGAATCTATTTTTTGTATTGGCTTATGTATTATGAGTTTATGTATGATGTATTGGTCAAAAACCTGATGTTATGTTTTTGATATTCTAAATTATGAAATCCCCCATTTTGATATTAGTTATTGATATACCATGTTATTATTATATTATAAGAATATCCATGTTTTAAATTACATGGAATAATATTATTTTCATTTATTCTTTCCGTATTATTCTACAAATTATGAAAAAATTGATTGTGCTTTAGACATACATCATTACATAATATTTATTCTTATTATTCAGAATAGGTTATGCCATATTCATTCCCTTACTTATAATCATAACCCGCCTCTAATGTTATATTTTTCTAGGTTGTATGGATGTATATTATAACTAATATTAATGGTTAATATTGAAGAATAATTACACTCTAGAAGTATTTTATAACTTAGAATTAATGTTTAAAAATGTATTGAAAGGTTTATGTATGTAATATGGGTTTGAAAACTACTGAAACAGATTGTACTTTGGTATTTACGTATTGTATTGCCATTAACCGAATCGGGTCGCCATCAACTCGACACCCGACCCGACCCGCAGTAAGGCCCGAAGGGCGTCCCCGATCCCCACGGGCTCGCACAAGTGCCTGAGTATCAATTTACACTTTGGGAAAGATTTACTTTAGTAAAGAAATATAAAGCATCCAACCAAAGTAAACCAAAAAAAGTAAATGTTACAGTGAAACATGTATTTAACCTAAACAGGTTTTTGAGTCACAAGTATTCAAAATCCAAATAACACTAAAATCAAGGTGCCAAAAACCAACCCAAGAACTGTCACCCTATGTGAGGACACCACCCCTAAGCCACAACCATAACGCCACGTAGATAGGCCTGCTAACAACCTAAAACACTGCTCCCAAAAGCCGGACCCTTAATTGTATCAGAAGTAAACAAATATACTTACACCCAAGGGTGTAAGTAGGGTGTGAGAAATCGCCCAGCAGAATATCACCAAGAAAAAATTACACGCAAAAATATCAAAAGAGAAACCATTTTGCAATGCTAAATAAAGAATGGAAAAGGTGCAAAAACAGAAATGATTTTCATAAAACGACTTCAAAGAAAGACAGTTCAAGATAAACACATTAGGGTAGTAATTCAAGTGACATATCACGTATCATTGTGCGTGAAAAGTAACTGGTAGCACCAAAGGATGGGAGAGGCCCAAAATGGGACAAGAGCATGTGGGACCCTAGAACGTCGTGTCTCGGTGAAACGTGGCTTAGGTGGCCACGACCCTCAGATAACGTGGCTTAGAAGGCCATGACCCTCAAAACACCAGTCTTAGAAGGCCACGACCCTCAGATATCATAAGTTTAGTTAGTGTTGCAATCGTCAAACCTACCGGTGAAACTAGGTCGGGTCATCTCCGGAACACTAGCTCACTAGTCCTAGTCTACCCAACTAATATCCCGACTTCCCTCCTTGTGCTCACCTAAATTCAACGTTCACATAACATGTCACATGCACAATGATATCCTTTTTGAAAACCACTCGCACACAAAACATTAAAAAAACTAAATCTGCACACCTTACACAATAAATTAAACAAGCTACAAAACTTAACAATACACTTTGATAATTGAGAAACCCACTAAAAGAATTTATTAAATAGTTTCAAACATGTTGCAAAAGTTTTTGAATGGAAAAAGTCACTGAAACCCCATTTTTTAAAATAGAACATATGCTGACACACGCCAAAATATAAACTGCATCATCTGCACTTCCTAACTCACACACTGCACAGTTTGAAAACAATAATAAACAGTCCAACTGGATTTTTCACAATAAAATTAACTAGAGTCACATGAACATAACTCTAACTAAATAAACAAAGAATAACTCTAAGTCAGAGGAAAAATTTCACAGCATGTAAACAAATGGATAAAGCATTAAATTAATTAAATAAGAAAGAAAATTATTGTGAACTAAAACTTGTGTGCAGAACCACCTACCTCAAATTGGAACGGAAAATGACACGGCGCAAAACTCCCATTGCGCAACGTCGCACCGTATTGAGCCGTCAAACAGGACCGAAAACAGCAGACCATTAAACATGTTCAATAATAATAATAACATAATAATAATAGTAATAACAATAATAATAATAACATAAAAATAATATTAGTAATAACAATGACATAATAATAATAATACCATAATAATCACAATAATAACATAATAAAAATAATAATAACATAATAATAATAATAATATCAAAATAATAATAATAACATAACAATACTCATAATAACATAATAATCATAATAATGATATAAAAATAATGATATTAATAATAGTAATAACAATACTATAATATTAATAATAATAACATAATAATTATTATAATAATGATATAATAATAATAATATTAACATAATAATAATAAAAATACTATAATAATAATAATGATCACATAATAATAATTATAATAAAATTTTAATAACTTATTAAATAAAATAAAGTAATTTACAAATTAAAATTAATAAAACAAACCCTGTTTGGCGGAGCGAAGGAGGAGCGCCGACTACATGCGGGCTAGCCGAGGGAGCTCGGGCGCTGGTAAGCAGGAGGGGGCGCGGGCAGCAAGAGGGGGCTCGGGCGCTGGTCATGAGGAGGGGGCTCGGGCACTGGTAAGTAGGAGGGGGATCGAGCAGTAGGAGGGGGGTGCGGCGGTCTGATGGAGGAGGGCGACTGAACAGGGACAACGGGGGTGCGGTGGTCTGCTGGTGGAGGGCGGCCGAACGAGGAGGTGCAGCGGAGCGCAGCCGAGTGGGGATGTGCGGGTGAGCGCAGTCGAGCGGGGAGGTGCGGCTGAGCGGGGCCAAGCGGGGAGGTGCGGCTGAGCACGGCCGAGCGGGGAGGAGCGGCTGACCGGGAAGATGCGGCCGAGCTGGGGGGACGGGAGATGAGGCAGAAGAGAAGAGAGGAAGAAGGAGAAGAAAGGAAGAAGAAGGAGAAGAACAAGAAGAGGAAGAGAAGAAGGGGTGAGGTACGCGGCTGGAGAAAAGGTGGAAGGGGGAGCGCTGTGGGAGAGCCGTGCTGGGACAGAAGAAAGGGAAATGAGGAGAGAGATATATGTGGGGAGGAAGAAAGAAAAAGAAAGAAAAAAGAAAAAGAAAATAAAAAAGAATATGAGAAAGGGGCGGCGGCTAAGATTTGGGGGGGGGGGAGAAGGTTAAACAAAATAATTAAAATTAATTAATGATATTAATATAATAATAATAATAATAGTAATAATAATAATAATAACATAATAAACAATAAAAATAATAATACTTTTTGAAATAATAATAATAATAATAGCATAATAATAATAATAATAATAATAATAGTAATAATAATAATTATACTAACAATAATATAATAATAATAATAATAATACTTGGAAACTGAAGTAAATCATCCGGCAAAAGAAACGTTCACATAATGAGTACCGCATGTTAAAAAGGAAAGGTCATGCGGCTTCGCACATGCTCTACCCATGCACCGAGTGGTGTAGAGCTAATGCACATTTATCAGCGCCACAGCAAAGGCCTCACATCAGGTTCAGACCGCACTTAAAACTAGTAATTAAAGAAACAAGTGATTAAACTCATGAAATAAAAATTTAAAGATAAGGTCATACCTCAAAGGGAAGTCCGACCGTGACAATTCTCCCCACCATGAAAACTTTCCGCCCTCGGAAAGTCAACTCAATGCAAGATCAGAAAATTGAAATGGGTACTCCTACTCAACCCACGACTTCTGCTCCCATGCTTCATGCTCATCATTCCCATGCTGCCAGAGAATACAGACCAGAGGAATGGACTTTACACACAACACCTTTTCCTGAGAATCCACTATACGCACTGGTCACTCAACCACATACAAGTCAGACTCTATCTCCATCTCCTCCCAATTCAGCACATGCGACAGATTGGGGTTGTACTTATTTAGATGGGAGACGTGAAATACATCGTGAATCGACGTCAACAGCGAGAGAAAAGCTAACATGTATGCCCCCTTGCCAATCCGTTCAATAATCTCGAAGGGATCGACATATATTGGTGTCAGCTTCCCCTGCTTCTCCAAACGACGGTGACCCCAGCGAGGGGCCACCTTCAAGAACACTCTATCCCCCACTTAAAACTTGAGATCCCACCACCTCTGATCTGCATAAGACTTGTGGCGACTCTGAGCGGTCAACAATCGCTGCCTAACCAGCTTGATCTTCTCAGACATCTCCTGAAAAAGGCTCGGTCCCATGAGTGAGGCCTCTCCTACCTCATCCCAACACAGAGGAGGCCGAAAGGGATAACCATAGAGCACCTCAAAGGGTGTCATTCTGATGGAAGACTGGTAACTGTTATTATAGGAAAACTCGACCAATCCGAAATGGCTATCCCATGAGTCTCCCAAATCTAACACACAGGCTGGGAGCATGTCTTCCAGAATATGATTCCCCTGTTTCGTCTGGCCATCGGTCTGAGGATGGTATGCCATGTTCATCTTAATCTACGACCCCAAAGCCTTCTGGAGGCCTCCCCAAAACCGAGATGTAAAGCGGGGGTCCCTGTTAAAAACAACTTCCGACAACACACCATGATGTCTGACTACCTCCTAAACATACAAGCGGCCCAGCTCCTCTACCTTCGCAGTATCATTGATCGGAAAAAAATGAACTGACTTGGTCAATAGGTCAATCACTACCCAGATAGCATTCCTCAACTGAGGTGTATGAGGAAAACCAATAATGAAGTCCATAGAGACCTCGTCCCACTTCCAGGTAGGAATGGGTAATGGCTAGAGTAGGCCAGATGGTTTCTGATGCTCTGATTTCACTTGCTGGAAACTGTAACTTCTGGATACGTAGTCGGCTATGTCCTGTCTCATACCTAGACACCAAGAATGACGGAAAACATCGTAATACATCTTTGTAGTACTAGGATGGACGGCCCACTGAGATTGGTGGCTATCCTGCATCACCACCTTCCGCAGAGACAACGACACCACAACATGGCCTTTGAAGCACAAGACCCTCTGGGAAGACAAGGACCAATCTGAAGGAGTCTCCCCACCATGGAGAACTACATGGATTGCTGACAAAACTCATCACCAGGATGCTCTCGCTGAATCAACTCCAGGAGAGTAGGAGTCAACTGAATGCTAGCTAAGAAGGTACATCCGCTATGCTCCCTGCTCTCCAAGTGCATCTGGGTGAAGAGCCCCATCAAAGTACACTCATCGCTGGACTTCCTCAACGCCTGCACTGGTACTTTTCTGCTCAAAGCGTCAGCTACCACATTAACCTTGCCATGGGTATAGACAATATCAAAATAAAAACCCTGCAGGTACTCGACCAAGCGGCGCTGCCTCAAATTGAGATCCTTCTTAGAGAAAATGTAGGCCAGGATCTTATGGTAAGAATATACCATAATGTTCTCCCCAAATAGATAGTGTCACCACATCTTCAAAGCATGCATCACCGCTGCCAACTCTATGTCATGAGTCGGATAATTCTTCTCACGCGGCCGGAGCTAGAAAGAACCATAAGCCACAACATGGTCATCCTACATGAGAACACATCCAAGGCCCGTACCTGATGCATCACAGTAAACTACATATCCCTTTCCCTAATCTAGTGAGGTCAACCCAAGTACGGTGGTCAACCGCCGCTTCAACTCCTCAAAATATGTCTAGCACTGTGGGCTCTACTCAATCTTCACCCTTTTCCGGGTGAGTGCGGTCATGGGGGAGGCAAGTCGCGAGAAGTCCCGGACAAAGAGCATGCAATAACCAGCCAACCCCAGAAAACTCCTGATCTCAAACACATATCTCAGATACTCCCAAGACATAACTGCCCTGATCTTTTCGGGATCCACTGAAACCCCTTGTTCTGAGATGACAGGCCCCCGAAAATTCACTTCCCTGATCCAGAAAGTGCACTTCGAGAGTTTGGCATACAGGCGGTGATCCCACAAAGTGCCCAAAACAACGCGCATGTGATGTTCATGCTCCTCCTCAGATCCAGAATAAACCAGGATGTCATCCACGATTACCACGACAAATGAGTCGAGATATTGGTGGAACACCCTATTCATGAGTTCCATGAAAACTTCAGGAGCATTCGTCAGTCCGAAAGACATGACCAAGTACTTGAAGTGACCGTACCTGTTTTGTAAAGCCGTCTTCTGGATATCTGATTATCTCACCCTGAGCCGGTGGTATCCCGAACGCAAATAAATCATGGAGAACCACTCTTCCCCCTTCACCTGGTCGAACAAATCGTCAATCTGAGGCAAAGGGTATTTTTTCTTCATGGTTACCTTGTTTAATTTCCGGTAATCAATGCACAACCGAAGGGTTCCATCGGCCTTCTTTGCAAATAAAACCGGGGCAGCCCAAGGAGAGACACTCGGGCGAATGAATCCTTTGGATTCCAAATCGTCCAATTGTATCCTTAATTCCCTCAATTTGGTGGGGGTAATGAGATATGAGGGAAGAGATATAGGCTGTGTTCCCGGCGCCAACTCAATCGAGAACTCCACATCCCGCTCTGGGGGTATGCCAAAAAAATCATCTGGGAAGACTTCTGGGAACTCATCCACTACACGAGGTAACCCGCCTGGTAAAACACCTCCACCGTCCTCCAGCGTGAGCAACGTCACCTGATATGCATGATTTCCCAACTCCAGGAGTGGAGGTCCCGCACGTCCCGACTGAGGATCCCATTCTCCGTGAAATAACTGTGGAGTGCCATATGGTGCCGTAAAACTGACTCGGCACTGATAGCAATCAATATGTGCCTGGAAACACACCATCCATTCCATACTGAGGATCAAATCAAATAGGTTCATATCAAGAACCCAGAAATCCCATTCCATCTCGACTCTTGACACAGAGAGTGTGCACGATCGGCACTTAAGGCCTTTCTCCCTCTTTTTCCCCAGCAGTGCTACTAACTCCATAGAAAACGATAACAACTCGGTTGGTAGGTTCACCAGATTCAAAAAAAGAGAAGATATGAAAGAAACTGAAACACGAGTATCAAATAAAACTATATCTATAGAAGATGCAACTAGAATAGTACCTCGAACCGTCGAAGTCCCTGCATCAGATCCGGCTGGTGCCTGATCCACAGCATGCAGTTGCCTGGTCCCTGCCTGAGAAATACCGCTCACTTGAGGCTCTGCCCCGATCTGGCTCTGCCCTGATGACGATCTGGTCCTACCACCACGGCCACCGAACCGAGATCTTGTCGTTCTGGTCGGCTATGACTGAACTGATACCCCTCTGGATGCTACAGATCCAGCCCCACTCTGGTAAGGTCGTGCAGTCCTGCAGAAGCACTGTAGATGTCCCACAACTCCACATCCATGGAATGTTCTGGGAGGGTATGGAAAAACAGGTCGGATGTTCCCTACCCTTCTGTACTGATGGCACACTACGGACCCTGCACCAGAAGCCCCAGATGAAAACTGCCTGGGAGGATGACCCGAGCTGCCATCACTCTTCTTCCATTGCTCATCACACATCCTATTCTTCTTAGATGAACTACCACTGCCAAGCCCTGACACTGTTCTAGAAAACCCGGACTTTCCCTTCTGGTCAATCTCGGCCATACAAGCATGATCGACCACCTCAGCATAATTCTTCAGCATGAATAAGAAAATCTGGGAGTGGATTTCTGGTCAAAGGCCCTTCTCAAACTTCCGAGATTTCATGAATTCGCTCGATACTAACTCAGGTGCATACCGTACCAGTTCAGCAAAGCGGTTCACATACTCCATCACTGTCAGATTTCTATGTGAATGGTCCATGAACTCCCAAGATCTAGCGTAGGCTAGGAACTCTGGATAATATTACATGTTGAAGATCACCTTGAAATCTTTCCAACTAATGTGCTCATGCTTCCCAGCCTGGATCATTGATTCCCACCATTTACGACTGGATCCTTCTAGCTGGAACGAGGCACACTTCACCCTGACTTCCTCGGGTGTGTCAAGGAATTCAAACTTACTTTCTATCTTTTCAAGCCATTCCTCTGCCTCCCGAGGTTCTGAACTACCTCAGAATGGAGGAGGATTGTTCTTTAGAAACTCTTGAACTCTATCCTTCCTGGAGCCAAATTATTCCCCTCTAGCTAGAAAAGGGGCGGGGGTGAATGTTGCCCCTTGTCCCAAATCCTAAATGGCTTGGACCATAGCCTCTACCAATCTCTGATCAAGTGGTGCGATAGAACTCTCTCTGGCTTCCTCTTGTGGGTGCATGGGAGCTCTCTGGGGAGGCATCTTACTGAAAAAGGGTAGAAATCGAGAATAAATACCATCAATATCACATACCTTAAAAGGAACTAAATTTTTTTCAACAAGATAAATAATCATTAGTAAACCAATCATGCAAAAAATGACTTTGTGAAAAAAACTCTACTTTCTTGCATAGTGTCCACGAACAGTCTGCAGCCTGCACGTCCTGCCTAGAAAATAAGTGAAACAAGAACCATGACATCCCATGGTGACTTAGTATCTGTCACTAGGCGTGCTGGCCAGGCACCCTACTCGCAACATGAGTTCCGAGCCCCGACAGACCCAACTCCTGTATAATCCAACTCTTCCCAAATAACATAAACAACGAGATAACCTTCCTTTGATGCCATTTTGTCACAAACCGAATAGGGTCGTCATCAACTCGACGCCCGACCCGACCTGCGGCAAGGCCTGAAGGGTGTCCCCGATCCCCACGGGCTGGCATAAGTGCCCGGGTATCAATTTAATCTTTGGGAACGATTTACCCGAGTAAACAAATATAAATCAGCCAACCAAAGTAAACCAAACAAAAGTAAAAGTTGCAGTCAAACGTGTGTTGAACCAAAACAGGTTTTTGAGTCACAAGTATTCAAAATCCAAATAACACTAAAAACAAGGTTACCAAAAACCAACATAAGAACGGTCGCCCAGTGTGAGGACACCGCCCCCTAAGCCACCACCGAAACGCCACATAGATAGGCCAGCTAAGAACCTGAAACACTGCTCCCAAAAGCTGGACACTTATCTGTATCAGAAGTAAACAATTCTACTTACACCCAAGGGCGTAAGTAGGGTATAAGAAATCTCCCAGTAGGATATCACCAATAAAAAATTCCACGCACAAATATCAAAATTCAAACCATTTTCAATGCTAAATAAAGAAATAAGAAAGTGAAAAAAAGAAATGGATTTCATAAAATGACTTCCAAGAAAGACAGTTCACGATAAACACATTAGGGTAGTAATTCATGTGACATATCACGTATCATTGTGCGTTCAATGTAACCGGTAGCACCAAAGGATGGGAGAGGGCCAAAAGGGTACTAGAGCATGTGGGACGCTAGAACGTCGTGTCTTGGTGAAACGTGGCTTAGGTGTCCACGACCCTCGGATAATTTGGCATAGAAGGCCACGACCCTCAGAACACGTGGCTTAGAAGGCCAAGACCCTTAGATATCATATGTTTGGTTAGTGTTGCAATCGTCAAACCTGCCAGTGAAACTGGGTCGAGTCATCTCCGGAACACTAGATCACTAGTCCTAGTCTCCCCACATAATACCCCGTCTTCCCTCCTTATGCTCACCTAAATTCAATGTTCACATAACATGTAACCTGCACAGTGATACCTTTTTTGAAAACCACACGCACAAAAAACATTAAAAAAACTAAATCTACACACCTTACACATTAAATTAAACTAGTTACAAAACATAAAAAAACACATTGATAATTGAGCAACCCACTAACAGAAATTATTAAACAGTTTCCAACATGTCGCAAATGTTTTTGAAGGAAAAAAGTCACTCAAAACCCATTTTTTTAAAATAGAACATATGCTGACACACAGCAACATATAAACAGCCTCATCTGCACTTCCTAACTCACACACTTCACAGTTTGCAAACAATAATAAACAGTCGAAATGGAGTTTTCATAATAAAATTAACTAGAGTCACCTAAACATAGCTCTAACTAAATAAAAACACAATAACTCTAAGTCAGAGGAAAAATTTCACAACATGTAAAGAAATGGAAAAAGAATTAAATTAATTAAATAAACAAGCAAATGATTGTAAACTAAAACTTGTGTGTGGAACCACCTACCTCAAATGGGAACGGGAAATGACACGACGCAAAACTCCCGTTGCGCAACGTCGCACCGTATTAAGCCGTCAAACAGGTCCTAAAACTTCATATCGTTAAATAGGTTCAATAATAATAATAACATGATTAAAATAGTAATAACAATAATAATAATTGCGTAAAAATAATAATAGTAATAACAATAACTTAATAATAATAATAATATCAAAATAATCCCAATCATAACATAATAATAATAATAGTAATAAAATAATAATAATAATAATAATATCAAAATAATAATAATAGCATAACAATAATCATACTAACATAATAATCATAATAATGATATAAAAATAATGATAATAATAATAATAACAATACTATAGTATTAATAATAATAACATAATAATAATTATAATAATGGTATAATAATAATAATATTAACATAATAATAATAACAATACAATAATAATAATAATGATCACATAATAATAATTATAATAAGATGTTAACAACTTTTAAATAAAATAAAGTAATAGAATAAAAAAAACAAGCCCTGTTTGGTGGAGCAAAGGAGGAGCGCCGACTACATGCGGGCCAGCAGAGGGAGCTCGGGCGTTGGTGAGAAGGAGGGGGCTCGGGCAGCAGGAGGGGGCTCGGGTGCTGGTAAGCAGGAGGGGGCTCGGGCACTAGTAAGTAGGAGGGGGCTCGGGCAGTAGAAGGGGGGTGGGGTGCGGCGGTCTCTTAGAGGAGGGCGACCGAATAGGGATAGAGGGGGTGTGGCGGTCTACTAGTGGAGGGCGGCTGAACGGGGAGGTGCGGTGGAGCATGACCAAGAGGGGAGGTGCGGATGAACGGGGAGGTGCAGCTGAGAGTAGCCGAGCGGGGAGGTGCGGCTGAGCGCGACCCAGCGGGGAGGTGCGGCTAAGCGGGAAGACGCGACCGAGTTGGGGGGAGGGGAGACGCGGTAGAAGAGAAGAGAGGAAGAAGGACAGGAAGAGAAGAAGAAGGAGAAGAAGAAGGAGAGGAAGAGAAGAAGAAGGGGTGAGGCGCGCGACTAGAGAAAAGGATGAAGGGGGAGCGCTGTGTGGGAGCCACGCTGGGAAAGAAGAAAGGGAAATGGGGAGAGAGAGATACGTGGGGAGGAAGAAATGGGAAGAAAGAAAAAAGAAAAGGAAAATAAAAAAAGAATAGGAGAAAGGGGTGGTGACTAGGGTTTCAGGGGGGAGAAGGTTGAACAAAATAATTAAAATAAAGTAATGATATTAAATACGTAAAAATAATAATAATATTATTATTAATAGTAATAATAATACTAATAACATAATAATAAATAAAAATAATAATACTGTTAGCAATAATAATAATAATAATAGCATAATAATAATAATAATAATAGTAATAATAATAATAATAATAATATCAATAACAATAATAATAATATAATAATAATAATAATAATTTGAAACTGAAGTTAATCGCCCAGCAAAAGAAACGTTCACATAACGAGCACCGCATGTTAAAAAGGCAAGGTCATGCGGCTTCGCCCATGCTCTGCCTATGCACCGAGCGGTGTAGAGCTAATGCGCATTTATCAGTGCCACAGCAAAGGCCTCACATCAGGTTCAACCTGCACTTAAAACCATTAATTAAATAAACAAGTGATTAAACACATGAAATAAAAATTTAAAGGTAAGGTCATACCTCAAAGTGATGTCCGGATGTGACATGTATCAATGACAATGTAATAAGTGATGAACTAAATCTAAGATACAAGGGATGGGGTCATTAAAAATATTTGATAAAATTATCATATAATATATTATAAATATTAATATGGTCTTGAAAAAATTAATAATATTCTATAAACCATTATATAGGATATCAATGTATGCAATAATAAATCGAAATGTGAAATTATGTTTTGTCAACTCACATTTTCTTCTATGCGATATATGCCTTATTAACCACTTATTTCATGAATTTAGTGTATATAATACCCTTATATACATAATATCATTGATATAATTAACATAATTTTATTAAATAATTTATTTTATTATTATTACTTTTATGGTGAATATAATTTGACTAATTATAATGTTGTAATGGATTTCTTAACCCAATTTCCATTATTTTGGTCAAACTTCTATATAATCAATTATTTTATTATATGATTATGTGTTGGATAAATTTTAATTCTCTTATACTACTTTTACACTTTCATTTACAATGATAAGATATTTATGTAGTATTTTAATTTTAAACATTCATCTTTCAAAAGTTTCCCATAATAATATCTCTCTATTTAATGCCCATGTTTTCTAAAACTAGTTAATTAATTTACTATTATTTGAATATAGATTAAAATCATTTAATTTATTTTATAATTTTTTAAAATGTGTTTGAAATGATTAAATTTTTTGTTTTATAAAAGATAATTATTAGTTAATTTTTATGAAAAAAATCAAAAGTTATGTTTTTAACATATACAACAGGAGCATATTTTACCACTGCTGAGACACATTATTTTATTGGCATCTCATTTATAATATTTTAATTATATTTTCAAATAAAACTCATTCAAATATTGTTCTATGGCTCATTAAAATTAAATTATTTGAAAATATGAATTTTTTCTTTAAATAATTATTTTAATTGATAATTAATAATTACATTCAATCAATGATAACATTATTAAATATTTCGTGAGATTTATTGATTATATTATTCAAGGAATTTATCCTAATACTTTTTTTGGTGGGATTATTTTTATGTTGATAAGATTTCAATGAATCTTTTTTCTTTTCAATGATTTATATTATGAGAAAACATTTATGAAACACATTTCATTACTTAGGTTATAATATGGAAAATGAAATATATTATTTTGAATAACATATATATGATTTTTATTATATAATTGGTGGGTCATATATATCCATATAATGTGTTGGGTATTAAATGATAACTCATGAGAAAAAATTTAATACATGACACTAATTATGTTTTCAAAAAAATTAAATGTAAAAATGATTATATTTTTAAATAATTTATTCATTAACATAATTACACGTTCCCAAATTTTATGCGCAAGCCATATTAAATGTTCAAAATGTTTTGAATAAACTTGATTACATGTTTAAAATGTTATCTGTGAACCTGATTTTATTTTAAAAATGTTATGTGTGAAGTAGTTTACTTGTTCACAAATGTTATGCATGAAAATGTTTATACGAACACAATGTTATGCATAATCATTATTACACGATTACAATTTTATAAATGTAACTTTTTTACATGTCTATAATATTATACATGTTCATATCTTCCATGTTCATAAGATTATGCAAGGCCATGTTTTCATGTCTATAAGTATATTCTAGGGTCTAGTTTTATGTTCTTATCATGACCATTGAAACTATATATATTTACAAAAATTCAGAAAATTATATTTTTTATTGTATTCCACAATTTCATGTTTAAAAAAAATATTATGTTCTTATGAATTATCTTATTTTGATAGGATTCATATTATATGGTATAATAGTATTTTTATTGTGATACTATATTTTGAATCTATGGTATATATGGAATAGATTTTCTCAAAAAATATCATGTCATCACAGACATATTCTCATGTTATGCTTATGGGATTATTGGTATCTCATAATTTTACCCCTTAAATGATTATAAACTTAAAATTAATGTGTTTTTATTTCCCCATGTTATAAGTAAGTATTTTCAATTAACTAAGTATAAAGGTATTTCACATGGATGATTATGATGGAATGTTTTTATTGTTTGGTGCGGTGGGAGATAATTCGTTTCTTTATGAGAATCTATTTTATAAACCCACATTGTTAATATTTTTTCATAGTTACCTAAAACTATAAACCTAAAATGTCATTTTTTAAGTATGTGATCCAATATTTAGTTTATAATTTAATATTTTTTATGAAATGTTTCACATTTATTATTATTTAAGTTAAAGTGTAATGTTTTTGAATTTAAAAGAAGACATGAATGTGTATATTTTGATTTTTTATATTTGGTATAAAAGGAGGGGTTTGAAAAAATTAGATAGTAGGATGTTTTTATTTTTGTTATTGTTATGAATTTGAGACATCATTGTGATTTTATTTTTTTAGGTTGATCATAAATTCAATGTTTTGGAAACACATTTTTAATTTTTATATTTTTAAATATTAAGGTGAATAAATATATTTTTGGGGACACTCATTTTTTGAGGTAATTATGGGTTGTCATATTTTGAGATTAAAAATTAATTGAATAATATTAACTTTTTGGTTAAAATATATTGATGTTTTTTTTGGGGATTTAATAAAATTTTGGATATTTTTTATGGATATAATAGTATGTTTTATGAAAAATCAAAAACCATAGGATGGGTGAAAAATCATCGTATCCTGAAAGACCTTGTGAAATGAGGCCAAAAATGAAGGGTGACAAGGGTGAGCAACCTCTCACAACCCTACATGATTTATGAGTTAGTATAAAATTAATTAATTTTATTCCAAATATATGATGGATGATGGTTAATTTTATATTGGGACTATATTTTTTACAAGTAACCATGAAATTGAAAATTATATAATTATTAAGTTAGTAATTTCATTTATAAACACGTTCCAAAATTTGGGATCCCAATATTATTATGTTAAATAAAATAAAATTAATTTTTTTAGGAATAATGGTTTAGATATATTTTTTAATCATATATTATTTTGTTATTCCATGATTATGAGTTGTGTTATTTTGGAAAATACATACCATATCATTGAGATGATGATATTTAGGAAATAATATTTTCTGTTTGCGACATTAATAATGATTAATGTTATTTGAAGTCAAATATTAAAATTTCTATTGGATGAAAATTTTAAAAAATACTTATAATTTTTGGGTTTTAGTTTTATTCTAGGATGGTTTTGAGAAATTTTAATTATATGGTTATCAAATGATCTATTATTATCTTTGGAGATTAGTGATGAATTTTGGAAAATAAACTAGTTTTTAATAGAATACTTGTTTTTTTTAAATCATATATGTTGTAATAAAAATTTTATGCCTGGTTAATAACCCAATATAGAAGGAATATATTATTATCTTTTAAGGATTTATTTATTTGAATAAGTTGAATCTTGTATATTAGGAAAAAAAATTATACTCATACTAGTTTTTGAAAATGAAGAGTTTTTTGTGGAAGTTTATTAAGGAACGAAACATGAATTTTGTTTTTGTATGTTTTCTACAATTCAATGATAAGGATGTAACATATTACCTCAACTCTATAAAATATATATTCAATTAATAATGTTATCCAATTACATTTTTTACTATGAAATCAATGGAATTTTAACCAAACATATATTTAGGGTTTTATAATGTTTAACATTATAATGACCATGTTCTCTATAAATCTCCAAAAGAAAATGATTGTTATAATTCTATTCCACATCCATATTTTCACTTTTTGATAATCAGTGTCCAAAATTTGTGGTGATCTTCCCCTTTTACTTTTTATCTTTATAAGATGAAGTTTTATTGACCCTTTTTACATTGTTTGTTTCCAAAAAGTAAATTAAAAATATCTACCATTGAATATATATGTGAAATTTGAAATTCGTGAGGATGAATTTTTTTTAATTTCATTAATGTATCTGGAATTTTGGTCATAAATGAACTCTTCTAACAAATCCCTCTCTTGTGGACAATTTTTTACATGTTTCTTTCTAGAGGATTTATATACCTAATATTTTAGATATTCTAAACAAAGACTACACACCAATGGAGAATGAAATTTTTTATCAAGATCAACCATTAGTGATTTTGGATCTTTCACCAAACATCCAGCTTAAATGATCTCCATCAAATTATTATTTTAATATACCCATTCTCACATACCCATTTGAATGGTGGGAATGTATTAGACTATCTAAATTACTTAAATATAGTTTAAAAATGGTTATAATATGAAATTGTTTCTTACCCAATAATGGTAAATTGAAATAAGAACAAATTGAATAAAATAGAAGTATTTATATTAAATATAATATCAAGTGCCCACAATAGAATTTTATAATAACAAATAAAACTCATCACTAGTAGTGAAACATATCATTCAAAATTTTATTTTTTATATCCAATTTTTTAACATCATATAATAAGTTTTATAGTAATTATATTAGAATAAATATAATTTTAATCATAAAAGATATATTTTTATATAAGAAAATTTTACCAACTTTTCGAGTTGCACATTTTTAAAAAATAAATTTTCAATAATTTATAGATTTTATTTTACAAAATATACTTTTTTTTAAACCTAACATCAAAATTATATTAGGGTGAAATTATGTTATTTTTCAATAATGTTTCCTTTTTTGATGAATATTGAAACATGGAGAAATTTAAATGAAAACTACATTTTCATCTAATTTTTTTATTGAAAACTAATATTTTAAATTATTTTAGAAGTTTTATTTTTTCCAATTTAATATAAATCAATCCAATTTAGGTTATTGGAAACAATTTCACATTGAAATTTCATACAAGTTTTTTTCAATATTTTGATATTTTTTCACTTTAAAATGATGGTTTCCTATTGAATTTGCGAAATTAATTTTCAATATAATTCTTAAATTTATATGAACTAAAATTGGCAAATGGATTCCATATTTCAAATAATAATATCAAAATCATGTTGTAAGGTCATTTTTATATCTAGGTATAAAAGTTATAATTATAAAAATGATTTACCATAATAATGGTATAATTAAGTAACAGGTTAATGGTAAAATGTAAAACAATGAATTACATAAAAATATTATATTAAATATTAGTTTTAAGTGTTTATGGACCCAAAAAATATTCCAATTCATTAATTATCATTAAAATATGGGTGAATTAATTTCACCCAAATGTGGTTGGCTTTAGACCTAAAATAATCATTATTTAATCAATAAAAATCACTCAACCTCAAATACATATATCACCCATCACCACCCATTTTCAGTAAAAATACATGAATACAAAATAATATATTTAAAAATATCCCAGCTACAATATACTCATGTGAAATTTTATCTGTTCTAACCAAAAGACCAATTCCAATGTCTTTAAGGGGTCCTTCATAGAGGTGATATTCAAGGGGAAATTTTTTCAAAGCACCTATCCTAATTTATTTTATTCTTATACATTCTACAGAGATAACTAATCACTCAATAAATTATATATCTATAATCAATATTATGCTGATTTTTTATGATTATAACGTAATATATAATATCTATTTCATTCCGCATATAATCTAATAAAATGAAATGGGCCCATTATTCAAATTATTGTTGGTAATCATCATTGTGAAAAATATTTTTTTTGTTCTCCATTAACACCATAATGGTAGTCCAAAAAAATATTATTATAGTAAAATTAGATTATAATTTTTATATTATAACCTATTTCATGATCTATAACTAATATGTTGACAAAATATTAAATAAATAGTATTCGTTCATGATAGTAGGAAAACTGCCCAATAAACAAAAAATTTACCTTTAAAATTATCTCTAATTAATCATATTCTATTAAGATAAAATGTATACATGGAACCATTTAAACATATATAATTCTGTGACTACTATTATATTTAACTTTTGATGTTTTATTTCCATTTCACAAGAATAACCATAGTTATCCACAAATGGGATGACCATGAAAGCCATGAAACAAACGCATTGAAAGCATTTAATATTATGAAATATTAATAATCAGTGGGTTTTATTATGTTATAAAAATTACATATCAGTCATTAAAAATAAAAATATAGTTATGAAACAAATTAATTACATTCTTTAGACCATTATACCAGAGTTTTAATTATGAAACACTAATGGGATGCATGATATAAGGGTTTCTCATCTCACTTTGTATTCTATGATTTATATAATCATTAATAACCTGTTATTTGTTGTGTGTGGTGTATATAATTACCATAAATGTATAATATCGCAAATACCATTATCCAAATTTTAGTCATTATTTCATATTTTTGTTAATTCTTTTATGGGGAATATAATTTAACTGATGACAATGTGGTAATAAAATTCTTAACCCAATTTCCAATTTTTGGGTTAACCTCTTACTTCATCGATTATGTCATGATGTTATTTTGTGTTGGACAAAATTTTATTATCTTTTGTTCCATTTTAAATTATTTTATGGGGTTTTCAATGAATACAAATAATCTACTAATTTTTATAATGTTAACTTAAATGATATAATATTTAAAATGTATTATATTTTTTAAAAAAATTCTTTTACAAGTTATGGTTAAAAAAAAAATTTCTTTCATGTCCATGTTTTTCTATATTTGTATTCATTTTTTTATCATTATCTTGTTATATTTTATTTTTTTAATAAATTTTCAAATTTTTAAAACCTCGTTATACATGATTCACTTTGTTATTATTTAAAATAGGCTTATTTGTGACATTTTAGAAAGAATAAAAAAATATCGTTTCTTAAATTATACATCATTATATTATTTTACCACTATAATTGATAGTTAATGTTTTGAGGCCTTAATTAAAATATCAAAAAACATTAAATGAAAATGATTTCATCTATTATTTAAAGCCTCTTTATAAATAAATGGTTTGAGAAATGAAATGTTCTTTTTCCTGAATTAATTCAATTGATCGTTCAATATTATATTCCATCAATGATAACATTATTTGATATTACTAATGATTAGTAAGGATATTATTCAATGAAATTATCATCATTATTTTTATGATTAATTTTTGATAATGATGGGATAATGTTTATAAATCATTTTACATGATTAAGGATATGATAAAATTTTTATAAAACTCACTTCATTACTAGGGTCCTGATGCGAGGAATGGTTAATATTCTTGTGAAATGCATATTTATGATTCTTATTATGTGATAGATATGGCCTATATATCCCTCTAATACATTTGATAATTATGGATAAATCCTGATAAAAACGATATTTGTGAACCTGATTACATGTTTAAAACTATTTAATAAGAACTCAATTACATATTCACAATTTTTTTGTGAACATGATTACATGTCAAAAAAATGTTATGTGTGAATCCAATTGCATGGTCACAATGTTATGTAAGATCCTAATTACATGTCCCCAAAAATTATATTCGAACCTCATTAAAAGTTCACAAAGTCATGTATATACCTGATTACATATTTACTAAAGTTATATGTGAACCTAATTACATGTTCACAATGTTATGATTGAACAATATTACATGATCACAATGTTATGCATGAATATATCATTCTTTTAAAAAAATATTATGAATATTATTTTCTTTATGTCAATATGGTTATGAAAGGGAATGATTTCATTTACATTACATCATTATTGAACCTATTTCTATTTATACATGTTCGTAATATTATAAGTTTATTTACATGACACAATTTCACAATTCATGTCAATTTTATGCCCACTATGGCTGATGTTCCTTGATTATTTTATTATTCATATCTTATAAACTAAAAATACATATCCCAAGAGTCCATATTATTATCATATTACATGGTTGGTATAGATTCTAAAATTTTGAGTTCTTTTCCCAAAAAATTTATGTTCATGTTATGAAATTGTGATTGTTGATATCACATATTTTTAACCATAATGATAATATGATCCCACCATTCTTAGGTTTTCTTTCAAGGTTATGAGGAAAGATATTAAATGAACAATTGTCTATAAATATTTCACATGGATTATTTTTATGACTTATTATGAATGATTTGTATAGATTGAGACAATGTTGATCCTTATGAGCCAGTATTTTATAAATCAATGTTGTTTATAGTATTATCTATTTCTCTAAAACACTATTCCAAATAGGGTCATTAGTTTGTATGTGATATAATATTTTCTTTTCATTTTTATGTTTTTTTGTAAAAAAATGGGTTATATTTATCAACATCATAGACATAAATATAATATTAATGTTTACACCACTGGATACAGAAGTGAAGATTATAGGATGTTATATAAATTAGGGGCCATTAATTAGACCATATATTTATATTATAGGTTCTGAAACTATTTCCTATTATTTCATAAAAATGGGTAGCTACTCAGCTTTCAAATACATATAGCTGTGCACTCCAGATTTTACTACCATCTTAGAAGGTGATTTGTGTTTCAAGATGGGGATTGAACATCCATGAGGATTCAAATATATACTATGAGACAAATAATCAAAACCCACATATTTCATTTAAGTCCAATATATGTATACAAACATCATTTGTTAAGGATATATGTTATGTAACTTAGGATTCGACAATGTTGGTTGATAAATTAAAATATTTTCTACATATTCTTTGTATAATTGGAATCAGAGTATTCATAGTTCAATATCCCCTCAACCCACAAATGGGATGGGATATATAATTAGTACCCATAAGTGTTATTTCCCCCCTTTCTTAATATTATGGGAATTCCATTTACATATACAACTAGGTGGATTCCCTTTTATATAATGTTTATCATCGTTCCATTGAACTGGGATTATTCAATAAAATTTTCCTTATGTTAGGAATTTTATGATCCAAGTGATATGATTATTGAAAATCCATAATCCCACAAGAGTCATGTATGATTGAGAAATATGGGATAAGAAGTTATTACACTAAATTCATGTGGATATGGTAAATATGCACTGGGGAAGCCCTAGAGTATTATTTATATAGATCATGAACCCCAATATGGCATCCAACTTATCATACATATCATATTAATTTGAGTCATTTTAGTTCAATTTAACATTACCCTATTTATAGGTATGCAATGAATGACAAATCTATAGGGGTAATGTCAATATAACATAAATAAATTTAATATAATATACATATATTTAATTTTATTCCCATGTATCATCACATTTCCTATCCAATAATATACAAGTAATGGTAATATACTCATAAGAAAGTTTGGGTCTAATGAGATAGAGTGATTGGGTTATGGATTATCGTACACAAAGTTTGATGACCATTAAAAGATAACTAATCGTAATCCAATGAACGATAGATGGTGGAGACCACAAGTGGAATCAAGATATCCTTATGGGTTCATATATAATTCCTATTATGGTAAATTCTCAAATGAAGGTCGAATTCTCTTACAAAGACTCGATTTTTGAGGATTACATGATATGAGAGAAAATAAATGCGTATTTATATATGATAAGTATATCTAGTGTGTGGGTAGTCCTGTTGACATGTCTGTAGAATATAATTAACATTTCCACAGGTGGATTTTTGATAGGTCTAGTATACGTCTCATGAACCATTTAAAAATATTATTGGATATTAAATCATATATTTTTCATGATTTGAGGTTTTCATGGGACTTGTCTAAAATATATGGAGGGTGTGTCATTACCTGTATGAAATTTTCAGACAGCATGACATTATATTGAATAAATGAATATATAACATTTAATGATCTTATTGACATGTCAAAATTGATGTTTCACGATACAATGGACCTGTATGCGCACCATCGTTACACCAATTAATGGATCACTAAATACTCAATACCCATTTTAGATGAAAATCAATGCAAATTTCATCATTTATTTAATCATACTTATTCAGTGTTTTTTTACAACAAATTCCTCAATGTACTATGGTATCAAGCATATTGAGGCCTTTCATGACTATTTAGACAAGTGAAAAATCCATCACATGATCCCATAGTAATGCTAAATGCCCTTTACAAAATCAATGTATTGACCACCAAAATTATATAAAATTATTTAGTAATCCCTCATATCATTCCCAAGATTTACTATGTGGATGTCTCTTACGATTGATTAATTCTACACTCCGAGCCATTATCACTCAACTATATACACCCAGGTGTGTATTTTTAAATCCCAAGGGGTGGGATGAATAATAATAATATCTACCACAAATTAGTGATTCATTTCATGGATCAGAAAACTAATATATGGGATTGGGTTGGTGGATAGAGCATCACATCAAGTGTTTCATAATGATATTTTCATTTGTCATCCAGGGAAACATCTGGGTTTTTTGTGATAAATTGAAACCGCCATGTCATTTCGTTATTTCAAAAGATATCAAACGTATACCTTACTATGAAGGATTCATATAATAATATCTACATATCAATGGTTTTTAAAAACATTTGCCTAAAATTTATAGTCCACTACATGACATCATGTTGGTGTTAAAGAGGATCGTCACATGATTAGTGTATAGATCCCACGAACTGAATATTCCATTATCATAAAAATATAACACAAATAACATTCTCATAAAATCAACAAAATTTATATCATTTATTTTATAAATCAAATGATTTTCATCCATCATTTTTTCATTAGTTCCTTTCATGATCAAATTGATATGTATGAAATCCTTAACAGGGAAATGGTAAAACATCCAATGGCCTTCATTTGAGAAGGAATGCATGTCTATAGGGAATTCACATCATAAATTTTCATATCATTAAAACCACAATATCCCTTCACATGGATATCATCATAACTCAATTCTCCTACGGATGACACCTTTTTTAGTATTTTTTAATCGTATTGGGTTATTTTCAGGTTTCTATAAATCGACATATCTCATGATTAGTGTAACTTATTTTGATCCCATAGAATGATTATCAATGTTTCTTAGGAATCCATCATGGGATATCGTTTTTAGTTCGTGGAACTTCACATGATCTTACATATCTCAAACATAAAATGAGACTTATTGACTTGATTTCCTTAGGGTTACATGATTCATATGACTGAGGGGCATAATTTCCATGTTTCCATGATTTTCATTTCATCAAATAGGGATTAAAATAATAAATTTTCTTTGAATATTTTTATAAATCTAAAATTGATGGTTCTTATTTATATAATGTCAAAAATATCAAAAATATATGATTACATAGTATCTGGATCCCCACAAGAAACAAAAATACCAAGTAAAATGTAGTAAGTAATTTTTAATGATCCATTTACTATCATAGCATATTTGTAGTAAATATGAATAGAATAATAAATTTAAATCACACACATTCTATTAGGAACGATGAAAATATAACTATTTATTAACTGTCATGGTCCCAAAATCCCATGAAAAAAGATTTAATGTATTGGGCCCCTATAAAAAACCATACATTTAATACTTTTTACCCTCAATGAAAAACCTAATTCTTATGAGAAAACATAAATGTATACCCACATATTTCAATTCTCATTCCACGTATGTCTATTAGGTTTGTCTCCAAAAAATCAATAGAAAAAATTTATTCCATGATAATAATATGTTATAATTTTATCAAGCTGATGTTAATTCATATATATGTATATATATATTATAGTTTTGATGACCCAACCAAACTACCAATATTTATAACATGAAATTAAAATTATATGATGGTGTATGGTCATCTTATGTCAGCTCGACTAACTCAATCTCTTATATACAATCGTTGTCTACTCTAAAAAATTCATTGCACATATAAAACAAGTCAATAAGTGGACAGAGGCCTACACCAAAAACACAGTATATGATTATTATACCACATTATTCTTGGGATAAATTTTTTTATAATATCACAATAATGAAAAAATATATCATTCTTGACAAACTATTCATAAGAGTATGTATTAGAAAATCCAAATCCTACCAATTGACCACCCATATCCTGGAGCCCAAGAATATCCTACTATTAAATCAACTTTCTAAATCTAGGTTTGTACCAATACATGCACGACATCACTTTATTTGGTTCCAGGGTTTACCCTTCAATAAAAACTGAATATAATGCTTGGTAATACAATGATGGGAATCCATATTCTCGATTTAGAATGTACACTATCAGGAAACCTCATTGGCTGATTCTAAATTTATTACCCACTACTTATCAGATATCACACCATCTAAGTCCAATTGGGTGGTTACCAATATTGAACATCAAATAATTTGATTCCAAATGTGTGGATATCCCTACCATATAACACTACATCTGAGTTCATGGGTGTTGAACACTATGTGGGGAATTATATCATCAAAGTATGCATATATAGTTATCCAATCTTTATAGCACCATATTCATGTTTAGGGTTGTCATTCCCTCAATTGGAAAACATACTATCTTGTTCTATGAAGTATTTTCACCACATGCCAAATAATTTTTTATTAATTTCTCATTACTGGGGATATCCTGCAAACAATATCTATTGATAATGTAAAAGGAATATCAAACTGTAGTATTTTAAATATATGTATGTAGTCTACGCAACCAAACTAGTTTAAAAAAATAATATTTATAGGTTAGCCACATTCCAAAAAATTTCCTTCATAATAAAGATAATACTACAATTTTCATGACATATCGCCACAACGAAATCCATATCAAGACACACTAAATATCAAATTATAATGTAACACTTGTATACCATAATAGGAAAATCTCACATTCCACCTTTCTAGATTCAAGATACTACTTGGGAACCCATTAGGGTCCCATTGATTATATACCAAAACAACATAACCTATATGGATTTTTAAATCACATCCAAATATATTAGTTAATTCCATTATTTATAGAATTACCATTAATAAACAATATCCATGATGTATTGGAACATCCTCTACCCTTTAATGGGTTTTCACAAATATTTATATCAACCCACCACATTGACATCACATTCAACTTATCACTGTCATACCCATAAATATGAATTATCTTACAATAAGACCATACAAGGAAATAAAAATATGGAATCACAACATCCATAAAATCATAGTATAAAATATAATCAACCTTATGAGGTCAAATGGACAAAAAATGATGATAAGACAATTTATATTATCAGATAGAAAACTAGACACATTATATTTATCAATCCATTTTATAATTTAATCACATTCCATTTGAGTCATGATATTCTCTTGGGCATAATCACATCAAAACATTATATTGAAAAATAAAGATTTATAAAAATTATTTTATCTAAACACCTTCCCGATTTCATATATTTCCATCCAAATCCACATGATCAAAATTATATTCTGAAATATTATTGTTAAATGTGAATGAAATTTATAGTCAAAATCAAATAAATGATTCCAAAAACCAAAAATATGTCCACCGAACCACATTTGGGAAAATAAATTACCTCTAAAAACATAATATTATATATGGTTTACGTTTACTTTTCGACCAATACATGATCACCCATAAATTTGACCATAATAAAACCAGTCATAAAATAATAAAATGCTATAATTTTTGTTAATGGCTAAGAAATAATCACTAAATATCCAATAAAAAATTGAATAATAGGGGAACTGAACTATATTTTAAAAAATTTCCTCTTTCAAGAATCTTAAAAACTCTCCCCAAGAACATCCAACCCCCATTCTCCAATTATTCATCCTCAACATGTTTTATCTCATATAATGACTTCCCATAATTTATTATTAATATTTATACGTAATTATTTAATAATTAATAACAATTTTCCAATAATTTATTATATTATTAAATTATGTATAATTTCTAAAGTAATACAAAGCTACCTTTTCTCATCATAAGAGTGACCCATATTATGAAAGATCCATAGTGTAATATAGAGACCATATCATAAAAATTCACTATAAATATACACCTATTAAACAATAATTTTAGAAAACTTTTGAACAAAAACTAATAAATACATTTAGGGAATGTTGCCTCAAATAAAACAACTTATAAGGACATTAAATAATCAATACTGAAAAACCTCTAGCTATTACATGAAAAAAAACATAATTATATCAGGAGGATACGATGAATATATGGTAGAAGCATCACTCAAAAATATGATGAGGTTGTTTCATATCATAGAATAAAAAATTAAGGATATTGATAGTCGAGAGACTATATGTCAGCCATTGCCATTGATGAATAAAGAATAATCCACCAAACATTGTTGAGGGTAGAGTTGGAATAGATAACCTAGATTATTTTTCATCACATGTGAGTAGAAGGAATACAAGGGATTACTCCTAGAATAATAGATGTTTGGAAATGTAATATAAATTCATTATTTCACCATGGAATCAAAAAGTTTTTACACCACAGTTTAGTTTATTATCATGTGACCCCCTAATTTTCTTAATACATCAATAAAATTACCTAACCTCGTATATATATACATTGTTTGGGTATAAAACACTTTCTCCAAATAAATATAGCACCACATCATATTAACCTGGACCCTCAACGTATCTTATTGTGAATAATCATACCCAAAATCACCTACTACCTTAAAATTTGACCCCACCCTTCACCATTATCCAAACACCCTATCGATGAATTTATTAATTCCTCGTGCTAAATTTCCCACCAATGGATTCTACGTGAAGGATTCCCAACCAAGGGTTTGACTCTATTTACGTGAGATTTCATCCTCCCACATAGGGATAAAGGGAGTGTGGCCCTCTGTATTGTGGTGCACCTGTAGTAGAATATTATTGTCATTCACCTGACCGTCCACTTGGAAATCGATACACCTTTTCTGCCTCCTTCTAAATATAAATAACTTCTTTGTTGAATTCAATCTCTTGATATCTTTATACAAGTCTCATTATAAAAACTAATCCTCAATAAAACCCAATAGTCCATTTCCATTGGTAATTCACAACATAATATTTAGTAGGGTGATATAACCATTCCATAAGAAAACTTCTCAAACACATGAAAACTCATTATTATTTATCCAAAAAAATTATATTTTATGGGCATCTATTTAAGACCAAAACCTACCTTCTCCAACAAGTGATTCCAAATGTGATACCATTAAACAATACCAACCAATAACCACATATTCACCGTATTTGAATAAACAATACTGGTATATAATTAATGAAACCTAAAATGCAACTCAAATGTCACACCTATTGGGGTTTACACCACTATATACAATTTGAATAATAGAACCATTAGGTCCATCTCTGGTTTAATTTTCAAAAATATAATTCAAATTACATGAAACCCCTACCATCATGAATATATAATAACCTTCCATAATTTTTAGACGTTGTGAGGCATTTTTGAGGCATACCAATAGGTCTACTTAGGTATTAACAAGAATACTAATATAATTATTTGTTGAGGTCTTGAACTAAACAATATAATCATCATGCTCCACCTATGATCACATGAAACATCAAAGATCCACCTTATTCTTGGGACACACATACACAATTAAAATAAAATTTAAAATTTATAACCTTCATCTAATGAAAATGATAAATTCGACAATCAGTTTTAAACACACCCAACATCCTTTTTTTTCACATTAATCCACTAACTAGTATCACTGTCCCATGACCATTATCTCATAAGGAATATAAACATATGATCATTATTATACTCACCACTATAACTGTAACATTATCATCACCTAACTAAATAAAAATGTTAATTCAAAATACTCATACCCATTACTGATAACAATAAATGAAAATTATCTTCCAAACATACCCAATCTTGTAAATTAAAATTCCTTTCCTCTGGTTCTAATATGTTTCCCAATTCCACTCATTAATCCCAAAATAATAAAGCATTGATGTTGATCAATAATAAGACATATGAATCTCTAAACCATGATATTAATCTACCAATTACCTAATCCAAAATATATATCTTCAAATTATAGGAAATTTCCACCATGAAAAAAATTAACATCATGGTAAAAAACACGCACATACAGGTCAACCACATAACCCACTAAACTATATCCTTATACTAAATCCTAACATTAAAATCCATCAATTATATTAATGCATATTAATATCTTAAAACACAATGTTATATGTAGGAAATTCAAAATAAATCACAGAATGTAACACTTATTCAATAAATAAAAACAAATAAATCCACATTTAGACATGCACGTGCCACATTTTTTACAACATATACATAATAAGGTTCAGAAAATAAAAATAATTTTTTTTCCATTACCACATAACATAGAATCGAATAACACAATTCAAGTAACCATTTCTCCCATATTAAATGAAACTGGATTCTATGAAAACCTATATACATAATACTTGTTCGTATTAAATTAATAACTATTTAAAAACAATTTTACCGACATAAAATTACATGAGTTTTCAAAACACCCATTGGAGTCGAAGGGTTTTTTACATAAATAACTAAAATCAATGTAATCCCCAACCTATCAAATCACATTTCAAAAAATTATTTCTAAAATCTAAATCATTTTTTAATTTCTATTTCAAAACCACTATCCTCTTATTTTACCCAAAAAATAAATCATTAGCATATAAAAATCAATGTCTCTATGAGCCATTTATTGAACCAATATATTTCATAACAATTATAGAAATCCCAAAGTCCACCACAAGAGTTTTACATTCAATTTTTTTTGAATGATGAAGAAATCTGAAACAAAATATCACTATCGAAGAAAAATTTGAATGAAATAATATTACCATCAATAATTAATCTAAAAATACGATAAAATACATATTAATCCAATAAAATCTAATAATATATTTAAGAAACAAATGATTTTATTTTTTTATTATTTAATTTATAGTGCATTATGATGAGAAAATATGTAAACCAAGACCACCCATAACCATTTGTATCATTTTATGAGCATGACACTATCATGATTCATTAACAATACACTAGATTTTTGTGAAGTCCTATGAATAACCACTTGCTTCATCTTCCCCACATTTGTATTATCAATTAGAACATACCCCATAAAAACCATTGAATTACTAGTCCTAACAATGGAAGTCCCCTTATTGGTTGTGTTTCAAATGATAACATTCTTTATAGGGATGATCATGATATACCGCTCAAGTGACTATAATATTATATCCATCACTAACTAATAAAATCTAAACACCAAAATTATTTTATCCCAATATCTTATTAACATCACAATCCACACAAATATAACACTAAACGAGACTCTTTATTTCCTCAAATGAACCTCACCGTATTCTAGAGGCATCCAAGTAGATATGATAGAATGTAATTTTCCCTCTAAAAAGGCCTATGGTTCATTAAATAATTCTATTAGAAACTAATTATGACACGTCTTTATATCATACATATAAAAAATACTAGTAGATATAAAACAAGGATCCCCATGAGACCATATAGTCTAGATTAGAAACAATAGAATCTATACGTGTGAAGCATTAACTATAATATTAATTTTTTAGTAATATTTAATAGAAAAAATAATAAATGGTATACATTTTTTTATATATACTAAAAAAGAATCTAAAATAAAAATGGACATGTTCTTAACTCAAATTATCAAACATACTATGTCCTCAACTTCCAAAGACTGTTAGACTGATTTTATATATATGTCTTAAAAAACAATGTTTAGGGAAAATATATTAATGTGTTACCATTTACCGGGAAAACTATGTATAATACATGGGAAGGGGGTGAGTGAAAACCCCATGTGAATCCTCAATCACTTGACATTGCAATGTACTGATGTGATCTGTTGGATCTATTTTTAGTATATATATATATAGTGAGATAATGACCCTACAATACACCATAATAGAGTCCTAACATGCAATGGAAATAAAACATACATATAGGGTTTTTATCTTTCAACCAAACCTATATGTAGAACATACATGCTTCAATTATTCTGTAGTGACATAGAACTTGTTACACTATCTACTCAGGGTGACCATTTCTTAACCTGAAAATAGTATCTTTCTAATGTACCTTTTTCATATTATCTCAGAGTGTCTTTGAGAACTAATAATTATTTTTCATTAGAATATAATCCTAAATAATTGATACATATGAGTATGTCATTGGAACTCACAAATTCATTTGTAGGACACCCATAACCTGGATGTCGTATATACAATACAAATAAAATAAATCACCATGAGCCAGAGGTGGCTCCTTATCAGCATGGAATCACATCATCAGGATCCAACTAATACACCCCATGAAATATTCGGTCTATATATAGTGTAGTCCCAATATGGAATCCATGAACTGGATCCATCGAACCTATTTGGGAGAGCACATTTATTGAGTCCAATATTATGGATCTCTCCATAAAAAATATTACCTCATTGGTTTCTAGATTTATGTATCCCTCTATAGGAAACCACATAGTCATGATCTACATATTTGACACAATGTACTACATGTAACCGTGTTTTAGTCTATAAGTTTGGTTCTCCATGCTAAACATAACATTATCTTTTTTCCCTAGTTATAAATATCCTCTTTAGATATCACTTCATCATAGTCTACAGGTATGGTTCTCAATACCAAAAATAACACCATTTATATCTAAGATGTGTGTCCAATGAATACAAAATTTTATTATCTATATCTTCATGGAAATTTTATATGACCATAAAGATCCATATAGAATTCCAAAAGCATTTGAAAATTTTGAATCAATTAATCTCAATGAATAGTGACCACATCTAAAATTTTATTTCTGAAATCATCTATATTGGTTTTCCACTTGTCCATACATGCACAACAAATTAGTTTTCAGGTTAAAAATTTTATGGGATATCATTACTATTAGAACCATAATTGTATCACAGAAATGATCTTATTCTAATGAAAAATGGTATTAATCAATACTGATATCCTTCACCGATCATATCTAATGTCAACGTACTATTATGGAATGATATAGGGTCCCTTTGGTAACATCATAACATGAAAACCAAATATGGGATTCTCGATACAATTCCTATATATCTATCCCAATACATTATTCTTGGTTTAGCTATCCAAAAACTATTAGGGTCCTTCAGAGATACTGTTATACTTTACATGTGTATCACATTCATCCAGATAAACCCTCTAATTTTATTCCACAATTATGTTATCATTGGGATATACAAAAATACTACATCACCATGTTATAATTCCCCACATGGAGAGAATAACTAGAATGTACAAAAATAATATATGTTTTTAAAAAATTTAGAAGCACTCTTTGTAAGGTTAAAAAGGTGTAAAAAGTTAATTCAAGACCATACAACTTTTCCAATGGAATCTATATGAAAATAACATTTTCAATCAATTTATAAGATTATTCATATTAAATTTTTCTCATATTGGGCCCTTAGTAAAAACACATAAAAATATTCATTAGAAATATTGATATTAATTTTGAACAAGAAATTCAGTCCCCCTACCCAATTCAAAATCTGTTGTTTTAAATTATAATGGATTCAAATCACATTATAGGATCATTTTTTTCATAAAAATCATTTTATGTAAAAAATAGAACCCATTATTCCAATTAAATAGATAGTGTTACACTAGAACCCATTCATCCATGGTAACTCCATCAGACCATTTAATAAGATATATTGTCAATGTTCACTTCCATGATGAAAATATATTATGAAAAAAATTTAGAGGATTATCACAGTTCATAGAATATGCATAAATGTATATTAATGATGTACATTGAAAAAAAAAATCAAAAAATTATTACAATATAGTTTAATATATATGATACTATTCTAACAAAAAATAATTATTCTCTTTAAAATACACAATGAGGGTCACCCAATCTCTTCCATGTTCTTTCTAGATAAGTATCATCTTTCTGAGGCCCTATATCATGTGATAAGATCAAATTATTAATTATAATAATTCAAAATTAGTTATAAAAAATTTTAAATTATTAAACATTATATAAATTATTAAAGATAGAAATTCCTCATAACAACTCAGATGAATAAGTCAATATTCTTAAATGGTGACCGACCCCACATGGATGGTCCATAGGGTCCGCCCCCACACCATATTTAGAATAATAATTATGAAATTAAAGATGATCAAGAACTATTTTAGTTAAATTTTAAAATATAACTATAGAATGATTCAAATTAAATATACCTTAAATAATGTGACATGAGATAGAAAACATTAATCCAATATATAAATCCTATAAATATGAAACTCCAAATCTCATCATATACAGATTATTGCTTAATCATATAGAAGAATCATCACTAATATACAAAACCTGGTCACACCAAATCAGGGGGAAAACCCAACAAATTAAAATGGGGGACAATAGGGGAGAAGTCACCTATAATCATCATAAAATATTGAATAATCCACCAAAAATTGATCCGGATTGAAGAAGTAGAGGAGCAGTTATCCTATAATTAATCACATTAATATTGGTTTTGAGAAATGTGATTATAAACCCCAAATAATTAAATGGTAGAAATATGAACATTTCAAATATTAACACCAGTACATCCAAAATGGAATCCACCATGCTGTAAAACACATCAAGGTTCATTTCCAACTATCTTCTAAAGAGACTAACACATTTATCACCACATGTATTTTCTCCTCCCTTCTCAATAATTCTAGCGGCCAACTTTGATACTAATTGCTTCTAGAACCACATTGTATCCCTATTATTTCTCATCATTTTTAATTTTGAGGATACCTTATAAAATAAATTCCAAAAAAGGCATGTGCTCAAAAACCCTCAACATATTCATAAAACCATGTGGAGGTAATCAATCATTTCACCCATCCTACTTCACCACATGCACCTTCCCAATAAACCATTCCTAGCATAGGGATCCACACCCATAGAAAATAAATTCCACCCGCAAAAGTTTGGTATATTTTATAGTGGACCTCCCCATGGTGGGATTAATTTCCACAAAATTAAATTGTATGTTTACTGAACTACACCGGTCCATCCACCAATGCACCAGAACAGCTCACAGAACACATAATAAAATTGAAAAAGAATCATCAAGGTTTTCAAAAACATGATATCTCAATCAAACCTTCTGTACACATAATAATCCACAAGAAAATCAATAAATTTGAAACTCTCTTAGAGTTTTGTAACCTAAAAATGGAAAAAATTTATCATATTTTACCAAAGTGAACATAACCTATAAAATAGAATAGTAATAATGCCCCAATTACATGTAAAATTATGTTAAATAACTTATAAGACAAAAAAATGTAGATTCTACATGATACCAATAAAAACATCCCACCAATATAGTTTTCTGGTACAATTATTCTATGTGACTAGTATAAAATCAATATATGTATTTAATTTCCATCCCATTATAAAAATTGCATAGTTTTAAACTAAAATAGTCACCATGGGTTACCTCATTTTATATGAACCTTGAGAACCATCATGCCCACATTGAATAATCACATAATTAAATATTATTATATGAAACCACTATAAAATACATATAGAGTTTAAAATAATTAAGACTGTCATTTATAATTACCCTCAAATATATCCTATGAGTATTACAGACATAATTTTTAAGAATGACCTAATATTCCATGTCCTCAGCTTTTACTCTCAAATTCATATCAAAGTTAATAATCTCTACACACTAGTTAAATTAACCTATAAATATAATTTTATAATATTATATAAATTACATTGATATAAAAATATTATAATTCATTAATCCATCATCCTTAAGGAATTATAAAGACTATCTATTGAATAATAATAGATTTATCAATCACATCACAACAATCTATAGTTTTTTAATATAAATTAGACTTGTTACATATAATGAGTCTATTTTCAACACCAATTAACACCTACTACAACCATCCTAAAACCATTAGAGATAATCCTAACTGAAAAAATATTAATCTAAAAAAATCATAATCATGAATATATCAATCCTCACTCAATTATCTTTAAAAACTTTTAAATTAAAATATTATGAATGCTAAACTGGTTTATTCAAGAGTGTCATACCCTCCCACGATCCACAAAATTTACAAGATTAATAAAAATATATTAATATAATACTGAATAAAAATTGTTTTTCACGACATATATTTATGAGATTTTGGATCTCATGATATTGAAAACATAAGAAAGATTGATTTTCAATTAAATTCCACTATATATTAATATAGTATCATAAATATTAATTGCCCCAAGAAAACCATTATTTGTCCAAATAAAAAAATAACTATCTCAATCCCCAAATTTCCCAACACCATTTCCCAAATTAGTTTTTTTTATCTTTTTTGATATTTTCAATGTATTATTTATATATATAATATGATTTCATATTGAGACTATGTGCTGAGACGATGCACGATTCTGAGATATGGTGTTCCAGGAACAAGTGTTTGAAAAATGATAAAACATTTAATATCACATATGAATGGTTTTAATAAAAAAGATATGAAATAATTAAATATTTTTCTAGATAAAAAATCTAAAGTCACCGCTGAGTTAAAGAAAATGGAATTAAGTTAGTTGTGACTTGACATTATTAATTTCATATTGTTCTTAAAAAAATTCACGGAGGACATAACCGTAAAATATACTTTAATAAAGAAATTATTTTGATACAGAGATAATATTTTTTATTAAGACTATGTTAAAAATTCAGGGTTAGTATCATATACCTATAATTATTGTATAGAATTATAAAATGAAACTCTATAAAAATCATTGGTAGACAATGATAGATCAATCGAAGGATGATCCTCAGATTCAATGAACCTTACAAATGATGACACTGATGCTTCATTCTTCATCGACAATAAAAATGAATCAAGGTAGGGATACTTTTTAATTATTGTCTCCATTATTTCAATTTTATGATGAATTCACACCAATCAAAAAATATATTGGCCTATAGAATGATTATTGTTATAAGATGGGATTTTTCTCTATGGGATTATTGGGAGATGGATATTTTATAACATCCTTTATTGTTTTAATGGAAACAGATTGAGATGTAAATGAATTAATTTTGAATGATCATTCTAAAGGGTTTATCTTTTTTATTTTCTCCATCTTTTCTCTACTATCCCCTCTATTGGATCACCATGGTCTTGGATCGACCGTATCAGTAGGCTATGAATGTGACTAGACCTCAAGATTGGAAGAAAATTGAATATAAGGGACGCATTTTAATAGATTGGGACACAAGGATCCTAGATCTTTGACCATTTTAAATTTGTGGTATTGGAGGATGATTTTGTCACACTAAATAGGGGTTAGTGGGGGAACACAATGGCATTGTGTGGTGGGGACAATATAGGTAGCTAGCATTGTGGGTGGTAGTGCCACATTGGTCTCTATAGGGTCAACAAGATGAGGATGTGGCCATGTGGGATGTTTTTAATGATATAGGTGACAAAGAATGGATAAAAATATTTTTCATAAGTTTACTAGGGTGAGTGAAGGTTTGGGTCAAGTGAACAGGTCAGCAAGGTCAGACGACCTCAACTCATTGGCCCATCGGTCTAGGTCGGTCTATGTGGTCCTGGTCACATTAGTCATACATGGGTTGATCTCATCATGAAAAGGGAGAAATAGCTCTATGGTTGAACATGAAGGTCAATTATGAGTGATGAAAGATCCCGCTATCTTGGGCACAACTGTCACGTCGCTATAACCATGATCGGTGGACTCCCACAGTCAGTGTACAGAATAGGCGTTTGGTCCACTGATCCAATGACCCTCTTTAAGAAATCAAATGTCATTAAATTATCTACAAATATATCAATTGATGTGTTCTATACATCATTGTGAATCCAAAATCAAGATAGTCATATTCAGACATGTGGTGAGTTTTTAGTTTAGACCAGTATATGTTGACAGTTTTCCTTTTGTCCTTTCCTCAAGGGTTCTGTGAGGAATTACATCCACCTAATTGGATTGTAATCACATAAAGAGATCAATTATAACATATATTCATGCATCCATATGTGTTACTATAGTGAAATCATCTATTACCCCTACTGGAGTTCTGTGGATTCAACATAAACACCGAGATCATTTTGTTGATCATCCATATAGTGATTCAACGTAGTATGGTCAGTAGTATGCCTATTTAGTATGTTCATTTTGTTGATCCTCCATCTAGTGAGCCAATTAAGTATGTCCGAATACACCGGGGTGTGTTCTTGTGGATTTTCAGATAGTAGTACCTTTAACAGTTTTCTTACAGGTTGGACATGTGTTTATAGACTCTTTTTCATGGGCTTGTATTTGGATTTTTTTACTTTATAGTACATTCATAGATTTACTATGGTTGTTGGATGTAGTAGTTTGCATGCATTTCTTACATAGTGTTTTTAAATTTCAAAAATTATGGCTTGGAGTTGTGTGTCTGCATATAGATATATTAGGATAATTTCCCCCATTTGTGCGATATTCCTACTACAATCTAGTAACATTCCATTGGCCAATTATAGGAGGGGTTGGGGTAGTCACGTCATTGGTACCTATTGGACAGGTTATGATAAAGTGGTATCAGAGATGGTTAGTTCTACATTAAGACCACAAGTCTGTGATATTGTTTTGGGGAAACAATGACATGTGTTTCATGTTTAGCTTTCATGCTAGGGAATCTAGGGTTGCGTCAACATCAGACATATCCGTACAATATGAATCTATGCACCGTTTTTTCTAGATGGGACATGAAAAAACTAGTTGTTTGGAAACATTTAACATGAATAATAGAGGAGGGGTCATGTTTTCCATATCCTTCTTGAGTCATATCTCCCAATATACTGTATTGAATGTGGTGCATCTATTTCTATTTTAGGATTCCTCCACATAGAAATAAATCTTGGATTCCACCGTCTGATCACGAGGATGTTACACTGCATGAAAAGACATATGTATAGGGGCAGGTATCATAAATAGAAACTATAGGTGTTTTACCACCTATACAACAACTTGTTTAGTAGTACCTACAACCAGCACAACTTGATGAGGAATCATGCAGGCTAAGTGCATTGTAAGAGCTTCAATGGAAGTAACCTCCTATGTTTTGGGTTGAGACATGCCACAACATGGATTATGATTGGTTGGAGGAAGTAACCTGTTATTTATGCCTTGTGAGTATGCAGGCTGATTATATTCCATTCCTTTCACTGAGTATTCATTATGGATTTACAGGGAGATTGTAAGGCTTAATGTCTCAATCAATTGACCAGAAAACTCTATCAAGGATATAATTTTAGCATCTCTTCATATAGATGTTCTATTTTTACTCCTTATGATTGGTGTTCATACATGATATAATGTATCTACAGAAGGGTAGTCTAACCGTGGTGAAGAATTCGATGATGTTTATGGATAATTCACACAACTCCATACATATGGTGCATGAACAATTATTCAATTCGTGTACCTTCAATAAGGTCTTATGCCAAGAAATTTGTGAAGCAGTATTATCACTTAGAACTCCAACATATGTTGGGGGTGCATGAGTGTTATCATCTAGTAGTGAAATTTCATGAGAAACATACAATGGTATCAGGAGCTATAAATGGGCATCAAGTAGCTGAGACCTTGGAAGAAAATAACTAAAGATATTTGAAAGGATCCATGTCTGTCTAGCACTTCGGGAGGTGATCATAGGACTCTTTTTTAGTTGTGAAGGGCTCCCAGGGTGTCTCGAATTATCTAGGAGACATACGATGTCACTCAAGAGGCAATTGGGGACATCTTTCATGACATTACCCTACCCATCATATAGTTTATTGAGATATGGTTGACAGAACACTGATACAATGGTAGAGACAATAGAAAGGTGTGTCATAGGTTGAAAAATGCGGTGGATAAGCAGACTAGGTGATAGGAGGTCAACATAGGATATACTTATTTTGTCCAATAGACAGAGTTGGTCCACACTAGGCCCATGGAGCTGGTGGACAAGGATGAATCACGTTACAAGAAATGGAGGCCTATGAAACCAACACTTGAGGTATGATTCAACATATGATCTATGTATTTTCCACATATGATGGAATTTTTATATATAATGGTTCTAGTTATTCATTTATTTCCAATAACCTTGATTGGGACTCATATATTTCGGTTGAACTATTTACTCGACCCAAAAACCTAGAGACTCGTACAGTTAGAGATTTAATTATCACACTCTAGTGCCCTTAGTGTGGTATGACTCTTGGAGGTGAGAGTTTTGGTCGGGATCTCTTGGAATAGGCATCTATCCTTAGTATTTTATTCATCATATTGACTCATTGTCCATATTTCATGCTCTGATTGACTATTTTATCTTCATAGTGTTGTGTGTCTAAAATGATGGAACCTGGTTGTCATTTTTCTTAAATAGGAAACATAGGCAGTTCAAGACAAACTGACACATAGGATGGTGTTTCTAATCACTCATTAGTTTTCTAGCCTGACCCTCAGAGATTAAGATGATATAAGCTCTTAGTTTCCTGCAATGGAGGTAGAGTATAAGGAAACATTTCCTAAGGATGTTATAGGATTACCTCCCCTTACAGAGAGAGACATCTCTATTGATCTATGACATGGTACGACACAGATTTTTGAACCTGTATATCAGATGAATCCCTAAATTCATTGTGTGTTAAGGGTATTATTAGAGGACTTAAAAAGGAAGAAATTCACGTGATCTAGTATTTAACCCTCAGTAGCACTTGTTATTTTCCATGATGGAAAACGTGAGCTTGAGGTTATGTTTGGATTACCATTTCTTGAACCATAGAAATTGAAGAATAAGTATCTACTACCATGTATCAATGAACTCTTACCTCAGTTGACAGGGGACGTTGGTTCTCAATGATTGACTTCAGATCTGCATATCATTGGGTAGGAGTACAGGATGAGTATACACTAAAGATATGCCAAATATCTTGTCAAGCTTACTATGAGTACATAGTAATGTCTTTTAGAGTGACCACCACCCAAATAGTGTTCATGGGACTCAATGAAAAAGGATATTGTAGACATATATATACATAATCTTGGTGGTAATTTTTGATGAAATCTTAGTGTACTCAAAATTTGGGGAGGATCACATGAGACCCTTGAGGAGAGATTAATTATATACTGTGACAATAGGAGTGTCATGTATATCTTCTATTAGAAGAATCTGATCTTGAGAGAGAGTCAAAGGATAAAGCACCTTGAGGACTATGAATTTTTTTATATACTTTTTGGAAGTAGAATGTGGTGGGCGATGATATAAATATGGTATCCTTCTCATAGTTTTAGAATGAATATTTAGATTAGTAATCCTTTTTTCAGTTATCCATTGTAGATGGGGAGGGATAAGCTTACCTAAGGTCAATGGTTTTCACCCCTTCACTCCTACAACGACTCAGGGTGGAACAGCATGGGGATACTGATTGTGATTCTTTATGTACAATTATTTCTATAGGGTATGCTCCGGATGAATATTCAAAATATTAGGAGAATATCGCTATTTTTAATGGATGTATAGTTGTATGAGTGGAATTTTAGGAGGAGGTTCTGGGTGAGTTTTACACATCCCATTTGGTAGTACATCTAGGTGCTGAAAAGTTGTACCAGGACTATGACATTCATTTTTGGTCTCCTGGAAAAAATAAGGGACTTTTTGAGTTTGTTTCTACATGAAATACATGTCTGGAAGTGAAGGATGAGAACCATGTTCAAGCTGGTTTATCTCATCCCCTTTAAGTGAAAGAATGAATTCATAATGTCATATCTATAGACACCGTGATGGGTTTAGCATGATTGTACAAGGTATATGATTTCATCATGGTGATTTTTGAACAAATCACAGTGTTGGAATATATCATAGCTATCTGAGAGTATATTTTAGAAGATAGATTGGGATTCCTCTACATGTAAGAGAAATTTCGACTCCATGGAGTCCCATCGAAAATTGTTTAATATTTTAATGCTTTCTTTATATTCCGGATATATAAGGGATTTCATGATGCATTTGGGAGCTGGTTACTAAATAGTATAGCGTTCCACCCACATAAGGATGACCAAACTAAGAAGACCATAGAGGTTATGGAATAAATTTTGTGTGAATTAATATTAGAAATTTTCAATTTTTGGATGGATCTCCTACCACAAGTGAGGTTTACAGAAAAAATATATACCATTCCACCATTGGATGGAACCATTTGGGGACTTTTATTTGAATCACTTCATGTAACCCCTTTACGGGACTGGTCCTGGAGAGTTAGCACTCATGGGCCTGGAGTTGGTGCAAACATCTATAGAGAAGGTTCATATCCTCATGGAGTGGAGGAAGAATACACAGAGCAATCCAAATTCTTATGCTAATAGAAAACTATGGAATTTTGAGTAAGAGGAAGGAGACCATTGTTTTCATTTGGTTTCCCCTCAATGAAGATTATTGATACATGGTTAGGGTGAAAAGTTATCATGGTGGTTCGTCGGCCATTTTTAGATACTATATATATTTTTAAAGGTGGATTAATAAGTGGATATACCTCAGTATATAGATAGAAAAATTATGTCATCTATAAATCATAGATGAGAAGGAATGTTTATGACCCGTCACATGTCATTGACTGGTTAGAGATTGAAATCAATGTTAGAGAGACTTATTTTACATACACATTTGGAAGCAAGGATCGGGAGATGATGATTCTTTATGGTTGAGTGATTCCATTTGGTCTTGTCTGGTAGATAATGAGAATATATAGGAGAGAACATGGGAGTGAGAGACATTGATTTAGGCTCAGTACCCTAATCTATTTGAGTATCCTTGTTCTGGATGTTGGGGATGTAAATCCCCAATGTGAGGAGAATGTGTGTTTCTATATTATCACTGTATTATTTATATACAATATATTTGATTTATTTAAATAAAAGGTATTGAGACCGTGAGTATTCCTAGGATTAATGTTCCTGAAATAGATGTTTGAAAAATATTAAACCTTTTAATATCTCAGGTGTGTGGATTTCCTGAAAAAGTGGAATAACTCATAAACGGGTGTCTGGGTAAGATATATATTTGCACTATTGAGTTCAGAACAGTGGATTTTTCCTTTGAATCCTTTCATTTTTTGATGTCATGGGTCTTGTTTCGAAAAATCCATGGATGATACAACAGTAAATCGAATAATTTAATAAACAATGTATTTTCATGTAGAGTATTTATTTTTTATTAAGCCTTTTTAGGAATTAAGGGTTACCATCATAATCCTAGACTTTCACTAAGGACATGGAGAAAGAACTTGTGGAATTATTATTGGTGGATAATGACTGATCAATTGACTAAAAAAACACAGATTTGAATAAAACTTCCAATGAGGATAAATACTCTTCAATTTTAGTCAAAAATAAAATAGAAATAAGGTAGTGCATATTTCATTCCCCATTTATTAATTTATATGAAAATGTATGACTAATCAACAAATATATTGACCTGATAATCGTTCATTATTGTGGTATGGGATATTATCTATGGGAATATTAGGATACTGCCCATTTTTCTTCTTTGATTATCATTCTAAAATAAATAGATTATGGTCGACATGAAAAAATGGAATGGTTCATTCCTCATGGTTTCAATTTGTGATTTTGTCCCTTGGTTCTATGTGTTCTTTTCCATTGGATCCCTATGGTCACGGATCGTCCTTTCCATGTGGCTTCAAAAGCCATCAAACCCCTTGATTCGATGGAAAATTAAATTGGATGTCGGATATGTGTTGATCGGGACCCATAGAACCCATATATTTGTCCATTTTGAATTTTGGGAATCTGGGGAGAGGATTCAACTCTTGGAAGAGGTTGAGATGGTGACCTGTGTGGGTGGTGGTGCATGGTAAAGTTTTTTTCCCCTGCCGGGGATGATGATGGTGACCACGTGAATTGGGCTGGGCCAAGTAGCTTATGCACACACAAGCTGGGCCGAGTGAAATTCTTCGTCCAGACGGGCTAGGTTGGTCTCAGGCCGAACCCACTGGGACATGGACTGATTCACACCAATTTTAGCCTATATGGTTAACCATGAGCCATGTATGCTCCACCTTCCTAAGGCACAATGGATGTGCGACCACATACATGGATGGCCGAAAATCACAGTCTAAAGCAATGGACGGTCAGCCATGATAGGTGGAATAAACACTCTGATCACTCCATGGTGGTCGGTCTGTGAGGCAATAAACAATACAATATAAACGTCAAAAAAATTAACATCTAAAAGAATATCCCAATCAGCTTTCCATATACGTCATTAAGACCCTGAATTTGAGAAGTCCCATTTATGAAAAGTGATGAGCTATTAGTTTAGACCAGTATAGTTGGAGATAATTTCATTTATATTTTCTGTAGGGGGTCCTTATGACATTATGTTAATATAATTGGATTTTTATCCACTATAGAGGCCAAGTATAAAATAGAATAAGGTATCCTTTAATACGAATGAAGTGAGATCCTCTATCACCTCTAGTGTAGTTTTGTAGTGTAGACATAACCACTGAGAGTATGGAGTTTTCCCCCAACTGGAAGGCCCCATTACTAGGGTCAGTGGTATTTCCTAGTGTGTGTAGGAAGGATCCTCAATGGTTGGGTTGATATAGATTGGGTATGGGGTATTCCCATGTCTGTCTAGGAAGACTCCCTTATCTGTGTATCACTTTCTTACTTGACCATTGTGTTCCTTTTGGATGGGGCCCAATTGAGCTAGACCTCATCTTGTGTCTCTTTGATGATATCATGGATCGGGGAGTGAGTTATCTCAAAATGAGAATTCCTTAGGAAGAATATTATGGTAAGTAATTGGATTCATCTTATGTCTAGAATTTATGTATTGGATTGAGTATATCTATATATTCATGTTTATATGTTGTAGTCATATACTTGTGTAGAGTTGATTGTACTTTGATTTTTTGTATTTTTTTATCCCTTTCTAGTTTTAGGGTTTCTTTCTAAGTATTTTTATTCTCATCCCAAAAGATTATTTTCCCACATGTGGCAGGTATTTTGTAGATGATCGACCTCTCGACAGAGTCCTAGGTAGATCAGGAAGAGGAAGTGATTTATGTGACTAGACTGATCGAGGTATTCCTATGGCTTTTCAGACAGTAGTCCCAGTACAACTTTTCATTCAGTTTGGACTTGTGGTTACAGAATCTAATTTGTGGGATTGTATTGGGCCTCATTTACATTGAATTTCATTCATAGTTGTACTAATGTTTTGGAATTTAAAGGTTTGAATTAATTTTTTACATTGTGTTTCATATTTCAGCATTGGTTATTTGGAGATGTCTGCATTCATACAAGTACATTGGGATAATGCCTGCCATTTGTGGGATATGTCTACTCTGTGCTAGTCACTAGCACCAGGCCTATTAGAGGTGATCATTGGATTGTCATAGAACTGACTCTTATCAGACAGGTTGTGACATATTATTACCATGTTTCTACACTATGAACTATGAACCATTTGTGAACTCTCTATTGACAACTTATTTAATCCATATCACCTTTTAAATTCTACAAAAAACAACTAATGAATAGTTTTCAAATTTCATTCAACCAACCAATCTAGTTAAAATATTACCATTTTTAATCCATAAAATCTTAGATATAAATAGGAATACATATATTAGAAATTATATAAATGTTATTTAGATGATTGGGTAAATAATAATATTATCAAAAAAAATAATAACAAAATAATATAAATACCAAATTGAAATAAAGTGTACCCTTTAAAAGAGTCCACATAATTATATATTCTCAAGACCATTCATATGAAACTAATATTTCATACATTCTATACATTAATAATATATATTTTTTGCAATAGAATTTAATATTATAAGTATATAATACACCATTTATTAGTTTACACTGAATATTTAATAATTATAGAATTCATTTAAACCATTATTGAATCAAAAGATTAATTGAGAACCCATTTATAGTGTGTTTATATAATTCTTATCTTTTTTTGATATCATTTACGACACACATTTATATCACCGAAAATAAATTTTATGTATCAAAAAAATATTAAAAAACTATAGTTATTAATTCTTAAAGTAACTATCTCAAATCTGTTTCCAAATATAAACATTTCATAATGAAAATAATTTATTTATATAAGAAAATTGTATTCCCATACTTTTTTAAATTAATTTTTTTTCAAATTAAAACATAATATATATCATAATTAATTATAAAAATTTCACTTAAAGAATTCATTATTTGTCAATTAAAATAACCAATATCTTATATAATAGAATAATTACAACTGTTCAATTTTATTATCACATAAAAAAACATGTAATCCATATCTATATTTTTTTTTTGAATATTTTATTTCAACCATGGACCATTTTCATTATAGGAACCTCAGGCACCAAGAGAAATTTAAAAAAAACAATTTAACCTCTAAATAAAACACAGTAATTTAAACTTATCAAAAAATCATAGTAATTACTGATCAATAAAAAAATCAAGCAGGTTAATAATGCATTAACGTTAATTCAAATCAATAATAATAATTATTAAAAACCCTCATAAATAAATTCCATAAATACATATTATATTTTATTTAAATTATAAATAAATAAGTTATAATGATAGAATACATATCAAGTCGTAAGTTGAAATATAAAAATCATATAAAATAGTAGTTTTTATTAATATCATCTTCAACATAAATCATTCATAACAATACATATCAATTAATATGGGTTTTCTATGATATAGTGAATCCCTTGTAAAAAAAATTCTAGTGAATCAAATGATCCGAGTATCAAGACAATGCCGAAGGATGGATAAGGGATAAAAAATGTAAAGGGGAGGTATCATTTTCAATATACATTGGGAACAAAAAATAGTTAGCATCCCAAATATCATGATCAATAGGGAATGTATTTAGTGTATATTAGTTATAAAAAGATGAAAATGGTAATAAATAAATTTTTAAATAGAATTAAATAAAATAAACACATTTCAACAACATCATGTATTATTAGAATGGATATGATGAAAAATTTAGCTCAAATTTCAGAAATATAATATCAGGTCATTTCTTATACATATTTATTAATACTGGATTTTAAACCATTCAACTAAATGTTCATGGTCCCAAAAAAACATTTTTCCTACTCTTACAACTCAACTTATAAATAAATATATTTCACATGAAATAAATTAATTACCTTTTTTTTGGTATTTTATAATCTCTATATAACATAAAAAATTGATTGTTCTTATAACAATATTCAAACGAAAACATTACTTCACCATTTCTTTATCATCATTTTTATTTAAGATTTAAACATTCAAATTAAATTAATTATAATTTAAATTTTATTAAACATACTCATTATGTTGACATACATTTTAAATATATAAAAATTTTATTACAATTTTGATTAATTTTTTTTATGATGAACATTATGTCAAATATTTTGAATTTGTTTTTCTAAAAGGACTAATATGATAAAAAAATATAAAAATATATGTAAGGGCTTATTTAGTAATAATAGTTTTAAATTATATCAAATTTAGTGTAATATAATTTATATTAAATTGTGATAATTCATCTATAAATAATAATATAATAAATTTCTATATTATATAAATTAAATGTGTACAAGATATACACAATGTTGTTATGATGTTGAGATACTAATTTTATTATAATGGAAATATTTACATGTGTAAATGTACAAAAAGTTATATATATGTAATATTACTTAAAAAACATTAAATCACAACTCATAATAATATATTAATAATGATATATATTTTCTAAAAACTATGAGAGATAAAATATATCGTATAAAATATCATTTGTGATAGTATCTCCATTATAAAGTTGACATAATTAAAGTTTTATAATAACAACACAAATTTAGTGGATTATTTGACTTTTTTCTTATATATTTTATAATTACAAATCCCTCTCTTCGTTTCTTTCTTATTTAATTTTGTGAATATTATTAACCAGTTTCTTTTTCACTGTTATTATTCAGGATATTATAATTCCAATTTTTGACAATTTTTTTGATTAATATTTTGAGGTACAGGAACTTTATTTACCACGTTGTATACATTTCAGTAGAATATATTACACTTAATTATTGTAAAAGTATGTAATTTGGATAAGTACCTAACCCATAAATGATAGTTTGATCTATATTATGAATACGTTCATGGACCTTTCGAATTCCACTAATTTCATAATTGACTCTTGGATTTCCAATTTTTTAAAAATAAATTAACCATAAAAGGTATAGTCTTCATAGTAATTTACTATTTCATTAGCTTAGATTCGAAACATTATACATTGTATGACATTTATGTACGATTTCATGGCCATTAAATGTTGAAAATATTACAGATATGTTTTATGACATATAAATTCAATATGGTATTTTACTATTAAATATTACATTGGAATCCCAAATATACTTTGATGTATCATTGTTTATGAAAATTAAATGATTAACGTGATCCTATATATGATAGACAAGGTTGAATTATTTATAAAATGAAACTATATGTATAAATTACTATGAAGATAATTTACTAAGTCAAGTACATCAAAGGTTATGCTCGAAAGTATTTCTAAATATATTTTAAGAACTATTTACAAGTTTGGAAGGTTTCAGAAGGAAAAAATTGATCATTTGGTATGAAATAATATTATATATAATGGATCATAAATAAATTTTTATTTCTTATATGATATGATTATCAAACATTGGATATAAATGATAATCATAGTTTTAAAAATAAAAAATTGTATTCTTGAAATTTTTAAGAGGTTTTTTTCATATGATTGTATGAATAACTAATAATGTGATTATTAAAGGGGATAATTTGATTTTATATTATATTTTCTAATTGAGGATAACTATGTTGTTATAGATACATATTATATTGATAAATAGAGAATTATAATTATCATCCATCCACTATTTAATGAATTGACCATTTGGGGATTATAGTAATTATATTATTTTCATATATTTGTCATTATCACTATTACTTCATTTTATGTTGAGGGATTCATGGTCTAACCCTGAAGAAGTTTTATTTGGTTATTAATGTTCATTGTGATTTCTTGTAATCCTATTATCCATTGAAAAATATTATAAATAATTTTTGAATCATTGAGATAGTGAAACCTAAAATAAGTTTGTGTTCCGTTAAAAAGCATAATGTTGAGTAATATTGTTTAAATACATTATTCTACTTGCTAATATTATATGTTCATGTTAATTTAAATTTTCAACATAATATACATTGTCCTGCTACTTTATCAAGGGTCAAGAAGAATTTATTCTACCATAGAAAAACAATTTACATCATTCAATTGCTTCATAGTTTTATATCTACATTTTAAAAAATCATTATTATTTTAGAGTCTCATTAGTTATAAAACTGTTAAATGATATTGAAATAGTTGTGATATGTCACAAAATGCAATTTTCATTGGTTTCACATGATCTTTATAAAATAAAAATGTAAGAGATACTAAAAAACATTGGTTTCTTTTATAACAAATGTACAATGATTTTCCTAGTATAAAATAAAATAAATGTACATATTGTAGTATATATTAATAATCTTAATTTTATAGAGTAAATAATATTAATAGTATTGGTCATTTTGGAACTACTACAAATCTATTTCACTCTATTATTTATTATTACCTATATCACTATTTAAAAATATAATAAATAATTATTAACAGTTCAATTGTTTAATCCTATCATCGACATAACATTTAATTTTTATGTTTAATCTAATTAGTTTATAAATTATAACTCATCCCCACCTAATTATCTAATCCATATACATTTTTGGGTCGAAAATATTTTATTAGCATATGTCATTATTTTTTAATGTATTTTTTTATTACATTATATTAAGAAAATATTGATTTTTCTAATTTAATCTATAAATTAATATAAAAATAAAAAGGAATGTATCAATATTTGGTTTTCAAATACCATGATATTATTAATAATTCAAATCCAATAGCACCACCACATTAAAATGATAAAATCATTTGTCCCAGAAACAGTTGAATGCATTCATTGTTTACAAATATTTGTAATGGAGTGTATAAAATAATTCATATACCTAATAAAGTACCATATGAAGAAATTTTTACAATGGTTTGTAATGATGATGCTAAATATATTATACCTTATATTTTTATCTACTGTATTTAATTATTAAATATTATAAATCGTTGAACACAAATTTCTTCATAAAAAATTGTTATTGTTATTTTGATGACATATAAAGACACACATTTGGGAATTGAAAATTTATAGGGAACTATTCTTGGTTAATATGTCATAATATTTTAAGAATATTTAATGATTATGAATTTATGTATAAATAGATGTATAATAGGTTTACAAAGAGTGTCAACAACATGATCGCTCATGGTGAGACCATAACAAATGAAATCTTTATTGGATGAATTCGTTGAAAACTACCTATGAAGTGGAATTCAATGAACATTGGGATTAAAAAAACAATTTAAATTAAATAATATACTATTAATAACATATTTAAATTATATTAGGACATATAATTCAAGAATATTTCAAAAAAATAATTTTAAGGGGAGTGTGATTCATTTTAAATACTCCAAAGATGTATCTGTCAATTACTCAAGAGATTCCATATGTTCTTAAAGTAGTAATAATAATGGTTATTTATGTGAATTCATGAGTAGTATGCAAGTAAATATAATGAATAATAATTTGATAGGAATAATGGAAATCAAAATAAAATGAATTATTTTAGAATTTTATTTATTTATGTTAATCCTAGTATTTATTTAAGATGATTTGAATTCATAATGATTGTTATCACAAAGAATGACATTGTATGGATGAAAAATGAAATATAATTTGATAAAAAAATGTAAAAAATTTCAGAAAAAATTGGATATAGTAGGAATCAATAAAACAAATTATTTTTCAATGAAAAAAAAATTAAAACAAGATAGGAAATAAAAATATTTATTCCCTGGATAACATGACTATGGTTAGATGTTAGTTTTTTTATTTGGAATATTTTTATTCTAATGAATATAGATTTTAATGTCATAATATTTATTTGTTAAATTAAATTTAGGATATGTATCATGATTAAATTGAAGGTATTTCCATATTTCAAATAATGTTCAATATGTAATTCATGCCTCCTATTATGTAAAATATTAATCTCTTTATGTAAAAAAAATATATCAATGGTACTTCTTCTACAAATAACAATTATGGTGTGGTGATTTTCGATGTTATGTTTGGTATGATTTATAAGTTATAAAATATATTTAGGTAATGAAAAATGTGATTTCAGGAACTATAGAGGAAATAATCTATTACATGGAATTAGTAAAAAAAATAAATACGATGATTTTGGATAGTGTATAATGTTTCAACAAATTATTTTATATGGTAAATATTTTAATATAATTTTGTGATGATTTAATGAGATTTTATAAATATGACTTGAGAAATTATGAAAATTTTCTATATTTTCTGCATTACCACTGTATTTGATAAGAAAATATTTCAACATTATAGTGGAATTTTAAGTACACTATACATAAAAATATATACAGGACAATATATATTAAGTGTATTTTGAGAATTGATACATTATATTCTTATCTCATGAAAGGTACCCAATATCTCTTATAACGAACTCAACATTTAGTACTCTTAATGAACATAAAATACAAAAAACATTTTTTTATATCATGTGGAAAAAAGACAAAATAAAGGGTTAAATCATATATTTAGTAGAGGTAAAAATGAGACATATCAAGATATGCTCATATAAAAGAATAAGATAAGAATAAGATCATGATATAATTACCATAAGAAAAACATATTTAACTATATCATAAAATATTATTAACACTTGTTGTGTGATAAAAAAAAGAAATTCAAAAGAAATAAATCATAAGTTTGATAATTCCTCATAATTCAATCATGAAACCTAAAATCATTTAAAATATTATTCTGTCAATATCATTATTATATAAATCAAATATTTTGTTAATGAAAACTACCACGACCTTTGTTTCAAGCATCAACAGTTGTTTACTATAGTGGATCAAGTACATCAAAATGTTTCCCACAATATATATTAAACATTGGCATAATCCCCATAACTATTTTATGAGATATGATACTTCACCCAAAAAATTAGAGGGAGAAACAGGTCTCACCCATATTGATTTTAATGTAACCATTGTCCTGGTGATAATTATTCTAACATCCAAGACAAAAAATTAACCATATTACATGGTTTTAATATAACCACCATCAAATAATGAAAAACAAAAATAATTATTCGATAATATTTTAAAACATTAATCAACTAAAAACTGATGAAAATATATATATTTAATAAACATTCTATCATAGAAAAACCTATTTAATATAAATATATTTAATGAAACATTTATCATTGAATCAATGTATAACTTAGGGAATGATAACATGTTTCATAAACAACATATCATCGTAATCATAAACCATTAAAAAAATTATTAATTTTGATATCTATGGATCATATCCCCAGTAAAGCTAAAGTATCATTAAAGGATTTCATCTTAGAAGTAAAACAATTTTTTAATATCACAAGGAATAATTATTCAAGAATATATCATTTCAAATTATAAATCACATATATTTTTTAAAATGTATTCCCCTATAAATGAAAAAAATTAACTTCAAATAATCATTTTTATAATAACATGAGTCTTAAAACATTTTATGTTTCATGTTGGTGGGAAACCCCACTCATTATATATAATATAAAAAAACCCATTTCATTCAATATTATTGTATGAAAAGTCAAAATGTACCTCATTTAAAAAATAACAAAATATCCCTTTAAATAACTTTTAAAAAAATTGAATCATGGTTAATAATTAATATAAACCAATTTAATATTATTTTAAAAATATAAAAAACTATTTTAAAAAATATAGATACGGAAGATAAATACTATCCATTGGAGACTTTATCATTAATAATTTGGAATAATTATGGGATTTTGAAATTAACCCTTACCACATTTGTATCACTTGAAACATAATCTCAATGAACGAAATAACATTATATTGATATTTATGTATAATTATTTTTATTTTAATATTAGTAAAATAAATTCCTGTGAATTATATAGACATAAAAATATAAAAAATAGTATATAAGTTATAGGTATCATTGACATTAACATATAACATTACATGATTTTAAGAACAATTATACTTCATAGTACAAGTTAAGGATCATAAAGTCTAGCGCCTTTCAAGACTAGGACCATAAAACATAAAACATTGGAAAACTAAACTTTATTTAATATCCATAAAAAGCTCTTAACTTCTATTTATCACTTATATATTCATACTTTACCCTAGGGATCATATGAACTAAGGTATGAGATAAAAAGTATAGTATGGGAATTACATAATTATAATGCTTATGTATGTAGGTTAGGAGGCATGAAAAAATGATAAAAAAATCATTGTACATAGAGTGTCATAAAAAATAAAAAAGCCATAATATAAACATGTAATTAATGAAATTTTGAAAAAACATAAAATAATACTTTAGTATGAGTCAAGGCTCATCTCCAATCCCATTTCAAATAGTATTATGGGTCAAGGATAACCACCATACTTGATTCCCATAGTAAAACATGGCAAAGCTAATAACCAAAACTATTTCACATATCATCTCATGAGACTTAACGTTGCCCAATTAATTGTATCACAATCTAGGTTCACCCATATTACATTTCATCAATATGTTTCCACATAAATAATCATACATAAATCATCTTACATAAATATAAGTTTTTCCCCTGGAATTAATTGGTTAGCACAATCATTACATAAGGAATAACCAATGGGAATATCACAAAAGTTTCCCAGAATGAAATAATACATAAATTTTCTAAAGTAAAATTGTCATATATAATGTCAAATAACGTTTATTAAAAGTGAAAACATTCATGAAAATTATTTGAAATATTTTAAAATTAAAAAAAAATGTGCGGTTTTAATGAAAATATTATTGTGATTTTAAAAACGAAAAGAGGAAAATAGTATATATAAAACCATAATTTAACCAAGAATGTTTTCATAATAAAAGACTCATTTTATAAAGACAATTATGTCTAAAAAAGGATAAAGTGGTAGCGAAATAGGGTAAACATTTGGGGATGTTCCCTTAAAACAAGATTGCTTATCGCGAAGTATCGAGGAGGGAAATCACATAAAAGCATGTATATCCCAGAATGATAATTAGGGGTGGATCATGAAACATTATTTTAAGGTATTTAAATAGTATTTATATGTGTTATATAATATTAAAATAAAACATTATTTGGGTAAAATGAATGATAGATTATCCCGAAGGAATAATGGTGGTTCATGTATAATTCCTTTCAGACCATCGATATGTTATCTAGTATATTTTATATGGATTAATGAGAGAGAAATGTATTTCTAATAATTTATACATAATAAGGAATGTATGGGGGAGGTGAGTAATCATACCCCTTAACTATGAATTACTAACAAAAGAGCCTTAATATAGGGAATAGTCTTGAATAAATGTAAAATGGAGAAGATCCCTTACATTAAGTCTGGTGGTTATCTCCACTTGTTATTAAAAACATAAATAAAAAAAAATTCAATTCATAAATATTATAAAATCCTATTATATATGTAATTGATTTATTATAACCTTTTTAGTTCATTCAAGATCTTTTTTATGGGTTATAAGGTTCAATTTCATTATTCGGCTCTTTTTGCTTGGTTGTTTTTTTGAATGATCGATTTTTGTTTGGATAAACACGTATAGTAAAATTGGTTGACCCAAATTGGATATTTATGATATTATTGAACATACCGGATATTACATGGTAATAAAAATTCATTTGGTTAATGGGGGTGAAAAGTAATTATAATATAACACTTTAGTGTTAACCATTTTGGTTACTCGGTTGCTTTTTATTACAAAGAACATGGTATTCATTATCAATTAATAATATTTATACAAAAGAATTACTAAACCATAACTAGGATATATTACATATACAAAAATTTTGTTCAACCATAACAAAAAATGGTTTCATGACTATAATTATAGATGATAATAGAAATTGATTAATTATTTTCCTTTAATGTGATAAATTAACATATCTCAAATGTTGTTTTTATTTCATTAAAATAAAGGATGGGTAAAGAAGAAATGTTATTGAATTATCCTATTAGCATAATATCATTCCACTATTTGTATGTTACTGGAGTTATTATACCATTTGTGTGATGGGAGGGGAGGATGGAATCAAGAAAATAATAGAACATTAAAGAAATAAAATAATTTGAAAAAGGAATTTACCTCTAGAGATTAACTCCGTTGAGAGCATCTTAAGAGGAGATGATTTGGTATTTTGAAAATAATAAGGGCTTTTTGATGTGGGAATGGAGATTAGGAGGTGTTTTGGGTAGAATATTGGAAAGTTCCAAGGCTTGAGAGGAGTGAAGAGAAGGGGTAAGGGTGGATGATATTTATAGTGGGGTATAGGAGGGTTTTCATAATATTATAATCATTAGTTTATTATTTATCAATATGATAAGAAATATTTAGTATTACATAACCTAGAAAAGTAATATATTACAGTGATTTGGAATCAATAGTCATTTACATCATCAACGACTCAAGCATGATGCATAATTTTTTGTTTTATTTTTTATTTAGATTTATCAGATGTTACTATTCATAAAAAATCATGTATTTTATAAAAATGAAAACAATTCACCATAACTATTTTTTGATGTGTAGAATCAAAAAATGAAAACCATTTTTCCAAAATAAATTTAAAAATATGGTTAATTTATTATATAATTAAAATGATAATTTACATGAAAAATAATGATTTTAAAACGTTAAATTTTTTATTCCAAGATATAGGTATATCACACATTGACCTGAATATTAATTATATACTATAATAGGTTAGTTTAATATTCATTATTTTAAATAATTATTCAAAATAGAATGTGAATATTCATAAGTTTATGTTACTAGTCACCAAAAATTATGTTTTTCTTATCGGACTCCAAAAAAATTACTGATTGCAACCGTGTATGTCATATTTTCAAAATTAAAAAAATATAAGATGAAAAAATATGTTTAAAGGTAAATTAAAATATAGAAATTTATTAAGTTGTGTTATAATGATATTATATAAATTATTTATAAGAAATTAATTTCAATTTATAAAATGTTGTGTTATAACATTCTCCCCCCTTATGAATTTTTTCCCTCATAATTTCCTTTTACATTCTAGGCCCACAATAGGTGCATGTACTTTTCCATCATTTCCTCCTCCAGTTACCATGTTTTCTCTTCATGCTTATTTTTCCGTAGTACCTTTACCATGTAAGTACTCTTGTTATGTAGAACATTATCTATATGATCCAGGATCTTCACTGGATGCTCCTCACAAGAAAGATCATCCTCTAACAGTACCACTTCTGAAGAGAGTACATGTGAAGGGTTAGGTTTGTACTTACATAAAAGAGACACATGAAATACATCATATACATTATCCATGGTTAGTGGAAGTACCATCCAATAACACACTACCCTTACCCGATCAATAATCTCAAAGGTTTCGATGTACTTGGGACTAAACTTCCCTTTCCTTCCATTTTTAATGACCTTCTTCAACAGAGATATGTGTATAAATACCACGTATCTAACATTGAACTCACCGTATTGTCAATGATTGTTAGGATAAATCTTCTTTTGACTTTGGGATGTAGAATTATTTTCACCTTTTCCACCATTTCTTCAACCATTTCAGGGCTTAGTAGCTTACGCCCAACAAAATCATCCCAACATGATGGTGTTCTGATCCTTTTCCAATAATTGGCTTTATATGGTTCCATTTGGAGGCTCGAGTGGAAACTATTGTTGTAGGTTAATTAAACAAGTGGAATATGTTTTTCCCATACTCCATTAAATTCTGTAGAACATTATATCAACACATATTATAGTTTCTGAATAGACTACACAAATTGACAATTCATTTTAGGATGATAGGCTATAATGAAGTTCAATTCAGTGCTTAGATCATACTAGATACATTTCCGGAACATCGAGTTGAATCTCAGAGAAGGATTGAATAAAATTGACAATGGAACTCCATGAAGAATAAAGATCTATTTTTTATTTATCTATTCAATTTGATCCAATGAGAAGTCCTATCGAATCACGATAATGTGAGTTGTCTTTGTTAGAAGATCCATAATAACCCATCTAATTTTTTTTCTCTTGATGTACTTGTATGGCCAGTGACAAAGTCCATGGTAATGTTCTCTCGCTTCCATGTTGGTATGGGTAGTGTTTGGATGATCCCCTTAGACTTTTTCCTCTCAGCCTTTTCTGGTTGACATACAAGGATCTTTGATGCACACTCAATAATCACCTTCTTCATATTTTCCAACAAAAAAGTTTTATCAGAGATCTCAATATATATTTGTACTCCCATGGTGAATAGAGAAGGTTGATCTATGGAAATCATTCAAAAGAACCTTCTTTATATATGGATCATATGGTTCACATAATCATGACCTAAATATTATTACACTTTCCTCAATAATCATGAACTCAGATGATTTTCAACTTCTTATATCTTCATCCCTTTTTCAAAAGTTCCACATCTTTTCTTTGAGCATCCTTTTTTTTCTCGGTACAGGATATTGGAGATATAATTTTAGAAAGGATTGATTATGTTACTCCATTAATGATTCCCATGTCCATCGTCTGCAAATCTTTGAATAAAATATACTTTTAAATTATCATAATTGAAAAAGTTGTAGAATTATTTATACTTAGTGCATATTCCCCCTTATTACCTTTATTGAGATGGTAGTGGGTTGGGATGTCATAATCATTGATGAGTTATATCCATCATTACTAAACCATATTAAAAAATAATGATTCATAAAAATTATTGTTTCTAAACACCTTCCCAATTTCGTATAATTCCATCAAAATCCACATGATCAAAATTATATTCTGAAATATTATTGTTAAATGTGAATCCAATTTATAGTCAAAATCCAATAAATGATTCCAAAAACCAAAAATATGACCACCGAACCAAATTTGGGAAAATAAATTACCTCTAAATAATTAATATTATATATGGTGTACGTTTACTTTTCGACCAATACATGATCACCGATAAATTTGACCATAATAAAACAAGTCATAAAATAATAAAATGCTATAATTTTTATTAATGATTCACAAATAATCACTAAATATCCAATAAAAATTTGAATAATAGGGGAACGGAACTATATTTTAAAAAATTGCCTCTTTCAAGAATCTTAAAAACTCTCCCCAAGAGCATCCAACCTCCATTCTCCAATTATTAATCCTCAATATGTTTTATCTCATATAATGACTTCCCATAATTTATTATTAATATTTATAAGTAATTATTTAATATTTAATAACAATTTTCCAATAATTTATTATATAATTAAATTATGTATAATTTCTAAAGTAATACTCAGCTCCCTATTCTCATCATAGGAGTGACCCATATTGTGAAATATCTATAGTGTAATATAGAGACCATATCATAAAAATTCACAATAAATATACACCTATTAAACAATAATTTTAGTAAAATTTTGAACATAAACTAATAAATACATTTAGGGAATGTTGCCTCAAATAAAACAACATATAAGGACATTAAATAATCAATACTAAAAAACCTCTAGCTATTACATGAAGAAAAACATAATTATATCAGGAGGATACGATGAATATATGGTAGAATCATCACTCCAAAAAATAATGAGGCTGTTTCATATCATAGAATAAAAAAATTAAGGATATTGATAGTTGAGAGACTATATGTCAGCCACTTACACTGATGAATAAAGAATTATCCACCAAACATTGTTGAAGTTAGAGTTGGAAGAGAGAACCTAGATTATTTTTGATCACATGTGAGTAGAAGGAAAAACAAGGGATTAGGCCTAGAATAATAGATGTTTAGAAATGTAATATAATTTCATTATTTCACCATGGAATCAAAAAGGTTTTTCACCACAGTTTAGTTTATTATCAAGTGACCCCCTAATTTTCTTAATACGTCAATAAAATTACCTAACCTCCTATATATATTCATTGTTTGGGTATAAAACACTTTCTACAAATAAATATAGCACCACATCATATTAACCTGGACCGTCGACGTATCTTGTTGTGAATAATCATACCCAAAATCTCCTACTACCTTAAAATTTGACCCCACCCTTCACCATTATCCAAACACCATATCGATGAATGTAATAATTCCTCGTGCTAAATTTTCCACCAATGGATTCTACGTGAAGAATTACCAACCAATGGTTTCACTCTCTTGACTTGAGATTTCATCCTCCCACATAGGGATAAAGGGAGTGTGGCCCTCTTTATTGTGGTTCACCTGTAGTAGAATATTATTGTCATTCACCTGACCGTCCACTTGGAAACTTATACACTTTTTCTGCCTCCTTCTAAATATAAATAACTTCTTTGTTGAATTCAATCTATTGATGTCTTTTTACAAGTCTCATTATAAAAACTAATCCTCAATAAAACCCAATAGTCCATTTCCATTGGGAATTCACAACATAAAATTTAGTAGGGTTTTATAACCATTCCACAAGAAAACTTCTCAAACACATGAAAAATAATTATTATTTATCCAAAAAAATTCTATTTTATGGGAATCTGTTTAAGATCAAAACCTACCTTCTCCAAAAGTGATGCCTAATGTGATACCGTTAAACAAAACCAACCAATAACCACATATTGACCGAATTTGAATAAAAAATACTGGTATATAATTAATGAAACCTAAACAGAATCTCAAATGACACACCTAATGTGCTTTCCACCACTATATCCAATTTGAATAATAGAACAATTAAGTCCATCTCTGGTTTAATTTTCAAAAATATAATTAAAATTACATGAAACCCCTACCATCAAGAATATATCTACCATCCATAACTTTTAGACGTTGTGAGGAATTGTTGAGGCATACCAATAGGTCTACATAGGTATTAACAGGAATACTAATATAATTCTTTGTCGAGGTCTTGAACTAACCAATATAATCATCATGCTCCACCTATGATCACATGAAACATCACAGATCCACCTTATTCTTGGGTCACACATAAACATTTATAATAAAATTTATAATTAATAACCTTCATCTAATGAAAATGCTAACTCCTACAATCAGTTTTAACCACACCCAACATCCTTTATTGTCACATTTATCCACTAACTAGTATCATTGTCCCATGACCATTATATCATAAGGAATATAAACGTATGATTGTTATTATACTCACCACTATAATTGTAAAATTATCATCACATAACTAAATTAAAATGTTAATCCAAAAAACTCATACCCATTACTGATAACAATAAATGAAAATTATCCCCAAACATACCCAATCTTGTAAATTAATATTCCATTCCACTGGTTCTAATATGTCTCCCAATTCCACTCATCAATCTCAAAATAATAAATAATTGATGTTGATTAATAATAAGACATATGAATCTCTAAACCATGATATTAATATACCAATTACCTAATCCAAAAAATATATCTTCAAAATATAGGAAATTTCCACCATCAAAAAAAGTAACATCATGGTAAAAAACATGCACATACAGGTCCACCACATAACCCACTAAACTATATCCTTATACTAAATCCTAACATTAAAATACATCAATCATATTACTGCAAATTAATATCTTAAAACACAATGTTATGTGTATAAAATTCAAAATAAATCATAGAATGTAACACTTATTCCATAAAAAAACAAATAAAACCACATTTAGACATGCACGTGCCACATTTTTAACAACATATACATAATAAGGTTCAGAAAATAAAAATAAATTGTTTTCCATTACCACATAACGTAGAATCAAATAACACAATTCAAGTAACCATTTCTCCCATATTTAAAGAAACTGAATTCTATGAAAACCTATATACATAATACCTGTTCGTATTAAATTAATAACTATTTAAAAACTATTTTACCCACATAACATTACATGAGTTTTCAAAACACCCATTGGAATCGAAGGTATTTTTACATAAATAACTAAAATCCATGTAATACCCAACCTATCAAATCACATTTCAAAAAATTATTTCTAAAATCAAAATCATTTTTTAATTTCTGTTTCAAAATCACAATCCTCTTATTTTACCCAAAAAATAAATCATTAATATATAAAAATCAATGTCTCTATGAGCCATTTATTGAACCACCATATTTCATAACAATTATAGAAACCCCATAGTCCACCACATGATTTTTCCATTCAAATCTTTTTTGAAAGATGAAGAAATATGAAACAAAATATCACTATTGAAGAAAAATTAGAATGAAATAATATTACCATCAATAATTAATCTAAAAATCCAATAAAATACATATTAATCCAATAAAATCTTATAATATATTTAAGAAACAAATGATTTTATTTTTTTAATATTTAATTTATAATGCATTATGATGAGAAAATATATAAACCAAAACCACCCATAACCATTTGTATCATTTTATGAGCATGCCACTATCACGATTCATTAACAATAAACTAGATTTCTGTGAAGTATTATTAATAACCACTTGCTTCATCTTCCCCAAATTGGTATTATCAATTAGAACATACCCCAAAAAACCATTGAATGACTAGTCCTAACATTGGAAATCCCTTTATTGGTTGTGTTTCAAATGATAACATTCTTTATATGGATGATCATGATATACCGCTCAAGTGCCTATAATATTATATCCATCACTAACTAATAAAATCCAAACACCAAAATTATTTTATCCCAATTTATAATTAACTTCACTATCCACACAAATATAACCCTAAAAGGGACTCTTTATTTCCTCAAATGAACCTCACCGTATTCTAGAGGCAACCAAGTAGATATGATAGAATGTAATTTTACCTCTAAAAAGGCCTAGCTTCATTAAATAATTCTATTAAAAACTAATTATGACATGTATTTATATCATACATATATAAAATACTAGTGGATATAAAACAAGGATCCCCACGAGACCCATAGTCTGGATTAGAAACATTTGAATATATAAGTGTGAAGCAGTAACTATAATATTAATTTTTTAGTAATATTTAATAGAAAAAATAATAAATGGTATACATTTTTATATACATACTAAAAAGAATCTAAAATAAAAATGGACTTGTTCTTAACTCAATTTATCAAAGATACTATGTCCTCAACTTCCAAAGACTGGTAGACTGATTTTATATATATGTCTTAAAAAACAATGTTCGGGGAAAATATATTAATGTGTTACCATTTACCGGGAAAACTATGTCTAATACATTGGAAGAGCGTGAGTGAAAACCCCCTGCGAATCCTCAATCACATGACATTGCAATGTACTGATGTGATCTATTGGATCTGTTTGTGGTATATATATATAGTGAGATAATGACCCTACAATACACCATCATAGAGTCCTAACAAGCAATGGAAATAAAACATACATATAAGGTTTTTATCTTTCAACCAAACCAATATGTAGAACATACATGCCTCAAACTATTCTGTAGTGACATAGAACATGTTACACTATCTACTCAGGGTGACCATTTCTTAACCTGAAAATAGTATCTTCTTGATGTAGCTTTGTCATATTATCTCAGTGTGTCTCTGAGAACTACAAATTATTTTTCATTAGAATATAATCCTAAATAATTGATACATATGAGTATGTCATTGGAACTCACCAATTCATTTGTATGACACGCATAACCTAGATTTCGTATATACAATGAAAATAAAATAAACCACCATGAGCTAGAGGTGGCTCCTTATCAGTATGGAATCACATCATCAGGATCCAACGAATACACCACAAGAAATATTTGGTCTATATATAGGGTGGTCCCAATATGAAATCCATGAACTGGATCCATCGAACCTATTTGGGAGAACACATTTATTGAGTCCAATATTATGGATCTCTCCCTAAAAAATATTACCTCATTGGTTTCTAAATTTATGTATCCCTCTATCAGACACCACATCATCATGGTCTACATTTTTTACACTACTTACTAGATGTAACAGTGTTTTAGTTTATGGGTGTGGTTCTCCATGCTAAACATAACATTATCTTTTTTCCTTAGTTAGAAATATCCTCTTTAGATATCACTTCATCATATTCTACAGGTATGGTTATCAATACCAAAAATAACACCATTTATATCTAAGATGTGTGTCCAATGAATAAAAAATTGTATTATCTATATCTTCATGGAAATTGTATTTGACCATAAAAATCCATATAGAATTCAAAAAGCATTTCAAAAATTTGAATCAATTAATCTCAATGAATAGTGACCCCATATAAAATTTTATTTCTGAAATCATCTATATGGGTTTTCCACTTGTCCATACATGCACAAAAAATTAGTTTTCAGGTTAAAATTTTCCTAGGCTATCATTACTATTATAACCATAATAGTATCACATAAATGATCTTATTCTACTGAAAAATCATATTAATCAATACTGATATCCTTCACTGATCATATCTAATGTCAACGTACTATTATGGAATGATATAGGGTCCCTTCGGTAACATCATAACATGAACACCAAATATGGGATTCACGATACAATTCCTATATATCTATCACAACACATTATTCTTGGTTTAGCTATCCTAAAACTATTAGGGTCCTTGAGAGATACCGTTATACTTTACATGTGTATCACATTCATCCAGATAAACCCTCTAATTTGATTCCACAATTATTTTATCATTGGGATATACAAAAATACAACATCACCATGTTATAATTCCCCACATGGAGAGAATAACTTGAATGTACAAAAATAATAAAGGTTTTTAAAAAATTTATAAGCACTCTTTGTAAGGTTAAAAAGGTGTAAAAAGTTAATTCAAGACCATACAACTTTTCCAACGAAATCTATGTGAAAATAACATTTTCAAAAAATTTATAAGATTATTCGCATTAAATTTTTCTCATATTGGGCCCTTAGTAAAAACACATAAAAACATTTATTAGAAATATTCATATTAATTTTGAACAAGAAATTCAGTCCCCCTACCCAATTCAAAATCTGTTATTTTAAATTATAATGGATTCAAATCACATTATAGGATCAATTTTTTTATTAAAATCATTTTATGTAAAAAATAGAACACATTCCTCCAATAAACTAGATATAGTTCCACTAGAACCCATTCATCCATGGTAACTTCATCAGACCATTTAATGAGATATATTGTCAATGTTCACTTGCATGATGAAAAAATATTATGAAAAAAATTTAGGGGATTCTAAAAGTTCATAGAATATGCATAAATGTATATTAATGATGTAAATTGAACAAAAAATCAAAAAAATTATTACAATATAGTTTAATATATATGATACTATTCTAAAAAAATAACTATTCTCTTTAAAATACACAATGAGGGTCACCCAATCTATTCCATGTTCTTTCTAGATAAGTATCATCTTTTTGAGGCCCTATATCATGTTATAAGATCCAATTACTAATTATAATAATTAAAAATTAGTTATAAAAAATTTAAAATTTATAAACATTATATAAATTATTAATGAAAGAAATTACACATAATAACTCAGATGAATAAGTCAATATTCTTAAATGGTGACTGACCCCACATGGATGGTCCATAGGGTCCCCCCCCCACACGATATTTAAAATAATAATTATGAAATGAAAGATGATCAAGAACTATTTTAGTTAAATTTTAAAATAAAACTATAGAATGCTTCAAATTAAATGTACCTTAAACAAAGTGACATGAGATAGAAAAAATTAATCCAATATAGAAATCCTCTAAATATGAAACTCCAAATATCATCATATACGGATTATTGCTTAATCATATAGAAGAATCATCACTGAAATACAAAATTAGGTCACACCAAATCAGAGGGAAAACCCAACAAATTAAAATGGGGGACAATAGGGGAGAACTCACCTATAATCATCATAAAATATAGAATAATCCACCAAAAATTGATCCAGATTGAAGAATTAGAGGAGGAGTTATCCTATGATTAATCACATTAATATTGGTTTGGAGAAATGTGATTATAAACCCCAAATAAGTAAATGGTAGAAATATGAAAAACTCAAATATTAACACCAGTACATCCAAAATGGAATCCACCATGGTGTAAAATACATCAAGGTGTATTTCCAACTATCTTCTAAAGATACTAACACATTTATCACCACATGTATTTTCTCCTCCCTTCTCAATAATTCTAGCGGCCACCTTTGATACTAATTGCTTCTAGAATCACATTGTATCCCTATTATATCTCATCATTTTTAATTTTGAGGCTCCCTTATAAAATAAATTCCAAAAAAGGCATGTGCTCAAAACCCTCAACATATTCATAAAACCATGTGGAGGTAAACAATCATTTCACCCATCCTACTTCACCACATGCACCTTCCCAATGAACCATTCCTAGCATAGGGATCCACACCCCTAGAAAAGGAATTACACCCTCAACAGTTTGGTATATTTTGGAGTAGACCACCCCATGAAGGGATTAATTTCCACAAAATTAAATTGTATGTTTACTGTACTACACCATTCCATCCACCAATGCACCAGAACAGCTCGCGGAACACATAATAAAATTGAAAAAAAATCATTGAGGTTTTCAAAAACATTATATCTCAATCTAACCTTCTATACACACAATAATCCACATGAAAATCAATAATTTTGAAACTCTTTTAGTGTTTTGTAACCTAAAAATGGAAAAAAATTATCATATTATACCAAAGTGAACATAACCTATAAAATAGAATAGTAATAATGTCCCCATTAAATGTAAAATTATGTTACATAACTTATAAGACAAAACAAAATGTAGATTATATATGATACCAATAAAAACATCCAACCAATATAGTTTTATGGTACAATTATTCTATGTGACTAGTATAAAATCAATATATGTATTTAATTTCCATCCCATTATAAAAATTGCATAGTTTTAAACTAAAATAGTCACCAGGGGTTACCTCATTTTATATGAACCTTGAGAACCATCATGCCCACATTGAATAATCACATAGTTAAATGTTATTATATGAAACCACTATAAAATACATATAGAATTTAAAATAATTAAGACATTCATTTATAATTACCCTCAATTATATCCTAGGAGTATTACAGACATAATTTCTAAGAATGAACTAATATTCCATGTCCTCAGCTCTTACTCTCAAATTCATATCAATGTTAATAATCTCTACACACTAGTAAAATTAACCTATAAATATAATTTTATAATATCATATAAATTACATTGATATAAAAATATAATAATTGATTAATCCATCATCCTTAAAGAATTATAAAGACTATATATTGAATAATAATAGATTTATCTATCACATCACAACAATCTGTAGTTTTTTAATATAAATTTAACTTGTTACATACAATGACTCTATATTCTACCCCAATTAACACCTACTACAACCATCCTTAAATCATTAGAGATAATCCTAACTAAAAATAAGATTAATCTAAAAAAATCATAATCATGAATATATCAATCCTCACTCAATTATCATTAAAAACTATTAAATTAGAATATTACGAATGCTGAACTGGTTTATTCAAGAATGTCATATCCTCCCACGATCCACAAAATTTACAAGATTAATAAAAATATAATAATATAACACTGAATACAAATTGGTTTTCACAACATATATTTATGTGATTTTGGATCTCATGATATTAAAAACATAAGAAAGGGTGATTTTCAATTATATTTCACTACATATTAATATAGTATCATAAATATTAATTTCCCAAAGAATACCATTATTTGTCCACATAAAAAAATTAACTATCTCAACCCCCAAATTTCCCAACACCATTTCCAAAATTAGTTTCTTTATCTTGTTTGATATTATCAATGTATTATTTATATATATAATAAGATTTTATATTGAGACTATGTGCTGAGATGATGCACTATTCTGAGATATGGTGTTCCTGGAACAAGTGTTTGAAAAATGATAAAACTTTTAATATCACATATGAATGGTTTTCATAAAATAGATATGAAACAATTAAATATTTTTCAAGATAAAAAATCTAAAGTCACCACTGAGTTAAATAAAACGTAATTAAGTTATTTGTGACTTGACATTATTACCTGAATATTGTTTTTAGAAAAAGTCACTGAGGACGTAACCGTAAAATATACTTTAATAATGTAATTATTTTTATAAAAATATAATATTTTTTATTAATACTTTGTTAACAATTTGGGGTTAGTATCATATCCCTATAATTATTATATAGAATTATAAAATGAAACTCTAGAGAAATCATTGGCAGACAATGATAGATCAATCGAAGGATGCTCCTCGGATTCAATGAACCTTACAAAAGATGACACTGATGCTTCATTCTTCATCCACAATAAAAATGAATCAAGGTAGAGATACTTTTTAATTATTTTCTCCATTATTTCAATTTTATGATGAATTCACACCAATCGAAAAATATATTGGCCTATTGATTGATTATTGTTATAGGATGAGATTTTTTTCTGTGGGATTATTGAGAGATGGATATTTTATAAAATCATTTACTGTTTTAATGGAGAAATATTGCGATATAAATGAATAAATTTTGAATGATCATTCTTAAGGGTTTATCTTTTTTATTTTCACCATCTTTTCTCTACTATCCCCTCTATTGGAACACCATGGTCTTGGATTGACCATATCAGGAGGATTTGAATGTGACTAGACCTCAAGATTGGATGAAAATTGAATATAAGGGCCGAATTTTAATAGATTGGGACTCAAGGATCCCAGATCATTGACCATTTTAAATTTGTTGTATTGGAGGATGATTTTGTCACACTAAATAGGGGACAGTGGGGGAACACAATGGCGTAGTGTGACGGGGACAACAGAGGGAGATAGCATTGTGGGTGGTGGTGCCACGTTGGTCTCGATATGGTCCACAAGATGGGGATGTGGCCCTGTGGGATGTGTTTAATGATAGAGGTGACAAAAAAGGGATAAAAATATTTTTCATAAGTTCACCAAGGTGAGTGAAGGTTTGGGTCATGTGAACAGGTCAGGAAAGGTCAGACGACCTCAACTCATTGGCACATCGGTCTGGGTCGGTCCATGTGGTCCTGGTCACATCAGTCAGACATGGGTCGAACTCATCATGAAAAGGGAGATATTTCTCCATGGTTGACCATGACGGTCAATTATGAGCGATGCAAGATCCTGCAATCTTGGGCACAACTGTCACGTCGCCATAGCCATAATCGGTGGACTCCCACAGTCGGTGTGTCGAATAAGAATTTGGCCCACTGATCCAATGAACCTCTTTAACACATCGAATGTCATTAAATTATATAAAAATATATCAATTGATGTGTTCTATACATCGTTGTGACTCCAAAATCATGATAGTCATATTCAGACATTTGGCGAGTTTTTAGTTTGGACTAGTATATATTGAGAGTTTTCCATTTGACCTTTCCTCAAGGGTTCTGTGAGGAATTACATCCACCTAATTGGATTGTAATCCCATAAAGATATCAATTATAACATATATTCATGCATCCATATGTGTTACTATTGTGAAATCGTCTATTAACCCCAGTAGAGTTTTGTGGATTCAACAAAAACACCGAGATCATTTTTTTGATCATCCATATAGTGATTCAACTTAGAATGGTTAGTAGTATGCCTATTTAGTATGTTCCATTTGTTGATCCTCCATATAGTGAGCCAATTAAGTATGTCTGAATAGACCGGGGTGTGTTCTTGTGGATTTTCAGATAGTAGTACCTTTAACATTTTTCTTACAGGTTGGACATGTTCTTATAAACTCTTTTGCATGGGATTGTATTTGGATTTTTTTACTTTATAGTACATTCATATATTTACTATGGTTGTTGGATGTAATAGTTTGCATGCATTTCTTACATAGTGTTTTTGAATTTCAAAATTAATGGCTTGGATTTGTGTGTCTTCATATAGATAAATTAGGATAATGCCCCCCATTTGAGGGATATTCCTACTATAATATAGTAGCATTACATTGGCCTATTATAGGAGGGGTTGGGGTAGTCACGTCATTGGTACCTATAGGATAGGTTATAATAAAGTGGTATCAGAGATGGTCAGTTATACATTTGGACCACAAGTCTGTGATATTGTTTTTGGGAAACAATGACATGTGTTTCAAGTTCAGCTTTCATGCTAGGGAATCTAGGGTTGCATCAACATCATACATATCCGTACAATATGAATCTATGCCCCTTTTTCTCTACTTGGTATATGAAAAAACTAGTTTTTTTGGAAAAATGGAACATGCATAATAGAGGAAGGGTCATGTTTTCCATATCCTTCTTGAGTCATCTCTCCCAATATATTGTATTGAATGTGGTGCATCTAGTTCTATTTTAGGATTCCTCCACATAGAAATAAATCTCGGATTCCACTGTATGATCATGAGGATGTTACACTGCATGAACATACATATGTATAGGGGCAGGTATCATAAATAGAAACTACGGGTGTTTTACAACCTATACGACAACTTGTTGAGTAGTACCTACAACCAGCACAACTTGATGAGGAATCATGCAGGCTAAGTGCATTGTAAGAGCTTAAATGGAAGTAACCTCTTATGTTTTGGGGTGAGACATGCCACAACATGTATTAGGATTGGTTGGACGACGTCACCTGTTCTTTATGCCTGGTGAGTTTGCAGGCTGATTATATTCCATTCCTTTGACTGAGAATTCATTATGGATTTACAGGGGGATTGTAAGACTTAATGACTTAATCAATTGACCAGAAAACTCTATCCAGGATATAATTTTAGCATCTCCTCATATATATGTTCTATTTTTACTCCTTATTATTGGTGTTCATACATGAGATAATGCATCTACACAAGGTTAGTCTAATTGTGGGAAAGAATTGGATGATGTTTATGGATAATTCTCACAACTCCATACATATGGTGCGTGAACAATTATTCAATTCATGTACCTTCAATAAGGTCATATTCCAAGAAATTAGTTAATTAGTATTATCTCTTAGAACTCCAACACATGTTGGGGGTTCATGAGTGTTATCATCTAGTAGTGATATTTCATGAGGAACATACAATGGTATCCAGAGCTATAAATGGGCATCGAGTAGCTGAGACCTTGGAAGAAAATATCCAAAGATATTCGAAAGGATCCATGTCAGTCTAGCACTTCGGGAGGTGATCATATGACTCCTTTTTAGTTGTGCATGGCTCCCAGGGTGTCTCGAATTATCTAGGAGACATACGATGTCACTCATGAGGCAATCAGGGACATCTTGCATGACATTACCCTACCCATCATATAGTTTATTGAGATATGGTTTACGGAACACTGATACAACGGTAGAGACAATAGAAAGGTGTGTCGTAGGTCGAAAAATGTGGTGGAGAAGCATCCTGGGTGATAGGAGGTCAACATAGGATAAACTTATTTTGTCTAATAGACAGAGGTGGTCCACACTAGGCCAATGGAGCTGGTGGACAAGGATGAATCACATTACAAGAAATGGAGGCCTATGAAACCAACACTCGAGGTATGATTCAAGGTATGAACTATGTATTTTCCACATATGATGGAATTTTTATATATAATGTTTCTAGTTAATCATTTATTTCCAATAACATTGATTGGGACTAATATATTGTGGTTGAACTATTTACTCGACCCATAAACCTAGAGACTCCTACATTTAAGGATTTAATGATCACAGTCTAGTTCCCTTAGCGTGGTACGACTCTTGGAGGTGAGAGTTTTGGTTGGGATCTCTTGGAATAGGCATCTAGACTTAGTATTTTATTCATCTTATTGACTCATTGTCCATATTTCATGCTCTGATTGACTTTTTTATCTTCATAGTGTTGTGTGTCTAAATTGATGGAACCTGGTTGTCATTTTTCTTAAATAGGAAACATAGGCAGTTCAAGACAAACCGACACATAGGATTGTGATTCCAATCACTCATTAGTTTTATAGCCCGACCCTTAGTATTTAAGATGATATAAGCCCTTAGTTTCCTGCAATGGTGGTTGAGTATAAGGAATCATTTCCTAAGGATGTTCTAGGATTACCTCCCCTTACAAAGAGATACATCTCCATTGATCTATAACATGGTACGACACAGATTTTTGAACCTATATATAAGATGAATTCACAAATTCATTGTGTGCTAAGGGTATTATCAGAGGACATAAAAAAAAGAAATTCATGTGATCTAGTATTTACCCCCCCAGTAGCACTTGTTTTTTTTTCATGATGGAAAACATGAGCTTGAGGTTATGTTTGGATTACCAGTTCTTGAACCATAGAAATTGATGAATAAGTATCTACTACCATGGATCAATGAACACTTACCTCATTTGATAGGGGATGTTGGTTCTCAATGATTGACTTCAGATCTGCATATCACTGGGTAGGAGTATAGGAAGAGTATACAATAAAGATATGAAAAATATCTCGTTATGTTTACTATGAGAACATAGTAATGTCTTTTAGAGTGACCACCACCCAAATATTGTTCACGGGACTCAATGAAAAAGGATCTTGTAGACATATATAGACATAATCTTGGTGGTAATTTTTGATGAAATCCTAATGTACTCAGAATTTGAGGAGGATCACATGAGACACTTGAGGATATTCTTGGACACACTATGAGAGAAACCTAATTATAGTAATATATCTATGTTTTATTTATTGATTTGAGAGATACATTTTCGAGGACACATCATATCATAGGGTGGAGTTTCTATGGATCTATTGATTATGGAGGTAATTATTTCTTAGGAGACACCCAAGAGTGATACCGACATGTAGAGTTTTCATTTTTTTAGAAGGATTAAATTGGAGGTCTGTAGAAGACTTCTCTAGGGTTGCATCATTCGTGGCATCTTGGACACAAACAGGAATCCTATTGTATCGAATAAAAAGTTCCACGAGTGTTTTTCAATAGTTTCTTATAGATTGATGAGTGATCCCATCTGGAGATAGGAAGAGGAGGGTGACGACTACGTAGTGTTCTATGATGCATCATAAAATGGGCTTGGTTGTGTCATGATGAAAAGGAAAGTAGTATTTTCCTATGGTTCAAATCCATTAAGACCACATGAGAAGAACTATTCGACTCATGATCATGATTTAGTAGTGGTATTCTTTGCATTTAATATGTGGATAAAATAATAGATACGTGAGTGATTTATTATATTCAATGACAATAGGAGTGTCATGTATATCTTCTATTAGAAGAATCTGATCTTGAGAGAGAGTCAAAGGATAAAGCTCCTTGAGGACTCTGAATGTTTTTATTTTATATTATCTTTGGAAGGATAACATGGTGGATGATGATATATATATGGTATCCTTCTCATTGTTTTAGAATGAATATTTAGATTAGTAATCCTTTTTTCAGTTATCCATTGTGGATGGGGAGGGATACGCTTACCTATGGTCAATGGTTTTCACCCATTCACTCCTACAACGACTCTGGGTGGAACAACATGGGGATACTAATTGAGATTCGTTATGTACAATGATTTATATACGGTATGCTCCGGATGAATATTAAAAATATTAGGAGAATATCACTATTTTGAATGGATGTATAGTTGTATGAGTGGAATTTTAAAAGGGGGTTCTGGGTGAGATTCACACATCCCATTTGGTAGTACATCTACGTGCTGAAAAGTTGTACTAGGACTATGACTTTCATTTTTGGTCTCCTGGAATAAATAAGGGAATTGTTGAGTTTGTTTCTACATGACATACATGTCTGGAAGAGAAGGATTAGAACCATGTTCAAGAGGGTTTATCTCATCCCCTTTAGCTGCTAGAATGAATTCATAATGTCAGATCTATAAACATCGTGATGGGTTTAGCATGATTGTACAAGGTATATGATTTCATCTTGGTGATTTTTGAACGAATAACAATGTAGGAATATATCATATCTATCCGAGAGTATATTTTAGAATATAGATCGGGATTCCTCTACATGTAGAAGAAATTTAAACTCCATGGAGTCCCATCGACAATTGTTTAATATTTTTATGCTTTCTTTATATCCCGGTTATATAAGGGATTGCATGATGCATTTGGGTCCTAGTTACTCAAGATTATAGAGTTCCACACACATAAGGATGAACAAACTAAGAAGACCATAGAGGTTATAGAGGAAATATTTTGTGCATTAATATTAGAAATTTTTGAATGTTGGAAGGATCGCATACCACAGGTGAAGTTTACAGAAAAAATATCTACCATTCCATCATTGGATGGAACCATTTGGGGACTTTTATTTTAATCACTTCATGTAACCACTTTACGGGACTGGTCATGGAGTGTTAGTACTCATGGGCCTGGAGTTGGTGCAAACTTCTATAGAGAAGGTGCATATCCTCATGGAGTGGAGGAAGAATACATAGACCAATCCAAATTCTTATGCTAATAGAAAACTATTTAATTTTGAGTAAGAGGAAGGAGACCATTGTTTTCATTTGGTTTCCCCTCAATGAAGATTATCGAAACTTGGTTAGGGTGAAAAGTTATCATTGTGGTTCGTCGGACCTTTTTAGATACTTTATAGAATTTAAAAGGTGGATTAATAAGTGGATATACCTTATTATATAGATAGAAAAATTATGTCATCTATAAATCATAGATGAGAAGGTATGTTCATGACCCATCACATGTCATTTACTGGGTAGAGTTTGAAATAAATGTTAGAGAGACTTATTTTACATACCCATTTGGAAGCAAGGATCAGGATAAGATGGTTCTTCATGGTTGAGTGATTCCATTTGGGCTTGTCTGGAAGATAAATAGAATATATAGGAGAGAACATGGGAGTGAGAGACATAGATTTAGGCTCAGTACCCTAATCTATTTTAGTATCCTTGTTTTGGATGTTGGGGATGTAAATCCCCAATGTGAGGAGAATGTGTGTTTCTATATTATCAATGTATTATTTATAGATATTATATTTGATTTATTTAAATAAATGGTCTTGACACAGAGAGTATTCTTAGGATTAATGTGCCTGAAATAGATGTTTGAAAAATATTAAACCTTTTAATATCTAATGTGTGTGGATTTACTGAAAAGTGGAATAACTCATAAACGGGTGTCTGGGTAAGATATATATTTGCACTACTGAGTTCAGAACAATGGATTTATCCTATGAATCCATTCATTTTTTGATGGCATGGGTCTTCTGTAGAAAAATCCATGGATGATACAACGGTAAATAGAATAATTTAATAAACAATGTACTTTCATGTAGAGTATTTATTTTTTATTAAGCCTTTTTAAGAATTAAGGGTTACCATAATAAACCTAGACATTCACTAAGGACATGGAGAAAGAACCTGTGGAATTATAATTGGTGGATAATGACTGATCAATTGAATAATAAAACACAGATTTGAATAAAATTTCCAATAAGGATAAATACTCTTCAATTTTAGTCAAAAATAAAACAGAAATAAGTAGTGCATATTTCATTCCGCATTTATTAAATTATAAGAAAAAGTATAACTAATCAACAAATATATTGACCTGATAATCTTTCATTATTGTGGTATGGGATATTATCTATGGGAATATTAGGATACTTCCCTTTTTTCTTCTTTGATTATCATTCTAAAATAAAGGGATTATGGTCGACATGAAAAAATGGAATGGTCCATTCCACATGGTTTCACTTTGTGATTTTCTCCCACGGTTCGATGTGTTATTTTCCATTGGATCCCTATGGTCATGGATCATCCTTTCCATGTGGCTTCAAAAGCCATCAAACACCTTGATTGGATGAAAATTTAAATTGTATGTCGGATATGTGTTGATCGGGACCCATAGAACCCATATATTTGTCAGTTTCGAATTCTGGGAATCTGGGGAGAGGATTCAACTCTTAGAAGAGGTTGATATGGTGACCTGTGTGGGTGGTGTTGCATGGTAAAGTTTTTTCCCCTGTGGGGGATGATGATGGTGACCACGTGAATTGGGATGGGCCAAGTATCTTATGCAAAAAAAAGCTGGGCTGAGTGAAATGCTTCGTCCAGATGGGCTAGGCTGGTCTCAGGCCGAACCCATTGGGAAATGGGCTGATTCACACCAATGTCAGCCTATATGGTTAACCATGAGCCATGAATGCTCTTCCTTCCTAAGGCACAATGGATGCGCGACCACATATATGGATGGTCGACAATCACAGTCTAAAGCAATGGCCGGTCAGCCACGATAGGTGGAATAACAACTCTGATCGCTCCATGGTGGTCGGTCTGTGAGGCAATAAACTTTACAATATAAACGTCAAAAAAATTAACATCTAAAATAATCTCCCAATCGGAGTTCCATATACGTCATTAAGACCCTGAATTTGAGAAGGCCCCTTTATGAAAAGTTATGAGCTATTAGTTTAGACCATTATAGGTGGAGATAATTTCTTTTATATTTTTTGTAGGGGTTCCTTATGACATTATGTCAATATAATTGGATTTTTATCCACTATAGAGGCCAATTATAAAATAGAATAAGGTATCCTTCTATATGAATGAAGTGATATCCTCTATCACCTCTAGTGTATTTTTGTAGAATAGACATAACCACTGAGAGTATGGAGTTTTCCCCCAAACTAGAAGGCCCTATTACTAGGGTCAGTGGTATTTCCTAGTGTGTGTAGGAAGGATCCTCAGTGTTTGGGTTGATATAGATTGGGTATGGGGTATTCCCAAGTTTGTCTAGGAAGACTCCCTTATCTGTGTATCACAGTCTTCCTTGACCATTGTGTTCCTTTTGGACGAGGCCCAAATGAGCTAGACCTCATCGTGTGTCTCTTTGATGATATCATGGATCAAGGAGTGAGTTATCCCAGAATGAGAATTATTTAGGAAGAATATTATGGTAAGTATTTGGTTGCATCTTATGTCTAGATTTTATGGATTGGATTGAGTATATATATATATATTCATGTTTATATGTTGTAGTCACATAATCATGTAGAGTTGATTGTACTCTGATTTTTTGTATTTTTCTTGCTAAGTATTTTTATTCTCACCCCAAAAGATTATTTTCACACATGTGGCAGGTATTTTGTAGATGATCGACCTCTCGACAGGGTCCTAGGTAGATCAGGAATAGGAAGTGCTTTATGTGACTAGACTGATCGAGGTATTCCTATGGATTTTCAGACAGCAGTCCCAGTACAACGTTTCATTCAGTTTGGACTTGTGGTTACAGAATCTATTTTGTGGGATTGTATTTGGCCTCATATACATTGCATTACATTCATAGTTTTACAACAATTTTGGAATTTAAAGGTTTGAATTAATTTTTTACTTAGTGTTTCATATTTCAGCATTGCTTGTTTGGAGATTACTGCATTCATACATGTACATTGGGCTAATGCCTCCCATTTGTGGGATATGTCTACTCTATGCTTGTCACTAGCACTAGGTCTATTAGAGGTGGGATTGGGATTTTAATAGAACGGAATCTTATCAGACAGGTTGTGACATATTATTACCATGTTTCTACACTATGAACTATGAACCATTCGTGAACTCTCTATTGACACCTTATTTAATCCATATCACCTTTTAAATTCTACAAAAAAAATAAAAACAACTAATGAATAATTTTCAAATCTCATTCAACCAACCAATCCAATTAAAATATTAAAATTTTTAATCCATAAAATCTATGAAATAAATAGGAATACATATATTATAAATTATATAAATGTTATTTAGATGATTGGATAACTAATAATATTATCAAAAAATAATAACAAAATAATATAAATACCAAATTGAAATAAAGTGTATCCTTTAAAAGAGTCCACATAAAAATATATTCTCAAGACCATTCATAAGAAATTAATATTTCATACATTGTATACATTAATAATATATATTTTTTGAAATATAATTTAATATTATAAGTATAAATACACCGTTTATTAGTTTACACGGCATACTTAATAATAAGAGAATTCATTTAAACCATTATTGAATCAAAAGATTAATTGAGAACTCATTTATAGTGTGTTTATATAATTCTTTTCTTTTTTTGATATCATTTAAGACACAGTTTTTTAACACCTAAAATAAATTTTATGTATCAAAAAAATAATAACAAACTCTATTTATAAATTCTTAAAGTAACTATCTCAAATCTGTTTCCAAATATAAACATTTCATAAAAAAATAATTTAATTATATAAAAAAAATTTATTCCCACACTCTTTCAAATTAATTTTTTTTCAAATTAAAACATAATATATATCATAATTAATTCTAAAAATTTCACTAAAAAAAGTCATTATTTGACAATTAAAATAACCAATATCTTATATAATGGAATAATTACAGATGTTCAATTTTATTATCACATAAACAAACAAGTAATCCATATCTATATTGTTTTTATGAATATTTTATTTCAACCATGGACCATTTTCATTATAGGAACCTCAGGCACCAAGAGATATTAAAAAAAGCAATTTGACCTCTAAATAATACACAGTAATTTTAATTTATCAAAAAATCATAGTAATTGCTGATCACTAAAAAAATCAAGCAGGTTAATAATGTATTAACTTTAATTAAAATCAATAATAATAATTATTAAAAACCATCATAAATAAATTCCATAAATACATATTATATTTATTTAAATTATAAATAATTATGTTTTAATGAAAGAATACATATCAAGTCGTAAGTTTAAATATAAAAATAATCTAAAATAGTAGTTTTTATTAATATCATCTTCAACATCAGTCATTCATAACAATACATATCAATTAATATGGGGTTTCTATGATATAGTGAATCCCCTGTAAAAAAATTATAGTGAATCAAATGATCCGAGTATGAAGACAATGACGAAGGATGGATAACGGATAATAATTTTAAAGGGGAGGTATCATTTTCAATATACACGGGGAACAAAAAATAGTTATTTTAATGACCCGATCTTTTTGAGTAGTATATTAACTTACTCTTAATGATTTAATAAGATGTTAATGGTTAATGCAGAAAGAGGAGTCAACGGCTTCATCCAGTAGACTCGAACCTTATGAAGCCCACTTATCAGAGCTTGGTAAGGAGGTAGCATCTGTGGGCTTCGCTTTGGACCAAGCCCAAGCCAAACTCCAGCATGTCAAGCTTGAACAGAAACTCCTGCGGGAGATGTTCAAGATAGTAGAGATTACTACTAGGGCAATGTTATCTGAGCCTCCCTCAGATTCTCTCACCATAGCACACCTTACACTTAGTTCATATGCCGGTGTTATAAGGGGTTATGTGATGAGACCCTAGCCTCTTTTTGTAATCCTTTGGGATGAATGAATTAGGATTTCTTCCTTTAGTGATGCTTGTGAAATTTCAAATATCCGTATAATTTTCGGGTGTATTTTATTGATGAATTTTGAAAAAAGGATATTTTAAAATATTTATGTAAACCCTAAATAATTAATGATGTGTAATGATTTTCAAAAAATGGTCTTCTAAAAAAGTGTTCAGTAAATAATATGGAGTCTAATAAGATCAACTTAATTTTTGATGAATAGTAAATTATGAATAGTGATTTTATGCTTAGGATTAGTAATATGACCAAATGGATTAGTAATTTCACTCAAGGAAAGTTTTAATATAATTTATACACCTAGATTATGTAATGTGATTCAATAAAATGTGTAAATAACGGTTTCATAAATTATTAGTCAAGTAATAGTTTTTTCGGGCAAATAGTGTTTTCAATTAAAAATTTAATTAAAAATAATTAGAAAATTATTTTTATAAAAATGACTTTATTTTTGAACTCAAAACATCGATATTATGTTATCGTAATTTTTGGGGATTTTTCTAAAAAAAATAAATTCTCGATGAATAGTTTTTTTATTTATAAATTAAATTAAAAATATTTAGAAAATTATTTTTATAAAATGGAGTTCAAAAATGTAATTAGAGAATCGATATTTGGTTAAGGTGAATTTTGTGATTTTTCTAAGAAAGATGAATTTTTCAGTGAATAGTAAAAATGCAGTTTTAGGGTTTCGGTATGTTTAATGACATCATAACTATGTCATGATGATTTCATGAGATATATTAAGGGTTGGCCGGCCAAGGGTGATGAATTATTGTTTTTTCTGCCCCATGTGGCCTAACTCCATGGTAAATGGCAAGGGAGAGCACATGGTTTTGAGAAAATCACTTGTGAGGTGTCCCTTGGCCATTAATGCCTTGTCCCCTCACTTTCCCTATAAATACCCACCCTTTCCTCCTTATGTATTCACTCCCAACTCTCCCCCAACGATTTTATGGTCTCCTTACCTCCCAAGGAGTCCTCCCAAGGTTCCCCCAAGCCCTCAAGGTCCAAACCTTTGAGTTTTAATAGTTACATTTTAAGGTTAGGGATCCGAACTCTCTCTTTCTTTTCATGTAATCTCGTTTATGTCATTCCTTTTATGATCCATGTTCTTATGTGAGAGTATGTTATTTTATATTCCTCTTACTTCCCTTTTCATTTTTATATGATAAGAGATCCCCTCTTACTCTCATCATTTCTTTTTATGAAAGTTTACATGACGCCGTTAGGCTGCCGAATTTTTTAGTGATTCTTTCACCCTTCTCATTTTTCAAGTTCTATTTTCATGTCAAGTCTTTCAAGTACCTTTTTATTATGTTGGGTTATGATATCTATATCTATCATACTGATATCTTATTATCATATGATGAGAGACCATATTTGATCATGTCAAATCATTTTTTTATTGAAGTTAAGTGACGCAGTTAGGCTGCCGAATTTTCATAAGGGAAATCTTATTTTTGTCTCACTTCCATGTTTTTTTCATTTCAAATGGTATATCATTCAAATTTCATTACCATGTTCTTAAATACCTTATATTCTGTCCCTCTACTATTTTATGGATCAATTATTACTGGGTGACCCATGTCCCCTCTCTTTTCAATGTTTTCTAAAACTTTGTAACATAGCCGTTATGCTGCAGAATTTTCCTCTCAAAATGCCTCTCTATTTTGTCAAAATTATTTTTTGTTATAATGTGAATACTAAAAGAACTTACTTCTACAAGGGTATTCACCTATATATCAAAATGTTCTATTTTTAATTCTGGGATTTACATACATGAGACCCGCTTTCCCTTTCCGTGGGTTTAAAGTGACATTAAGATCATGTCTTTAAAGCAGTTTTTAGAAAGTTATGATTATGAAATGAAACCCATTTATTTTGTGCTCTTATTGGTTCATTATGAAATGTTTGATGATGATATATGTGGATCACATGATAATAAAGGCAAATTTAAGGGTGCTCCCTGATAGCGCTCCAATGCATGGGTAATGATGTAACCACTAGAGATTACAATTTTCACGATACCTTGGTGAATAACCTTGGTAATTTTCAAATGACACCTTGGGGATGGACCTTGGTGATATGTTCATGATTGTCTATGTTAAATGATGTAGCCACATCTTCAAGTTATGAAAAAAGTTATTTTTATTATGAAATGCCTCATGATTTTTTTCTCATGCCTTAAAGTTCTTTTCATGTACTTATTGAAGTATCTCAAGTTCACATGTTAAATGTTCATCTTGTTTCCCTTATTGGGCCTTCTGCTCACCCTTTCTTTTGATGAATGTCCCCAGGTTATGAGATCCAGTAATGAACCTAGGATGAACTTTAGGAGAATCCTTTCAAGTGTTTATGAAGAATGTTTTGTGTTGTTTTCATGTATTATGTTCCTGGTTTCCAAGACACTAAACCTTAATGATCCTCATATTTGTGTAATGTAATGAAATTTTATGTTATAAAAAGGAGGGATGCTATAGTTGGTATCAAAGGATTGTTTAGTTATTTGTGGAAATTAGGATATAAATACTTTAGGAAGAACCCCATATAAAAGTTTAAATATAGGAAAACTTCCTGGTATTTTGGTAAGTATTGAGTAAGTGGTTTATCAAACAAATACATCCCTGTCTGGATACGAGCAGGTAGATGCGGCTCTGGCACATATGTACATAGGGGTAAAACCCGAAAACACCGCTTTGAGCTAGACTTGAATGGGAACTGGTGCACGATAACGGGCCTTACTGCACTCTTGGTTACGACACTCCCTGGGGATATGTTTGGTCAATCACAAGCTTTTTATGAATCATTATGAAGGAATTATAGATAAGTTTAATTGTCTATGCATGAATTCTTAGTTAAAAGATTCATAAATGAAATATTTTTCTCACTAAGGTTTTATTATTTTAGAAAATGGCGGGCAATAGGAGGAACCGTGCAGATGGTGACCGCAATGCACCATGTGCTGACGGCCCTCCGATGGAAGCTGGAATGGAAACATTCATGCGAATGATGAACCAACTGACTCAAGTTATGAGTAATAACTTGAATCAAGCTTAGAGACCAATCTCACCACGAAGGGAACAACTTTCTATTGAGTCCTTTATGCATCAACAACCACCAACATTCAGTGGATCTACTGACCCATTAGTTGTGGAACAATGGATAAGCTCCATTGAAAAGATCTTTTCTGTACTTCATTGTTTGGAACAAGAAAAAGTCACCCTTGCTGTTTACCGCGTAGATGGAGAAGCTGATCAGTGGTGGTCACTGATCAAAAACATGAAGCCACGAGGAGAGATGGAAGCTATGCAGTGGGAAGTGTTCCAGAAAATATTCTTTAATAAGTATTTCCCTCGTTCGATGAGAACGAGAATGGAGAATGAATTTCTCGAGCTGAAGAAGAAGGAGAATGAATCAGTTGGAACCTACGAGATGAACTTCACAAGGTTTTCCCATTATACCTCAAGATTTGTCATGGACCCTAATGAGAAGGTTGATAGATTCTTTGGCGGACTACGACCTCATCTACAGAATAATCTAGCCAACAGGGACTATGATAGCTATGAAGAAATAGTTTGAAGTGCTATGAAAGTTGAACTAGAGTTTGGGGAGACACAGTGGTCTCACAAATCTAATGAGAAGAAGAGAACTCTAGAACCAAGCCTGGGAAGAAGTTTTGATCAGGAAAGAGGTGGAAAGCATATGCAACATGCCACATGCAATAAATGTGGGAAGAAGCATTCGAGGAACTGCTTGATCGGAAGTGGTAAGTGCTATAGGTGTGGAAAAGAAGGCCATATTTCTCAAAATTTTCGTAGTGATGTGAAGCCTCAACTTCCCAACACTAACGACATAGCAAAGATGGATCTGGCCCTACCCGTAGTCACATGCTTCAAGTGTGGACATCTTGGGCACTTTGCTAATAAATGTCCAAATCCAAGGGCGGTGGAGGGGAATCACCTTCAACCTCAGCAGAGGCCAAGGGAGCAATGTCGTGCTTTCGCTATCACAACAGCTGAAGTTGAAGTCCCGAACGATGTGGTAGATGGTACCCTTGTCATCCTCTCAAAACTATCAAGTACTTTATTTGATTCTGGTTCTACGCATTCCTTGATTTCCTCCAAGTTTGCAAGGAATATAGAATCAATCCCCGAACTGCTAGAGGTAGAGTTTCCAGTCAAGACTCCAAGTGGGATTATCCTTGCATCAAAAGTATTTATAGACTCTAGTGTTTACTTTGGTGAGCACAATCTTATCGCAAATCTAGTAGTCATTCCCATGATGGAATTCGACATTATACTAGGGATGCACTGGCTCTCAAAGTATAATGCTAAGATCAAATGCAGAAGTAAGGAAATCTCAGTAGTCTTGAATGAACGACCTATAGTTATCTTCCAAGGAGAGATATCCCTAATTGATCCCTATCTAGAAGCACCTCCTATAGATTTCTTTATGGAGTTAATTGGTGATGAGGAAGAAGGAAAAGGGAGCATACCAATAGAAGATGTTCTTATTGTTCAAGAATACATGGATGTATTTCCTGAGGAGTTACCTGGAGCTCCCCCCGAAAGAGAGGTAGAGTTCTCCATTGAACACATACCAGGGTCTCAACCGATATAAAAGACTCTGTATAGAATGGTAAATGTGGAGCTAAAAGAGTTAAAGAAACAACTCCACGTCTTGTTGGAGAAGGGGTTTATCCGACCGAGTGTGTATCCTTGTGGAGCACCAGTTCACTTGGTGAAGAAGAAGGATGGATCAATGAGGCTATTCATTGATTATAGAGGACTGAACGAGATCACAATGAAGAACAGATACCCTCTTCCAAGAATTTATGATTTATTTGACCAACTTTGCGGGGCTCAATTCTTCTCCAAGATTGACCTTCGATCTGGTAATCATCAACTGAGGGTGAAGAAGGGAGATATTCTAATGGCCGCCTTCCGATCAAGATATGGGCATTATGAGTTTACTGTTATGCCCTTCGGCATGACTAATGCTCCTGTTATTTTCATGGATTTGATGAATAGAGTCTTTAAGGACTACCATGATAACTTTTTGGTAGTTTTTATTGATGATATTTTGATATATTCAAAAAGTTGGGAGGAGCATGAAGATCATATGAAGGTTATTTTGAAAACTCTACGGAAGGAGAGGCAATTTGGAAAGTTCATCAAGTGTGATTTTTGGTTACAACAAGTTGCTTTCATAGGGCACATCGTAACCAATGAAGGAATCTCGATTGACCCTGCAAAGACAATGGTTGTGGAGGAGTGGCCTCAACCCACCACAATAACTGAGATTCGTAGTTTCCTTGGTTTAGCAGGATATTATAGGAGGATTGTGAAAAACTTTTCATGGCTTTCTAATCCACTAACCAAGTTGAATCAAAAAGGGGTTATGTTCATCTGGACAAAGGAATGTGAGGAAAGTTTCCAAGAGCTGAAGAAGATATTGGTTACTGCACCTGTGTTAACACTACCCTCTATCAGAGAAGGATTTTTTATTTTTAGCGATGCATCTATGAAAGGGCTTGGGTGTGTCCTCATGCAAAATGACAAGGTAATTGCTTATGTATCTCGACAGTTGAAGATTCATGAGCCGAATTATCCTACGCATGATCTAGAGCTAGCGGCAGTTGTTTTTGCTCTAAAGATATAGAGGCACTATATTTATAGGGAGAAATGTGATATATACACCGACCACCAAAGTTTAAAGTATATTTTCACGCAGAAAGAATTGAACATGAGACAAAGGAGATGGTTGGAGCTTATTAAAGACTATGATTGTTCAATTCATTATCACCCTAGAAGAGAAAATAATGTCGTGGATGCATTAAGTAAGAATGATTCTGTTGTTCTGGAAACAATGAGGATCCTAGGAGATCCCTTGATTAATGATCTAGTAAAACTGGACATGGGAATTATAAGGAAAGGGACATCATCAACCCTATCCCACATGATTTCTCAACCTTCATTTCTAGAAAAGATCAAGAAGGCTCAAAAAGAAGATACTTTGCTACAGGAGAAGTTTGAGGTTGTAAAGGATGGGAAGTTCCCTGATTTCAATATTGATCAAGAAGGTGTATTGAAATTTCGTACAAGACTATCTGTTCCATCTATTCCGGAGAAAAAGAAAGAACTTATGGATGAACCTCATAGCTCTACTTTCTCTATACACCCGAGAAGAACTAAAATGTATAGAGACCTTCGATCATTATTGGTGGGATATCATGAAGAGGGAGATTGATGATTACACTACAAGGTGCCTTGTGTGTCAGAAAGTAAAGGATGAATGACAACTTCCTAAGGGGGTATTACAACCGCTACCCATACCAGTATGGAAGTGGGATAATATCACTATGGACATTGTAACTGGTCTCCCGAAAACATCCAAAGGAAACAATGCGATATGGGTTATTATGGACCGTCTCACCAAGACCACCCATTTTATCTCTATTGAGGAAGATTTCTCTCTGGATCAACATGCCAAGATATACGTGAAGGAAGTGGTAAGGCTGCATTGGGTACCACTATCCATCGTGTCTGATCGTGATCCAAGATTAACATCAAAATTCTGGAGAAGTCTTCAACATGCTATGAATACTAAATTGAATTTTAGTACGGTCTATCATCCTCAAACTGATGGCCAATCTGAAAAGACTATTCAGACACTCGAAGACATGGTGAGATTATGCTCAATGTAATTTAAAGGTGGATGGGATCAACACCTCCCATTAGTTGAGTTATCCTATAATAACAGCTTCCATTCAAGTATTCAGATGGCACCCTATGATGCTCTGTATGGAAAGCGATGTAGAACTCCTACTTGTTGGGATGGAACTGGTGAGAGAAAGCTTCTTGGGCCTGATCTTGTGCAAGAGATGACAGAATAGGTTCATGCCATCCAACAACACATAATGGCTGCTCAGAGTCGGCAGAAGAGCTGTGCTGACAACTATCGAAGGGACTTGGAGTTTGGTGTTGGTGACAATGTCTTCCTTCGAATTTCTCCATGGAAGAGAGTCATGTGGTTTGGGAAGAAAGGGAAGCTCAGCCCTATGTACATTGTCCCCCATGAAATCCTTGATCGCATAGGAGCAGTGGCCTATCGTCTAGCACTTCCACCGAACCTAGGTCAAGTTCATGATGTCTTCCATGTATCTCTCTTGAGGAAGTACATACCCGACCCTTCGCATGTACTGAACCAAGAGGTGGTACAACTGGAACATGACCTCTCTTATGAGGAGCATCCATTGGAGATCTTAGACCGTAGAGACATGGTTCTAAGAAACAAAACTATCCACCTTGTGAAAGTGTTGTGGAGGAATCATAAATATGAAGAAGAGACATGGGATCATGAGGATAAATGAAGCAAAAGTACCCTCACCTTTTTTACTAGGCCTCAAGTATAAATTTCGGGGACGAAATTTCTTATGGGGGGAAGAATGTAATGACCCGATCTTTTTGAGTATTATATTAACTTACTCATAATGATTTAATATGATTTTAATGGTTAATGCAGAAAGAGGAGTCGATGGCTTCATCCAGTAGACTCGAACCTTATGAAGCCCACTTATCAGAGCTTGGGAAGGAGGTAGCATCTATGGGCTTCGCTTTGGACCAAGCCCAAGACGAACTCCAGCGTGTCAAGCTTGAACAGAAACGCCTGCGGGAGAAGTTCAATTTAGTAGAGATTACTAATAGGGAAATGTTATCTGAGCCTCCCTCAGATTCTCTCACCTAGCACACCTTACACTTAGGTCATATGTCGGTGTTATAAGGGGATATGTGATGAGACCCTAGCCTCTTTGTGTAATCCTTTGGGATGAATGAATTGAGATTTCTTCCTTTAGTGATGCTTGTGAAATTTCAAATATACATATAATTTTAGAATGTATTTTATTGGTGAATTTTGAAACAAGGATATTTTAAAATATTAATGTAAACCCTAAATAATTAATGATGTGTAATGATTTTCAAAAAATGTTCTTCTACAAAAGTGTTCAGTAAGGAATTAGGAGTCTAATAAGATCAACTTAATTTTTGATGAATAGTAAATTATTAATAGTGATTTTATGCTTAGGATTAGTAATGTGACTAAATGGATTAGTAAATTCACACAATGAAAGTTTTAATATAATTTAGACACCTAGATTATGTAATGTGATTCAATAAAATGGGTAAATAACGGTTTCATAAATTATTAGTAAAGTATTAGTTTTTTCTGGTGAATAGTTTTTTAAATAAAAAATTAATTAAAATTAATTAGAAAATTATTTTTATAAAAAAGACTTTATTTTTGAACTCAAAGCATCGATATTATGTTATGGTAATTTTTGGTCATTTTTCGGAAAAAAATGAATTCTCGATGAATAGTGTTTTTATTTAAAAATTTAATTAAAAAAATTTAGAAAAATATGTTTATAAAATGGAGTTCATAAATGTACTTAGAGCATCGATATTTGGTTAAGGTGAAATTTTGGTATTTTTCTGAGAAAGATGAATTTTTCAGTGAATAGTAAAAATGCAGTTTTAGGGTTTCGGTATGTTTAATGACATCATAACTGTGTCATGATGATTTCATGAGATATTTTAAGGGCTTTCCGGCAAAGGGTGATGAATTATTGTTTTGTGGGCCCCATTTGGCCTAACTCCATGGTAAATGCCAAGGGAGAGCACGTGGTTTTGTGAAAAGCACTTGTGAGGTGTCCCTTGGCCATTAATGCCTTGTCCCCTGACTTTCCCTATAAATACCCATCCTTTCCTCCTTTAGTTTTCACTCCCAACTCTCCCCCAACTAAGTTGTGGTCTACTTACCTCCCAAGGAGTCCTCCCAAGGTTCCCCCAACCTCTCAAGGTCCAAACCGTTGAGTTTTAAGAGTTACGTTTTAAGGTAAGGGATCTGACCTCTCTCTTTCTTTTCATGTAATCTCTTTTATGTCATTCCTTTTATGCTCCATGTTCTTATGTGAGAGGATGTTCTTTTATATTCCTCTTACTGAACATTTCATGTTTATATGATAAGAGATCCCCTCTTACTCTCATGATTTCGTTTTATGAATGTTTAAGTGACGCCGTTAGGCTGCTGAATTTTGTAGTGATTCTTTCACCCTTCTAATTTTTCAAGTTCAATTTTCATGTCAAGTCTTTCAAGTTCCTTTTTATTATGTTTGGGTATGATCTCTATATCTATCATACTGATATCTTATTATCATATTATGAGAGGCCCTATTTTATCTTGTCAAATCATTTTTTTATTGAAGTTAAGTGACGTCGTTAGGTTGTCGAATTTTCATAAGAGAAATCTTATTTTTGTCTCACTCCCATGTTTTTTTCATTTCATATGGTATATCTTTCAAATTTCATTACCATGTTCTTAAATCCCTTATATTCTGTCCCCCTACTGTTTTATGGATCAATTATGAGTGGGTGACCCATGTCCCTTTTCTTTTCAATGTTTTCTAAAACCTTGTAACATAGCCGTTATGCTGCAGAATTTTCGTCTCAAAATGACTCTCTGTTTTTCAAAATTATTTTATGTTATAAAGTGAATACTCAAAACTCTTATTTCTATAATGGTATTCACATATATATCAAAATTTTCTATTTTAAATTCTGGGATTTACATACATGAGACCCGCTTTCCCTTTTCGTGGGTTTAAAGTGACATTAAGATCATGTCTTTAAAGCAGTTTTTAGAACGTTATGATTATGAAATGAAACCCATTTATTTTGTGATACATGGGTTCTTTATGAAATGTTTTATGATGATATATGTGGCTCACATGATAATAATGGCAAATTTAAGGGTGCACCTTGATAGCGCTCCAATGCATTGGGTAATGATGTAACCCCTAGAGATTACAATTTTCACGATACCTTGGTGAATAACCTTGGGGATGGACCTTGGTGATATGTTCATGATTTTCTATGTTAAATTATATAGCGACATATTCAAGTTATGAAAAATGTTATTTTTATTATGAAATGCCTCATGATTTCTTTCTCATGCCTTAATGTTCTTTTCATGTCCTTATTGAAGTATCTCAAGTTCACATGTAAAATGTTCATCTTGTTTCCCTTACTGGGTCTTCTGCTCACCCTTTCTTTTGATGTATGTCCCCAGGTTATGAGATGCAGTAATGAACCTTGGATGAACTTATGGAGAATCCTTTCAAGTGTTTAAGACGAATGTTTTATGTTGTTTTCATGTATTATGTTCCTGTTTTCCAAGACACTAAACCTTAAAGATCCTCAGATTTGTGTAATGTAATGAACGTTTATGGTATAAAAAGGCAGGATGCTATAGTTATCATCCCAAATATCATGATATATAGGGAATGTATTTAGTGTATATTAGTTATAAAAAGATGAAAATGGTAATAAATAAATTTTTACAGAGAATTAAATAAAATAAACACATTTAAACAACATCATGTATTATTAGAATGGATATGATGAAAAAATTAGCTCACATTTCAGAAATAAAATATCAGGTCATTTCTTATCCATATTTATTAATCCTGGATTTTAAACAATTCAACTAAATGTTTATGGTCCCAAAAAAACATTTTTCCTACTCTTACAACTCAACTTATAGATAAATATATTTCACATGAAATAAATTAATTACCATTTTTAAGTATTTTATTATCTCTATATACCATAAAAAATGATTGTTCTTATCACAATATTCAAACAAAAACATTACTTCACCATTTCTTTATCATCATTTTTATTTAATATTTAAACATTCAAATTAAATTAATTAAAATTTAAATGTTATTAAACATACTCATTATGTTGACATACATTTTAAATATTTAGAAATTTTATTACAATTTTGATTAATTTATTTTATGATGAAAATTATGTCAAATATATTGAATTTGTTTTTCTAAAAGGACCAATATGAGTAAAAATAATAAAAAAATCTGTAAGGGCTTATTTAGTAAAAAATATTTTTGAATTATATCAAATTTAGGGTAAGATAATTTATATTAAATTGTGATAATTCATCTATAAATAATAAAATAATAAATTTCAATATTCTATAAATTAAATGTGTATAATATATACACAATGTAGTTATGATTTTGAGATACTAATTTTAGTATAATGTTAATATTTACATGTGTAAATGTACAAAAAGTTATATATATGTAATATTACTTAAAAAACATTAAATCACAACTCATAATAATATATTAATAATGATATATATTGTCTAAAAACTATGAGAGATAAAATTTATTGTAAAAAATATCATTTATGATAGTATCTCCATTATAAAGTTGACATAATTAATGATTAATAATTCCAACACAAATTTAGTGGATTATTTGAATTTTTTATTATATATTTTATAATTACAAATCCATCTCTTCGTTTTTTTCTTATTTATTTTTTTGAATATTATTAACCAGTTTATTTTTCCCTATTATTATTCAGAATATTATAATTCCATTTTTTGACAATTTTTATGATTAATATTTTGATGTACAGGAACATTATTTACCACGTTGTTGACATTTCATTAGAATATATAACACTTAATTATTGTAAAAGTATGTAATTTGGATAAGTACCTAAACCATAATTGTTAGTGTGATCTATATTATGAATAAGTTCATGGACCTTTTGAATTCCACTAATTTCTAAATTGACTTATGGACTACAAATTCTTTTAATATTAATTAACCATAAAAGGTATAGTCTCCATAGTAATTTACTATTTCATTGGCTTAGATTTGAAAAATTATACATTGTATGACATTTATCTATGTTTTCATGGCCATTAAAAGTTGAAAAATACTACAGATATGTTTTATGACATATAAATTCAATATGTAATTTTACTATTAAATATTACATTGTAATCCCAAATATACTTTGATGTATCGTTGTTTATGAAAATTAAATGATTAACGTGATCCTAAATATGATAGATATGATTGAATTATTTATAAAATGAAACTACATGTATAAATTACTATGAAGATAATTTACAAAGTCAAGTACATCAAAGGTTATGCTCGAAAGTATTTCCAAATATATTTTAAGAACTATTTATGAGTTAGGAAGGTTTTAGAAGGAAAAAATTGATCATTTGGTATGAAATAATATTATATATAATGGATCATAAATAAATCTTTCTTTCTTATATGATGTGATTATCAGACATTGGATATAAATGATAATCATAGTTTAAAAAAAATTATTATGCTTGAAATTTTGAAGAGGTTTTTTTCATATGATTGTATGAATTACTAATAAGGTGATTATTAAAGGGGATAATTTAATTTTATATTATATTTTCTAATTGAGGATAACTATGATGTTCTAGATACAAATTATATTGATAAATATATAATTATAATTAGAATCCAACCACTATTTAATGAATTGACTATTTGGGGATTATAGTAATTATATTATTTTCATATATTTGTCATTATCACTATTACTTCATTTTATGTTGAGGGATTCATGGTCTAACCCTGAAGAATTTATATTTGGTTATTAATGTTCATTGTGATTTCATGTAATACTATTATCTGTTGAAAAATATTATAAATTATTTTTGAATCATTAAGATAGTGAAACCTAAAATAAGTTATTGTTCAGTTAAAAAGCATAATGGGGTGTAATACTGTTTAAATACATTATTGTACTTGCTAATATTATATGTTCATGTTAATTTAATTGTTCAACATAATATACATTGTTCTACTACTTCATCAAGGGTCAAGAATAATTTATTCTACCATAGAAAAAACTATTTACATCATTCAATTGCTTCATAGTTTTATATCTACATTTTAAAAAATCATAATTATTTTAAACTCTCATTAGTTATAACACTATTAATTTTTTTTAAAGATAAGGGGACAAGCCCCATAAATTTATTTATAAAAAAGGTCGAAGGGGATAAGTACATGGAAACAGTGTAAAGACATACATTATTGGAGACCCATATTTTTTCTTATCTTGTCACAAATTTTTTGCTCTTGGGCTCTCATTTCATTCCACATTTTAGTGATGAGACTTCCTCGACCTCTTCCTCCAGAGTAGTGGTCTGAAATCTCCTGAGCTCGCTGCAATAGAGTTTCAATGTCTTCATCAGAGCTGGGGGTTTGATCATCTCCCTTTTTCATCATTTACTCCTTTCTTTTCTTTTTCTTTTGGCTTCTTGTTCGTGCTTGTTGCCACTGGAAATCCTCTTCTTCATTTTTTTCATCTTCATTCCTTGCTGAAACAGGAACCTGCATCTTGGCAATCGGAGAATCAGAAGAAACTCCCCCCGAAGGAGGCATGATTCCATCCCCTTCTTAAGGAAATAAATCCCCTATAATAAGAGAAACAATATTTGTATTATAAGAAACAATAAAATATTTTAAGGGAGTATCAGTGGGATCAACATCCCTGAATTGTATAGTATGCATTTTTTCCATCGAAGTAACAATATTAGAAATCCTCAATGACCCTTCCCAAACTTGGAGCTCCGAGCATCCTTCAATCATAGACCACTTATCATCAGAGGCACAGTCAATCTTTGCCTTCATTTTATCATTAGTATCTTTGTTATCTTTAGGTGTGAAAGTCTGAGATGTAGCCAAAGTTACAATCTGTTTTTTTCTAGAATCAGACTCAGTTTGAAGACCCTGATGAGAGTACCCATGTGATCCCATATTAATGCTAACCACATCTGTGGCAACCCAGATTTCCAGAACCAACATAAATATGTTCAGGAGATTACAAATCCAAAACTGTTCAATCATCTTTCATATTCCCTTCCCTAGCATGCAGGGGTGAAGGGGGTTCTCCCTATTCCACAATCTCAACCCATGACTTCTTAGTTGGATTACTGGTCTTATTAAAATACAAAGAGTTTGTAGATTCAACTATTGGGACATCCTTATTGATAGAACTAGTAGGTAAATGGTTTTTATTCTGTTGGTCTAGAATAATATGGTTGGGCTTAATTCTTTCACCATTTCCACATGACTTAGAGTCATTCCCTCTAAGAGAGAATATGTTGCACATTATAGACTTCCTACATGAAGTGGCATCATGACCTAGAACCTTACAGGCTTGACAGAATTTAGAAACCCTCTCAAACTCAATTTTCAGCTCTAATTCCTCATCATCCATGGAGAGATAAACCCTATCAACAAGAGTTGAGAAGAGATCAATCTCAATAAGGCATCTAGAATAATGACTGAATCTAGCCATTTCGGTTTCTTTATCCATTCTAATAGTAACTCCAATGGAATGTGCAATATCATAAAGATTTATAGGATGGAATAAAATCCAGTTAAGACTAAAAATATTTATCCATACCTGAGCTGAGGTGTTACCTAATTCAAAAGGGTTGAAACTCTTGTCCCATTCCCGGATGTGGAAAGAACCTGACCTAAATGAAATTGAGCCGAAGCTCCAGGATCTGAGCTTGAGATCCGCAGAGGGGAAAATTATGTTGTAATAATCCTTTCCAAGAGAAACACATTTCCAATCTTCAAAACCCCAGACACCAACAAGTTTTTGCTGAAGGTAATCAATTTTCCAAGGAATACTTCCTTTAGGAAGAATCAATCTTCCAATAATAGAGTGTTTTCCCAATAGCATACGCTCTGCAACTGTAGTAGAATCTACCTTGACATGAGCCACAGATCCCCTTTTTCTAATGCTCGCAAACAAACTCTTGAACTGGGAAAAAGAACTACAAGCTTTACTGACCTCGGGTATATTTGAACCTGGTTTTCTAGGTACGACTCCAGACATTCTAGATGCGTGAGCGTGGGAGTAGACTCTCCCAGGGAGAAGAAAAGCGTCCGCCATCGCGTCGCTTCTTCCAAAACCCTAATCGTCAAGAGAGAACGAGCACCAGCTCGTAATTCCCCCCCCCCCCCCAAGTTATAACACTGTTAAATGATATTGAAATAGTTGTGATATGTCACCAAATGTAATTTTCATTGGTTTAACATGATCTTTCTAAAATAAAAATGTAAGAGATAATAAAAAATATTGGTTTCTTTTATAACTAATGTACAATGATTTTCCTCGTATAAAATAAAATAAATCTACATTTCTTAGTATATATTAATCATATTAGTTTTAGAGTGTAAATAATATTAATAGTATTGGTCATTTAGGAATTACTACAAATCTATTTCACTCTTTTATTTATTATTACTTATATCAATGTGTAAAAAGATAATAAATAATTATTAACATTTAAATTGTTTAATCCTATCATAGAAATAACATTTAATTTGTATGTTTAATCTAATTAGTTTATAAACTATAATTCACCCCAGCTAATTATCTAATACCTATACCTTTTTGGGTCCAAAATATTTTATTAGAGTATGCCATTATTTTTGAATGTATTTTTTTATTACATACTATTAAGAAAATATTGATTTATCTAATCTAATCTATAAATTTATATAAAAATACAAAGGGAAGTATCTATATTTGGTTTTCAAATACCATGATATGATTAATAATTCAAATCTAATAGCACCACCACATTCAAATGATAAAATCCTTTGTCCAAGAAATGGTTTAATGCATTCATTGTTTACAAATATTTGTAATGGAGAGTATAAAATAATTCATATACATAATAAAGTACCATATGAAGAAATTTATACAATGTTTGTAATGATGATGCTAAATATATTATACCTTATATTTTTATCTACTATATTTAACCTCTAATTATTATAAATAGTTGAACAAAAAAATTTTTATAAAAATTTGTTATTGTTATTTTGATGACATATAAAGTCACACATTGGGGAATTGAAAATTTATAGGGAAATATGCTTGGTTAATATGTCATAATATTTTAAGAGTGTTTAATGATTCTGAATTTATTTATAAAGAGATGTATAATAGGTTTACAAAGAGTGCCAACAACATGATCGCTCATGGTGAGACCATAACAAATGAAGTCTTGATTGGATGAATTCGTTGATAACTACATATGAAGTGGAATTCAATGAAAGTTTGGATTAAAAAACAATTGAAATTATATAATAAACTATTAATAACATAATTAAATCATATTAGGACATATAATTCAAGAATATTTCAAAAAAATTTATTTTAAGGGGAATTTGATTAATTTTAAATACTCCAAAGATGTATCTAACAATTACTCTAGAGATGCCATATGTTCATAAAGTAGTAATAATAATGATTATTTATGTCAATTCATGAGTACTATGTAAGTAAATATAATGAAAAATATTTTGTTAGGAAGAATGGAAATCAAAATAAAATGAATTATTTTAGAATTTCATTTATGTATATTTATACTAGTATTTATTTAAGATGTTTTGAATTCATAATGATTGTGATCACAAAGAATTACACTGTATGGATGAAAAATGAAATAAAATATAATAAAAAATTATAAAAAATTGTAGAAATAATTGGATGTAGTAGGAATCAATAAAAAAAATTATTTTTCAATTAAAAAAAATTTTAAAACGAGATGGGAAATAAAAATAGTTATTCTATGGATTACATGATTAAGGTTAGATGTTATTTTTTTATTTGGAATATTTTTATTATAATGAATATAGATTTTAATGTCATAATATTTAGTTGTTAAATTAAATTTAGGATATGTATCATGATTAAATTGAAGGGATTTACATATTTCAAATAATGTTCAATATGTAATTCATGCCTCCTATTATGTAAAATATTAATCTCTTTTTGTAAAATGAATATATCAATGATACTTCTTCTACAAATAACAATTATGGTGTGGTGATTTTCGATGTTATTTTTGGTATGATTTATAAGTTATAAAATATATTTAGGTAATGAAAAATATGATTTTAGGAACTATAGAAGAAATAAAATATTACATGGAATTATTAAAAAAGGATAAATACGATGATTTTGGACAGTGTATAATGTTTCAACAAATGATTTTATATGGTAAATATTTTAATATAATTTTGTGATTATTTAATGAGATTTTATAAATACGACTTGAGAAATTATGAAAATTTTCTATATTTTCTGCATTACCACTGTATTTGATAAAAATATATTTCAACATTATAGATGAATTTTAAATACACAGTATATAAAAATATATACCGGAAAATATATATTATGTGTATTTTGAGACTAGATACATTTTTTTATAATCTCATGACAGGTAACCAATATGTCTTATAACGAACTCAACATTTAGTACTCTTCAGGAACATAAAATACAGAAAACATTTTTTATAGCATGTGGAAAAAAGACAAAATAAAGGGTTAGATCATATATTTATTATAGGTAAAAATGAGACATATCAAGATATGATCATACAAAATAATAAGATAAGAATAAGATCATGATATATTTCCATAAGAAAAACATATTTTACTATATCATACAATATTATTAACACTTGTTATGTGATAAAAAAAAGAAATTCAAAAGAAATAAATCATAAGTATGATAATTCCTCATAATTCAAAAATTAAACCTAAAATCATTTAAAATATTTGTCTGTAAATATCATTATTATATAAATCATATATTTTTTTAAGGAAAACTACCACGACCTTTGTTTCAAACATCGACAGTGGTTTACTATAGTGGATCAAGTACATCAAAATGTTTCCAAGAATATATATTAAACACTGGCTTATTCCCCATAACTAAATAATGAGATATGATACTTTACCCAACGAATTAGAGGGAGAAACATGTCTCACCCATATTGATTTTAATGTAACCATTTTCCTGGTGATAATTATTCTAACATCCAAGACAAAACAATAACCATATTACATGGTTTTAATATAACCACCATCAAATAATAAAAACCAAAAATAATTATTCCACAATATTTTAAAACATTAATCAACTAAAAACCGATGAAAATATATAGATTTAATAAACATTATATCATAGAAAACCCCATTGAATATAAATATATTTAATGAAAAATTCACCATTTAACCAATGTATAACCCAGGAAAAGATAACATGTTTCATAAACAAAATATCATAATAATAATAATCCATCAAAAAAATTATTAATTTTGATATCTATGGATCATATCCCCAGTAAATCTGAAGTATCATTAAAGGATTTCATCTTAGAAGTAAAAAATTTTTCTAATATCACAAGGAATAATTATTCAAGAATATATCCATTCAGATTAGAAATCACATATATTTTTTAAAATGTATTCCCCAATAAATGAAAAAAAATTAACATCAAATAATCATTTTTATAATAACATGAGTCTTAAAACATTTTATGTTTCATGTTGGTGGGATACCACACACATTCTATATAATATATAAAACCCATTTCATTCAATATTACTGTATGAAAAGTCAAAATGTACCTCATTTAAAAAATAACAAAATATCCCTTTAATTAAATTTTAAAAAAATTGAATCGTGGTTAATAATTAATATTATCCAATTTAATATAATTTTAATAATGTAAAAATTTGTTTTAAAAAATATGGATACAGAAGTTAAATACTATCCATTGGAGACTTTCTCATTAATAATTTTGAATAATTTAGGGATTTTGAAATTAACCCTTACCACATTTGTATCACTTGAAACATAATCTCAATGAACGAAATAACATAATATTGATATTTATGTATAATAATTATTATTTTAATATTAATAAAATAAATTCCTTTTAATTATATAGACGTCAAAAAATAAACAAATTAGTATATAAGTTATAGGTATCATTGATATTAACATATAACATTAGATGATTTTTAGCAAAATTATACTTCACAGTACAAGTTAAGGATCATGAAGTCTAGCCCCTTTCAAGACTAGGAACATAATATATAAAACATTGGAAAAAATCATCTTTATTTAATATCCATAAAAAGATCCTAACTTCTATTTAGCCCTTATATATTCCTAATTTACCCTAGGGAACATATGAACTAAGGGATGAGCTAAAAAGTATAGTATGTGAATTACATAATTATAATGCTTATGTATGTATGTTAGGAGGAATGAAAAAATGAGAAAAAAAATCATTGTACATATAGTGTCATAAAAAATAAAAAATCCATAATATCAACATGGAATAAAAGAAATTTTAAAAAAACATAAAATAAGTCTTTATTATGAGTCAATGCTCATCTCCAATCCCATTTCCAATAGTATTATGGGTCAAGGATAACCACCAATCTTGTTTCCCATAGTAAAATTGGGAAAGGATAATAACCAAAACCATTTCACATATCATCTCATTAGACTTAACATTGACCAATTAATTTTAGCACAATCTAGGTTCACCCATATTACATTTCATCAATATGTTTTCCACATAAATAATCATACATAAATCATCTTACATAAATATGAGTTTTTCCCCTGGAATTAATTGGTTACCACAATCATTACATAAGGAATAACCAATGGGAATATCACGACAGTTTCCCTGAATGAAATAATACATAAATTTTATAAGGTAAAATTGTCATATATAATGTCAAGTGACGTTTAATAAAAGTGACAACATGCATGAAATTTATTTGAAAATTTTTTTTAAAAAAAATTAAAATTGTGCGGTTTTAATGGAAATATTATTGTGATTTTAAAATAGAAAAGATGAAAATAGTTTATATAAAACCATAATTGAACCAAGAATGTTTTCATAATAAAAAGACTCATTTTATAAAGACAATTATGGATAAAAAGAGGATAATGTGGGCACGAAATAGGGTAAACATTTGGGGATGATCCCTTAAAACAAGATTGCTTAATGGGAAGTATCGAGGTGGGAAATCACATAAAAGCATGTATATCCCAGAAAGATAATGAGGGATGGATCAATAAACATTATTTTGAGGTATTTAAATAATATTTATATGTGTTATATAATATTAAAATAAAACTTTATTTGGGTAAAATGAATGATAGAACATCCCGAAGGAATAATGGTGGTTCACATATAAATCTTTACAAACCAACGATATGTTATCTAGTATATTTTAGAGGGATTAATGAGAGAGAAAGGTATTTCTATAATTTTATACATAATAAGAAATGTATGGGGGAGGTGAGTAATCATACCCCTTAACTATCAATTACTAACAAAAGAGCCTTAATATAGGGAATAGTCTTGAATAAATGTAAAATGGAGAAGATCACTTACATTAAGCCTGGTCGTTATCTCCCCTTGTTATTAACAACCTGAATAAAAAAAAATTCTATTAATAAATAATATAAAATCCTATTATATATGTAATTGATTTATTATAACCTTTTTAGTTTATTCAAGATCTTTTTTATGGGTTATAAGTTTCAATTTCATTATTCGGGTCTGTTTTCTTGGCTGGTTTTTTGAATGATCGGTTTTTGTTTGGATAGACACATATAGTAAAATTGGTTGACCCAAATTGGAGATTTATGATATTAGTGAACATACCAGATATTACATGGTAATAATAATTGATTTGGTTATTTGGGGGTGAAAAGGAATTATAATATAACACTTTAGTGACAACCATTTTGGTTACTCGGTTGGTTTTTATTACAAAGAACATGGTATTCATTATAAATTAATACAATTTATACAAAAGCATTGCTAAAACATAAATAGGATATATTACATATATAATAATCTTGTTCAACCATAACAAAAAATGGTTTAATGACTATAATTATAGATGATAATAGAAATTGATTAATTATTCTCCTTGAATGTGCTAAATTAACATATCTCAAACGTTGTTTTTATTTCATTAAAATAATCGATGGGTAAAGAAGAAATGTTATTGAAATATCCTATTAGTATAATATCATTCCACTATATGTATGTTACTGGAGTTATTATACCATTTGGGTGATGGGAGGGGAGGATGGAATCAAGAAAATAATAGAACATTAAAGATATAAAATAATTTGAAAAAGGAATTTACCTCTTGAGATTAACTCTGTTGAGAGCCTCTTAAGAGGAGATGATTTGGTATTGTGAAAATAATAAGGGATTTTTTTTGTGGGAATGGAGATTAGGAGGTTTTTTGGGTAGAATATTGGAAAGGTGCAAGGCTTGAGAGGAGTGAAGAGAATGTGTAAGGGTGGATGATATTTATAGTAGGGTATAGGAGGGTTTTCATAATATTATAATGATTAGTTTATTATTTATCAATTTGATAAGAAATATTGAGTATTAAATAACCTTTAAAAGTAATATATTACGGTGATTTGGAATCAATAGTCATTTACATCATCAACGACTCAAGCATGATGCATAATTTTTTGTTTTATTGTTTATTTAGATTTATTAGATGTTACTATTCATAAAAAAATCATGTATTTTATAAAAATGAAAACAATTCACCCTAACCATTTTTTGATGTGTAGAATCAAAAAATGAAAACCATTTTTCCAAAATAAATTTAAAAATATGGTTAATTTATTATATAATTAAAATGATAATTTACATGAAAAATACTGATTTTAAAACGTTAAATTTTTTATTCCAAGATATAGGTATATCACACTTTGACCTGAATATTATTTATATACTATAATAGGTAAGTTTACTATTCATTATTTAATATAACTATTCAATAGGGAATGTGAATATTCATATGTGTATGTTACTAGTCACCAAAAATTATGTTTTTCTTACGGGACTCCAAAAAAATTACTGATTGCAACCGTGTATGTCATATTTTCAAAATTTAAAAAATATAAGATGAAAAAATATGTTTAAAGGTTTAGTAAAACATAGAAATTTATTATGTTGTGTTATAATTCTATTATATAAATTATTTATAAGAAATTAATTCCAATTTATAAATCATTGCGTTATAACATTCTCCCCCCTTATGAAATTTTTCCCTCGAAATTTCCTTTTTCATTCTAGGCCCACAAGAGGTGCATGTACTTTTCTATAATTTCCTCTTCCAGTTACCATGTTTTCTCTTCATGCTTATTTTTTTTACATAGCACCATGACCATGTAAGTACTCTTGTTATGTACAACATTATCTATATTATCCAGGATCTTCACTGGATGCTCCTCACAAGAAAGATCATCTACTACTAGTACCACTTCTGAAGAGAGTACATGTGAAGGGTAAGGTTTGTACTTACGTAAAAGGGACACATGAAATACATCATATACATTATCCATGGTAAGTGGAAGTGCAAGACAATAAGCCACTAACCTGAACATATCAAGAATCACAAAGGGGTCGATGTACTTGGGACTAAACTTCCCTTTCCGTCCATTTTTCATGACCTTCTTCAATATAGATATGTGTAGAAATACCACATATCTAACATTGAACTCACCGTATCATCGATGATTGTTAGCATAAATCTTATTTTGACTTTGGGATGTATAATTCATTTCACCTTTTCCACCATTTCTTCATCCATTTCTGGTCTTACTAGCTTACACCCAACAAAATCATCCCAACATGATAGTGTTCTGATCCTTTTCCAATAATGGGCTTTATATGGTTCCATTTGGAGGCTCGAGTGGAAACTATTATTGTATGCTAATTAAACAAGTGGAAGATGTTTTCCCGTACTCATTTAAATTCCGTAGAACATTATATCAACACATATTATAGTTTCGGAATAGACTACACAAATTGACAATTCATTTTAAGATGATAGGCTATAATGAAGTTCAATTCAGTGCTTATATCATACTGGATACATTTCAAGAACATCGAGTTAAATCTCATTGCAAGATTGAATACAATTGAAAATTGTACTCCATGAAGAATAAACAGCTCTTTTTTATTTATCTATTCAATTTGATCCAATGAGAAGTCCTCTCGAATCACGATAATGTGAGTTGTCTTTGTTAGACGATCCATAATAACCCATCTAATTTTTTTCTCTTGATGTAATTGGATGGCCAGTGAGAAAGTCCATGGTAATGTTCTCTCGCTTCTATGTTGGTATGGGTAGTATTTGGACGATCCCCTTAGATTTTCTCCTCTCAGTCTTTTCTTGTTGACATACAATGATCTTTGATGCACACTCAGCAATCACCTTCTTCATATTTTCCAACAAACAAGTTTTATCAGAGATCTCAATATATCTTTGTACTCCCATGGTGAATAGAGAAGGTTGATCTATGGACGTCATTCAAAAGAACCTTCTTTATCTATGGATCAGATGGTTCACATAATCATGACCTAAATATTAGTACACTTTCCTCAATAATCATGAACTCGGAGGATTTTCAACTTCTTATATCTTCATCCCTTTTTCAAAAGTTCCACATCTTTTCTTTGAGAATCCTTTATTTTCTCGATACAGGATAGTTGAGATATAATTTTAGAAAGGATTGATTATGTTACTCCATTAATGATTCCCATGTCCATCGTCTGCAAATCTGTGAATAAAATATACTTTTAAATTATCATAATTGATAAAGATACAGAATTATTTCTACTTAGTGCATATTCCCCCTTATTACCTTTATTGAGATGGTAGTGGGTTGGGATGTCATAATCATTGATGAGTTCTATCCATCATTACTAGCCCATATTAATCTATTTTTTCGTGTGAATACATATTTGAGACTCTTGTGGATTGTATATATCTGACACATTTCGTCAGATAGATAATGTTTCTAGATTTTCCATGAAAAGATCACATCCAACAACTCTAGATCGGGTGTGGGATTCTTTTTCTCTTGGATTTTTAGATGCCATGAGGTGTAATCTATCACTTTATAACTTTTCTTCAGCACAAAGCCTAATCCCTTATTTGAATTAACACTATCCACCACAATGTGTTCTCTACTTGAAGGGAGTTTGGGTATTGGCATAGTGATAAGACTCTTTTTCAACTCCTTAAAACAATCTTCACATTTCTGAGTATGAAAAAAAATTACTCCCTTCTAGTTCTAGTTGGCCATTGGGTTTTACAATCGTGAAATGTTCTTCACAAATCTTCAATAATACTCAGCTAGACCCAGAAAGCTACAGATCTCTGCAACAGAAGTTGTGCAGGGCCACTCTTCAATTGCCTTTTTCTTGGAAGGGTCTACAGATATCTCTTTACTAGTGATAACATTCCCCAAGAATAAAACATCCTCCATCCATAACACACATTTTTTAATTTTTGTTTCATATATCTTATCCTTTTTCAAATTCTTTAACACGTTATTCAAATTCTCCTCATGTTCACCCATGCTTTTGGTGTATATCAAAATACCACCAACAAAGACTACCTCAAATTTTCCAAGGTAATCTCTAAAGACTCTATTCAATATAAACATGAAAATTTCTAGAGTATTAGTTAATAATATTTGAATTACTATGAACTCATAGTGTCCATACCTCATTTTAAATGTAGTGTTGGTATTATCATCCATACTCACCTTTAATTGGAGATATCCCAACCAAAGACTACCATAGAGAAATAACAAGCCCTATGAAGCTGATCGAACAAGTCATCTATTACTGGTGGTGGAAACTTTTTCATTATCATGATTTTATTGAGATCACGATAATTAATTAAGAGGGCCATTGATCCATTATTCTTCTTGATGGAGAGGATTGGTGTACCCCTTGGGGAGGCACTCTTGCGTATAAAACCCTTCTCCAGGTTATTCTATAACTTCCTCTTCAACACTTCCAACTCTAAAGTGGCCATTCTATATGGGATCATTGTTATTGTCAGAGATTGAGGAATAAGATCAATTGATAACCCAAATTCTCATTTATGATTAAGACTAGACAACTTTTTTAGGATTAAATTTCTGTAATCCCTCCAGATGGACATGTTTTCAAGAATGATTCTCTCTATTATCTCAATCAATTGAGTTAGATATGATTTCTCATAAGGTAACAATATCCAAACTTGAAACTATGAATCTAAAAAATATTCATCTTTTTCCTACACTTGTAGAGAATCAGAGGATGATTCAATATGTGAGGAGTGATCTACCTTTCACAATAGTTGATGTTTTCCTTGTATAAAGATAGAAAATACGTGCCCAATATTGTGACCAAATCCCGTAAAAGATGTATGACGAGATATTATGGTAACTTTAGTCCAATTACGTTAATCAGAGAGGATTTATAAATAGTTTCTGAAATAATTTCCCCAATCTCTATTCCCACAGATAACATTTCTTCTATATTTTCAAGTGGTGTTTTAATAGTTTTAATAAATAACCAAGATATGAAAGATTTCATAGAACAGAATAAATAATTATAATTTTGATTATTTAATGAATAACTATTGTACCTATACCCACATCATTGTATGGATCCACCTTTGTAGTAGTGACTACATTAACCCTTCATTGATTCAATGGAGGTTGTAGTTGATTTCATTCTACAACCCTTGGAATTGGGAAATAGTTTGAATAATGACTATGCTCCTTCTAGTTGTATCACTACACCACTGTCTAAGAGTCGATCTGAACCTTCCTTTATTCATCAAACTTATTGGGATTTTCCATATCCCTCTGGAATTTTTTAGCCTGCTGACAAAAAAACCACATTTTAAGCTATTCATGGTTACCTTTAAATAGTTCACCTGATGCTTCTTCCCAAAACTTTTACAAGTGGGATATTCCTCCTTATTTCTATAATGTTTTTTTGTCGAACTACCAATGTGGTTCTCCATTTTTATTTTCTGGTCACAAATCCCACAAGACAACTTGAAGTCTCCAATATTATTTTCAACATTGAGGGAAAAATATACAATCTCCTCATTACTATCGAAGTCTTGGATCAACATCAACTTTTGTATAATCGAATTTAGACTATGAATGAAGAAATACAGCATGAATTTGGTGGTCATGATAATTCCATAGGCATTCCATGGATGCCTAGTGAAGATTGATTTATACACCCTGATGGACCCATCTTCTTTCTAATTGTGACATAGGAACTCTCATTCCATCTTAAGATGGAGGGTTCAAGGAAAAAATATATAGAAAAACATATTCTTCATGTTCTCATAATCCATAGAATCAATTTCCACTTATGGATTTGTATTATTGATATGTGTCCACCACTAATCAGCATCCCCATCAAAATGATAAACCACCTGTGCACCTTTCTCTTCTTCCGAGAACATAAGTACAATGAATATCATTTTAGTGGGGTTAATCTATGGTTTTGTGGGTTGGGGATTAGAAGAACCTCTAAACAAGGGAGGAATTTGTTGCATAAGGTATTATATGACTAAATTTTCTTTCCTTGAAGGAGGAGGGAGTTCCACAAGATTCAATTTATTATTCACAACTTGAGCTGCTGATCAACTACAGTCATGATTGTTTGAGAACCCACTCCAGTCATATCAGTCATATAATTAAGGATATATTCACATTTTCTATCACATTGTTTGTTGGAATGTGTTATTATATTTTCCTCTAATTAATAAGACATATAATTCGCAATTATATGGCTTCAATACTTAGTTATTAACCACAAAATGTAAAATTTTGATCATAAATGTATAAACCTGCAAAAGAGATGTTTATCCTAAATTATAATTCCTTAAGATTATATCTAGGTTATCCTCAATCTATTTCATATCTTATATTACTATGTTATTTTTTATTTCACTAATAATGGTTTATACTATGATCATGAATTTACCAAAGCATATCCCTTTGGAATATTAATACCAAGAGTGAAGCAAGGCCCATTATCATATACAAGGATACCCCTATTTAAGCCCAAAAATCCATATCTGAGTTTTTAATCCGAGGTACATCTATTTCAGAGCCACCTCTACATGTTTTCATCTATAAAAAGATTTATTTTCTTGATAAATCACTTACTATATACATACCAAAACATAGAGGTGTTTTCATATAATTCATCACATCCTTGAGGTTCTTATTAAGTGATCTATATCTAATCTCTATAAATAAATAAAAAATCCTATAATAGAAACTATAGATACCCTAGAAATTTACATATGACATTATATTATTTTAACTATAATTATACATTAGAGTACAATCCAAGCATCGTGATGTTTAACATCTTTGAAGAGAAGGTATATAAAACATAAAACATGGGGGAAACACTTCATTATTTAATATACATTATGAGATCCTAACATTCTTTGAGACCTTACATCTATATAGGGTGCTCGAGGGAACATATGAACAAAGGGATGAGTTAAAAATCCTAGTAAGAGAATGACATAAGAATAAAGATTAAAAACATGAGTTTGGATGCTTGATAAAATGATATAAAATCATTTTACATATGGAATAATAAAAAATAAACAAGGGATCATATAAACAAGGAATCATTTAAATGTGTAAGAAACATAAAACATGTATTTAGTACGAGTCATGGATATTTTCCACTAATGTTTCCCGTAGTAGTAATGGTCAAGGCTGACCACGAATCTTATTTCCCATAGTAACAGAAGCCAATGCGAATGACTAAGTCTGTTGCACATAGAATCTAATGAGACGTAACATTTCCCTAATGCATTAGACAAATATCTGGGAACAACCATCTTACATTCCATGAATATGTTGGCCTCATATATATTCATTCATAATTCATGTTACTAAAATGGGATTTCAAGCCTTGTATTCAGGCCACTTGGCCTTGGGCCTTCGGGATATGTAATGGGTCTCCCTCTACCCAGTCTAAAGAGGTCTTTGCTTTCAAATAATAAATTGAGGCCTCGGCCACAAACATTAAAAAAACATAATTGTTACCCATGGAATGAATTTGGTGCCATAATCATGAAATAATCGCTATCCAATAGGTGTATCATGAATTTGTCTATAAAAGAAAGGAATACATGATCGTTCATAATGTAAAATAATCATATATCATCGAATGATATCTCAAATAGAAGTGACAAAATTTTGGAAATGAATTTGAGAAATTTTTGCATTAAAACATTTTTGTGCGGTTTAAAGGAAAATACTATGGAGATTTTAAAATAGAAAATAGGAAAATTGATTATATAAAACATAATTGAACCAATAATTTTTTCATAATAAATTATTAATTTTATAAAGAAGTTTATATCTTAAAAAGGATATAGTGAACCTGAAATTGGGTAAAAAATTGGGATCATCCCTTAAAATAAGATTTCTTATCGGAAAGTATCGAGGGGTGAAATCACTTAAAATCATGTATATCCCAGAAAGATAACATGGTATGGATTTTTAAACATGAGTTTTAATCATATAAACATTTTTTATTATTTTTAAACCAATGTAAAAGAAAACATCATTTGTGTAAAAAGAAAGATAGACAAACCCGGAGGAATAAAAGTGGGCTGGGTAAAATTCTTTACGGATTATCGGTATGGTATTGAGAATACTGAATAGGGATTAATAATATAGAATGGGGTTTCTCATCATTTATAAATCATGAGGAATATATAAGGGAGTTTTGTAATCATACCTAATCACTAGGAATTAAACAAAAAATGGAAAAACAAAGAGGGAAATCTGGAATAAAATTGAAATTGAGAGGATCCCTTACCTTATGTCAACTGGTTAACTCCACTTGTTATTAATTTACTAAATAAAAAAATAGGTTTATTAATTAATAATTACAGAACATATTCTATATATAATTTATTTGGTATAATTTTTTTAGTTCATTCAAGACCTTTTTGATTGGTTATATGGTTCAATTTCATTATTTGGGTTTGTTTTGTTTCTTGATTTTTTAATGATTGTTTAATGTTTGGATAAACATGTATAATGTTAGTGGATATCCATAATTTATGTTTTATGTTATTAGTTATCATACAAGATATTTCATGGTTATAAAATTTTCATTTGGTTATTGGGGCTGAAGATGAATTATTATATAAAACCTTAGAGAAAACTATTTTTGTTAATCGTTTCATTTTCATTACAACGAACATGTTTTTCTTAATAAATTAATACAATTTGTACAAAAAGATTACAAAACCATAACATGGATATATTAAATATATAATAATATGGTTCAACAATAATGAAAATTGATTCATGACCAAAATTAAATATTATAATAGAAATTGATAAATATTTGTCCTCGAATGTTCAAAATTAGCACATCTCATATGGTGTTTTCATTTCATTCCAATGAAGGATGGGGAAATGAGAGAAGGTAATGACTTATACAATTATAATAATAAAATTCCAGTATAGGTATTTTACTAGAGTTATCATACCATTTGGGTGAATGTAGGTTAGGAAGGAAATAAGAAATGAAAAGAACATAAAAGAAATAAATAAACTTGAAAACGGAATTTACCTCTTGTGATTAAATAATTGAGAGCCACTTAAAAGGAGAGGATTTGGTATTTTAAAGAATCTAGGAGATTTTGGATGTCAGTAAGGATATTGGGAGGGGATTTGGGAATAATATTGGAATGTCATAAGTCTTTAGAGGAGTGAAGAGAAGAAGTAAGAATGGGTGGTATTTATAGTGGAGGAGGGAAGGGTTTTCATAATATTATAATAATTATATTATTATGTTTTAATAAATCAAGAAATAATCAGTATTATATTACCTAGAATAATTATAAATGATTTTGAGTTCAAAAAAATGGTCATTTACATCATAGATGACTCAACCATTATGCATAAATTCATGTTTTAATATTTATTGTGTCTTATCGGATTTTACAATTCATAAAAAAATTCAACAATTTCTGAAAATACAAAAAATTCATTCTAACCATTTTTCGATGTTTAGAATACAAAAATGAAATCCATTTATTAAAAAATAATTTTCTAAATATGATTAATTTAATATTTAATTTAAATGATTATTTACATGGAAAATATAGCTTTTAAAAGATTTTGTTTCTTATTCCCAGATATCGGTATATCATACATTTACAAGAATATTATTTATATACTACCAGTTGTAAGGTTACAATTTTTAGGGTATATGACTATTCATAATGGCATTTTACTATTCATACACGTAGGTTACTAATCACCTAAAAATTGTGATTTTTGTTTTGGGCTTTAAAAAACTTACTGATCGCAACCATGTGTATCAGATTTTTAAAATTTAAAACACATGTGTTACAAACATATGCTTAAAGGTAAAATAGAATATAGTAATTCATTATGTTTTGTTGTAATATGTTTATATTAAATATTAATAAGAATTGAATTTCCATTTATAAAACATTGGGTCATTACATTAGTCATGTGTCTGGTAGAAATAATAGTGAGATTAAAATCACATACCATAGGCTTGACATCCAATGAATGTTATCAACCTCTGATATAATAAATATAAAATTATTATAAATATATACTAAAATATTTAACATGATTATTATATCATATAGAGTGAATATATATATATATTTATATATAATGATACATAGAAAAAAATAAATTGCACCATTCTTTTAAACGGTAGGCCATATGTATGCATGAATTCCATATTGGTTTTTGAAGGATGGAACAGTGGATAAGAAGAAAAAAAATTCGAATATATTGTATAATTATTAAATAAAATATATCATATATATTCATCATATCCATCATCCTCTCCTTCTATTTAAAATATAAATGAAAAATAAATCACATCGCATTGATGAGGAGATTGTCCACACGTACACACATGTGACATTATGATTTTTAAAGATTTTGGATGGTGAAAATTTTATATAAGGTATTATAATTTTACAAGAATAGTTAGGTTGAAAATATCATATATAATTATTAAACTCTTTATATAAATTATCAATGAAATATGGTGAGGGATATTGAAATGAATCACTATGTGGAGATAGTAATCCAAAATTAGACAAGTGTGATACTTTCATATCACCATTGACGAATCGAGGATGGATAATAGTGGTTTAAAAATAAAAATTGGATTTAAAAACACTTATGAAACATATGTTATTATTTTATTAATAATAAAAAATATTTGTTGATGGATAAATGATAATTTAGATGAAAGTGATCAAGTAAAGCGATTAACTATTCTTTGAGATTAACTGAGCTAGATCGCCCAATAAGTGACATAGGGAGGGACTTTTGAGAATTATAAAACAAAAATAATTTCAAAAAATAATTATTAAAAATAATTTTATATGTTATGGTTAATATAGGAGGCTCAATGTGGTTTAATAAACTAAGGGAAGATGTGTCCTTTTATAGTTCATCTGAGTGTCCCTTTTTAATTTTCTCAAAATATTAATTTATTATAAATTCAATATAAACATGAAGAGCACAAACCAACCCGTAAAATTTATATTTACTAAAATTTTTAGACAATAAATTAATTTTTTTTTTATTTTATGACTTTTATTATTTTTAAACCGTATGATGAAATATTATTTTTAGAAAATATCTATTTTTTTCAATTTTAAAACCATTAATAATTTTTTCATTAAGAACATCATGAATATAATATATATAAAAACACTATATTTTAATGTAGCTCGAAATTAATGTTATTATTTTTAAAAATTTTGTATCACACTAATTCTCTAAAATTATATTAATTTCAATATTTTTAATAGCATTTTTTTATTTTTTTCTTTAATTGTGTAAATACTATTTTAGAATTGAATACATTTATATTTTATTTATTTAATTGAAAATGTTATAAATAAAGTAAAATTATGAACATAATATCATTAGGATAAATATTGAAATTGTTATTTATTCATGACTAATATTTTATCTTATGTGAATAGATAATTTATATTTAAATCTAAGGGAGTGACATTTTGTCACTTTCGTTGGATTACATAATATATAAGTCTTTTTCCTTGGAAATTATCTATTAAACAACTAAAAATTATATACAATTTTACAAAATTTATATTAAATTTATCTAATAAGAATTTTGATCAATAAATACGGGCTTATCAATTAGTTTTAACATAGACATTCTAAATTTACCATTTTCCAATGTGATATTTTTTTACAATATTTTCTATTCATTTTTGTAGATATATTAGATTATTTTTAATAAATGTGATCATTTGGATTATAATTTTTTTATAAAATATTATTTATTCAATATCTATAATTGGAAGAAATTTCTATAAATATTAATTCATAAAACACAATGAAAACGGTTTTTATAAAAATTGCCTTATAAGGGAAAAACATTTTGATAAAAAAATCTAAAATGATTATTCAAATAATGTTAATAAGATTATATATAATTAAATATTAATTATGTTACATTGATAACGATTTAAAATCATAATTATATAATATATAAAAAATAACACTTTCATAAAAATTATTCATTTTCATTACTAACTTAAAAAAAATATTTTCATAAAAATATAAAAAATAAACCTATGAAAATTTTGATATTTTGAATTAAAAAATTTAGTTGATTTTATAAAATATATTTTCTAAAATTTTGATAAAACTATTATATAATTTTCTCAACAATGTAATGAAAATTATTTTCTAAAGAAAACATAATTTTTAATGATAAAATAACATTACTAAAAATTGAGGGATTTGTTTCTATGTAATTATTTTTAGTGTGGAATTTTTATATATTCATAAAATATTTAATAATTTTCAAATACATAAATTTAAAAATATAGTGATGAAATTAAATATTAATATTTTAAATACTATATCCTGGTTCTCTAAAAATAATTTTTACGTGCTCCAGAAGCTATCCATAATGATTAATATATATGAAAATCAATATTCATAAAATCTCACAATATTATATTATTATTTAAATATTTATCTATTTTAATGGATATTTTTTCCTGAAAATCAATTTTTCCCTAAATAAATATAATTATGGAAGCCCGTATCATATCAAGGGATAATAAAATTTCATCCTGAAATGGAAAAAAAGAAGTATGAATCACATTTGAAATTACACATATTATATTTAAAAAAATATGAATAAGAATATGATGTAATGATATGGACATTGATGAAACAATTCATTGATCATTGATCAAATGAATGTTAATGGTCATGAGAAATATAATAGTCAAAAAACCATACACTAAATATGTTGAAAATGTCATCAATTCATTGAAATTGATGGTTATATGACCAATCTTTTTTTGAGTATAAGATATTTTTCCAAAGTTTGAGGATTGATTTTACCCTATACACTTTGAAGAATAAGTAAATATACTTACAATTTAATTGTAATTAATTTTTTTTATTGAATTTACATTAAAACAACAACTTTTTCTAAAAAAATATTGATATTTTAGTTGATTTTTTCATGCAACCATCACTAAGATCAACTTATAACAGTTCACATAATACAGGATTGGACAAAATAATTCTCCAGTTATCTTTAGATATTAACCAAAACCATAATGGTTAGAATAATCTATACCAAATGATATATACTTAAATTTTTAAAACAATAACAATAAACGTCGAGAGTTATCTTTAACAAATAGATAAGTAGTAAATCATAATATTCCTCAAAATATATCTGACCGATCTCAATACAAAAATATATGATGTAATTTCAATAAAATAAGCTTACCCATAATTTCCAAAGTATATCTTAATTTCACACAGTTAATATATGATAACATTGGTCATATATTCTATAGAAAAACTATAATGACATAAATTACCATAAATCTTTAACAAAAACATGAATTCTTAAAAAAATTAACACTATCATATTTACTCAAATAAAACACCAAAATATTGAATATTTTATTCGAATAAACATTTAAATTATCATTTTCAAGGATTATTAAATTAGAATGTAATCAAATAAACAACAAATTTCAGGGTTACCAATAGTTTCCCATCAAATTATATTGTCTCATTATCCCAAGAGAACATTATTATATCCACATTGTGCACAAATTATGTTTTATCATTCTCTCAATCAGGTGATTTTTACATGATCATCATTCCACTAAATATATTTTAAAGTTATAGGTACCAATCACTTTATAATTTTTGATAATTAAATAAAAAAAACTAAGGATCAATTGATTGATTTGATTTTATTATTATAATCATGAATACTATTCATTAAATGATTTTAAAATACAATTGTAAAATCCAAATATAGAAGAATTTGAAGAATTATACTTCATTCTTATGTGATTGACCAATCATCATCTTATTCCATATCTATCCTTCCAATCATATGTCATTCGAAGTATTCTTATCATCTATGGAAAAATTCATTAATCATATAATTGTGATTATATTTCTTATCATTCCCCTAGAACATATAATATAATAATTACAGTAATTTCTACATTTAAAAAAATTAATCATAAATTATACATAATTGAATCCATTATTAGAATACACTATGTTAAACTATCCATATATCACTCTTTTCCACACCCAAAATATCTTCATGTTCTATTGAGGATATATTATCCATATATCTCTCTAAAGTTAATAAATTATAAATATTGAACATTATTTCCTCTATGTATATCATGAAACTCCAGTTTACTTTTATTAGATGCATCATTAATGAAAACTATGTTGATATTACTGATCATATTAATATATTCCTCATTAAGAATGATAATAAGGATTCTCCTTCAAGATCCTATTTCATTTTATTAATCCAAATAAAAATAGTTCCATTGATAATAAAATTCATTATTAACATAAATCCAATATGTTCTATGAATTGTTTGACCATATACATAATGTGAAAAACCATAATCATAGTGGGAAATCATGTAAACCTTTATTTTATTTCTAAATTTCATAACTATCAATTTAATCTTGGAAACCGTATTTTTAATAAATTTCAACCATGATTATCGTCATTCAAATATTTCATAATGGTTCATAATAGAAATATAGACTATCAGAATGAATATCCAAAAAGAGTTTCAATATTGGTGTCAAATGAGGCCTTTTGTTTTTTAAAAGGAGATGATTGAGTCTTTATAAATGAGCCAATTTTAGGGTTAATACCCCTATGTAAAATTATTCTATAGCTAAATATAATTGTATTATCCCTAAAGGTATGTTATTTCTAAAAAAATCATATACTCTATTATTTTCCAAAACATTAGGACGTCATCCAATATATTTTTGTACTTATAGGGGTTTCACTAATGTTTTCTAACCCTACATTTCAATGGTTGAATAAACATTTATCTGATTACAAATATAGTGATCCATGAATTTCATATATATATATATAACATCTTAATTGATTAATATTTTGTACTATAAATAATAATATTATGTATGGAATATATAATTATAGTTTCTTTGGAGACGAGACAAAAAATCTTCTTATTTCATGAAACATCTTCAACATATGTCAAAAATATCTCATAATTTAGTAATATTCATTGAAATATCAAAATAAAATCATTACTAATAATATTTGGAAGTGAAAATAATAAACTATGAGATTATATGCTTAGTAAGCGTTATAATGACACATATCATTAAATGATTATAATCAAGAATAACATAAGTATTAGGCTATGAGATCATATAAATAATTTTAAAAGGTTATACACAATATGACATATATCATAATATTGTGTTATAATATACTATTTTATAGTTTAAAATGATATGAATGATGAGCACAAGAGCACATCATAAGTAAATCATTAACCATATATTCTTGTCATTAATGTGTGTGGGACCATCATATATATAGAAACTGTTTCAAAAGTCATGTTTAATTATAAATAATATTAGTTCAGAAATAGTCACCTATTTCCTATGGGGGATTAAGATTATTTTCTTGATTACTATAATATATCATGAAATTCATATAATTACTATATTCTATTAAACATATTATTACACTCTAAAAGCCTAATTGGAAATTAAATACCTACTGAGGATCATAAATTATTGTCTATTTAGATGATTAGGAACATGATTAGAGTGAATTAAACCAAAATAAAAACATATTTTATTTAATATCTATAATTATCACTTAACAACCCTATAAATTCTATATCAACATAATATAACATATGTAATTACAAGAACAAAGGGACGATCTAAAAATCCCATTATATGAATAAGAATATAAGTGAAGCATACACATGGGTTATAAAAAATAACACGATTACATAAAAAGTAATTTAACATTAATAAACATAACTATTCATAACATATAGAACACGGTTTCATGTAATCCTTGAATCATAGGAATCAAACAACAACAAACAACATGGCATATGTATTAGTCAATGCGAACATTCTAGATCATTTCACATGGGGGATGAAGTCACATTGAAGAATTAGGTTTACTACATGTCCCAACATGATAAATAATGAAACTAAACATTAGAAAATAAATAACAAATCTATCTGGGTGAACCTATCATTACATGTTCATTCATATGTGTGCTTCATGATGAATCAATAATATGTGTTACCTATAAAAATATTTGGGTATCATAATTTAGTCATAAGTAATTAACAATGGGTGTATCATAATGATGTTAATGAAATTGTGTATATAAATCAAAATTGGAAGTTAATAGGTTAAATTAGGCATTTTTCATGATAAATTATTTCCAAATGAAGTTAAAACAAGTACAAACAGTTTTTTTGAAACATTAGAAATTAGTAATTTTATTGTTATTTATGGGAAAATATTAAATAGTATTTGAAGTGAAAATTCATAATTAATTTAATAAAACACGAAATGTATTGAGATATTTTTTCATGATAAAATGAGTTTTTTAATAGAAATAGTTTTGAATTAAATCAAATTATAGAGTATAATTGAAAATTTGTTTGAAATTGAGAATTTCCTATTATTCAATATTTCTTATTAGAATTGATTGAAAAGTGAAGCTGAGAAAACTAGTATTTCCCAATAAAATAAATAATAATTGATTTTGGATCTTTTATTGGAACATAAAAATTTAATTTAGTAGGAATAAAGAGCATTAGGAAAGAATTAAATTTTTGTAAAGAGAGAGATGGCAATAACTTAAGGATAAAATGGGGGTTCAAATATAATCTCATACCTTATGTCTGAAAGTGTTTTGAACATGAGCTTATATTTTCAGATAATGAAATTATATTGATTTATAATTTAATTAAAAACAACATAAACTTGTATTTTATTTTGTATAATTTTATTATGTACATTTATTTACTTTTGGATGAGTTATAAGAATCAATATCACCATTCAAGAGTGTTCATTACCTTGATTCTCATGATTGGATATCTTGTATACATGTATTAAATATCATTAAAATTGCGTATAGTTATCATGAATTAAAATTATATGCTAGTATCGAGATTTAAAAATATTAAATTGTATAATATAAGATTTTGTACCGACCTATGAGTCTTATTCATTAGATATAATGTCAAGGATGAATGTTAGATTATTTAGGTGGATTTTCGATATTTTGAACTAGTTTTGTTTTACTATTTAATATTTCTCTTATATATATATGTTTCATAATATGAAATAATATTTAACAAGTAAATTATTAATTTTTAAACAAAAAATGGTTTAAGTCCATCAATGAAGAAATTGATGGAAAATGAAAATGTATATCCTTGATAGTGGTAAATCATCACATCACGGATGATGTTTTCATTTTTAACATAAAAATGAAGAGTAAAGATATTTGCTGATGGATTTTCAAATTAATATAATCGAAATATAGTTCATAAAATACACACAAATTTTCGTGCGACATTTTTATAGGTAGGTGCGGAGAGGGAATGAAAAAGAAATGACATTGAAAAGAAATAAAAATGAAATGAAAGAGGGTATTACATGTCATACTGTGTCTTGTTAATATCCTCCTTAGGGAAATTGGGGATGGTCTTTGTTGATAGAAAGGGATTATAGACGTGGGGAAGAAACTAGAGATGTTTATCGAGAGTGATTTGGATAATCATCAATAACTTTGAGGTGTGATAAGAATATCTGGTAAGGGGTGGTATTTATAGTGGGAGAGAGGGTAATATTTGAATAATTTTTTCATTTGTTTATTATTTCATCTCAAGGCAATCAATATTGTTCATATAGTGATTAATTAAAATAATGAGATGATGTTAGTATTATATAATAACAACTTACATCATCCAATACTCAACCATGACTTTATAATTCCTTTATTTATTATAATGTTAAATACCGTAAATTATCATATTCTAATATTCACCTAAAATTAAAGTATTTTAGAAAAATACCAAAAAATTTACTGAAACCTTTTTTTAATTTATAGAGAATATAAAAAACTAAATTTTTTAAAATAATTTTCTATGCGTGATAAATTTAATTTTTTAATTAATATCATAATTTATATGATAAATATATTTTTTAAAATTATAAAATATTTTAGTACACTTGGGAAAACAATTTAAGGTAACATAAAAATGACTTATAACCATAAGATAACACAATATTAATTTATGAAGGTATTTTTTGAAAAAAAATTATATTTTGAATAAATTTTATAAATTATAAAAATTGAAAATAAACATTAATTCATTACAAAAATATCACGACATAATTTATCATTTTTGAAACATTCATTTACTTGAACTAAGATATAAACATTTCATTTTTTATTTTTATTATTCCCATATTTAATTTACAATTTCATTTGTGAAGTTACTATTCTATTTGTCGGATTACTATTGATAATGGTCACATTACTATTCAACAAGTCATGTTCTTATTCAATCTGTATAGATTCCTTAAATTCTAGAAATATGACTACATTCATTTATTCATCATTTATATTTTTTGTACTTTTTTTCAATTGTATTTAATGTGGTATGTACTATATTACATAATTATAATATGGTAAATTATATTTATTCAATTTTATGTCATTACATTCATCCCCCCTTATGAAATTTTACCAACTAATTTATTTTACATCTATGTTAAAAATATGGGATGGTAATTCTCTTTCACTACTTCCTCGGATTCATATGTTTTCACTTCATACATATGGTTATATTTAAGTGAATGCACAAAGTGGGTACAATTATTTCACATAACATTATATATTTGATCCAACATCATTGGTGGCTACAACTCATAAGATCGATTGTTTCACAAATATACTGCCTAAAAATTTAGTATATGTGAGTGATCAATTATGAACATCATCATGAAGGATATGTGGAATACATCAGATACTTAAATCATTGTTGCTGGATGTGATCATCAATAGACCATAGCTTTAACGTGATTATAAATATCAAACGGGATGATGTACCCTATAATTATATTTCCATTCTTCACAAAAGCTCAAGGTCCTCTTACATATATATATATATATATATAAGAATACCATATCTCCATCCTTAAACAACTACTCCCATAAATTACCGTCTGCATAGATCTATTATTGAGTTTTGGAAACCTAGATATTATAATGAATGGTTATCATATTTAATAAAATTTATTCGACCATTAAAGGTACCAACACCTTTTGTACACTAGAATCCTCACAACATTCATGTGTTCTTCATCTATTCCAATAAAACGCATCATATATGGGAATATGGATTCTCAAATGGGATTTTTTTTTGAATGAGAACTGGACCAGAGGATAATGTTGGCCACATGGTCCTATTATTTCTAAATAAAATGACATCATCATGTATTCAAGTGTCTAAATAATCTTCTAATATTGTTCATTTGTTTGATTATGAGGGGGAATAATTAATTTCATCTTACTATTAAGATTATGTTGGATAATTTTCCAAAACAATGAGGTTGATTTAGAATATTGATCACATACCATTAATAAATTGTACATCATAAAGCCTCACCACTTCTTTGATGTATACGTGTGTATGTTGTTGAAATGAAAAGTCCTCTTGAATAATGATAAAGTGATATGTCTTCGTAATACTATCTGTAAAAACCCATATATATTTATTTACTATATATTTCATTGGATGTATAATGACAATTTCTATGGTGATGTTTCTCCAATTCATATTGGTATGGGTAATTTTTCATCATAAAATTAGAATTTTTCCTTTTAGCTAGAACCTTATGATATTCAAGGAACATTGATGTATATATGGTGATCTCTTTATTCATATATTCCCAATAATAGTTCACTTAGGGATCACGATGCATCATAATGCTCTCCCAGTTAATAGAAATGGTTGATCTATGTGTGTCATTTATATGATCTCTCTTTATAAATAGATTAGATAGTTCACATTTTTGTGACCCAAATATTATGACTCCTTTCTCATGAATATTAATATATGAGGATTTCTACTTTATAATATCTTCTACCTCTTTCTTATTTTCCACATCCAAATTTTGAAAATCTTTTATATTATCCATATGGGGTGGTTGAGAAATTATTTAAGAGATGATTAATGTTTTCCCATCATTAAATATTCCCATACCCATCCAATAGAAGTCCATTAAGATTTTATTCTTCTCAATTATCATAAATGATAATGTTGTAAGATCCATTCATTATAACAAATCCTCCATTTTATTCTTATTACTATGAAGATAGTAAATTGAGATGTCATAATATGAGTTGATCTATGATCATATTCGCTAGATCAGATTATTATTAATCTTTGTAAATAAATATTTGAGACCTTTATGATGGGAATTTTTATCACAATTCTCAAATAGAGATAAAACCATATTATTTCATCATGAAGTTCATATCTACATACTCTATATCATGCGTGTGAACTATTTACTCACGAATATTCAATTTAATTACGGTTTGGGATGTAACTATATAATTTTTAATTAGTATACATCATTTTACATAATTCTATGTGTTTCAATATACCATAATGATTTTCCTCTTATAAGAGGTTTGAGTATTGATGCAATGATAAGACTATTTTAGATCCTTTTAACACATTCTTAACCTTTACTATAATATAAAAATATTTTACCCATTAGGTCATCTTTGTAATTGGGTTTAAAAATCATGATATTTTCATCAAAAATCCTCAGTAATACCCAAATAGACAAAGGATACTACTGATCACAATTACAGATTTTTGTCTCAAGCCACTCATTGATTTCCAATATCTTGGAAGGGTTCACATATTCCTTTTTTGGTGACAACATTCCCAAATAATTATACTTCATCCATCGATAATTTACATTTACTTTACATTTAATAGAGATTCAACCTTCACAAGGGAATTATCACTATATTCAAATGATCATCGTGTTCCCACATTCTCATAGAGTATATCTGAATATCATCGATAATGACTTCCTATATTTTATTAATTAATCAATAAAGACTCTATTCATTATTTCCATGAATATTTTCCAAAAATTAGTTTTTCCAAATGGAAACACTGTAAAATCATAGTGTTCATACCTCATTTGAATCGAAAGCATTAGAATATATTCTATCTTCACCTTTAATTGGTGATACAAAACAGAAGGTCTTCCATAGGGAAATTATTCCACCAACATAGTTAATTCAATAAGTCATATATCTATGAAAGATGATACATTTTACTTATCGTGGTTTTTAGCACGTGATAGTCAATTTGGATGTCTATCAATCAACCCTACTTCATGATTTTGTGGAATAGTGCACCCCATCATGTAAAAATATGTTGTATAAAATCTTTGTCATTATTTTATTGTAACTACATATTTTTTTCTCCATCTCCATGATGTAAACTCTTTTAGGTGACTTTATATACGGGATATCTTGGAATAAGATCAATAAACAACTCAACATATAATTAAGAAAGAAGACCATAGAAATGTTCATGGAATAAATCCATGTAATCTCACATAATAGGCATGTCCCAAAGCATGATTATCTCTATTTTCTCAATCATTTTTTAGATATTCTATCTCATATGGAAAAAATATCCATAACTGAGATACTGATTTTAATTGATATTCATCCTCCTACATACAATTTAACGTAATTTTAAGATACCTTGGGGGTGTGTAGAGTGATAGACCTTTTTTTGATAGTTTATGTTGGGTTTATATAAAGATAATCAATTCAGTATATAATCAAACTCTACCAGAAGAATATGGTCAAAATTTTCCATGACGATTAGTCCATGAACATTACTAGGGAGTATTTATATTACCTGGATGAAAAAATTGTTCCTATTTATATTCACACTAATCACTCAAACACTATATATTGAGGTTATTTTTGAATAGTTATACTAAAAGTGAATGATATGTACAAATTAATAGAACCTAAATCAAATATTATGTTATTTATGATTTAATAAATAACCATTATAACTATCACCACATCATTTTTAGGTTCCACCTAAGTAGTATTGATAACATATGACCTTACTTTTTTCCATAGAGGTTGTTATTTATTTTCTCCGACAAACCTGGGTTTATGGAAATGGATTGAAAAATTCACATTTTCCCTGAATTTGTATCACTTCACTATATGATGAATGTTGATCTGATCCTTACCTATATCTTCAACATTAATGGGATTATTCAAATCCCATCAGAAATTGTTATCTAGAATACCCTATCTTCTAAATTTAATTAAATTACAAATTCCCCTTTGGATTTTTCCATGATGCATACTCCATCAATTTTGACCCATGTGAAGTTGGGAATTAATTCCATCATTGAATTTAGTTTTAAAACATCCCATATTAAACAAAATTTTATTGTTTTTGTCATTAGGCCAAGAGGTCATTGAGAGTCTCTGATCACCATTTCAAACATAATGATAGAATAAAAAAATATCCACATTGCATTAAAAGTCATAATCAATAATGTATTTAATATACTCATAATTATTTCACTAAAAAATAGGACCACATTTCATTATAGGCCAATTAATGGAATATCGTGAGTTAATCTATTATTACTCTATGATGTAATCGGATGATAAACTAATCGTGGGGAGTATTATTTCAGAATGTATTTAACTAAAAGATGATATTTTATAGTTTATGTACCATGTTAAACATGATTCATGTTATTATTCATAACATTAGATATTTTTCATACTAATATCATGATTTTTTTTAGAAATCAACCCTATCAAATTTTCCATTTATTTTGGGTAATCATCGTATTATATATCACATTGACTATTGGAATGGGTTATATTATTCTATACTATAACGTAGAAAAATAAAAAATAATTATAAAAGGCTTAAAAAGATAGATAATAATCATATAAGATTGGGAACATCTAATATATAAGTATAAACGTATAAAAGGAATGCATATTCTAATGGTTGATTCCCTGTGTTTCTAAATTGGTAATCAATGCTGATATAATTATCCTCCGGGTTATTACTAATGTTTTTCAATCATAATTTAAAAATATAAATAGGTCATTAATTAGATAATAATTACAAGTCCCTTATCTATTTTAACATATTACTACACGATTTAAGCATGCTGGCCCAGAAATGCCAACCAAGGATCGTAATTGCTAGTTTATTTAGAGGATTAAAAGAATGATTAAAGTTAATGAAACCAAAATTCGTACATTTTTTTATTTATTATCCATATATAAATACTAAAATTTATTGAGATCTTAAATATTCATAGGATAAACTATTGGAATTACATGAACAATGGAATTAGAAAAAAATCCCATTTAGGGAACACACATAAAAGTAAATCATAGAACATGGGTTAGTTGGAATAACTTAAAGACATAAAATGGCATGGAACTTGAAAAAATATAAGAAAACATAACATGATTAACATGGGATCAATTAATCATTGAATCGTAGAATGTGGAAATAATATACAACATGGCATAAGCATGATTTATGCCTAACTTCCCAGACCATCCCACATGGTGTACGATTTCCCATAAAATAATCACTTTTACTCCATGTCCCAACCTGACATCTCATGCGACAAAACATTACCCAATGTAAAGGTGAAATATATAGACTCCCCCATCAGAACTTTCTCAATAATATGTGTTCCACATGAATAATCCAAGAAGAGGGAAACCCAAGGAATGAATTTGGTATCATAATCATGTAATAGGACATAAAATATATGTGTATCATAATGATGTTCATGAAATTATACATTTAATACAAATAATTGGAATTTAATAAAGAAATATTGGAATATATCCTGATATATAATGTCCAAATGAAGTGAAAACATGTAAAAATATCAATTAAAAATATTATGAATTATATATTTTAGTGTGATATATGTTAAAATATTAAAGTGTTTTGAAAGTGTAAAACGAATAATTGTATTTTTAAAACAAAAAATAACTAATATAAATTTCCAATATATATTAGTTTTTATTTATGAATAATAGTTGATTATAAAATATTATGGATTTTACTTGAAAATGGATATGAAATTCTGAATTTTCTTTTAATCGGGCTTGTTTATTAATAAGGATGGAAAATAAACCCTTATAAAACATTTACTACCAATTAAAAGAAAGAATAATTGATCTAGTTACTTGTTTCTAGAACATTGTAATAAAAGTTAAGAGGATTATATAATAATAAAAAGTAATTAAATTTTGGTAGAGAGAGATAAATCATATCAAAAAGGAAAAATGGGGTTTCTAAGAGAGTCCATTACATTATGTAAGAATTTATTCTGCACTTGCACATAATGTCCTGGGTAATGAAATTGGAATCATTAATAAGCTGACTTTGTAATGACCCAGAAATTTAAGGAAATTTTTTTCTTAAATTCTTTGGAATTTTACGAGTCTGTGGTTTCTGATGGTGCCTCATTCTGAGGCCATGTGTGCCCAAAATCAATTTTTGAATTTTTTTTCGGGTATGCTCAGTAAAAGTTTGTGAGGTTTATTCTTTCTTTTTAACAGGTTCTCAGAATTGAAATATGAGGGCACTGATGAACTCGTAGCGCCGTTATTCGCATAAGGGGACCTTTACCATAGTTGTGTTTGCTCGAGTGGAGAAGTTAAAAATTGGGGATTTATAAAAAATTAAATAAAATTGTTTTTCCCAATTTTATTTATCTTTGGTGGTTTTTTTGATACAAGGGGAAGTTAGAGGTGGGGACCACACCCACATAACCTCCCATGAGATGATAATGTGAGTTGGGTTCCACACGTGCCCCTAACCTTTCAACATCCCTTAAACCCCCATTAACTGCCCTTCATTTAATTTGACAACTCCCCTCTTTTGGAATTTTAAACACTCCGCCTCCTTCTCATTAAGTATTCCAAAATAATTAATTAATGGCTTCATTAATTAATTTGTGGGTAAACAATTATTTTGAATTGTTTTTAATTGCATGTAAATTCTATATTATTTGGGGATTCCTTTCTAAAATATTTTATTGGAAAATATTTGGTGGTGGAGCCTTAGGAGAATTGTAGGAGAGCATCATCAATCACCAAAAAAACATGAGGAATGATATTCTCTTGAGGACCGAGGAAATAACGTGAGGCGACGCTCGTGAGGAATGACTTCATCATTTCTTTTTCATTATCGTCAAGGGAGAAGAACACACTCAGGAGGAATGTCATCTACGACAACGACTTCCAACATCGATGGGATGACACTGTTATCTGCAACGTCGTCTTCTGTGATGACTGACCACCACGATGCTCGTCTTCCACGGCTCGACGACATGCGACGTGAATTATCGAGGTAAGGGTTAGATATAATTTTATATGAATGAAATTATATTCTGTCCTTGTTGAATGCACGTGAATGTCTTGTACTCTTGTTATCGCTTAACACGGAGGGCGCGTGCTGAACAGACATGGCCGATGACCCTCCGTTGATCCACGTTTATATTGGCGATAGAAGCAGTTTTGGGAAAGGTGAGGGCAACCAGAAACGATGGTGACCAGAGATAATGGCGGTCACGCGCTGGCCCCGTGCGGATGAACCGCGGCCCGCAACCACGTGCCTCTTGGTCGAAGATGAACCGGTTGGCCGTAGCCGACCATGTAGAGACCCGAAGCTTGACGTACATGGACATTACATTACATTTGCGGAATACTTAATACATAAAAAAAAAGACACACAAGGACCCTAATAGTTTAGTGTCTTTGGAAACTCGGAATATATTCTTCTAATCATGGTGAAAGATCTTCAACGTCTCCCATAAAGATCTTCCGTTTTTTTACCTAAAACCTTTCTTTATATCATGGGGAAAAGAAAACATAAAAGGGTGAGCTCAAATGCTCAGTAAGGGTAAATAAAAGAAATATCAATCACATCATATTCATAAGAACATAACATTTTGGAAATCATATCCTGCAAAAGAGAGCATAATTTCATAACATGGGATAAATCATAGTAGTGAAATGAAATCCCAATAATCAAAACATAAAACATGAAAATTTGTGGAATACAAACATAATCATAGAGAATCATATATTATTATTCAAGACTCATTTCCAAGACTATCTTAGTGGACAAAGTCCATTTCTGAACCGAGTCACCCTCGTTTCAGTCCTGTTTCACTAAACTGGTATAACCTACCGTTCCAGCCATTTCTATCTCATGAGATAAAAAATCTTTACCCAATGCATTGGAGGGAGATATAGGTCCCACCCATCTCATAATGATAACATTCTTATGTGTGCCACAAAATCATGAATCACACATCATTGCATAACCGATGTAATAAAAATGGGATTCTTAAACAACATGACATCATAAAACAATTCATATAAGATAAAGGAATTCATAAAAATAATTCCATCAAAACATAATAAAATCATTTTAATAATAGGAATATAAACAGAACCCTATATTATCTTAGATGGAAAATAATTTTGATAAAACACTTGAACTCTATTCTTGAGGAAAATATCCATTCTACTTCAGAAACACATTTCCTTTCTTAACATGTCATTCAATTCTAAACTAAAAGAAGTTGATTAAAAATAAACTTGAAAACTTGTAAGGGAAGCTTCTTGGAAATAATGTTTTAAAAATCCATTCATGCCGTATAAGTTAAAAAAACATTCTTCTCGTACTTTTGTCAGAAAGTCAAAAAGTACCTCGTACAAAAAACGAAAAAAGATTCCTTTCATATCTTTTACTAAAATCTCATCGTAGGGTAAAATTGGATTTAAAAAATTGTAGGTGGATGGAAATAATATTACATATTGAAGAAACATGGGTGTGGATGATTAAATACACCCCAGTAAATACCAAAGTATAAACAATCTCGGATAAAAATGAGATTGTGATATTTCCCTTACCTTAGGTCTGATTTGCTTCGTAAGTGTCCGAAACTACTGTATAATGATTTAAATAATGTCATTGACTTATTAAATAATCATATTAATTGTTATAATATCATATATTGTTCACTTATGACCTTATATTACCCATTCTTTTGTAAATTCCATGTTAAAGAGCGTTTTGGGTAAAATTGTTTCATTTGTCGTCCGTGTTTTGACTTGTAATTATTCATCTGATTACCTAGATTATGAATACTTAATTCTAGAATATAAAACATTATTTATATATAATATATATTCAGAATATACATATATATAATAAATTAGTAAATGTAATGAAATTCACCGTTCATGGAGACAGTAGGCCGTATGTACGCATGAATGATGTTTTCGTTTTCCTTATGGAATTAAGTAGATGACATAAATATATATACAAATAAATACAGTATCATTATTATGTCATATATTTCATGATTACTTATTATATGTACTTTATAATCATTCATGAATGGATAAAGTGGAGAATGAATCTCATCGCGTCGTGGAGACGGTATTCCGTACGTACGCAAGAGCGATGATATCGTTCCCATGATTGTGGAATTGTATTGGAGTGTATGTATACTATTTAAGAATCAATATCACTTTATAATAGTCATATATAGTCATTATTTACACAATTATACAATTCCAAGTAAGGTGGTGGTGGAAAATAGACTACACCACGACGTGGAGTCGGTATTCCGTACGTACGCACGCGCGGTGATTTCTTTTTCTGTAGGATGGATAGATGGTGAAATAGGGTTGTATAATACTTATAATAACATATCAGAATATAAGAAATACTGATGTTATTACTTTATCATGAAACAACTAAAGAAGAAGATGTTGAAAAAGAAAGAAATTAAAAAAGATCGGTAATGGATATTAGCTGTTCTTGACGCGCCTTCACTTAACCTCCACTTAAATAACTATGGATGGTCTTTGAAGAAGACCAAGACCTCTAGAATGATACTAGGGAAGTGTAGAAGAGATTTTGTTAGTGGTTGGCCGAGATTGAATGCTCAAATTGGTGTGAGGAGGAGAGGGAGGAGGTTCCCTTTTATAAGGGAGGAAGTGGCACCTTAGGAAAATCCCAAAATATTATTTTATATTAAGGTAAAATTCGGTTTATAATGGTTCCAAAGGGTATTATTTCGAAGCTAAAGTGGGTATGGGTAGAACTCCTCTCATCCAATAAGATTTAGAAAAGTTTAGGTTATTATTTTAACCTTATCAATTAGATTTAACTCTAAGTTAAATAATTTATCTTTTACCGTGTCATTTTGTTTTCTTACACTATATGGTAAATAAACTTACCATAACAAGACAAAAGAACCCCAAGTTGTTTATTATTAATATTTCTATCCTTATTTAAGCCATTTTGCAGAACCTTAGATTTTTAGTAATTAAATAACAATTAATAATATAAAATTTGTTTTAAAAACTAATTTATGTCAATTTTGACACTATTTGGTACATGATTTTTATGAAATTCATCACAGAATGATAAGTTCGAACAAAGTTACTTATATCAACAATAACATGTCATATTAACCTATAAAAATAATTTAAGTCATAAAAAGTCTCAAATTTCATTTATTTGGGCATTTATAACATCAATTATGTCAATATTTCATTAACAAGACAATTACTGCATCATCTTTCTGTCATAAGAAATGTTAATTATTTAATCCCTAAAAATACTAAATAAATTCCAATGATGTAGATAATTGTATGATATTTCCGGAGACTATTCATGATCTACGTTTCATAAAATTTATCACTAAATTAAAATTATTATACTTATAATATTTAAGAAAGTGACATGTTGTCACATTCTTTGGTTTTAATAATAATTAAATTATTTTCATGGACAATAGTCCATAAAATGAATCTAATCCGACCCTTAGGTTATATGGGTATAATTTTACCATCCAATAGGATTTTCCCAAGTGTTAGGGTAATTTTATATTCTTATATTTAGCCTTAATTACCCGATTTACCTTTAACTATAGTAAATACAATTTACCGTAGTTACTATTCACAATGCCCAAAAATAAAAAGTTTATTATTAACATAATTTGAACCCAATGATTCCAAATATGGAATCCATTTTTCCAAATTCAATACACAAAAGTTTCAGAAATTAAATTAAAATTCATCTCGTTGTCGAAAGAAATCGGGTTTTTCTTTAAAATATTGCAAAAGATTGAATTGATTTATCCCACGAATTCAAGGTAGAATCAATGCTAATGACATAAATTATATTAAATGGTAAAAATATATTCTATCTATAATTTTAAACCATTAAATATTATAATTAAACCATATAAATTATTTTGATGAAAAAATTTGTTTTTAATTAAAATATAGCGTGTTTTTACTATTCATCAAAATATGAAAGTTACCAGAATAATATGAAATATTTATCCAAAGTAAATTTTTATTTCATGATTCCAAAGAAGAATATTATTTTTTCAAATTTAACTTATAAAAATGTCAAAAACTAGATTTACTGTGGGTGCGCCATCAAAAGGCGGTAAAAATGCATTTTTTGAAAAAAAATATTTATTTTACCCGAAAATTTTATTTTGTTTTTATACAATGTTTTAGAAAATGTGTAAGATTAACAATAATGTTAAAAGATTCAAAATTTAGTTAATACTATTCATAATGTCTAGTTCATAATAATATTATAATAATATATCGTTGTTTAGTAAAACCCGATATTGCATACAACACACGCTATCGAGGAAGGTCGCGATTGCGTGTAATGCAAGCCATGTCAGGGTTGCGTGCTGTGAAAGAATCCTTCGTTGTTTCGTATAACATAATCCAACCATATTTCATTTATACATTGAATATATATATATACTCAATGTTGCGTTGAATAACTATTATCAAAATTGTGTGTAACACGATCCAAGAATAGTGTTGTGTATACTGCAAGCTAATACGGTGTTGCGTATAGCGCAAGGTAATCTTGGTGTAGCATACAACACAAGACATTAATTAAATTAAAAGAATATTTATCATAAAATCTCGGGTTGTTACATTCTACCCCCCTTAAAATGAATTTCTCCCTCGAAATTCGTCGGGGTTATAAAGGGTTTACTATTCGAAAGTTTCTTTAATAGAAACCCACATCGTAAAAAGGAATACCAAAACCAATATTTAAGAACAAAATTATGAAATGTAACGGTTACCCAAATAAACTAATCACTGGGTTTCCACATATGTGAAAATATGGATATGGAAGAGAAATCTAACCATCATGTTCTGATAGAGAGTGGTAGAGAACATGGCTATGGAAAAGCCAGAAATCACAAATCCATAAATTTGTGAAGATCTAAGGTACCATCTGATTCATCAGATATAAGAGCACTAGGACACCATTTTTGGTTTTCAAGATCATTTCCCTAAAGTTGAAAATTTTGAATTAGAAGAAAAACATACTTGATTTTGGTACAATCTCACTGTTGTTCGTGCTTTGAACAATTTCCACTTCATCTCTTAAAGAAATTAAGTTGAATTTGTTATTTGTGAAGTGTTAACAGATCATGTGATAGAATTATGGGTTATTCCATCTGTTTCAAACAAAATTTTAGCAATAGTTATCAAATATACATAAGTTCGTCTTTGATGAGGTTAATCATATACGATTCCAAAAATGAACTTATACTTCATATATCATACCACGTAATAAAATAAAACTAGTTTCTACTAACCAGGGACTTTCTGTAGGCCAATGGTATGTGATAAAGGCCCGTCAGATTTTAGTTGTGGGTTCGATTCCCACAGCCTTCGCTGACGCGATGGGTTGTCGCACATCCTGCAGGTTATCCTTTTTCTAAAACTACATTATTATAACATCCCATTGATAAAAAACTATTTTATTGAATATTTTGTTGATAATAAATGATATAATTTCTTCACATTGTGTTAAATTGTTTAATTAGAATGTATTTGGGATTAGATCATTCATTTGAATATTTGATGAAACATCCAGTTTTTCCCTTTATAGTTAACTGTAGTATTTCGAAGATAAATATTTGTATATTTATTATTTTAATTTTACATTTTGTAACAGTGTTCCTAAATTAATTATCTATAACTTTTATTTAGGACACTAGAGCTAAAGAGTTCATTTGGTTGTTGAAAATAGGCCATGAAGTCAAAGTTGGGCTGGGATCCCCAGAATGGAGAAGCTTCTGTATTTCGGACATAACCCCTTATTCTGGGCTCTTATTGAGGCCAAATTTGGAGAGGAGACAGATAACCCATATCCTCACATTTGATCCTTCTGGAAGGTCGGCCAATTCACGCATTTTGGTGGTCAAATGGGCGGTTCAAGTTGGAATAAAATATTTTTCCGAATTTCCACATTCAAACATAAAACCACTTGTAACCTTTCCTCCCCTCCCCTCTATAAATAAGAGTTCTTCTCATTTGGAGGGGTTGTGACGTGAATTAGGAGATTTGAGTCAGAGAAGAATTTGTTTCAACCAAATTCTCCAACCATTGTAAGAGGGGTAGCTCTTGAAACAAGGATCCCCTCATCGAAGCTTCGTTCTCTTCTTCATTTTGTAATGTTTTCATTTGTGTAATAAACTTCGTTGTTCTTATTTTATTTCTTCTCTTTTCATCTGTTTTGATTAAATTTCTTTTTCTCTTAATCTTTCTCTTTGGGCTGGAATTCTTGAGTAGAAGCGTTATTGGGTTATTCCCATTATAAATCGTTGCACATGCAAAACGCTTCTACGATGATTACGCCACCCATGGAAGAGTAGTCTTTTAGTAATCGATCTATCTTCTACCCTCTTCATTTAATTATTTTGAATCATTGAGCTACTGTAATTCACTTAATATGATCCATGAATTTTGTTTATAAATTGTAAGAAACTAAGCAAGCAATTGAACAATTAACATAAAAACATGTGAGGTTAGGATTTTGTGTAAATTGTGAGAGCACGATCTTAATCGGTAATACAAGACCAGATATGATAAATTTGTAGAGTTCAAATATAATCCCTAAACGTAATTCATCATCATTTCCAGAATGGATATGTTCCTTAATTTACCACTGACCATAAGCTAATCTTAGAACATCAATCAAAGCAGGGTGCTGCGATTGCGTGTTCTGAAGTTAGCCTAGGGTTAAATTCACATCATCTTCCTGGTAAAGTTAATTCTCGTAGGGTTCGGGATTTAACAAATTAAGGTATCATAATTAGGTGAATTTTAATTTAAATGATAATGATTAATAATAAAGTTAAGAGGTAGAGTTAAATCGATTACGCCTTTTAAGTAGATTTCTAAAAAAACATCTTTTGTTGTGTCATTTTAATCGAAATTCATTTCAAAACTAAAAACAAAAAAAATTATACATTCTTCTTCCAGCAAAATTCTTATAGATTCATAAACTAATACAAACCCCAATCCTTTAAAGTAGTGTTTTTATTCTATTCTATTTTATTTTATTTTTTTAGAATACCTCTAATAAGTTGTTAAATTCACTTCCTCCTTTGAGAGACAACCTTGGTGAGCCACTCTACTGCACCTAAGTACCCCAAATCACACTAATCATTTGAGGGCGCCCATGACAGCACTCTTTCACCAATCAACAATATCAAAAAAAGTTTTATCCTTAAACAATACTAACTTATGTCCAACATAATCCATTCCAATCTTTAGGCTTATCTAAAATACTTCGGTCCAAGCTCATAGTATAGCGAAAATGATCACGTGAATGCCATCATTTATCCCTCATATATCTTGTTCGTCGCATTCCAGTCATGTGAATAGCATTATCATGTAATCTCTTGAAAAAAGAATACCCATTGAATCTTAGTGAAAACATGTGTGTTGTAAAAATATAACTCTTTCCACATACCAAAATCCTCAAAATTCTATATACTTAGTCCTTATAACAATCATGAGCTCTTGAATACAATCAAACATCTCATTATCTTCTTTTCCCTTCATTATGTGCATATCATCTACTATTCAAAAATATTTCAATCACTTTTTTTCCTCGTTACCAGTATCATATAATTATTGAAAACCAATACATAGATATTTTAAAATTCCATAACACCATAAATGAGATTCGATGATACTATTTTGAAATCCCATTACATAAACACTTAATCATTCCACCACATCGTTATGATATTCAACATCGCCAATGGTGATCGCATGTGACATACCTTTGTCCTTTGCCTTAAGTGGTTTCTCAAGTCGATCATCACTAACCCTTGGATTAGGGTATTTATTAGCATAATGCCCCATTTCCTTGCACATGAATCATTGAAGTGTAGTATGTTCATTCTGTGTATCCCTTCCTTTGTTTGCATCATTAGGTATCTTCTTCCCATCGTTGCGGCATTCAAATGCCCGATGACCTTCCTTTCAACATTTGAAACATTTACTTTTCCCATTAAGACAATTTCCACCATGCTTCTTTCCACACTTTGAGCATAAGGAAACATTCATCTTCTTTTCACCATTATTCTGAGATTTCTCTTTGAAATCCATCTTTCATTTCTTGTAAAAACTATGAGATGGATAAGTAACACCAACTTCCATTTCTACCTTGATAGCAAAATGTACAATTTCTTCATAGCTACTGATGTCTCTTATAGCTAATGCCCTTCGAAGATTTTTTTTAAGCCACTGAAGAATCGATCAAATTTACTTTCAGGTTGGATGATAAATCCAGATGCATACCTTGAAAGCCTTGTAAAATTTGCTACCTATATACCAACAGATTCATCATCCTTTTGTTTTAGTTCAAGAAACTACTTCTCCATCTACGTTCGAAGAATACGAGGGAATTATTTATTGAAAAATAAGTTCTTGAACTCATCCCATTCCATGGACTCAATTTCATCTCTTTGCCTCGTATTCTTGATAAGATTCCACCATTGATTAGCTTAACCTTCCAAATGATATACTGCTAAGATGACTTTATCATGTTCAGAACATTGATGAACTGAAAATATCTTTTCAATGGTACTGATCCATTTTTCAGCAACAAGTGGATCAGAAGACCCACTGAAAGAAGGTGGACGTTGCCTCATGAAGGAATCAATAGAATGTTGTTCCCTTCTCTGCTCATTTTCACGTTCAGAATGATTCATAGCTTGTTTAAGTATAGAAATAAGATTTTTCACTCCATCTCCCATAACATTTGTTTGTTCAGGAGGACAATAATTGCATTGTCCATTACATTGATCAACACAGTTCCTTTTGGTTCCAGCCATCGTCTAAAACCCAAAAAGAATATTGTGAAAGACAAAAATCATGATAGGAAAAACAACATAATAAAGGGGGAGTACCATTAATATCTAACATCTTTGGTTAAATTCTATGATTTTTATCTTAGTTATAGGACTGTATTCTATACGTATACTTATCCTTAGGGACATACCTATACATTCCTTACAAATATCTATAGGGATCTCACTAAAGTTCTCGCATCCTAGTTTCCAATGGTTGACTAAACCATTCTTCTGATACCAACTGTAGAGACCCGAAGCTTGACATACATGGACATTACATTACTTTTTTGGAATACATAATACATAACAAAAAAAGACACACAAGGACCGTAATAGTTTAGTGTCTTTGGAAACTCAGAATAAAATCTGTTAATCGTGGTGAAAGATCTTCAACGTCTCCCATAAAGATCCTCCGTTTTTTACCTAAAACCTTTATTTATATCCCGGGTAAAAGAAAACATAAAATGGTGAGCTCAAATGCTCATTAAGTGTAAATACATGAAATATCAATCATATCATATTCATAAGAACATAACATTTTGGAAATCTTAACCTGCAAAAGAGAGCATAATTTCATAACATGGGATAAATCATAGTAGTGAAATGAAATCCCAATAATCATAAAATAAAAAATGAAACTTTGTGGAATAAACACATAATCATATAGAATCATATATTATTAGTCAAGACTCATTTCCAAGACTATCTTAGTGGACAAAGTCCATTTTTGAACCGATTCACCCTCGTTTCAGTCATGTTTCACTGAACCGGTATAACCTACCGTTCCAGCCATGTCTATCTCATGAGATATAAATTTTTTACCAAATGCATTGGAGGGAGATATAGGTCCCACCCATCTCATAATGATACCATTCTTATGTGTGCCATAAAATCATAAATCACACATCATTGCATAACCCGTGTAATAAAAATGGGATTCTTAAACAACATGACATCATAAAACAATTCATATAAGATAAAGGAATTAATAAAAATAATTCCATCACAACATAATCAAATCAATGTAATAATAGGAATATAAACAGAACCCTATATTATCTAAGATGGAAATTAATTTTGATAAAACACTTGAACTCTATTCTTGGGGATAATATCATTTCTACTTCAAAAACACTTTTCCTTTCTTAACATGTCATTCAATTCTAAACTAAAAGAAGTTGATTAAAAATAAACTTGAAAACTTCTAAGGTAATCTTCTTGGAAATAATGTTTTAAAAATCCATTCATGCCGTATAAGTTAAAAAAACATTCTTCTCGTACTTTTGTCGGAATGTCAAAAAGTACCTCGTATGAAAAACGACAAAATATTCCTTTCATATCTTTTACTAAAATCTCACCGAAGGGTAAAATTGGATATAAAAAATTGTACGTGGATGGAAATAATATTACATATTGAAGAAACATGGATGTGGATGATAAAATACACCCCAGTAAATACCAAAGTATAAACAATCTCGGATAAAAATGAGATTGTGATATTTCCCTTACCTTAGGTCCGATTTTCTTCGTAAGTGTCCGAACCTCCTGTATAATGATTTAAATAATGTCATTGACTTATTAAATAATCATATTAATTGTTATAATATCATATATGGTTCACTTATGACCTTATATTACCCGTTCTTTTGTAAATTCCATGTTAAAGAGCGTTTTGGGTAAAATTGTTTCATTTGTCGTCCATGTTTTGACTTGTAATTATTTATATGATTACTTAGATCATGATTAATTAATTCCAGAATATAAAAAAAGGTTTATATATAATATTTATTCAGAATATAAATATATATATAACAAATCAGTAAATGGAATGAAATACACCGTTCATGGAGACGGTAGGCCGTACGTACGCATGAACGCTGTTTTCGTTTCCTTGTGGAATTAAGTAGATGACATACATATATATACACATAAATCCAGTATCATTATTATGTTATATATTTCATGATTAATTATTATATTTACTTTATAATCATTCGTGAATGGTTAAAGTGGAGAATGAATCTCATCGCGTCATGGAGACGGTATTCCGTACATACGCACGAGCGATGATATCGTTCCCGTGATCATGGAATTGTATTGGGGTGTATGTATACTATTTCAGAATCAATATCACCTTATAATAGTCATATATAGTCATTATTTACACCACTATACCCATCCAATTAAGATGGTGGTGGATAATAGATTACACCACGGCGTGGAGTCGGTATTCCGTACGTACGCACGCGCGGTAATTTCTATTTCCGTAGGATGGATAGATGGTGAAATATGGTTGTTTTATACTTATAAAAACATATAAGTATATAATAAATACTTATGTTATTACTTTATCATGAAACAACTAAATAATAAGATGTTTAAGAAGAAAGAAATTGAAAAAGATCGGTAATGTATATTACCTCTTTTTGACGCGCCATCACTTAACCACCACTTAAAGAACTAAGGATGGTCTTTGAAGAATACCATGACCTCTAGGATGATACTAGGGAAGTGGAGAATAGATTTTGGAAGGGGTTGGCCGAGATTGAATGCTCAAATTGGTGTGAGGAGGAGAGGGAGAGGTGCCCTTTTATAAGGGAGGAGAGGGGCACCTTAGGAAAATCTCAAAATATTATTTTATATTAAGGTAAAATTCGGTTTATAATGGTTCAAAAGGGTCTTATTTCGAAGACAAAGTGGGTATGGGTCTCAATACTCACATCCAATAGGATTTATACAAGTTTAGGTTATTATTTTAACCTTATCAATTAGATTTAACTCTATGTTAAATAATTTATCATTTACCGTGTCTTTTTGTTTTCTTACACTAGATGGTTAATAAACTTACCATAACAAGCCAAAAGAACCGCAAGTTGTTTGTTATTAATATATATATCTTTATCTAAGTCATTTGACAGAACCTTATATTTTTAGGAATTAAATAACAATTAATAATATAATATTTGTTTTAAAAACTAATTTATGTCAATTTTGACACAATTTGGTACATGATTTTTATGAAATTCATAACAGAATGATAAGTTCTAAGAAAGTTACTTATATCAACAATAACATGTCATATTAACCTATAAAATTAATTTAAGTCATAAAAATTCTCAAAGTACATTTATTTGGGCATTTATAACATCAATTATGTCAATATTTCATTAATAAGATAATTACTGCATCATCTTTGTGTCAAAATAAATGATAATTATTTAATACCTAAAAATTCTAAATAAATATTTATGATGTCTATAATTGTATTATAATTCTGGAGACTATTTATGTTTGAAGTTTAATGATTTTTATCACAAAATTAAAATTATTATACTTATAAGATTTAAGAAAGTGACATGTTGTCAAATTCTTTGGTTTTAATAATAATTAAATTATTTTCATGGACAAAAGTCCATAAAATAAATCTAATCCGACCCTTAGGTTATATGGGTATACGTCTAGACATTTTATATGATTTTTCCATGTTTTAGGGTAATTTTATAATCTTATATTTACCCTTAATTACATGATTTACCTTTAACAATAGTAAATAAAATTTACCGTAGTTACTATTCACAATGCCCAAAAATAAAAAGTATCTTATTAACATAATTGGACCCACTGATTCCAAATATGTAATCCATTTTTCCAAATTCAATACACAAATGTTTCAGAAATTAAAATAATATTAATCTCGTTGTCGAAAGAAAATGGGTTTTTCTTTAAAACATTGCAAAAGATTGAATTGATTTATCCCATGAATTCAAGGTAGAATAATTGATAATGACATAAATTATATTAAATGGTAAAAATATATTCTATTTATACTTTGAAACCATTCAATATTATAATTTAACCATATAAATTATTGCGATGAAAAAAGTTGTTTTTAATTAAAATATAGTGTGTTTTTACTATTCATCAAAATATGAAAGTTACCAGAATAATATAAAAAATTCATCCAAAGTAAATTTTTATTTCATGATTCCAAAGAAGAATTTTATTTTGTCAAATTGAACTTATAAACATGTCAAAAACTAGATTTAATGTGGGTCTTCCATCAAAAGGCGGCAAAACTGGATTTTTTTTTTAAAAAATACTTATTTTACCCAAAAAATTTATTTTGTTCTTATACAATGTTTTAGAAAATGTGTATGATTAATAATAATGTTATATGATTCCAAATTTAGTTAATACTATTCATAACGTCTAGTTAATAATAATATTATAATCATATATCGTTGTTTAGTAAAACTCGATATTGCGTACAACACACGCTCTCGAGGAAGGTCGTGATTGCGTGTAATGCAAGCCAAGTCAGGGTTGCGTGCTGTGCAAGAATCCTTCATTGTTTCGTATAACATAATCCAACCATATTTCATTTATACATTGAATATAGATATATATACTCAATGTTGCGTAGAATAACTATTATCAAAATTGTGTGTAATACGATCCAAAAATAGTGTTGCGTATACTGCAAACTAATATGGTGTTGCGTATAGCGCAAGGTAATCTTGGTGTATCATACAACACAAGACATTAATGAAATTAAAAGAATATTTTTCATAAAATCTCAGGGTGTTATAGACCGGGCTAGAGGAACCGCTTCTCCCCATGGCATCTCGTTGCGGAGGACCATGGCCTGCGGTCCCTAGGCCACAACAACGGGAGAACCGGCCGGCACATCCACTGGCTGGGTTGGATGAGGTTGGGGCACCTGCAGGTACCACGCTGGAGGATAGCGGCCTGCCCATGTGGGTCGCTCATGCAGGGAGGACGGGTTGGCTTCATCCAATCAGATAGGAAGGGTGGTGGCACCGGTTCAATAATATTGGCCCCCCTCCGCATCGCTCGGCCAGCCGGGTCGAGTCGTGCCATGTCGAGTCGGGCCACGCCCCCCCCCCCCCCCAGGGTCGGGCCGCGCAACGCTTGGCCGGGCCGCGCCCCGCCGGGCAAAGCCGTGCAACGCCGGGTCGGGCGGCATCCCACTAGGTCGGGTTGTGCCCCACCAAACTGGGATGACCCCCTAGCTCGGTCGGATCCGCCAAATCGGGTCTGGCCGACCCACCAGCCCACTTCACATGACGGGCTAGGCCCGATTCACTTAAATGTTAATAACATTAAGATTGTGCATCTGATCGACGCATCATCTTCGGCACTAGGAACCTCATAATGAGACCTCCTTTTTCGAGGCTCTAAGTGATTTTTGGACAACTTTGAAAAACTATTGAGTTTGGAACAAGCATGTTTCAAACTAAGCCCCTGGAACGAAAATGCTAATATCTCTAAGACAGGGCGTCCGATTGACGCGCCGTCTATCACATTAGGTTAATTTTGACAAGATAGAATGTTGGGATACATCAACTCTGGATTCCATGATAGTCGATGTATCGACCCCCTTAGTTCGAGGAGTGGACCCTCCCTGAAATGAGTGTGTTGTGTACTAGAAACCTAGAGCTCGTTGCGACTGCGACGACTTCCGTACTGGAATCTTCCATGGGTCTGATAATGACGACAACTGTTCTAAAATCCTCCGTGGGTTCAACGATGATGAAAAATATACTGGAATCCTCAGTTGGTTCGACAACGATGACTATTATACTTGTATCCAATGTGGGTCGGACAGTTTGACATCTGTACTAGTATCCTGAGTGGATGCGACAGAGTAGCTGGTCTAGTATCCTACGTGGGTCCAACAACATAGCTTGTCTAGTATCCTATGTGGGTCCGACAGCTTAGATGAATCATTGACTTCATCTGATCATCTCTATTTCTATATGAAAGATGTATGCCTGTGTGAGATGAGTCTTGACTTTCAATCATTATCATTGATTTGATTGACTTTCATTCTTGTGAGGACTAGGTTGTGCTTCGGCTTGAGAGTTGGATCCGAACTGTGATTGATAACATAGGTATATGTATGGGCATATACCTAAGTAAAGATGGTTGATACTTTGTGATTGTATCTTTCATCTGTGGTTTATCCTTCATCGATTTTGGGAGACCTTCGGGGGTCTCGGGGTCTCTACTATGTATCATATACTCACCCCTGCATGGGCTGGGCTCGCACTACGTTGTGTTGGATGCAGATAACGGACAAAAATGATTGAGGTGGAGGCTTGTGGAGCTGGAAAATACACGGAGGTGGACCACTTGGAGAGACGTACACGGAGTGGACAACCGAACACTAGGTGCTGAGGAGGCCATCTGTACCAACCATTCAGGTGGGATTCACGGAGGACAACTCAGTGGTTGTTGTTCTACATTACTACAATTGTACTAGATTTTCTGTTGTACTATACACTGTTGGGCCTGTATTTCCACCCCCTTTACTTTCAACACTACCTTTTGTGTTTAGTATAACTTAGTGTTTTCTTCTATTGCGTACTGTGTTGTGTTTTTTTACTCTTATAAAGCAATGACTACCCTTTTTATCAGGAATAATGCCTTTGTTGCTAGTCTCCAACCCCGTGCCTATGGAAGGTGGGCTTGGGGTAGTCACGGCATGGGCCCCGAGGACGGGTCGTGACAAATTGGTATTAGAGGAGTCGGTTCTACCGCAGAACTTAGCCACTGAATTCTCTTCTGTTAAGAAATAGTGTTAAGAGTATTAAGTGTGGTTTTTAGTCCAGGGAGTCTAGTGCTGGTGCAGCGGCCGACGTATCCATACACCAGGACCCGGACCTCTGATTTTTGACTCAGTGCATGAAAACACTGATTGCATGTGTGTTTGAGAAATTTTATTTGTGATTACATTGAGTCAGCTCACCAGGTATATTGATTTAACCGTGGAACACCTGTTTATTTGGAGGATGGCCCCACGAAGGCAGCCAGCAAAGATTCCAAGTTGCATACGAGATGGTAGCCCATCGAGTGGCGTGGCTTCTATGCAGTTCCCTATCACAGCTGAGGCACCAGCGGTACCACTACCTGTTGGGCCACCGATACCACCAGCCCCAACAGCAAAGAGTGCACGCCGCCTAAGTGCGTTGCACTAGTTCCAGCAATAGAGGCCACCCATGTCCTGTGGATAGACGGATTCACAGGTAGTTGAGGACTAGATGGAGGCTGTCTTCTGTGTTTTCACATTGGTAGGGACACTAGCCGACCTTATGGTGATCCTTATCGCGAGTCTCTTGCATGCAGTAGTAGGTAGATGGTGGATCTTGATGCTCTAGGTGCATGATGAGGCGGCTTTACTCTGGGTGGACATTGAGATTGTTTTCCACTCAGAGATTATTCTAGAAACCCTTCGTGCGGTGTGGATTCAAGAGTTACTATATCTGCGGCCGGGTAACATGACAGTAGCTTAGTACTCAGTGAGGTTCACTGACCTCTCACACTTCTCCACGTACATGGTACAAGACCCATTCATCAGGGTTCGGACCTTTGAGCAGGGAGTCAAACATGAGATCAGGGCTTCGACGATCTCCCTCAGCATTCATATGCAGGTTGGAGTACTGGAGAGAGCCCTTCTTGTAGAGAGCTTTCTTGTTGAGCTGACATCATCTGCAAGACCCACCGCAGGACGACACATAGTAGAGTCTTTTGCTGCCGGTAGTAGATAGTTGACATAGGGTCCCAAGTGGGCCATGCAATCAGGTGGGAAACGCCAGGAAATAGCTTCATAAGTGCGAGGCACACGAAAACGAGATAGCTATACGAGGAGCAGGCTATGCAATGCATGCGAAGGGTAGGGTCACATGGCTCGTGACTGTCCGACCCACCATGTGGACGAGTATTAGATAGTTGAGGGACCTCCCAGGTAGAGGTAGAGGTTCAACCATGGTTGTCCATCTAGAGAAGTCAGATGAGGTAGTGCAGCTGGCCAAGTAGTGGGTGGTGGATGACATTTGGAGGCTCTACCACCACCACCACTAGTATTTCCTCCCCAACCACAAGGAGATGGTGGGCAGATGCAGGCTCAGCTCCAGGCAGTCGAGTTCTACGACCACGACACACCGATGATGATTCAAGGTACTATTTGTGTCCACTCCACCCATGATGCAGTGCTTATAAGCATAGGTGTGAGTCATTGTTTTATTACCGATGCCCTTTTTCGGAGCTCAGAGATTCCGACAGAGCCATTGGCTCGATCCATAGAGCTAGACACTATTACGGGGTCAGACACGATGATTACAGACCAGTGCCGGCAGTGTGAGATTACTCTAGGAGGTGAGAGATTCGGTTGGGATCTTATTATAGTGGCGTTGAGACCTTACGACATCATCTAGGGTATGGACTGGTTGTCCACAGTCCATGCTCAGATCGAATGCATTATCCGAAAAGTGCGGTGTGTCTTCACGAATGGGACTAGGTTCACCATCACCAGTGAGAATGGAGTCATTGCAGCGTAGGATGGACATTCGTGGAGGAGAGGGAATCTGATCACACATCAGTTGGCTAGACTCATCCTCAGAGCGGTAGATGTGTGAATATTGAGTTTTCCTATTGTGGTGGATCAGTTTTCGAATGTTTTTCCGGACTATATTCCAGGAGTACCTCATAGCAGAGAGGTAGACTTCTACATAGACCTATACCCCAGGACACCACCAATATCTACTCCAACATATCGGATGGCTCCCGCTGAGCTTCATGAGCTGCAGGTACAGCTGAAGGTCTTGCAGGGGAAAGGATTTATCCAACCCTGTGTTTTACCCTCGGAATCTTTGATTTTGCTCGCCAAGAAGGAAGATGGGAGATTGGGACTATGTTTCGACTACCGTTTCCTGAATCAGGTACCATGAAGAACAAATACCCACTCCTGAGGATTGACAACCTCTTTGATCAACTCAAAGGAGAATGATGGTTCAAGAAGATAGAACATAGGTTAGGCTTTCACCAGCTAAGAGTTAGAGATGAGGACTTGCAGAAGAAGACATTTTTGGGGTCGTTATGGCCTCTACGAGTTCTTGGTTATGCCTTTCAGCATAAAAAATTCTCCAGTGGTGTTCATGAGTCTCATGAACAGAATCTTCCAACCTTTCCCTGATCGACTTGTCATAGTTTTCATCGATGACATTCTGATTTACTCAACTACTGAGGAGGATCAATCCTACCACTTGCAGGTTGTACTTGACACAAGACGAGAGCACAAGCTTTATGGTAAGCTCTCAAAGTTCCAGTTTTGGATTTGAGAGGTTAATTTCTTGGGACACGTCATCTCGGAGGCTGGTGTTGCAGTGGATCCAGCGAAGATCGAGGCAGTACTTTCTTGGGACCCACCCAAGAGCATAATGGAGGTGCAGAGTATCCTGGGACTGGCTGGGTACTATCGGAAATTTTTACTAGGCTTTTGAGAGTTGCGGCACGGTTTTCAGCTTCGATGAAGAAGGGGAAAACCTTTTTGTTGTCAGATAGATGCCACGAGAGCTTTCAAAAGCTTAGGAAGGTGTTGTCTAGTAGACCCATTTTGAGGCTACCAGAGGAGGGTGTAGGGTACGTAGTTTACTAAGACGCATCAGGGATCGGAATCAGGTGTGTCCTAATGCAAGAACAAGTAGTGATCGCTTATGGTTCTCGTCAACTAAGGCAACCCGATCAGAACTACGCTACCCATGACATGGAGTTAGCAGTAGTGGTCTTCTCCTTGATAATTTGGCGGCACTATCTGATCGGTGAGCACTTTACATTATACTCTGACCACCAGAGTCTCGGGTATATCATCTCGTAGAAGCAATTGAACCTGAGATAGTGGCAATAGCTCAAGTGCCTCCATGACTATGTCTTTGAGATAGTCTATACTCCTAAAAAGGGATCATTGTAGCTGGTGTTCTCATCAAGATATCAGGAATTCAGCTTCTTGGAGAGGCGAAGAAACAGCTAACTGAATAGAGGGTATCCTTTGTGGATATATATGGAGCAACCTTTTTTCAGTTTCTCACACTCACTCCTCCACATCTTCAGCAAGTCAGGAAGGAACGAGATCGGGATGTTAACTTTGAGACGCGACGTTCTCATATATCCACAAGGTAGGCACTTGATGGATTTTATGAAGGAGGGGATAACATCATCATTTTCATGGGATGTACTATGGTACTAGTTTCACTACAAAAGGAAGTGTTAAGGGAGTTTCACACTTCCCCCCAAGTGATACGTCCAAGAGTGGCGACGATGTATCCGGACCTTAGACGACAGCACTGGTGGCAGGGTATGAAGAACTCTGTAGCAGAGTTTTTATCACGATGCCTCACTTTTCAATAAGTGAAGGCAGAGCACCAGGTACTAGTAGGCTTGGTAAAACCCTTAGTGGTTCTAGAGTGAATGAGTGATGTGATATCAATGGATTTTGTGATGAGGAATCCACGTACATCCAGAGGAAATGACTCTATCTAGGTGATCGTAGACCGACTCACCATGTCAGCCCACTTCCTACCAATCAAAGTGAAAGGCTCAATAGGGAGCTCGGGATGCTTCTACGTTTAGGAGATCATATAGTTTCATGGTGTTCCATAATCTATTGTTTCTTATCGAGATGCTTATTTCACTTCCTGTCAGATTATTGTAGGCTTTTGGGGCACAACTACATCTAACCACCACCATCCATCCTCAGACGGACGACCAGACACAAAGGACCATTCAGAATCTTGATTACATGCTCCTTCCATGTTTCATCGACATTGGTAATAGCTGGGAGAATCACTTACCCTTGTTGGAGTTTGCGTACAACAACAGTTACCACTCCACCATCAGGATTGCCCCTTACGAGGCACTGTACGGCTAAATATGCAGATCACCTCTGTGCTGGACTGACGCAGGGGAGTCAGCACTTATAGGACCAGAGATGATTCAGGATACGTCGGAGAAGGTGCAGATTATCCTGGAGCAGATTAAGACTTCACAGAGCAGAAGAAAGTATTATTCTTCTAGGAGACAGAGACTACTCGATTTGGAGGATGGCGATAACGTCTTCCGACGGGTCTCACCCCGATGTGGTCTACGGAGATTTGTCCGAGGTGGAAAGTTATATCCTCGATTCAGTAGACCTTCTAGGTCCTCAACAGATTTGGCGAGGTGGCATATCACCTGGCCCTTCCACCTCAGTTGCATCGGGTGCACGACCTCTTCCATGTATCTCAGTTGAGGGGATACATGCAGGACTCGACCCACATCATCAATCACGGGGAGATGGACATCGATAATGGGGATACATTCATGGAGGTCTCGGTGGAGATCGAGGGTTGACAGAATCAGATCCTACGTGGATGGTCGATTCATCTGGTGTGTGTCCGCTAGAAGCCCGGGAACATCCAGGAGAGCACAAGGGAGAGGGAGGCTCAGATGCGTGCTCAGTACCCACTTTTGTTTCCCTAGTGTATGATGTATCTTTACGGGGGCATAAATCCCTGAGGTGGGGGTAATGTAAAGGCCCAGAAAATTCAAGGAAATTTTTTTCATAAACACTTTTGAATTTTACGGATCTGCAATTTCTTGATGGCGCCTGATTCCGTGGCCTGGTGTGCCTGAAATCAAATTCTTGAAGTTTTGTTCGGGTACGTTCAGTAAACATACATGTGGGTTTTTCTATCTTTTGAACCAGTTCTCGGAATTGAAATTTAAGGGCATCGATGAACTCATAGGGCTAGTATTCACTTAAGGGGACCTATACCGCAGTTGTGTTTTCTCAGGTAGAGAAGTTAAATATTGGGGATTAATAAGAAATTTAATAAAATTATTGTTCATAATTTTATTTATCAGTTGTGGTTATTTTATTAAAATGGGAAGTTATATGTGGGATGCACACCCACATAACCTCCCTTGAGAGGATAATGTGAGGGGGGGGGGGCACACGAGCCCCTAACCATTCAAATTCCCTTAATCCCCCATTAACTCCACTTCAATTAATTTGAAAACCCACCACTTTTTGAATTTTAATCTCTCCACCACCGTCTCATTAAGTATTCCAACACAATTAGTTAATTACATCATTATTAAGTTGTGGGTAAAAAATTCCATTGAATTTTTTTGAATTGTATAGAAATTCTATTTTATTGGGGGAAGCCTTTCAAAAATATTTTCTTGGAAAATATTTGGTGGTGGAGCCTTTGTAGAATTAGAGGAGAGATTCATCCCTCACCAATGAAGAACGCGAGGACTGATATTGTCTAGACGACCAAGGAATGAATGCGAGGCGACAATCGTGAGGAACACCTTCATCCTTTCTTATTCTTCTGCATCAAGGGAGAAGACACCGCTCATGTGGAACGTCATCTACGACAACGACTTCCATTGTTTACGGGAGGACACCATTCTATGCGATGCCATCTTTCGCAATTCCCAACTACCGCGATTCAAGTCTTTTACGGCTCGACGACGTGAAAAATCAATGATTGAGGTAGGGAGTTTCATAGAATTTTAAGTGAATGGAATTATATTTTTTCCTTGTTGAATGCACGCGAACATCTTGTCCACTTGATATTGCCTAATACGGAGGGTGCAAGCCAAAGAAACACAGCCTGATGACCCTCTATTGATCCACGATTATATTGAAGATGGAAGAAGTTTCGGGAATGGAGAGTGACACTAGAAGCGCTGGTGACCATAGATAATGGCGGCCGCGCACCGGCCGCGTGCGGACGAACTACGACCTTCAACCACAGGCCGCTCGGCTGTAGATGAACTGGTCGGCCGTAACTGGCTATCCTGGAGGAACTGCGGTGCCCCATGGTGCCGAACTGAGGAGTACCATGGCCTGCGCTCCACGGGCCACTTCGGCGGGTGAACTTGCTGGCTCGTCAACCGGCCAGGTTGGAAGAGGCCGTTGCACCAGTAGGTGCCGCGCGGAAGGGCAGCGGACCACCCATGTGGGCAGCTCGCGCCAGGAAGACCGGTCAGCTATGGCCATCCTGATAGAAAGGTTGGCACCGCTGGTTCGAGAATGTGCCCCCCCCACATCGCTCGGTCAGCCAGGACGCACCCCACTGGGTTGGGCCACACCACGCTGGGTCGGGCTGCGCCCCTTCGGGCCGGGCTGCACCACGCCAAGTCGGGCCATGCCCCTATGGGTCGGACCGCGCCACGCCAGGCTGCGTTGCGCCCCACCGGGCCGGCCCATGCCCCACTGGGCTGGGCTATTCCCCACTGGACTGGGCATACCCCCTTGTTGGGTAGGACCCACCAATTCGGGTCGGACCGACCCGCCAGCCCACTGGGCTTGATGGGCTGGGCCTGATTCACATAGTCGTGAATAACTTTAAGACTGCACGTCCGATAAACACGCCGTCTATGGCACTGGGATCCTTATGACGAGATGGTACTTTTGCGATACTGTAATTGAGTTTTGAACAATTTTTTAAAAAGTTCGGGTTTGGAACGAGTGTATTTCCAACAGGGCCCCTGGAATAAAAATGCAAATATCTCTCAGACTGGGCAAATGATTGACGCACCGTCTGTCACGTTGGTTCTCTTTTGAAAAGATGGAACTTTAGGATACATTAACTCGAGACTTCTTGATAGTTATTGTATCGACCCCCCTTTAGATGGATGAGAGGACCCTCCGGGAATCGAGCATGCTGTGTGCGAGAACCCTAGAGCTGGCTTCGACTACGATGAATTTCGTAATGGAATCCGCCGTGCGTTCGACGACGACAACTACCATACTAGAATCCAATGTTGGTTCGACGATGATGAAAACTATACTGGAATACTTTGAGGGTTCGACAGTGATGACTATTATACTTGTATCCTATGCGGGTCCAACATTTTGACTTCTCTAATAGAATCCTTAGTTAGTCCGACAAGGTAGCTGGTCTAGTATCCTACGTGGGTCCGATAGCTTAGTTGTTCTAGTATCCTACATGGGTCCGACAGCATAGATGATTCAGTACTACATCTGATCATCTCTATCGCTGCATGAACGATGTATACCTATGTGAGCTGAGTCTTGAATTTCAATCAATATCATCATGGTGATTGACTTTCTTTCCTGTGTGGACTGGTTTGTGCTTGGGCTCGAGAGTTGGAGTCGAACTGTGATTGATAACGTAGGTATATTTATGTGAATATACCTAAGTAAGGTTGGTTGATACTATGGGATTGTATATTTCTTCTGTGGTTTATCCTTCGTGGATTCTGGGAGACTTTCGGGGGGTCTCAGGGTCCCTACTGAGTATCGTATACTCACTTCTGCACGGGATATTCTCTCACAACGTTGTGTTGGATGCAGACGATATAAAATACTGATAGTGGTGGAGGCTTGTGGAGCTGGACGATACCCGGAGGTAGACCATTTGGCGAGATGTACATGGAGCGGACTACCGGACCCGAGGTGATGAGGAGGCCATCTGTACCAACCATTTAGGTGGGATTCCCAGAGGATGACTCAGTGGTTATTGTTCAACTTTACTGCAGTTATACTAGCTTTTCTATTGTACTGTACTTTACATTTGGGTTTGCATTTCTATCCCCCTTTACTATCATCACTACCTTTTGTATTCAATATTATTTAGTTTTTTTTGTTGCGTACTCTATTGTGTCTATTTACTTTTATAAAGGAAATTCCTTCCCTTTTTATCGGTATTTACGCCTCTGGTGCAAGTCGCCAGCCCCTGGCCTATGGAAAGCGGGTTTGGGGTAGTCACGGCATGGGCCCTGAGGACGGGTCGTGATAGTCTTAGAATCTATTAAATATGTATTTTAATGATTATTTATTGAAGTTCATTTGTATTATTTTTTATGAGTGGGAGGATTCAATTTCATCAATTTGGAGTGTTTTTTCCTTGGTTTTAATGATTAGATCAATTCATTACATGTGTGAAGGATCTTGTAAAATGATAATTGTTGTATATATTTGAAAATGTATGTTATTAAATAAATTATAGAATATTAAATAGTCTTATATATCATATTATTCATATATGGGTATGATTAATTAGATAATATGATAATGATGAACATTTTTTTATTTTGTTGAAATTTCATTCATCCAAAAATAGTTTTGTTTTGTAATTCCATATAATTAATATATATAAGTTATATAACATTAAAAAATATGTAATTCCCATATAATAATTATTAGTAAACATAAAAATTGTTTTACGTCTTTCTGTGAGCGAGTTAAAAGAAAACAAAAAACACATTTTCCACGATGGCGGTAAATCGACACATCACAGACGATGTTTCTACTTGTAGAATAAAAGAAATAGTAATGAGATATGATGATAGATTAATCCATTAATGTCCAATGTGTTATATAATGAATAAATTAGTTACCATTAACCATTATCATAGTTATCTGAGGATAGGATAAGATAATGAAAATCAATTTAAATGAAATTAATAGATAATGAAGACAATTTTACCTTATATTCTTCTTCTCCTCGACTACCACATTAGAGAAATTGCGTTTTGTATTTTATTGAGACTGAAGGATATGAGATGTTGGGAGAACCTTGGTAATCAGGTTACGTATAATTAGTAAAATCATAAATGATTTTGATGAGTGAGGAGAAGAGGTTATGTAGGGAGGTAATTATAGTAGGAGGTGAGGGGTGTATTTTTGTTCATTTGATTATTATTTTGTCTCAATACTGTCAAAAGAGTTTATTATTGTGACTAGGTAATTTTTCTAGAGAATGTGAGATCAAAATAATGGAAACTTCCCTCATCCATGACTTAACCAAAATCCAAAAACTCATTTATTTTCTTATAATGTAAAATACCATAAATCACAGTATTTCACTATTCCCCAAAAAATATAATATTTTAGAAAAATCGAAAAATTTAACCTTAATACTTTTCATATTTTTAGAATTTAAAATTGTTCATTATATTATTAAAATAAATTTATTTTTATGAGAAATTTACATTTTTATTAAAATCGTCATTTATTCATAAAATTCCAATTTAAAATTATAAATGATTTTATGAAAATATAAAAAATTAAATATGGTCTCCTTAAATTATCAATTAATCATAAGAAAAAAACATTAATTTGTAAATCATTTTCATGAATATTAATTTTCAATTAACTTAAATTAAATATAATTAAAAAATTAATCTTTACAAAAAATAAACACTTCATCTATCATTTAAAAAGATATATTTAAATATACCATGATATAAATATATCATATATTCATTTATAGGATACCCATATTTTTTTAACACTTTAATATGTGAGGTTACTATTAAATAGTTCATATTTGTATTTCTAATGATCACATTACTTTTTCAATGGCCAAGTTACTATTACATTGATATACATTCTATAAATTCTATAAATACCACTTAGTGTATTCAATATTCATTTATAAAGATTTTATTGTGTTAAAATTACGATTTTATGTGATTTAGAAAATTTGAAATATTAATAATAATGTAATTTATGTTAATTAAATTTTGGGTCCTTACACATCAACTTGATTCCCATAAATATCTCATGATATATAATACATTACAAACTGTATTGGATGGAGATATAAGTCCTACTAATTATTGGTTTAAAATTAACCCATTCCCTTTATTTATAACATAACCATTTTCCATTTTCATAATATATTCACTATCATTTCTTATTATTTAACCACTATCACATATTTAAAATCCTAAAAATGTGTACCCTATTATTATAAAACAATATTAAAATCAAAACACATGAAATGAAACACGTACCTTAAACATTCAATAATATCATTACCAATGGTAAATAAAATGGTGAAATAAATTTATCAACATTACATCCATGTGTAACCCGTGGAACGATAACAGGTTCCATAAAAGTAATTTCACCATAAAAAGTAAAAAAACAAAAAAAATGAATATGTATGGTATCATTGGATCATATCAATAGAAAATATTAATTAAAATCAAAGGATGTCATCATATATGGAAAATTATTTTTAAAGGATACTTGGTATAATTCTTTAGAAAAATAATATTCGAATTTTAGGATCACGTAACGTATTATAAAAATTGAAACCACATAATTTTATTGTATAAAAACATATAAAATTGGATTGTAATCATAATATAATTGAGGCATAAACATGGCTGGAATATAAACTTGTCTCATATATGTAATGAAACATACCTTCTGTATTGTTTTTGAAATGTCACGAAGTGCCTCATTTTTAAAATGACCAAAAGTTTCCTTTCAAATAATTTTAAAAAATTATGTAAAAGTAAAAAAATGAATTTAAAATTTTTGTGTGAAAAACAGTGAATTATTAATTTTTTTAAATGAATTTGGATTTTGAATATTAAAATTCCCTATAATGTACTTAAACATAATATGTCCCTAATAATGATGAGACACTGAAATAAACACTTACCGCATTGGGGTCATTTTAATCATAAGTTCTCTGAAAAATGATAATTAGATGTATATTTATATCAAACAATTTTCCTAATAATAATCATAATATAAATAAAAGGGATATATATACACCACACAGAAGAAAAATTTATTTTAGAATTAATGTGTCCCATCGAAAAAAATGTGAGATGAAAACCCCCCAAATTAGGTCTGACATCCATTGAATGTTATTTAACATCATTTATAACAAATTTAAATTTATTATAATGATTTTAAATAATAATATACATGATTACTATATCATAATATATATATATTCACCATAAAGATATGGGTAAAAAATGATATAAAATATTTATGGATACCGTACGTCATATGTATACATGAACGTAGTATTCAATTTTTCAACGATTGAATTAAATAAAGGAAATTAATAATTAAACATTGTAAATTATTATTATATAAAATATATCATACATATTTAACATATCCCTCCTCCACACGATATGTGTAAAATAAAAATATAAAATAAATTACATTGCTTCGGGGAGGTGGTAGTTCACACGTACAAATGAGTAATGTTTTTATTTTCCATCATTTTTAACGTAAAAATGTATACATGAAATTATAATTAGATATTCATAATTATTTCAAAAATATCATATATTAACTTTAAAATCATCATATTAAACATGTTTAATAATGGTTATTCAAAATGAAAATTCCCACTTCATGGAGACGACAATCTATTTGTACACATGTGCGGTAATTTCAAAACACATTAAATTAAATGAGGGTGGAAAATAGTGGATTATAACAATACTAAAAAACTAGAATATTGAGGATAGTTAATTTATTATTTTATTATTTATATAAAATATATACAGAATATAAATACAGACCAATAAACAATATTATTGGTTAAAGTGATTACCTATTCTTTGAGAAGACTTCGTTAAATATCCAATTAAAGGCTCTAGGATTAGACATTTGAGGAGAAAAAAAACCTCTATATAGTGGATATGGAATTTTAGAAGAGAATTATTATTTTTATGGTTGATATAGGAGTATCATAGGGGTGAAATTAATTGACAAGGGATATTCCCTAACTTAATTAATGAGTGTCTATTTTTTGGAATGACTCAAAAAAATTATTATAAATTCCATGTCAACCTAAATAATTAAAAAAAATTAATTAATTGGGGATGATATGTTTGACCATATATAATACAATTTTATTCTTTTAATATTTTGATTCTTTTTGAAGAATTTCATAATTTTATTTAATTTTGATAGCATTCATCACTTTAGCTTTAAACACATAAAGAAAGAAAATTAAAACAATAAATTTCCTTACAAATTATTCATATTAATATCATCTATAAAATTATGTAATCATATTAAATCTCTCAAATTATATTTATTTTAATATTTTTAATACCATTTTTCTATTATTTGAATTAATACTGTTTCAGTGTTGTGTAAAATCGTAAGGTAATAATTTAAACCATAAATATTATAAATAAATTTCTTTAATGAATATAATTTCATTAGTATAATACATACTATTATGATTTTTTTTATATAATTACCTTCCTCATTTGAATACATAAATGATATTTAAATGTTAAAGTGACAATTTTTCACTTTATTTGGTTTGAATAATATATAAGACATTCTAAAGGAAATGTAACAATTAGAAAACTCCTATTAAACCCTAAGATGATAATGATCTTTTTTCATCAATTAAATTAGAATTTCGATGAGTAATTATATACTTTTATTTAATTTTTAACCTTGATTTTCCGTATTTTCTCTTAACTATTGTAATATTTTTTTTCCATGTTTATGACCCATCTTCAGATAAAATAAAAGGTCCCTACATAATTATTTCTACAACATTACTCAAAATATTAAATAAGTTTTGTATTATTTTATTTATAGATGTTGAATAAACTATCTTTAATATATATGCATCAAATGAATAAAAAAAGTTTACAAAAATGAAATTTAACTCCAAAAATGTACTTATACTAAAATCAAGTACAATTATGATTTAAATAAATATAATTAAATGATATATATAATTAAGTAAAAATATTGATATTTTAAAATAAAATATAAATAATAATACAAAATTATATGAAAAGAATATTCATATAATATAAAAATATTTATTTTTAATTATTTCCAGAAAAAAATATTTATTAATTAATATTTATTTACATTGAATATGGAATTAGTATATGTTTAATAATTTAGTAAGTCTAATTCATTTCCTCAAATTTAACAAATAATCAATAACATTTAATAATAATATTTTAAATATTATATCACATTCTGCTTGGACATAATGTAGTGCAGAAGAAAATATATCAAAGAAGATTAATATATATGAAAGAATAATTTCATACAATATCATGGTTTTATAATATGATACATTAATAGAGTAATGTTTTTTATTTAAACAATTCTGTTAAAGGGAAAAGTGATGAGATTTTTTAATTAATTATTTTATGTGTGGGACATTTAGTCATTATTCATGTGATTGATCTTTGGAATTTTTAATACTCTTTATCAAAATAATATACTATTGAACAAATAATATTTAATTATAAAAATATATAAAACATATATTAATATTAATAAATATTTTTTATTGAAATAAAATGTAACTCATTCCTGTTTACAAATTATTGTGTTTCCATGTACAAAAAACAATTATATTTTTATTATTTTAATGCTATTATGAGCTATATTTAATATGTTCATATTATGTCTAGTGAGTCTATAATTACTATAATTTATTCGGTAATAATTCTTAAATAGAAATGTTGGTTATATTATAATTAAGTTTATATATTTTAGATTTCATTGAATATCTGTAATTGGTTTTGGGGATCCTTGAATTGTTTTATTATTTAGTAGGGGATTTGATTAAATTATGACCATTATCATTTTTATCATTCCTAAAATAGAATTACTAGATTAGGGGAAATTTATGAAGAATTTAAATATTCTCCAAGTTCATTAATAGTTAATATATATTTTTATTGTGAATACCTGCATTGAAGGTTTTCTTTTAATCATTATTTATTTCAATTGAGTGTAATGTGATTAATAATTCAAAATGATTATTTATTATTTTTAAGTATTTATATATATAAATTTTATTATATGTTATTTTTTAATATCAAGGATGTTTCTTTAGATATTAATTAATTCCCTTATTTTTTTATTTTTTTTTATTTCATGTTATTTATATTTATTCATGAACTACTTGATATTGAATATATTTTTAAATTTTACAAAAATGAGGAAATATGTTCATTTTTCTCATTTTTTTTTCTTGTAATGGGTTTTATATTTAATTACGAGGTAAAAGCTTGGGTGTCAATTTTCCCATTATAAATTTTTATTATAATAAATACTTTCCCCAATATTATGTCATTTATATATATTTTTATGAGGATAATTATTATTATTTTCTCTATTCATTTTTATTATTATAGAGACTATCACTATTATATCCCCATTTCATTATTGATGAGTTTTTTGATATAATGAGACCTTATGTATTGGGTAGTCAATATTTTTCTATAAGAAATTAACATTATATATTGTTAAAATCATGAATTTTTTTTCATTACCCCTACATTTAGACAGTTTATATTATTTACCAATGTACATGAGACTTACATATTCTATTAATGCTATATGTGACTGTTATATTTTTATTTTTTTCTTAGATGTAACCATTATGCGGTAATGTTTCTAATGGATTTAAATCTCACTTAAAAAGATTTATAAAATTTTATTAATGTAAATGACCTATACCTATAATTTTATGAACATTAAATATTGATAATATTATATGTATATATTATGAATCCATAAGGCAGTTATTTTATTAATTTTTTTTACTGTCATGACATCCAAAAATTATATTTACATATTGATATTTTGGTATAGTAAATAATTATTTTTATCAACAGAACCCCACGAAAGATGGATAATATATGATTTTTTGGAATAGGTAATAACTCTTAAAAAATATAGTGACTCTTCTTTTAGATTTTAGGTTAATTAATATTCACATACCCAACTTCTTCAGATTTTAGGTAATGAATGATTTAGATAATAAAATTGAGGAGTAATAAATACATTTATATATTAAATGGATTTATATTATGTATGAAGATATATGGAGAATTATTTTTCACATTCCAGGATAATATTATAAATCATTTACTATGATTTATATTATTCGTTTAGATATAAAAATTTCCAATATTTTGGAATATTTAAGATGTCCTTTTTCTAAAACTATTGATATTATTCCATCGAATGTTTTTACTGTGGATCCATAAAACGTTTTAGTAATAATTATTATCAATGATTTATATGATTATATTAATACTTATTTTTTTCAAGTGGTATAAAATTTTATCATATAACAATAAATCATAAATGAAATGATCATTTTGATTAATATGGTTTCTATATTATTTTTTTAATATAATTATCTAAACCATTGAATTATAGGCTATATTCAGTTGATCTAATGGTTGAAATTAATGTTCATAGATATTATTAATGAATCTATTAATCATTGAATAATAATTTATATATATTTATTATAATTAATTTATTGTTACATATATGATGTTACAATTCATTTAGTAGTCATTTAATTGTTGAAAATATTAGAAGATACATTATTATAATCCATTTTTTTCTAAAAAAATTAGTAATTTCTAGTTTTCACATTGTTATATTGTTTTACTACATAATATGTGAATGAGTATTGATGTTTTGAAATTAGAAACACCATTTATATATTTCCATGGTTTAAATATTTTATTATTTTTGATGGAATAAAATTTTTATCAAAATAAATTCATAATATATATAAAACTATTAAAAGGTAACTAGTTGATTATGCAAACCCAAAAAAAATTAGTAGGTTTTTCATAAACCTAAACTAATAAATTGGTTAGATTTGATACTTATATATTATACAAGGGCCCAACGGCTTTAATGGTTTTTTATTATTATGAAATTTACCTTTTACGGGAGGAAGGGGGAAACCCAACAAACTTCATAGACATAAGAAAAATAACACATGAAGTAATGAATACCAAAAAAAGATTAAATATATAGAGAATCCCCTCCCTAGACTAAAAACATGATGAAGCTCTTCACCATAACAAATAAATACGTAATGAAAATGTCATGTTTCGATGTACAAGTCTAATCCTATGGTAGATGCCAAAAGATATCGTCAACTGAATCTATTGAGAGTGGAAAAGATGAACTGTCTGCTCTGAGTCCCCCTCTGAGGGCTATTATATGTAGTTGAATTTGGAAGCACTAACTCCGCAACTTCAACATCAAACTGGTCCACAAGAAATTTCAATATTTAAACATGACTTCCACCCAAAACCATCAATGCATTCAAAAATTTTAGATCCTAAACCGAGATTTCGTTCTGTGGAACCTACACCAATCTATAGATCCACCTGATCCAATAGAGACTGAACCACTATGAGAAACCATCGGTCACATTCTCTCTCATCCCAAAGCACCATGGAGACCACCACTCATCCTTTCCTCAGAGAGAGTGGCAGATTCTTGGTGTAAGCATAGAGGAACAAGTATGAAATTCCCTTGATAATGCACATCTCTTTATCCCCCCAACGCAGATGATCACCATTTAAGGAAAAGTTGAACAACACAAAAAAATAACATTTAAAAATCATAGCTCGTCATAGAAAATCACATATTCGACATCATCAACCTCGATGAGCTGATAGTGATGGAACCAAAAATGTATGCAGTGTCTCACCCTCACATACCAAAGAAACAAGAAGACCACCACTCCGATCCACCTCATAAATTGTGGTAGAATTCTGTAGCAAGAGCAGAGGAGAAAGTGGGCAATTTCCTTGACAAAGCACGTCTCCATGACCCCCAGGCCGACAACCATAATCACAAGCTTTCAAGACGACAAAAATGTTCAGCAGGAAAAATAAAACTACATCTGGAACACGAACTACTTCAAACAACATTGAATATCCATAATTCTAAATACATCTTAAATCTGGCAGAAAATTGGAAGAGTGAAGAGTATTTTATGGATATTTTGCATCTAATCTGATAAAAATATTTTATGGTCTGTTGTTTATCTTTATTAAATTAAATAATCACACATGGAATACATCTAAAATATAGGATTTAATAATTTAATATTACCATGCCATGAATTTTATATTATTGTTTTTAAACTAATTATTTCTATATTTAACATTCACCTCCCCAATTTACATAGTAATAACATTTGTGGGACCCCTCCAATCCCACTGTATAAATTATATATTAGACTCAAAATAAAGACCATAAATATAGAAAAATTATTGAAAAAATATTAATAATAAATTTACTAAAAATTGAAAATATGATATAAAATTATATATCAAATAATAGAATATATAATTAAAAAAATGAAAAATTATTAAATTTGTTCAAAATATAGGAAATAGAATATTGAAACACAGAAAAAAATAATATAAATTATTTTATATTTTTGGAAGGTCTTTTATAATATATAATTTCTTGAGTATTTATTTATAATAAACTAAATAAAATAAAATATATAATAATAATATATCTATATATAGTTGTATATAAAAAATTGATCAAATATGATTCTAAAAAATAAATAATAAAAATATATTATATAAGATAAAGATAGTCATAGATAATCTAATTATAAAATTTGTTAAATTAAAAATATATTCTTACATATGAATTAATGCATATTTTATTTACCTTAGAATAAATTTTTAATGGTTTCTTTTTTTTTGTTAAAATAAATATTAAATATATTAATATAATGTTGCATAATACTGAAAAATATATTTAATGGTCGTAAAGACTAATAAAAATATTTTTTAAATATAATTGACAAATAAATACTGAAAAATAATTAAAATATACAACTAGAGACTCAAATGTACTTTATGTAAAACGAAATAACTAACATAATATCTCCAAGGTGTTAATAATAAAATATATATATGTTTCCCAATTTCATTTATTTTCATTCAATTTTTTGAATCAATGATATCATATTTAAACTAAGATATTTAGGTTCACATATAAATTGGGGGTTGAAGTGCCCAATCCATAAGTTCTATGTAATATTTTAATTTTTTTTTTCAAATTCAATATACAATGTTCTCATAAATCATATATAATGTATGTAAATTTCTTGGAGTGTAATCACAACATTTCTTATTTGACAAAAATTTGATCAAATGTACATTTTTTAAAACCTATATAGTATTAATTTTATGAAAATGTCGAAATATATTATTTTATGATGACTACTAGAATGATAATTCATGTCGTTATAAGATAAAAAATTAGGCAATTTATTTTCATAATGTTGAATAATTATTTTATATATGATATGGTATTATTTTTTTAGATTATGAATTTTGTTATTAATTTATGTATAATTTATTTATATTGAATAAATTATTAAATATTGTTCAGAATATATATATATATATATATAAGTGACCATTTTATGTTTTTTTCAAATAAAACTTATTATATGTCATCATCATATGTTTTGTGGTCATTTTTGTTGATATTAATATTTAGAATTTTTGATGTTTATTATGCCTAGTTATCATTAGTAAATAATTTTAAATAATTAAATGTATTGGTATGATATAATAACTGACACAAAATGATAAATTTTATATTTTATTAGTAATCTGTATTTTATCTGAAAACATATTCAAATAAAAGTGTCATATTTTATAATGAATGTAATTTTACTGACAAGTTAATTTTTTAATACCAATGTTGTATTATGTTTTAAAAAACATGATAAAGGGGAGATTATTAATTTGATAAATATAATATTTTTCTAAAATATATATCATAGTGTGTGTATAATTTTCAATAATTTTTATGTCATGTCTTAATAATAAAAAACTGTTATTGATATAATAATGAATAATTTTGAAGTGTTTTTTGAAAGTGTCTATAATGATATCATAATTTTTATAAATAAGGATAATATGAAAAAATATGTGTATTTTTATTTTATTCTAGAATTGTTATTTTTATTTATTTTTAGAAATTTAATTTCATAAAATTTCAATTTAAATTCATTTATATATATTCTAATGAACATGATAGAAGTATTGTTACCCAAATGTTAATTTAAATTTTTAATTAGATTTATCTACTAGATTCATTGTTTCTACTAGTAAAAAATGGTATTAAAACAATTGAAAATTTTATATATTGTTGAATTTTTAAATATAATAACTCTTCTTAGTGTACTATATGAATTTTTGTTTAAAATTGAGAGTGAAATAATATTACTAATAGTTCATGGGTTTTTGTCAAAAAGTTATAATATTCAGAAAATGCGTCTTTATATTATGGTACAATTAATAGTTTTTTGGACCATGTATAATTTTATTAGGATCACATATGAAGAATATTAGAATATTTGAGTGCCTATTCATGCGATTCTAACTCATATTATTACTTGGTAGTTGAAAAGAGGATTACAAAAATTAACATTAAAATTTTAACTCAAATAAAACAAAAATCTTTTAAATATATTATTTAAATAAAAATTTAAATAATTTTTATCAAGTATTCTTAAATCACAGTGGAATCAAATTTAGATTAAATAGATTGGTTACCAATATTATCCCATAACTTTCTATTTTATCTTTATCCCAGCAAAACATTATTCTATCCCCATTGTACACATATTATATTTTATCATTCCATCAATTAGGTGATTTAAAAATGATCATCTTGCCATTAAATGTTGTTTCATGGATATTGGTACCATTCACTTTATAGTTTTTGATTGCTAAATAAAAAAACATAGGATCAATCCATAGATGTGATTTCATTATTATAATCTAGAATATTGTTCGTAAAACTCTTTTAACATAGAATTGTAAAATACCAATATATATGAATTTCAATATTTCATCTCCCTTTTTACGTGATGTTCCAATGATCATCTTGTTCCTTAATACTCCTTCCAATAAAATGTCATTCGTAGTATTTTCGTCATCTATGGAAAAATCATTAATCATATAATTGCGATGATATATTTTATATTTCTCCATAGAACATATATTATCATAATTACCATAATTTCTACATTTAAAAATATTAATCCTAAATGGAACATAATTGAAACCATTGTTCCAACAAATTTTGTTAACTGGAATTTCCACTTATCCTATAATATTACTATCCTTATATCACTCTTTTCCACACCCAAAACATCTTCATATTCTATTGAGGAAACATCCTCCATACATCTTTATAAATTATTTATATGATAAAAATTAAACATTTTTTCCTCTTTGTTTATCATGAATCTATCATTTACTTTTATTAGATGTGTCATTAAAGAAAACTAAGTTGATATTGTTGATCATATTAATAGATTCCTCATTAGGCATGATAATAAGGATTATCCTTCAAGATACTATTTTGTTTGATTTATACGGAGGAAAATAGATCTATTTTCCATAAAATTCACCATGAACAAAAATCTTATGTGTCCCATGAATTATTTGAAACCAAAACCATAATTTGATAAACCATAATCATAGTGAGAAATAAAATAACCCTATATAGTATTTCTAAATCCAAAACTATCTTTTTGATCTTGGAAACTATATTTTTAACCATTTTCATCCATGATTATCATCTATTAAAATATTTCATAATTGGTTTTTATGAAAATATAGACTATTAGAATGAATGTCCAACAAGATTTTCAATCTAGGTGTTCAATAAGGGCTTTTGTTGTGTAAAAGGTGATGATTGAGTCTTTTTCAATGAACCCATTTAAGGGTTAATACACCTATGTAAAATTATTCTATAGATAAATATAATTATATTATCCATAAATGTATGTTATTTCATTGAAAATCGTATATTCTATTCTCTTACAAAACATTAGGATGTCATCCAATACATAAATGAATCCATAGGGTTTTCACGAATGTTTTCTAACCCTACATTCCAATGGTTGAATAAACATTTATCTGATTTCAACTATAGTGATCCATAAACGTCATTTTTAAATATAACATCATAATAGATTAATATTTCGTACAATAAATAAAAATAATATGTGGGGAATATATAATTATAGTTTCTTTGGAGACTAGATACACAATCTTTTTATTTCATGAAACATCTTCAACATATGCAATAAATATCCCACTATTCAGTAATATTCATAGAAATACCATTATTAAATCATTCATAATAATATATGGAATGAAAAAAATAAATGCTGAACTTTGATGCTTAGTAAGTGTAATAATGACACATATCATTTGATGATTATAATCAAGAATAACATAAGTATAATTACATGATATCATAAAAATAATTTTAAAAGGTCATACACAATATGACATACATCATAATATTGAGTTATATTATACAATTTTATAATTTAAAATGATATTAATTATGAGCATAATAACTCATCATACATAAATAATTAACCATATATTCATGTCAATAATCTGTTTGGGTCCATCATATGTACATAAACTGTTTTATATGACATGTTTAATGGTGAAGAACATTAGTTCACAAATAGACATCTATTTCTAATGGGGCATTTAGATCATAAACTTGATTACTATAATAGATCAAGAAATTCATATAATGATCATATTATATTAAAAATATTATTACATGCTATAATCCTAATTATCCATTAAATAAAAATTAAGGATCATAAATTATAGAGTCATTAGATGATTAGAAACATGATTAGAGAGAATTAAAGCAAAATAAAAACATATTTCATTTAATCTCAATAATGATCACTTAAGAACCATATATCTCTTACATATACATAGGATAACATATATAATTACAAGAACAAAGGGATGAGATAAAAACACCATTAAGAGAATAAGAATATAAGTGAATCCTAAACATGGGTAAAAAAAATAACATAATGACATAAAAAGTAATAGAACATTAATAAATATAGTAATTTATAACATATAGAACATTGTATCATGTAATCCATGAATCATTGAAATTTGGAAACAACATTCTACATGACATAAGTATGAGTCAATGTGATCAAGCAAGATTATTTCACATGGTGGACAAAGTCACATTAAGGAATTAGGTTTACTCCATGTCCCAACCTGACATATCATGAAACTAAACATTACAAAATAAATTAGAGAACTTTCCAGGTGAACCTATCATTACATGTTCATTCATATGTGTGATGCATTAATAATCAAGAATAATTGTTACCAATGAAAATAATTTGGAATCATAATCATGTCATTAGTCATTAACAATTGGTGTATCAGAATGATGATAATGAAATGACGTATTTAAATCATACTTGGAAATTAATAAGGTAAATTAGTCATGTATCATGATTACTAATTCCCAAATGAAGTGAAAACAGGTAAAAATAGATTTTGAGAAACATTATAAATGAGTAATTTTAGTGTTGTTTATGGGAAAATATTAAAGAGACTTTGAAGGAAAAATTCATAATTGGCTTAATAAAAAATTAATGTAGTAATATATTTTGTCATGACATAATGAGTTATTTTAGAGGAATAGGTTTGGATTAAATCATATTAATTAGTAAAATAGAATATAAGTATGAATTTGAGAATTTCCCTTTATTGAAAATGACTTATTCGAAATGATTGAAAGGTGAAGCTGCTAAAAATATTATTTCCCTATAAAAGTAATAATAATTGATGTACGGAGTTTTTGGAACAGAAAAATATAATTTCTTTTGATTAAATAACATTAACAACGATTTAATTTTTTTTAAGAGAGAGAATACAATAACTAAAGGATATAATAGGTGTTCAAAGAGAATGTCATACCTATTGTCTGAAAGTGTTTTGAACATACACATAATTTTTTAGATAAGGAAATTATATAGATTGATAATTTAATTCAGAACATCTTCAACATGTATTTTATATAGCATAATTTTATTATGTACATATATTGACTTTTTTATGATTTATAATAATCGATTTCATCATTTAGTAGTGTTCACTTCCATGGTTTTTATGATTGGTTCACTTGTATACATGTTTGAAATATCATTAAAATTCAGAAAAGTTAACAACAAATAAAATTATATGAAACTAATGAATATAAAAAATATTAAATTGTATAATATAAATTGTTTACCCACATATGAGTAATATTCATTAGATAGAATCTCAATTATGAACGTTAGATTATTTTGGTGAATTATCGATCATTTGAACTAGTTTTATTTTATTATTTATTATTTTTCTTATATATATAATTTTTTATAATATTAAATACTATGTAATGTGTATATTATAATTTTTTATACATAAAAATTGTTATAAGTACATCAATGAAGGCATTTATAGAAAATTAAAATGTATATCCATTATGGTGGTAAATCGTCACATCACAGATGATGTTTTTACTTTTAAAATATAAATGAATAGTAAATTGTTTTAATGATGGATTGGCCCATTAATTGAGTAAATTTATAGTGCATAAAATATACTCGAATTATCTGGACACATTTTTATAGGTTGGTGACGACGGTGTAAAAAAGAAATGAAATTAAAAAGAAATAAAAATTAAATGAAAGAGTGTATTACTTGTCAAACTTTGTCTCCTTGATAGCCTCCTTTGGGAAATTGGGTTTAGAATTTATTGAGAGAATGATATTTGGATGTGGGGAAGAGACTTGAGAAGTTTATTGGGAACAATTTAGAAAATACTCAATTATTTTGAGGTGTGATGAGAAGAACTGGTGATGGGGTGGTATTTATAGTGGGGGAGAGGGTAGTATTTTAATATTATTTCATTTTTCTATTATTTTAGCTCAAGGTAATCAATATTGTTCATTTTAGTTATTATTTAAAAAATTGAATCAAGTGATTATCATATAATGGACACTTACAACCTCTAAGACTCAACTATGACATCATAATTCCATTATTTATTATAATGTGAAATACTATAAATTATCATTTTCCACTATTAACCTAATATTCAACAATTTTAGAAAAATACCAAAAAATCACAGAATCATTTTTAAATTTGTAGATATTAAAGAAGGAGTAAAATTTATAAAAATAATTTTCTATACATGATTTATTTAATTTTTAATTAAAATAATAAGTTATTTGTAAAATATATATTTTAAAACATTAACAGAATTTATGACACATGGAAATACTAATTAAGGTAACATAAAATTGTTTTGTAACCATAAGACAATGGAATATTAATTTATGGTGATATTTTGTGAATAATAATTGTATTTTAAAATATTATATTTATTATAAAAATTTAAAATTAATATTATTGCTTTACAAAAATATCAACAAATAATTTATCATTTTGGAATCATTTATTTACATGAACTAAGACATAAGCATATTATATTTCATTAATAATATTCCAAAATTTAATTTAAAATTTCATAAGTGAGTTTACTATTCTTTTGGTCAAATTACTATTGATATTGGTCACCTTACTATTCCAAAGGTCATGTTCTTATTCAATCAGTATAGATTACTTAACATGTAGAAACACTACTAAATTCATTTATTCATCATTTATATAGTTTTTACATTGTTCTCGATTTTATTTTATGTGGGTTATACTATATTTCCAAATTAAAAGAAGGGAAATTATATTTATTCATTTTTAGGTCATTACATTCATCCCCCGTTATGAAATTTCACCTTATAATTTTTTTAAATTCTATGTTAAAAATATGGGATAATAATTCTATTTCATTACTTCCTCTAATTCCCGTGCTTCCACTTCATACATAATGTTATGTCATCGTGAATTCTAAAGGTGAGTACTCTGATTTCATTTAAAATTATATATAAGATTCAACATCATCAATGGATACAACTCAAAAGATTGATTGTTTCACAAATATACCACCTTGAAATTTAGTACATGTGAGGGATCAAGTGTGATCATCATCATGAAGGATATGTAGAATACATAATATACTTAAATCATGGTTGGTGGACGTGCTAGTCAATAGACCATATCTTTATCATGATTAAGAATATCGAACATACCGATGTAACTTGTACTTAGCCTTGCATTCTTTACAAATATCATGGTCCTCTTACACAGATATATATATAGTAATACCACGTCTCCCTCCATAGAATACAAATCCCATAAATTATAGTCCTCATAGATATATTATTTAATGTTGGAAACCAAGATATTCTAATGAATAGTTTTCTCATTTACAATTTATTCGACCATTAAAGGTCCAAACACCTTTCGTACTCTGAATTCATCAAAACATTCCAGTATTCTTCATCTTTTCTAAAAAAAGGAATCATATATAAGAATATGGATGCTCAATTGGAATCTTTTTTATAAAAGAACTCGACCATAGGATAATGTTGGCCCTATCATCCCTTAATTTCTATATAATATTTCATCATCATGTCTTCTAGTTTTTGAATTTTATTCTCATATTTCTATTTAGTTTGAGGATGAGAGGGCATAATTAATTTCATCTCAGTGTTAAGATAATGTAGGAGAATTTTCCAAAAGAAGGAGTTTGATCTAGAATTTTGATTAGATATTGTTGATACATTGTACATCATGCAGCCTCACCACTTATTTTATGTTTACATGTGTATGTTCATCAAGTTAAAAGTCCTCTTGAATCATGATAAAGTGATATTTCTTCATCATAATGTCTGTAAAACCCTATATGGATTTCTTCACTCTATATTTTATTATATACCTAATTACAATTCCTATGGTGATGTATTTAAAATCCATATTGGTATGGTTAACTATTTCATCATCCCATTGTTATTTTTTGATTTATCCTTCACCTTAGGACATTCTAGGAACATTGATGTATATTTGGTGATCTCATTATTCATATATTCCGAAAAAAATTTCTTTTAGTGATCATGATACATCTTTATACTCCAACAATATATATAGATGGATTATCTATTTGTTTCATTTATAGTCTCTCTATTTATAAATAGATTGGATTGTTCATATTTTTGTGACCAATATATTCTGTTTCCATCTTCATAAATTTTAAAATATGAGGATTTATTATTTCGGATATCTTCCACATCCTGCTGAGTTTCCATATCAATTTTTTGAAAATAATTTATATTTTCAATAAGGGGTGGTTGAGAAATAATTTGAGAAATGATTAAAATTTATTCTTCAAAAATTATTCACATACCTATCCAATAAAATTCCATTAGGATTTTGTTTTTCAAAATTATCATAATTGATAATGTAGTAAGATCCATTCTTTATAGAGAATACACCATTTTATTCTCATTACCAGGATCATTGTGTATTGATATGTTATAATATGAGTTGATCTATGATCATATTCACTTTTTCATATAAAAATTATTCTTTAAAAATAAATATTTGAGACTCGTATGTTTAGAATATATTTCACACTTCTCAAATAGAGATAATACCACAATATTTCAACACGATGATCATAGCTACGAACTCTAGGTCCTACGTTTGAATTATTTACTAATGAATAATTAATTTTCATTAGGTTTGGTATATAACTATATAATTTTGAGTCAGTTTACATCCATTTTCATTTTTTGAGGTGTACCAGTATAAAATAAAGAGTTTCCTCTTATTATATGTGTGATTACTGATGCAGTGATAAGCCTATTTTTCAACTTTTTGATACATTCTTCACATAAACTATAATATGAAAACATTTTATCATTTAGTTAATATCGGTTATTGGTTTTTAAAATGATGATATTTTCTTCCAAAATCATCGATAATACCCCAACAGAAAAAGGATACTACTGATCACAATTACAGATGTCATCTCAATAAACTATTTGATTTACATTATCTTGGAAGGGTTCACATATTCCTTTTCAGGTGATAACATTCCCAAATAATTTTACTTCATCGATCCATAATTTACATTTTATCATAATTTCAAAGAGTTTCACCCTTCACCAGGTCTTTATCATTGTATTCAAATGATCATTGTGTTTCCCTTTCTCATATATTTTATTTGAATATCATAGAAAATGAATTATTTTTTTTAGTTAATAAATAAAGACTCTATTCATTATTTCCAGGAATATTTTCCAAATTTTAGTTTTTGAAATTGGAATCTCTATAAGCTCATAGTTTTCAAACCTCATTTGAATGGTAATAATGGGAATATATTCCAACTTCGCCTTTAATTGGTGATACCCAACTAAAGGTCCACCATTGGGAAATTATTTCCCCCACATAGTTAACAGAACAAGTCAAATACATATGGAAGATGATACCTTTTTATCGTAGGTTTTTATCACACATTATTCAATTCAGATGTGTATCAGTGAACCCTTCTTCATGATTAGGTGGACTAGTGCACCACATCATGTGAAAATATGGTGTATAAAATCCTTGCCATTATTCTCATGTAACTACTTATTAATTCATCCATTTCTATGAAGGAAACTCATTAAGGTTACTTTTATAATTGGGGAGATCTAGGAATAAGTTCAATTAACTACTGAAAATATAATTAAGAAAGAATACCACCCAACTCTTCATGGAACACATCTATGTATTCTCACACAATAGGCATGTCCCCAAGCATGATTATCTCTTTTTTACCAGTAATTGTTTTGATATTATATCTCATATGGAAATACTATCAACACATGAAATACTGATATTAAATGATATTCATCCTCCTATACACAATTTCAAATAATTTGAGGATAACATGTGATGTGAAGGGTGATATACCTTTTTTGATATGTTATGTTGTGTTTATATAAAAATAATTTATTCAATATAGTATCAAACTCTATAAAAATAATATTATAAAAATTATCAATAAGGATTTTTCCATAAACATTAAAAGGAAGTATTTTTGTTCCCTGGATGCAATAATTGTATTATTTTATATTCTCACTGATAACTCAACCACCATATTCTGAGGTGGTCTTGGAATTGTTATACTAAAATAAAATGAAATGTATGAATTAATAGAACCAAAATAATATAATATGTTAATTATGATTTAATGAATTACCTTCATACCTATCACAAAATTATTTTCAAGTTCCACCTATGTATTATTGATAACATATGACCTTAATTTTATCCATAGATGTTGTTTTTTATTTTCCCTGACAACCTAGGGTTTAGGGATATGTATTGAAAAATGCACATATTCCCAAAATTAGTTACAATTCACTATAATCTAACTTTTGATCTGATCCATACTTTAATCTTCTTCATTAGTGGGATTCTTCAAATCCCATCAAAAATTATTATATATAATACTCAATCATCTACATTTAATGAAACTACTAGTTCCCCTTAATATTTCTACATGATGCTTCCTCCATAAATTTTGTCACAAGGGATGGTGGGAGTTCATTCTTTTATAGTATTTAGATTTTATTCAACCCATATAAAACTAAATTTTCTTGTTTTTATCACTAGGAACAAGAGATCCCTAATAGTCTCTAAAATCCATTTCAATCAAAATGAAATAACATAAAATATCCACATAAAATTAAAATTCATAAATCAAAAATTAATTTCATATACTAATTATTTTATCATTAAATAAGTGTAGAATTTTTCCTTATGTGTTCATGAACGGAATATTGCATGTTAATCCATTTTTTCTCTATGATGTTATCAGAAGATCAACTAATCATTGGGGGTATTTTTTCAAAAAGTATTTAACTGAAAGATGATAATTCTTAGTTTATGTATAATGTTAAACATTATTAATGTTTTTATTAATAACATGTGATAGTATTAATTCTAATATCATGATGTTTTGAAATGTCATACCCATCAGATGCTTCATTTAATTTGTGTAATCATTGCATTTTCAATGACATTGATTATTAGAATGAGTTTTCCTATTCTATAAAATAAATAATAAAAATAAAACACAATTATAAAAAACATGAAAATCAAGATAATAATCAAATAAAAAAAGAATCATCGACAATATAAGTATAAACTTATAAAGGGAATGCATATTCTAACTATTTATTCACCATGTTTCAATATTGGTAATCCATGTTGATATAATTATCCATAGGGTTATTACTAATGTTTACTAATCTAAATATAAAAAAATAAATATACCATTAATTAGTTAATAATTTTAATTTCCTTATCCTTTTTCACATATTATTACATGATTTATGCATGACTGGCCATGAAATACCTACCAAGGGTCAAAATTTATATTTTATTTGGAGGATTAGGAGAATGATTAAGAAGAATGAAACCAAAATTAGAAAAAAAAATTTAATATTCATATATCAATTATAAATAAGTTTGAGATCTTAAAAATGAATAGAGTAACTTATTGGAATTAAATAAACTATGTAATGTGAAAAAATCGTGTTTGGGGAACAAACATAAAAGTAATACACAGAACATGTGTTAGAAGGAATAACATGATGACATAAAATTTCATGGAACGTAAAAAAATATAAAATCCCATAATGTTTTTAACAAGTGATAAATTAATATTGAATCATAGAATGTGGAAATAATATACAACATGGCATAGGCATGATTTATGACTAACAACCCAGACCATCCCACATGGTGTATAATGTCCCATAAAGGAATCAGTTTTACTCCATGTCCCAACATGAAATCACATGACAGTAAACATTACCCAATGTATATGTGATTGATATAAGATCCCCCATTTTAATATGTTCATGAATATGTGTTAAACATGAATAATCAAGGAAAAGGGTCACCCATGGAAAGAATTTGGTATCATAATCATGTCATAATACATAAAAAATAGCTGTATCAAAATGTTCTTCATAAAATAATACTATTAAAACATATATATAGATATTAATTATGAAATATAAGAATAAATGATGAAAAATAATGTCTAAATGAAGTGAAAACATGTAATAATAGCATTTAGAAATATTATAAATTACATATTTTAGTGCGACATATGGTAAAATATTAAAGAGTTTTGAAATTGGAAAAAGAATAATTATTTTTATAAAACCAAAAAATAACTAAGATAAATTTTCATTATAAATTAGTATCTATTGAATAATAATGGATGATTAAAATATGTTATGGATGTTACTTGAAAATGGATATGAAATTCAGACTTTCCTTTTAATCAGGATAGTTTATTAAAAAGGATGGAAAAGAAAACCTTATAAAACATTTACTACCTAATAAAATAAAGAATAACTTATCTAGGTACATGTTTTTGGAAGATAATAATATAATTTATGAGGATTATATAATAATAAATTCTAATTACATTAAAATAAAGAGAGATAAATCCTATCAAAAAGGGAAATTGGGGTTTCTGAGAGAGTCCATTACTTTATATCTAAAAGTGTTCTTCACTAGCATATAATGTCAAGAATAATGAAATGAAAATCAATAATATGTGATATTATAAACTATTAAATTTTTATTTTATTTATTATTAGTTTTATGTTCAATTGTATCCTTTTTTATGAGTTAGAGGATTCAATTTTATCAATTTGAAGTGTTTTTTTCCTTTGTTTTAATGATTGGTTGACTTGTTTACATGTGTGAAAGATCATGTAAAATGAGAATAGTAGTTTAGTTTTAAAATTAATGTTTATTATCTAAATTAAAGAATATTGAATAGTCTTATATATCATTTTATTCATATATGGGTATGGGTAATTAGATAAAATGATAACGAAGAAAATTTGATTATTTTGGTGAATTTTTTATCATCCCAATATAGTTTTGTTTTTTATTTAATGTAATTAATAAATACTTGATATATAACATTAAAAAATATTTAATTCATATATAATAATAATTATTAACAAAAAAAATGCTTTTATGGCTTACCTTGAAGGAGTTAACACAAAAAAACACATTTTCCACTATGGCGGTACATCGACACATGAGAGACGATGTTTTCACTTGTATAATAAAAGGAAGAGTGATGAGATATGATAATTGATTAATCCATTAAAAAACATTGTACTATATACATTATTAATGTGTTATAATTAACCATTTTCATAGATAGTTGAGGAGAGGATTGGATAATTAAAATCTATTTAAAAGAAATTAATAGATATTGAAAGATGATTTTACCTCAAGATCTTCATCACCTTGATTGCCACATTAGAGAAATTGGGTGTCGAATTTTATTGAGTCAAAATACTCCAAGATGTCGGGAGACAATTGGTAATAGGATTAGGTGTAATTTCTAAAATCTACAATGATTTTGATGAGTGGGGAGAAGAGGTTGTTAAGGGTGGTATTTATAGCTGGAAGAGAGGAGAGTATTTTGATTCTTTTGATTATTATTTTGTCTCAAGACTATCAATAGTTGTTGTTGTTGTGACTAGTTAATGTTTCTATAGAATGGGAAATTGACATAATTTCCACTTACATCATCCATGAGTTAACCATAAGCCCAAAACTCACATATATTTTTATAATTTCATATACCATAAATTACAGCATTTCACTATTCAGCAAAAATTATAATATTTTCAAAAAAACCCAAAATTCCTCCATAAACATTTTCACTTTTTTAGAATTTAAAATTGCACTATATATTATTAAAACAAATTTATTTTTTTGAGAAATTTAAATTTTTATTAAAATTGCGATTTATTCAAAAAATTCTAATATTATAATTATAAATGATTTTATGAAAATTTTCAAAATTAAATATTATCTCATTAAATTATCAGTTAATCATAATAAAAAAAATATTTTATAAATATTTTTCAGGAAAATTAATTTTACATTAAATTAAATTAATTATAAAAAAATTAATAATTACAAAAAATTAAAACTTAATTTTTCATTTAAAAGACAAATATTTTCATATTCCATGATATAAATATAAAATATATTCATTTATAAGATACCTAAATATTATTAACACTTTTATATGTGACGTTTCTATTCTATAGTTCATATTATTATTTCTAATGGTCACATTACTTTTTCAATGGCCCAATTACAATTCCATCAGTATATGATCCATAAACACTATAAATACCAATTAATGAATTCAATATTCATTTATAAAGATTATATTGTGTTATAATTATTATTTTACCTGCATTATAAAATTTGAAATAATCATAATAAGGTAATTTATGTTGATTAAATTTTGGATCCATACACATCAACATGTTTCCAATTACTATCTAATGATATATAATACGTTACTCAATGAATTGGAAGGAGATATAGGTCCCACAAATTATTGGTTTAAATTTAACATTTTACCTTTATTTATAACATAAACATTATCCTTTTTCATGACATATCCACTATCATTGGTTATAATGTAACCACTATCACATTTTTAATAACAAAAAAATGTGTACCCTATGATTATAATACAATATTAAAATCAGAACACATGAAATGAAACATGGTTAAAAAACATTACATGATATCATTACCTATGGTAAATAAATTAGTTTCTTAAAATTAGCATCATTACATCCCTGTGTAACCCGTGGAATAGTAACAGGTTTCATAAAAGTTATTTCATCAAAAACAAAAACCAAACATAAAATGAATAGGTATGGTATCCTGGGATCATATCCCCAAGAAAATATAAATTAAAATCAAAGGATTGAACCATAGGTGGAAATTTATTTCGAGTGATTACTTGGTATAATTCCTAAGAAAAATAAAATTTCCATTATAGGATCACTTAACTTATTTTAGAAATTGCAGCCGTATATTTTTTTTTTCATGTAACCATATAAACATGTTATGAAATCCTCAAATAATTGAGTCATAAATTTGGTTTGATTATAAACCTGTGTGGTATAAGCTATGAAACATTCCTTATATATATTTTTTTGAAATGTCACAATGTACATTGTTTTTAAAAAGGCAAAAATATTCCTCTCAAATCATTTAATGAAATAAGTACATGTAAAAATGAAATTTAAAAATTTAATGTAGAAAATAGTGAATTATTAATGTTTTAAATGAATTTGGATTTTGAATATAAATATTCCCTAGAATATACTTTATCATAATCAATCATGATTAATTATGGGACTATTAAATAAACACTTACAGCTTTGGATTCATTTTAATCATAAGTCCTCCGAAAAACTGATCATTAGATTTATATTTTTATCAAATAATTTTCCTAATAATAATCATAATTTAAATAAGAAGTATTTATATACACCACACAAAAAAATATATATTTTAAAAGGCTTGTGTCCCATAAAAATAAATGTTAGATGAAAATCCCCCACCTTAGGACAAAAATCCTTTGAATGTTATTTATAATCATTTATAAAATATTTTAATTTATTATAATGATCATCCAGAATAATTAACATGATTATTATATCATAATATATATATATATATATTCACCATAATGATAGGGATAGATAATTAAGTACACTATTTATAGAGACCGTTGGTTATACGTATACATGAACGTAGTGTTCAATTTTTCAAGGATTGAATTAAATGAAGGTCAATAATAAATAACCATTTTCAACTATTATTATATAAAATATATCATACATGTTCGTCATATCCATTCTCCCCACCATCAGTGTAAAAAAATAGAAAATAAATTACATCGCTTCATGGAGGTAATAGTCCACACATACAAAAGAGCGAAGTTTTTATTTTCCAATGTTTAAGAAGGTAAAAATGTATCCATGATATTATAATTTAATATTCATAATTATTTCATGAATATCATACATTATCTTTTAAAACATCATATTAACCATTTTTCATAATTGTGTTTCAAAATGAAATGTCTCACTACGTAGAGACGACAAGCTGTATATACACATGTGTGGTACTTTCACAACACATTTAATGAAATGAGGGTTTATAATAGTGGTTTACTACCATAATAAAAAATTATAATGTTGATGATAATAATTTTATTATTTTATTATTTACATAAAATATATGTAGTCAGTAAATAGTGTCTAATAAACAAAAGTTATTGGTTAAGGTGATTGCCTATTCTTTTAGAAGACTATGTTAGATATCCAATTAAGGACTCTAGGATTGGAAATTTGAGTATAAAAAATATATATATTGTTGATATTTAATTTTAGAAGAGAATTATTCTTTCTATGTTAGATATAAGGGTATCATAGTGGTGTAATTAATTAATGGAGGATATTCCATCACATATAAATGAGTGGGGAATTTTTGGAATGCCTAAAAAAATAATTTATAATTAATTCAATGTCAACAAAAATACTTAAAAAGAACATAAATGTATAGTTCATGATATCTTTGAAAATATTTGGCACAATTTTCTTCTTTTTATATTTTGATTCTTTTTTAATAATTTTATAAAATATAATTTTTTTTTAATTTTTTTTTATTCATCACGTTAACTATAAACACATCAAGAAAAAATATTAAAACCAAATATTTTAATAAAAATAAATCATATTAATATTATCTATAAAATTTTTGAATAATATTAAATCTCTCAAATTATATTAATTTTAATATTTTTAATACCATTTTTTCATTATTTGAATTAATACTGTTGTGGTGTTGGGTAAATATTTTAGGTAACTATTTAAATCATAAAAAACATAAATCAATTTCTATAATGGATATAATTTCCTTAGAAAAATACTTTCTATTAGGATTTTTTATATATAATTTCTATACATATGGGAATATATAAATAATATTTAAAAGTTAGTGAGACAATGGTTCACTTTATCTCGATTGAAAAATATTGAAGATATTTTAAAGTAAATGTTCTAATTAAACAACTCCAATTAGATACTAATTAGATTATTATATTTTTTTAGAAATTCAATTAGAATTGTGATGAATAAATATGGCCTTATCTGTAACACCCTGAGATTTTATGAGAATTTTTTTTCTTTTGATATATGAAACACCAAAAGAATCATTCACTACACACAACACTGGCTTCACTTGTGTTACACGCAATCGCGGCCTTCCTCGATAGCGTGTGTAGTACGCAAAACTAGGATTAACTAAACAAAAAAATATTGTTATAATTTTATTATTGAATAGACGATTTGAATAATATTAACAACTTTTTGAATTTTATATCATTATTATTCTTCTTGCAATTTTCTAGAACATGGTATGAGAACAAAATTAATTTTTTAGTTAAAATAAGTATTTTTCAAAAAAAAATGCAGTTCTGCCACCTTTTGACGGCGCACCCACATTAAATATAGTTTTTTACATGTTTATAAGTTCAATTTGACAAAATAAAATTCTTTTTTGGAATCAGGATATAAAAATTTAATTTGGATAAATTTTTTATATTATTCTGATAACATTCATATTTTAATAAATAGTAAAAACGCGGTATATTTTATTTAAAAACAACTTGTTTTCATCGCATTAATTTATATGGTTAAATTATAATATTGAATGGTTTTAACATATAAATATAATATATTTTTACTATTTAATATAATGCATGTCATTACCATTAATTTTACATTAAATTCATAGGTAAAAAAATTTCAATCTTTGGCAATGTTTTTACTTTTAAAACACATTTTCATAACAATGGGATTAATTTTTAATTATATACTGAAAATTCTATGTTTTTAATTTTGATAATTTAATTCCATATTTGAATTCAGTGGGCCCAAATTATGTTAATAGGTTACTTTTATTTTTTTTGATATTATGAATAGTAACTACGATAATTTTTATTTATTGCAGTTAAAGGTAAATCAGGTAATTAAGGGTACAAATATGATTATAAATTTACACTACACCCTCGAAAATTAAATTAGAGGACTAAAAGGAGACCCATATCACCGAAGGGTCGGAATAGATTCTTTTTATGGACATTTGACCATGAAAATAATTTAATTATAATTAAAACCAAAGAAAGTGACAACATGTCACTCTCTTATATCATATAAGTATAATAATTTTTGTTTAGTGATAAACCTCATGAAACATCAAAATGAATAGTCTCCAGAAAGATAATAAAATTATCTACATCATGTTAATTTATTTATAATTTTTAGGGATTAAATAATTATCATTAATGGTGACAAAATAGGGATGTTGAAATTATTTTATTGATTTAAATATCAAATAAATGATATAAAAAATATTAAAATAAATATAATATGAACTATTTAATTTTCTCCACGAATTTTATAGATAAATATGTCCTGTTATGAATATATTATATCGAACATATCTTCTGTGTGGATTTTATTTAAATTCAAATAAATGAAGTGTCAAAATTGACTCTATTGTTATTTTATAAAAATAACATAATATAAAATTGTTTAAAAATCACAAAAATATTTAAAAATTATAAATTAAAATTTATATGGTCGAAAATGAAATAAATTATGAATTATGAAAAATTAAAAACACAAAAATAATTATTTAAAGAAATTTAAAATTTATAATCTTATTACCACAAATAAAATCAAATAGATTAAATAAGGATAAATCAAGTTGATAAGGTTTTAAATTAATTTCCAACATGTCTAAATTTTATTATTTGATGAGATTACAACCTATTATCATCTAATACTCAAATAGGAGTCATTTTTAGAGGTTTTAAATTGGGATTTTATTTATTATAAATTAATAATTTTGAGGATTCCAAAGGTGCCCCACTCCTCCATTATAAATGGGAACCTACTCCCTCTCATATTTACACAACATTGAGCCTTCATGCTCGGCCAATACCTGCCCATTACTCTTCTAAAAACCCCTAGTAATATTATAGAGGATCTAGTCTTCTATAAAGACCAAATCTATTCCATTAAAAGGATGTTTAAAGGAGGCACATGGAGGAAGAGGTAATCTCTTCTACCGATTCCTTCAAGTTTATTCCTTCTTCTACATACTCATATTTAGTTGTATCATTATAAATTAATAACATCAGTATCATTCATATAATGATATTTTATTATAAATACAAAACAATCCTATTTCAACTACTATCCATCCTACGGAAAATGAAATCACCGCGTGTGCGTACGTATGGAATACAGTCAACACGTCGTGGTGTAATCTGTTTTCCACCACCACCTTACTTGAATGGGTATAATGGTGAAAATAATAACTATGTAAAGATTATTATAAAATGATTCTAATTTTGAGATATTCTTCCATCCACTCCAAGACCAATCAATAATTATGTGAATGATATTGTCACTCGTGCGTACATACAGCTTACCATCTCCACGATTCGATGTGATTCATTCTACATGATCTTTACTAAAACATGATTATATAAATGAATTTAATGAATTATTATGATATATATTGTACTACTACCATTCTATAAATTATGTATCTATAACCTAAAATGATTAATAATAATTTATTCATAAAACACGCATAAGGACATAAAGCAATGAACACCCTGATAACAAATAACAATGAAATATTACTAATAAGAAGCTGCGAATATGACCATATATGATATCATAACAATGAGTATGATTCTATAATAATTCAATGAAATTATTTAAATCATAATATAGGAGGTTTGGACATGTACAAATCATATCACACCTATGGTAAAGGAAAATATCATAATCTCATTTTTATCTGAGATTGTTTTTAATTCATAATTTACAAGGGCATATTTATCATCCAAATCCATGTTTCCTCAATATGTGATATTATTTATATCCTCCTATAATTTTTAAAATCCAATTTTACCTATTAGTGAATTTCAGTAACTGATATGAAAGGAATCTTTTATTGTTTTCAGTACAAGATACTTCTTGACTTTTCGGGAAAAAAGTACGAGAAGAATGTTTTTTTAACTTATAGGGTATGAATGGGTTTTTATGACTTCATAGAACACTATTTCCATGAATCATCCATTAAAAATTTTCATGTTTTTTTAATTAACTTCTTTCAGTTTAAAATTTTATGACATGTTAAGGATGGAAAAATGTTTTTGAAGTAGAAAGGAAATTTTTCTCAAGAATAGAGTTCAAGTGTTTTATCAAAATTATTTTCCATATATAATAATATAGGGTTTTGTTTCTATCCCTATTTTTACATTTATTTTATTATGTTATGATGGAAATGTTTTTATGATGTCCTTTTATCTTATTTATGATGTTTAAGAATCCCATTTTTTTACATGGGTTATGCTATGATATATGATTTATGATTTTGTGGCACACATAAGAATGGTTTCATTTTGAGATGGGTGGGACCTATATCTCCCTACAATGAATTGGGTAAAGATTTATATCTCATGAGATAGACATGGCTGGAACGAAAATTAAATCTGGTTCAGTGATACTGGAAAGGAACGAGGAGGGAACTCATTTCCGAAATGGACTCTATCAACTATGATAGTCTTGGAAATGGGTCTTGACTAATAAGAAATGATTTTCTATGATTATTTGTGTATTAAAAAAAGTATCATGTTTTATGTTATGATTATTGAGATTACATTTCACTACTATGATTTATCCCATGTTATGTTATTATGATTTCTTTTGTATGTTAATATTCTCAAAATGATATGTTCTTATGAATATGATATGATTGATATCTCCATTATTTACCCTTACTATGAATTTGAGCTCACCCGTTTGTATGTTTTCTTTTCCCCATCTTAGGAAGAAGGGTATTATGTTGGATATGTCAAAAGGGACTCTAAATAGGATGAAATTAATGGGAGACAATGTATATGCTTTATGAACCAGTTGTTTATGTTTCCTAGTTTCTAAAGACACTATACCTATCAAGTCATTTCATGGTTTTTTAGTATTATGTAATAATTATGCATAAATTCTAAAGTAATAAGAATGTATGTAAATAATTTCTCTTTGTAGTTGGTATCATAGGAAAGGTATAGTCAACCTTTCGAAACTAGGATGTGAAAGCCTTATTAGCAACCCTAATGATATGTCTAAGCATAGGAAAAAATCTTAGTGTTTTAGAAGTGGCCATGACTAACTAATGATAAGACCTAAAGTGTGAAATTTTATTCTTGATTATGTGGTTTTCCTGTTATGATTAGTATTTCTCGGACTATAATTTGTGGTTTTAGTCAATGGTGGGAACCCGAAGGAACCATGTCAATGCAGAATGCATCGGGCAATGCAATGATTGTCCCCCGGAACAACCAAATGTTATGGGAGCTAGAATGAAAAGTCATGTTCCCATACTCACACAACATTCTCATGTTATGAATCATGCATGCCTTCAAAATGTGAAAAGGAAGAAGCAACATTATGTTGAATCATTCATGAGGCAGCATCCACCTTCATTTAGCGGGTCTTCTGATCCATTAGTGTCTTAACAATGGATATATAGCACTAAAAATACATTTTCAGTTCTACAATGTTATGAAAATGATAAAGTCATCATAGTAGTATATAATTTGGAAGGTGAAGCTGATAAATAGAGGAATCCTATCAAGAATATGAGGCAATGAGATCAAATTGAGTCCATAGAATGGGACGAGTTCAAGAACTTATTTTTCAATAAGTACTTCCCTATAATTCATTGAAAAAATTTGGAGAGGTAGTATCATGAACTAAAGAAAAAGGATGATGAATATGTTGGTACCTACAAAGCAAATTTTACATGACATTCAAGGTATGTTTCTGGGATTATTTTCTAACCTGAGAGTTAGATCGATCAATTCTTTAGAGTCTTAAAACCAACTCTCCATAGGGAATTCGCCAAAAGGGACTTCAATAGCTACGAGGAAATTGTTCATTGTGCTCTCAATCATGATATCGAAATTGGAGTAATACAACAGTCATATGGGTTTGATAAGAAGAGGAAAATGGAATTAAAAAAAAAATCTAAAGAGCACACAGAAAAGAAGATGAGTTTTCCCTAATGCTCAAAGTGTGGATAAAAACATGGAGGGAATTCTATTAAAGGGACAAGTAAATGTTTCAAATATGGAAAAGAAGGTCCCCAGGAATTTGAATTCTGCAATGATGGGAAGAAGATGTATAGTGATGCGAACAAAGAAAAGGTTATACAGAATGCACCTCCAACACTTCAATGTTACAAGTGAAAGGAAATGGGGAATTATGCTAATAAATTTTGTAATCCAAGGGTTGATGATGATGATCTACATCAAAAAACTCTTAAGTCCAAATAAAAAGGAACGTCACATGCAATTTCAATTGGTGATGTGGAGTACAATAACGAAGTTGTGAAATGTACACTTACCATCCACTCTAAAGTAGAAATTTTTTTATTTGATTCTAGATCCACCCACTCTTTTAATTTTTAATAATTTTCTATGTGTATCCTCATATTACCTCAACAATTAGATGATGAGTTAGTTGTGACAACTCTTATTGGCCCAACAGTCACATCAAAAGATTACAATTCTTCTCTGATTGAATTTTTGGGAAAGTGATTTCTGAAAATCTAGTGATCCATTCTATAGTGGAATTTGATGTCATTATTGGCATGGATTTGATTTCTTTATATGGATCTTACATAAATTTATATAGAAGGGAAGTCACCATTAAATTCCATATCAATCTATGATTGTCTATCGATGCGTAGATGATCAAAACCTTACAGTGGAAATTTACTCCATCTTATGGGTCTTGATTCCACTAAATGAAGGTTATTTATCTCAAATGGTTGGCGAGAAACTCACAATAAAAAATATTCCCATTTTATGGGAGTTTGAGGATGTCTTTTCAAAGGTATTTCCATGTCTTCTACCAAATCCCGAAGTTGAGTTTTCCATAGAACCATTACCAAGTGCTTTCCCTATTTCAAAGACCCCATATAGAATGGCCCCAGTTGAGTTGCAGGAATTGAAGAAGAAGCTCAAAGAGAATCTTGAAAAGGGATTCGTATGCCCAAGTGCATCACCTTGGGGATAACCTATTCTATTTGTTAAAAATATAGATGGATCAATGAGACTCTGTATTGATTATCGAGAACAAAACAATATCACTATCAAGAACACATATCCTCTCCCATGCATTGATGACTTATTTGACGAACTATGCGAAGCTTAATAATTTTTCAGGATTGATCATTTTTCAGGGTATCATCAATTAAGGGTCCAAAGGGAAGATATACCAAAGACGGATTATCGTTCAAGTTATGGAAACTATGAATTTATAGTAATTCCATTTGGTCTTACTAATGCTTCGAATATCTTCATGTATCGAATTAATAGAGTCTTTAGAGACTATCTTGATCAGTTTTGGTAGTCTTTATAGATGATATTTTTTTCTATTCAAAGTGAATGGAAGAACATGAAGATCACTGGAGAATTGTATTGATGACCCTGAGAAATGAAAATTATTATTCAAAATTTACCAAGTGTGAATTTTGGCTTCAAAAAGTTACATTTTTGGGTTTCATAATCTCAAATGAGGGGATATCTGTGGATCTAGCAAAAACAAAGGTTACTGAAATATGGTTGATACCAAAAACAATAACTGAGATCCTAAGTTTTCTGGGTTTGGATGGATACTATTGACGTTTTGTGAAAGATTTTTCATGATTATATAATCCACTCACTCGGTTGACTCAAAAAGGAGTTAAGTTCGTTTGGACGGAGGAGTGTGAAGAGAATTTCAAGAAGTTAGAATGAAGGATATCTAGTGAACATGTGCTCACACTACCTTATATTGGAGAAAGGTTTGTGATTTACAGTGATGCATCTAAGAAGTGATTGGGGTGTGTTCCCATGGAAAACCATATGATGATATCTTATGCCGCACGACAGTTGAAAATCCATGATCAAAATTAACCAACTCGTGATTTAGAGGCATTATCATTATGTTGAAAGGAGTGATATTTATACTGATCATAAATCTTTAAAGTATATTTTCACACAAAAGGAGATGAATATGCACCAAAAAAGATTGTTGGAGCTGATTAAAAATTACGACTTGTCAATTCATTACCACCCTGGGAAAGAAAACATGGTGGCAGATGCATTAAGTCAACAGGACCATGCTATCTTATCCGTGATGAGGATCACAAAAGATCCAATATTTATGGATTTATAAAGGCTGGATCTTGTAATTATAATGGAAGGGGAGAAATCTTATCTTTATCAAATTAATGTTCAACCATCTATACATGTGAGGATTAAAACAGAATGAAGATGTAGAGTTACAAAAGAAGGTATGAAATTTTCCATAATTCCACATTTATTGTGATGAAATAATAAGGTTCATGAATTGGGTTTGTGTTCCTCCCATCCCAGAATTATAGAAGGAAATATTGGATGAAGCTCGTAGTTCATCATTCTCTATTCAACCTGGAAGCACGACGATGTATAGGGATCTGAAAGAGTACTTCTAGTGGGATGGCATGAAAATAGATGTTGCTGAATATGTCTCTTGATGCTTGGTTTATCAGCATGTTAATTCTATGAGACAGATGTCTAAGGGGATGTTACAACCATTACCCATACCAGAATGGAAATGAGAATACATCACTATGGACTTTGTCACTAGACTTCCTAAAACATCCAAAGACAATAATGGTATCTAGGATATAGTTGAGTGTCTTACGAAGTAGGCACACCTCATTTCTATTAGATAAATTTTCTCTCTTAATTAGCTTTCCATGATATATATGAAGGAGGTGGTATGTCTTCATGGAGTACCACTTTCCATTATATTTGATCCGGATCAAAGATTTACCTAGATTTTTTGGCGAAGTCTTCAGCATACTCTGGATACATAGTTGAGTTTCCGCAATTCTTATCTTACTCAGTCAGACGGTCAGTCTGAGAGGACAATTAAAACTCTAGAAGACATATTGAGAGCTTTCACTATGGATTTCAAAGGTGGTCTGGATCAACACCTAACTTTGGTGAAATTTTCATATAATAATAGATTTCACTCTAGTATTCAGTTTGCTCCTTTTGAATCTCTCTATGGAAAGAAATGTTGAACTACAACTTTTTGGGATGAAGTTGGGGAAAGAAATATCTTATGACCTAATATTGTTGATGAGATGGTAGAAATGTTCCAATCTATTCAGCAACGCATAAGAGAAGCTCAGAGTCAACAAAAAAATTATGCTGATAACTGAAGAAAAGACCTAGAGTTTTATGTAGGTGCTAAAGTGTTCGTATGAATATTTCCTTAGAAGATTGTACTGAGATTTGGAAAGAAGGGAACGATGAGCCCTAGGTATATTGGTCATTTTTAAATATTGGATCATGTTGGGAAGGTAGCTTACCGATTGTATTTTCCACCAAATATCTCTCAAGTTCAAGATGTGTTCAATGTATCTCTATTGAGAAAGTACATACCTGATCCTTCATATGTACTAAGCTCAGAAGTTGTACCACCGGACCAAGATATTTCTTATGAAGTACATCTGATATAGATTCTGGATCGTAGCAAAGAAGTTCGATGAAACAATACCACTCTCTTGGTTAGTGTTTTATAGAGAAACCACCAATTAGAAAAAGCTACATGGGAACATGAGGATATAATGAGGGAGAGGTATCCTCATCTGTTTGTTACGAAATTAGGAATTTCAAGGGAGAAATTCATTTTAAGGGGGATAGAATGTAACACCCTGAGATTTTATTATAAATATTTTCTATGACATATGTTTTACTAAACACCAAAGGAATCTTTCACTACACACAACACTATCTTAGATTGTCTTACACGCAATCGTGACCTTCCTCGATAGAATGTGTAATACGCAATACCAGGTTTCACTAAACAACAATATATTGTAAAAATATTATTATAGACTAGCTATTATGAATAGTATTAACTACATTTTGAATTTTATAACATTATTATTATTCTTAAACATTTTCTAGAACATGGTATGAGAAAAAAATATATTTTTCGGGTAAAATAATTATTCTTCAAATAAATGCAGTTTTGTCGCCTTTTGGGTGCACCCACATTAAATCTAGTTTTTGATATTTTAATAAATTGAATATGAAAAAATAAAATTCTTCTTTGGAATCAGGATATAAAAATTTAGTTTGGATAATTTTTTCATGTTATTCTGATAACTTCCATATTTTAATGAAGAGTAAAAACATGCTATATATTAATTAAAAACAACTTTTTTTCATCGCAATAATTAATATTTTTAAATTATAATATTTAATTGTTTTAATGTATAAATATAATATATTTTTACCATTTAATATAATGTATGTCATTACCATTAATTTTACATTGAATTAATAGGTAAAAACATTTCAATCGTTGGCAATGTTTTAACTTTTAAAAATCGTTTTCTTAACAATGAGATTAATTTTAAATTAATTACTGCAACTTCTGTGTTTTTAATTTTGAGAAATGGATTAAATATTTGAATTTATTGGGTCCAAATTATGTTAATAGATTTTTTTTTTGATATTATGAATAATAACTACGTTAATTGTTTTTACTATAGTTAAAGGTAAATCAGATAATTAAGGGTAAAAATATGATTATAAAATTAGCCAAACACCGGAAAAAATTCTATTGGATGACTAAAAGTCGACCCATATCACCTAAGGATCGGAATAGATTCATTTTATGGTCTTTTCACAATGAAAATAATTTAATTATTATCAAAACCAAAGACAGTGACAACATGTCACTCTCTTAAATATTATAAATATAATAATTTTAGATTAGTGATAATCTTCATGAATCTTGATACATGAATAGTCTCTAGAAACCTAATAAAATTATCTACATCAAATAAAATTATTTATAATTTTTAGGGATTAAATATTTATTATTATAGGTGACACAATAGTGATGTTGAAATTATTTTATTGATTGAAATATCAAATAAATGGTTTTAAAAATATAAAAATCAATATGATAAGAACTATTTAATGTGATCCACGAATTTTATAGATATATATGACATGTTATGAATCTATTATTTCAAAAATAACTTCTATGTGGATTTTATTTAAATATAAATAAATGAATAGTTTCAAAATTGACACTATTGTTATTTTATAAAAATAACATAATATAAATTTTTTTAAAAATCACAAAAATATTTAAAATTTATAAATTAAAATTTGTATGTTCTACAATGTCATAAATTATTAAATTATGAACAATTCACATCAAATAAGTAATTATTTATAACAATTTAAAATTGACAATCTTATTACCACAAATAAAATTAAATATATTAAATAATGAGAAATCAAGATGATAATGTTGAAAATAAATTTCCAACGTGTCTAAATTTCATTGGATGATGAGATTACAGACCCTATCTCATAAAATATATAAATATGAGTCTTTTTTGATGGTTTTAAGTGGGGTTTGATTTATTATAAATTAATATTTTTGAGGTTTTCCAAAGGTGCCCCTCTCCTTCCTTATAAAAGGGCACCTCCTCCCTCTCCTCTTTACACAACATTGAGCCTTCAAACTTGACCAATCCCTGCCCATTACACTTATAAACTTCCCTACTAATATTCTGGATTTTTTTTTCTTCTCAAAAGACCAAATCTATTCCCTTAATAGGAATTTTAAAGGAGGGATGTCGAGGAAGAGAAAATCTCTTCTACCTATTCTTTCAAGTTTTTTCCTTCTTCTACTTCCTATTATTTAGTTGTTTTATTATAATGTAATAACATAAGTATCACTCATATACTGATATGTTATTATAAATATGAAAAAACCGTATTTATCCTTTTATACATCCTTTGGAAAATGAAATCACCACGCATGCATACGTACGGAATACCGTATCCACGTCGTGGTGTATTCTGTTTTCCACCACCACCTTTCATGGAAAGGTATAATGGTGCAAATAATTACTATGTATATGATTATTATAACATGATACAAATTCTGAGAAATTATACCATCCACTCCAAGACCATTCAATAATTATGGGAACGATATCATCCCTCATGCGTATGTACATATTAACATCTCCACGATGCAATACTATTCGTTCTACATGATCTTCACTAAACCATGATTATATAAATGAATTGAATGAATAAATATTATATCTATTATAATACTTCCATTCTGTAAATTATGTAGCTATATACAAAAAAGAGGAATAAGAATTGTTTCGACAAAACACACATAAGAACATAAAGCAACGAACACCTGAATAACATGTAGCAATAAAATATTACTAAAAAGAAGCTAATAATATGACCATATATGATATCATAACAAGGATTATGATTCTAGAATAAGTTAATTACATTATTTAAATCATTTTACAGGAGGTTCAGACACGTAAAAAGCATATGAGAACTAAGGTAAGGGAAAATATCACAATATCATTTTTCTCCAAAATGGTTTATACTTCAGAATTTACTGGGGCATATTTATCATCCACATCCATGTTTCCTCAATATGTAATATTATTTATATCCTCCTAAAATTGTTTAAATCCAATTTTACATATTGGTGAATTTCAGTATAAGATATGAAAGGCATATTTTGTCATTTTCATTACAAGACACTTTTTGACTTTTCCGGAAAAAGTACGAGAATAATGTTTTTTTAACTTATACCGCATGAATAGTTTTTTATGATTTCATAAAACATTATTTCCATGAAGCTTCCATTAAAAGTTTTCAAGATTATTTTTAATTAAATTATTTTAGTTTAAAATTGTATGACATCTCAAGAATGGAAAAATGTTTTTGAAGTAGAAAGGGTATATTCCTCAAGATTGGAGTTCAAGTGTTTAATCAAAATTATTTTCCATATAAGATATTATAGGGTTTTGTTTATATCCCTTTTTTACTTTTATTTGATTATGTTATGATGGAATTATTTTCATGAAGTCCTTTTATCTTATATATGAGGTTTAGGAATACCATTTTTTACATGGTTTATGCTATGCTATATGATTTATGATTTTGTGGCACACATAAGAATGGTTTCATTATGAGATGGGTGGGACCTATATCTCCCTCAAATAAATAGTGTAAATATTTATATCTCATGAGATATACATGGCTGGAATGACATTTTAATCCGGTTTCATCATACAAGACTAGAACGAAGAGTGAACTTGTTTCAGAAATGGACATTGTCCACTATGATAGTCTTGGCAATTAGTCTTGACCAATAAGAAATGATTTTATATGATTATGTGTGTATTCCACAAAGATTCATGCTTTATGTAACGAATATTGGGATTACATTTCACTACTATGATTTATCCCTTGTTATGATATTATGATCTCTTTTTCAGGTTAAGATTCTCAAAATGTTATTTTCATATAAATATGATATGATTGATATATCTTTCATTTACCCTTACTAAAAATTTGATCTCACCCTTTTGTATGTTTTCTTTTCCCCGGGTCAGGAATAAGGGTATTAATTTGGACATTCCAAAAGGGACTCTAAATATGATGAAATAAATGGGAGACAATGTAGATGCTTTATGATCCAATTGTTTATGTTTCCCAGTTTCTAAAAAAACTATACTTATATGGTCCATTCATGGTTTTGTTATATGTTGTAATAAGTATGCATCAGTTCTGAAGTAATAATAATGTATGTAAAGTATGGGTCGTTATATTATCCTGTATTTTTTACCTTGATTTACCTAATTTTCTCATTACCATAGTTATATTTTTTCTCATGTTTACTACTCATTTTGAGAGAAAAAATGTCCCTAAGAAATTATTTCAACCTTATTACTCTAAATAAAAAATGTGTTTTTATAACATAATTTATATATGTTGAATAAATTATCTTCAATATTTATTACTCAAATGAATAAAAAAGTTGTTTTTACCAAAATACATTTTTTAGCCCCAAATGTACTTATACCAAAATCAAGTATAACTATGATTTAAATAATTATAATTATATGATATATAATTAAATAAAACTTATGTTACATTAATATAAAATTAAAATAATAATAATAAATTATATGAAAGTAATATTCATATAATATAAAAATATTAAATTTTAATTATTTCCTGAACAATTAAAATTTTAAAAAAATTCCAAAATTTCACCCAATGATAATATTATTTTTTTGATATCATAAAAAAATAATTTATTCAAATAAATTTTATAAAAGATCAAAATATGAATTATATTATTTTAAAAAAAAATCAATTTAATTTTTTTAAAAAAATTTAGCGAATATTATGATTTTACTAAAAACATATTTATTAATTGATATTTATTTATATTGATTTGGGAAATAGTATAAGTTTAATAATTAAGTTAATCCTATTAATTTCCTCAATTTTAAAAAATAATTTATAACATTGAATAACAATATTTTAAATAGCATATCAAATTTTGATTCAACTCAATATTGTGCATAAGAAATGTTATTATAGAAGTTAGATATATATAAAAGAATAATTTCATAAAATATCATGGTTTTATAATTGGATATATTAAGATAGTAAATTTATTTTATTGAAAATATTCTGTTAAAGTGAAAAGTGATGAGATTTATTTTATAAATTTTTTTATGGTTGGGTCAGTTAGTCATTATTCAATTGATTGGTCTTTTTAATTTTTAAGACTATTTGTCAAAATAATATATTACTGACCAAATAATATTTAATTGTAAAAATATATAATACATATTTCAATAGTAATAAATAGTTCTTCTGGAAATAAAATGGAATTCATTCCTCTTTACAAATTATTGGGTTTCCAAGTACACAATCGATATATAATTTTATTATTTTTTATTATATTATGAGAAATATTTTATATGTTTATATTATGTCTAGTGAGTCAGTAATTACTGTAATTTATTTGGTATAAATTCGCATTCATAAATGTTTCTTATATTATAATTAATTTTAAATATTTTACAATTCATTTAATATCAGAAGTTGGTATTGAGGATCCTTGAATTGTTTTTATATTTATTATAGGATAATATAAAATGAAGACCATTAACATTCTAATCATTCCTAGAAAAGAATTACTAGATTAAGGTAATTTTTTATGAATTTTATTATTTTCCAGGTTCATTAATATTTATTTTTTATTTTTATTATGAATATCTATAATGGGAGTTTTATTTTAATCATTTTTTATTTCAATTGAGTATAATGAGATTAAAAGTTCACAGTGCTTGTGTATTATATTTAAGTATTTATATTTTAAAATTTTATTATACTTTATTGTCTAAGTATAAAGGTTATTTCTTTAGATATTTATTAATTCCCCAATTTTTTTTAATGTTATTTAAATTTTTTCATGAACTACATGATATAGAATATATTTTTTAATTTTACTAATAGGAGGAAATATGTCCAAATTTTCCATTGATTATTTCTTGTAATGGGTTTTAAATTTAATTATGAGGTATAAGGTCGGTTGCCAATTTTTCCATTATATATAAATTTTTATAATAAATACATTCCCAAAATATTATTTTATTTATATATTTTTTATGAGGATAATTATTATTATTTTCTCTATTCATTAATATTATTAAAGATGCTATCACTATGGAATCCATATTTCACTATGGAGCAATTTTTAGATATAATCGGACCTTATGTATTTGGTAGCCAGAAATTTTTCATAGGATATTACCATTATATGTTGATAAAATCTAGAATTTTTTTATTTATATTACCCATAATTTTAGACAATTTTAATAATTTATCTATGTATATGCCACTTACATGTTCTATTAATGTTATAGTTGACTATTATGTATTGAATTTTTTGTTGTGAATGTAACCATAATGTCTTAATGTGTCTAGCGGATTTAAATATCAAGTAAAAGGAATTATAAAAATTTATAAATGTAAATGATCTATACATATAATTTCATGATGAATCAATAGTGAGAATATTATATGTATATATTCTGAATCCATAAGTTAGTAATTTATTTAATTTGTTTACAATCATGACGTCTAAAAGATATATTTACATATTGATATTTCGGTAAAGTAAATAATTATTTTTATCAATAGAAACCCACATAATATGGATAATATATGATGATTTAGAATAGTTAAATCCACTTAAAAAATATAGTGAATATATTTTATTATTTTAGGCTCCTCAATATTCATGTACACAACTGCTTCCAATTTTATGTAATGAATGAATTTGATAATAAAATAGATTTGTAATAAAAAAAATTATGTATTAAATAGTTTTATATTATGTTTGAAGATATGTGGGATATTTTTTCACATTATATGATTATATTATCAATAATTTAATAAGATTTATATTCATTGTTTTGATATTAATAATTCAATTTTAATTTTAAATTTTAAGATGTTTCTAAAATACTATAGAGATTATTCCAATGAATGTTCCTACTGAGGATTCATAAAAGATTTTAGTATTGATTATTATCGAAGATTTATATGATTATATGAATAATTATTTTTATAGATTAGTTTTTAATTATTGTCATATGTCTATAAAAAATAAATGAAATTATCATTTTGATTAATATGGATACTATAGTGTTTCCTTAATATAATAATCAATACCATAGAATTAAAGGCTATATTCAGTTGATCTAGTGGTCGAAATTAACGTTCATAGATATTACAAATGAATCTATTAATCATTGAAATATCATTTATAAAAATTCATAATAATTAATGTATTGTTATATATATGAAGTGGAAATTCATATACTTGTCATTTAATTGTTGAAAATATTAGCAGATGCACTTTTATAATCCCAGTTGTTCTGAATAGCTTAATAATTACTAGTTTTCACAATGCTAGATTATTTTTGCAATACAATCAAGGAATGAGTATTAATGTTTCAACATCTGAAACACCATCTATATATTTCCATGTTTTATATATTTTATTATTTTCATCAATTAAAATGTTTATAAAAATAAATACACAAAGGGTATACAACTATTAAAAGTTACCTAGTTGATTATGAAACGAGAAAAAAATAGTTTTAGAAGGTTTTTCATCAACATTAAATAATTAATTTTTTATATTTGGTACCTATACATTATAAAATGGCCCAAGGACTTAATGTTTTTTTATTATTATGAAAGCCCCTTTTTAAGGGAGGAAGGGGAAACCTAACAAATTGCATGCACTTAAGAAAAATTACACCTAAAGAAAAGAATATTAAAAACTAACTGAAAACATAGACTTACCCCTCCCCATTTTAAAGACATGACGAAGCTCTCCACCATTACTAGGAAATATGATAAAAAATGTCATGTGTCAATGAAGAGGCCCGATCCGATGAAAGATTCTAAACCATCTAATAAACAAAATAAGTAGACAGTGGAAAATATGAACTACCAGCTCTGAGTCCACCTCTGTGGCCTATAAAAAGTAGTCGAATCTGGAAGTAGTGACTCCCCACCATCAGAATAAAACTATTCCACGGGAAACTGAAACATTCACTCATGACCTCCTCCAAACACCATCAACGTATTCAAAAAAAATTATCCCAAACTGAGACCCTTTTACATGGAACCTCCACTAATCTATATAACTGTCCGATCCAACAATGATTGAACCACCACAAGACACAATCAGTCACATCCACTCACATCCCAATGCACCATGGAGACCACCACTAAACTCCACCTCAGTGAGAGTGGAAAAGTCATGGAGTAAAGATATTGGAACGAGCATGAAATTCCCTTGATGATGCACATCTCCATACCCCCAAATGTAGTTGATCATCATTGAAGGAATTGTCAAACAAAACAAAACTGTCTCATTCCAAAATATGTGGTCGTTATTGAAAATAACATCTTTGACATCGTCATCCTCTTGGAGATGACATAGATAGAACCACCAATGTCTACAGTGTCTCACCCTCATATAACAAATAATCAAGAAGAATAAAACTCAGATCCACCTTAGAAAGAGTGGTAGAGTTCTGGAGCAAGAGCTGAGGAGCACGTTTCCAATTCCCTCGACGGAGAACATCTCCATGAACCCACATACTGATGACCATCATCAGAAGCTTTCAAGAAGACACAAATGTTCAACAACATAACGAAAACGACATATGGTATATAAACTGCTTCAAACAACATAAATTATCCATTATTCCAAATCTATCTTGAATCAGGATGACAATTGGAAGAGTGAAGAGTATTTATAGGATATTTTACATATAATTTAATAAAAATAACTAATTTTATGTTGTTTATTTTATTTCATTAAATAAACACACATCAAATACATAAAAAATTTATTATTTAATAATTTTATATTATCATGCAGTGAATTTAATATTATTGTTTTTACAGTAATTATTTCTATATTTAACATTCACCTCCACAATTTTCACACGAATAACATTTTTTGGACCCCACTAATGCCTCATTAAAAATTATATATTTGAATCAAAATAAATTCCATAAATATGTAAAATTTATTGAAAAATAATAATAATACATTTACCAAAAATTTAAAATTTTATTAAAAATTATATTTCGACTAATATAATGTATAAATAAAAAATTAGAAAAATATTAAATTAGTAAAAATTTTGGGAAATAGAATATTGAAACATAGAAAAATAGAATATAAAATTATTTTAAATTTTTGGATGGTCTTATATAAATTAGAGTTTATTGAGTATTTATTTATAATACTAAAATAAAATAAAATATATTATAAAAATATATATATATAATTGAATTAAAAAAAAGATTAAATATGATTCTAAAAAATAAATAAAGAAATATATGAAATCATATAATGGTATACATGGATAATCTAATTATTAAATTTTTTAAAATATAAATATATTATATTATAAAAATTGAAACATAGTGAATTTATCTTAGAATAAATATTTAATAGTTTATTTTTTGATGAAATAATTATTAAAAAGATGAATATAAAGTTATATAATAATGCAAATATATTTTAAGGTCGTATGGACTAAAAAAATATATTATGAAATTAATTGATAAATATATATTGTTAAATAATTAAACAATATAACTAGAGACTACCATGTCATTTATTTAAAATGGAATAATTTACTAATTATCTTCTTGATGTTAAAAAATATATATATAAGTTTCCAATTTTAGTTTTTTTCATTCAATTTTATAAATATATAATATCATATTTAAACTATAATATATATGTTCACATATAAATTGGGGGTTGGAGTGCCCAATCCATATGTTATATGTAATATTTTAACTTTTTCTGTATTATATTCAATATTCAATGTTCAGATAAATCATATATAATGTACGTAAATGTCCATGAGTGTAATCACTGCATTTCATATTTGAACACTAAATTTTGGTTCAAATGTACATATTTGTTAAACCAATATATTAATAATTTTTTCAAAATGTGGAAATATATTATGTAATTATGAATGATATAAAGATAATTCATGTTATTATACGATTAAAAATTAGGCTATTTATATGTCATCTTCATATGTTTGGTGGTAATTTTTTGTTGATGGAAATATTTAAATCTTTTGAAAGTGCTTATGCCTAGTTAGCATTAGTACATAATTATAAATAAGTAAATTCATTGGTCTCATATAACAAGTAACTCAAAATAATAGATTTTTTTTAATTAATAATATATATTTTATCTGAAAATATATTCAAATAAAAGTGTTATATAGTAAAATAAATATATTTTTTCTGATAAGTTAATTTTTATATACCTATGTTGTATTATGTTTTCAAAAAAATGATAATGTGAAGATGATTAAATTGATAGATATAATATTATTCTAAATTTTATATCGTACTGTGAGTATAATTATCAATAATTTATATGATATTTATTAAAAAATAAATACTCTTATTGACACAATATTGAAGAATTTTGATGTTTTTTTGAATGTGTCTATAGTGATCACATAATTTTGAAAAATAACGAAAAAAAATCAAATTCTATGTATTTCTATTTTATTATATAATTGTAATTTTTACTTATTATTATAAATTTAATTTAGGAAAAATTCAATTTGTACTAATTGAAATTTATTCTAAAGAACATGATAAAACAATAGTTACCCAATTGTGAATATATATTTTTAATGAGATTTATCTAATAGATTCAGTGTTTCTACTAGTAAAACATTATACTAAAATAATTGAATATTATATATTTTATAGAATTATAAAAAATTAGAACTCTTCTTGGTGTACTATTTGAATTTATTTTCAAAATTGAGAGTGATATAATATAATTACTAGTTCATGGGATTTTTTCAAAAGGTTATAATATTCTGATAATGAATCATTATATTATGGTATAATTAATTGGTTGTTTGATCAATTATAATGTTTTTGGGATCACATATATGGAATATTATAATCTTTAAGTGTCTAATCATCTGATTCTAACTGATCATGTTTCTTGGTAGTTGATAGAATGATTACAAATAATAGTTTTTATAGACTCAAAAATCCCATGGAATTTTTTTTATACATGGGATTTTTTAATAGTCCGTGAAAGTTTACGCCGCATGATTCTGAGGCCCGGTGTCCCTGAAATCGATTTTTGAATTTTTGTTCAGGTACATTCAGTAAACGTACAAGCTGGTTTTTAAACCATTACAACTGGTGCTCAGAATAAAAATATGAGAGCATCATTGAACTCGCAGCGCAGGTATTCGGTTAAGAAGACTTTCATTTCAATGTCAGTGATTCGAGGATAAAAGTTAGTTTTTTTCCATGTGACGTGGTAAAATAATTTATGATCAGTTTGTTTTATTTTTAACCACCATGTGGAGGTTGGGAGGTTAAACCCTTCTTCATGGGAGTTGTAGGTGGGACCACCACCCATTAACCTCCATTGGGAGGATATGGTGGTGGGGACCACCTGATTATATTCTCCTATGAGTGGTTATGACATGAGGACCACAGGAGGCTTAACCACCTATTGATGGAGGAGGGTAAAACCTTCTCAGGTCCCCATTAAATGGGGAGAAACCCCTTGAACTTCCCCACCTTAATGGAGCCAACTCCCCTTTAATATAATTTTAGTAACCTCTCAATCATTAATTAATTATCTCTTTTGAATTGTTATTCATACTCTTACCCATTAATTAAAAGAGTCAACAAATTTAATTAAATCAATCAATTTTAATTTACGCAAATGAACGTAATTGATCCTAATCTATTATCTGGCTATGATTTCATTATTGGTAGTATTCATAGAAAGGTGAAATATGGTAAAAATATTGGGGGAAAGCTTCCAACGAAGAATGATTCCAACGAAGAACACCTTCGAAAATGAAGAACGATCTTCCTCGACTTCCTTCCTCGAAACCCCCTTCAACACGAGATGTCATTGATCGATCTTTCCTCCTCATCGTCATCAACGAACCGACGCACAAGCATGGATTGGAAGTGTTTGGTAGACGTGATGAAAAACGACAACATTGTCTTCTTCCCGCAACTTCATCATCGAGCAACGATCAAAGGTAGGGGGTGTATTACTTTATGATGTTATATATTTTCTTATCATATTCATCAGAGAGAAAGGGTTTGTTGTGGACATGTTAATGATCAACTTTTTAAAATGTTGAGCCAATTGATACCTCCCTAAACATGGGGAGTGAGGTCCAACCTAATATGGCCCAATATCCTCCATCAATTTTCTTTCTTGTGATTGTCTTTGGCAAGACGAGGTAACAATGACGAGCGACAGAGACAACAATTACAAGGGCTGCACTACTCGTGGCCTCCGAGAACCAGGCCACACCTATAGCATCCTACACCGCCTCCGGCTGATCAAACATGCTGCGTGCACTGCCCACACACCTCGTAGCCTGCCTGCCCGCTGCCCGCACACACCGTCGACCTACCCACCTGATGCTTTCTCTCCACTGGCCTAACCGCACCATTACAGGGGCCCCACGGCCTGCTAGCGCACTACCCATGTACCCTGCTGCCTTCCCGCGCACTACCCACGAGTCTTGCTGGCCTATGCATGCACTACTGGCATGGCCCGCACGACCGGCCTATGCCCTACCCGACACCCCACACGGCATATATGTGCTCTGGCTCTCGGCTGAACCAGCCGAGCAGCGCTGGCCACCCAAGACGTACAACGACATCTATTGTGGAATCACTAGCCAGACCAGCTCATCTTTCTGGGATGCTCCACCCGAGCCGAGCCCCATGTGATGCTTATCGAACCATCCTGGGCCTCTAGGCTTAGCCGCCTATGTGGAAACATTTGGGATGAACCACCCCTGATATTCGCCAAGCTGGGCTTAGTAGACCAAGCCAAACCTAGCAGGCGGACCAGGTCGACCTAGACCGGGTCTCCCCTATCTGGGTTGGGCTATGTCGGCCCGACTGGGTTGGACCGGGCCCAAGCCCAATACCGACCATGTTCCCTCTTTTGGCTGTATCATTGGCACCATAGGACCATTTGAAAAACCATCACCGACGCTGGTTTTGTTGGAGAAAGATGGTCCCATTGAGTATACCCCATTGGATTTCAGTGTAATGTTAAGATAGAGTTAGGTTGGATCATACATGAATACAACCAGACCCTTAGGAAAAAAGGATTATAACTCATAGATCAGACATCTAATTGATGCGCCATAAATTTTGTTGAGACACAAATTATTAGGTGGAAAATTTGTGATACTTTTACATGGGAATCCATGGAAGTTGATGTATCGACACATGGCTTGAGGAGCAGACCCTCCTCAAATCAAGCGTGCATTGTGGAAACCCAATTGTTGGCTGTACTCTGACGATTGTTCCTCTATCATATGTTGGTTTGACAGTTCTGATTTCTATTCATGGATCATTAATTGGTCCAACAGAATAGCGGGTCCTATATAATGTGTTGGTCCGACAGCTCTGATGACTATTCATGGATCCTATGTTGGTCTGACAGTTTCTACTTCTGTTCCTGGATCAAGTGTTGGTCTGACAGAATAGTTGGTCCTGGATCATGTGTTGGTCTGACATCTCCAACTTGTGTTTCTAGATCTTGTGTGGGTCTGACAGTTCTATGTACTGGTCCTTAATCTGGTGTGGGTCCGACAACATAGATGATTCAATGGCTATATCTGATCATCTCTATGTCTCTACATAATTTGTATACTTGTGTGAGCAGAGTCAGTGTCTTCAGTGTTTTCCTCATGATTGAGATGGGTTTCTTGATAACATTGGTATATGTATGGGTGTATACCTAAGTAATGTCAATCCATTGATTTATTATTCTATGGTTTGTGCATTGTTTATTTTGAGAGACCTTGGTGGTCTCAGGTTCCCAATTGAGTATTGTTATACTCACCCATGCACGGGTTATGCCCACACCTCTATGTGTTGGGTGTAGACGACAGATAGCGCTGACGGAGGCTAAGAGCCATAGGACTGGACTGTACTCGGAGGTTGACCATACGAAGAGTCGGTACACAGAGGAGACTAACAGACGTGAAGTGATGAATATGATTTTTATACCTACCCTTCAGTTAGGATCTGTGGTGGACATTCCAGGAGCTACTTTTCACGTTTTAGATGTTTAAATTTCTTCAGTTGTACTTGTTTTCAGTCTCATTTTACTTTACATTGGGGCTTGTATTTCCTACCCCTTTACGTTTCAACACTCCTTTTGTATACAATTTTACTTAGTTTTTTGCTTCCAACATACACTGTTGTGTGTGTTTCTAGTTTATAAAGGCAATGGATTCCCAGTTTTAGTGGTTTACGTCTTTGGTGCTAGTCACCAGCCCCTGGCCTATGGAAGGCGGGCTTAGGGTAGTCACGGTACTGGCCCGAGGGGACGGGTCATGAAAATTTCTATCAGAGGTGGTACCCAGACTTAAGTGTGGTGCACTACAAAGGTTGTGTTGTAGTAGGACCCATAATGAGGAAATTGTTCTCTAAAGGGGAGGATTGTAACATCCTCGAATGATAAAGGGTAAAATGACTAATTGTTATAACTCATGATGTCAAGGTTCACCTTATTTTTCAAGAGCCTATCTGATTAGAACTCTATAGTTAAGTATGCTTGGCCTAGAGTAGTGATCATGATAGTTGACCTTATAGAATATTTCCAATGGTGTGTGTGATTAAGGACAAAGCACAATGGAAAGGACATGTGTGGGCCTGTGGGGACTGTGATTAGTCAGATGACACATTTGGGCACGTGGTGAGTCGTAGGGTGTGGACCATGAGTTTTCGGGGAAACTGGTGGTACCTGGTGGGCCAGGACTCGATGACCATGTTAAGGTAGGGTGGTTGTGCTATCACTGGCACTCAGTTGTTACATTTGGTATCAGAGGAATCGGTTCTACCACATAACCCGAGACTCTGGGCTTTCTTTTCTGTGAATACATAGTGTTAAGTGTACTGAGTGTGGTTTTCATTTCAGGGAGTACAGTATTTGAGCGGCGGATGAGTTATCCATACACCAGGACCCGGACTTCTGATTTCCAACATAGTGCACGAAAACACTGATTGTGTGTGTGTTTTCAAGGGTTTTCTTTATTATATCTTGATCTACCACACCAATTATATCTTATTGACCATGGGGAACCTATTTCTTTTTAGTATTCCTCCATGAAGACAACCATCTAGGGTTCTAAAACTTGTATGAGATGGCAGCCCTCCTAGCAATGAGGCCTCAGAAGAAGGCCCCATCATAGTGGAGGCACCAGCGGTACCACAACCCATTAGGCCACCGATACCACCAGCCCCAGCAGTAGAGAGTGCACACCGCTTGAGCATGTTTCACGAGTTCTAGTGCCAGAGGCCACCCATGATCAGTGGTGAGATGGACCCACATGCATCTGCAGATTGGCTGGAGGCTGTTGAAAGAGTCTTCAGACTAGTAGGGACACCAACTGACCTTATGGTCCTCCTTGCCGTGAGTCTTCTACAGGTAGCAGTCTACAGATGGTGGAGCCTAATGCTCCTTGTGCATGTTGAGGTGAGACTACTCTGGGCAGAGTTCGAGAGCATATTTCGGGAAGAGATTGTCCCAGACACCCTACGTGCGGTGCATATATAGGAGCTGCTTCATCTGCAGTAGGGAAACATGACAATGACACAGTACTCAGCAAGGTTCACCGACCTATCGCGCTACACCAAATATATGGTGTGGAAACCATTACTTATGGCTCGGGCCTTCGAGAAGGGGCTCAGGCAGAAGATCTGAGCTTCGATGATCTCAATCAGCATATCAACGTAGGCTGGGTGTTAGAGAGACCCCTCTTATTGGAGCATTTCCTTCCTGAGTTATCACCAACAGTGAGACCCACCACCAGGCATCACATAACAGAGTCTTCTGCAGCTGGAAGCAGACAGGTGTCGCCGATGTCCAAGCGGACCAGACCATCCAGTGGATGACCTCAGGACTCAGGTTTAGTTGTGCAAAGCACACAAGACAGAGCCAGTCATGCCAGGATAATGCAACACTGCTGTTGCAACGGGAAGGGTAACATGGCTCATAAATGTATGACACGTCATTTTGATGATCTACAAATAGTTGAGGGGCCTCCCAGGAAGAGTCAGAGGTTCGATCATGGCGGTCTGTAGGGAGGCAGTGGATGTGGAAGGGGATCTGGTTGTGTAGATGGTGGTGCACAACGATTTGAGGTGTTACCGCCCCAACACTATGAGGTCCACCCCAATTGCATGGGGAAGGTGGATAGGGGAGAGCTCCACTCCAGGAAGCTGAGGAATATGACTATGGCACTCCAGAAATGATTCGAGTTATGATCTGTGTCTACTCCACCTTCGATGTAGTTCTTATAAACACAGGTTCCAGTCAATCTTTCATTGCCACTTCCCTCGTTCGGAGCTCAAAGATTTCAGCAGAGCTGTTGTCTCAATCTTTAGGGCTAGATAATCCAATGGGATCAGACTCGATGATTTCACATTGGTTCTGGTAGTGTGAGCTTACTATAGAAGGCAACAGCTTCTATTGGGATCATCTCATAGTGGCGTCGATGCCTTACGATGTCATCTTGGGTATGGAATGGTTATCTACAGTCCATGCTAAGATTGACATTATTAGGGGAAAAGTGTGGTGTGTATGCACATATGGGACCAGGTTCACATTCATAGGCAAGAAGGGAGCATTTGTAGCACATGAAAAACTTACTCAGAGGAGGGAGCATCCAATCACTAATCAGTAGACCAGCCATACCCTTAGAGCAGTATATGTGGAAAGTCAGAGCTATGCTATAGTGGTAGACTAGTACACTGATGTTTTTCCTAATGATGTCATAGGTCTAACTACTTGTAGAGAGGTGGAATTATACATTGACCTATACCCCGGGATGGCACTGATATCTACACCAGCATATCGAATGGCTCATGCTGAGCTTCGTCAGATGCGAGATCTACAAGAGGACTTGTAGAAGAAGGGATCCATCTGACCTAGTGTTTTTCCCTGGGCATCCCTGATTTTGTTCACCAAGAAGATGGACGAAAGGTTGAGGCTCTATGTTGACTACCACCACAAGAATCAGGTAACCGTGAAGAACAAGTACCCACTCCCAATGATTGATGAACTATTTTATCAGTTGAAGGGAGCATGGTGGTTCTCAAAGATAGACCTCAGATCAGGCTATCACCAGCTCAGAGTTTGAGATGAGGATGTGAAGAACTACGCTACCCATGTCCTGGAGTTAGCAGCATAGGCCTTAGCCTTGATGATGTTGCGTCACTATCTGATGGGTGAACATTTTACGGTATACTATGATCACATGATTATTATGTATATCTTCTCTTAGAAGGACCTGAATCTGAGACATCGGCAACGGTTTGAGTTCCTCCAGGACTATGACTTCAAGATAGTCTATACTCCTAGTAAGGGAAACGTGGTAGTAGAGGAACTGAACAGGAGGTCTGGACTATAGATTCTAGGCGAGGAGACATCGAATCTAGATGCTTTAATGATAATCTTTTAGGATAGAGATGGAGCAGCATTTCTTCAGTCTCATACAATCACTCCCCCACATCATCAGTGAGTCAGGGAGGTATGGCGTGGAGACACTGACTGTGAGATATGATGTGCTCAGATATCCATAGAACATGCTCCTAATAATTTGCTAAAGGTGGGGAGCGATTAATCCTCTTTAGATGACATACTATGGAGCTAGGGTCACTTTATGAGGAATTGTTAAGGGTGTTCCACACATCCCCATTAATAGTACATCCAGGAGTGGAAAATATTTACTAGGACCTTCGACGACAACACTAGTGTCCAAGTATGAAGAATGTAGTAGAAGTGTTTGTCTCTTGATGTCTCACATGTCATCAAGTGAAGGCAGAGAACCAGGTACCCGCAGGCTTGGTTCAACCTTTAGAGATCCCAGAGTGGAAGTTGGATGGGATATCCATGGACTTCGTGATGGGTCTTCCACATATGTCCAGGGGTCATGAATCGATTTGACTGATAATTGACCAACTCACCAATTCATCCCACTTCCTACCGATCAGAGAGTAGGGTTCAATAGAGATATTTGGATGCCTTTACGTGCATGAGATTGTGGGGGTACATGGAGTACCTTCTTCTATTGTCCCCGATCATGACACATGATTTACTTACTGTCTATGTAAGTGGTTATAGTAGGCTTTAGTGAAATAGCATCATCTGAGCATTGCCTTCCATCCTCAGACGGATGGCCATACTGAGCGGACCATTCAGACCCTTTAGAACATGATGTGTGCATATGTCCCCGACTTCAGTCGCAGCTTGGAGGATCACATACATTTGGGGGAGTTTTCATACAACTATAGCTATCACTCCACCATTGGGATGGAGCCTTTTGCGCCCTTGTATGGCCGACCATACAGATTTCCACTATGCTAGACAGACCCGAGGGAGTCAGCAGAAGTGGGACCAGAGATGGTACGGGCTACCATGGAGATGGTGCAAATCATCCAGGATTAGATGAAGACTACATAGAGCAGACAAAAGTCATGTGCTGAAATGAGTCAGTGACCTCTGGAGTTTGAGGATAGCGACCACGTATTTCTACCATTCTCACCCTAACATGATTTATAGAGATTTGGCTGAGGTAGTAAGTTATCTTCGTGTTTCATCGGACCATTACAGGTACTCATCAGAGTTGGTGAGGTGGACTACTGCTTAGCTCTTCCACCTCAGTTACACCGGGTGCATGAATCCTTCCACGTATCCCACCTGAGGAGATACGTGAATGACCCTTCTCACATCATTGACCAAGGAGAGATGGAAATTGACTATGGGGAGACTTTTATGGAGGTTCAAGTAGAAATTGAGGATCGACAGGAGTGGGTCCTTCATGGATGGTTGATACCTCCGGTGCGCATTCTTTGGCTTCACCAAAACATCCTAGAGATCACATGGGAGGGGTTGGCTTAGATTCATGCTTAGTACCCCCATTTTTTCCCTTAGTTTGAGTTGTGGCTTACGGGGATGTAAATCCCTAAGGTGGAAAAAGGTAAATACATGAAAATATCATGGATTTTTTTATGCATGTGATTTTTTACGAGTCTATGAAAGATTATTGCGAATGATTCCGAGGCCCCGTGTCCCTGAAGTCAGTTTTGGATGTTTTGTTCGAGTATGTTCAGTAATGGTACGTGTTGGTTTTTATAACTTTTTAACTAGTTCTTGGATTTAATATCTAATAGCATAGTTGAATACGATGCGCTATTATTCTCCTAAGAAGACATTCATTTCGACAGTTGTGAGTTGAGAATACAAGTTAGTTTTTGGGTTTTCGTGTGAAGTAATAAAATAATGTATGCTCACATTATTTTATTTTTAACCACCATGTGGAGGTTGGATGGTAAAGACCTCCTCATTGGATTTGTTGGTTGGACCACCACCCCATAACCTATCTTGGGAGGTTATGGTGGTGGCTCCCACTCGAGTATAACCACCCGTGATAGGTTATGACATCAGGACCACATGAGGCTTAACCCCTATTAATGGAGGAGGGTCAAACCTTCTTAACTCACCACTAAATGGGGAGAAAACCCTTGATCTTATACACATTAATGAAGCCAAATCCCCATTAATTTAAATTGTTCCACCTATGAAGCATTAATTAATTCTCTCGTTTGAATTGATATGAAAACTCCATCCCATTAATTAAATGAGTCAACTAATTTAATTAAATCACTCAATTTGAATTTATGCGAACAAACATAATAGATCCTAATATATTATATGGCTACGATTTCATTTTGGGTGGAGTGTAGAGAAAGGAGGAAATTGGGAGAAATATTGGGGGATGTCTCCCAACGAAGAATGGTTCCAATGAAGAACACCTTCTAAAATGAAAAACGATATTCATACAAATCCTTCCTCTGAACCCCCATTGACACGAGATGTATTCGACTGATCTCCCCTCCAAATCACCGTCCACAAACGGACGAACGATCATGGATTGGAGGTGCGTGGCGGATGCGACGAATGATGAAAACATCATCTTCTTCCCGCAACTTCATCATAGAGAAACGATCAAAGGTAGTGGGTTTATTACTTGATGATGCCATACCTCTTCTTATATTCTTCCTCAAATAGAAATGGTTTGTTTTGGATGTGTTAATGATCATCTTCTTAAATTGTTTATCCAATTCATAACTTCCTAAACGTGGAGGGTGTAGGAAAACCTAACATGGAACGAAATCCTCAGTCAATTTTCCTACTCGTGATGTTCTTTGGCATGGCGACGTAACAACGTCGAGGTGACGAAGATGGAAATGACAAGGGCCGCGCTACATGCAGCCTCCGAGAACCACACTGCACCTGCGGCATCCCGCAACACCTCCAACCGAGACCATGCACCCTGGGCATTGCCTGTGCGCACCCCCACCCGGCTTGCATGCAGGCTGTCCACACCCTTTCGGCCTAACCGAAACCTCCCCAGTGCCCCACGGTCGGCCCGCGCGCTGCCAGCACACCCCATGGCCTACCCGCATATATCCCGCGTGCCCCGCCAGCTTGCCTGCGCACTACATGTGCGCCCCGTACCAGCTGCCTACTTCCTATCCGGCTCCCCATGCAGTATATCCGTGCCTTGGCTCCAAGACAAACCGGCCGAGACGCGCCGACCACCCAAGCTGGCCTATGGCGTCCTTTGTGGCATCGTTGGCCAAATTGTATTGGATTTTTGGGCTGAGCTTCCCAAGCCGCGCCCCATGTGGTGTTGGCCGAATTGGCTAAGGCCTCCGGGCCGAGCCGCCTACATGGCTCCTTCTGGACGAACCGCCCCTACAGTCCGCTGGCCTAGTCCAAGTGGACTGGGATGAAACTTGCAGGCTGACTAGGTCGACCCAGACCGGGCCGACACAATCTGGGTTGGGCCGAGTCGGTCCGACTAGGTCAGAATGGCACAGGCCCATTATCGACCATGTTACTTCTATTGGACATATCTTTGGCACTGAACAACCATTTGAAAAACCGTTAGCGACACTGGATTTCATAGAGAAGGACGGTCCCTTTGAGAATACCCCACCGGAGTTCAGGGTAATGTTGAGATACGGTCAGTTTTGATTGTACATGAATCCAACCGGGCCCCCACGACAAATAGGTTTATAACTAACAGACCGGTCATCCGATTGACGCACCGTTAGTTGCTTTGAGACCCTTATAATAAGGCGGACCATTGTGATACTTATATATGGGACATTTTTGGAGTCGATGTGTTGACACTGGGATTGAGGAGCGGACCCTCTAGGAATCAAGCGCACTTTTTGGAAATCATGTGTCTGGATGTACTCTGATGACTGTTCCTGGATCATGTGTTGGTTCCGATGTTCCGACTTCTATTCCTAGATCATGTATTGGTCTGATAAAATATCTGGTCTGGGATCATGTGTTTGTCCGATAGCTCTGACGACTGTTCCTAGATCTTGTGTTGGTCTGACAGTTTTTACTTATGTTCATGGATAATGTGTTGGTCTGAAAAAATAGCTAGTCCTAGATCATGTGTTGGTCTGAGATATCTGAATTTTGTTCCTTGATCCTGTGTGGGTCTGGCAGTTCTAACCGCTTGTCCTAGATCCTGTGGGGGTCTGACATCTTAGAGGACTCAGTGGCTATATTTGATCATTTCTATCTCTCTACATAAGTTGTATACCTATGTGAGTTGATTCAGTGTCTTCTGTGTTTTCCTCATGATTGAGATTGGATACTTGATAACTTAGGTATAAATATAGGCATATACCTATGTAATGGCTATCCATTGATTTCATACTCTATGGATTGTCCTTTGTGGATTTTGAGAGACCTTGGTGGCCTCGGGGTCCCTATTAAATATCGTTATACTCAACCCTGCACGGGCTATTCCCGCACCTCGTTCTGTTGGATGCAGATGAGAGACAATGCAGACAGAGGCTGAGAGCACTAGGGTTGGATGGTACTCCGAGGTGGACCTTACAATGAGTCGATACAAGGAGGATACTGACAGATGTGGCTTGTCGAGGAGGTTGTGTTTACATACCCTTTAGGTAGTATATGTGGTGGACGTTCTAGGAGATGCTTTTCACCTTTCATATGATTACCTTGCATTAGTTTTACCTGTTTTAAGTTTCCTTGTACTTTATAATTGAGATTGTATTTTTGGCCCCTATACTTTTTAGCACTCCTTTGGTATATGGTTTCGCATAGTGTGTTACTTCCATGATAATTATTTGTGTGTGTGTTTCTAGTTTATAAAGGAAATGCCTTCCTAGTTTTAGGGATTTACGCCTTTGGTGCTAGTTATCTGCCCCAGGCCTATGGAAGGCAGGCTTTGGGTAGTCACAGCATGGGCCCCGGGGGATGGGTCGTGACATATTTGAATTGTAATTTTAATTATTTAATTTGGGGAGTTACTTACCATTATAGTATTAATGATTTAATGAATATATGAGAATAATAAAAATATAATTAATAATTAATGTGAGATAGATGTATTAAATGTTTGTGATATTGAATATATATAATTCTTGAAATAATAGAAGATGGATCAAAAATATATATAAACAGAGGGATTGGGAAGAATAATTGAACATAGAAGATGACATCACACTTCTATATTTATGATGGTGAGAAATCTCATCACATCATTATTAATTTTTTCCGAATATAACATTATCATAATTATAATATTAAATTTTCAATGATGATAATGGAAAGAATACAATATTATTTTGGTAATGGTATTGTCCTATTCAATGACAATACTCACACTGGGATATATTATTTATCCTTGATGGGGTGTGTATAAACATATTACTATTTTTTAAGAATCATTACTTGATGAATGATTTCAATTTGAAAAACATGAACAATTATTGAAAATATTTTTTATTCTAGTTCAAGATATTTTTTAATTTATTGTATTATAGTTATGGAAATATTTAAATGTGTGATGATCAGTGATTCATTGTCATGCTAAGGTGGTATTCCATTATATTTGGTGATGATTCTAATAAATATTATTATTCCTATATATTTTATTATTATTATTTTAATACCTATTTGGAAACATTACAATAAATTATACATGTGAGAAATTAGATATTGTATAATAGGAATATAAATCAAACACATTAGTTAGTGTGAATTGATAATTTTTTTAAATCATACTATTATAATGAAAATTATATTTGTTCTTTAACACTCCATAAGAATCCCATATAAGTGAATTATTCTGTATTATGTAATTAAAATCATATTAACTAGGAATCACTTATAGTTATTTAATGAATGAAAAATAATTAAATGTGTTTATTTTAAATTTAGAATTTTAATATCGTTTATTTAATTAATATATGTTTTATTTGTTGATATTATAGATGTTTTTTAAATTTTTTAAGAATATATTTACTATTTAAAAACATTATATTTAATATTAATGGAATATAATTAGTTTCAATCAATTATATTTGTCATATAAATTCATTAATAAGGATTTCTGAAATAAATTTTGATAAAGAAGTTCTTATTTGTGATATAAATCTATATAGTATGGATTGTAAAAATTTTATCTCATAAACAATATATTTTTAAAATAAAATTATACATTATATAAAAAATATAATTACTGGTGAGAAAATGAATATAATGAAGCCCATTTTCCAGATAATGTGATAGTGATTAAGATTTATTCACTACTGATAGGGATTACGATTAAGATGAATAAAAGGAATATATAATAAATTCACATAATAAAAATATATTTGATTTTAATGAGATATTTTAAATCTAGAAAAGTATATGATGTAGATCATAATATATTTGGACAAATATAATAGTGGTTAGACATAATATCTATTGAAAGAATAAATCATTATATTCGAACCTGCAATTCACAAATGGTATGTTATATATGATGGAAAAATAAATTTATATTGAAAATAATGAATTTAAATAATAAAATGATTTGGCAAAGATCAAAATGTATAAATTTATACACGAGAATCTATAAGAATTCTCATTTTTAATTTTGATAATATTGGTTCTAAAATGGATTAGAAAATTGACGAGTTAGCAGGTCTTCCAATTTTGAACGAATGAATGATTTAGTGAATTAAATAATATGTTGACATTATAAATGTAAAATATTAACATTTTATCTTGGTTTATTAATTAAAATTAAATGACAACTATGAACCTATAGTTGAATAATATTATTTTATAATTCAGTAAAACTTAAACTAGAGAGATGATGGTAAAATCTTGTAACATGGTGATTCAGTGTATACGGATTTCATGGTAACATGATGGAAACAAGATTAATGTGTAGAGTTGAGCATGTATTATAGATTTATTAGACGCTATGTGGAATATATATTTCATTACTGTATCTATTGTTTGATAATATTTCATGAATGGTTTAATTGGAATATGATTCAAGTTGATGTATTTATTATATGATTCCTTCATTTAGTTAAAATCATGATATAGTAATACTATGGCCTTGATGGGATAAAGTGTGACTGAAATTTAAAATTGGTTTATTTATTTTTTATGGGACTAGGCAATTCTGATTTGGTCGATTAAAAATCCTTGTGATTCCTGATGTGTTTTAAGGGTGACTAGCTAGTCTATGATATTATAATTAATTTGTTTATGGTTTCTTAATTCATTGAATTTTAATCTAAATAAAATTAATATTAGATAGTTGCTAATTATTATGTAATGATGAATGGAGGATTATTTATAAGGGTTAACAAATGTTTTAAATCATTCATAGATCAACGTTACTTGTATTGATGATCTGTTTTTTAATCCTTTTACAAATATGTATAGTAGGATTCTTAACATCCTTAATTGGAATACAATAGATTAGGTATAGTTTTCAAATTTATCTAAATTTTGATAGTGATATAGTTTTTATTGATCTCTACAGAGTGAATTAAATAGTTATTTTGTGAAATTAAACATATTTTACCTAGAATTTAATTCCCGATGAATAGGTATTGAAATAATGATCAGTGAATTCTTATCTTTACATGTTATAATTTTTGATACATTATATATTGTATATTGTGGTGTTATTTTCTTATATTTGTATGTGTTTGTCACATTACTTCATTAATATAGCAAATATTGTGGAGATTTCTTCTTAATATTGAATAAAATATACAAACATCATTTTATAGTACATATTTTTTTTATATATTCTCAACTTTGGCACTAGTTCATTTTATCTAAAAATAATTAGTACACCAAAAATTAATCATGAACATATAATGTAAATTCATCATAATTTGTCAACCAATTCAACACATATATTAGGCCCTGTTATAATCTTTTTAATAAATTATATATATTTTATAATATGTAGTTCTTATAATTTTATTTTTAATAATTATGTGGACATTTTCTGAGAAATGTAACAAAATTATATCAAACAAGTTTCCACATCAAGGTATCATACTATATGAGGGATCATGATATAACCCCCTTTACCCCCCCAATGTACATTTCTTGACCCAATAATGAAAGAAAATTAATAATTATCATAAAATCACATAAAATATTGGCCACATGATATTAGAAAACAAATGATATGTTATGCAGAAATATAAAAGAAATTACAGTCTAAGAAGAACATCAGTAATGTGAGTAAGATAAAACCACTACACAATAGTTTCAGATAAACTAAACAAAAGGCCACAATACATTAATATAATGTCATAGAAATAATGAAAATAAAAAATATACTATATATATAAAGAATAAATCCTATATAATGTCCTAGAATCCCAAGCAACACAATAATCACCCCTTGTCCTGGAAAAGTACATCATGATCTCCAACCAGCTCATACAGTCTTGAAAAATATCATACATATATTTACTGTGAGTATAATAGGTAGAATCATTATGATATTCCCCAAATAATATCATAAAAGTATAATGAATTCATATTTAATACTTGTGAATAAACACGTGAACCAAAATAATCACCTAATAAATTATGTAACGTTCTAATACACTATATGTGTCACACACATAGACAATAATATAATATTTAATTTAATTTTTAATAAAAGAAGCATATTAATATTTTTATAATGGGTTTCCACTATGAAAAAAAATTACACATCCTGAGAAATATCTCTATAAAATATGATCCTACCAAAAAACACTTGGGAAATTGTTAAATATAGTGGACTACATGAATCAAATCATCTCATCATCAATATATCATTCCCTGGATAGTTACCCAAATGTTTTTTGTTATTTAACATTGGTCATATGTCTTGAATTATATACTAATCCATTATTACCCTTACACAAGAAAATTATATTAATCCTTTGGATTCTACATTAATATACATGTGTGTGAGAAAATAGTCGCAGGTCATTACAAACCTCTACACACATATATTTGAATGTGACTACCATGATAATGATCATATAGTACTACTAGGTGAAAATATTGTGAAAAGATTTTATAGTCAACTATCAATATCTATCTAACTATGTTGTTAGGGAAAAAACCCTCCCAGTGTGTGATGGATGTTATTCATACTACCATAAATGGTGGGGATTCATATGAAATCAAATAACATATGGAATATATATATATATATGGCTACTAAAGAAATGTTTCAAACTAAGTAGACATAACCTCAAGTATTGTTGAAACATCATATACACCGGGCTCCTAATGCTATGATCAATATACCCCAAAATAAAAGAATATTTCCAAGATAACTTTATTTATTTCAATAATTAATCAATTTATATTTCATTGGATTAAAAACAAAAATATATACCCTCTACATAGAATATAACCATACCACTATTCCTCAAGAGTTATTATCATTAAGGCAATCAATAAAACACCCAACCATTGGGTCCAAATATTTAACATTCATATCCATAAAATAATTTGATATACTATTATAAATTTTAAAATCTACCAAAAAGGACACATAAACAATACCCATCCGGATTCATCTTGAAGTGGAGAAATGAATTCAATAACAGGAAACCCATCCGTCAACCCTTTAAATAAATTATGTATCAAGAAATAATTATTTCATTGAATTCATGAAAAGGGAAATTGTAGATTTTATTGTTTCCATATATCCAAGTAACATCCACAACACCACCATATATATCACAATGAATCCTTCCAACTCAAGATCCAATTGTTATCAGAAACTATATTATCTCTGATGATTCTCTCTAAAAAATCAGTCATTCCATGATAACATCATTTTACAAAGAAATGTTCCTCATATTGAGAGAGGAAAAAGGATTAAAATAAAACCCACTCAATATGGTAAGTAGTCCCAATATCCAAGGCATCAATCTTTTATAAACTAATTGGACCACTCACCCTCCACCCACAAATTAGATTTATCAAAAAACATATTTTTTTCATCTTGAAAAAAAAATCATTTATCAAAAGTTTCAATCATAAGAAACATATGGAATTGATTATTAATATCTATAAATTATTTAACCATTATTTAGCATAACATCACATTGTTACATTTTCATGATGAATGATTACAATTAAACATTCATATTTTTGGTTTTTCCAACATGAAATATTATATTTACATTTATTATCACAATTCAATTGAAAAAACATAAGAAATTGAGTTTATAATCATGGTGGTATCTATTGGTGTAATAGAATTTTTTTATTGTTATAAATATTTACTATAAAAAATTATTATGTCACTAAAAAAAATTTATACTCTATATTTGATAATGTTATTGACATATATAATATAGTTTTCATACATATAATAATACAAAAATCTAGTAAAAATAATTTGGAGAAATTAGTTATCTATGTATTCATTAGAAAAAAATTCAATAGAAAATATTATAACATATATGAATTTATTTTTCATAGAAAATATAAATTATTAATATTTATTAGTAAATTATATTTTAAAATAAATATTATTAATGTTTATTTAATTAGTTTTTATGAAAATTAAATATTATATTTATAAATATAATTATAAAAATTATATTTTGTTTATTTCTTAATTAAAAATTTTAAATTTAACTTATATGAAACCCCATAAAGGGATTTATTTTAAAAAATATTGTCAAACATTACTCAAAATAATATTCAATGTATAATAAAATGAATAAAGGTATGAGAAATATTTTCACCAGAGAAAACAACTTGAATATATTTAAAATTTAATTAGAAATATATATATCCAATAATATCATGTTATACTATCATGGTAAGAAATTTAATAGATTCCAGACAAGCAGTTTAACCACTGTTTTATAATGTGGCCTCAGTGGAAGATACAATTTTATCATAAAAAATTTAAAATATTAGTGGTACTGATGATTATAACCACTACTAAAATTTGATACCCTTTCTTTCATATGCATATTAAATAAGTTCATTCCTAATCTCACATAAAAAATAAGATTATACATTCAATTAAAAAAATTTTGCAATATAATAAAGACATAAATTAAAAAATTATTAATCATGTTAAATATTTTTTAATATTATTTCAAAAATGTATAATATTTTTTATTTTATTAAATAATAATTATATGTGTTCATCCATGTAATTAAAAAATATTCTTATTACGAAATATTATATTGATTTTTTAAATTCTCTAAAATTATAAAAGATCGAAAATTATATGACATGTTGTTATATTATAATGACTATACAAAGATGTTTTTAATTCAAATATCATATCACAAATCTAGTCGGGGAACTCAGGATATGTTGTACATTATTTTAAATTTTATAATCAAGAAAGACAATAGATATAATCAGTATTATCCTAGTACACATGAAAATCATATTTTTTATTTGTTGCTGATCTGAATAATCATTTGTACCTCATTTATTATAGTATTTTTTAAAAATAAATGAATGTAGGTTTATGAAAATTACTATGGAATGTAACATTATGAAAAATTGTATTGGAATATATATAAAGATGTGGGTTTCCAAAAAAATAATGATACTACATTTAATAAATAAAAATATTTCTATCAATATAAAACCCCAAATTTGATCATTCAAATTAATAATATAATAAAAGAAAAATAGGTTTAAAATTGTTAGGTACTAATATTTCCTTAAAAAATTAATTTTTTATGGAATGTGGGAATTTATGTGATTACTATTTAATATATCGAATCAATATCCAAAGACAGAACCATTCAATAATGTGGGACATGGAAAAAATAAAATTATATAGTGTGAGGTGGAAGCAACATAGCTGATAGATTATAAAATTTACAATACATAATCCACATTATTAACTTTTGATTCACACCAAATAATAAATTGATAAAAAAATATATATATACACTTTTATATTCTGAAAAAGATTCTAAGAATCAATTAAACTATATTAATGCCGAAAACTAGGACTCATAATAGTCATTAATAAATGTACCATGATGAAATCATCAAAAGTAACCAAAATATGAATTATCACTTCCATAAAACACTATAGTATTATTGTTCACTAGTAGAGATGATGATTAAAAAATAATAATATATTCTATATTAATGATTTAATTTAATTATAAACCTAAAATAGATTCTGGATTCTAGATTTAACATATATGTTGTATGGTTAATCATGGTCGAACTTATTCCATATTGGAATTATAATTTGCAAATTACGAAAGATGATAAAAAATAAGTGATAGGATATATTATAATAAACTCAAAGAAAACAGTATGAATTTTTTTAAATTAATATTAATATGAACATGATTAAAAATATACACATCCACCATAAAAGTTCAGTATACATTATTATTGCACATCTAAAATTTAATAAATGAAAAATACATCATTCGAATGGTACTATATAGTAGGTTAAATTATTAATTAGAATAAAGATGGGTGAATATACAATTTTTTATTCTTTCTCAATCATCTAACTATATAAAAAATATATATTAATACTGATTCGCCAAAATAATAAATTGCCTATTTATATGATTAATAAGAATCCTCTTTTGGGTTGGAAATAAATATTGTTCTTTATGGCCTCACACATACCCTCATAGAACTAATAGTCTTGTATAATAACCCTTACAATATATTTCCTACTTCTGATTTTCATGATATTACATAATAGTATGAAACCAATCATTGGTAATACTTCTTTGGACATTAGTATTTTCTGAATATTTCACAACCCAACACCCACTTCCACCAAATCAAGACCTGGTGACGGTGAGAATATAATAGTATCCCTAAATTTTTTCTTTATACTCTTCAATTAAAATATGATATAATAAAAAATTTAATAATTTATATTAATATAGTCTAATTGAATGATGATGATTCAAACATAGAGTCATAGAAATTATATTCCATTTATTGTGGTTAACATCAAACCCATTAGTCCATTCTTCCAAGATAGCGTCAATGGATCCCTATTTTTTATAGTTGAATCCTTCATTAGAGTAATTCTAATAATCCATAGATATTCCTTGAATAATACATCTATAACATTAAATAAAATACACATTTACTATTCTAATTTTATTATATACTAGGAAATACATATAAAATTATAATTAATTATATCATTCCATATATCCTAATATCCATCATTAGAAACATTTCTTACCACATAATATTTATCAATAATTATATTTATGATATTAAGGAATATGTGATAAATGTTTTTAAAATATGTCCAACATGACACATGATAAAACAAAAAATCTTTATAAATAATTCTTCAGAATGTCAAATAAAATTTAGCATAAACTATTAATTTATCATATGAATACATTGTTATTTGAAGATTTTAATATCCATAAAAGAAAAAATTGATATAGTATGAATGATGATGATGATTTTAAAAAAATAAACAGAATAAACAACTATAATGAAATGGTGGTACAAGACTATTAATAGCCCATCAGCACATACTAACCATAACTTATTGAAAATGGGTATCTCGCACAAATCAATTAGAATTTGGTGTTGTGTAATTATATAAATTTATATCTAATATAGTCTATATGGCCTCCAAATAGTTACGTTGTTGCCTTTTCTACTACTCATGAAACTCAACTTCTTTTACCCATTTTGATATCCTTTTTATCATATTATTAACTTGAAATTATCGTGGTTAAAAATTATATTAAGTATCTATAAATACATATAAATGGTTTTAAAATAAAAATGAATAAAAAATATAAAACACAATATTTAAGGGACCTAAAACAACAGGGCTTCAATTTTTAGAATGACACTCAATCAACAATGTGAGATTTTTATTGTGTTCTCCATGATCACAATAATTACATTTTAATTTTTATATTAGAGCATCCCTATTGAAAATATATAATCATAATTTAATGTGAAGTTTTATAACAATGATAATAGATTATTTTATGAAGATTTAGAAACTAAAATATTTATATTATTGAAAGAATAATATGGTTTTACAAAAAAAATATAAATTATATTTTTAAAAAATTACAATATTTAAAATGTGAGAAATATTTTCATAACATACTACATATTAATGTTATGTATCAAATATGGAATTTAAATAATATAATCAATTTTCAAAACAAAAAAAAAAGCCATGATCATCATTCATATACTCAAAATGGTTTTTAAGAAATATATCCATACTATTTCATCAAAAGAAAATTATTATATCTAAAGGTCAACAACACTAGAACTACATTGGACAGAAAAATAAAAAATTTAAGCGTTTAAAATTTTATATTTTCATAGAAAAGGAAAATACTGCTCCATTTCTACATTGAGAAGCATGTATTCTATCAATAATTGTTTATGTCAATTATCATACAAATAATTTAGCAACATTCTATGAAAATTGAATCTACTATATCTTTTCATAGTGAAATAAAATATAACCTAATGAACTATCTCGTGTTGCAACCCAATGCATATTTCAATCACTCAATACAAACCACCAAATAAATATAGAAAAAATGTCTTATAATTGTAAAGTAATGTAATTAATTCCAAATACAATTCATTGATTATTTGAAAATTAAAATTCAAAAATTAAACTGATACTAAAAAATTATTCACATACTAATATTTAGACAAATGAATGGTTAATTGTTTTTGGTAAATAATTTTTTTATATTATCTAATTTATTATATTTTCTCATATAATAATGGTATTCATATTAATATGACAGATAATGGTAATAAATATCAGTCTAATTTTGGTTTCTATGGTGTTACTAGATCTAAAATCAACACATTTTTATAGAATTATACAAAAACAATATTATGAAAATAACCACATACATATATAATGTAAATTATAAATCGGTAGCTCTTGTTTTAGTTAAATGGAATGAGGAATAGGTTAAATAAAAAACCTAAGGATAAAATATTTTCCAAATTTAATAATAGATATAAGTATTACAATAGTCAATAATACTTTTAAAGATAATTTTGGATTAAGGTATTTTTTGATTGTTCATATGAGATTTTGACATCCACATAGGGGTAATTTTAAATTAACATCTTCCATATATATATAGTTGTCTTTTAAGTCATTTTTAAATGATCGTAAGATGATAAAGAATGTTTTAGATATATTATATTTTTATGTTCTAATATAATATTGTGAACAAAATGACCATACACATATATAACACTTTATAATCTCTAAAAGTTTCTATTCCACCAATACTGAAATAAATCATTGAAAACATGTGTGAAAATCAATATATTAGTCAATTTTTTTATAAAAATATATAAAACTATAAATTAATATAAGAATGAAAAATATTATTAACATAATCTGGTGAATTGAATTTGGCCTACCAAATCATTAAAATGTCATAAAAATAATAGTTTTCATCTCAATTTTGGACCATTCAAACTATAGGTATATACTTTGGTAATAATTTTGAAAAAATTATAATATAAATGATGTTTAAGTTATATATCCTAAATTATTTATAGCTAAAATGATGAATTAAACTAATTAATTATGTCAAAGAAAACCAACATATCATTAACTAGTTATGAAATAATTGTAGAGATATATTTTTTGTAGTCAAGAAACATAATAGAATAAAATAACCTAATCAAAACATATTATATCAATAGAAATGAATGATACACTATTTATATAATGTAATATAATTTTGATATTATAATAAATAGATGGATAAATAGTTAAAAAATTATAACTTTTTTATATGAATATAAAACTACTTGATTATATTAGATACCTCAAAACATCTACGTATATCATGTTTTTTTGTAATGAGATACTAATTAAGTGGAATATGTTTTACTAAATTATATAAATATAACATTAATATATTGGGGAGATGATTGAGTATATGACTAGAACCATAAATTCAAGAATAATAAAAAGAATATTTAATTACTATGAATAATTTATATTTTTTGGATCAATGTTTACATGGATAATCAATTATATGACTATTAGTTATGAATAATGTATAAGAGTAGAATGTATAGAATAGTTAATCGAAATTTAAATGATTATATTTTTGGAATGGTATGATTGAACATCAGTCATTATATGATAAATATTTATGAAAAAATATAAAATTAGAAAAAATTTCATAACATTACCTTTCTAATTATTATCAAGTTGGTTTAAATAAATTCATTCATGTAAATACATGGAGAAATAATATAATAAATAGAGTACAAAATGATATGAGACCATTATTTATATTTCTCAGCTACTAGTTATAATATTATAAGATTTCATTGAATGAAAAGTAATAATTATCTAAATTATGTTATAATATTTATTTTTAAAATCAAATATACAACAAATTGATCCTCATTATTATAAAATTATAACACAATGTGAAATTTAAAATGGAGTCATTTTTAATGCATTTTAAATTTTCTGTGATACATTCTCATTACAAATCACCATTAAATTATTAGTAATATTTTATAAAACATTATAGAAATTCATATAATACAATAAGATAAATAGAAATATATTTAGTATGGATGAAAAATGAAAATTACAAGTGTTATAAGCTATTAAAATAATACTCTACCTGACTAAAATATCCAAAAGATAACGAAATATCATTCAAGATGTTATGTTAATTTGAATTAGTTGTCCTACTAACACATGATTCTCTATAACCAATATATGTTATGTATATGGTAATAATAATGAAAATTTGAAACTGAATTATTGTTGTCGATTGTCTATCAAATTATCCACCCATCAAGATTGATTTTGAGAGCCAAATTTAGAGTATAGAATAAATAGAAAATCATTTATAACGTACAATGTTGACATATTGATGTAATACTATATAAAATAAGTGTGTGAAAGAAATTAGATGAGGTCCACTACTGCTTCCTATGGTTTAGCACTATACTTCCCATACTAGTGAATAAAATTGAAAACAATAAAATGAGAATTAATGATTTAATGTAACAAGGCCTTACTTAAGAATCTATAGTTTCTCTTGAGTAATAAAAAGCAACAAATTGTTTTTATTTTTAATTTAATTTCAAAATAGATTATATGGATTTTAAAAACAAAACACCCATTATTCAATGGACATAAAACTTTAATACAAAAATTTCATACTAAATAAGTTGTATAGCTATCGACAGAGTGAATGGGAAATGGGTTTATACCCTCTATCCTCCCAAAACATCATAATTTTAGTTTATCAAGGATTAAAAAAAATTAGTATAGGTATACATTGTGTTTCTGTGACGGTAAAAAATTGATGGTGTGTTATTGGGGGAGTGGGGTATGATGATGAACTATGTTTGTGAGTGCAAGAAGAGACCACCGATGTAGGGGTAGCTGCCAATGGAGATGAGGGGAGAAGGAATTGATGATGAAGTCATAGAGATTTGGGAGGTAATAATTTTATAAATTATTTATTTTTCGACATAATAAATTATTTGTAATTTATTTTTTTATATTGTTTTGAATATTTTTAATAAATCTTTTCAGTTAAAATGTCGTAAAACTATAATTTTTAATATATTCCAAAACTAATCTACATTGTGAAACATTTTTTATGATATCCATATATGTTTGACATATTATTGTTATTAATAACCTAATTTTGAATGAATAACGTAAAAATTTATCCTACGAGTATTTTTTTATTTGAAACACACTTTTTTACTAAATATATAAGTAATAGTGACAATGTTTTCTATTGTGAAATCATTTATTTTTATTGAATGAATAATAGATACAGATAAATATATTAGGAAAATATGTTGGTAATAATTGTTAATAATAACATAGTAATTTATTTTATAAAATAATATATCATTTAAAATAATACTATAAAAAAGGATTTTTTTAGTAAAATTCATTGTTGGTATTAAAAATTCATAACACTATATAAATATTTGATAACACGAATTTAATACAAAAATTTAATATAAAAAATTTTCATATAAAAATTATTAATATTTGTTTTAATTATTCATATTATCTAACATATATTTTATCCATTCATATATTTATATTCATATATTTAATTTTTTGAAATTAAAAATTACAAAAAAAAAGAGAAAATCATTGATACCACTATCTATAAAATCAAAAGAAAAACTATTAACACCACAAAACACATGTGATTTTTACAACGCATGAACATGTAATTATTTAGTCTTATTTTTTTTTAATAATGTTAATTATACCATTTACAAAATAGATAAAGTATGATGAATTTATTATCTAACATAAAATAAGTCGAAGTAATGAATCCCTAGCCCCATTGAATTCAACATACCACAAATAAGATTGACCCATCAACATAGATATCTAATAAACTCTTCGGCATGGAATATTTAGCCTTTGATGGATATCATTCCAAAAATTAATCAAAAAATATATTATCTATAGGATCAAATGAGATAAAAATCATAGATTGGAATTATATAACAGAATGAAAAATTTATATTGGAACAGAAACCATAAGATTAAAATATGGAATAATAACTCATATTAGCACGAATAGAGTATGAGAACTCAAGGAAAAAATTACAATTATTAAAGATTTAAAACACCTTGATAAAGAACCACTTTCTACACAAGGTTCAGGACAAATTCTATGGGTTTAAGAGGAATTGAACATTTAATAAAATGCAAATTCAAACTTCTAGATAGAAATTCACAGTGTGAATGGGTAATTCACATCGTGAATTTCTTGCGTTTTAAAATAAATGAAAAACATTACACCAATATTCTATATATCTGTATTAATTAACGTTGTAAAAAACATTTGTGTATCTTGATTTTCCTAATATTGAATATTAATATTTAAACACTATACAATTAATACTATTATATTATGGTTCATATTATGAATTTTACCATGTAGAAAATCATTACTCAACTTATGAATTTCAATTTGGTCTATAAACTACTGACACAATTCTTAAATGGAATTTCACATTGATAATTATAATTACTTTTAAATTTCATATCCATTGCACCATTATACCTACACCAAACATTCCCTAATAACAATGTACCTCAGTAACATGAAATAAAATATACTAGTTTGGTTGAGACCATTACAGATCAAGAAAGATATTTTATTCTTTCATGGAACGAGAAATTGAAAGAGGAAACGTCATCTAAAATCTAACTGATTTCATGTTAATAATTCATTAAGAATTTGTATTTATCAGATAATAAATTTTAGAGGAATTTATTTTTTTATGTTACAAATCAGAGTGTACCATATAGTAGTGATTGTTATGTTATATATAATGGTTGATCATTTCGTAAAAGTAATTAAATTTTTTTATTTTTTATATATAGTAATTTTAAAAAATTCATATAAATATTGTAATATATGAAACTATTAATAAAAATATATAGAGTCAAAATATTACATAAATCTCATATCAAAATTGTGTAATTTTATAGTTTTATCATTAATTATAAAATGATTTTACAGTGATGAATCAAATGGGAAAATTTTGGTTTCAATATTCTTATTTTGTTAGTAAAAGAATATTTAAAGCGCATATGTTCGTTATGGGGGTTACTATAATAAATATAAATGACATATTTCTAATTTTTTATATTTAGTTACAGTCATATAATAGTTGTGATAATTTATAGTGGTTAGAATCAATACGATTTAGGGAGATTCAAGTACTAATTATTTTTATTTTAAACTATAGAATATGGTATGAATTAAAAAATTAGTTGATGTGTTTAATTTTTTTACAATAGTGGGTATATTAAATTTCCACATTCATATATATAATAAAAAAATATGATATATTTTTCATTATGATTTCATTGTTCTATTCTTGAAATTGTGATATTTGAAAATTTGGGAGTCTTAATGGAGGGCCCATGGTATGTAAATATGATTTTTATTCAAATATATATATTTTATCTAAAGGTTTAAAAATTATAAAATAGTGAAATAATTTTTTCTTTTATTATAATAATGGACAAATGGAAGTGGGTTTGAGTTAAATATTACCTTAATAAGGTTATTGAATTTATACTGTTAAATAAATTTTATATGTATTATTATTTGTTCTTTAAGATGAAAAATCATTGTGTCAATAAGAATAGGATATGTGTCTCATGATGATGATATTTATTGTAACTTGTAAATGGTATATGACTAATATTAATATTTTGATTCAATGTTTTTTCATAAATTGAATTAATTTTATTACTTATATATATATTCATTTATCAAATTAAATTCTGTCTAATAATATTTTTTTCATGGTGTTTAGTATAATTATATTTGATGATAAAGTAATGTTTTTTTGTTGATGTGTGAATTTTACTAAAAATAATAAGTGCTTTAAATTTAATTAAATAATAAACTATTTTGTATATATTTTGAATCAAATATTTTAATAACTAAAATGTAATTTTTTTTGTATTTGATAATATTTTATTGTACATATAATTAGAGATGATAAACTAAACTCTTTAGAGAATATGAATACTGTTACATTATTTTAGTATTTCAAAAGTTGATGTCAGACTATTAATATTTTCTCATGAAATTTTTTTTATACACTTATGAATATAAGTTTTGATGAAAAATATATTCAATTCATGATTTATTAGAGAAAAAGTGGTGTCTAAAATATTTCAATAATATTGGATGATGTTTTATGTGATTTAAATAGGAAATAAATGTCCAAAAATATTTACTAATGTATTTAATACTTTGAATTATGTGAATTTTGAGTTATAGTATATTAATTAATTATATTGTGGTTATTATTTAGTAATGAAAAAATTTATTTAGTTGTAATATTTTTATAAATAATCATTAATTTTTTTATACATTGAATTCCTTTATGGATCCTTGATCTGCATCAAATATATGATGTGATTCCAAATTTAACAACATGTATAATGAAAATATTAATATTTATCCTAAAAGTGAATGAGAATAATTCATAATTAAATGAAATGTATTATATGAATAACATTAAAAAATTTAAATAGAAATAATATTAATAAATCATTTTAGTCATCTGTTTATATTCTTTGGTCATTTAATAATCCATTTTTAAGGTCTACTCTGATTTAATGATCAATGTATTATATCCATAGATCATGGGATCATTTCCCAAGAAAGATATTTCAAATGAGAATCTAACAATACGATGATGAAATAGCTCATGTCATTATAGTTTATAAATATAACTATGTGGAAAATATAATACTAATTTTTTTGGATGAATTCATTATTTTTTAATAATTTTTGATATTTTTAGTAAAAATTGAAATACTAGAGAAATAATTATGCATTATACTTGAATAATTTATTGAATTTAGTGATATATAATATCTATGTGATATAAAGAGAAAATATTAAATGATATATAAAAATAAATAAACTATGTTTATAGAAAATATAATGTGAAAAAATATATTTCACGGTTTATTATCAAATATAAAAAACGATTTTAATAGTTTGATTATTATATTTTGTAAATTTATTTTACCAAAAAAATTATCTTAATAATCAATTAAATTTGATTAATATAATCATTTATTGTACTGATAGTGGTTTGTTCAAATAAAATGTCTCTCTTCATAGATATTGAAATATTTTATCATTATAGGTGTATAAAAAAATTACAATTAGAAAACATGATTACATAAAATTGGATTTTAAATCCAACCAATTACCATATTATTGGGAATATTTTAAATACTAGTTTCTAATATTAACCTTTTAATTATAATACATTTTTGTGGATAGTGAAATATTTGGCCATGACTCATTCCTAACTACATTAAAAATATATTCACTTATAATGGATGTGAATTATGGAACTTCTTAGAGAGAAGTTTGTGCTTCTATTTTAAATTATTTTTTAATTTATAATTATTTATGAAATTCTTATTTAATTTAATGTATTTAATATTTAAAAGGTTATGGATAGAAAAAATATACTATAGTTGAATCAATTTTAAAAGACGAATTTGTTAAAAAAAACATATTTCAATTATAGAAAATGTAAACCTGGATTCCTCATCATCCTATTTATGAACATCTAAATCCAATTTAATCGTTAAAATTTACAAATTTCCTAAATAAAAATAAGTGTTAAGGATCATTATTAAATAAAACGCTATATTTAATAATATTAAAAACATTAAAGGGGAATTCAATCCTGGATTTAAATTTAGTTATGTTTAATATAAATTATGATTTAAGGTCAAGTACAAGGTTTACCTCATTAAATGTATTTATATGAGTGTGTACATCTCTAATGAAATTTATTTCATCACAAATAATGTCATTAAATATGATATAAATTTATTTTGCGTTCCTCTATTTCTTATAAAGGTAGTTTCTTCTTTTATTCATAAAAATATACCACTAAATTAAAATAATTTAGAAACCAAAAATTATTTATATTAAAACTCTATTGGAATAGAAATTTATTTTTGGAATTAGTGATAATTATGTTTTTATTAAATATATGTGAAAACTATTACAATAGGATTGATGGGGTAAAACAAAATGGAATTCCCACTTCTAGAAAATATATATAAGATTCATAAAATGAAATATCCTTTTCATGTCCATATTCTGAGTGATCAAAAATTTACCACTCTTAATGTGAGTTACCTTTATTAAGTATCCTTATAAAAACTACCTTGGAATGTTAATTCCTTTTAGTAGTATTAATGTTAAATTACATTAATAATGATATGGTAGACATAATCCAATGAAGAGTGGAATAATCATATCATGGCCTTCTTTTAGGATGAGCTATAGTTAATCTTTCACTTCTAATCATATTACCCATACAATTAATGAAAAAATCTATAAAAAACTCTACCATTTCCTAAAGTTTGAGTTGCTTACAATAAGATCATATTATGGTTATTTTTACTTCCATCATTCAAAATATTACCCTATTTATCAATTAATGAGGAATAATAATTTTTCATGAAATCCTAAATGGCTTCGTGGAAATGAATAACCTCAGACTCATTCTGAAAGTACTCACATTACATTGATTTGTAAGGATTCAATGTTGAATTAAAATCTATATCAAGATGACATGTATCAAAAAAGAAACTTCTAATGACTATTTTTATCCCCCACCATCTAATCCTTACCCATGAAAACTAGAACACCCACCCTTTCAGATGAAAGCTCCACTAGAATAACATCCCAATGAGAGGCTTCATCTACGACCACATAACTTTTTCCACCAGTACCTATTAGAAATGGGGGATATGATCCATCTTGAGTATAAGAAACCCCACCATAATAAGAATCTACACCCTATTATTGAGACCAATAGGCAACGAATGAGATACACGTTCATCATTATTAACTAAAACAAATAGATTATCATCATTTAACATTTCATATCCAATAGGATTTCTCTGCATTATATCTACATCATATGAAAATCCTATAGAAGTAGAACCACCTTTACATCATATTACTATTTTCTAGTTTTATCAAACTCAACTTTTTACAATTGTTGGGATTCGTTTGGGGATGTTTTGGCCTAAAATTTTATATGATTTTAAAATAATGGGATAGTTATACAATAGTTAACAGTGATCTGAATTTTTAATCCTCTCTTTAAAACCATGTAAACCTAAGATGTTGGATTTTTCAGGGTTGGTGAATAGTTTTTCAGACCACCTAACCTCTTCTGAGAAACAGTGATTCCCATTTAATTGGAGGTATAATTTATTCTGCACATTTTGTCAAACTGTCTAGCCCTTCCATGATACCATTCTACCAAATTAAATTAATCATTAAATCAAACATCAAAATATAGAAACAATAACTTTAGGTTCGGTACTTATCAAGATTATACCCATACACTATTTTCTTTATTAAGAGCTTCGAAGAGCTGGTTTAAACCACTTTACAAACACACAAGAGAATATCAATGAATAATGAGTTTCATTTAATCTCATACCATTTACTTTCCTTACCCCATGCTCTATCTCCCTCAATCTATCCACTCCTACCAAGTGTTTTATAGGACCCTATGTTGAATCTTGGATCTAATTTCCACTATTTTGGTTTTCAATCATATGTGATTATTATTCATTACTGAAGAATCCTAATTTGGGGTTGGTGAATCTAGATCTGGTGATTCCAAGGAATATCATTAAATAATGATTCTCTATTTTAGTTAACTGTAATCTTATTCATCTAAATTATATTTTTTGAATTAAATGAAAATTATTTATTTCAGTTATGTTGGTATCAATTGTTTTTTTAAATTAATTACATTAAATTGGGATTTTAACAAATTGGACCCTTTCCTAAAATTAGGAATCCCCAATTTCCATTTAATTTGGGTTGGTTAGTCGAAATTGGTGAAATTTAATTTGTTTAATTGAAATTGTAAAATTAGAATTATTGAAAAATTGTAAAAAATCTAAATTCAATTAAATTTTGTGTTTTTTCAGAATTTTATAGAAATTTTATAATTAAAATTGTTGAACATAATTATGAAATAGAGTTTTGAAAAAGTTATTAATGTAGATATGATAGAAACCATAATGGTTTATATTGGAAAAATAAATATTTTTTTAAATATTTTTTGTGATTTTGAATTGAAATTAGATGTATGAAAAGGGGGAATGGAATTTTATTTTATTTAGTGTTTCATAAAAAAACAATTCCCATTGTGGAATTATACCTGAGCAGAGGAAAGTACATGTTGTTAGTGAATTATTGGGACAAAAAAATATGATGGAATTTCTCTAGTAATCGATATATGCTTTAACAAAAAAATTTTATTTTCATAGAACAAATTATCGCCCTACTGGGACATGGTTGAGTCCATTCATTCCAGTGTTGAGGGATGTGTGTAATCCATACCATTTATCTTATTAATGTGTGAGGATAATATAACTTGGAACAATATTACCTCAAGATAGATGACCATGTTACTCGATTGTTTATATATGAGATATAAATGTATTCCATTGTTTTAAAATATCATACATTTCATGTGAATTTAGAAAAACTTAATTATATTAAAGTATTTATTTAACCCATCTATGTAAATAACCATGGTTTAACGTATTTCTATAATTTTAAATTTATTCCATCAATTGAAATGTATATCATTTTCTGTTTAAATATTTTTTTCAAAATGGAAAACCTACTTATTTAGAAAATCAATACAAATTATTACGTCAATTTAATATTTTTATTTTTTAATGGAATCCACGGTGAATCACTACACAGATTTTTTCTAACACCATATTTGTACCATCAAGTGTTTGTTTATTTTCTTCTTATAGGTCCGAGAAAGGGTAAAGGACCACGTAGAGGCATTCTAGCTGTTTATCTTTAGAATTGGAGAGTTTCTTCCTATGGGAATTGGTCTGATTATCTATCTCATTCCACTAGTTAAATGATATATTAATTTGGGTTTTTTATAATTGTTCTAATTTTGGAACACTTCTCCCTAGATTTTCCTTTATATGAGTACTGATTTTTTATTATATCACTATTTTTTGGGGAAAACTAGTTCCCATATTAATTTTGTTCAATTATAGGTTCTAGTCACTAATATATGGTGATCGAGAATGCTTTTCGATCTATGTCAAGATTGGTCCGGTGATCGGGTTACCAGTGAAGCTGGGATGGTTAATGAAAAGTGTTATCAGAGGTAGGTTGTGATTCTTTTCTTTAATTAATTATGAAATTATGTAATCATTTAGGATATAAGAGGTAGTAATGATAATGTTTCTAGAAAACTATCACCATAACGAACATTATGTCAAAAGGTTTGGTTGGGGAAAAATCATGTGTAATGGTTTTAGTCCATTACCTATTTTTTATTTGTATAGGATTAAAATCCAATTTTAGTTTCTCAATATATTTGGTTTAATTTCACTAGTTTCATTATTTGAGTGGTAATATGAGGTATTCCTTTTTGTTTGCGGATGATGTGTAACATCATGCATCAAATAAGATGTGAGAATCAGATATAAGATGATGTTTTTTCTGAACCTAAATGATCTACTCATCCTGGGTCCCAAATTAGGTTAATATGATTATGATTAATGTACCATAAATGGAATAGGAAACACCACATGTTCTTGTTTAGTCTCCAATGGTGGATCTCCAACGGTATATTATACTGGAACATTATAATGAATTTATTCTACACAATATAGTAGGGTTTAAAGGATTAAATGATCCTCAAGTTTCTATTAATGGTTGATCAATATAGGAATTTTTTTGGGTTCTTAATGACACTAGAATAAATCAAGGTGATGTGTGGCACCATCATGCCGGATGGACCTAGCATGAGATGTTGGTACACTATGGTGTCAAACAATGTATGAGGGATAAGAGTGGACATCATTCTTGTTTGTTTACCAAAAATTTATATCCCGAGTTCATTTTGTTTCCCATGGATAAGACATTTTTAAAACAGGAGCAGAATGATTGGACCGAAATGAATATGAAAACCATTTTCCTAAGCATGTTCATTTCACACCAAAGATTGTAACCACTGTTATGATAATTTCTCAACAATTCAAGTTAGGACCTCTTCAGGATATTCATTCTTTGTATTTCATTCTAAATATTCATTATTATATTGAGATGAAGGATAGCGATATAATGGATGAAATTGAATTATTAGTGAAGTAAGAGTTCTATGTAGTTTACCTCCCTCCCAGTGGTAGCACAAGTTCCTTTAATGTAAGGAAAAAGCATCAAGAATCTCATATGGGATCAAAGAAATTGGGTTATTCAAAACCTCATATAGTACCAGGTAGATGTCATTTAATTAGCTACTAGTGTAGAAAAACAATAAATTCAAATATATTTTTCATTTAGGCACCCTTATTATGTAGTTCTTATGGAACCATTGGACAAATATACAATTATTTCATGCTTATTCCACTTTGCATAGTGGCATGTGATCATTATCTCCTTCTAAAACTGTTGGGAAATCAAATTCATCATGTATAAAATTCTCCCAAACATATGAATATGAACCAATTATTCTTCATGAAGTAGAAGAGTATCTAATTGACATGGATATGGGTTCCATGACCATGAGAGGTACCATCAATTTAGTTTCATCATTAAGAATTACATTGTTTTATATTGGTTCATCTTCTTCATTTATTTGAACTGTTACGATTAATATGATAGATATTTACTTAGATCTTTTATCTTGTCTGATGGATATTACTACACCCCATGGTGTGATGTGAGATCAGGGTCTCAAAACATTCTCTTTTGTTTTCTCTCTATAAAATGTCAATATTTTTAGGAGTTCTCTTGTTCTAGACATGAAATAGTTGGATATAATTTTTGGGATGGATTAGATCCTTAACAATAAATCTGATATTTATTATTATCTTAAACAGGTCTCCTTTACTATCCTAACTGGTGTATAACATGTCATTCTAGAAGAATATGAACAATTGTCAAGGGGGAACAGAATTTATTAAATGGATTAGAAGAAAGTGATATCGGTGTTTTTGTTTTGAAATGGAGCTAGAATCTTTGATTGGTGATATTCATCCATTTGTCATAATATTATTAGAATTTTTTATGTTAACTTCTCTAGTTTCCCACTGGTGTACGTGGTATATTTTTCCATAGATTTAGTTCATAGTAGTCAACTTTTATTTATTCCATTGTACAACATGACACCATATTAAATGAAACCGGTAAAATCTCATTTTGATGATCTTCAATAGAAATGATTTATATTCCAAATAATATCACCTTTAGAGGCACCAGTTCTATTTTTTTGAGAAGAATGATCATTCAATATGCCAATTATTTAATTATTTAATGATCAATAGATTGATGGTAAAAAACATGTATCTGTTTCCATATATCGATTCCCTTTTTTATTAATTAAAAATAGGAAATTATATTCCAATGTTATACTATTTATTTGGTTACCATTAGTTCATGATAAAAGAATTTAAAATTCAAAAATTACCTTTTTACTAGGTATGTTCATTATGAGTACCTTTCCATTCCATTTTTTCTAACCAATTCACAAACAAGAATTATGGATTTAATGAAGATAATTATCTATATGTATGTAGATAAATTATTTTTGGTATATTAGGATTCCATCCTTGATTACTAAAAGATGAAGGAGGAACATGTGCATCATCTGTGTAATTGTGTGTTTGTTAATAAATCACAAGTTATATGTAATGAATTTGAATTGTGATTTCTAGATTCTAGATGTAATGTTCATGGATCATTTGGTGTCTTAAAATGGGATAACAGTAGTCCATGAATAGGTGAAGGCTATTATTACATATTAACAAAAAACAAATGATTATGATATTAGTTTCTTATTGGGTCTAAGTGGTTATTATAACTTGTTTGTTATAGATATATCAAAGATATATTCTGCAATTAATGCTCTACCTTGGAATGGAGAATTTTTTCCATGGGTTAATAAATTATTGATTTCATTTTAGATTTGAAACATATTTTTACTACTTCACTAGTTTTGACACTTTGAGAGGCTTGATAGGGCTATGTAACCTTTAATGATACATTAGGTTCAAGTTTTGGATGCATTTTTATGCAAGGTGATCATGTATTGTTTATGTATATCATCAGTATAGGCCACATGAGAAGAATTATCCAACCAATGACTTTGAATATGAATATTTTATGTTTACACTTATGTGTTGGTCATGTTACCTTTACTAATATAAGTTTACCATGTTTTCATACCACTAGAGCATGAGTTATGTATTATCAAAAGAATATTTTCATCTTTTCCAGAGGCTTTGGGTCGAATACCTTCAATATTTCAACACTAACATCTCTTATATCCTGGAGAATGTTAATTTCATTACAAATTCCAGGAGTAGTAATCATTCAACCTAGGCCATGAATGAATCATCAGAAGAGTAGAACATGATGGCTTTATTTTCAAAGTTTAATATTGGAGTTTATGATTTTTTGGATGAGGATTATTTGGCTAGTGTCGAGTTAACATCCACATTTTTCTATACGATTATTACAAAATAGTAGGATGGTGATGAGTTTATAAAAATGGAGAATATCATGATGATGGGAAGACAATTTTTATGGTTTCATTCCCCCAATAGAGCATTATATATTATTGGAATCACTTTTCTATACCATTTGTGTCATTAAGTGTTGTTATTGTGGAATTCGATAATTCATAGTGGTTTGTGCACCAAGGAACCATCAAGAGGTTCTATGACATGAATTGTTAATTCTGGTGGCCAAGTATGAGATGATACATTGTTAATTTTTTCACTCATTGTTATACGTGCTGATAGGTTATTCATAGGCACTAGAAACCTTTGGGTTTTCTTCATCTACATCCAACCTGTACATTGTAGTGGGATGAGATATATATGAACATTGTGGTTGGGTTTCCTCATGACCTTATAATGAATAATTTTATATGGTATTTGATTAATTGGATGATTAAATTGTCTCACATTATATAGATTCCTGATACAAGAAGTGCTGAGGTGTTCATAAATATGTATATGAAATATATTTTTGATTTTCATGTTGTTCATTGTGTGTTAGTTTCTAATAAAGATCCTCAATTCCATTATTGTTTTTAGATAAGACTTTACGAGGCATTTGGATCTCTAATCCATTAGTGTTTTTATTTGGTGACCTTATGTTCATTATATTTTCACGGGGTTTGGGTCATCGATGGCTTGGGATGAAATTTATATTTCCACTAATATTTTAAGAATTTTTGAGGTTTTGGAGTGGTGGGAAAAGAATGATAGTTTGTATAACATCCTCCTCAACCAAAGTTGTTACATAAAATGTTACACGTATCTCAGCTGTGAACTTATTTATGTGATCCATCACATATTCTGTGATTTCATGGTCCTGAGGTTGAGACAGAATTTTGTATGGTTGGATGAACAATTTGGATATTTGATTTTCCAACCAAGGTACATTACGAGATTATGATTCCTTTGGTTAATGTGTAATATTACCATGGTTTTAATAATCTTCAGACCTAGTGGAGGGAAGAACATATGAGAGATCAATGGCCTAATAATTGTTTTATAGAGGTTTCTATGAATGATTTTGGGGGACAAAATTTTTTTATGTTGGGGATATGGTAACATACTTTTACATTTGTAGGTATTCAAAAACCACAATTTTTGGAACACTGTGGTTGGGTTTTTTGGGAGTCGTTTCAGGTTGATATTTAAAACTACTTGAATATCATGGCCTAATACATGGTTAGAACATAATTTTCCAAAACCATTCCCCTATCAAGACAATATATGAAATCCTAGGCAGTGGGATTTTTCATCATTGTTCCATGGTTTTTCAGACCATGCACCATCATTAGAAAACAATGAGTCCCATTAAAATAGGGTATACTGTTAGTCCACATAGTGGTCAAACCATGTGGTCCTACTCATATAACCAAGAATGATATTTAATTAATTTAAAATCTAACATCAATATAGTGAAACCCTCACTCTTGGTTTCATAACAAAATGGAATGATCCAACATGTTTTCTTCTTCCTCGAGAACATCCAAGAGATGATTTTCCCCTCTACAACATATTATATGTGGATCAAAGCATTAAAAAAATCATATTATATTCTTATAATTAGTTTCTTAAACCCATTATATATATAATTATATCTCAATTATCATCCATATGGTTTTCAATATCCCCATGTTTTTTCATAGATCTATTACCCAATGTTTTAGATCATAAACTTAGGTTTGTTCCTTATTTATCGGATTATGTGATCGTCATTCATTTTTGAAGAATCCTTATTGGGGTTTGGTAATTTAATATACCATGATCAGGATGTAGGTTTCTCTTTGTGATACTAGATTTTTGTTAACCCATAATTGGTTTATTTATTTTCAATAAGTTTAATTATATTCAGTTACTTGTTTTCAATTAAATTTTGTTACATTAGTTTATTGGAAAAACACAATTCTATTAGTCTTAGGTATTAAAAATTGGATATTGGCATGAAGTTATGGAAACCAAAAATATCATTTAATTAGTCTTTGTTAATGGAACTAGGTGAAATTTCAATAGTCTAATATAAAAGTTAGAATGATATTGATGAAATATTTTTTAAAATAGCATAATTCCAATAAATTGCTGATTTTTTCTAAAATTGAAAGAAATTGTTCGTAATTAAATGAATTAATATAGTAATGAATATGAATTGTAAAATTTAGTTTTTAATTGATTTCATTTTCCTATTTTTGAAAATTGGATTCTTGTGGATTTGATAGAAACCATATCGGTTTATCCTGGAAAAGGCTTGTAATTTTATTAAAACACTATTTTAGATTATAAATGGATATTAGTATTTTGATATGAGGGGATATGATATAATTAATTTTATGCATGTATTAAATTATATTATCATCATGGAATCATAAATTTTAACAATATAGAATTGGAATTTAGAGAGTTATTAGGACAGACCCGCAAGGGTGGAATTTTACTTACGACGAATTGACACATTAGAACACTAACAAAACATTGATACGAACATCTTATCTACTTAATGGAATAATGGATTATTATTAACCTTCTAGTTTTCTGGTATGTGTGTACACCATTGGATTTATCATGTGATTGTTTGAGGATCCCATAAAATAAAAATATCATACATCATAGTTTATGACCATCACGATCAATTTTTTTTCATTGAGATATTAATGTATGCCATGTTTGTAAACTAATTTACATGATTTGGGAATATATATTAACTATATTATATAATAGATATTATTTCATCCATTTGTGTAAAGAACCATTTTATATATTTCTTTATTTAAAATATTAAATTACATTATTTGGTTAATTTAATATTGGAATCTTATTATTGAATCTAGAGTTAGACCATACATGGATTTTAGATCACAACCTACCCATGCCTTTGATTGTTTATAGATTTTTCCATCCAGGTTTTAGAAGGTGCAACGATACAATTATATGTGGTTCTAGATGTTTATCAATGGACGTAATTAGATGCATTGATTGGGACATGCGCAAATTATCTATCATATTCTAATTGTACTTTATTTTAGAATGGTTGGTTGATTATATCTATTTGACTACCGATACACTTCATGTAGTGTAGTGTTTTTTCTATACAAACTAATTTATTATCATTATTCTTAAATTTTTATGTAAAATTAATTACAACTTCCACTTTTATGATTCCATTTGTTAGTTTTGAACTCGTGAGGATCAATAATTTCTCTTTAGTCTATATCAGTATTGATTTAGTGATCAGGTTATCATGGTACTCAGGCTGGTTGTTGATATTCAATACCATCATTCTGAGAATTAATTTCCCCTATAGTAGAAGAGCCGACCTTGGGAGATCCCAAAGAAATACCATGTGTAATATGATAAGATATAATCCCACCGTCTTTAGGGTGTTAAAAAATTATACGAGATACCAATATATTTAATTAAAGAATCCCAAAATAAAGAACTAGGAGACATATGGGTTCTAGCCCCAGCGGTTAAGGTGAAAATTACTGGATCCACATGAGAACTTAAAGTGACGACCTTTTGTTGATCAGTTGTATCCCGATGAGAAGGGAATAACATAATCCTATCCCATCTCTCATTCCATGGATAATTTCTAGTTTTCTGAATAATTACTACCTTCTTTGTATTTCATTATTCTTCCTACAATGTGCTCATGAATGTACTCTTGCAAGGATCACGTAGAAAATCATATTATATCAAAAATTTACTTTTACTTTTCTAATATTACAACAACATTATAAAAGGTGGAATCCATTCATAAAAAGTATTTATATTCTCATAATATTTAAGATCATATAGAATAATTCTATTATTTAAGGATGTGGTAAGGTCAACCATATTGAGGACCCTTTCATAGTAGTCCCAACTAGAATATTTAGTGTCCCTACCCATTTTAATTGTAATTCCAATTTAATACACAATGCCATATTATATTAACAGACTCCTTAACACCCCAATAAATCCATAAATATCGACCCAAAACTACAAAAATATCTTATTATAATCACATGGATTGAATTTTAGATTCTAATAATGATTCCTAATAGTTCCAAGATTCAAATTTAATTAACCAAATATCAATGCATTGTTATTTTGATCATATAAAGGGGAACAGGATGGTAAATAACCACTACCCAGGGACATGCACTTCTAATAATAAAATCCAAAAATCAACACTAAATTAGAAATGAGATCAGAAAACGTCCAATGCAATGTGGTTTAAGACCACAAAAAATCGGGCAGAAAAATAATGATTATAGTTCTCAATCCTCTTAGTAGATGGAATATCAAAGGATTATATGTTAGAAACATTACCATTATTGATCATTATTTTTGTGAAATTAATATGTGAAGACAAAGAGAACACTGATAACCCTAAATCATATGGGGAACATAGGGGTAAAACTGAAAAATCATGAGTATAGTATTGATTAGGGTGACTCTAAGTTTTCCCCTTTTCCACGATTGAATATCTAATGAAAACTTCTTTGGGATTAAATATGAAATTTAGACTGTCCATTGAAATAATAGTGGAAATTCCACGTCATTCTAGTCAGATCCCCTAATCCCTTCCCATCACCCCATTTAAAAAAGAACCAAATATTCATTAAGCACAATGGAAAAATTTTATTACATTGAAAAATGTATAAAATTTTGATATATTATGTTTTATTTTATTACTTTCTCATTTTCTCTTAATTTTTCTATGTGGTTTTATCCAAATAATAGTTATCAATTGTATTAAAAAATATTGAATAGAATTTTATATTTCATTTTAGATAACATAGGAATTCAATTATGTTTTTGATGGTAATAATTTTATATATTATATTTAATCCATTTTCTTCAAGAGAATATTTTGTCTCTATTACCGTATTCTTGACTTTTGTAACAAAAAATTAAAGAAAAATATTCTTTTGATGAAATTAAAAATGATGAATTGATATTTTAATATTTTTTTAATTCACATAATATTGATTTATATTCAATATAAATCAATAATATTTGAAAATATATTAAAAGGAATGAACTGTCTCATAATAACAATTCATTAGAAAACTTTAATGAATACAAAATAATAAGTTAATGGGAAATTTAAATTATTTTTATAATTATTTAAATATTTTTTACACATAAGACTTCTAATATAAATGAATTATATTATTAAATAAACTAAACCAAAATAATAATTTTATTAAGTGAATAATTATGGACCAAAATCACCTCAAATTGAAAAAAGGGTGAAATAATTTTTTATTTAAATCATTAGAATCACATTTTATTAAATTATAATTCCATCATTATATCAACAAAATATGATCTTATATCCCATAATATTTAGATTGATTAATTTTCATAAATATATAATTTTTTTAATAAATAAGTATACTTTCAAGAAATTTTGAAATTAAAATTGGAAGATTACTGTTGGATCTTTTAATCTAAAACAAATAAATTTAAATTGTGAAAAATTTGAGTAAATAAATAATAATCCCCATAGATTACAATAATTATTAAATTTTCAATAAATATATTTTTCCTGTTTATTTTAATTTATAATCTAAATAAAGAATGAATAAAAAAATGTTATAAAAAAATTTCATTATGAAGTAATTAATAAATTTCTAATCACATAACGAGTTGTTGAAATGATTACTTTATCACCTAATAAAACGATTAAATAACTAATAATTCTAAAAATAATTATAAATAAAAATTTTATGAATATAATATAATAAATTTTGTTTCCATTCAATTGAAGTATAGTAATAATAAAAAATATAAGAAAATATAGCTCTATTAGGGACCAAAAAAAACTCTAATTGCACTATGAAAATCCCAAACAATTATTTGATGATATAATTTTGAGTAATGTGATTAAAATATAATGCCATTATTGATTAAAATCCTTCTTTTAGAAAAATTTAAAAAAAAACACAAGGATAAAATATTATCATTTTATAGTGACTTTGATAAATTAATGGAAATGGTAGTAATTCTTTTAATATATATCTAATAAAAAATATTTACTAAAATTATTGAATATCATTACTATTTTTTTGATAAAAAATATGATTAATGTTAAATCAATTATAGTAAAATTCTATAAATTTAGTTACAATAATATGAAAATAATTATTCATATAAAAATAATAAAAGGTATTTTTTATTAATTATAACAAAATTAGTTTAATTTATTAATTATTTTAGAATTAATAATAATGATACAATTATAGGGGTAATACAGTTTATAAAATTTATCTTATACATTATATTAAACTTATATTATAGAATATAAAAGAATATTAACATATAATTTTAAATTAAAGTAAATGAAAATGAAATGAAATTCATATAACATTTTAGTTTTTAATGTTAAACCTAAATTAAAGGGAAAATATATGATGTGATAGTGATCAAATTTTTGTTTCATAGAATTAATTAATTTAAGGTTACATAAAGAATCAACAGTAAAATATTTTATCACAATAATTGAAGATAGTGATTACACCCTTTCTGGATGGTGTAATAGAATTTCCCATATTTGAAGTCTTTAATAGGGAAAATTTTTATTCTATATTTTTTTTAAAATAATTAGTATTATCTTGGTTTTTTAACTTATAATTTTCTTATATTTTGGATAAATATTTATAATTTATAATTTATATTTATATATATTATATTAGATGACTGTATATTAGTATAGAATATTTTTTATTATTCGTGAATAATTTATTTCCACAAAAAAATGATGTCCCATATTATATATATATACCTATAAATTAGTCAAATAAATAATTAAAATTAAATATATATCATCTATTCCTTACCAAACATGTCTTATAATAATTATTTATTAATTTATATTCCATTTTTTAACAAAGAGATTGAATTGTTGTTATTTAAAATGATTCACTAATATTTTACCCTTTCATATTCATATTTACATCATTTGATTTGTAATGTCAAGTATACCAAAGGGACACATGGATTACTCTTACTTTCCAAAACCTATGGAAACTAGGTCAGCCAAGAATGGAAGGAATAAAAAAAGTTAGGTCCTACAGAAGGGAGACGGTGAAGAAGCAAATAGATAAAAAAGATTTAAAAAAGAAATGGATGATGAGTGCATGAAATTAATTCTGCACTCCAAGGAAGATATTTCTGAGCAAGACATATAACCCAATGTCATATAATAGGATATCAAGAGGATATATGAACGAAGGTTGTAAGTTGATTCCATAATGGAGAAAGAGGTGCGGTTATATAAACAAGATAGAATTCTGGCCCGAGGCTTCAATTAAAGTAAAATAATCTCATAAGGATTTATTCTGAAAATGGAAAAGATGATTTATCATCATGAAGTGCTTATCTGAGAAAAACTAACTATCCAGGTTAATATGTTGCACTGAAAAAATTATAGATGAGCTTGGTGAAGCAATATTAGTCTTGTGATTAATAATTTTTTGAGCTCTTTCAGCACATAGTGGTAGCCTTTTTTGTGATCTTTTAAGTCCAATTTTTCTTAACATTTTTATTAATAAAAATTTAAATTTGTATGGATGGAAAGAAATTCCATGTAGACTCCATGGAAGGTCATCCAACTAGAGGTATTCCAATGGGTCTAGCCAAATGTGTTTTCCCATTCTAATATTATATAATTTCATGCTCATTTTTCTCAACATCAGGGATTATTGAGCCTATATTGAAAATATGATTCCTCTATATGTATGGTAGGATACCCTAATAGTACATTAGGTTATATCTAACACTGTGGTAGGTGGTTTAATTATTTTTAAAATATTTGCTTTCTAGAAATGATAATAAAAAAATAAAATTACCACCTAACATCTTCAAAGACACTTTTAGAAAATAAACAGGTTTCATAAAAATATATCATAAATATATATATAATCATTTACCTATTTATAGTGTACTTTTACCTAGAATTTAGATAACATTGACTATATCAATGATCAAATAACCTTAATACTCCATAAATGAAAATATAATTAATATCATTTATATATGAACTTCCTCACCAAAGGTTTGGTTATTCATTAATATAGAGTTGGAAATGAATGATAAACTAAACAATTCATAATGTGATTAACTATATGTAACATTGGATTTTTTTCAACATTTTACAAACTACTCTCTCCCATTAAAAAATACATATATGTCATTTGAAATATTATTTTTTTGATCAACTTTATCATATTAGATAATATTTCAAATCCATACCCATAAACCTACTTCATACTATTATTTTTGCTGAAAAAAATTAATTTCTTTTTTATTAAATTTTTCCGATAATCTCTAAAATTCTAAAATAATTTTTTTAATAAAATACTAAATTTTTATACCATTTTAAGAAATTATATGATGATATTTTATTTACATACTATAAACTTATTTATACATATTTATAAACATAAATAGATATATTGTTTTTCTATGTTTTAGTCACTATAAAAAAAATTCATTTACTACATTATATTTTAATTTTTGTATTGAAAAAAATCATTCAATAAATAAAATTTTAAATTGATTCAATTATGATCACATTATTAATATCCCATACATTTATAATAATTAAAAATCATATAAATATCATTATTATGTAAATAAATCTCCTTATTTAAAATATTTTTCAATTATTAAAAATTATTAATGTATAATATCTCACAAAAAAATCACTCCATGCATTAGTAATAATGAAATAATTTTGTTCAATGGGTAAAGGGATTTTTACTCAATATTAGAATATAAAGGTGGATGTAGAACAATAAGATTCAACTGGTGACTTTCAAAAATTTCCCCATTGATTTCAATTATTACAAATATTCATCTTGATACACATGGTATAGATATTAATTTACTATTCCAAATTTCTTTTCATTTAATGATTTTTTTTCCTTATATATTCCATATTCACAAGTTTTATATTGTTTTTTTAAATATTTTTCGTATTTTAATCCTAACATATAATATATAAGGTTTTGAAAACCTATTCTCCAGCATCATATTATTGTTTTTAATAAAATTCATGTATTTACATACCTATATTATAGAAATGTTCGCTACCACTTGTTGGTTTTTGATAAGTTGTAATGATTTATAAATGGGAATTTAGTAAAAATTGTTTCAAAATAGAAAGAGTTTGTTGTGGATGATTTTTTGTCATAATAAATTCCATCCCAATCCACATATATGAAATTCATCAGTCATTTTTCATTATTTTCAAATTAATATATCCTAGAATCCACTATACATTTGTTGTATCATAGTAATCTATTTATAGATAGTAGATGAAACATAATTGGATACCTTTAGTGTGCTTTTTAGTATATAAGACATATAATTTTGAGCCTATTAGTTATAATAGAAATTATACTGTATATCAAATATATATAATCTCATGAATTAAATATTTTATTATAATTATACATTTCAATATATATAACAACTCGTTGGTTATTATAAATAAGGAATCTCTTTATATGATATATGGAATATTTTCGTGAGAAGATAAATTTTCATATTAGACTATAATAAAATAATTAAATTATTTAAAAAAAATATTACCTCCACAATATAAGACATTGAAAATTCATATTTTTATAATATACAAAAACTTCTCTTAAATGTTTTATTTAAATATATATATATTATTTATCATCCTCATAATTTAAGTCTCTCATTCCTTCAAAACATATCTTCTCCACATCATATTTCTTGTAAAATCGTTATTTTTTAATCCAAAAATCCTTTAAAATGTATATATAATACTGACCTATAATTTTTTTATTATTTTACCTTATTTAACTCATTTTGATCTAAAAAAGACATAACTCAATTATAATTTACATAAAATCCATCCACCTACTCTTTATATAAATCTACTCACAACAACCAATTATAGAAGAACAAATTCATATCAACTTTAATTAATTTTAACCCTAAATTTATATAAATTTAAAATAATGGCTTATTTTATTTAATCCTCTACATACATGAAAATATCACTTCAAAATCTACTCATTATTCTATGAGTACCAATAAAATATTTTATTTAATTTTTTTTTTAATTTGAACTTCGTATGTAAGGATATTATTTCAGACCAGTACATTTCACTCAATAATATTATAATTCAATATTAATGGAACATGCTCCAAGATTTTATTTGATTAAATATGATCATGATCATCAATAATATATTTGTCCAAACACATTTCTCATGATTTATCATGAAGACTCATTTATTCAACAATAATTTATATGTATCCAATACATACTGTCTCAATACACATTAATTAAACAAGAATTTCATTATTTCTAAAAATCTATCCTATCAAATTCCATTCATTCCCTAAAATTCATAAAAATCCATGATTTTGAATTTTTATCTTCTATAGATTCTGAATCAAAGTAATATATTAAATATTCATCATTTTTGTTATTAAATTGTTTTTAAATTAATATATTCATTAATTTCATAATAGATTTCATCATTTTTTGATTCATTTTCCATTTGATCAAAAATTATTTTTATATACATTAATTACCTAATATACTCATGATTTATATTAACAGATTATTTATCATTATTTCAGAAATAGTTTCCTTGGATGATACCCAAAATAGATCATCTCATAAATTTTACACTTTTTATATACTTGTTCGAGAGATAACACACACTCATAAACAACAAAATATATCCATATATGGTACTTATTGTTACAAAATAAAATAAGAATTAATTTTTTATTTTTAGATCAATAATTATCTTTTTTCTACTGTGTGATTCATATTTTCATCACACTAAGTGAAATAAGGAGTTATCACAATTATATAATGATGAAATAGATGATTCTTTTTAGAGGCATATACAATTGATGACTTGTAAACATTGTCTCATTACTATATCAAAAAGTTAAATATTATCTTTTTTAGATACTTTATGTCACTCGAATGTACATATTTAGGTAGTTCAAAACATCACTCTTATGAATAGTTAGTATGTAATAAGTCATTATATCACAATCAGTGTTGAAAAATATATAGTTCTATTCACCATAGGATCCCTTTAGGATGATGGTTCCACATATATCCACTTCTATGACTACATTTCCTAAGGTTTGTATTATTTATTTATAATTTTTACAACATGATATGTACAAAATGTATAAAAATTATCTCATTATAACAATGATAAATCATTTGATACTTTTTGATTTCTGAAATTATTCCATTGAGTGTTATTTTATGTTCCCATATCTTTGGTTAAATAGTATAAACAAATTTTCTTAGAAACATTCAACATTATTCGTCATTATTTATCTTATATATATATATATATATATATTACTTAGATAATTTATTTATTTGTAAGTATAATGTCATCCATTGATTTTGGGATTTTTTGATTTTTAATCAATATGATATATATAGAGTCGCACAGTTTATTAGGAAATTTAATTTAAAAAAAATCCATTAACATGTTTTTATATTAATAAATTATTTAAAAAATAATTTAATTTATTTAACGTTATCATTCCAAATATTAGATATTCTAGCACTTCAGGATTTAAAAAAACCAAAAAATTATACATCATTTAATAAGGGAATACAACAACTTATTATAGAAATTATTACAGTAATTTTAGTATACTATTTAGTGTTGTTAGATGAATCTTTATTATAGTTGAATAACATAATATAAAGACTAACATTCTCAAATAATTTATACAAAAATTTATTTTTTGACCTACCGTATAGAGTATGATAAATTGTTATAAAATATTAGATTGTTTCTGTATTAGAAATAATAATATGGTTTATTATCTTCTATATTGTAATATATTCACTTGGTTTCATAATTTTCTCTATCTAAATAATTTATTGTATATAAATTATTAAAAAATTATAATGTCAACTTTTTTTACACATATTTTAAATTTCCATATAATATTACATATCATTTTGAGTTCCCCAAAATATGTTTTTCATTATTTAATATAGTGGGTTGATCATTCACCTAAAGTACTATTTATATAATTTTTTATTTAACAATAATCCAATATTTACATAATAATATTAATTTTGGTATGATAGGATCTCCATATATAATATATAGATGTGATAACCTCATTTTATATTGAATATTAAATTTTCCTTATAACCCATCTTTTCAAAATAATTGCTAATATTTCTCACTTATTAAAGTTAACTCATCAATAATCATGTTTTTTAATTTATTTTTTTGTTTATTTAAATAATGTTTATATAATTTCAAAAAATCTAACAAATAATTTCTCATTTATAATTTTAAAATATTAAATTTCTTTCAATTGACTATGAAAAATCATTTCAGAATGATCAAATATATCATGAGGTATTATATTCCATTTATGCATTCTTCATTAAAAAGTTAATATTATTTAGAAAAATAATTCTTTTTCCAAAACATGGGTTTTGAAAAGTTTCATTTCATTATGAAATTTATTGATCACATATTGGTTGTGTCATTATCCACACTATCTTCATGAAATTTTCTTTACGATATAATAGTATAATTCATCATTATTCAACATCAGAAATATTCTTTTGGAAGTTTTCCATTATATTAATTATTAATATTTGATATTTTTTTGGAAAAAATTTAATGTTTAATCAAATGTTTTATGTTTTTTTAATCATTAAATAGAGTTATATGTAAACATAAAATTCAAATTCAATCTATTATTTTCCACTATGGGAATTTGATCATTCATTCACATCACCTTTGCCACTAGTGTTCATTTTAGATCATAAATGGATATAATTGTGAGACCCATTTAATGGAAAATTGAGACATAATAATTATAATAAGATTGAAGGCAGTTTTTATCTTCTATGTTCCATTTACATATTTATTATCTACTATATGGATATCACTGTATCATGTGACATTATTAACTCAATTAATATCAATAAATCCATTCTATGGGTTGTGTCATTATTATTTGGAAACATTTTTCCAAACATCCAAAATTATGAATTTTAAATTAATGTATAATTTGAAAATATTGATCAATGTTACAACATTTATTGGAGTTATTTTCTATGGATTATTTTTATTTACTTGAAATTGAAAAATTATTCACAATATAATAATTTATTTAAATTCCATGTCTAATTATTTATGAAATTTATTGAAATATTTTCTATATCTATGTATATTATAATTATTTTATGTGTTTCATTAACATACACCTCCATATTAAGAAACCTGAATGTTTATACAATAATTTTTTTTCACAAATGAAAATATTATATCTTAAAAACTAGAACACATAAATGATACATATAACTTTTATAGATATTAAAAAATTATATAAATAATTAATTTTAAAAACCAAAGTATTTGAATCCATTTGGTATGGAAAACATGGAAGGGAAAATGATTTGAGTGATTCAGAGAAGTTAAATGTTTCCCTATTATTTCTCAAAATACACTTAATAGTTTATCTAGGTTTTCCTTCAATGTTCTTGAAAATAGATGGAGTTAAAATGATTAATATATTCATCTAACTAAATTAAAACATAGAATTAATTAATATATTTTATAGAAACATATCTTCCCTCTATGATAACTACTTGTAAAAATAAATATATCACATACAATACAAATACATTACAAAAAAAGTAGTATTATAGATTGTACCATATTTTCCAGGTCTATCATATGTATCATCAGTAATATTAACATATTTTATAAGATTTTTTATTATAGAGTTGACTATTTTGAATAATTAACTTCACTAATTCCAATCTTGTTTAAAATCATATTATATTGACATATATATATAATTAATTTAAAATGATTTCTAACATGAACCTTGTCCAACCATTGCATCAGTGATTTTGTTTTACCCCATGATTTAAAATGAGGAACATAATGTTTGATAGAGTATACGACATTCAACATCAACGTTATAAGTAACATTAGAACCATGAGAATTTATGATATATTAATTTTAAATAATATCAATCATTTTTATTACAAGTGATTTACCCAATGACATGGTTAAATAAAATACAGTAAAAATTGAAAAAACATTATTTATACATGACTATTATAAAATATACATTATGTTGGGAAAAATGAAAAGGAAAAACAAAATTATTAAAATTATATTATTTAAACACATATAAAAATAATTTAAATGGTGAATATTTATTTTAAATAAAAAAATCATTTCATATATTTTTTTTCGAAAAATGTTTTTTCAATAATTTTGTTTTGACGAGATTTGCATAAATAATATAAAATTATTTTTTCCAACATTATAAAAATATTTGACTATATAAAAATAATTTAAAAATTTAAAAAGAAAATATTTCATTGTGCTAATTCTTTGTAAATTTTTTAAAATATTAGTTTTTATAATGAGTGAAAAATAATCATTTTTACTAAAATCCTCATTTTTTATTTTTTTTAAATATAAAATTTTTATTAAATTAATTTTATTGTAAAATATGTTTAATTATACTATAAAATTATATAATTTAGGTAATTTGAATCAATTTTATAATGAATTCTAAAATTAAAAATTTTATATATTTTAAATGTTTTTATTTGGAGTAACTATTTTTTCTACCAACATTGAGATTAATATTTAATTGAATTATTCCACTAACATAAATTTTATATGGTAAAAAGAATTATATTTTATAAGAATAATAAGTAATATTATAAAAATTTTCCCTTTTCCATTCTACATGGATGATAATAAGGATTGAAAAAATGAATATATATTATATTATTACATAATTATACCTATGTAATTATTATATAACATATACCATGTTACATTCTATTATGCATGGGATACAATAATGTATACTCTGTCTACGGAAGACTATCATCTCACAAAGTGTTGTTAATCCTTTTTCACTAATGATTTTATTTGAATGTCATAAGGATAATTTAATTAATATATGTTAAATATAATAAATCATAATGTCTCTATAATATTTTATATATTATTTGACTTCATTAGGTTACATCTATCTATAAGACAAAATTTGTATTCAAATGTACATTCGTACTACCATCAAAATAAATGGTATAATCCATTTTCTATCTATAAAATTTATAAGTTACTAAAAAATATTATAAAAAAATATTATAGTTTTATAAATTTATACAATATGGAGATTATTTATCCTATGTTAAATTAAATGAACTGAAATTAACAAAAAATATTATATAAAAATATATTAGTTATCACTAAAAATTGGGATTTTTTTTAAAATAACAATATGGTGATTAATGACTATAAAATAATTAATTCATGGTATGGTATATATGAATATTGGTTTGAAATATATGAATAATAATCCTAATTTTTTTATATGTGGTTTGAAAATAACAATTGATGACATACAAGAGAAAATTGTTTTTCATATATCATTTAATTTCATGAGACATATTCCATATCCACATATTATTTCATTTTTATATGGAGTAGTATGCCTCTTTTATATGTAGTCCCATGAATAGTTGAAATCTCAAACTATTCTAGTTTTAATACACAAGGGCTTGTACTTCCCAAAAACATTTTTTTACTAGTGATTTATGATATATTAGTTTTATTCAAAATCACATTACAAAAAAAAATTCTTTTAAAATAACTTAGTGAACATCAAAAGGACTAATTAAAAATAGGGAAAATTAATCAACCAGTGTATGAACCTCAATGAAAAATCGATCACATGAAACATACAAATGACTTTTCTATCTTATGTTCCTATTATGATATATTAACACACCGACATTATATTTTCATATCAAGAAAATAGATAAAACATCATAAATCAATAATGTTACATCCAAGTGTGACACTCAAGTTAATAGTATGAATAAACATTAAAACCACTAAACATAACATCATTTCCCATATATGGTAACTAGGGTTTCCCATCACACATAAGGCTACATGTACTAAGTTATGATCTCATTTCCAATCCAAGAAAAGATCATAGTCTCTTATCATCACAGGCCAAAAAAACAGAACTCTAATTTTAAATTATAACATCATTGACGTGATTCCAGTGAAACTAGTTCCCTGATTTAGTGCACCACATCAACTCAAGTGATCCACCCCATATATTGGAGGAAACTAAATAAACGTTAGGGTCTATATAAACGCTATTGGGAGACTATACCAACATATCACATTAAAAAAACAATACAAACTATACCAATAAATGTACTAACCATATAACATAATAAATTTATAAAATATGAAAAAAGATTAATATGTAACCAAGTATCACAAGCTATAATTCTATGATTAATACAAAATAGTTTAGGAAGTGATACAAAAATTCCAAAATATCATAAACATAAGACATAATGGAAAATATCTCAAGCCCTAGCCTGATCCTAGAACCCCATGCTGTAACCCAAATTCTAAATAGTATACCAAACAACAGTTCCCTGTACAAAAACAATTATAGAAAACAAGTAGAATCTGTTCAGGTACCCATGTTCCATAGCATCCAAATAAGTGTGTGAGTAGAACATAGAAAGAATCCACAAACTATGAATAATGAAATAAACAATATGTAAATTTTTCTATAAAAAAAATTGCAGTAAATAAATAAGCAGTAGGGGAACATATATTATATAGACCATTTATTTATAATATATTTACATATTTATGTTCCATAATATCATCACATTGAGAATATACCATTATATTACAAAAATTGAATTCATTTATCCAACACATGAATATTGTTTACTATAATGTATCATTCTAGGTACCCATAACATCAATCATAGGTGTCACGGGTTGTCAATAAAGGATCCACACCCTTATAATTGATCATTGATCCAGTAATTCTTGTGTTTCCTTCCCATACTATATATCACTGGTTGGAAAAAACAGAATACCAGTTCGTGAATCCAACTAGAACTAGAAAATCATGTTAAATAATCCCATTATCAAGACATAATTCCCCTCCCTAACCTTAGGATCAGGAAAATTATATTTTCACATGAAAATTTTTTTTACTAAAGAGTTCATATACTATCAATCAAGCCTTCCCAAAACAAGGTAGTGGAACATAATTGAAACATTTCAAACCATTTTTCACCATACCAAATACATTGATATTTTGTCCAGGAATACAAAATTATCATAAATCATCATGTCATACCATCCATAACCATTACATTACAATAATTCTATCATTATAAAATAATTTATAAAATAAAAATATCCTTTAACATTTATTATATATCATAGTTCAAAAAATATTGTAAATCCAAGGTGTCAGAATTAGACCCAACCCCTTTATAAAATTTAATAGACCCCACTAAAAACATTTTCATACAACACTTCGACCAGGTTATTTTTCATTATCATCATAAGAAGGATATGGATATACATTCCCTTATAGTATTTAAAAGAAACAACCGTGAATTATTTACAAATATAAACCACATAAACAAATAAAATTATATTATTAATAAAAATCCATTTGAAAACACTATGGGGTCAACACGTTCATTAATTTTTTTAAATAAAATTAAAAAAATAATTTAATTTAGAGAAAATAAAAATTTGGAGCATTATCCAAAAACACATTTAATAAAATTTTAATAAGACTTCGTTGTTTCACAAAAACCAATAAAAACATTTCAATTACAACCTTTAACCATACCCATATGCCAAATGTAAAACCACATACCATTCATATCCACATTTACACTTCTCAACATTTACCAATTAAATCCAATATTTTAAATGGTATAGAATACCGAATTTGTACCCTATTATGGTATCACATAATCAAAAAACCCAAAGGGGTCCGTGAAGGGTCTTTCACCACAATTTCAACCAAAATTAACATTGTTATTTGAGGGAATATTAAAAAACAGTTAGCCAGTACATAGGCACATACACATACATCAATAAAAATATAAGTCTACAAAGATAATATAATATACCACATACATCATTTTCATGGATTATTAATTTCCTGAAAACCACCCTGGATTTGAAAAAAATTGGATAAAAATACTAAGGGAAGAAAAATATAGAATAACATAGGATTAGAGCTTCCAATAGAGATAAACCATTAAAAATGGTCTCCTATAAAAAAGATGGAATTGGAGTCTAAAAATTACTTGAAGATTTAATTTTCAGTAAATGCCACCCCAAAACAATTGAGAATCAAGGGTGAAACACCCGTAGAAGGGGAGGATGTAGTTGGTTCATCACTCTAACAATTTCGGGTCAAAATATGGATAAATTCATTAGAGAAACATTTATTTGGTAGGTAAAATTGTAAATATTCAACCTTTAATGATGTACATTTTTTGCAACATTATTTTCTAAACCATGCACCAATGATGTGGTTCACTCTATCTAAGAGGAAACTAAGCCATGTTGTTTTCCTCGACACTAACTAGTTTTGATGAAAATTGTGGTGTCTATGAGTTGGACAATCTCTCTAGGGGGATCAAGCCACACATCCTCATGGTCCACCCTACATGGTTTCTTGAAAAATTCACAACCGTTCTATAGGCCTCATGGTCATGGAGTATAAAACTATTAACATTTCACCAACTTTTATCTCCATACAGATTGGCTAATTTTTCTACTTTTACATCTGCCAATCCCTCATGACTCCCTAGAGTCCATTCCTAATCTTATGAAACATTCCATAAAAAAAATTTAAATAGAATACATACCTTATCTCAGGTTCAGTATCATCCTTCATTGACCTCTATCACACTCTATATTTATTTACCATTTTCTTCTTTGTTCATATAATCACTTCCCACCAATGTTCTCATCCTTGGAAACCTTGAGATATCTTATTCCAAATTAGCATTTTACATTCCCTTATCTATAATTAAAATTATTTTTTATTACTTATATTATAAATATGGTTTCATAAAAAATGGTATTTTAAAATTTAAATCCCTTGAATATATAGGTCAAAATTTAATGATTGGATTGAAAATATCTTCTGGTGGGTATAATGTAATACAAAAAGATTATAAAAAATATTTATTAGTTTGTTTATATTTTATATGAAACCAAGTATAAATTAAAATTTAAAAACCATAACTATTATAATAAATTATTTTATTAATAAATTCAATATCTTCATTTACTTATGATTCATGCACCAGTGGGTTTAAATGGAACACAATACTCTATTTAAATATTATTAATTAAAATGTGGCTCTTATAACCTAGTTATTAGGTTGGAATGTATGAATAGTAAAAGATAAATGTTATAAATATATATTGTAATTCCTTGTTTAAAATTAATTCAGTGGATATATGTTAATTTGATATAAAATAAGAATTATTTTATAGAAAAGTAAATTTAATCTGGAAAAATTTATTTTAATATAAGTCAAAATAGTCAAATATTGAAAAAATAATATAATATTATTATTTTAATATTTTTAAAATTTATCTTTTAAAAAAATATTTTTTGAAATATAAAAATCAAAATAATACTTATCTGAAATTTTATAATTTTCTAAAAATAGGAATTTTATAAATATTAAAAATACACATTATTAATCGAAACTACATATTTTTAGAAATATTTACAAGAATAAATCATATATTAAATTAGATTAAAAGTTAAATAAGTTAAATTATAATAAAATTCAATTAATTTACATCATTAGACATAATGTAATTTTTAATTCTGATATACAAATATTTAAAAATTTTAAATGTTTCTCATTATTAAAATCAATTATTTTATGGGTTTAATTTTAAACATAATTATTCATATTATGTGATATGAATTTGGAATAATGAATTTAATATATATAATCATAAAAATTATTATTAACAAAAAATTTCAACTTATATTTTATGAAATGTTTATTGTAAAAGTTGTAAAAACTAATTGTTTTGATTAAGTTAGAAAATTATTTGATGGATGTTAAAATAAAAAAATAAATTTTAAAATTATATAAATTTTTTAAAAAAACCATTTTATAGAAATATCTCACCCTTATCACCTATTAGTGTCTAAATGATCAATTTTTAAAGCGCTTAACATGATACAATCATGGGTGTAATTGATTTCTTTTAAATATTCATTGTATTTCCTCTTCTTTACTTTAAAATGTCAGCCCATTTCCTCCCATATTTACAAAGAAAAAACTTGGTGAATACTTTACCAACCCAAAATTAACATCCTTACGCCTCTACCGACCTTCTAGATAATGCTTTTATTATAAACAAATCTTATGATGGAATGTTTTGAAAACCTAAGGATGTTTTTGAAAAAATATGTATTATTCTTAAATGAGAATTCAGTTTCATTTCTTAGTCCCCATTCTTAAAATATTATTAAACCATGATTTTATAGTAACATTATAATATTCCATATAATGAGATTTACTGATCTTAGGTTAATTTACTATGACCATATCCTCCTCCATCAAATGGGAAATAAACTCATCTATCATATGCACAGTAGACTACAACCCCACAAACCGATGTTGCACATTTTATCTAAACACATATCATGATTGTATACAATTTTAAAAAATATATTTATACTATAAAAATTTATCTATAATATCACAAATTCCTTCTTACATTCCACGATGTTTATAAATTTTATATGGTCACTTGTGTGTATGATGGACTTCTATATCATGAATCAATTTGAATAATTTTTTACATATGATTTATTGGGAATGTAATAAGTATAAATATAGTTAATATATATGATATATATGACATGATATTGATTCTTGAAATTTAATATAACATACAATTAATTACCCTTTCACTCGTTATGAGAATGATATTGTCGCACAAGTATACGTATGACCTATTGTCTTCACAAACAAATTTGTAACAAATCATCCATGTATCCCATTATATAATTATTTTACTGATTTATATAGTGGGTAAAAAATTATTCTAAAAATATAGTTATCATTCAATAGATTTTTGATCATTATCATATGAACAATAACTATAACATTCATAACATAACGCGCATGACGATGCAAGGAATTGAACACATCAAATAATGAAAATAATAAAAATATATTAATGATTGTGTGGTAATATGTTTAAAATGGGTCAAATTTGTTATTATAAATATGAATATTGTCATATTTTAAATTGATAATATTCCTAAATCTATTATACATGATCTTTAATAATGTTTAATTAAAATGAATCTTGATTTATGAGACATCAACTCAATTTCCATTTATTGAGGTATGTTGTAATGTTATAAACCAAGTTTCATTTATGTGGTATACATTTTAAAAATTTGATAGGAAATGTAATGATTCCATAATAATTCATCGAATCTTTTTTTATGCATTTGATGATAATGCAACTATGTGGTATTGAGTTTTATAGCTTAATTAATTTTAATAGGGCTTCATTAAATCTTAATTTAAATTGATATTCTCATATTATCTATGTATTTATTTATCCCTATATTATATTGTACATTAATATGTTCTATGTTTATTTTATTATTATACATAAAATAAACTCACATTTAAATTATCAATTCATCGTTAAAATCATTGAAAGGGTTTATTTCACAATATAATTTTAATCAAGATAGTTTATTATTGAATTTTAAATAATGGAATTTTTTGATCATTTTGTAATAGACATATGTATTTTTTTATACCATAGTAATTCATGGAGTTTTCAGGTTAATTTACTATTTCCACTCTTTGTTACATAAAATTACCGATAAGTGTTTCATAATATCATCTCAAATTATTCTGCATGATGGAATAAGATCTTATTAATTCTAAAACGATGTTATCGAAACATGATTACAATTTTTAAAAATTTAAAAATGTTTTGTTTTGTTCTTTTTTACCACTGACTAATGAAACATAATAATGTGATACGATTTTATTATTTTAAAATCTAATATCATCTATATTTTTTCTACACGAAATGTTGAGATTAAAATTCTAATATACTCATTAAGGTGACTGTTGGAATAGTAATGTAACCATTTGGAATAATGATACGACCAATATAATAGTAAATTAATCTATGAAATTATAAATAAATTTTAGGAGAAGAATTAATGATAACATAATATATTTATATGATGTTATAAAGAAATAAATTTATTGAAAATGATAAATTATGTTATAGTATTTTTGTGAAACATTAATACATACATATAATTTTATAATAAATATATTATTTTAAAGAGAACTATTTTCAGGAAATATATTCGTAAATTAATATATTTTCTCTTTGTAATATTATAATTTAATGTGATATTATTTAATTATTGAAAGTGTCATAAAATCGGTTATATTCTTAAAATATATTTTTTTCGTGTCAATGATGAATTTATTTAAAAAATGAATTTATCAAATATAGAAATTTTTTTCATAAAATGGATTCAATATTGGAATTATAAACATCAAAAAATGGATGGGGTGAATCTTTTTATTTTTCTAAAAAAGATAAATAAATTGTTAATAGTGAAATATGGCAATTTACAATATTTGTTAAATATATGAATTATTGATTCGTAGATGTTGTATGACTAATTTAGTAACAATTATATTGAAATCACATGCAATACTCAATGTAATTAGTTATAATAAAGATAACTATTCATAGTATTAAGAAAATAATAATAATAATAATGAATAAAATATTCAAAAAACAGTCATCTCTTCCACTATAATTACAACCTCTCACCAAATATTTTCATCACACCTTCAAATCTATTAAAAATATCTAATTTTTTCCGAATACCTATCCAAAATACCTCCACCACATTTTGGTCTTGATGGTATCACCAAAAGACTATTTCAATATTCAATAAAGAGGTTCTGAAGTAGTAGGATTTAAGAAGTAAAATCCCCTTTCGATCATTAATGTTTCCCTTAATTTTGTTATTTTTCATTTCCATTCCTTACCTCTTACTTCATAAAACGAATGATACCTAAACTATCTTATATATAATGAAATATTATTATAATAATTGGATATCAACAATCAATTTTTTTCTCATCCCCTTTTTTATTCTAAAAATGAAAACATCGTCTGTGAGGTGCCGATTTGCTACCTTCACGGACAATTAGTATTGGTTTTTAAATCCTCTTTATAGGTTGATAATAAATCAATTTTCATATTAAAAAGACTATAATATATGTATTACATATTTTTTATTGTTCTATAACAAATATATATATTGTATAAATTAATAAAAAATAGTGCATGATTGTCGAAAAAGGCCAAAATAATCTAAATGATTATCATTTATATTTTATCTAATGAATCATCCGCATATTGGTAAAAATTTGTCTATTATACCATTAAATATACATTATATAAATTAATAAAACCAATTTAAAATTTTGATAACTATTCCCATTTCATACAATCTTTCATAAACGCAAATAAGTGATGCCATTGTGAAAACCAGTGAAACACAGAAATATGAACGATGAAATTGATTATTTTAACTCCTAAAAATGACCATAAATGAACTCAAGATTTTATTTTAAATTAACTAATTATTTTAATGTTTCTGATTTAAATATTTAATGATTCTAATTTCAATATCTAGTATATTAAACACAACGGGAAAACACTTTTGAACATAAATTCAGGATCTTCTCTTCAACCATTTATTTCATTGAGATATGACCTATTCACAACTAGTTTGGTGTGTGGTGTATGAATACATCCCATTGTGTTATTATATCATGAATTTATTTATCATTAGGGTATTAAATGTATCATTTCATGATCATTAGATTCATATTGAATATGGTTCAAATGTTCAAAATGTGGTAAGAATTCTTTCCCAAAGATCCATTTTCATCTATGTTATGCTTTCTATCCCTTTACTCCAATTAAATTATTCATTATTTTTATGTAATATTTCTAAATTATATAAATATGTTTCAAAAATATGTATAAATATAATTTCATATTAATTTTACTGGATAACACATATTTTACAATGCTCCATTTTTAATTTTTCTCTATAAGCACGCCTAATTTGTGGGAACTTCCCAAATTCAGACACATTTTAAATTACACTAGAAAATCGTTTTTAATAGATTTATTGTTTTCTAAAATGAAAATTTTTATCATTAAAAACTATATTATCTCATATCTAGTTTTATGTAAACATTTAATTTGTTTCTTCATTAAAGACACATTTATAATTTCTATTAAACTGAATGGAAGTGGCCCATTTGTAATGAATCTTAAAAGATCTTTTTAAAAAATTTCCATTCTTTTGGACATACGATTTCCTAAAAAATAATTAAATTTATATTATCTTTTATTTTTTGGATATCAATGTTTAAAATATAATTTTCTGACAAATAAAAATGATTTTTCCAAAAGAACTATTCATTACTATGTAAAAATATGTATTTCTCTCAAGAATTCCTTGATGATTTTAATAGAGTATTTTCATTTTATAACAACAATTGTTGAATATTATGCATAAATGGAATTGATCTTATATTATATCATATAACCTATTTTATTAGAATGATTTTTATCAATTCCATCATGGATCTGCAATTTTGATACAATTCACCATATTGCTCAGAATGGTTAGTGATTGTGTTCACTGGTTAGGGATTGTCATTTACATTATGAATGTATATATTGTTTATGATTCACCTCATTAATATACAGAAATAATTTAACATATTAAGTGATGGTATGGTCCCACTATGTCCCCTTATTGCATGGTTTGGTCTCAGGACACCAAAGAGATGTGGATTTGTTCTAGGTCTAAACCATTTATTTTTAGATGTCTTGCGCATGGAATAGGTTTATTATTTAGATGCCCAGAATTATGCATTACATCATTATGATTTTATTAATTTATAATCCATGTGATTATTCAACTAGTATAATATAAATTTTTATGTTTAATTCTAATGTTATATTTTATATGGAATTATTCGACCTGTATTATTCCAATCATATATGATGAAAATAATTTTTTAATGGAACTTGTTTATAGATATTAACCATACCATATAATTTATGTTTATATTAGCTTCTTCTAGATTTATTACCATTTTTGAGAATCCATGATCAACTCTTTCTTATGTTTTAAAATTCCCTAGGATGTGAAGATATATATTATGAAAGACATGTAGGGATAATCTATGTGTTTATATATTTTCCAAAAGATTTTTTATGTTGTATTTAATTTCATGTGGTAATGTAAAACAAATTTTTTTATATGGTTTTATAAAGAAGATGAACTACATTGTACTTCAGTATTCCACATAGTTGTTTATTATCCAAATTTAATTAATTATGGATCCATCTCCATTCTAATGGGTTTAGGGTAATTATAATTAGTGTCATACAATGTTTAGTAGAAACCATAGAAATAAGATTTAGAGAAAATAGATTATGGAAAAAGACATAAGATAGACATTGATGATAATAAAAAAAATTATCCTATATTTTCGGTAAGTTATATATTATATGGGTCTTCGAGAAACACATTTATGTCTTGATATTAGATGTGGACATTGTCCTAGAATACATGTACGTAGGGGTAATAACTATGACAAGGTCTATCGTTTCTGACTTAGTTTAACCTACATTACGACAACAGGAATTGCAAAACACCTATTTTAGCACTCAAATAAGATATTCTAATAGAAAATAAATTTTTATTTACAAACCATTACGAAGTATTTAAAAGTAAACATGTATCCAAATGAACCAGGTTTAAGATTATGAGATTAACTAGGCATAAATATCCAATTTCTGTTAATTGGTTTTCTAGATCGTAATTATGAATTATGAATGATAACCTAATTTAATGTATGTCATTTTCTATAAATTTTTCTTAGTGTAAGTAATATAAATCATATCAATGAATGTATTCCATGTATGTATTTCTATCATGTACATGATAATTATGTTGGAGAAGGATCATCAATTGGAGTTGAGGATATTATAAAAATACCGTGATATATGTCTCTTATTAACAATAATAACCACACTTGTATAGAGAATCATGATCCACAAAATTTAGAATTTTTTTTTAATTATTCCTGAAACAACACACTCCATAATTCAATGGGACTACAAAGCCATTTCGAGCTGAACAGTTTGTATGTTATTTAGGGAAGACATTTATTGTGTTGGGGTGTAATAAATGAGAGATGGTATTGACAGTTTATCATCTATCAGACGATTCAGATCAAAGATGGTCAATAATTCAGAACACATAAGAGTAGGAAGATAATTAAAATATCGAAGGGATGGATTTTATGAATCTTTTATGGGAAAAATATTTCCCTCAACAAAAAAAGTTGTTATGGAGAGGGAATTATTTAGTCTGAAACCAAAAAAGGGTAAAAACATTTCAATAATAAAGAAAAATCTACAAAGTTATAAAATTATTTTAGAAGTAAATATAAAATCCAATGGGGAAATATTGATTAATTATTTTATGTTTAATAACCATTCTTCTATAGGGAAATATCCTCTAAAAATTCTCATGAATCAAATATACAACCCCATGTAATATCAAGACATAGAATGAATTATTGATGTCTTATGAATTTAAGTTAAAATAACAGAATATTAGGATGTTGGATAAAATAATGGATATAGGGACGAATAGAAATAAATTTATCAATGTGTGATACTTATGGAATGAAACACCAATGATCCTACTTAATTGAAAAACTAGTTTCTAAAATTAATGTGGAAAATAGCCACCATGACCATGATTTGAAAGGAAAGAATACAGATACCAATCTTCAATGACAAAATTTTATATAGATGGGGAATAATTAAAATTAATTTCTTTTGCATCAAGGAAACATTATTTATAACCATCCATGGGAACATCTCTGATTTTATACAATCACAACCATGGAGTTTGAAGTTCATAATGATGTGGTTGTAGCTACTTTAATCATATCCTTAAAATTTTCTAAAACATTATTTCACTCTAGATTATCTCCTAATACATTTGATATTTTGATTTCACTTTAATAATTTGATATTTACAATTCACTTGAACAAGGTATTTGTTTGTAAATTCTCATAATGGAAACATTGTTTAAAAAAACACGTTTCTAGCAACTGCTATTATGACACATAAACATGATCTAATTGAATATTTTAGTATCCTAACTATGGTTGATTTAGGTATAATATATTCTCTGGGAATGATTTCGAAATATAATGAAAAAAATTATTGAAAATAAAAGGAAATTAGGATTTTTGATTAAGATAAATATTTTCATTTCATTAGAGGGGAGACCTCATCATATGATTCCTACCTGGACCCACCTCTAGTAGCTCTTTTAAAAATAATTCTTTCGGAGGAAGAGAAAACCTCCTTCATTGTTGAGGAATGAAATCATAAAATTTAATATGTAAATAATTTTCCTGAATACATTGATTTATTTCCAGATAATATACCTATAAATCATCCTGGGAAGCAAGTTGAGTTCTCTTCTAATTTAATTAAATTGAAAAACCTATATCAATGACAATGTAAATAATGGAATCCTTATAATTAGCGATGCTTAATAAAAAATAGTGTAGTTGAGTTCTAAGGGATTTATTCTCACTAGTGTATCTCTATGGGGATCCCTGATTTTATTTGTAAAATATAAAAATGGATCTATGAGGTTGTGCATTGACTATAGTTTAATAAATGTTATTATAATAATGAACTGTGACATCAATCTCTTATTAGTGATTTATTTGATCAAATTCATGGAGATAAAAATATTTTTAAGATTGAGCATCGATCTAGATTTTAGAAATTCTATTTTAAGAATAAATATATTTGAAATAGATCATTTTGAATAATTTATGTACATTACATGTTTACAGTATTTCTATATGGACTGACCAATGGACCCTCTATTATTGTGGATTTAATCAATGTATATCTAAATAAATTTCTTTATTTTTTTATTTATTAATGATATGATGACATATTAAAACATCTATAGGGACTATAAAACCCACATTGGAGTTATTCAAGAGACTTTTAGAAGAAGAGAGTTCTATGGTAAGTTACCAAGTGTGAATTTTGGTTTCAAATAGATTCTTTTCATGGCCGTATTGTCTCTAAGGATGGAATATTAGATAGTCCAATGAAGGAAAAAACATTTTATGAGTGGTATAAACTAATAAAAATAACCCAGGAATATATTTTTATTGTTTTAGAAGGATACTACTAGTGGTTTTTATAGACTGTTTCTTGATCATATTACTCATTAAATAGGATTTCTTTTAAAAGGGATATGTTCCAATGGAAAAAAGAATGTGAAAATATTTTAAATAACCAAATAAGATACGAATGAATTGTACTTTCCTTAATCTACAATAAGTAAATGGTGGATTTCTGATATACAATGAAGCATCAATTATATGAAAAGGTCATTCCCTTATGCAGAATGATAGAATTATTACATATTCATTATGTAAAATTATAACTAATGACTAAAACTACCGAACTCTTGATATTGAGTTATTATCTACAATATTTCCTCTAAAAATATATAGACACTATCTCTATAGTTTATGATGTGACATATATACAGATCACAAGATTTTGAAATATATCATCTCATATAAAGAACACAACATGAGGTAATGGTTTTGGCTCATGTAAATCAAGAATTATGATTATGTAATGCACTACCACACATGAAAGGTGAATAAGGTAACATATTCATTGATCATGAAGGATCATCGAGTTCTAATTAAATGTGGATTGAAAAGGATCCTATGTAGATGGATCTAGGATTAATTAATATGGCTATTATCATAGAAGGTGGGACATCATAACATATTAAATGGGTTTCCTAACCATATTTATTGAAATGGATTAAAATATATCCATCTGATTATGAAAATTTTCAATAGAAAATGAATTATTTGAATGATGGTGTGTCAGTTAAAGAAATGTGTGGTGATGGAAATATAAAACTTGGATGTGTTTTTGTTTCACCCTCTATACATGAGATAAAAATGGATTTATTTGACTATGCTCATAGTAATAATTTCTATAAGAACCTTATTATCACAATGATGTCTAGATATTTGATGAAACATTTCAAGTGGGTTAATATGAATTGAGAAATTGTTGATTATTTATAAAGATGATTAGTTTTTCATTATAATAAGTGTGAAATACAATATCATAGAGCATTCATAAAACCTATGCATATTCCTACATGAAAATGGTTTTACATTACCATTTACTTTTTTACTTGAATAAAATAATCCAAGAAATAATGACATAATATGAGTAACAATTGATTGAATTACCAAATATTTTAATTTCCTCTCTATATTAGAGGATTTTTTATAGAAGTACCTTGAAATACACTATATTAATTACTTTGTGAGAGTTCATGGTGCATTGAATTTAATTTTTTGATCTTGATCCATGATTTACATAGATATTTTTTAACAGTCTTCAGAAAGATTTGGATATTGAGCTACATTTTATCACTAGAAATTACCCTCCAACTGATTTGCAGTCATAATGGTCCTTTACGACATTAGAAGTCATGTTGAGATCTTGATTGATTGAATTTCATGGTATGTGGGATAATTATTTTCCTTTGGATTAGTTTTCCTAAAATAATAGTTTCTGTGGATGTATTAGAATGGAACTATATGACGTATAGAAAGGAAAGAGATATTCAACACCAACATGTTGGGAGGGAATTAGTGGAAGAAATATTTTAGTCCTATATATTGTAGATGAGTTAAAAAAGTAATAACTATTGGAACCCATATAAAATAATATATAAGTTGAAAAAATAGTTATAACGATAATAAAAGGATAGATTAGAAATTTCAAGTGGGATATCATGTTTTCATGAAACTAATTCTATAGAAGGGTGTCATAATAATTGGTATTAAATATAAACTATAACCCAGTTAAATTGATATTTTTAAAATATTAGATAGAGTTGGAATTGTTGCATATCTTTTGGAGATTCTATCAAGCCTTTCTAAAGTACAAAATTTGGTCCACATCTCTTTGTTGAGGAAGTACATTACAGACCCAACGCATGTCCCCACTTTTCATTTAATTGAATTTGATCCAAATTAATCTTACCATGAAGATCCTATAAAAATTATGGACACTAGTAAATGAGTGTTGAGGAACCATAAAACTTGACTAGTAAAAGTTCTTTGGAAAAATCCTATATTTTAAAAGGCTATGTGGGATGAAATAAATTTTTTATGAAGATGTACCTGATTCATTTTATAAGGTGAGATTTTAGAAATTATGAGATTCATTTTATAAAATTAATGGAAAAATTAACACACAACGATTTTATTGTACATCTCATTAAAAGTTTAATATCTTTGATAGTTTATGTATCACACAACACTGAGTTTAAAACTGCAATATACTATTTAATATGGCCATTGGAATGGTAATGTGACCATTATGAATATAAAGTAGACCAATATTTTATATAATTAATTTAAGACTGAATAAATAAATTTATATATATTTAAAATGAAAAAATTAATATATTTTTTTTAATGGAATATGTAAATAAATTTATCAAAAATGAAAAATTATGTGTTACAATTTTTCTAAATCATTAATGTTTAATAACATTATTATAATTAATATAATGTTTTTAAAAAAATATTTTCATGAAATATAATCATAAATTTATTATTATTTTTCTTCAAATTATTATATAATTTTATTAGTCCATAGGTATATTTTGGACGTATAATAAAATCATTTATAATATTAATATCGATATTTTTCATTAAATGATTGATTTATTTAAAAAATTAATTTATCCTACTTATAATATTATTTTCAAAAAATGGAGTCCACCTTTTAATTATAAATATCGAAAAATGGTATGGGTGAATTTTAGGGTTTTTTTTGAAAAAAATAGTTGAAATTGATTTAATAGTGAAATACAGTAATTTACAGGATTAAGACAATACAAGAATTATTGGTTCAGTGATGATAAATGGATTATTTAAAAAACATTAGTTATAACTCAAATTAACTACATATTTATTTTTTATAATAATAATAACTATTCGAATTCTTGAGACAATAAAATAAATAAATTAATAAATTATTCAAAAAAATAGCCCACTCCTCCAATATAAAGACCACCCACATCACCTATTCACCTGACACCATCCATGCAATGAATCATATCCAATTTATTTCCAATCCCTCTCTCAGACCTCTAAATCACATTCTATTCATTCTGGTCTCACAGAAAACTATTTCATGGTTTTATAAGGTGGTTCACGAGGAGATGAATTCCAACAGAAAAAAGCCCCATTCATTGTTTTAAATTTCCATCAATATATTTTATTTTATTATCCTTACCTTACCTCATATATCAAAAAATTCATGATAAATACAATATAATACATATAATATAATTTTATTATGATAATAGAATACCTAACAACAATTATTTTCTATCCTCCCTTTTATTATAAAATTGATGACATTCTTCTTGAGGTGCCGATTTACCGCCTTTGTGGAAGATGAGTTTTGGGTTTTCAATATCATATTGAGGGATAGTCAAAAAACCATATATATCCTTAAAAATATATAAAATATGTATATCAAATTATTTATTTTTTTAGAACTATTATATATATATATACATAGTATTAATTAGAAAAACAAAACCAGATCATAATGATCCAAAAAACACGAAAATAATCTAAACATTTATCATTGTAATTTATTCTAAGGAATCATAGAAATTTTGGAAAAAATTTATAATTAATTCTATAAAATAATATTAATGATCATTAGTAAAATTAAATTTCAATTCGGTGTTACTATTCTAATTTTACATGTTCTTCTATACATGTATATAAGTGTACATATTGAGGGAACTAAGAAAATGAAATTTTGTTAACTACAAAATTGAATATTATAATTCCTCAAAAAGTCCATAAATGAACTCAATAAAATTTTAAAAAACAAAAATTTTAATTGGATCTTAATTCTATTATAATGTAATAATATTTTATTAATCCTAATATTAATATCATGTTAAAAAAAATTCAGACATAGGGTAAGATTTTTCTCATCTCACTTTTATTTCGGTGAGATATGCCTTTTTAACAACTATTTCTTTTAGGTGGGGAACTTATACAAAAATTTTATGTATTATATCATTAATATATTAATATTAATGGTATTAAATTATTAATTACATCATCATTATTTTCAAAGGGGACATAGTTCATCTTTTTGCAAAGTGTAAGGGGTTTCTTCATGAACCTCCATTATTTATTTGAGTTATGCTATATCAATAATTACCCTAAATATAATGTTCTTTATTTTTATATGAACCTTATATAACATAATAATATTTTCTAAAATCATATAGCCATATCATTTTATGTTTATTTGGTGTAATAATATATGTTTTACAAACATTCCTTTTCAGTTCATCCTGATAAGATAACATGATTAAATGATACTTTCTACATTCTTAAACTTTTTGAAGTACACAACATATAGTGTTTTAAGAGATAATTATTTTTATAAAAACATGATGTTTAAACATGAAAATATATCATAGTGAAATTAAACTTTTATTTAAACAATTAGTCCTTTATCTTTTTTTATTACCCTATTTTATTTTCCCATAAACCGCAACAAAGTGGAAATTTTCTAAAGGTTTCTAAAAACAATTTTCGCTTGTTTTTATTTTATTTGGACTTTATTTATACCCAAAAAATAATTTCATTATCCATAACAATTATTTATTGGATATAACTATTTAAAATCTAATTTAATTACAAATGAAAATAAATTTTACAAAAGAACTCTACTTTTCTATGTACAATTAATATCTCACACATGAAATCATTAACGATTTTATTATAGCAGTTCATGTATTTAATGTTTTTTTTTCAATATTATGATTAATTGGTATTTATCATAAATGATATAATCTACGATATTTTATTAAATGTTTTGATAAATTTGACTATGGATACTCTATCTTGATATGATTCATTATATTGTTCATAATGGTAAATGATTATACAAATTTATTGGATAATTTTTTTAAAATTCTCTCCATGTATGTTTTTTATGCATCACCAAATTCATTTGGAAAATTAATTTGACTTATAATGTGATTTTTTGGGCACTATATGTCCCATAGATGCATCGGTTGGTCTCACAATACAAAGAAGATATGGATTTGGCCAAGGCCTTAACCATTTATTTCAATACATATTTGTTGAGGACTCAACAATAGTCTTCGTATATAAAGCATTAGTTATACCATCATTATGATATTAGTAATTTATTATCCATGCGATTATTCAACTATTAGAATATACATGTTTAAGATTAATTTTCATGTGATTGTTCATATGGAATTATTTCATCAATTTTAGTTATTCCATATAATATCATGATAATGTTATAAAGGAATGTTTTTTTAGTTTTTTAGATTTTTTTATTTTTTATATATTATCTTCGATTATATTCCATTTCATTACATAGTAGTTGAGCTCACCCATTTTTTATATTTAACTTTTCCCAATTATTAATATATTATAATTATGAATTACATGGTGTGATAATCTATGAGTTTATAGAAGATTCCAATGTGGTTTCAAAAATGTATTTCAATTTGAGTGGTAAGTTAAAACTAATTTTTTTGTATTATGTTTCATAAGATACTAAACTATTTGTTTCTTCATGATGTGACTTAATTGTTTAGTATACCAATGTTATAATTTTAGGATCCAAATCTATGATACTTGTGTTGTGTTCTTTACATTTTACTATTTATATATTGTTTTGAATGGAATCATCACATTGTTTTCAAAAAAGGCCAGTTTGGGTTTTACTAAAAATTTGAAAAGAATATTTGGATTAATGTATATGTAATTCATTGAACATACCAATATTTATACCACTCAATGATTTATATATTATGTTATAATTTTTGAAGTATATTTTTAAATAAATTTATCTCAATGTATTTTTAACTTCTTGTTTTAGAATTGTTTTCAGAGTAAAAAAGTTTATTTTACTCTGTGATATTTTTAATGATTTTTTTATCATTTCAATTAATCAATGTAAACAACACTTTATTTTATATAATCCCCATAAGGGATATGTTGTATTGGTATCATCTTTATTTTTTCTTATGGATGGATAATGATCATTCTGAAAAAATAAAGGATTAACATTCACTTAATTTATTCATTTTCATTATCATCCACAATCGATTGAATAAAATAATTTTTTATTGTTGATTTAGCATTATAATTCCTCCAAGTAAAAATTTTATTTATCCTATATATTCTTTTTTATTATTCTATATATCATTTCCACATATGATGTTCTATAATAAAATTTATTTAATTATTTAAAGACATATTGATAAATATGTACTCATTAATATATATATATATATATATATATATAATGATAAGACACATTATTGCTGAATTTAAATGTGTATTTGATATATAAATAATTATTTATACATGATGAAACATTTTGGGATCAGTTATAGTTTTCACCTCAAAACATTGATTATGTCTTGGGGAAAATCATATGGCTAGCCATAGTGAATTTTTTAATCTTGCTTATACATACACATCATCCAAAAACTGTCTTGTGAAATATCTTTTTAGCTGAGGTATCATGATTTAGGATATCAAAAAATCCAATAAGTAATAATTTCAAATATTAAAAATTAATTTTTATTATATCTTTTATTTTATCAAGGATAATATATGTGGATTAATTTCATTCTCATGTTTATAATTAAATAGAACGTGTGTTCATATATTTAATTTTCCATATTTGGTATGACATATCTAATCTTGATAATAAATTATTATTAAAATATAATCATTGTTTTGATATTTACATTTTTCTTATTGGTTATGAATTATTTATTCAGGATATTCAAATTGTTTAAATGAATTTTCTATTTCATTATTTACTATTCCAAATTAATTATGCATATTCATTCATGATATCTTCAGTTATATTTAACAATTACAAATCATTTGAGATCACCCATATTTTTCTTCCTTTTCTAGGAATCATATAACTATACTCTAAATTATATTCATGGTTATTCTATTGGGAATAATTAAATTCTCCAAAAAAAATGCGTTATATTTTTGTATTTATATATAATTAGGTAATCTTGTATATATTTTGTTTCTATGAAAAAAACACTATTTATTCATATAGGATGATATTCCTTTTATCTTATTCTCATGATACAAATAATACAACTAATCTAGGATACTAAGTTTGGGGTTATTACATACCTCTTCTATCTGATCCAGAAAACAATATTAGAATTCTTATTAGATTTTATAAAATTAGATTTAGGGGTTGATTTATCACTAGATTCCATAAAATCATTCTACGTGTCCATCATATATCATTAAAATTCTTATTATAATTTGATATTATTTTATTTATTTCCTTTTTTATTTTAATTATTTCAGGGTATTGAGTATTTATATTTCTATGTTTCAAACATTTATACTATATGAAATAAATTTTTATTCAATCATCATTCACTGATTTGATAAATTATATTTCAGATCCCTTTATTCTCTTGTATAACTTATTGAATATCATTAATATTTGTGCCTTCATATAACTATAATTTATCCCAATATATATCGTATCTTATAAGATAAAATATGTTTAATTATCCCTTTTACCATCCTGGTATTATAAATTTAATATCCATCACCATAGTAACCAATATCTAGTTATTAATTTTTTATACTTCTAAATGATATAGGGGACCAAAACAGTGGGATTAAAAATTTGACTAGTCCTAGAACACTCGATATAAACATTATTCTAATATTATATATTTTAAAAAAATATAACCAATTAAATATTAGTATCAAATTCTTAATTTACTTTATATAACACCTTGAAAATATTTTTATGTAGTCCCTTGTTTATGATTTGTTTACCATGTTTGCTTGGGTGTATTTCTGGGATTCACAAGGACCAAGATCCTATTATAAAGAAATTTAATTTTTTTCATGGATGTATGTTTATTTTAATTAATGAAGTCTCGTTATAAATGTGATAATGGATTATAGGGATTCTTGGCATGTTCGAAGGACAACCAACATTCCTTGGTGTTTTGCTACTGAAAACTTGTCTTTTAGGTTGTATATTTAAAATTATATGCCATGTAAATGGAAATAAAGTAATGAAATGGTCTGAAGGTAGATACCATGAAATATGTTCATGACATGAAAGGTTTACACACCTTATATAGGGTTATAGTCATGTGAATGAAAAAATAAGTTTTAAAATAAAAAAGGAGTCATGTTTTCCCTGATTTAAATCTGTATCTAAAACAAAAAATCTAATAGTATTAGACTCTTTTTAAAACACGTGACATGTTCGTGTTAGGATCTATAAAACTAATTTATAATTTAGTAAACTATGAAGCCTCCCTCTCTCAACTGATATATTACCCTATGCCCTTTTGGGGGATTCCCTCCCATCTGAAGTAAATCATTTATAGATAAATAATCAAATTTTTTAGTGAAAATATATTTTTATGAATTCCTTTTGGATTATATTTACATTGGCCATAACCCTTTAATTGTTTTCAATTAGGATTCAAATTCATGTTTGAAAAGTGTTTTATATCAGTCTTTTGTAGTTTCTTATCATGAAATTTCTTTTGGAGGTCTATCTCTTGGTATCTAGTTGTCATTGATGAAGGAATCTTGGTGTATACTTGTTTAATATTGGTGTTTATATATATTTTTTTAGTAAAATGAGTTTTTTAATATTCTTATAAAATAATTTTTCATTGATTTGAAGTGATACTTGGTTTCAAAGGATTTCTGGAAATGAAAATGTTTTTAATGTTGTTATACTTTGGAAAAAAAACATCAAAGTTTTGAGAAGTCTTTCCTAATGCCAAAGCATAATGGATTATCTTCAAAAAAATGTTTTTGAAGATTTAGCATAGTTGGGAAATTTATGTTTAAAATTGACCTATTGGTAACTATGAACATGTTGGGAAATAGGAATGGGTATCCTATGTGTGTGTAGCCCCTATAGTAGGTATCCTTTGCGATATCGATGGAATATGGATATATATGATATTGGATGGGTAAAAAATTATGATTTTTTTGGATGATGAGTTTTTAGTATGCATTATCCAATAGGGTACGACTAAATATGAGGTGATTTTTAATTTATTATTATTTACCTTTTGGTTTTTATTCATTGATTATTTCCAATGGGTTTTTATATGAGGTTAACCCACATAACATCAAATTATTGTTTATTTATTATATATGTGTTTACATTTATAACTCATTATGCATGGATATGATTACTTATTTTATATCTTATAATTGTAAGATTTTTAGTTTTCGTAATCTGAAAGGCTTTTTAGAAAAACATATGGAAAATGATTTGTAATTGGATTAGAGATTTATAAAAATTTTATGGAAAAACAATTTATGGTTTTAATGTCAGAACCGTTTCATTATTTAAATTAGATAATAATTAGACTCTATAGTGGTATCCTACAAGGACTATTTCTCACACCCTACTTTTTTACTTTATTTGTGTATAACTTTTTTATTTCATGATACATGTAATGAGAAGCGCATCTTGAAGAATTTAGGATTCCTTATTGGTCTTTACCATCAGATCTCTTTATTTTTGAGGTGATCATTAGTCACATGGTGAATCATTGGTACTTTCATTATTAAACCATTGCATTTATCCAGATTTAATTTTATTCGGTGTATTTTGTTATTTGTTTTTCATACACATAGTACACTACTTTTATTACTTATTTTTTTGTATACAATAGATTTTCAATTTTACTACATTACATAACTATGTGATTGATGGATCATGTGTATGGTTTGGATGACCTAGGTCTGTATGTTACTAATAGGAGTCCATGTGAAGGATCATATTAAAGTGTTTCAACACATCCAGAGTTTGGTTATATGTATTTGGTAGTCATTTGTTAGGACTATTGGAATTCAGATAGTAAGTGAGGAAAAGGGTCCAAGAAAGATTATTCCCATGACCATAATTATGTTACATCAGTGGTTAGGGACTTTACCATGTTTGAGATTTGGGTGTTTGGGTTTGTTTAAATAAACTGAATGTTTTTTTCATTTAATTTCAAAAATCCCTTTTTGAAAATATCTTTTGTCGACATAAAAATTAAATTCCTTAAATTATCATGGTTTTAAAGCATTGGTGTTAAATAAGAAATTATTCTTATGAATTTTAAAAATAGTAATGATATAAATTTTTATTTTGTTAAATTTATTAGACAATTAATCAATGAAAATATATTCTAAATCAGAGACTAGAAGTTGTGAGATAGGTTCTATATATTAATTCATTAGTGGACACTACCTCATTTGATGACATATTTTATACTATATACCCTTTAGGTAAAGCAGGTGTCAGGAATCCATGATATATAGAAGATCATAGACCTATGATCACTCAGTACCACACACCCTTCATCCAGGTTGGCAAAATTCCATATTAATCGAAGTAGTTGTTTGAGTAGATGTGGGATATTTTACATAATATAGACTCCAAAAGCCTATAAGTTGGGTTATTCCTTGTATATGCTTGTGGTATCAGGGAATTTATGGTGGGAATCTATTGTGTAAGATATCATTAAGGGGGATATTACATGATATTATTTCAAGAAAATATTTAATCAAAAAAAAAACCTGATATGTTATGTATAGAAAAGACACGAGATTTTCTAAACATTGAGAAAGTGGTGTGTTGTTCTGGATTATTCTAATTGTATTCATGATCTGGTGAATTTGACACTAGATATTATAACCAATTAGTACATAAACCTTTAATGGTATTAGTTAGGAACAAATGTGGTATGATTTCATAAGTTGAAATTTTTGGGGCTTCTTCAAGACAATTTTGGATTTTGTTTTATTAGTGTGTGTGGAATGATAATATAATATGTAACTATAATTAATCACCTAATATATCCCATAGTTTTGGATTATTTTTCCATGAGAAGTATTTATATGATAGGATTTACTAGGGTAGTAGGGCAGGATCCACTCGCACTACGGGTTTGAAGGTTTATACCGATGCTTCCAAATGTGGTGGGTCAAGTCCTTTAAAAAATTGTTGGTTCATTTAGAAAAAATTGAACATCATTATGTTAATCAGTATTTATAATTGGAATATAAAGTAGGTATAAATAATTTAAATAGAACTATTCTTATTTCATATTTTATTGTTCAAGCTTTGTTTGATATAGGTTCGACGCATTATTTTATATCGTCTATGAAATTTTATGTTTCAGGATTAGATTCATAACTTATGTTATAATTTATTTATACATAAATCACATTGGGAAATAGTCACAAACATTGTTTCATGTGTCCCATGAGTCGGTGATGATAGGCGACAGTAAGGTGTAATGAGTCATCATGGGGATTTATCATGAAATTGTTTAGTTGATTATAAACATGTATTTGATGATCATTTTTAAGGAGTAGATAAATTTTATAATCATTACATAGATTAATTATAGATGTATGATGTCACTAATGTATTTTAAGTTGAGTGATATTCTACATTTGGGAGGGACGGGCCTGTTGTTCATTATTATTTTTTAATATCATGTTAGTTTTCAGAAATTTTTCTTGATGTTAGTGACACTTGTTTAGTTGGTCAACATTATATAGTGGTGTTCTCGTTCCAAGAGGTCTTTTGAGATGATTTTTAGGTTTACTACCCCACTGAGAGGGCATATTTAATATTTAACTAATCTCTACAATGATTTCCTTTTCTATTACCTCATATCAAATGATACATTCATAGTTGATGGAAATTAATGTCTACATTGAGGTAGTAGAGGCTTAAGGATTTATTCATCATATAATGTCTCTATGGGATACCCTTGTTCTATTTACTAAAAAGAAATATGGGAATCATGGAATAAATATTTAATATTTTATGTTGAATATGGTGACTATTAAGAACAAATATCTCATGCGCATGATTGTTGATCATTTTACTCAACTTATTAAGGGATGATGGATTTCAAAGAATGTCATGTGCTTATGGTACAACGCGTATTGGTTATAAAAATAGTATGTACCAAATAATGTATTTAGGAGTTTTTATAATCATTTTGACATTCTGGTTTTTACATTCTCTTTGAGTTACACTCTTGCAGAGTTTATGTATTTGATGAACCATATCATTCATTAGTAGCTGATATATATATATATATATATATTGTGTTTTTGGAAGATATTTTTGTGTACATTAATTCATATGATTATCAAATAGAATTGTTTTCTATAAATTTTCAAACCATTAATTAACATCATCAATATGGTATTCTCTCCAAATGTGAGTTCTAGATCAAAAAAAAATTCAAGGACATGTGATTTTTGAGTGAGGTGTATTAGTGGATCATAAAATGATACATGTTATTATATCCATGGATCATGTCAAAAATGTATTTATCCCCTTTGTTTCTTAGGGTTGACTGGTTATTATAGATGGTTTTTCCAATATTTTTCTAATCTCACATAATTGATGATTTCTATTACGCATATGGGTGTAATGGAAGAGTATAATGAAAAGTGTCTAAGATATTTTTTGGATCCAAATTTGACATTGGAATCATCATGAATTTCAATTAATATAGAACTAGTTATTGGTTATAATGTTTTCTATAATGATTTTTGTTTTGGATTTTTCATTTGTCTTGATTCATTGGAATCATTTGGTGACATATGGATCACACAAATTATTCCCTAATGATTACTATTATCCTACCCTATATCTTGAGTTGTAAGTGCTTACACATGCAATCAACATGTTGCAACACTACATATTTGGGGAGTAGTATATATTTTATTGTGATTATAAGTTACTAAAATATATATTACTTAGATTTATATTGGCACATTATAGGGACACTGAGTAAAGTATCTTCATAATTTTGAAATTGATATTGCCTATAATCTAGGGAATGGAGATGATGTTTCTGATGGACTATGTATAAAATTAAAAACTCTTGTCATGAAGTAATATTTTGATGATAAGTCACAATGGATTTTTATTGTTTATATAGTATTGGGACTATAATACAATGGCATAAATTTGTTCTTGGATTTAGCGAGAGATGAATTTCCCTTTAATGACTGATTTTGCCTCTAGATTTTTTGATAATTTGAGTACCACTGCTTAAGAGAAAGTATTTATTATAGGGAGACCAAATGTCAGTGTACATAATCCCCCATATGTGATTTAGGTTTCTATTGTAGTTTGGTTGTTCCATTTATAATGAGACTTAAGTTTATAGATAGTGGAAACTAGTCTTGTTGGAATGTGGAACATAGGGCTACAAAGTTGTACGTTTACTTGAGATATTGATATTTCTGGTAGGTATGAGATAATAGATTATGAATTTTTCTTCACGATGTCATAAAATTTATACAATTATGTAAGGAAATTATATAACTTCATTTTTGTATCATACCATAGCCATTCTGATATGGGAAAATGAGGTTATTTCCAAGGATTTAAAACATGGTTTTCCACTAACTATATATAGGACGTATGTGATTTCGGTAATCACTATTGGAATCATGTTATATAAAAATATACTACTTATCAAAGTGATAATAATTGTAGAATAACTTGGGGAATTATATATATGTGATATTGTTGGACTTAACAGGGTTCCCTCTATAATTGTATCTCATATGGACCCATTGTTCATGTCTTGGTTTGGGAAAGGATTGCAGGAGGTCAGGGGTTCCTAGAATAGATATATCATATCTTATCATTTTATGATACATGGATATATATATGAATATCTATGATATTGTGGATATAATCTAGTATTTTTTTTTGATTTTGGAGTATCCTGAGAATAAAGATTCATATGAATAATATTTCCTAATAGAAAGCAATAATGATTAAATTTGGATGGTTCCCTTTGAGGATTTTTATGAGTGGCCATGTATATCATTCATATATAAGGTAGAGTGTGGAGAGAGATACTTTGTTAGGTTGTGTCATATTTAGGATATGATGGATATGGTTCAGTTGATTGAGAGAAGATCTTTCATGACATGGAGGCATCCTAAATCTTATGTGTAATTTTTTTATCAACCACTATAGTTTGAGGTTGGTGATCATGTTTTTATTTGAGTTTCACCTCCCCTAGGACATCATCGATTGTGTAATATGGGTATCGGGGCACCGATTTATGTGGGATCCTTTGAGATAGTTGGATAACTAATAAATGTGGAATATCGGTAGGACATAACATCTGGGTCGACATATATCAATGATGTGATTCATTTTTCATTGATATGGATTTTATACCAGATCCCTACTATGTTATTGGATAAAATGATATTGATCCTGATAACAACAACACTTTGGTTAAGAAGAAATATCATATTATGGATATTAAAGAGAAGGTAATATCTAGTTAAATTATTCCTCAGGTATAGGTACTATGGATGTGTAAACATGATACCCACAAGACAAGGGAGAGTGAATATTATATGATTTAATGGAGGATTTCACCTTTCCCATGTCTAGTAATGTTGGGTATTTCTTGGAACAAAATGTGTTAATTTTGGGGATATTGTAATAACCTTTTTTGATATTAAGGAACTCCCTAGTTAATTATTTATTTATAATCCTTGTTTGGGTGAAATGGATTGTTTCTCAGGGATCAAGAACCTTTGTTGTAAAATAAAAAAAAATTTATTTATGAATGTTTATGTGAAGTATTTATATATGGGTATATATGTGTTAATGGCTTAGAGATGTTCTCTACATGTTTAGAGGACACCCTGAGTGCCTTTGTTTTTTCTACCTTAAAATTAACTATTCATTATTTTTTGTGAAATTACTCACCCTTTAAGGGGATTACACATTATGTAAAGGATTCCAAGTAGATTCAATGATACAACCATAGGGAATGAATGTATTACACCCCACATACGTAGTTCATGGCATGCAAAAGAAAAATATAGCTATTTAATAATGTGGTTATTTAATTCAATTATTTAATCATTCATGGAATATATGATGTGTAATTTGAATAAAATCCATGTAAATTTCTTATCTTGTATGTTTTAGGAACTATATTGATGATTTATATTTCATTCATCCATGAATCCTACCTCTCCCAAACTAGATCACACCCTATGAAATTTTACATTATTCCATCTCTTCCATATTGCATCATTTAGAGATCGATCCTTTGGGTTGTTGTGGTGCTCCTCCTCAGTTAATTTTTCCATCCAATTCTTCTTTTCTATTGTTAGGACTCCTGAGTTTATTGTGATATCATTTTAGATTTATGATCAAATATATTTTTCTACCAATCCAATGTGGTTTCTTATTGTGCCTTGTCTTTTGAAGGTTGATATATTAATTTTTATTCAACTATGTAAAAGGAATTAAGAATTATTCAATTTTGATATATTGTATTCTATAAAATCATATAATTAGATGAGTTTTTTAATGTTCTTAGTAAATTCCATTGTGTGGAAAATTGATTTGATATGATATGTGGTTTTAATGGTTTTTATTATAATAGAAAAATTTTGAACATGGGGATTTCTTTGAAAATGTAATTTCTTTATTTAGACCTGGGGTTCGAATAAAAAATTAGATTATCATGGATATCAACATGTTTTAAAAAAATATGAACATTGTTTGGAAATTTATTTTAAAAATTATCACATTAAGAACCATGAGCACATAGGGAATTAAAAATGGGTATCATATGTGTGTGGGACACCACTATGAGGTAACGTTGGGGATATCGATTAAATTTTGAAGGACTCAACAATGGTGGGATCCATTATTATACATATTTAGATTCTTAATGTTATATTACACGTTCTTTTATATGCCAGGTACTAATATATATGGATTTTTTATTTATGGATATTTTTTACAATGTGGTTTTTATCATGGATTTTTTCTCATAGGATTTTATTTGATGTTATGTCATATAACAACATATGATTGGATATTTCATTATTTTATATTTAATTTATTACCAACTGATTCATAGATATTATATCTTATTTTTTTACTTCAACATGTCATATTTTTGGTTTTGTGAATACAAATGGATTTTATGAAAAACAATGGTAAACTGATTTATGAATGGATTTTAGATTAATTAAAATTCATTGAATTTTTTATGATTTAAAATCAAGAACAATCACTTTATTGATATCTGATATTTTATAGAATCCATGGTTGTATAAAAGAAAAATTATTTCCCACACCCTAATTTTACTTTTTTGATGTTTTTCATACTGTATTGTAGGATATAAGTAAAGGGTTGGGTATATTGATGAATGTTGGACTCTTCTATGGTCTTTAACTTCACTTCGGTTTGGTATTGATGTGATTATGGATTACAAGATGAATTTATGGTTATTGTTTTATTTTTGGTTTTGATTTTAGTTAGTTTTGATTGGATTTTATAGAGTTTGTCGTATATTTTTTATCCATATTATTCATTTGTTTCCTTGCTTATTTAATTAGATAAAATACTTCTTATATTGTATTTCATTACCTCACCCCATGAAAACTAACTAAGAGGAATAGTTTTATTCACATGATTTGGTCTCTTTCATTTACTATATCACTAAATCAGTGACCATTACCTATTGGTTACCAAAGGGATATGAAAAAAAGAAAAGGTTTAGTTTCGATATTCTCTAATTGAAATAATAAATTGGAATCATTTCTATAAAAAAAATATAATAAATTTATTATATATACATAGATAATATTAAAATTTATAAAATTATTAGTGCAATAATTATTGTTGTCATACTAGATTAATGCATAATATCTTACATCATAACCTTATACTCTTGGCCTCTTTGCCTGAAATCATATGTAAATGGGTAAGGAATAACCTAATTCCCTATCTTTTTTTTTCTCACAATATGAACCACTGAATTTACAGAATATGTTATATTAATCGAAACCTATAACTAATTATGTACACTTGAATAATTAATTAAAGGGATAAGTTACAAATACATTACATAATAAATAAAAAATAATACTAAAAATCCATATCCGAATATGGGTATAAGAAATGTCAATTAAATCTCTAGTCAATAAATGAACAAGCATGAGTACATGCACACTAGAGAAAGAAATTGATGGTATCCATTGAAAAATACCCCATATGAAATGAATCATTAAAGTATTATTACTTTTATGAAAAACAAATTTATAAGGAAATTATAATTTTCATTTGAAAACAATAAGAATGATAATTTTCATTTTGAGAATTTTATAAATGTGAAAACCTAACAGAATATTTTGAATAGTATTTTCATTGAAATTAATTGAATGTTTTCAGTTTGATATCCAAAATGAATAAATTAAAATATGTCTGGAAATGGTGATAAAGTGATAAATGTATTAAATTATTTTATACACCAATACAATGATAGTAAATATAACCCGAATTAAAAAAAAGAAAAAATTCCACATTAGCTTTTGGAATTCTGTTTCAATATATATGATGATATAGTAAAAAAATCATTTGATCAATTTTATGAACAATCTTGAAATAATATAATGAATACAAATTTAGTTAAAATTTATTTCTACCCTCAAAAATAAAAATGTGTTCAAAATTTCTTCTAATTATTGATGTAATTTATTTAATCATAATTGGAAAATAAAATATAATAATTCTATTAAACACTAATAAAACCCACATATAAGAAAATATATGGGGTTTTAATGGAAGTTATATGTAAATATCTTAAAATAAATTTAAACATAAATAAAAAGGAATCAAAAGTTTATTGTAAAATAAACCCTTACCTTGAAATTTTATCAGAGGGACATTATCCAATATTCCATATTAAACATTTTTTCATATTATACACCTATATTGGAAATATATTTACACTTTTATACTTATATACAATTTATTTATAATTTTATATTAACCATTAATCAATAAATCTTTGTTGAAATTGAAATTTGGTTGATAACTATTCCATTATCTGTATAGATTTTGATGGATGTTTTCAATCCACACATCATGGTCATGGTTTCATCTTCTATATAATTTCTTTAAATGTGTAATTTATGGTTTAAATATATATTTTTAAATTCCCAAGTTTATACCTAAGAGGATATGATGATTATTTTCATAGATATCAATATATTTTTCATATTTTATAATATTATATTATATAAAAATATATGTTTTTCTATCTGAACAAAAAATATTTATATAAACATTTTATAATAATTTAGAAAAATTATAAAATAATATTATAAGACTGTAAAATTATTTAGACATTCATTACTAAAAAATTCTATAAATGTTCGTGTTGATGTAAAAGATGAGAAAGACAAGAATGCAATATAATGGTTGAATATCAATATTATCAATATGAATTTTAGGATCGATATTGGAGCTTGATCCTGGGACATTATCCACACTGATGAAGATGGACCTTGGCGTTCCTATTCACCATGAATCTTCAACACTTCTTAGGGTTAAAAATGATTTTGGATGGGAAGGTTTCACTGGTGGCTCTACCATGGATTTTTATCTGGGATTTATGTTTAGTGCATAGTAGGTTATCAAGATCTATTTAAATTAAGATGTCATGAATCCCCCATTCATGAATAATCTCGACTCAACAGATAATTTTCTATCTTGATCATCTTCAAGCGAAGAGATTTTTATTAATTAGCATGAAGGTATGCCATCCTCTTCCCAAAGAACATTTCATTCTCCCCTGATGTCAATTATTTTTAGATATATAAAAAGGGGACACTTCTCTAGTGAATGAGATTACAGACTAAATCTCTATGATCGATCATTTGGGTTCTCAAATTATTATGGAAAATTTCATGATAACAATAAGGGAAAGCCATTGAAACTGGTGAATCAAGTAAGGAAATTATCATCTGTGTGGGAATCATATAACTAGAAATTAGGTCCAATGTTACTCGAATTCTATCACATAATAATTCATAATTAATATTAAAAAAATTATTTTTAGGGATTTGGTTTGTTTTTTATAAAACCATGAGCATATCAATTCCAATATTGGAGACCTTGTTTCAAAAACATTGAGGTAATGGAATAGGTTTTGAATGTTTGGGTTATGAATTTTAGTTTGAATATGATATATTGAAACCAAAAAAATTGGTTTCAAATTGATTCTCCAATTGGAGTGACCATAAATATTGATAAAAATGGACAAGATAGTTTTGGATACATTTTATATGTACTAGTTGAGTTTTACATGATTTCTATATTAAATATGAAGGTGTTAATATAAACTCTGAATGATTATATAAATACTCATGTTGAATAAGAAAATTAACATCCAACCTGCTTTATTTGTAATGAAATAAAAAACTAAAAGGCATCACACATGAAATATATAAATTTCACAATCTTCCTTTTTAGTGTGAAATATGCCTCTACGTGTATGATTGGAATGACAAAGAAATACTAAAGTAATTATAATGTATCATGGAAGAAAACACTTTTCAATGATGTGGTAATGATTTGAAGTGCCAGGCATCTTCCTTAGTGATAAGGTATTTTCCTGAGATTAATACATGAAATGGAAATATAAATCCTAGCATGATTTCTTGTTCATATCATGTAATTATTTAAGGAAGGAGGGTGAATTAGGTATGTTCTAGTTCTATCATAGATAGGAACATGTGGGGGATTCTATCTACTGCTGGCCTGGATTGTGCTAGTTTGCATGATGATATAATCGCTAATATTAGGTCTGGAAATTGGTTTTTTTCTTCCTATGTGAATGATGTTTATCCTAGGGTGGTAGCGGAGCAACCCAATGATATAGAAGGGATCAACCTGACTACTATTCCACCCATGAGGACATATTAGTGGGAAACTCTACAGAACCTTGTATTTTTGACAATGATACATACAACTGGGGTTTCTGATAATTCATGATAGGCCTTATGGAATGCTGATCTCAACTAAAATGATTCTATATTTTATTACTATCATCGGTATATCTGATTTAATTCTAAGACCTCTTATATATTTTATTAGTTTGAAAAAAATTTATAATGTTTAAGGGGAGAATGATAGTACCCCCATTAAGGGGTGGTGTAATGGTGTTCATGCCTAATTTAAGGATTAAATCATAAATAAAATGGGAAAAGTTGTTGATGGTTATGGTTTTATAAGTTATTATTATAAGATAAGTAAACATAATGACTATTATAATATACCACAGGCTATTTCTACATGATAATCTTCTTCGGTGTCAAATTAGACCATTAAAGATATCCATAGGTTCTTCAATCAAGGTAATTCTCAATATGAATGGAAAACTATTGATGATTATGAATATGAAAATAACCATTCTTATTATGATATTTATGTATGTTGTCTACTATATGAGGTAATTCACCTTTATTTGACCACTCATGCCTCCTTTTCACCTTTTTATTTATTTTTGAATAAATTTATTGAAGCTCTTTCTTAGGGATGAACTTGTTTTGTATAATGGATGAATGAGTGTGTAAAAATATCAAATATGTGTCATTTAAATTTTAATAAATATTAATCATAATATAATTATCATATATATTTAATGAATTCAATTTTCAACCCAAAAATAAATTTCTAAATTTAAAAATAAAATAATTCATTCATGGTGGCGGTTTTCTTTGTGTACAATCTTGTACAAAAGAGTTAAAATTTCATTATTTGTAATGTTGTGAAATATATAAGGAAATTTAAATCACCATAATCAAATTTATGTATACTAAAAATAATTATTAGATTATTTTGGATTGATAAATTATATAGTCTGAATGTTTGAGAAGAAAGAAACTTGAAACAATATACTTTGAATAAATACCTCATCCTAGGATAACTCCCAATAGTAAAACCACTAAGGCCTCTTAGATTATTCTTTTATTAACAAAAGAAATATAAATGTGGATAAGGATGTTTTAAAGGTATTTTTATAAGGTTTGATCATACTAAATATAATCAATGGTGTGTCATTAAGGGAAATAATATGGTGTACATAAACTTGAATAGAGATGTATTTTGTGTTAAAATATTTATCATTTTACACTTTTGTGATAATAATTTTCAGTGGTTATGATTCCCATTAAGTGTATTTATTTATTATTAAATAAATAAAGTTTATTTGAAATGATAATAAATATTAACCAAAATTAAATCTTTGAACAACATCATTAATGATAAATAATCAATAATAGTTTTTTCTGTGAATAAAATATTACATTGGCTTCAAAAATTCAATCCTTGGACTATAAATAGATCATAATAATTCAAAATTTCATATTTTAATTTTTACAATAATATTTTAATATTAAATATTGGTTATAAAATTCTAATTCATTATTACATAAGAATTTTTTCATGTATGTTGTTGTATTCATTTATATGTAATTTTTCACTATTCAAAAAAATCAACAATTTTATAAAAATTCCAAAATTTATATATTGATAAGTTCATCATGTTATACATAAAAATGAATATCATATTTTGTATTTAAATATATATATTCATTTTATTTATTAGTTTATATATCCTCAATCACAATCTATTATGATTATTAAATAATATTATATATATTGAGTAATCATTTAGCAATGTAGTTTAAAACTACTGTAGAACAATGGGGGTTCTTGTAGCCCCAATAAAATAACATAATCATTGGAATAAAAATATTTTTCATATCTGAAAAATTGTGGGTAATATTTTCTTATAAATTCATTAAACACCAAGTTTTCATAAAAAAACTATTTGATTTAATTGTAGAACATTAACATAATGAGTTTCCTGACTCCGAAAAAGAAATATACATTCAAGAATATAAAAATGATCATCCTTATATGGAAGTTAGGTTATAAATATATTAAATAATATTTGACTAAATTTACTATATCTAAAATTTATTTCCTTAATAATGAATCATGGGAGACATTGTGCAAAATATAGAGATCTGTATAGGAAATTTGTATTTTATAATACAAATTTTATTTATAATTTAACAATTCCCAACATAACTAGGATTTAACATACCATTTTTATATTATCTATAATCCCATTTAATATATATTTCATTATGTAGAAATTATCCCCATCTTGATAATTAATACACATAATCAAATTATCAGAATAGTAGTCTTTTCTTCCTTGATATGAATTTGTGCGATTCTAAATAGTCATTACATTCATAGTTGTCTCCTATATGTGTTCTTGGACTGAAATATTCTAGTATCTAACTGCATCCAAACATGTTATTGTATAATATCTAATATCTTATAATTCCTAAAATGTTTCCTTATGGACTCTTGAATAGATGTTGTTAATGATTGAAAATTGAACCATAGGATAATATTAATCCCATGTACCTTGAATATTAGAAGAGAGTCATTCGAATATGGATTATAATTCCCATATATTACATTTAAAATGAACATTATTAAAATATTATTGGTTGTTCCCAAATAAATATCAATCTTGACATCTTCTTGTTGACTTCCTAAAAACATTGTTGTGAGAATAATGTCACAATCAAAAAATATTGATAGAGGCACATTGTGAAATATCCTGAGAAATTAATATAAATTCAGGTGTTGAGATTAAATGGTTTATTCTATATTACACCTAGGTTTTTCATTTTCATTTTCATGGAATCAACCGTGTCACATATAATATTAATCCACATATTTGTTTTTGGATGTATGTTATAAATTTTCATTTTAATAATTTCTCATTTTGTTATTTTTATAGGTTGATAATGCATTCCACCATTATATTTTTTCATTTAGATTAACTTAAAGGAAACTCTAGCATTTATAAAAATATTGTATATATTTTTTCATCAGATTATCTTACTAAACACATTCTCTCAAGTCCATATATATATTGAAGATACCAGTGTAAAAAGTGAAATTTGGAGTATGGTTCTCTTCTAGTGGCTCCCTCATTAACTATTGTATTTATAGAACATATAATCTCTTCCAATACATCAACACTCCATATTTATGGTTAAAATATCTAAATTTCAAATTATTCACATCCATAATATTTACATTTAAGTTTGTTGTGATTTTTGGGACTTCTTTAAATCTTCCATTAATTGGGGATAAAAATTCATACATAAATTTTATGAGGATTACCTCTAAAGAAAATTTTCAATATATTATTTACAATATGTTAATATATTTTTGATAGAAAATATAATTATTTAATTTTTGGTCTCTATATGTACCAAATATTCACTATATCGATAATTCCTCAATATCTTCAAGGGAAATAATCATGTTGTCAACTAATTTTTATTACAAGGATAGTATCTTTAATTGATTATATATATCTTTCATGTGTTAAATACAAATATCTTTTTTTCAAAGGATTCAATCTATTACTTTCTTTTAAGTATCAAAATATATTTTAAATACATCCTTTCTTTAAGGTAATTTTAATCCTGGTGAATTAACCAAATTCTTCATTGTATCCATACAACATTATTCATATTTTCACAACCATTTTAATTTAACCCTTTTATGTGTTAACATGGTATATTGGTTTTCCAATTATGAAATTTTATGAATAAGATACTTATTGTGTCTTGATAAATCATGAATACAATGTATCTCATTTAGAATTCATTTTTATGGAAATTAACTTTATATCATTCTCTCTAAAAGATCAATATATATTCTATCTTTATAAATATTATACTGATGAATTTCATATTCATAAATACATATTTCATAATTAAGGAATTTCTTGAATAAGTCCATTTAACATAGAAGAAAAAGAATTATTCATTTCTGGTTATCATTATTTTAATTACATTTATAGTATATCAACATATAATTAATGACAACTGCCATTATGTAATCAAAATAATCCCCAAATCCTCTATTTATATGATATATAAAGACAAAAGATTAATTTTTTTAATTCGATGATGATTACTATAGAATCATAACACCCATATATTTTATAAAATGTTTTTTTATTATAGCATCATTATTATCCATTAGTTTAATAAAACAGTAAAAAATATCAACCATTGAAAAATATTAAGCACCATATATTTAAACAATGAATCCAGCAATGCATGCATAATGATTTATATTTGTCATATTAATGTATTTGATTTCATTATAATTGATGCACATCATTAAAGGCCCGTCATTATTTATGATTTAAGATAGGGGTACCCAATGTATAACACTATTGTTTATAATTCCCATATCACAAAAAACCTCTAATTCTTTCGTCATCACTTCCAATTACACTGTTATAATTATTTATCCAGTCTTAAATAAAGGTTTTTAATATGAGATATTTTCCATTAAGAAGTAATATTATTTTTTGGGTTGTTTAATGGAAATTATAATATAAATATATCAATTTATTATATTAAATCTTTTATCCTTTATATTTATAAGATTTTCTCATGTCAATTGATGGGTTTTTATCTTCCTCTTCAAATAATATTTAATTAAGGTGTGTAGATGGTGGAAAATATAGAAAATATCTAGATATTACAGACTAATCATTGAGAAAAAAATGTATTCACTTCCCCTCTATAAATAATATTCTCCTTTTCTCTGTAATAAATTATTTCCTAATACCTTTAAATTCAATATATATCATGGATGATATCATTGTTAAATATATATGTGGAAATAATGTATATAACTAGGGAATATCTATGCATCTAAATAGAGAATGTTTTATATATCATTTTTTTAATAGATTTCTTATATGTATATGGAATGAATGCCCCATTGTATAAGAATTATGATATGTTTACTTGTTTGTATAAATTAATCATGATATAAATGAGAATGCTAAAATAGAATTAAATAAAGAAATATCTCATATTGATTTAATAATAAATTTACCTGATATCACATCATTTGTGCCTTCAAACTATTATATATTAATAAAATAATATTATCCTCTGATACATTAGATTTTTTGAGAAAAATTCCTTTGAATCATTGGGAAATCATTAGAGCAGTGTTCCGTCAACATACATTTAAAGTGTTATACATTGATAACATCATTATGTATGTTTCCATTAATATATTTATATTGTTTTTGTCAAATATTATATTGAAATATCCTTACATTAAAACATTTAATATGGTTTTTCATTCCAATACTATAATATAATGAAAATTAAACCACTACCATCATCCCCATTCATTCATTCCATTTATAGAGAACCTATTATTCATCTTCCTTTCTTTATTTCTTAAAAAACATATGACTTTAAGAATTAATTAATTATACTGACGGAACATGATGATATATCCTTATATGAAAAAAATTAGGAGTAATTGTCTGTGGTTTCTAGGATTTATCTTTTAAAATAACCTATCAATATTTATTCCTAGATTACATTTATAGTTTTCAGCATCAGTTTAGAAAATAAAAATGTCATCCTCATATTCAGTAATATAGTTCTATTTATTTTAAATTTAATAGAGTTATTTCATTTTTATATATTTTCATTGGTAACATGGAATGTATTTTCCAATTAATACCCCCTAAAAATATTTTCATTCAATACTCTCAATCTACTATGACTAGTTATGGTTTTTTATTTATGACTACTAATTTTCAGGATATCCCTTTAAAGGATAAACTCCAAGAATAACGTTATACATTTTACTACCAACTAATGTAAGATTAATAGTATATTGGACATGAAGAAATGATCACCTACTATTTTATTTTTGGTCACATTAATTGATCAGGGTCACTATCACAAGATACAACCCAACATTATAGTACCCAATTATAGATCAAAAGGTTGGCCCATATTAGAATTCAAATTAGTCACGATATTATATTACATTCCAAATATTTTTGTTATCCAATATTATCCATAAATGTAATAATTTAAATTAAGGATTTCATGATAACTATAATATACATAGGATTAATTTTTGAGGTTTTTTTCATGCAATCTATTACACACCATTTCCAAATAATATAGTAAAATGAATTTTCTCATAACAATATGAATAATAAATCATATAATATCGTTTAGGATTATGAAAAAAAATTATATGGGATTAATGATTGTTTTATTTTATTATAATATTGTAAATTCAGAGTTCCTCAATTCCCTATTATATCTATTCCCCAATTATTTTACAAAACATACTATGAAACCAAATATAACAACCCTGACCGTAGTAACCAAGATTCAATATTTATATTAGTACATTAGTACAATGTAAAAGATATCACATCCCATGGTTTCAAATAGTTTAATATTTTTTGGAAACTAGATACCTAGACAATTCCCACATTATATTATAAATAATTAAATACAGTGTAAAATTATGGTGATATCAATATTATTTTCTCTAGTATATCCCATAAATTATTTAATATTCATTTATACAAAAACCAAGTAATATGAAAATGTATATATTTATCTTATATTCTCAATAACAGAAGAAAGTCATTCATGGGGAGAATGTAACCTCATTTACAAAGTAAATTACCCATGGAAATAAATATACAAACATGGTTCATATATAACCAAAATAATTCACACATCATGAGATAACAAAACATGAAATACAATACTCAATTGAAAGACACAAAATATTATGCTATGTGTCCATAATCAAACTGAAAATAAAAATATTTTGACTCCCCAAGAGGGTTGCTTACCATATTTGGTTCTCGTCTACAAGTTATATCCCTAGTTATCTTCCTGTCCTAGGTCCATTTCCCTTATCATGTCCTGGGACAATACAACAAAATCGGGTACAGATCAGGAAGCCTAGTAGGGTGTGAGTACAACTCAATTGGCCACCACCAATAGTGTCAATAACAATTCTTGAAAAATTTGTTTATGTAGTTATATATGAAATAAGTATTTGCCTAAATAATCAGTTGTTAAATTATCATTTATTCATATCTAACTACATTAACTCAAGGGTTCATAAGGATACTCATAACGAAATACTATCTTTATCTCATACCGAAGCCTGATTTGTTACCTACGTAAAATCACATCATTATGCATGGTTCTTAACAAAGATCGAAATATTCCAATGTAAAAAGATATCTTATTTCCTGATTATTATAAATTCAGAGTATGAATATTATTGTGGGTGTTCATAACTCAGAGTGCAATTATTAAAATTCATTAATTTCCCATTTATATGACAAATTTCCAAAGATTCCAATATCCCAAATATAAGTATCATGGCAATGTTTCCATACTTACTTTTCAATTGAATGGAAATGTTCCCATTCATATTACTAACAAGAATATTTACCATGATACCATGAATTAGTCTCAATTTAAAATAACTGTGTTCCCATTCTATTCACACTTATGTATGACAACCATTTTACCATTTTTACATCCAAATTTAGAATGACAATGTTCTTATTCTTCTTCATATAATTAATTTACCAATTAATTATACATCATAATCCCACTATTAATATATCAATTATTTAATCTCATACATTCCATTAGTTAACTCAACAAGAAACTAAGTGATTCAAACCATTATTTAATTATCAATTAATAAATCAATATCACAATTCAAATTCCCCAAAAATTTCTAAAATTTATTATCTCATTATAATCCCAACACTCTAAAATATATCCCACAATTATTTATCTTGGTCATATTATTAAAAGAATATAAATAACGTATAAATTATTGTCTCAAATTAGAATTTTTTTATATCTTATAATTAATCCTAAAATTAATTATTTATATTTCAAACCCTATATCATATAAAAAATCTCCACAAATAAATAATCTAACAGGAAATTCCCCTAGTATCATGATTAATTCAGTAATTAATCACCTATTTTGACATGTTTTTATGGAAATATTGGTAAATATAATAAACGCCATAAATGAAAATCAATTGTAAATAGATTATATAAATTCTTAAATTTTCATATACAAATCAAATCCACAACAATGTGAATTATATTTTGACCAATGAAATCGATTTTCTAGGGTATGTTTTCTCAATGAAAATTCATAGAATCCGAGAAGCACAATGACATTGATAAATGTTTCGGTTCTAAATCCCTAAACTCATATCAAGATCAAGACAACACGATCTCATAAATATGGATCTAGATCCACAATCCTAGATCTAGGTATCCCCATGTAGGATTAGATCCATGGAAATAAAGGTTGTCTTATGTTTAAAAATCAATGAAATATCTAAGAATGAAGTGAGAAGCATTAGGATGAAATCCACATAACAAGAGAAGGGATTATCTCCAATTCATGACTTAGATATCAAATAATAGTGTTCATAAGGTCTTATAATCCTATCGGGATGATAAGGGAACCATCCATTATCTTTAATAATGTAAAATATTATATTAGGGCTACATAAGAGGTGAAACAGGTCATTAAAACATGAAAACGAGTGAGATACACAATTTTATGATCTCACTACTAGCCCACACATGGTTTATTCACATGGTAAGAAAAATCATGCAGTAACAGTGTGTTAAAAACTAAATCAAGGAGAACATTTCATGGCTACCTCACACTGCCTTTTAAACCACGTGTTTATCCTTCCAAAACTACTACCCCAAAATGCTAGATAGCAAACAGTTTCTCCTAGGCTGCTTTTTGGTTCAAAAAATCAATGAAACAACCCATTACTACCACATTTCTCCATGATTTTATTATACATCATCAAGATGCACCACAATTTAGAACTCCCATCAATGTTACTTAATTAAAATGATAAATTTCCTAAAATTGTTCCTAAGATAACTGTAGAAAATGTCTGAATAATACAATAATTCAACCACATAAAATTTCATCCTCAATATGGACATCTATGACTTTATAATATTCCATTCCAAAATGATTAGGCCATTGAGAACTCATGTCTTCTTATCTTTCCCATGATTTCTATTTTACACGTCCACGGTTCCATAATACTAGAACTATCAGCATAATATTTCTTCATAACACTATCTAACAGCGACTCAACAAACATACTAGATGCTCCTCAAAGGACACTTATATCTCAAAGTCAACCTCATCCATATCGATCACAATAGAAGGGTCAGGGTGGTACCGTCTATTTTTTGAATCATTGAAAACATCAGGCATAATATTGTATCTATTTGGAAAATAAAATTAGTAAACCAGTAGACAAATTCCCTCCACTAACTCAAAATATCAAATAAACATAGGCACCCACATGCCCTGCCTACTTATCCTATGGTGACTGAAACTAGGTAAAACCCGAAGGAACAAATGATCACCCTCTCTAAACAATATGGGAAATCGTATTCTATCATCATACAACATCAATTTACAATGAGCCACAACAATACATTTCTAAATGAATTGTACCTCCTCTGATGACTCCTAAATGAGACTCAATCCCAATAACTCTAACTCACCTACCTCCATGTATCATAGCCGTTATCTATATGGATGACCACAAAGAGACGTATATGTTTATATATATACATATATATATATTTCTTCTAACTATTGTTATGTGGGAACTACACTAAATCCAAGTGCATTTCCAAAGATCCTTCTAAGTCATACACATAAGCCCGTAGAATATCCTCAATAAAATGTATAGTATGACTGACTTCCCAAATATCTATGGGTGGAAAAACATAATCAATAATACCTATGTTCCAAGTACATTATGAATGAAATTATTTAAGTGTTATGTAATTCATGAATAACTATATGAAACTATTGTTTGTGGCACTACATAAAGACAAACTATCTTAGGAATGTACATTTCTCCAAAATGTTCTACTGTAAATGTATCCCTTATTGGAAAGAAATGATATACATTTTTTATTCAATCCATGATGACCCAAATAGTGTCATTCATCGTACGAATATTTATGAGAACCACCCAAATCCATGGATACGTTATCTTACATCCATTCCAAGGTAGGAAACTATTTTATTAAACCTCCAAGATGTTGATGTTTTTCCTTCACCTGCTGACATGTGAAACGTCTTTTTATAAAACCTGGTATCTCCTTTTGGATAACCATCTACCAAATCTGTCATCATTGGTCATGGAACATTTTGGTAAATCATGGATACACCTCCCATTTCAAGGAATGAAATTTTATCACATGTTCCTCTCTCAAGATCATAGGTACCACAACTAGATTCTTCACATATATTATATCATATTCATCTATCAACATTTCTATAGATGTCTCCCCCCACTATAAATTTCCCTTAATTAATAGAACTCTACATCTCCATATTATTGATATCTGATCTCTCTCAAAAAAGTGTATAATCCCCTGTAAATTAAGCTGGAGTCATCATATACTGAATCTCTTGAACCACAACATGAATTTCAGCTAGCAAGTTCATCGCCATCCACTCTTCACTCAACTCCTAAACCATTTGAGTATGTGTTTTTCTTCTCAAGGAATTTATATCACTATTACCATTCATGGGCATATATTCTAGTACAAAATAGAAATACAGTAAGTAATAAACACATATCAACGTTTGATGATTCAAATCAACCTATAAATATATATACATCTTTCTCATGTGATCTCTATAGACTATAACATTGTATCCCAAAAGATAGAGTCACAAAAACATAAAATAATAAAACACTCCTTCCATCTCAAGGTCTAGTGTAGGGTAAATCCATTCATAAGGCCTCATCCTTTGAGACACATATGGCAGAACTAGATCTCCCTACATTATCACAACTCCAAGTCTATTTTAGAAGCATCATAATAAACCATATACTCCTCACATGAATCAGGTATGATAAAAATTGGTGGTGATGTTATGTTATTATTCATCTCCTGAAAATATATCTACAAAAACTCTTCACATTAAATCTTCCCTCACTTTTTGGTCAATCAAAAAAGTGACATTAATCAATGGGAAAATTCTTGGATGAATATCCTTTAATAACCAGCTAATACCATAAATAATTGGATATAAAAAACATTATTTAGTTTCTCCCATGAAACCACTTCCTAAAAATTATATGGGTACAATAACACACATTCCCATAAGATTATGTTCCCTAAGAAGTGCACCTCGACAATCAAAAACTGACACAATGATAGATTATCTTATAACTGATTCTCTCTAATTGTACACATGATTATGAAAAGATGTTTGGAATGATCATCTTGATTCATGAAGTATGCCATGATGTATTCCTAAAATACCACCACAAAATAATATATATTCGGATGAAATGGAATGTTTATCATATCCATAACAATGTTGAGAATTATTCAACCCAAACCGTATTACGAATAACTCCTATAGTCCATACTTTCTTTTGAATTTTGTCCTTGATATATCATAAGTCTGTACTCTCAACTGATGATTTCATGATATCATATCTATCTTCGAGAACACACAAGCTCCCTTGATTTTGTCAAAATTATCAGTGATTCAAAGAAGAGCATATCAGTTATTCATAATCCTTTTTATAAACATTTGGTAATAAACATATAACCATAAAATCCCATTATCCTTCTTCGAGAATACAATAGGTGATCTCTAAGGTGATGTACTTTTACCGATAATCCATTATCTTCCAACTCCTCCAAATGATTCTTAATCTCATTATGCTCAGTCGGTGCCATCCTATATGGTGGAATATATACTAGTTCATCCCCCTACATGATCTTATTGTTAATTAAACATCTTTCATAGGTGGTTTCACTCATAAGTATTCATGAAATATATCCTAAAATAGTTCCACTATTAGTAAATGTACATATTGACAAACACCCCTATCATCCAAACAAAATACAAGAAACCTGGGCTATGATATTAACCAGTTACTGATTAATTGGTCCTACATGGCCTTTGTGGATATCCCACTCTCCATGATGAATATAATGGTCTCTCTTTTGAGGCACAAATATCACTCACATATAGTAACAGTCTATATGGGCTCTGTAGGTGACTAGCCTATACAAACCCATAATTTTGTTGAATCCCTTCATATCATTGACATAGAGATGCTATAGGAAATGATATACCCCGATATCTATTGATCATCCCATTCATATGAAAATATATATAGACCATAGACCCAATGGTGTATTGATAGTCATTACCAAACTCACAAACTCCATTGCAATGATCAACCATATTTGATGTTTTTTCATATATGTAGTTATAAATGTTACTAGTATCAAATAAGGAACTATATAAACGAATCTTACTCCCCCGAGTAGTATCACTCTATTGATGAGGGTGCTCCTTCCTAGAAGCACCTTGTCCACTACCTTTATCTCCATGGCCAGTAGAACTCCAACTGTGTGCTCTATGTGGTGTATAGGATCCTCTTCACATACTCTATTTAATTCCAAAATCTCCATCAATAACAGTATGTCTATTTAACCTACATAACATATGTAGATGTCCAATCTTACAACTATATCAACATTTTACTTGTTGTTGGGAACATTGTCGACAATAGTGACCCGACCAACAAAACTGATGATAGATCACCCTAGTGAGGTCTTATCCAACCAACCCTCCTTTATGGGGTACTCTACATCCCACTTCCATGGATAATTTTTTCATAATAGAACTATATTCTCTCAAAAATCTCACCCCTAATTGTCATATAGAAACTACCTATCTAGATTTTCAATCCACCCTTAGGTTCCCTTCAAATACGAGAGCCTGACCCACCACTTTCCTAAATTTTATAATCCTAATGTTATTTACCACGGACAAAATCTTACAGATAAGTCAAATTTGAAAATGTTTTTACATAGAATCCTCACATCCCACTAATGTTGGACTAAAGCATTGAATATTTTTGTAGCGTCCGATATAGTCTATCACTAGCATTATCCCCTCTGATAGTCAAACGAATGCAACAACTTTCTCCTATCTCAGTGTCTCTAGATAAAAGTGTCCTAATAGCCTCATCATGATGTTCAACCATGACATACCATTAGTATATCTAGTTCATGTATGAATCTCTCACCAGCGCTTCCCTAATACATATTCCATATATGTGACCTATATGACCATCCACTCATTTGGTGTCTCTATATGGTCATTTATTGTGTCTATGGACTCAATCCTGAATTCATATCTCTTATGTCCACCATCTCCTATAACATTTATAGGGTGATACAATTTAAAATCCATTGGAAACGTAGAAAAATTGTTCAAAACGTGATCTGGGTCTCATTCCATGAATTTCATAAAGATATTGATGTTTTATAAAATCTTCTCCACTTCAAATTCTTCTGGAATGATCAATACCTAATGTTCCCTAATAAAAAATCATTCATAGGCACACCCCTTGATTATCCCCTCAACAATCCTCATAGATAAATACTCCATACTATTCCAGACACAAGTCTCAGGTGTTCTAACAAAACCTTATATCATTATATTGAAGGAATAAAGAGAAATATTATTTTATCTCACCTGTCCACGTGGTAAAAACTGAGGTGATATCACTACACATAACCATCCTACACATAGTATTTAGTTATCAAGCGTAAACACACTATCATTATCAAGTTTCTCATTTTAGACACAAAATTATTCTCATTTGACATCATCTTTACAACCATTTTCAATTCATTTAAGCAACCATGTTTCATTTCAATCGTAATATATGTAAAATATTCTACGTTAAACTAATTACTGATAACATATTTCCCCATGCATGCCTAAAATGATTACATTCATAAAAACATTGAGTGTCCTGAATAATGGATGTAGACTCAAATATCAGGCCATTATGGTCCAAGAATGAATTTGAAAAATTATCAGAATTGATAATCACATCACACAATAACAGAATCACCCAAGGTGAAATATTATTCAACCATAACAACAAACAAAAATAACAAAAATTCCACCATGAGTACTCAGGTTTTCCCCTATAAATGGTCTTTAAAGTCCAATGAAGGAGCTCATTACCAAAACCAGACTCTTCTTAGTCTCTTTTATAAAATTCCCAAAAGAGTAAGACAAAATAAGATGAAAGAAAAATGGACCTATCATTCCACTTTGTAATGTGTTGATCTGGGTGTGACAGGATGGTTCCCCAAGCCGGTTCACCATATATCCCAAAAATACCTCCCCATATTCTGGAGACTGCCAATTAACATCAAGGGTCTGGTAAGTCATTAATAGTGATACTATACCCAAATTTACTAGAGTAATTCAACAACATAAATAAATTATCAAACGTCGAAGCATGTATAACCAGAATAATACTCCATTCACATGATAACCACACAATAAATACAATAATCAAATAAAATATATGATATTATATTCCAATATAAGTGTGAAATGTCTATAATGAAAATGAAAATAACAAAACTACATCTCCCCATACAGGTTCTTAATCATATGTAGTTCATTAATATATCCTCCTCTCTCTATCAGCCACCAATCCCAGGGCCTTTTCCCTTATCCAGTATTGCAACAATATAATTTATTTGGATACTGATCAGGAAAACCATATTTTGTAATAGTATCACATTATAGGGAACCACCAACAGTGTCTAAAATAATTCTAGTCAAAAAATAGTTTATGATGTTCTATAAGAAATAAATAAAAAGCATAAATACCTATTTTTCAATTATCTTTTTTTATTATTCTATATACATAGACTCTTGGATTCCAATAGATACTTATACCACAATACTACCCTCACTTAATAACATAGCATAATGTGTTCCCTAGGTGATAGCATATCTTAATAGCTACTTCATTCCGATTCTAAATGTATTCAAAGGTGGTATGATAACCCATTACCCATTTTGACTTGGGCCAGAGTTCGAATAATTAAATTTGACCCCATAACACATTGGTTCATTATTTCCATTCAATAATTTCATAATTATGACAAACATTTCCAAATTTAACAATATCACAAACTTATATAAGAGGACCATGCCACCATTCTTACATGTCAATATAATTACCATGATCCCATTCTATTTACTCGAAATTATAATTACCATGTTACCATGTATAACCTCAATTTATTATGACAATGTTACCAATATCTTTACTCATAATTATGTTAACCATGTTACCATTATTACTTCTAAATTTAGAATGAAAATGTAATCATTGTTCATCATATTATTAATTTAGAAATTAATTATCCATCCTAGTCCCATAACTAATTCAAAAACATGTTAAGCAAATTTATTCCCATTAGTTAACTCAACAATTTACTATGTGCTTCAAATAATTATTTAATTCATTAATTAATTAATCAATATCACCGTTCATATTCCACAATTAATTTTCCAAAATTAAATATCACGTTCTAATCTCCAATTTCCATATTAAACTCACAATTAATTACGATGTCTATATTATCAATGACACATAATCAATCAAGAATTAATTGTCACAGCTTATCCATTTTAATATCTCATAATCAATCCCTTAATTATATGTCTCTATTTAAAACCCTACATATTATAATCAATTTCCAAAAACTAATTTTATAATATAAAATCCCCATAATCTCATAATTAATTCCACAATTAGTAACTTATTTTAGTATGCTTTGATAAAACAATTGGTCAATATTATTTACCCTATTCAGGAAACAATTTCTAAAGGATGCCCTAAATAATAAAAATTTTCTTATACATATCAAATCCATGACTTTGAGAATTATATTTAGACCACCTAACATAATTCCTTGATGTAGGTTTTCTCAACAGGAATTTCCAAAATCCAAACAACACAATATTGTTGATAAATGTTCAGAATCTAAATCCCTAAACCAAAATCTTGATCAAAGACATCATGATATCATTATTCAAGATCTAGATCCAGATTCCTAGATCTAGATCCAACCACAAAGGTTTTGATCCACGAATACATAGGATATAATGCATTAAAAAATCAAGGAAAGATAGAAGGAAGAAATGTAGAATCATCGGGATGAACTCCACTTACAAATAGAAGAGGGGATCTTCAATTTATGCTTTCAATCTCAAATATAAGTGTTCATAAGACATTATAACCCTATCGGGGCGAGGGGAGAACCTTTTATTACCCATACAAATGTAAAATCTCGAGTACGAGATGCATATGATGTGAAAGATGTCATTAAAAGATGAATACAAGTGAGATACACTATTTTGGGATCTCACTATTGGCCCATACATGGTATAGTCGCACGATTAAAAAAACCATGTGATAAACCTGTGTTAGCCACTGATTCATATGCCACTCTACACAGCTACCTCACATGACCTCTCAAACCATGCATTGACATTGCCAATAATACTACCTAAAAACCCTAAATAGTGCATGGTTTCACCAAGGAAGCTACACTATTGGTACAAACCATGCGCCAACCATGCACAAACTCGATTCTCCATTATTTCTATAGACATCCCACAAACTCACCCCAAGTAACAATTCCAATAAATTGAAATTAACTAAAAACAAAAATTACCTGAAATAACGCTCGAGATAACCCCATTAAAGGTATAGATCTTACAAACACCCTATGATTGTAAATGGAAATAATTTTTTTTATACATTATGATATGAAACACAAAACCTTAAGGAACCGTGAAATATTATTATCTAAATATGAATATTATAACCTAGCTATAGAATTTGTGTGTGTGAATTGGAAACAAATCAGTATGAAATATATTAATATATTTATTTATTTATTTTAACTTATATGAATGTAATGATTAATAGTTAGTAAATAAGAAATAATTTTTTACCGAAGTCATATAATTCATCAAAAATTTAATCCATCTGAGCATGATTTTTATTTAATTTTTAGAAAATAATATAATTAAATATTTAATGTATTAGAAACATTATTTTATGTAATTAAATTAGTTTTTTAAAAGAATATATAAAAAATATTTTTGAATTTTATTTCTATGATTTTTTTAAAGGTCGATTTTTGATGAATTGTTAGAAAACATATTCTTATTAAAATAAGTATTTTAATTTATATTATTTTAAAGGTTATATTTTATTTAAAAATTGATTAAATGTAAAATTATTTTATTTACAACGTTAATAATTTAGGTAATTTAATCGAAATAAATATTATTATGGATTTTTCTATTAAAAATAAAATTTTAAAAAAAATTTCTAAACCCAATTTTTCATTATATTGTGTAGTTATCACTTATATAATATGAAAAATATAAAATCGATTTATTATTTGGAGAGATACATTATAAATTTTGTAAACATTTTATTTTTTGGTCATTAGGAATTTTAAGCATGGTTAATACTTGTCACTATAGTATGGGTAAAATAGATAAAATAGTATTTGAATACTGGAATAAGGCAAAAAATTCTATAAATTTCATGTCATACTATTTAAGGTTTTTATGTCATCAATTTCAATCAAATTATCAAATATATTGCATCTTGGTGCCATAAATATTTGATTACAATATTTATATTAATTTAAGTAAATGGTAATATAGAAAATTTCACATATATGCCATTAATATATCTAATATTATATCTTAATGGTAAAAATAAGTTATATTAGGTTATAAAATTTTATTTTAAATTTTATTTTTCATTATATTGATAATTTATTTTAATTTTTTTCATTTACTAATTACAGAAAATTCAAATTTAATGCTGACCTGGTATTGATTATATTAATATAGATATAAAAAAAATTATTTTAAAAATATGATATGCAATAGAATTTTGATAAATTATAGAGTTATGTGATTTTTTTTAAAAAATAACATATTTTAGATGATTGAATGTTTTTATGATAATTTAATTTCATTCAGGTTGTGTTTGATATAAAAATAAAGGAATTGTGTCAAAAAATTAAATAATTGATATTTTATGAAAAATGATAATTTTTAAAAATAGTTAAAAATAATAAAAAACATAAAATATAAACAGTATGGTGATAATTTGATGAAAAAATCAAAACATTCCAATTTAAGATGTAATTATTACTTTATAAGTTAGATTTTAACACCATACGAGTGAAAAATGGGTTACTATGGTAATAGATAAAATCGTTAAAATAAGGGATTACACCAAATGGAAGGGTTTAAAGACCCAAAAAACCAATAGACATTTAATTTTATAATGGTGTTTCACCCAAAAAATACAAATGTTTTAAATCTAAATTCATTTTGATTATTGTTTATATATATATTTCATTTTCAATATTTAAATATTATATAAAAATTCTAAGAGTTCCACTCTCATTACTTATAAAAGGGAACCCATCATTTCTATTATTTACAAAATTTGAGGCACAGAGCTAAATATAACCTGATATATTTCAATTATAAACCTTAGTACAAACTAATAAGGGGTTTAATTGTCTTAAAATACCATTCCAATGGTCCGTGAGAAGGGATCTAATTGAGGCCCACCAAAGATGATGTAATCATCTTAGTCAACATATGTCACATTTTTTCTTCCTATATCTCCAATAAATCTAAAATATTAATCATAAATAAATATTTTATTTTTCATAAATATACCTAAATTATATTATTAATATTAAAATATCTTTATTCACATAATTTTATATCAAAATAAGAAGTGAATGTATTGCTCATGCGAATGTACGGCTTACCATCTCCACCTAGAAATACAATTCCTTTTCAAACACAATATTTCAAATGTAAATATTATTATAGGTCTAATGATAATAAATTATATATATATAATAATATGACCCCATAATTATAATGTCATACTTACCTACTTACTGTTCTATATATTGGACAGAGATTATATCACTCATGCTTAACTATAATTCACACCACCATGAAGAAAGATGATTTATTTTCATTTATCATTTACATGGATCGTAATATGGATATATTTTATTAAAATAATTTTTATATATGAAATAATAATGAATAATTAATATATTTTTATAATTTAACTATATCCATTTACATCCATTAAAAGGTGAAGGTGTTATTCAAGTGTTATTATGGCTTACTGTCTCAATAAACACTCTGATTCATGATCCTATCTCTATTATTTTTCTATAAACCAAAATATATATATTATTTATATATATTGATTATATAATGATTTAAATTCACTATATTATGGAACTATGATTAATTTATGAGGTTCTGAAATACCGAAAAGATAGTCTAAGTGAAAACGAATTAAAAAACTAAAAAAATGCTATTTTTAAGACAGAATTATTAATTAACTAGTGCTGAAATGTTATAAGTAAATAATATATACCATTATATGTATTAAAATTATTTTTTAATGTAGTATAATACATTTAAATTATTTTTATATCAATTTATATTGACTTTAATGAGTGGAAAACTATATGTTAGCCATTGTTTAATTCTTTTATTTCTACATAAATCATTCCATATTCACCAATTGTATATTTTATGAGGTGTATATAATTAACATGAATGTATTTTTATGAATTTTCGTGAGAATTATTGAATGTAAATATCCATATTAGGTTTTATATTTAATTTTAATTATGATTTAGAATTTACCAAATCGTTGATGGATTTATGTAATAATATAATTTTTAGGAAAGTATTTTATGAGAATGTTTATAATAATGAAATGTTAGGATTTTCCCCCCCAAATAAACTCTGGATTTTTTATAATATAGTTATTTATTTATATTGCATGTTTTTAGTTATGTTTCCTATCAATAATAACTTTATAAATTGCATGAAATTTTTATCGATATTCAACTTTTTTTCTCTCTTCATTCAAATATCAATTTTCTTCTATGTTTATGTTTTATAAATATGATTTTAATAAAGATTTTTATCTCATACATTTATTTATAATGTAATTTTTCACAGTGTTTCATGTAACGATAATATTTTTAATAGAATATTCTAATAATTTCATAATTTATATAATTTTTAATTATTTCCAAAAAAGAGAATGGATTATTTGTTTTCATGTATACAACATAAATGGAATTTTCCACCACCTAGAATAATATATTAAATAAATATTACATTATAACATACAAAATTTATTTTCAACAAATATCCATAATTTTCTGGGAAATTTTAATATTTTTACTGTTGTGATTTTTTAAAAAATAGTATTTTCTTATGAAATATAAAAAATGTTTTTTTAAATACATTTTCATCTCACATGAAATCATTTGATAGAACATATTCTTTAATGGGGGTTTGATAAAATGATTCTATCCTTGATAATTCTATGGATGGTTTATGATTATTATTATGAGTTGTTTTTGAAACCTGTATTCTTTCCCTAGGTTATTATATATGAAGAATGATTCAAGATCATGTGGATTACATATAAAGAAAATAATATTATGTAATTTGAGTTCTGTTATATCCATATAATGAACTTGATAAATATGGAAATCTCATGAGATAAATATATTATCCTGGGAAATAATTTCATGTTTAAAATTTGTCCACTGACCCAGTTTTCTTGTCCATGTGATTTTTTAGGGACCTAGTATTCATGTCCATAATATTATGAGTGGTCATAGTTATTAGTTATTTATTTATATGTGTGGACCTAGATTAATTCCTATATGTTTATCAATAGAAATTATTTCAAGACTATAACATAATGAACAATGTTTTTCTACTATTACACCTTCAAAATATTAAAAAAATTATTTATGAAACCATCATATATCTATGTTATTCCACCATTGCTCGTTTTATTTTATTAATTTAAAATTTATGCCATGTTAACATCATATAATTGTTATATGAATCATGATAATGATATATGATATACAGGGTATGGTTTTAAAATGTTATTCTTTTGTTATTATAACCTTATATGCGTGTATTCATACGTGATCATTGATATATCCTTTATTTTTCCATTATGAGAAACTAAGATCACACTTTCTTATATTTCCTTTTTCAAGATTTGATTAATTGTTTATACATGTTATTTCTATTAATGGAACTATTTGAAATGGCCATTGTGGGATATCTTCATGATAATTTAATAAATAAGTGGATTTTGTATATCATCTCGAAAAACCCAAAACCTATACATTTATAGTATGGATAACAATTTTATATCATAATTATTCCTCTCAAATGATGGGATATTTCTGTATGAAACATATAGATCATTAAACATAGTGACATAATTGATAATGACCGATATCATAATCCTTCATCCAAGGTGTTTTTTTAGTAAATCATATATAAATATGTAGTTAATATTCCAAATACTTGTGAAAGATTGTATCATAAGACATATTAATTCATCAAGGTGATACGTAATTTATTCACCAACCAATAAAAACCATTCATTATTTATATTAATGAATAATTGTGGAATATAATACATAATAAAATTATCATTATATTAGACATTTTTTTGGAAAATATTATTTGAATTGTCAAAATTATACCCATCTATTTAAGGTGAAAACCTGACCATAAACCGCCTTGAGAAATCGAGTCGTCATATCATATGGTAATATACATTAAGAATTATAATAAATAATTCAATATATTTAAATCGATAAAAACATATTAAAAACACATTATGAATATCCTTTGAAAATAATAAGAAATATACATTTCATTTTGAATGTTTGATGAAAAAAACTATCCTTATAGTGGGAATATGATTTTTTGGAAAAAAACTAAAATTTTTAATATACTATTTATAATTAATATATGATACTATAATCAGGTGATAACATTGAAAATATTAAATAAACATTCTATTCGCACCATTCACCTAAAATTCAAAATAAAATGTACAAAAATGGCTAAAATGTTCAATATTAAAATACATTACTGAAGTTAAAATATAAATTAAAATTAAATTAAGTAAAATTGCAGAAAATATATAATATTTCCAGAAATAATATAAATAATATAGATAAGGTATAAATGGAAATTGGGTGGGATTCAATTGGGTCCACTTCCCATCTGTGATATCATTACTTTAGTGGTATGGTGTTCTTCCCATGTTGGATCACTTTATGTGGTTTTCAACACTATAATATGTTCCACCAATGTAGGTGATGGATTCTTGTTGGTGGTGTGTGGTGTAATTAATGTATAGTGTGAGGTGTTTTAGAATTTATTGGCAGGTGGGAGGGCTCGATGACCAGTGGTGACTACTCTAGATAGATTCATGACGAAGGGTTCATCATGCAAGAGGGGCAGTGAGGTCGTTCTGTATTTTATTGAAATAAAATATTGAATGATACATATATGAAACTCTTGGAGATAATTTCAACTGCACAATGATGAATTATGGGTAGTAGGTCAGGTTTGTATGTCTTGGATGGCCGGGTTATGAATGTACGAGTTGGTTGGAGACTATAGATATATTGTTGGGTTTATTTCCTCTGGGGATTTTTGTTCCCTGTAATGGGATCACTTAATTCCTGAAAATTTTAGTGTATTGTTTATTTAATAAAAGATTGGGTCTTCTTCGAACTAGTTATAAAAAATATATGATTCCAAAAAATAATTCAAAACAAATTACATTAATAAAAATGACTTATCTTATAAATATTATTTAGTTTATTTTTAAACCAATTAGGAAATAACTATATTAAATACATAAAAATGAAAAACTATAGGGGAATAAAATATATTGGTTTTATTAGGGAATTATTATATAATTATGTCATTAAAAATACAAACATGACAATCTCGAATGAAAAGTAGATGGTTAAATAAATTTTAACATTACACTTCGACATGGTTGGTCATTCAATAATATCAAGGTCAATAATTTAATAATTATTATAAACATATATTATAACCATATTTTTGTTTATATTAATATAAATAACTTGTTTATAATTTATTGCAACCCATTAATTATTATTTTTGTTAAATTCTATACTGGAGAATTATAAAAAAAATTCATAAGGGCTTCAATTTGATGACATGTGTCCATCAACCTTAGTCAAGGATTCAACAGATCCAAAATATACAAAAAGTTGCAGATTGTTTATTTGATTCTTTTTTGAAGTATCACTATCATTATATGGAATTTATATTAATAATTTTCAAGGAAATTTTTTAAAAAACCCATTTATAGAAATTTCTATTCCATTAAATGAAATTATTTTATTACAAAATTGGAATATCTATATAATAATTCCATAATAATTAGATTAATTTATTAATTTATTTTTAAATTATATAACCCATATATATAATTCCTTAAAAATTAATCATAATATAGTTGTTACAATGTTCATGTATGTGGTAAACATAACCAAAAAAAGAAGAAGCTAAACGTTAAATAAGAATAAAATTTTCATAAATTTTATATATAGTCATTGAATAAATTTTTATAATAAAAGATATATGGAAGAATTGAAAAATGGAATATATCATTCATAGGGGTAGTATTGTTTTGTAAACATGAGTGAAATATTGAATTTTTATTGAATGGAAATAAAGTAGAAAATAGTCATTGCATCAAAATTATATAAATTTAATGTAGTAATATTAAATATATCAAATATTATAATTTTTTAAATTTATTTACATAATTTTTAAAAAGAATCAATCTGGAATGAACATGTAAATAATATATACATCTTCATTAGATATCCTCATTTGGTTAACTCATTAAACCCACATTGATTTTTATTTTCGAATGAAATGGTCAGGTAAGATGTGTATATGGGTTATATAAGTTAATTGGTATCTCATAGTCTACCTAATTTAAATGGGATGTGACTTTTCAAGGAAAAATATAGGGGTATTCAATCTTGAGGAGTGGGGTGTTTTGTTGTAAAAATAGTCATTATTTTTTATATTTATAAAATAAACTTTCAGTTTGGATTATTATGATAATATTTTATATTATATAAATGTTCATTATTGGACATTATAATCATTCCAATACCAAATGAAATCATTAAACCACCTCATTAGTAGTAGTAAAAAAAATATATGTTTATGTTTGAATAAAATATAATGTAGGAGTTAAATTTTTTAATAAATGATTATAAATTGGATATAATATTTTAAAATTATTTACATAAATAAAAAATTAGATATTTTTTTAACCAAAAGATTTATTAATTTTAAAATCATGGTTAAATTATTATGATTTCATAACATTATTTTGTTCCTAGATACAATATTTTCTAGCATTCACCCAATAATATATATTATTTCAAACATACCAAAAATTATTATAAGATAATTTTTCAAGGTTGTTTTTTGAATGAATTTAGGTTTATACAGTTGAAATTAAGAAATTCATTATTTTACATTTATATACATCAACTAAATATTTCAATTTTATAGATAAAATATTATAATGTTCATTTAGTAATAGTTTAGGTAGTAGTTATTACCTTATATAGTGAAATATTGAGTATAATAAGAATCTACAAGTGAATTTGTTTTTCTATAGAATGGATTTTTACCATGTATTTGCCATATAATTTATGAAGTATTTTTTTCATTAATGTTAAATTACCTCAAAATCCATTGACACATGCACCACTGTATATAAATGATTTATTATATAGTATATAATTATTGAATAATAATTAAATTTGTCATTATAAATATTAATAAAATAAATTACTGATGGTATATATTTAAAAACAATTTAAAATAATTTCATTGATTATCAATTCATTTGTTATAAAAATAAATGTAATTTTTCTATATTTTTTTTTATGGGAATAATATTTTTTATTATAAAATGTTTTTATATAAATAAAATACAGTAATAACTATTAATGAAAAATGATAATCAATGTTATATATATTATAATAAAATTAATAATTTATTATACTTTTAATATATTTTACATGCATGGGATAAGAATAAATATTATTTTATTCTAAAATTTATATTTTATTAAATCATTATCGTCATGTGTTTCTTACATATCAAAAAATACATTTTTTACAATTTGTAATGTATTTATATAAAATAAATTACAAAATGTATGGAATAAAAATCCCAAAATTTTCATAGGGGTTGTTTTTGATAATTTTTTGAAATGTGTAATTGTTTTATGAATTCTGAAAAAATAATGATTTTTTTGAGAAGTTTTTTTAATGAATATATAAATATATGAATTTTTAATATTGTTATTAAATTAAATTAAATTTAATTATTTTTTGATTAATTCTCTTTTGTTAATTTTAATCAATCTTATGCCCTATTTATAAATAAAATCTAATTATACTTCTGTAATATTTTTCATTGAAAACATATTTTTTTCTTATATGTGGGTTGAATTTAAAATTATGTTCCCACACTACTATGAATTGAATTTCATAAAAAAATCAGTATTCTGAATCCAAATAATTAGGATTAAAAAATATGGAAAATTTAAGTATATTTCATTATTAATGACAAAAACATTAATAAATAATTAACACATTTAAAATGAATATTATTTTAAATAGTGTTTTAACGAAAAATATAAGGGAATCATTGAAAATATTAAATTCAAAAATCCAATCAGATGTCCATATTTAAATTATATCATATCCAATAATCTAATATATAACTAATTAAAATAACATTTCAGGGGAATGAGTTTAACGGTTACACTTATTTTTAGTAATTTATAGGGTCTTGGGACATTATTAGGATCATAGATTAGGGAACTTGTCACAAACCTCATTATGTACATTTTTTGAAACATTTAGATGTCTCAAATTTAGTTTAACTCCAAGATTCTAGTTGGCTTTCATCTAGGAGATAGTAAAATCCCTTGTATATGAAATTATCTTATTTTGAGGTCGATGTTGCTTTTCTATTAGGGGAAAAAGGTTTTCGACACCTTGATAGAGAGAAACATTGCAGTTTACAGACTTCCTAGAATGAAAATATCTGTGAAAATATTTTTCTATATAACGGTTTATAGTCCTCACTAGATAAATGTTAAATCATTATGAATGAAGATAATCTATTCATGCATTATTTTTGCATTCTTTATGTTGGATTATTCTTGAACATTTATTTTTTATGTTTTTAAATTAATAAAAAACATGTTTTCAGTCAATATTCTCCTCCATCAAAAGGTAAGTGAATTATTCGATCTTGGGTGAGGTGGACCACTACCTTGTGAACCGATGTAATTTCGTTCCATCGCCACCATTATTGGATTAATAATGTGATGGATATAAATTATATTTATTCAATTTTTGGGATTACTATACTTAGGTATTTATAACATCATATCTAGATTTTTACCATCCATTATTTTGGAAAATGATAAAATAACTCACACATATATGTGGACAACAACCACAATAGAGCGATGTGATATATAATATATTTTATTTATACATGTTTTTTAGAATAGATTTATTGAACATATATGACATAAATAATATTTTGTAATGGGAATTTATTAAAAATCACACTATCTTTCAATCTCTCTGAAAAATGGAAGAAGTGTTCATCCGTACATACTACCTACCATCGCCATGAATAATTTATTTAAGTTTACTTTACCAAATATGTTAGGGATAAATCTACATATATATATAATTAATATATATATTATAATTATTTTGTTTTTTGAAAGGATGTAACCATAATAAAATTACAAGGACTAGAATAATGAAATTTAAACATACATGAATGTGGAAGCTCTTATCATTCGGACAATGAATTTAATAAATACGTTTTAATAAATGTATGATAAAATAATATATGAAGGTTATATATGGTATTATATATTTGATTATAGTTTTAAAATAAATTTGAAAAAAAATTATATTGGTTATATATTAGTTTTGAATTTGTAATAAGTAATTCAAAACATGAGGTATATGATTTTTATGTCACATTTAATATTGTAGGAAACATGCCTTATACCCAAATTGTTTCTTCGGTATAGTGTGTATAATTCCCTTGAATTTAATTTTAGATTTTTTCAATGAAAATTATTGTATATGAATATCATTATATATTTATTTATATCCTTTCGAATATAATTCCAATTTTACCAAAGTGGTAATGGTTTTGCTATATAATATCATTATTTTTCTTGGTCAAATTTGATTATGATTACTATGATGAAATCTTTTGAACTAACATAAAAAGAAATTATAATTTTAATTATTCTCTTAAAACATCAAAAATTAAATTTTACCCATTCATTTTAAACAATTTATGTGCTTAAGATACCAAATAAATTTTTTTAAAGAAAACATATTATATCAACGTTTAATCCAGAATCCATTCGATTCCATTTATAATTTTTATATGAATATATTAAAAATTATATTTGTAATTACAATATAAATATTTAAAACCATTTTTATATTAGAATGGATTTAAAAAACGATATAAAAGAAGTTTTCTACTCATTTTATAAATGTGGTGTATTTGACATTTTAGAGAAAATCTAAAATAAATCAACAATTTAATGTGTACTGAATGAATGATATTTCCCTCCATCATTGTCTCATGATTATTTAAATATTAATTTAAATTTTTTATATTATATATTAAAATAAAATCATATCATTAAAATTTTTGAAGTTATTTCAATTTAAAAATCTTATTCAAAGTTTAAAAAAAATATGTTCATCATAAATAATTTCAAATATATTTTCAAACGGATATCAATAATAGAGGTTATCATTTCATTTTTACTACTCGGATTATTATCCAATGATAAAATAACATTTATTTCTCTATATGTTTTCTTATTTTTTTGGAAATATCTTGATGAAACCCATTTTATTTCCATGGGTTATTGTTATGGTACATGTTTCCTTTAAATGTCTTGTGTTATGATGAAATATTTATCTAAATCATTTTCATTTTATAGGTTATGATTTGAGGAACAATTTAGGATCTTATGGGGGGAAATATGTATTATTTTTATTATATGATGTTTGAGACTATAATTATATAACCCCTAAATGCATTGTGTAATGATTCATATCTCCTGAGATAAATATAACTACAATAATGAGTAAAAAAAAATTATGAAGAAAATATATCAACCAGGATTGTATTTTGAGTGAACCCTAATTACTAAAATGGTTTTCAGATTGAACCAATTTCTCTATGAATAATTGGGTAGTGAACCATGAATAGTGAGATATAATTTTCTTTTCCTATATTAATAACAATTGTTTTATATTATTCCATTTTTATGCAGTAACAGATTATATTCTTTCATAAAAATATTATTCATATCTTACAAACATATGTAATTTATTTCATGAATCAATTTAATATTATATGGCCCATACATTTTGTTTTTCAAATATTATTAACATGTTCCCATACCATTATTCTCATGTTATGTTGGAAAATCAAAATTTTCAAATTACAAAGTATCTATGATCACCCTTTATTATTATTTCTTCCCTATATAATGAAAAAATATATTATGTATGATATTTCATAGAAGGTTTCTTATTATAAATAAATTATTATTTAATGATTTATTCAACTTATGACACTAATTTAATGATATCTATGTTTCAAACTCCACATGAACTATAATATTTTGTCTTCAATAATTAGGTTATTTAAGGAATATTAATCTATTAACATTGGAAAACTATGTATGAATAGTGTGGGTCACTATAATTGGTTTTGGTGAAATACTTTGTTAATCATTGGAAACTATGATTAGAAAACATTAATGAGAACAATTAAGATAATAATAATTATATAATAATGTCATTAGTTATTATAATGAATGGTTTATATTCTCCAAAAAAATCTATTTCTATATTCTATAGGTCAATTCGAGTCTCGAATAATTTTACTATAGGGTAATAACCCCACAAAGGGTGCATTAAGAGTTGACTTGATCATCACATTTCCCATGATGAAGTGGATTGTATGCACACCTACTTTGAAACACTAGGTGTATTTTCTTAGTTTAATTAATATTTTCATTCCTAGCCATCATAAATATTTGAATAGATAATGACAACAAAAAACTATTGTAAAAACTAAGCTCTTATAGATTGAAAAGAACCTTTTTTTATTTTGACATTATAAGATGACATTTTCATGAATAATCTCTATCATAAACAATATATGATGGTTAAACTAAAATATTGGTTTTAGAATGGTATATATGAAATAACATTCTAGTTTGTATGGTGACATGTATTATCTAATATAGAAGTATCTAATTTAATCATAGTATTATAAATTACCCTATATCATGAAATTATATTGGAATAAAAATTACCATCCCAAATAATTAGATATTAATATTAGTTAAAACCCATTATTCTATAAAGATAACATCTCATGTATATAATTTATCACAAGTTGATGTTTTTGGGGATTTGTTTCCTTTAAATATTTTTAACCCTATATTTGAGATTTATATTATCATGACGAAGGTTTGGATTTCTCTAGAAATATCCACATATCATTTTCTATATATTTTAATTCAATTTTTATAATATTAACCCCCAAATAATAATATATTCATTTGATGGTAGTTATAATCTTTTAATAGATATTGAATCCTTATTTTTTTATTCTTATTTAAATTTTTTTTGAAGATTGTTTTGGAAAAACACAACCTAGATGATATTATTATTGTATGTTTTTTATTTTTATTTTTTATGATATATTTTCATAAACACCCAGAAATCCTAAAGTATAATTTTCACAAGAACACACACCTACTAATAAAACTATTTTAAAACCTCCATATATAATGTCCCCAATTGAGTTGCACTAATTAATGAAGAAACACCATGAGAATTCAGATAAATTATTAATTCAAGAATACATGTCCACTTTGGGAGAAACTGTTCATTTTAAGAAGAAATATGGTAACTGAAATATTTAATTTTATTTTGGAAAACATTAAAAACAACAATAATTACCAAATATCATCTACCAAAAATTACTCACTAGTTTGATCTACTACACAAACATCAATGCCTTTTCAATATTTACCTTTAATTTGGTTATCATCAGTTCTTTTTCATGAAGGAGGATATAACCAAGATATTAATTTTTAAAACATATGGCTCTATGATTATATATTAGTCTAATATAGTTTTATAAAATCAATAGAAACTTTTCAGGACTTATTGAATATAATCGTTAAAAATTTCTAGTTCAGTTTGTGTTATGATTAATAGATGATATTCCAACATATTAAATGATAAGTCATATCATAAAGACCACTTGAAAATTTTACTTAAGTATCTAGTATAGGAGAAAAGGTATGAAATGTTTTCATGCTATGAATTTTGGATATATATTGTTTCATTTTTGGTTCATAACATCATTAGAGGGTGTATTTTTGGATCTATCAAAGAATATTGATATTGAAAGTTATTCTAGACTAACCATAATGAACCAAATCCATATTTATATTGGTTTGTATGGAAATTTGTAATAGTTTGAGGATTATTTACCATAATAATCTAATATACTCTTCTAGTTAAAAAGAAATGGACCCCTGTTCCTTTATCTCTATGAACGTGATGATAATTTCAAGTAACAAAAGAGAATTTATTCATCACATATGTTCTTACTTTAACCTATGGGGTAGAATATGTTGTAATATATATTGATTTATCCATTTAGTTTTTGGGATGAATTCTCATTCATAATTCCATGGTAAAAATATATCGAATAATAATATATGGTTCATTAGAAAAATTACCCTTCGCTTCATTAAAAGTTATCAGTGTCAACTTTTTAATATAGATAAGGATCCATTATGTTTATGATGACTTGTGTGATATAAATAACTATAATATAAGTAGAAATTTTATTTTCAAATAGAAAGACTTAAAATGAAAAATATAATATGTTTGTATATTACTAAAAATTATTAGTTTTAAATACAATACCTCATTGGTAATGTAAACATGGTTCCAAATTACATGAGTGAAAATGTTAAAGAAGATAAAACAATTCTATATATACAAAGGATGGTTCTCTAAATCATAATGAAAGGGGAGAATTATTATATTTCTCAAACAAATATTCAACTATATTTCAAAATAAAATATTAAATAGAAAGAGGAGGAGGATGTACATATATATATAAGAAGTTAAGAAATTTTCACGAGTTTAAGAATGATTGTGATGGAATGATATTGTTCATGAGTCATGTCTATGTTTTTTACATTCATGTTTTAAATATTTTGTTGTTAGAGAAAGCATAATGATCATGGTTATCTATTCCTTATCTTTGTGCAAAGACGTATAGATATATGAAAGATTATTTATTATTGGATGGAAATAAGAGGGATATTTAAGAGATTATATTCTAGTTCCTGGTATGTTTTTATTATTAGGATGATAAAGAAATCAATAGTGGAATGTTACAATTATTACCTATACTATAATGAAAATGGGAAAAAATATCCTTCTATTTTTTTTATCAGACTCCCAACTGTGTCTAAACTATATAATGTTATTTGGGTTGTATCCAATGACCTTATTAATTCTAAAGACATCCTCTCAAAAAGAGTAAAATTTTATTTTGTTGGACTTTCCAAAAATAAATTAAATAACACAAAATTAAATCTGATTGGGGTAAGATGTTTACTATGATTTTTTGTAAATCCTTCAGATATATATTGATATATATTTGAATTTTAGTATATAATATCTTCCTATAATTTTTTTAAACTGATATAAACATTCTAATCCTAATGGATATGATGAGATATTATTCTATGGGATTTAAAGGTTCTTGGGAAAAAACCTCCCTCTAGTGGAGTTCTCTTATACTATATTTTTTCACATAATAATTAAAATGGATCCTTATGAACGGAAGTATTTACTTAAGTATATAAATACATGGTTTTTAGGTTAATTCAAATAATTAATTTTATTAGTAACTAATATAGATAAGGAAAAGTACAAGAATGTTAAAATTATTCATTAACATAGCAATGCAGCTCATTATTGAAAAAATGTTATGCTAACAATTGGTATCATGATCAGGTTTTTTAATCTAGGAGAAGGATTTTCTATAAAATTATTTATGGATTAAGGTTATGAGATCTATGAATTATGTAAATATGATCCCTAGGTATATTTCTATTTCAGAATTCTCGATTTAGTAGAGGTAGTATCTTATTTTTTAGTGAATTCACTGAACCTCTCTCAAATTGAAGATAAGATTCACTTGTATCTATTTAGGAATAAAATACCTAATCCTTCACATATACTAAAGATAGAGGTCATTCTAGAAGAAATGCGTCACACATAATAAGGAGAACCATTTTCTAGGTTTCCCACATTTTCGTCAAAATATCTTTTGAAATAAAAATTTTATTTCCATTGAAGGCCAAACTGTGTAGATTTTAGATCATAGAGGGAAAGTGAACTAAAATAAGATAACCTGCCAATTAAATGTTTTGTAGAGAGACCATTAATTTGGGGAAGCAACAAGGTTAACATATGATATTATGATGAATAATTTCCCGTAATGTTTATATCAGAGTGATGAAATATCAATGGATAAATTGTAGAATATAATATTTTATGATTTTATAAAATATATTTTTTAGCAAAAAAATTATTTTCAATGATAGCTGTTGATAAAAAACTATTTTTTCTAAAATAAAATGTAATATTGTATATCATTCAATCATAGTCATGTAATTTATTATGGACAAAAATTAGTAAATTATAAAAATTTTATGGTTTAATCATTTATATAATAAAATAATTTGTTAAAAATTGATTAAAATGTAAAATAAAAATCATATAGAAGTACAAGAAATGTATTTTATGAAAAACTTTTTTTATAAACACAATGTTTTTTATAATAATAAATTAAAGAAATCAATATTTTTGATTTATTTTAGGTAAATTTATACATATTAAGTATTCAATAAAAAGTATTCATACTATTAATATTTTTCTATGAATTTTTTCAGGACCCCCTCCCCAAAATGTGTACCGCTCCTGGGATAGCAATGTGAGAATGGAGATAATGACCCCCCGAGTCTCGCCTCCAGTAGGCCCTGGGTTGGCGACTGGGACCGAGGGTACAATAAACCCACAAATGGGAGGCATTACTCTCTAAGAGAACACATGTAGAAGAGAGAGATAAGATAGAAACCAATCAACACCCACTCAGAATTGGAATATAAAAGAAACCCATGTTCATATATGAAATGTAATGAAAAAGTAGTACAAATTGATGGGAAAAACTATAAGTACCCAAAATAAAGTAAAAACAGAAGAAACCACAAGCCTATATAGCTCCTGCAACTCCAAGATATTAGAATCCAACTTGATCTACAACATACTGGAAGTGACCGGAAAAATTTTTTATATATATATATAGGGTGAGTATAACGGTATACTCAGTAGGATCCTCCCTGAAGCCTCTCGTTCAATAGTAAAGAAAGTATTATAAAGAACAGTGAACAACAAGTGAAACTAACTCGTCACCTAAACATGTATACTAAGTTTCCAACCTCACCATGGCTACTCTCACCAAGTAATGCATACATGAATATATCATATAATAAATAATATCAAGGGTACCCTGCTAACACTTCCACAATACATTTCCTCTTTTCCCCAACATCGCATGTCTTAAGAATCTATCTCCAAAAATCATTCCTAAAGACAACTGGGAGAAGCACCACAATATGCACCTCGTGCTCCACAAAGGTTTTCCCGTAGACACTTGGGCGAAGCACCACACTATCCTCACAACCAAAAGTAACCAGGTAGTTTTCAGGAGCCCCCATGGCTCACATAATGTCTATCATACGTCAGGTATTATACCAGAAGCCATTATAGCCCACACACTGAGTAAGGATCCTCTACCAATCACAGCCTACACCTGTTACACCGATAGTAGTAAATAGAAAACTATATCTTGAATATATGTTTGTGAATAACCAAAAGACATTACACACTACTACACACATATATGTGGAAAACTAACCAATGTGCCTATCAACACAAGAAACTACCAAGCGAAGAGAGCGGGGCCAAAGGGGGTAGTCAGCCATACGTCCTCCCACCAGAATGATGGGGAAAACACCCCCCATAGCTCAAAATCCCTGGGCTATTTGTTTCCTTTACATATAAGGTGGAGTAGTGTATAGAAACACAAAAAGTATAGGATATATTATAACTCACAACCACACTATGGGCATTACCTTTTCTTATACACAACTGCAGCTAACAACTCTCAGACTCTGGGATTTTACTTCTTTGACTAGGTATCTTATAAGAACACATCCATTAAAATAGATTTATTAGATTACATGATTCACTTTTTAGTAGTTCCACAATATGTTAATTAATTCTTTATACATTAATTAACCATGAACAATTCCACATTAATATTTCGTTAGAATCACACACAAAGTCAACTGTTGCTTCCAAATTACAACCACTTCATAATGTTCTAGCATCTCCATCGTAATGTGTTAACACCATTTATTCAAATATTCATTACATAATTACATTCCCATATTCTGAGTCATTCTAGAAAATCATTCTATGCTACTAAAAACAAGGGGGATCAACCCGATAAGTATATGTACTACCTGTCGAGTCTTTGTCGCATATAGGAAGAGTGTAGACTCATTACCCCTTGAGAAGCTAAACATGGAAAGCACGAGGCATACCCCATGATTCATCTCCTCATTTAGGAGAAGGGTAAGTAAGACCAGTTTCCGTGAGTAGTGTGGAAAACTAAAGTAGATAAACAACCAATCAAAATTACCAAGCACCCAAAAATCACATCCACTCAATTCCATCATCCCTAGTGTCATCCCTAACACCCATATGCATAAACCGATGCATCTCGCCACTCTAAGTGTCATCTGATTCCACAACCAAAAACCTACATGCAACAAAATATCACAACACCCATCCCAGATCACATCATAGCAAAAACGATAGGAAAAACAAACACCATATTTTATTGGGCACATGGCACATTAACAATCAAGAGGGTAACTCGGATCCTTTAAGGAATAATCAAACAATCTGGTCTTTAATCCATCTTGGGTCAACCAATTTATTATTCATAGGTACTAAATTTTAGAAACCTAACCAGTTAGTTATCGTAAAAAAATAAACAAGCATACTGCACTAATTTGATTAACATCAAATTATAATAAGAACCAGATTCATTTACATGACTCATTTTCTTTATCCAAACAATTATAAATTAATCCCAATTTACGTTTTTACCAATTTTCATCATGAACGAACAACAAATCAAAGAAAGCATAGATATCACACTATCTATAAAAACATGAAGCAATAACATATGAACGTTATCAATTTATTTATCTGGTTTAAATATTTATTATGACAATTCCATTGTCATCCAGTGGGATTAAAAATGGTAACAATACATTTGCATATAAAAGAAAATAGGAGCAATGAATCACCTACCTCAAAGAGTTCTTGATGTTTTTTATCCCCACAATGGGTCATGATCCTCCTCTCGCGCCATCTGCATCCACCTGAGGATGCAGTCGAACAACCACACCAGAAAAACCCTAAGAAAAACCCCATTAGAAGCATAGATATTACATGCATTAATATGGGAGTGAGAAATATGAGAAGATTATACAAAAGATATGACTATAAAAAACCTTATATCGAGGATTGATCGATACAGCTCAGTTGCATCAAAAATGAGCGGAACCGATCTAAGGATTAAAGCTTGATTGTGTAACTCCTACAGAAAGGATTTAAAGGTTCTAGCATCTCATAACTGAGAAAAAATAGGATGATCAAGGAAGAATGATATCTTAAACCATTTGATGATTTAATGGAGCGACAGTTTAAGATACGCTTAATTCCCCATTAAAAGAGGATCGCATTAACCCACGTGGTTTGACCGAGTAAAAAAATCTCGAGCCATAGGAATAATTAATATAAAATTTATGGCCTTTGAATCATCCGTATTAATTTCAGAGTTGCAACGTCACATATGGTTCTCCATTCCAACACAGTATGAGGGAGATATGTTTGATGAAAGATCCCATATTATTATTATTATTATTGTAGGGTGTTTCATGGACTCGAGCCATGAAGCATAACTTAATATTCCACATTAGACATAAATAGATCGTTTTAAGTATATAACCACATCACCACTAACAAGAAGCCAATCAGATGGTGCACACGTGAGTTATGGAGGGTCGAATATTTAATAATAATATTAAATCTATTATTTTCCGAGTGATTCAGGTACCTGATCCAAAAACTAGAAAAAGTCTTCCAATATTGGACTCATAATTTCCTTGTTGAAGTCAGGGACGCACTACTACTGATGGTTCGTAAAACTGAGGTCGCACGACGAAGTTACGGTCGAAAAAGTGTTTTATCAAGAAAAACAATAATATGATTATTATATGATTATTTTTTTAATTGATATATTTCTAATACCCAAAGTCATGCACCACTCTCTCCAATTGGGTGCACCTCACTCCCTTTCACCTTAATTGATTTCCTTTACTTTTTCTTTTATTACTTCCCCATTGAATCCTTACATTCTGTCTCCAATCTAACATTTCCATTCAAGATTTCTTCACCCACTCAGCCAAAAGTGGAGCCTCCCCTTAGCCATTACTCCATGCCCTCACGCCCCAACTCCTTTCTCACATCAAATTTATTATTACTAAAATTATTAATAATACCACCCATAATTAATGGTCTAATTTAATCCCATTAAATTAGTTGACCATGGTTATTCTCATATTAAATTAATACCATTCCATTTAATTAATCACACACTAAAATACACCATTACCATTATTATTTAGTAGTAATAAATCCTCTTTCAATTTCATCAACGGATCTCTATAATTATCATTAATAATTATTATTCTTATTGACACCCATTATTATCTAATAATTACGACCTCCCTCCCATAGATTAAAAAATTCTCCCATGAAACTCACATGACATCTTCTTACCCCTAATTTTCAAAATGTAATGGACCAGAGTGGTCTGAGCCATTACATCAGATACCTCTCCAAACATTATCATCCCCGAGAATTCAAATCCTATGTAAAGAGTCAAAAAAATAAGAAATGATGCACGAACAACCCCCCATAGATATACCATTAAAAAGAGAGAAATACACAAAAGAAACAAAAGAAATTCATAAAAAACATGAAAGGTCTAACCACAAAGGAAACATCATTACATGAAAAGAGTTAATCCTCAAACAACTCTGGGTACTATGCACGTATCTGTGACTCACGTTTCCAAGTACTCTCCTCAATTCCACCGTGTCGCCACAAGACACGATCTAAGGGGATAGAACGCCCACACAACACCTTCTCCTTGCTTTTTAGGATCTCCATAGGTCGATCCTCAAAGGTTGCATCATCATCAACATTGACCTCTCCCCAATAGATAATGTGGGTGTCATCATGAAGATAACAACGAAGCTGTGATACATGGAAAACATCATGTATCTGACTCATCTGTGGGGGAAGTGCTACTCAATACACCAAACCTCCAACACGATCTGACACCTCGAAAGGCCCAATTAACTGGGGATAAATTTTACTTCCATGACCAAACCATCGTTGCCCCCGATGGGGAGTCACCTTCAGAAACACATGATTCCCAACATTAAACGCCAAGGGTCTCCTCCTTTGACATCATATGATTTCTGAAGAGCCTGTGATGTCTTCATCCTATCACGAATCACTTGAACCATATGTATTCTATTTTTCACTAGTTCTGGTCTGAGAATTGATGACTCTCCGACCTCAGTCCAGCACAACATAGAATCTCAAGGTCATCCATAAAAGGCTTCAACAGACGCCATAACGATGGTGGAGTGAAACTATTTTTTTAAGAGAACTCCACCAAGGGTAAGTGCATCATCCATGAACCTCCAAAATCAAGAACACAAGAGCATAACATGTCTTCAAGAGTCTGGATGGTTTGCTCTGTCTGACCATCCGTTTGAGGGTGAAAAGAAGTGCTAAGGCATAGTTGTGAACCAAAAGCATGTTGGAGACCCCTCTATACCCTAGAGGTAAAACAAGGACCTCTATCAAAAAATGATCATCCTAGTGACTCCATGAGGTCTCACCACCTCCTCCAGATACTGCCTCGACCAAAATTCCACTGAGCTCAACTCCTTGATCGCTATGAAGTGGGCCGATTTTGATAAACGATCCACTACCACAAAAATAACATCATGTCCTCTCAGAGCTCGAGGTAAACCTATAACAAAGTACATGGAGACGTCCACCCACTTCCACTGAGTAATCTATAATGCCTGATGAAGACCACCAGGAACACAGTGTTCGACCTTCACCTTCTGGAAGACTAAACATCAAGACACAAACTCCACAACCGCATGCTTCAGTCCAGGCCACCAAAACTGACTCCTCAAGGATCGGTACATCTTTGTCACACCAGGATGTACTTCAAATGGAGAACTATGAGACTCTTGGAGAACCATCCCGTTCATCATCAAGGGAACAAAAATCCTTCCATGATACAACACATGGTGTTGTTCTTCCTTCGACCAACCATCCGGGGCCTCACCACAAACAACACAGTCTCTCTAAACCTCCATCTCTAGATCTCCCAACTAGGAATCTTCCACTTTTTTCTCCAGGGTTGACTGTACCATCATCTGAAAAAGACAACCTCTACCCCCAACTTCTCCCATATCAACATTCAATGCTGATAGTTCTTCCATTACTCTCTATGAATCTCCATATTCATGCACAGCATCACTACGTGACTTTCAGCTCAACACATCAACTACAACATTCCCTTTTCCTTGTGTATACAATATTTTGATGCCGTATTCTTGTAAGAACATAATCCCCCAACATTGTCGTAATTTCAAGTCATTCTGAGAGAAAACATACCTCAAGATGTTATGATCAGTTAAAAAACAAAGCACTCACAAATGAGGTAATGTCACCACAACATCAGAGCAAACACCATGGCTTCCAACTCATGATCATGGATGGAATATTTGCGTTCAATGGGACGCAACTGCCGAGACCCATAAGAAAAAACAGACCTCTGCTTCATGAGAACCTAGCCTAACCCAAGATGTGAAACATCACATAAAACATCAAACTAGACTCCCTCAGCTATAAGAAAAAGGACTGGAGCACTCATTAACTTCACCTTTAGATACTCGAATTCTTCCTGACACTGATCAGTCCGTATGAATACCTGATCCTTTGTGGTCAAAGCTGTCAGAGGAGTCACAAATCAAGAGAAATTGGCTATGAACCTCCTGTAGTATCCTGGGATACCAAGTAATCTTCATACCTATAACACTATCTTGGGGGTTTCCCAATACACATCTTCTTTTACCTTCTATGGATCCACAACTACACTTTGTTGGGAAACAAAATTCCACAAGAAACGGACTTCTCGAGCCCAAAACTACAACTTCGACAACTTAATGTAATGCTGATGTTGGTGAAGAACACCCAAAATGGCTCGTAGATGCTCTGTATGCTCCACTTCAGATGTGGAGTACATAGGGATGTCGTCGATGAAGACTACTATGATTTTTTCCATGAATTCATAGAACACAGCATTCAGCCATCCCATAAATATGGCTGGAGCATTTTTCGTGCCAAATGGCATTACGACAAACTCATAATGCCCATGACGACAATGGAAAGCAGTAATGAGAATATCTACAACATTTACATGAATCTGATTATATCTCGACAATAAGTCACTCATTGAGAACCAAATTTCACCCTACAGTTGAACGAATAGATATTCAATTCGTGGAAGAGGATAATGATTCATTATTGTCACTATGTTTAAGCGAAGATAATCGACACGTAACCGCAAACTGTCATCGTCCTTCTTCATGATCAAAACTGGTGCACCCCATGGTGACACACTTGGCCGAACAAAACTGCACTGCAACAGAAAATCAAGCTGTATACGTAGCTCTCGTAACTCATAAGGGGTCATCCAATATGGAGACATAGAGATAGGAGACGCTCCTGGCTATAGATCAATCACGAACTCTATCTCTCATCGTGGGGGTAATGCTACATCCTCTTCTGAAAAGACATCAGGGTACTACTCTACAACCCTAGGAAACGCCAACTTCTAAACCTCTTAATAACTCAGCATCAAATCATCCATAAAATATGATAAGGATGGAACGCACCTATGACCCATCTGAGGGTCTCGATCAACAAAAAACACGACTTTCTCGCCATCTGCACCAATGAAGATGATATTTTTTCAGAAGAAATCCATGATAGGATGCATCTAATACAACCAATACATGATGAGGATGAAATCATATTGTTGTATTCGTAAAAATAAGAAATCTCCCCATGAGAGGTGTTTCCCCAACACTAGCTCACAATATCTACATACTTCCAACAAGTCCGCTCGACCTCCAACTAGCATAGTCAATACCAAGGTCACTGGAAGGCTCTCAACCTCATGTCCCAAAACATGGACAAGGGTAGGTGATATGAAGTAGTGTTTCACTCCTGAATCAAACAAGGCATAAACCATGGTAGAAAACAAGAAAAGGGTACCTCGAACGACGTCTGTCTCACCTGGAGATGGCAACGCTAGAGCATGAAGCTATCCACGACCTCCTCCACGACCCCTCTGATCCTAATGAAGACCACCACCACATCTGTTCTATACTCTCTCAAGTCAGGGAACATCATGAGGATGTCCTATACCTGCCCCATCTACCCTATGCTGATCTAAAGCTAGTGCAACTGGCTGCTTCTGCCTCAGCTGGAACTGCCACAATGGAGGAACCTGAAGCATAGCACCCATTGCACGATGACTGCTCAGAAAGCCCGGGCACTCCCACTGCTGATGACCACAACCAGCACATGAAAAAAGCGCGCAATCCCTTGGAATAGGACTGATAGTTTCTTCCTCTAGAGATATGAGATGTGAAGGGCTGGGACCTACCCTGTCTGAATGGAAACTCTTCTGCCCTAAAAACCAGGAACCCCAGACCACAACTTTTCTTCATGAGGTATCATGATGATTCCCCTCTCTTGATGATCCGGTAGTAGACAAAGTCCTCTCTACAACCTCCGCCCTCTCTAGTACCTCAATATATGCTTCCAGCATAAATGGGGTGACCAGGAACAGGATATCTGGACATAAAGCCTCCTCGAAATTCCTCTCCCTGGCCTCCTCATCTAGTAACTGGTCTGAAGCATTTCGTAAAATGTTCTTGAAACGGATTCCAAACTCCCGATCACTATATCTCCCCAGTCTAAGGGAAAGAAGCTCCTATTTACTGGACGCATTCACAGTTGAAGAAAGAAACTCGACACTAAACCTATCTCAGAACACCTCCCATGAGATCACTGAATCATCATGATCCCCAAGGAACATGAACCACCACTACCTCGCTACTCCACGTAGCATAGTCACAACTAAGGATAGCTAATGCTCCTTCTGAGCACGAATCAAACTGAAGCCGATCTCCACCTCCTCTAACCATTCTACCATGACAGCATCTGAAACGGAGCCCTCATACATCTGTAGACTTGGGCACTACAACTCTCGGAGTGTCTTCCTCTATGTGTCGTCATCGTCAACCTCTACCCTACAGTGATCTGCTGGAACAGCTTGCTGAACATTTTCTATGCAAACCTGACAAGGATGTCGACCTGGAGACATACCTATAAAATAACAACCGTTAGAGTTCCTAATCCTAGAATATGGAAGAATCAACATTAATTAATTTATTGTTTTCATTCATTCATTTTTGGATAACCTCCCCTAAGTTCTACCCATTCAAACATAGGCACAAAGAAGAATGATGCATTATCCTTTCCTAGATCTCTACCCTCCAACTAGTATCACCTTATTTAGTAGCCAATATAAATTTTAATGTCCTTACATAAGATCATATGGGGCCCTAAACATCTATGTCTCAGCCTGTCTCCAGTGTTTACCTCAGCTGCTAAACATGAATGACAATGTTTCCCTACCAACCCAAGAAACCTCAGTTGTGCCTAACTCCAAACTCCATCCTATCCCTCAACCAGACCTATGATACCACTCTATCACAACCCCCTCCCAACAATGTGTACCCCTCCTGGGTCGGCAATGTGAGAGGGGAGATAATGACCCCTATGTCCCACCTCCAGTTGGCTCCAGGTTGGCGACTAGCACCGAGGGTATAACAAACACACAAATGAGAGGCATTACCCTATAAGAGAACACATGCGGAAAAGGGAGATAAGATAGACACTAATCTACTCCAATTCAGAAATGTAATATAAAAGAAACCCACATTCATATATAAAATTTCATAAAAAATTACCACAATTGGAAGGGAAAAACTATAAGTACCAAAAAAAGTAAAAACATCAGCAACCACAAGCCCGAACAGCTCCTATAATTCCAATATATTAGAAACCAGCTTGATCTCCATCTTGCTCCGTGTGACATGAAAAACAGTTTATACGTACATAGGGTGAGTATAACAGAATACTCAGCAGGATCCTACCTGAATCCTCTCGTGTAAATGTAATGAAATCATGCTAAAGCATAGTGGACAACAAGTAAAACTAACACGTCACCTAAACATGTATACTAAGTTCCCGACCTCACTTGGATACTCTCACCAAGTAACACAAACAAGAATATATCATATAATAAAGAATATCAAAGGTACCCCACTACTACTTCCCCACAGGTTTTCCGCTTTTCACCAACGTCGCACATCCTAAGCATATCTCTCCAAAAATCCTTTCCCACAGTCACCCGGGCGAAGAAACACAATATGCACCTCGTGCTCCACAAAAGATTGCCCATAGAAACCTGGGCGAAGCACCACAGCATCCCCACAACGAAAAGTAACTAGGTTGTTTTTGGGAGACACCACAGCTTGCATAACATGTTTCATACATCAGGTATTATACCACAATCCATTATATCCCATACACCAAGTAATGATCCTCAAGCCATCACAGCCTACACATGTTACACCGATAGTAGTACATAGAAAAGTATATCTAGAATATATGTGTGTAAATAACCACAATCCAATACGACCCTCTACACACATATATATTTAAAAATAACCAATGTGCCTATCAACACAAGCACCTACCAAGAGAAGAGAGCGGGGCCAAAGGGGGTAGTCAGCCATTCGTCCTCCCACCAGAATGTTGGGGAAAACACCCTTATGGATCAAAATCCATGGGGTGTTAGTTTACCTTACTGACAGAGTGGAGTAGCGTTTAGAAAAACAAAAATTACATGATATATTATAACTCACAACCACACTATGGGAATTACCTAGTCTTAGAGACAACAATAGCTAATGTCTCTTAGACTCCAGGCTGCTACTTCTAAGACTAGGTATCCTATATGCACACGACCATTTAAAGAGGTTTATTAGATAACATCATTCCCTTTTTATTAGTTCCACTATACGTTAATTAATTCATTAAAAATTAATTAACCATGAAAAATTCCACATTAAAATTTCATTAGCATCACACCAAAAGTCAGCTGTTCCTTTTAAATTACAACCTCATCATTATGTTCCAGCATCTCCATCCCCATGGGTTAACACCCTTTATTCCAATATTCATTACAAAATTACTTTACCATATTCCCAGGCATTCTAAAAAATCATTATATGCTACTAAACACAAGGGACCTCATCCCGGTAAGTAGATGTACTACCCTAAAAGTCTTTGCCGCTTATAGAAAGAGCGTAGAGCCATTCCCCCTTGAAAATATAAACACATAAATCATGTGGAATACCCCACGTGTCTTCGCCTTTTTTGGGAGAAGCATAAGAAAGACCAGCTGTATTGATCAGAGGGGAAATGTATAGCAGATAGACAACCAATAAAAATTACCAAGCATCTAAGAGTCACATCCACTCCATTCCATCATCCCTGGTGTCCTCCCTGATACCTATATGCATAAACTGATGCATCTCCCCACTCTAAGCTTCATCTAATGCCACAACCAAAAACCTCCATGCCCCCACATATCACAACATCCATCCAGTATCACATCACAACACAAATAGAAGGAAAAAAACACCACATTTAATTGGTCACATGGTCCAGTATCCGAGAAGTAATTTTTTATTGTGCAACTCCTATGGAAAGGATGGAAAGGTTCTAGTGTCTCATAACCGATATCAAAGAGGAAATCCAGGGAGGATGATATCTTACCCCTTTTGAAGATTTAATAGAGCAACAATTTAAGATATGCATTATTCCCTCACTAAAAGTGGATCGCATTAACCCATATGGTTTGCCAGATTAAAAACATCCCAATCCATAGAAATAATTATTATAGGATTTATGGTCTTTGAATCATATGTCTTAATTTCAAAGTTGCAACATCATATATGGTTCGTCATTCCAACACCATATGAGTGAGATATGTTGGATGCAAGATCCCGTTATATTATTATTATTATTATTATTATTTGGTGTTTCGTGGACCCGATCCATGAACCATAATTTAATATTTCACATTAGATTTGAATTTATTTTATTAATTATTGGATAACATCGCCACTGACGAGAAGTCAATCGGATGATGCACGAGGGGGTTATGGTGGGTCGATGATTTAATAATATTATTAGATCTATTATTTCCCGAGGTCTTCGGGTACCCGATCCAAAACCCAAAAAAATACATCCAATATTAGACTCATAATTTATGTCTCGTTGTAAGGGTCGCACTACATCTGGTGGTTCATAAATTCGAGGGCGCCCAAAGAAGTTACGGTCGAAAAAGTGTTTTATTTAAAAAACAATAATATGATTTTTATATTATTATTATTTTAATTGATTTATTTCAAATAACCAAAGTCACGAATCACTCTCTCCAATTTGGTGCACCTCACTCCCTTTCACCTTAATTGGTTTAGTTTTCTTTTTTATTTATTACTTCCCCTTTTAATTCTCACATTCTCTCTTCTATCAAACTTTTCCATTCAAGATTTCCTATCCCACTCCACCAAAAGTGGCACCTACCCTTGGCCATTGCTCTAGGCACTCACACCCCAACTCCTTTCTCACTTCAATGCTATTCTAATTAAATTAATATTAATAATTCCCATCATTAATGTTCTAATTTAATCCCATTAAATTAGTTGACCATGGTTATTCTCATATTAATGTAAAACCATTCCATTTAATTGATCACACTCTAAAATCCATCATTACCATTATTATTTAGAAGTAATAAATCCTCTTTCAATTTCATCAATGGGTCTCCATTGTTATTATTTATAATAATTATTATTATTGACTCCCATTATTATGTTATAATTACTCCCTCTCTCCCATAAATTGAAACCTTATCCAAAAAGACACGCACAAAATCTTCCTAACCCTAATTTTCACAAAGTAATGGACCAGAGAGGTCAAGGACATTATAATAGGTTAAGGAAAAACATTGTTTTAGTATTAAAAATATATTTCTTCCAAAAATATGTTTAGTACCATTTTTCTAAAATATTATAAAATAAATTATTATCAACATTGATTAAAATTATATGACATAATAAAATTCATTTTTTAAATAATCATGCCAAAATAATCATATAATGAATATCTTTTATTTTGTTCACAAGATTACTTTTTCGATGAGTAGTGAAAAATAATGATTTTTATTAAAAACTTGATTCTATTTTAATGAATTTAAAATGGAAATGTTTTTAATATGGTTTTGAAAGAAATATTTTTTAAATTATATTATAATTAATACAATTATTTTTAATTTCAATCCACTTCAATTAGAATTTTGTAATTAAAACTTTCTATATTTATAAAAAAACTTCATTGAATTTTTTTTCGATTCTTCTACAGGTTTTGTTATTAATTAACATCAGATAATAATTTGAAATTGATTTGGTAAAAATGAGTCCAAATTAAAAATAAGAATAAGTAATTTTAATATTATAAATTAATTTTTGGACATAATGAATTTTAAAAATAAAAAGAATAACAAATACGACATTTATGGTTAAAATGTGTTTATCAGGAGTTAAAAATGAGAATTATATACTTTCCAATTAAAATTGTATCGATACAATTTTAATGAAATAGATTGACCATAGATTCTATAAATATATAAAATAAATTTATTATGATGATTATTATTTGGAATCACTTCATCCTTTTATAATTTATTAGATAATTTCCTAGTGGGTTACATCCCCCACTAATAAAAGAAAACGTCATCCCATTTCCTCTTAACTCACCATGATAAGTTTTGATCATCTAGTAAATTCCCAATTCTATTAAATACATCCCTAATAACCACCTAGAGTTATATATTAGCTCATAATACCATCTAAGAAAGGATTTATGAATAAACATAAATACATATTTATTATTAATATATATGGTATATATTTATCATGTTTATTTTTTTTTTAAATTATTGAACAACAATAAAATTAAATTGATCAAAAAAAATTAAAAAAAATGAAGAAGATATCACAAGGAATAGTTATTTTAATAAATAATTAGTAATAAATGGGTAATAAATGATTATCAGTAAATAATATATCATATGATAAATTTGAGTTTGGATCAATTTTAAATTTATAATAAACTTATATATACTATTAAAGATTTTTAAATGATTATGAATGTAAAATAGTATGATTTTATGAAAAACTAAAATAGATTTTATTTCCTTGATAACATACATTGAACATTGTATCTATTCATAAAAAAGAATATTATACTATTAAAACTATTATTTAAAAATGAAAATTATAACATAAACATCAAATATAGAGGTATGAAAAGTAACTCTCAAATTTTTAAATTTATCTATATTGGGTTTTAAAAAAAATACAAATTGATATAAAAGGTTTAAAATTTTTCAAAATATTATATATACATTAGAATTATATTTATATTAGAAAATATATTTTATTGATTATTTTGATAAAACAATAAAAATTATATTTGAAAATATTGGAAATATTGTTTTGAAAAATAACATCATTTTTCATATCAAAATATACACAGATCTAATTTTTTAAAAGTTCCCAAAAACATATATCTTTCAAAAAATATTGAAAACAAATTTTTCTATTGGAATATAGTTTTTTTAAATCATTATAATGTTATATTTGATTATCAAAAATGATAATTTAAAAATTTGTTAAATTATATTATTATTAATCTAAGATAGGTCATTAAATTAAATTTTGTTTCATTCTTTTATATAAAATCATTTTATAAATATTTATACTTTTTATTTGTGAAAAAAGTTTCAACATGTCACCAAGTTTATTTTTAAGGAAAATTATTCCATATATATGAATTTATTTCATTAAAAAGAATTCCACCATTATAAAAGGACAAATTTAAAATATATAATTAATTTATGTGATTTTATTCATTATTATTTAAAAAATGAAAAACGTTTATACCATGATAATGGATAAAACCTGTATACTTGGGGGTTAGACAAAAATGATATAATTTAAAATGAACCAAATACTATCTATATTGTATTGGAAAGACGTATTTTGAAAATTATATCCCTATTATATGTTATTATGTGTTCTTAGGACATTTTTCCATGAACGTTACAATATTTAAAATTTATAAAAAAAAAATTCTCCTCCTTATTTTGAATTTCAATTATGTGTTCACATAGGTAAAAAAGAATTCATTGAAAAAATATTTAGGGATTTTTCTTGCATAATTTATTTATTTTCATAGGGATAATTTTTTTTCCATTGGTAGTAATTATTTAATTAGATTTAATTATTATGAAAAACCACCAGAGAAATTATTTAATTAATATAAGAATAAAATAAATGATCCTACCAATATTAAAAGTTATATAAACTGAAAGAATAACTATACAACATGTTTTCCAGATAAATATATCATATTATATAGGTTTTTATTGAGTATATTCTAATCATCACTTTGTATTTGTGTTTTAAAATCTAAATTAACTGAATAATATCAGAATTTACATTAATATAATATTATAATGAGAAATATTTCATTAAATGAATTCAAAATTAAATTATCATACAAGTGATTGTTATTTCATCAAAAATATCATCCAAATTACGATAATGGAAAAATTATCTATTCATGAAATTACATTTAACAATAAATAAAAAAAATTCTTAGATTAAATGGAAAAATGAGGGTTTCCACATTTTATGCGTTTTTGTTAAAAGTAGTTTTCAATAAAAATTGTATATTTATTTTATAAATTTGGTTTTATATTTAGAAATGGTTTGTAAAAATTATCTAATAAGGATCATTTTATTTTTGGTTTTATGGATAAATTAACTAGGTAAATAGAATAATAACCATAGTAAAAATAAAATTGTAAATGTTTAGAAACATTTGGATTATAAAATATTATTGAACAAAACATGTGTCTGTTTTTGTGGTAGTGTTTTTCCTGACCATATCATACAATCACTAAATTATATATAAAATTTTAGGCATTTGGGTTGAGGGATACTCCCCATTATTTACTATATTGGATATTTACAAAAACACCACATAGACTAAATTATAAAAGGACACATCCTCCCCCAAATCATTATACATTGTGATCCAATCAGGTCAACCAAAACCAAAACAATTATTCCCCAAATAATTTGTCAAATTATAGATATCTGGTTTTCCCATGGTTTTAAAACGTTTGGTATTTAATTAGATATTTGAAGGGTGTTTTTTCCAAGAGAAGCTTATAATCATTTACAAGATTATTATTTATATACATTCTCATACCATCTTAACTAATATATTAATAATTACATTATAATTACAGAATTATATATAATATATTGATATTTTTTTATGTTGTTGTAATAACCTACACTTATATCCCCTTCCATCAAATGAGAAATGAATCCTTCAATTATTTTTATAGTGGATAATGGCCTCACAAACAAATGTAATTTATTTTCCATCACCTCCTCTCTCTGGAGAAAGTATTTTTATATTACACATTTATATAGGATATTAATTACATAATTATACATACTTAATTATAATATCTTATATACCATCTGAAATCACCATCCTTTGGAATATTATAATCTCACTCAAGCATATGTGTATACTACTACCTCTAGGAAGTGATGTGCTACATAAGTAATTTTATTTATTTATGGATCATAATAAGGATATAATTAGTGAACATATATAATTTATATGAAATAAAAATTAATCTCTAAATTTTGTATATGCTATCCTTTATTTCCTTCTATCCATCGATAAAATGGAAACAACATTTATGAACACAAACGACCTAACGTCTCCATGAAATGTGTAATTCATTTTATATCTCTAAATATTAAGGATTAATATTATTATATATATAAATAATATATACTATATTAACATAATGGTTAAAATTATTGATATTACGAAACTGTGATCAATTTAAAATTGAACACAAATTCCATCCCAAAACTGTTATGAAAAAATGACGTGATTATTACCCTAAACATGATTCTTACAAGAAATTGTTATTAATGTGTTAATAAAATATCAAAAGTAAATAATATATTTAATGATATAGATATTCATGATTAATTAATATATTCATATTAATAAAAAAATTATCTGGAAGGCATTAACATTTATGATGAATTTTGTGACATGGGGTAAATGATTCTTTTGTCACCTTTATTTCTATGAGACACATTCTGTATTTAAAAATTATATTTTTTATGTGGTTAAGAATTTAATAGTAAATTTATTTCATGATAATTATTTTTTAATTTATGGTGGTTTATATATCCTTCTAATTTTCTTTATTTCAGGAGAATTATTATTCTCAATATGAAATCATGGTATGTCTTTTAATATACAATATCATAGTTTTTCAAGATTTATACTTATTATGATTATAATGATGAAATGTTAATATTTAAATCAAATGATACTCATTTATCTCAATCTACTATATTTATTTTGGGAGAATATATTTTTTAAATTAATCTTCAACACTCTACGATCTTAAGTGACAAAGAAAATAATTTTCTAGAAAATAAAAAATATATCACACTACAATAGAAAACATTATCTTCCATATACATTTCTTCTAAAAGAATATTTAGAAATGTATTTAATGTTATTAAATTTTTTCATGAATTAATATTTACTTGTGTATTAAAATTTTTTAAAACTCTTTTTTAAGAATCTTCTTGTCATTTTCCAAAAAAAGTAATTTTTCACATTTACCGAAGTTGTAAAAGGAATCATTCATTTAAAATGTAATAAATGAATGATATTTTACACCTTCATAACAACTATATAGAATAAATCATTCATTTAAGGTTTCCATGTATATTTTAAATATAATTATTTTCCTAATTTTTTGATAAATTTTTATATTTTCAATAAGATTCTTATAATCTAAAAATGTATTTCCCTAAACAATTGATCTACTCAATATTTCAAAATCAATTTCTATCATATATGACATCATATTTTTTTCTTAAAATATATTAGGAATACGATACAATGATACTATCAATATTATTTAGATTGTTGGTTTATTTTTATGTTAAAAACATGTTTAAGAAGAATGTTTCATTTACATTAGGTTTTCTATATTCGAATGTTTATTGAACCATTTTCATATTCATGGGTTATGATATGATGAATGTTTTATCACACAGTGGAATATATATGTATAAATAATTTTAATTATATTCCTTGTTGGAATTAATTATACATCATATAGAGTGGATAATGTTTTATATATCATAATATAACTATATCAATCATGCTAATTTGTGTGATCCACTATAGGGAATATAAAGATCTTCCTGATCCAATATATGAATTATGTGATAATTACTAATTCTATACAAAATAATAAGAATAAGTTGTAGTATGATATGTAATTAATTTATGGTCAATTTTGTTAACTTTGATAAAAGAATTGTTTTATAATCATATGATGGTACATAATTAAATTACATGAACTTATGGTTCATGATTGAGTTGTCATACTTTATCATTCATATAACTTTTGTATTTTGAAATGATAATGATTTAAGATATGAATCAATTTTTTGATCTATTATATGTAGGGTATTTTTCTCAAATGTTATAATTGGTATATCATATCCTTGTTTTCATTTTTTTTATATTCCATGTTTATCCTTAATGAGAATCTAATTTCACCCATTTATAAGCATCATTTACCATGGTTATTGATAATAGATTAATGTATGGAATTCTAATGAACTTAAATATATGGAGTGATATTAGTTGTAAATTTTTTTGATATTTCAATAATTATGAATATTGTGCATATATTCTCCCAAGACATTAAAAATTTACCATCTTCAAGAGTGTAAGTATGAAATGTATTCAATATTCATCAAATTTTTTTAATAGTATTCTTTTTAATGAAATGGTTATTATAGTTAGAATCACATAATAGGAAGGAATACAATCTTTTATAACTCAAACATGTGAAATTTTGGATACTAATGTATTTCCCTACAAGTGATTCATGTTGAAAGGGTTTCCACTAGATATGTTGGTAAACGTATAGCCTAGTAGGTCTAACATCCATCGATTGTAATGATAGGTGTCAATTATTTCCCACTACTATTATATATGGACCATTAAATGTGGAATAAGAGAATATGATTAGTAAATCATTTGAGATTGGTGTTATAGTTATTTTTTGAAAACACTAAAGACAATTTTATGTATTAGATAACATGATAGTGTTTTTCAAGGGAGATATTATATGATTTTTAGGAAATGACATCATTGTATAGATTCCATAAGTGTATATTTTATTGAAAAATTTGTATCGATGGTTTAAATATATAAAAAGGTTTTTCTGATCCTCGACAGGATCTTCACATGATGCATTTTAACAAGCCTATCTACACACCTGGTTTGGCACTACAAAGGGATATTCATTAATTAATCCACATTTTGATTAAGAACTATTTTGAAGGATTTAAATAAATTGTAATCACTGATGACATTTGTTAAACCAATGTGGTCAAAGATTTATAATAATGTTTCTATGATTTATAAATACTATAAATTAATTTATATTATTCTTTGATTTACAATTAGGAATATTTTTTCCCAAGATATAATTTTCTGTTTTATTCAATGATAGGTTCAAAAATAGGCTATGTTAATGTTCTATGTGATAGAAAAAGTGATAACGAGAAACCAAATTTTACTAGATAGATAAAAGTATATTATAATTATTCTTAATTAGTAATCATGATATATTAATAATACCATATATCATAGATGACTCTTAGACTCATCAAAGAAGAAATGGATATATGTTACTAAGATATCAAGGGGTGGATACCTTATAGTTATTATTATTCTTCTTCCAATATGAGTATTAATTTAGATGAATGACTATATAGAATGTTTTAATGGAACAAGAATATGTTTTATGTTTATATATGAAGGCATCAATGCATGTTATTTCAAAGGAAAAGTGAATACTTTTTCTAACAAAATAGAACATAATAATTATGTCCTTGAAGAATCATAAATTATTTAATTTCTAATTGTTGAAATAATAGGAATTATAAAAATCAATTTCAATTGAGAAAACAATTGAATAGTATTAAAAATGGTATATGTGTAATGGATTTTTATTTCATGATGAAGAGAATAAAAATGGAATATTAAAAATGGAAGTGTTAAGTAATAAGATGGTGGATAATAGTTAATGGCTTAGGTATAAAGTGGAAATAATTATGTTTTTTTGTTTTGTAACTGATGAATTGTTTTTCATCAATCATTAAATAGATAAGGAGTGTTCGGTATATATTTTACATATATATTTTAAATATTATATTGAAAGTTACTAATGAACTATGTGAGTGATATGATAGAAAGGAAATATTTTATAGAAAAACACATTATTAAGGAAATTAAAACACTTATTATGTTTTCAGTGTTGTGAGAATTGTTTTTAGTTGGGATAATGAGATGATTGATATGTGTAATTTAAATTGGATAGTATGTATGACCATTGAACTACTTATTTATTTTAGGAAAATATTTTTTATATTATCATTATTTTAGTATAAATCATTTTTTGATTTATGGAATAAATTTTATAATATATGGGTTTATTTAATGATTTGGGATTAATTAATGATTTCCATGAGGTTTTATGGTAATTATTATTATTAACATATTTTTGAAGATTATATTATCATGTAATTAACTTATTTGGTGGGTTAAAATTATTCAAACCTTTATGATATTTTGGGGATTGATGTTAAGTTGATTTTGGGAAATTTTGTAATATTCTATATATGTCTTATAATTTTGTATGTGTATTAGGATAAGAATTTTTGGAATGGTCTCTGTCTGAATGATTATGAGATTTAGATATTAATCTACTAGATCACCTAATGAATATTTACATATATTAGAGAACTTGTGATATTCATTATGGTTTAGACAATAAATAGGGATAGAAGAAATTAATTTTCATTATTTAATGGGTATTAATTTTTATTATTTCTTCAAGTAAGAAAAATGGACCTTTAATTCTTTGAGTAAGTAATGAAGTGAAAATTAATTTATTAACAATAAAAGGATTATATTTATATTCATAAATAAAAAAAATCGGAAATGCATATTTTATCATTATCACTATAATTATAGTAAAAACACCCATCATTAGAAAATGGATCCTAAGACAAACTTTACTCCCATTACCCACATTTATTATGGATTGGTGTTATTTTCTTAACAAATTTTGTTTTATATTCTTTGTTCATTGATATTCACGTGATAATTCTCTTTTATTGTAGATAATATATAGGAATTAATTTATTTCCAATTTCATATAATAACTCCCCAATACTGTTTTCCCATTTGGAACTTATGTTATGTATAATAAATCATATCTTTTTCCTTTTTAAAATATTTTATTTTATTAACCCATTTATAATATCAGTTTTGAAGCAATTTTTTTAAAAAAAATGTAAAAATATTGATTACTGCCTTAAAGGTAAATTTGAAAGTGTGAAATTTATTTAATACTGATAAATCGTAACACCCAAATTTTTTATGAATTATATATTTTTTCAAATATATTTAATTTCATTTCTATATTACATTACATAGATAATTGAGTTTCAATGAACATCATAATATTATTAACATTTTTATTCCAATATCAATGTTTTAACAAATCTACTGAACCTAGTGGTATGAATAGGAATACATAATTTTTTTAATTTAATGATAATGTTTTTATAAAACATATGTATATGAATAATAATGTATTTAATATTTTTGAACCCTTCACTTAAATTGAAAATTCATTTTTTTCTCAAAAAAATTATTTCTGATCCTTCGATTGAATAAATAATAAAATTCATTTGTTTTGATTTTATAAACGTTATTTTTAAAATGGAATTGATTTTTTTATTAAAATTTCATAACTATAATTGGGTGATTTTTTAGAGTTTTTTGAAAAGTATAATTTTTCAATGAATACTTTATATTTTTAATTTTCTCAGTAATATTTTTCATTTAATTATTATAGAATAATAATATTTGTTTTGAAGATAGTTATAATAAAAAATAGTTTAATTATATTATATTTAATAATTTTTTGGTTATTTTAATCAATTTTATGCTCAATGTTAATAAATAAACTATTCATTCTTAAGAAACCATTTTCATTGGAATTTGTTTTTGTAAAATTTCCATTTTATATTTTAAATTAAATTATGCCACATTATGGAATTAAATTTGGTAAAATAAATTAAATATTCATAATTAGAAAACTAAATATTTTACAATAATTTCAAATCAATGATATCGCAATTAATAGTAAAAAAGATAAAAAATTAATTTTTACGCTAAAGGTTAAAACAAATTTATATGATGTTAAACTTAAAATATAAGGTTTAACAATACCTAAATAATTTTATAAAAAATATTTTTTCCTATAAATATCCATAAAACCTTATTCATTATTTTTATATATGTTTTGGATACATTTCCATGATGTTAAATAATATAATAATATGTGTATTAAAAATACCAAAGGTCACAATCATGAATTTAAATTTCAATTATATGTTCTCATATAGACAAAATATGAGTTTTATTGAATTTTGATTGTGATTTTCAGAATTTTAATATTAATTACATGAGGTTAGTTAGATTTTAATTTTATTAATTTTCAAAAAACCTTAAATTCTTATGCAATGCCAACTTAATAATTATTTAATGAATAGAAAAAGAGAAAAAATAATCAAAAAAAATTAATGTAATATAAATATAATGAATTATATCCCTCCATGTTATATATATATATATATAAATTATTATATGAAACAAATATATTTTTAACCCACAATTTTTTAATGTTTTTAATGTCAAACTAATAGAATGCCATAAAAATATACAGTAATGTCGTATTAAAAATTATTTAATTATATTATATGAAAGTATGAAAATTAATATATTCAATTAAGTTTTTTTATCTTTTAGAAATTATCAACAATATTCTATTCATGGAAAAATTATTCTTTTATATTAATTGTATTAACCCCATAGTATTAAAATACTAATTATAGAGGTAAAAGGGTAAAAAATGGGTTTTCATATTACATTCCATTTTATAAAAATTATTTTAATTTATATATAAGATTTTAATATAATAATCTAGATTTCATATTTATAATTAGTTGGTATAAATTATTTAAAATTTAAATTTTATTTTTACTGAAATATAATATGTTACCAAGGTAAAAATGGTAGTTTCCATAATGAATACAAAAATGCTAAAGGTGAGTAAAAATCCATGTGTAATACATGTTTTTATTGATGTGGAGGTGTTTCTACACAATATATTCCCTAAAATATATTATTTTCAATTTTATAGGAAATGGGGTTAATTCTGACCCCCCATTATTTAATAGTTTTTTCTTATTTATTATAATTTCAGTCCTGCTAAATTGAAAAAAAGGAAACCTCCCATAACCTTAATTGTTCTCACCAAATTGGGCCATTTATCTAAAATATATCCTAAAAAGCACCTCTGCACCATAATTTTACACGTATTAGGAAAAATGGTCTTTCTAAAAGGCCAATCCTTGGTTCCTAAATAAGAGATCCAAATATATATTTTCTAGTTAAAAGTAGTTATCATTATTGAGACCATTCATTTTACTCCTTATATTAAAACCCTCATTCCTATTTTAATAATTCTAATATAATAAAACATGAATCTATCATACTAATGTATATTTTTATTTTAATATAATATCATATATTAATCCCCTCTTCCATCGAATAGAAAATGTAATTGTTGATCATTTTTATGATAGAAGTCCACCTCCCAAGCATATATAGTAAATTTTCCATTGCATCCACACATTGATGGATATAATGATAAATTTGAAATATTTATATGATATTTATGATATACTTATAGTTCGTGAATTATAATAACACATCTACCATCATAAGTTACAATATTTTGTAAAAAATTAATGTCACTCAATGTAACATCTGGACTATATACTCTGTAATGACATGTGACACATTTCCCATTTTATTTGTAAATAGATGGTAATAAAGATAAATAAGATAAATATATATGATATAAATGATATTGAAATTATTATTTAATGGTTATATATTATTTAAATTTCATGAAAGACCCATAATTCCCCTGGATTTGTTTTTAAAAAAAACATGGGAATTTTACAAGTCCGCAGTTTTTGAGGGCGCCTGATTCCGAGGCCCAGTGTGCCCAGAATAAATTTCTGATGTTTTGTTCGGCTACATTTACTAAAGGTACGTGTGGGGTTTTATATCTTTTGAACCGGTGCTCGGAATTGAAATCTGACGGAACCGTTGAACTCGCAGTGCTGATATTCTCTTAAGGAGACCTTTACCGATGTTGTGTTTTATCGAGATTAGAAATTAATTTTTGGGGGTTTCTAAATAAATTAAATAAAAATATATGTCACATATTTCAATTTTTTGGCAGTTTATTTCTCCAAGGGGCGTTTGGAGGTGGGAACCACCCGCACATAAACTCCCATGGGAAGATATTTTGTGGTGGGGCCCACAGAAGCTCAAAACACCCCTTAACTCCCCATTAACCCTTGGAACTCCCAATGTATTGCAGAGACTCTTCAACTTCCTTCATAAGAATGCCAACACAAATTAATTAATGGATTAATTAATTAATTTTAATTCCTTTGAATTCTTTTGTGGAATTCATGGAAACCATAAAATAATAGTTTCTCTATTATTTTATATTGGTTGGTGTTTCTCTATGGTGGAACATTGAGAGAAGGCTATAGAGATTCTTGGTAGAGCCTTCCCTCTCGAACGAAGAATGACGTCCTCTCCAACGAAGGACGACATCCTCTCCAACAAAGAACGACACCCTCTCCAATGAATAATGACATCCTCTCCAATGAAGAACACTCCGTCTCCAACGATGAACAAGGCCGAAACTTGAACCTGGGATCTGCGGTGTGTGACGGGCACAACATACGAGGACAACATTGAATTATTTTCATGCACCTTCGATAATGTTCACCGTAATCGAGATAGGGGAGTGTTTTCCTTAAAATAAATCCTCATTCCTCGTCATTTTTTATGGTTCGATGAATTCCACTTTTTATCACAAAATATAGAGGGTGTGGGCCGAACATACACAACGTGAAGGGGTGTCACGCCGTCGCACCGCACATGAGAGGAACCATGGACAAGAGGGCTATGGCAGGTGGAGAAGTGTGGCGCCATCCCGCCGCGCGGTGAAGTTAAACGCCACGACCAGGTCGGGCCACGGCGGTGGCGGCGCACCGCCATCATGCCACACAGATGGCAGGAAGACCTCGGAACCGTCACGCTGTGGCGGAGGATGGCCAGGGCGGCCCACGAGGGGATGGACGAGTGGGACCAGCTGGGTCTCACGGCCCCTGAACTGATGTAGTGCACAAGTTCTGTTCCACGAACAGTGGGGGGGACCCCCCTCCCTCGCTTGGCCGGCCGAGCCACCCCTCGGTCGGGCTTCCCAATACCCGACTGCCCTTAGTCGGGCCACCCAAGGCCGGTCCACCCCTTGTTCGGGCCCCCCAAGGCCGAGCCACCCTCAGCCGGGCCTCACACGGTCGGTCCGCCCTCAGGCTGGGTCATCACTTCATGTAGTGTCGTCTCCTTGACTCGGGTCGCTTATTCAGACCGGGTTGGACCCACGGACCGGGTAAGACCCTGGTTGAGACCGGGTTAGACCCTAGTTCAGAACAGGTTGGGTCGGGTCAGTCCAACTAGGTCGGGCCGGACCTAGACCCTCTATGTCTGTTTACACCTTTTGGCCGGTATCGAGGGATATGGGTTTCATAACAACAAACCTTCTACGGTGATGGAATTGTTGGAGTGAGAAATTTATTTCAGCATACTCCACATATGGGTCAGACGTAGATGGGGTATGGTCAGGTTTGTTTGAGCCTAAAAAACAACAGGGCCCCTAGAACCGAAATTCCAATAACTCAATGACCGGGCATCCAATTGACTCACCATCTATCATGTTGGGTTCCTTATGATGAGATGGAACTACGGGATACATCATCTCAGGGATTCATGATAGTTGATGTATTGACACTTGTCTCGAGGAGTGGACCCTCCTGTAATCGATCATGATGTGTGCGGGAACCCTAGGGCTGGATGCGATGATACTGTACCATGATCCTCCATGGGTTCGATAGCATTGACTACTATACCAGAATCCTTTTAGGGTTCGACAGTGATATCTACTATACCAGAATCCTCAGCGGGTTCGACAGTGATGAATACTATACTAGAATCCTCCGTGGGTTCAATAGCAATGACTACTACACCGGAATCCTCCATTGGTCTAACTGTTCTTACTTCTATTACTGTGTTGTGTGTGGGTCCGATAGAATAGCTGGTCCTGTATCCTGTGGGGGCCTGATAGCTTAGCTGGTCCTGTATCATGTGTGATTCTGACTGCATAGATTAATTGATGACTACATCTGATCATATCTATCACTCTGCAAAATATATATTCATGTGTGTGTTGAATCAAGTATATCAACCATTATCATCATGGTAATTGACATTACTTCCTTTGTGGAAAGGTTTGTGCCTGGTCTCGAGAGTTGGAGTCAGACTGTGATTGATAACTTAGGTATATGTATGGGAATATATATAAGTATGGTTGGTTAATACTTCATGAATGTATCTTTGTACTATTTTTTATCCTTTGAGGATTTTGGGAGACCTTCGTGGGTTTCAGGGTCCCCTACTGAGTATTGTTATACCAACCCATCATGGGCATTTCCCTCACAATGTTTTGTTCTATGCAATGAAGGAAAATAGTGATCGAGGATGAGGGTGAAGAATGGGATGATACTTGGAGTTGGACTTGATGGGACGTACCTCAGGGACGACTGTTTAATTTCTATACGTACCCTTCAGTTAGGATCCACCGGTGGACGATCCCGGAGCTGTTTATTCTTTTTTACTTGTACTTGTACTTGATGCTCGCTTGGGTTTTTATACTGTCCCACTTAATTCCAACACACATTTATTTTTCTATATTTGTACTTGTTGCTTCAACATCTAGTGTTCAGACTGTGTGTGTTATTGGTTTAAAGGAAATTCCTTCCCTTTTATCTGGTTTATGCCTTTTGGTGCTAGTTGACATCCCCTGGGCTATGGAAGGCGGGCTTGGGGTAGTCACGACACGGGCCTTGAGGATGATTCGGGACAAATTGGTATCAGATGATTCAGTTCTACCACAGAACTTGGACTCTGATTATTTTAACAGTAATAGTGTTATGTGTTTTGGGTGTCATTGTCAGTTTATGGAAACCGGGGTTGGTGCGACGAACGACGTATCGATAAATTAGGACTCTGACTTCTGATCTTCGACTCAGTGCACAAAAATCCTGATTGCATGTGTGTTTCCTTTGACAAATTTTTCTTCATGATTATTTTTTTTCAGCTCATGAGGTATATTTTTTTAACTATGGTGCACCTGTTTCGTTTCAGGATGACCCCACGAAGGCAGCCAGCAAGGGTTATGAGTTTCGTACGAGATGGTATCCCACTGAGCGACAAGGCCTCGGTGTACGACCTTATCATAACAGAGGTACCAGCGGTACCACTACCCGTTGGGACACCGATACCGCCAGCTCCAGCAATAGAGAGTGCACACCACCTGAGTGTGTTGCATGTGTTCTAGTGATAGAGGCTTCTCAGGTTCCGGGGAGAGATGGACCCATAGATAGCTAAGGATTGGTTGGGGGATATCGTGAGAGTATTCTGATTGATAGGGACACCTGCCAAGCTCATGGTGATCCATTATGCGAGTCTCTTACATGCAGTAGTAGACAGATGGTGGAGCTTGATGCTCCATTTGAATGACGAGGAATCATTACTTTGTACAGACTTTGAAATTCTCTTCTGGTCAGAGTTTGATCTAGCCACCCTACATGCGGTGCAGATTCAGGAGTTACTTCATCTACAGCAGGGTAGCATGATAGTAGCTAAGTACTCAACGAGGTTCACCGACCTCTCATTCTACTCCATAGACATGGTACGAGACCCGTTCTTCAGAGCCCACACCTTTGATCTGGGACTCAGGCATTAGATCAGGGCTTCTATGATCCCCCTCAGCATCCCAACCTAGGTGCGGGTGCTGAAGCAAGCCCTTCTAGTGGAGATTTTTCTCACTGAGCAGTCACCAGTAGCGATATCCACCATAGGGCGACACGTAGCGGAGACATCTGCATATGGAAGAAGAAAAATCTCACAGAGGTCCAAGTAGACCACACCATCAGGTGAGAAACCCCTCGATACAAGTTCGGTTGTATGGGGCACAACAGACAGATCCAACTATACGAGGAGCATGCGGTGATATGCATGCGACGGGCTATGCCACATGTCTCATGACTACCCAACGTGCCATGCAGATGAGTAGCAAACAGTAGAGGGACTTCCCAGCCATAGGTAGAGGTTCGACTGTGTTGGTCCTCCTAGAGGAGGTGGATGTGGTAGAGGAGCTGGCCGAGCAGCAGGTGGTGGATGATGTTTCGAGGCTCTACCACCACCACCACCACTAGGAGGTCCACCACGACAATAGGGAGCTGGCAGACATAGGCGGGCTCAGCACCTGGTAGTCGAGGCCTACGACCATAGTGCATATGAGATGATTAGAGGTACTTTCTGTGTCTATTCCACCCTTGTTATAGTACTTATAGACACATGTGTGAGTCATTATTTTATTGACACTGCCCTCGTTTGGAGCTCGAGTATTCTAACAGAGACATTGGCTCAATCCTTATGACTGCATACTCATACGGGAGTATACTCGATGATTACCCACTGGTTCCATTAGTGTGATCTTACTCTAGAAGGTGAGAGCTTCAGCTGGGATCTCCTTGTAGCGGCGTTGAGGACATACGACGTCATCTTGGGTATGGACTGGTAATCCACAGCTAATGCTCATATTTACTGTATTAGGTGAAAAGTGCGGTGAATCCACACGGATGGGACCAAGTTCACCTTCACCGGTAAGAAGGGAGCATGTGCTGTGCAGGATGGACATACATAGAGAAGTGGGATGGCGATCACAGATCAGTTGGCCAATCTTATCCTCGGAGCAATTTATGTTCGGAGTCCAAGTTTTCCTATTGTGGTGGATCAGTACGGGGACATATTCCCTGATGATGTTCTAGGACTACCTCCTCATAGAGTGGTAGACTTTTAAATTTACATGTAACCCAAGAAAACACCAATATCTACTCTAGCATATTGGATGTCTCCCACCGAGATTCATGACCTGCGCGTACAGCTGGAGGACTTGCAGGGGAAAGGATTTGTCCGACCCACTGTTTCACCCTGGGCATCTCTGATTTTCTTTCAAGAAGGCAGATGGGAGAATGCGACTGTTTGTTGATTACTGTCACCTTAATCAGGTGACTGTGAAGAACAAACACCCACTCATGAGGATTGATGACCTCTTTGGTCATCTCAAGGGAGCACGATGGTTCTCGATGATAGACCATAGATCAGCCTGTCACTAGCTTAGAGTTTGAGACAAGGATGTGAAGAAGACGACCTTCAGGTGTTGGTATGGTGACTACGAGTTCTTGGTTATGTACTTCTGTGTGACTAATCCTCCAGCAGTGTTCATGAGTCTAATGAATAGTATCTTCCAGCCTTACCTCGATCGATTTGTCGTAGTCTTAATCAACAACATACTGATCTACTCGACTACTGAGGGGGAACATGCTTGCCATTTATAGGTAGTACTAGACACACTCTGAAAGAACCAGATTTATGGTAAGATCTTGATGTTCCAGTTCTGGATCATAGAGGTACACTTTCTTGGACACTTCATCTCAGAGGATAGAGTTGCTGTGTATTTAGAAAAGATCAAGGTAGTACTTGCTTGGGGGCCACCCAGGAGTGTGACGGTGGTTTAGAGTTATTTGGGACTGGCTCTGTACTATCAAATATTTGTGCCAGACATCTCTAGAGTTGCAGCACCACTTTCAACATTGACGAAGAAGGGGCAACCCTTCGTGTGGTCAGAGAGATGCCAGCAGAGCTTTCAAGAGCTGAGATAGAGGTTGACTATTTCACCCATCTTGAGGCTACTAGAGTAGGGAATAAGGTACGTAGTATAATGTGATGCATCTGGGGTCGGACTCGGTATGTCCGGATGTAGGATATATCAGTTATTGTGTATGGATATAGTTAGTTGAGACAACATGAGAATAACTACTTTACACATGGCATGGAGTTAGCAGGAGTGGTCATCACCTTGAAGATATAGAGGCACTATCTGATGGGTTAGGATTTTACTGTCTACTCTGACCACAAGAGTCTCAGGTACATCTTCTCATAGAAATACCTAAACCTAAGACAATGTCAATTTCTCGAGTTCCTACATTAATATGAATTAGAGATAGTCAATACTCCTAGGAAGGGGAAAGTTGTAGTAGATGCTCTCAATAAGAGATCGGGTATTCAACTTCTAGGATATGTGTTGGAGGATCTGGTTGAGTTGCAGATATCTTTTGTGGATAGAGATGGATAAGCCTTTTTGTAGTATCTCATAGTCACTCCTACACTTATTCAGTGAGTCAGAGAGGAATAGTGTGGGGATGTTGACTATGAGACGCGACGTTCTCAGATATCCACAGGTCATGCACCTGATGGATTTTATGGAGGTGGGGAGCACATCATTCTCTTTAGAGGATGGACCATGGTACCAGTTTCACTTCAAGAGGAAGTGTTGAGGGAGTTCCACACATCTCCATTAGAGATACATCCAAAAGTAGCGAAGATGTATCAGGACCTCTGACGACAACACTGGTGGCCAGTCATAAAGAAGGCAGCAGTAGAGTTTGTCTCATGATACCTCACTTGTCCGAAAGTGAACGTGGAGCACCAGGTTCCATCAGGCTTGGTTTAGCCAATAGTGTCCCCATAGTGGATGTGGTATGGGATATTAATGGATTTCGTGACGGGACTTCCGTGTACTTCCAGAGGACACGACTCAATCTAGGTGATTATCGACTGACTCACCAAGTCGTCCCACTTCTTACCGATCAGAGAGCATGGCTTTATAGAGACCTCGGGATGCCTCTACGTACAAGAGATCATATGGCATAATGGTGTACCATCAACGATCGTCTCCGATCAAGATGATCGTTTCAATTCCCGGATATGGAAGGGGTTGCATGAGGCTTTCAGGACGCGGCTTTGTTTGAGAAATTCCTTCCATTATCAATCAGATAGAAAAAATTAGAGGACCATTCAGACTCTTGAGGTCAAGTTCCATGCATGCATCATCTACTTCGTTCACAATTGGGAGGATCACTTACACATGGTGGAGGTTTCGTATAACAACTGCTACCACTCCCCCATCGGGATGACACATTTCGAGGCACTTTATGGCTGACCATGCATACTGCCTATGTGTTGGACTGACTGAGGGGAGTCAGCACTTATGCGACCAGAGATAGTGCAGGCTACAACAAAGAAGGTGCAGATCATCCTGGAGTGGATTAAGACTACACATAGAAAGCATAAGTCCTATGATGATAGGAGACTAAAACCACTGGAGTTCGAGGATTGCGACCATGTCTTTCTACGGGTCTCGCCTAGATGAGGTCTATGATGATTTGGCTGAGGCGGTAAGTTCTCACCATGATTCATCGGGCCTTTCTATGTCCTCAGTGGGGTAGGCGAGGTGGTTAACCACTTGGCTCTTCCACCTCAGTTACACTGGGTGCATGACGTCTTCCATGTATCTCAGTTGATAAGATATGTGCACGACCCGTCCCACATCATCAATCATGGGGAGTTGGACATCGATGATGGGGAAACATTCACGGTGCTTCCAGTAGAGATTGAGGATCCAAAAGAGCGGGTCCTGTGTGGATTTTTGATTCCTCTGGTGCTTGTATGCTGGTAGCATGGGAACTTCCAGAAGAGCACATGGGAGCAGGAGGCTCAGATGCATGCTCAGTATCCCCATTTGTTTCCTTAGTGTGAGTAGTAGATTTTGGTGACGTAAATCCATGAGGTGGAGAGAATTTTAATACTTGGAATTACTGTGGAAATTTTTATTAAATACATGGTAATTTTATGAGTCCACAGTTTCTGATGGCGCCTGATTACGAGGCCTGGTGTACCCAAAATCAATTTTTGATATTTTGTTCGAGTACATTCAGTAAAGGTATGTGCAGGATTTTATATCTTTTGAACCGGTGCTTGAAATTGAAATAATGGGGAACTATTGAACTCGTAGTGCCAGAATTTTCTTAAGGAGTCATTTATCACTGTTGTGTTTTATCGATATTAGAAGTTAATTTTTTTGGGGTTTCTAAATAAATTAAATAAAAATATGTGTAAAATATTTTTATTTTGTGGCTGTTTAATCCTCCAAGGCGTGGTTGGAGGTGGGTCCCACCTGTGCATAACCTCCCTTTGGAGGATATTATGTAGTGGGGCCTACACAATTTCAAACCCCCCATTAATCCTTAGAACTCCAAATTAATTGCGGATCCTCTTCACCTTCCTTTATATGTATTCCAACCCAAATTAATTAATGGAATAATTAATTGATTTTAATTATTTTGGGGAATGCATGGAAACCATAAAATTATAGCTTCTCTATTATTTTATGTTGGTTGGTGTTTCTCTGTGGTGGAACTTTGAGAGAAGACTTGGGAGATTCTTGGTGGAGCCTTCCCTCTCTAACGAAGATCGACGTCCTCTCTAATGAAGGACGATGTCCTCTCTAACGAAGCACGATGTCCTCTCCAATGAAGAATGATGTCCTCTCTAATAAAGAATGTGCCATCTCTGATGATGAATGGGGAAAATGCTCGAACCCGGGATCAACAGCGTGTGACGGGCGCAACTTACGATGACGTCTTCGAATTCATTACTTGTGCCTTCGACAAAGTTCATCAAAATCGAAGTAAGGGATTTTTTGATTAAATTAAATCCTTTTTTCTCGTCAATTTTTATGGTTCGATGAGGACCACTTGTTATCACCTAATGCGTAGGGTGTGGGATGAACAAACATTGCCCGACATCCCTCTGTAGATTCTTGTTTTGTTGATGATGGAGGCAGAGCCAGAAGGGTGTGGTTCCATCACACCACACCGGAGTTGTGAAACCACAACCAGGGTGGGTTGCGGAAAAGGGGTGTGGCACCATTGCGCCGCACTGGAGAGGAACCGCGACCGGGAGTTCCACAATTGGTGGAGAAGTGTGGTGTCGTCGCGCCATGTGGTGGAGCCAAATGCCACGACCAGGTAGGGCTGCAGCGGTGGTGGTGGGGTGCCATCGTGCCGCACGTAGGGCAAGAAGACTATGGTTCCATCTCACCTCGGTGGCGGTCGGTCGGGCTGGCTGCCATGGGGCTCGATGAGCAGGACCAGCCAGGTCCCAGGACACATGAACCGGCACAGCGTGCCCGTTCTGTTCCTCGAACTGGGGGGTGGGGGGGGGGGGCTGCACCCCCTCCCTCACCTGGCCAGCTAGGTCGCCCCTCTTTCATCCCACCCTATGCTGAGCCACCCGCGGCCGGGCCACCGTTGGCCGGGCCGCCTACGGCCGGGCAGCACTTGGGTGGGCCGCCCGCGGCCGGGCCTCCCTCGGGTCGGGCCTCACTTTGGGTTGGGCCGTCATGTCGGGTCGGGTCGTCCCCTAATCTTGGGTCGCTTCCACAGACCGGGTTGGACCCACGGACTGGGTCAGAACCTTGTTCAAACTGGGTTAGGCGGGGTTAGTCTAATGGGGTTAGACCGGACCTAGTCCCGATGTGGCCGTTAACACCTTTTAACCCGTATCTGGGTCTATGGGTGTCCAAAAGACGAACTGTCTGTGTGGATGGAATTCATGGAGTGTGATGATTCTTTTGGAATACTCCACATGTAGTTTGGACAAAGTTGGGGTATGGTCGGGTTGTTGTGAGCCTAAAAACCAAATAGGCCCATGGAACAGAAATGTCAATAACTCAAAGACTGGGCATCCGATTGACGCACCATTTGTCGCGTTGGGTTCCTTTTAATGAGATGAAACAACAGGATAAATCAACTCAGGGATTCGTGATAGTTGATTTATCGACACTCGGAACGAGGAGAAGACCCCCCCCCCCGGAATCGAACGTTCTATGTGCGGGAACCCTAGGGTTGGATGCAATGATAACGCACCAGGATCCTCTGTGGGTTCGACAGCGATGACTATTGTATCGTAATCCTCCATGGGTTCGACATCGATGAATACTATACCATAATCCTCCGTAGGTTTGACAACGATTAATAATTTACTATAATCCTTTGAGGGTTCAACAATGATGACGACGGTACCGAGATCCTATGTGGGTCCGACATTTCGGACTTCTATTCATGTATCCTGTGTGGGTCTGACAGAGTAGCTGGTCTAGTATCCTTTGTGGGTCCAATAACTTAGTTGTTCCTATATCCTGTGTGGTTCTGATAGCTTAGATGAATCAGTGGAAACATCTAATCATCTATATCACTCTACTAATGTTGTATACCTATGTGAGATGAGTCAATTCTATCAACCATTATTATCGTGGTGATTGACTTTACATCATTAGTGGAATGATTTGTTCTTGGGATGGAGAGTTGGAGCTGGACTGTGATTGATAACATAGGTATATATATGGGAATATACCTAAATGGGGTGGATTATACTTCATGATTGTATATTTCTACCATGGTTTATCCTTTGTTGATTCTGGGAGACCTTCGGGGGTCTCGGGGTCCCCTACTGAGTATTATTCTACTCACCCCTACACGAGCTTTTCCACCACCTTATTGTGTTCTGTGTAGACGACATACAAAAGTAATCAAGGCTGAGGGAGATGGATGGGAGGCTTCTCAGATCTGAACTTTAGGCGACGTACCTCATGGATGAGTGTTCGAGTTCTGTACCTACCCTTTATGTAGGTTCTACAGGTGGATGATACATGTGTTGTTTTTCTAATTTTACTTATAATTGTACTTGTAGTTCAGTTGGGTTTGTATACCAGACCACTTACTTTCATCAGACTTTTCTTTTCTATATTAGTACTTATTTCTTCTACAGCTAGTGTTCAGACTGTGTGTGTTACAGGTTTAAAGGAAATGCCTTCCATTTTGTTGGGTTTACGCCTTTTGGTACTAGGCGCCAGCCCCTAGCCTATGGAAGGAGGGATTTGTGTAGTCACGGCACGAGCCCTATGGACGGGTTATGAAGTTTTATTAAAAAGAATTAATGAAATTGGGAATGATGTTCCTATGAATGTATGAAATAATGTCTATGTGAACGGTTTCCTTCATTTTCAATCACTAATTTTTTTTGATTAATATACGAACTTAAAAATTTGGTATATTATATATATATATATATATAATTTCAATAAATCATGTCTTAATGGAATCATTATCATAGTAAAATTGAAATAATAATAAACATACATTCAAGAAAGATGTAGGGGATATTCCTAATATGTGATTCTTACTATAATTGTAGTAAAAAAGTTAAAAAGGGTCAAAAGTAAATCATATATGGTATTATAAATATAATATATCCTCTAAAATATATTAATAATAAACATATATTTATTATACGAACTTTCCAAAAATTTACAAAAAAAGGCAAGACATGTGCTAAAGAATTTTCCTCTAACATTTATTTATATGTATCAAAATCAATATTAAAAACATGATTCTTTTTTATGGTGTATAGATTTACCATAAATGATTTTTTTAATTATTACTATTTTCTTTGTATATAATTTTATATCCATTTATTTTTATTTCATTCATAGTAGTTATGATTATAAATATAAATATGTATTATGGGTTTTATGTCACAATCTCTCTGATTATGATTATTTTATAAAATGATTCATTTGATGATGGAATCATGTGTAAAACTATAATTAAATTCATAAATTATCATTTACATTGTTATTTTTTAAATATAATTTATCAATTAATTTTACTAAACTTAATAACTAAATATACTAAAATTTCCTAAATTTTAATCTTTGGTTGAAAACACTTTTTCTTTTATATAGGTTTTTAACCAACTATTTTGAAAATGTGTTTTTTATTTTATTATCAAATTTTTGAAATAAATTTATAATAAATAATAATATTTTCTAAAAAAAATTGAATAATAATCCTTCCACTCTCTAATAGATATACCTATAATATTTAATGGAAATTTGAAAGGAATATTTATTAACGTTTCTTACATGAAAAATATTTTTAACCACCATGGAAACTAAATGGATTATTGTTTCCTTTATAAGATTTAAATTTTATATTTATTGAAAATAATTTATTTATTTTTTTATAGTTTTTTATTTATTTTTTTCCTCACAAAAAATTACATTATATTATTTAAAAAATCCATATATGATGACATCCTTTGATGTTACTTTATATTTATATGGTAAATAATCTATTGAAAAACATAATTACTATTTTTCTATATGTTCGATGTTTATGATAATATTTTTTAGGAAACACATATTTTTTCTATCATATATGTTATGATACAAAACATCATAAATGAATTTCAGTTTTGGGGGTTCTAATATAATGAATTATTTATGTTATTGGTTCAAATATATGGGTAATATTGATTATGTGATAGGTCGTACCAATATATGCCTCAAATACATTCGATAATGTTTTATATATAATTATATAAGGAATTTAAAAAAAATTGTGCTCGATCCACTATGGGAAACAAGGCAATGTTTCTGATCCAATATAAGAAACAAGTGACGATTCCTAATCTCTTATGAAATTGGTAACATGAGTTTATTATGTTTAATTATGATATTTTAGATGTAGTTTTTAATCATGAAATATTAAATGGAATCTCTATATATGATGGTTTCACAATTATAGGACATCATCCAAAGGTTTAATATTAAGTGATGATGATTTTTCTCACATACAAATCCTATATTTTTAAATGATAATGTTTAATTTAATACTTACGTAGATGATATGAGATATGTAGGGTATGTTTTTCAAATGTTAATATATTTTTCTAATACCCAATGGATAATATTTTGTGGAAATATGTCATTTATACACCCATAAGGTATTTGAGACAACCCGTTATTGTGTTTCCATTCTCTATGTTATTAATAAATGTTTTAATATGGTCATGTCTTTAATGTGTTCGATATTGGAAGATATTTTATTGGATATGATGATGGTCTTTCATGAAATAATAATATTGGGTATTTTATCTTCAATGACACTAATCCTTTATAATCCTAATTTTATTTATTTGTGAAATGTATTGAATATTCAAGTTAACAATATGATATATATATTTATGAAAATATTTTGCCATTATAATGTTGGAATTTAATACATAAGGTATGGGATTTTAATCTTATTGTAATTTTTGATGAGCACATTCCAAATTTGAAACTTTTTTAAATGAGATATATATAATTCCAATTAATTTCTTCTATGATTGGTCATATGAAAACTATTGGATATATCTTTCCATCAGTTATTTTCATTCATGGGGATTACATATAAAAAATACCAAAGTGGTGATGGTTTTAAGATTCCATATCATTTTATAATAGTGTTTTCTATGACTATAATTCCATTTATGAAATTTTATGATCTATCTCTTAATAAAATATTGATTCCTAGTCTACTCAGGTAATTTTTATAAATTATGTGTTTCAATTTTTTATTCTATTTCGGTACTCAATAGGCCAATGAGTAATCCTTATAAAATACTTACATTATCTTAATTCCTTCGAAAATCAATTCTATTATTTTTCCATGTTTTTAAAAATATTTTTATAATTACTAAATGATTTTTTAAATTCAAATTTACCATTTCATAACATTTTATAGAATGGTTTAATTGGAATATTTTTGTTATTTTCCAAATAACATATATTTTAATTTAAAAAAAATGTTAAATGAATATATTTTTAGAATATATGGAATTAATCATATTTCCCAACACATAGACTAATAAATTATATAATTTATCATTTACATGATTCCATGTATATTTAAAAAAAATCCTAAATATTTGGGGTAGTTTTTTATTTTAAATAACATATGTAAAAAAAGTATATATTCCTCATCAAATTATCCATTAGATAATTTAAAATCATTAACAAAATGTGTTGAGAAACTTTTTTGTTTTTAAATCACTAATGGGGATTTGAAAATGTGATAAAGTCACTATTACTTCTCTAGATTGTTTATTATTATAAAAAATAACTGTCTCTAAAACTTGTTCCTTTTGTCTAGGTTATTTTTATGAACAACATTTCTCTTCCATCCGTTAAGATGTGATGAAATATTTATGAAATCAATTTACACTATTTGAGTAATTAAATGATTAATGTTTTATGATCATATGGCACAACAATGTAGTATTTTAATTCTGTGATGGGTCAGGTAATAATTTTATATCCTTCACATGAATTGTCTAATAATAGATATCTCATGAGATAAATAGTACAATAATGGATACTGAAACATTTTAAATAATTGAATATATCTAGTATGATAGTCTGGGAAGTGATCCTTTCTAAATAATATGGTCTGGGGAGTGAATCCATTCAACTATGAATGTTTAATAAATAATACATGACTATCATTAAAATAATTTTAAATAATACTGTTACTATGAAATGATTCTCTATTAGTCCAATGATTTTATCTCACAATATATGTTCATTTGTTCCATAATAATTCATGTCTTTTAAATTGAAATGAAATTTTTTAGTACTCATGTTTATGGTCTATGATGTGTAGGTGATGGTTTTACAACGTTTTGTCAATGTTCTCATATTCATACGGTCATGTGATGTTAAAATCTCCATAATTTAAATTATCTAATCCTAGTAACTCTCTGTTATTATATTTTACTTATCTTGGATATGAAGAACTTGTTATGTATGATATGTCTAATAGGAATGAATGTAATGAACATCATTTTTGGAAATTACATAGATCACATATGATCCTATTGAATATGTTTTCATGTATCTAATGGATTTAGAAATTTATGATTCTACAATGGATCATAATGTTTTGTAATGAATATTCAACTATGAAGATTTGATATCTATATATTAAAAGGGGGGATCATGATATATCATCATATACTTAATGTATCAAATATTTATACATGATGGGTTTCCAAATTAAATTAATCAATATTAGATTTTAACCAAATTAAAATCTATACTTGAATTAGTGAGAATACTCTTTATAATTGAAATAATAAAAAGTTTAATGGTCATTATGATCCTAAAACAAAAATATCCAATATAGAGAAATTGATCACAACAGGATTTATTTTTCATTTCATTTGACTTAAAATTTCTCAAATAAATATCCTGAAATAATCAAACATAGTATTTATAGTAGTTTAGCATAATTATCATATGTTTTACATATAATAATGGGGAAAACAAAAGAACCCCACATATAATAAGTTTTTAAAGATTGAAATTATTTATAAAACCCATCTATTCTGAATCTATTAATGATAACATTCCAATCTTTTGAATTTTTATCCTAATCGTCCCCAATATCAGCACTTCATAACGAATTTTTAGTATTTGTAATATTAACAGTTTTTATAACATCTTTATATACATTTAATTAATTTTTATTCATGTGGATAATCTTTTTATTTTTATATATTCTTAATTCTCACAATTTAAATAAATATGTATAATAATTGAAAAATATTTCACTCAGATAATCAATTAATTTCATTATTTTTTTATCAGATATTTTCTCTCTCTTTCATGTTAGGTCCATCATTAAATATTATATTTAAATATATTGTTTTGATATCATAATATTTTTATAGTTTATTAGAGGGAAAAAACACAATATGTTGGTAAATTTATCCCTTTAAAATGTTTTAGAAATGATAAATTTCAATTTTGAATTTGATTTATATTATTTAAGTTCTTTTTATCTAAATAATTGGTGGAATAATGAAAAAAAGTAAATATTAGGATATAAGGGTTTTCTTTTTGGATTCAAAACAAACAAACTACCTCAAGTCCAATCTAGTTACACGCAATGTAGGATTAATGATATGTATTCCTTCCTTTTTTTAAAGGTAGCACACATGTGTATAAGAACGTAAAAATATTATTTGCTACAAAATATTTTCCCAAAATCCAACTTATAGGTATTTTCCATGATGTCATACAGTATAAATATCATGGCCTCACTCCAAAATATTGTATAATATGTGTAATGATACAATATATGTATAAATAATATATTATTGAGAACATTTGACAATATATAGATTCGAATAAAAAAAATGACATTATATGAATCTTCGTATACATAATATATTGGTCATAAATATGATTAGTTGAAAAAAATACTATTTTAAATCATTAAGGTTTTACAACTACATCACTATTCATTATTTTTATCTTTTCATTGTTAATAGTTATGTAATCACAAATTATAAGACATTATAAATAATCTAATAATTATAAATTTACAAAAAATCATATCCTTCCTCTTACTAATTAGATTAAATATATATTTATTTTGCATCACAAAAAATTATTTATTATATTATATTCCAGGTCTTTACATTGAATTGAAGGAACACTCAGATCCCATATTGGGATTTTTTATTCAAATAGCATTAGTTAAAATCCATTAAAATGAATAAATTTACTAAAAAACTGAATTTGAGATTGTAAATAATCCCCTGCAAAATAGAATAAATAATTCATTATAACCATTTAATAAAAAATTAAAATACTCACTCAAAATCTATAAATTTGAAACATGAAATAATTGTCATCATATCATTTATTTTATATGAAAAAAATTGTATAATAATATCTATAATTTAAGGCACATGAGAAATTATATAAAGATATATCTTGACCATAGTTTCATAAAAATATAGTCAACATTCAACTCTCTGTTGAATATATCCATTTTTACTTATTTTTAAAAATAATCTAAAAATATTTATAAAGGTTAATTTCATTAAATATAAGATAAATCATTCTTTTATACTATAATTACATCTTTTGTAAGGTAATATAATCAGACATATGATTATTTCATTTATCCAAAAATTAATATGTAATATATTATCAATCTCTACTTCAAAAATAAGTTATATTACATAAAAAATGATAAATCATATGATTATTTCTATTGGCAATTTTTTACAAAAAATTAAATTTTGAATATATTTTTTATCTTCATTTGAGTAATTAAGAGAAAATCAATACGATGATAGACATTAAATTTTCCTCATATAGATATTTAAGAGTAAATTTTATATCTTAATAAATATATTTAGGAAATATCATTATAAATAATGGACTCTCCAATATAAAATATCGAACATTTAAAGGTAAATTACAAATTCGATGAAATACATAAAACTGTGTACTTATCAAATTTATTCAAAAAATGACCAAATAAGAACAATAATTTTATGATAAAAATATATATAATAATAAAAATAAAATTATGATATATGAGAAAATAATGATTATGATTAACAATTGAAAAATAATAGTAGTGAAACATGAATGGAGTACATCCATATCATATATTATAATTCCATGTAGTAATGATCTTCTCGTCAATGGTTACATGATATTGGTTGTGGTTTAATGAATTATATAATTGTGGTTCAGTTCATAAATAATGAAAAGTGGATTTAGTCATTAATAATAGTTGATAATAAAAATAGTAAAGGAACTATGATGTGGTTAGACATGGTTTGTAGTGGTTTAGAGTACTTTTGAAATAGTTCAGGTTTGTTGATGTTTCTTATTTCATGGTGACCATCTACACATTTTGGTCAGTGCTAAAATATATTTTTCCATGACTTTATTTATACAATTGTTAGGTAAATCATGTTATACTCAAATATGATCCATTAACTATACAAATCATATTATGGATGAGAATTTTAAGGGATTAACACAACATCATATTGTATATTAAAATATGATATGTATTGATCATGGATACAGATTTTATTTTTGAAATTTGTATTTTCTAAAAAAAATTGGTAATGATATGTTATTTTTTTATATTAAAATGCATTAAATTATTTTAATAAAAGTGTAAAAATGAAGAATAAGATATATAAAACATGAAATAAATGGTGTTTTAAGAGGATCTTAATAAAATCATATCATTATGTACAAATATAAGGATGTAAATATTAAAGATAATTTCTATGATATGAAGAATAATTCAGTATGTGCAATTTTATGTTGGGAATTTTATTATTAAATAAATATAATAGTCTAGTTCTTTCATCAAACATTATCTATGAACAAGTAAAGAATATTTTTATTTTTGAAAAGGGATTTCACGCACTAACTGATATAAAATTTGGTATTAATAATTACTGATATTTGGAGTCTAAAAAATTTAGAGTTTTATGGCTTATGACTCATAATTATAAATATCAATAAAAATACATAATTCATTGGGTGGGATAATTTAACATTTTTCGAGATACATCTGAATGTTACAAAATATAAAGGAAAATATCAACTCTTTGAATATATTATTATAAGCAATCCATATAATTATTAGTTTTCTGTGTCATTCCACTGATGAAACTAATCATATTGAAAGAAAAAAACATTAAATTCATTATTCAATCTAGGTTTGGATTTCTTAAATAGATTATTTAATTAATTATGTGATTAAATACACTAGTAATCAATAGTGTAAAATTAGTTAAATCCAAATATCCCATTCGTTGATAAAAGGGGGAAAATAGTTGTTCTGTGGTGGATCATGAAACAAATCAATTCACTAATTTTTTCCAATCTCAGTGAACCCTTACATATCACAAATAAATACTATTATATATATATATATAACAAAAATTTTAAAAATTCTAAAAAATATTTATTATACTTTTTTATTAAATAAGGAAAATAATTAGGGTTTAAAAAAATTATTTGTTTTCATTAACAATATATTATTTATAATACTAAACACAATTTTTAACAAATTAATGTTTTTCATCTAAATGATTTATAATTTTACGAATATTTTAAAAATAACTGAATTTTATAATAATAATTTCATATTTTTTTAATAATGTTTTCATTATTTTTTTCTAATGGATATTTTATTTATTTTGTCATTATAATGTGTTTCTTCTGAAATATTTTAAAATGTTTATATTCATTAAAAATACGTGTTTGAATAACTAAATATTTTAATTATATTTTTTTGAGAAATGAATTATTTATTTATAGACATAATAAAAAGTTGTTATATATAATTATTTTTCAACAAATGATTAAAAAATATATTTATTAATGTATAGTTGTAGAAACCCTTATTTTTTCTTTGGTCAAGACAATTATCCTGTAATAGATTTTAAATAAAAGGTCGTATAATGGTGTAGTGGCAGGAAAATTTTCCTATTAAATGCAAATGGAAAATATTATGATGGTTTCTTATGTTCAACATGTGTTTCATACCCTCAATATAAATTATGATAAGGATTTCAGATAGTATAAAGATAATGTATATTTATTTTTTAATAATTAAAAATTATTTATCCCATAAGTTGTAATGGTGGTAACTACATAATGGAGTCTCAATTAGAAATTTTTACTTTTTTTAGGATTGGGATTTTTTATTTGGCAAGTAATAAGTAGTGTGTTTTGGACCCATGTCTAACAATGGATTTTTTTCAGTCATAAATTAAATTTCACATTGATATTATATTTAGTCAATAAATAATCATTTAATTAAATTTATCCTAAGGTTAGACCATCTTGTTCCATGAATAGTGTGATTAGTTAAAAAATAATTATTGGATCAAATACATTCAATGATGTTGTAGAAAAATAATTGACTTGATACTGGGATATTCGCGGTCCAATAGGGATGAATCATGAATTGATGGGAAATGGGAATTGAATATTCATTATTATTCATTGAAGTATATTCTATTGGTACATATTTCATTGCCATATATTTAATATTGAAATATATAATCTTCTTCCACTGTGACATTTATATTCTTAAATTAATTCATAATTCATTACCTAATTGTTTTGGAAAATTTATATTTTTTAGAATGTCGTTGAACCATATCTTATTATGTTCCATCATGTATTAATTCAGACAATAGAAAAAGGAATATAAAAACTACCATTAAATGAAATCCTACTATTATTATCCTTTGATGTTTGTTGTTCCTAAAAAATTTATTGATTTTTATTTTAAAATCATACCATTTATTTATTTTCACTCATTTATTTCACTCCTCTTTTGTTTTATAAAGGAAAAATCCTAATAATGTCCCATTGATTTTGAGTAAAATATAACAACGAGTTGTCAATACATTATATTAAGGAACTGTAGTGATAAATGACTATAAATAATCATTAATCATATTATTATCATTGTTTTTAAATTCTATGGTTTAACCAAGATGAAATAGTGATTGTGGGTAGGCAAGGAATTCCCACTAGAGGTATAATGTTGGTGTGTTTCATTGGTGGATGATGTGGATGAACAATAGTGTTGATGAATGATTTAATATTTATTTCATTGTGGTATAAATTATATATAATTGATTTTATATAATTTATAACTCTATGATATGTATTCTCTATTATAGATTATATATGTTCTTCTTCCAATGTAGATAATTTGTTTATTATAGGGCTATAGATATCAAATAACTTGTGAATTAACGTAACACAATTTTTCTTGATGAACATGAAACATAATAAATTATTAGTGTACATTCTTGAAAAACTCATTATCCCCACACACAATTTAGACACGAATGTATCATGTATTCGAGAAAGATGGTGTGATGTGTACATGTTTTATATACATCAATAGTGAATCATGTACCACATTCCAATTACACAAAAATCATATTATATAGGTTTAACCATATTATATTCCTAGAGAAGTTATTAACAATGATATTTCTAAAGGAACTCATGTCGAGATAAATGAATGCACATTCCATTTTTAAAAAGTCAAATTTTTTTATATATTCTATCAAAATGGGGAAGATGAGTAAACCATTTTGAGTGGTTTTAATGGTATAATGTTTTGACTCTTATCGCTTCATAAGTAGATATTATTAAAGGAATTTATGTTTGATGGTGGTATACAGTTCTATAAATAATATATTGGAGTAAGAGTCAACATTGTGTGTAGAAACAATTTTCATAAACTCTAATTTATTTTATTATGAAATATCAATGGTCCCCAATATATAATTAGGTTATAGTTATCACCTCATGTAAATAACTAATAATTATTTCATTCGTTATGTGTAGGTATTATACGTAGTCATGAGATTGGTACCCTCTTAATATTAATGAGGTGCAGGTCCCAGATATTACACATATGACCAATATTGTTCTATGATACCATGAAATTTCCATTCACATGATTTGTTGGGTATAATTACTATATTCGCAAATTATTATAATATAATTATAAATTGTTCATAAAAAATACGAATTATCCCCATTTCATAATTTTTTCAAAATATATAAAAGAATATATTTTTATGTCTGATAAATTATAAAAACAAAAAAAGATATTAGAGTAAATTTATGTATGGGTAGTGTAAATAATGTATATTATAATTCTACGTACATATAATAAAATTAATTTTTTTTTAGAAATATAAATAAATACATATAAATCAGTCAGTATTTATATAAAAAAGAAATCGTGGGTTATTATTTATTAAAACAATTACCACATAAATGATATTGTAAATATCTTCTTTATCCCAAATACAAATGGAAATCAAAATCATTATTCCTGGTATCCTGGACTTCAAAAATTTTATGATATTTAATCCAATTCGACGGGATTACCTAACATTATTAATGGAATATGTTATCAAACTATACTATGTGAATTATCTGATCTTCCTTACATAACATAATCCCTCGATCCTCAATATTGATAGCCATTTTCACATCTATGGACAATAATACCATCAATATATTCCAACCACATCGTCCTGATATACCAAATGATAAATTACCTTATTATTAAACAATAAATACAAATAATTTTATTATGAGGGACTAATATATATTTTATTATAAAAAAACTAAAAAAATTTACAATCATATGAATCTATGAGAAAAGTAATATCTTCCATGAGAATAAGAGATCTGGGAAACGTATTTCTCAATCATTTATATCCTTAAATCATATTATTCTTGTACTTATCATTCTGATTCTATTTATTTTAATTGGTCTAATATTTATATAATTCATTCCTTATAATTAGTTTTACATAAATTATAATCTTATTAATCATCATTTGATGAATTAACTAATATGTTATTTATTATTATGATGTTTTTTCAGCACCAACATAGTAGTTGAAAACATTTTTCAAAATATTCTATATTGAAAATATAGCCATCAATATTTTTCGACTAAAATCATCTACAATCATGTTTATAAAATTTTTACTCTTTTGAACACATACACTTAATTGTTAATTTTAATGTTACAAATAATTATACCATGATTGTTATGTGGCATTCAAGAATAACATTGTGTGAATCATTTTCTCAACAATATTCCCGTTATTGGTAGTCATGGATATGATTGATGTATTTATATTGAATTGAACAATAAAATTCAAAAATCTTATAAATTTAAAAAAATAATTTTTAATGAATGTCTACATTTTTTTATAAAAAAATATATAATTAATTGATCAGTGTGGTACATTAATATATACAACTATATATGAATGGCTTTCAATTATTTTTATCTCCCCCATTTTGATTCTCATAAAAATTAGTAAAACTAAAATTCATACACATATTTAAAATAAATAAATTATAGATCATTTGTATAAAATAATATCCTTTAATTAATATGTTTATACTCAAATATAATTAAACAAATTTTTATTTTATAAAAAATATCAAATAACTAAAATATCAAAAAATATTACAAGTTTCATTATATTTGTGATATTAAAAATGAAACAAAAAATTGAATAAATATAAATTCAATATAAAAATACACTTTAAAGAATGTATTTGTTAATTTTGAGTCAAACATACTTTTGAGAGTAACATAGTCTTTATGAATCTTCTCTCTTTATATATTCAATCTGTGATACTAAAAAATTCATTCAATTTGGATCATACATATATATTAGCATTCATATGTTGGAAAATTTGGAAAATGTTTTAGAAATGAATGTAAAGGAAATATATCTATTTAAAAATGTATATAAAAAATCCCTAATAAATTTATAATCACAGAAAAAATAATCATTGAATGATTATTGGATATATTGAAAAAAAGTTCATGATTTATTTGTTAAAAAAGCCTCAATCATCAAAATTTTAAATAATTTTAATGATCAATAATTGATATTCATTAATAGGATCTTTCATTTATCAAATTTATGGTATGGAATCATGATTTACTTATAATTATTAATATATATTGATTTCAACTCTTCAACCAACATCTATTACAAATTGTATAGTTAAAACTAGCCGTATATTTTTTATTCTAAAAAAACAAAACATCATCAAACCATTAATATATGCATTTTGTTGATCTAACATTTCTCCGGGATATTCTATGAATTTTTCGCCTTATTTATTCTACCTTTATATAATTTCTTAACATCCATAGAGTGAAATATTTTAATTATTTATGTTATTGATATCTCTTCCCTGATCCATGAAATTTTAAGAAATAATTTTTATCTTTCGATTATAGGATTCATCTTAATAACTACTTTTTTTAATAAACTATGTCAAATATTTTCTTTACCATATTGATTTTTCAATATCAAAAAGATTATAAGTAATCCGATATAGTATTATATTTTCCTAAATTTACAATAAATTATTAAGACTCAAAATAAATGACTTGACACACAATTATTCTATAAATTATTTGAATATGATATCCGCCATCTAATTTTCATTTCATATTATATTTATCTTGCCTTATCTCTTAAATTTTATGTTAAATATATAGTGATGTATCTTGTTCTGGGCATTAAACATATACAGCATTCAATGACTAATGCTTTTTTGAACCTAGTGTATATTAGGAGTTTGAGCTAGAGTCATTCCTTTGAAATAATGATTTTTCTTAAATAAAAATTATATTGGAAGGATCCAATGTCTTAGATTGTAAGGAATATAATAAATATTCATTAGGTGGTGAATATTTCCCATCAATTTTGTTTTAAACTAACATATTCATAAACCAAACAATATATTTTGTTGCCATATCATTAATACAAATATTTTGACCTTGAACATATAGTGAATTATATTATGTATTATTAACAATTTATTATTCTACATGAAGTTTTGTTAAGGATGTTTATAATATTTTTTAGAAACCTTTACAACATGTATTTTTATCTTTCCAATATAAATATATTTTTTGTTTAATAATTATTTTTTTTAATAAATATCAAAATTTTAAATTTTGGAAAAAAGTAACTGTACATTTATAATTATATATTTCCATATTTCTTCTCAAATACCATATTCAACAACATTTTTGTAAAATGTTTGGAATTATATTATTAATATTCTATTTTTTTAGAAAACATTTTAGATGGGATTTGAACAATTTTTTTCCATAAATTTCATTCCTTTTCTCAACATCATTATTAGAAAATATATATATATTTCTATAAAAGAAAAATTTTATGACTTTTTTATAAATTGTGATCCACTAAAATCATAAATACATCACATTATATATATGTTAATAGAATTTATTATATTCTATGTTAAAGAATATTTATCATAATAATTATATTCAACATAATATTCTAATAGTTTCATGAGGGATACATTCAAAATCCAACTATATAATAATATTTTCAACATAAAATTTTTATCACATTCAATCTCAATATTGGTATAAATAAATTTTATGAAACTGGGCTTCTGAAAATTTAAATGAAAATACACTAGATATTAATCTATGATTTTCAATGTGAATTTATATCACATCCATTATTATAAGATTGATTTCACTATTTGAAAAATTATTCTAACTATTGATGGTAGATTAATCATCATATAGAATTTCTATTTAATAAAAAAATATGAAATCCCCATCATTTGACTTTGATAAAAAAATTATGTGTTTCCAGAATTGTTTTGATAATTATAAACACACCCAAAAAATAAATTATAATTAATTCAACAACATAATTATGAATTAAAAAATATTAGTTCAAAATGAATGAAATATTTTTTCTTCTCACCATCTCATGGTGTAAAATGTGATTTCTATAGTAGTTATGAATAAGAAGGAAATAAATAACATATTGTCTTCTATTAGAAGAACTACTAATTAAAATCCTTGAAACATAATAAAATATGTTTCGATTATTTCATATATTAATAATAAATAAGTATCCAAAAACATTTCAAACATTATTTAAAGAATAAAAAAATCAAATTCCACTTGAAAAATGAATTTTTCATAGAAACTGAAAATGTTATAATTATTCTTTTTAAATAAATCATTAATGAATATATCCAACATAGAATAGGTATACATACATTATATGGATGTTAAGAGAATAAATGACATTTTTTTATCATCCTAGATCTAATTATCCATGTTCATTCATATTAAAAAATAGAATTTAAAAGCATTATAAAAATAATTCAATTTTATTAATACTGTGATTTGATATCCAATGAAATTAAAAAAATTATAAAAAATCATTTCAATGAATCATACATGAATTTATTTACTTAAGTTAACATAACTATATACTAGTTTTATCATTTTATATAGAGTATATAATTATAATTAAAATATAATTGGTATATATTATATAAAAAATTAAGCATTTTTTTTATATTTTTAGAAAATTTAAGAAGACAAAATAATTCCAAAATTTAATAAACTAAGGAAATAATACCATGAATAAGTATTTGAGTTCAAATACCAATGTATAATGAAATAATACCATCAAATCAAGTGTCCACAAAGTATACCTTCATAGGTACATATGCTATTGAAAATTTATCTTTTATAACTCAATTTTCCCATATATCTAATGATCATATTTTTTTTAAAGGTTCAGGTAGAATCAAAGCTTCTGACCAATTAATATTCAAAAGAAGGACAAAAAGTGGTGAATGGGGTCAAAAAAATAGAATTTCCCTCAATCGAAATACTAATAATCATAATATGACATGTCATTTCTGTAATCTGAGTCACCAGAAGACTCCCACTCAGATTGAGACTTCTCCTGGTTGAAAATATTAAGAAGATTTGCATCCATATTTTTTGACACCATTGAAGATGATCTAGTCAACTGATCTTCAGAAGATGGGAAAAAACCTTGCGAGCTCTCATCTTTGGTGGAATAGATGTAAAATATTCACCATCAGTCATCCTTGCCTCACCACTTAAGACAACATCCTTGAATGATATATGTCGAACGTTGCCCATAGAAGGGATTCTGTTGTTTCCCCTTTCATCATCAGATACATTCCGCCATTTCCCAGAATCATTTCATGACTACAAGAGCTTCTGAATTTCTTGGTGACAATCAGCGTTAAGTGGTGTATCAATGTGATGAGAGACATCAACCAGGCGAGGCACAGTAATTATTTCCTCCGTTAAGGTAACATCTTCAACCAAATCATCCTGAATATTAGAATGTCCACTATGAATTTTTTAGGGGACACATCAATCATCAACATTTTTCCTTTCAAAATAGAGAGTAGAGAATCAGTGATCCCCCAAAAAAACCCAACAATCCCAATAGAAGATCGTTCTTTGGTAGGGCCACAGTCCTTATTAACATGTTTTGAAAAAGTTGAGTCTTTCACATTTGTATTTCTTCGACAAAGGGTGGTAGGATGACCTTTATTCCCACACTTCTCACACGAAACGTTTTTAGGAAAAAGCTCCATAGAGTGCCCAACAGTCATACATTCAAAGTAGAAGAGGGGATTTCTTCATACTCAATGTCAATTTGAATGTTAACATATGGAGTAGATAGGGTTAACTTGTCAATATGTGTGGAGCTCAGATCACCCTCCACCAACATCCGAGATAAGTGCCCAAATCAAACATCCTCATTCTACTTATCAAGACAAATAGGAGTCCCAATTTCCATGCCAATGTCATGCAGAATCATGAAATGCAAAAGGACCTAGTTAAGAAAAAAAAGTCAAACCCAAACATGAGAATAATAATTTCTTTCATGAGAGACATTGAAATCTAATTACCATTAATGTAAATGAGCTAACTAGGTTTCACATATAGTGAACCAATTCTACATGCATGATTCTTCAAGTCATCTGACAGAAAAGGGAAGTTAGAAAACCCTGACCAAAATACACACATTTCCAATTCGAAAAAACCCAACAACATCTTTGTTCTTCAGAGAAAGTCATCTAGCTTCCTCGGTTGTGCACCTTTTGGAAAAACAATGCGTGAAATCAATGAGAATTTTTTCCCATTTCAAATCTTTCAGCAAGCGCTGCAGGATTGTCCTCAACATGTGCAGACAAACCATTATGAAGAATTCTTCCTCAGTGAGAATCCATGAGTAATGTCCCATCCGACATCAGCCCATAAAGTGTATCTTTCATCACATCCACAAATGATTGGACTCCTAGATAAATATGTGATGTTCGTTCAACCTATAAGGAAATCCTGAAATCAAGAGAGGACCACTTCCCCACCACATCAAATCCCACCTGTCCAGAAGAGATCCTTGTGAAAGCCGAATAATTCAAGGAATTGGGTATCCCTACACAGAACGCATTGATTTGTTGAATCCTGGATCCTGTAATCGGATTTGCTGCATAGGGAAATCCGACTATATTATCTATGTTCACAATCACCGATAGACCACAACAACGAATGGCGCTTCGCGAATCACATGATACATCCTTTCCTAGAATCCCCATAGCACAGGGAGGTTCCTTCTCAGGAGAATCTGATGCAACCACGCCAGAAGGGGGAAGATATTAAACCCAATACAATAGAGGATTTCCAGAGCCTATGATCATATGTATCTATATTCATTGAAATAATGTCTATCATTATTCTAAATAATATGATTCTATTTAATGAAAAAAAATCCTTTAGTTTTCTCCTTTTAGACATGTTTGAAAAAATATTCTTATCTAGAAATGACAAATTGTTATTTATAAGTTGAAATTTTGGTATTAATATTTCTATGTATGAATGTTACGTATAATTTCAGTATAATCCTTAAAAATAATTTTATTCTTTTGATAAAACCTATTAATAATTCCATCAGACATCTATTTTAAGACTTCAACATTATAACCATAATTATATGAATACATAGCCTTATATTTATCTTTGATTCATTGTTATTCCTATTGTTATTTTTATAATGAATTTCTAATGACATCAGACTCCCACTACATTGAAAATAATTGTTTAGTGTAAATATCCTCTCTATTGAGATTTTCAACTAAGAATCAATTTGCATGTCCCCATTATTAACATTTTTACAATCGTATTCTGTTGATTTAACATGGTATATTATTTATTATAATTTCAATAAAGGATTTAATATATCAACTTTAGAAAATTAAATTTTTGAATTTTTATAACCATAATTATAATATAAAATCATAATTCTATTCAATTTTTCTTCAAATTCATATTTATCCATTATTATATTTGTATTTAGTCCAACATATGTTTTGTTATGATTTTTATAATATTCCAATACTTCATCAACATAAACTTATAATTAATATTTTTTTTAACATATTTATCACTATTTGAATATTATGATAATTCATTAACATAATCATTAACAGATATATATTCCATATTATTATTGATGGAATATTTCTATATAATTTTATTAATATTTATCCTCCCTATGAAACATCTAAAAAATTATAAAACTTTTTTATTATCATATAATCTTGTAATTTTTCCTATATAACATCATCCATCCAGTGATCTATTAGATATAGTATAACCTTTACAAGCACTCCATCTATCCATAACATCTGAAATTGTGTTTTCATTTATCATTAATGAAATTTTTATACTATTTCATTATATCCCAGATTTAGTTCAAAATCACTAATTTTATTATTATTGGGGTTTCATTCTTTGGAGAATAATGATTCAGATGAATCATTGTTATTTTTTTTCTATAATGTTATAATTGAAATTTCTTAGAAAATAAGTATATCTGATTATTTTTTTTCTATATTTTAAATTAATTATTGGTAAATTATAGAAAATTATCAACATTAGATTTGATAATATTATTCAATATAATTATACCTCAAGAATTTAATCTACTGAAAATTTATGAAAAGGAAACTCAATATTATTCATTTCTTATCCCAGATATATATTCAATGGAACTTCATACTATATTAATGATCAAATATAATCTTTAAGTCTTGACATCCAAAATTATTCAGTATCTTCAATCATACTTCTGATATATTACCACTCCAAAAGTTTAATATCATTTAATTTTTCTACCAATTGACCATCTCATAATTCTTTCTCACTAAGACAATGTAAAATATTTGAAACCATCACTAATATCTGATTAATTTTCTCAAGATTTTCTCGAATCATAGAATTTAAAACTTAATAATTATTCCTAATCATGGTTCAATTAGTTTCATGAACTTTTCAAATTCAAAATGTTTAACATCTATTTTTTTAAAACCCAAAAAATAGTTAAATGTGATGAAAAATGATTATATATATTACAATGAATTATAAATAAAAAATTGTTTCAAATAGAAAATAAAAATAAAAATAAAAATAAAAATAATCTTAAAAATGTAATAAACTTCATGATTTGTAAATTTTTTACAATGAAAGAGTATAAAAATGTTCTATTTGATTATTGATCTTAATGATTTCCTGGATATCTCTTAGAATTTTATATTCATTTCTATCAATTATATGGAGACTATTATGATTTATTTTTTTTCAAAACAAATATATACATTATCCATATTGAAAAAAAATGAGATATTTTCTCATCAATATAGTTTTCTAGAATGAAACTAACATACATGAAGTTGATAAATAAAGATAAAAAATAAAGTAATATCAATGAATATTTTAGTTATAAAAAGATTTTTTTATAATAAAAAAGTATTTTTATTATATGATTCCAAATTTATTATCTCTTTATTAGGGAATTTCTTCAATAAGAATGTGTGAACCACAATTAAAAAAAACATTTAATTTTAATCCAGAACTAAAATTTACAATAATCTAAATACATTTATTTTTAAAACCTCACATATTATAAATTGTAAAATGTATCTATATAAATTTTTGTATGGGTAGAATAATTTTTCTACATTATTAAATCTACATATAATATAATTGTACATTGAGTATAAATATAAACATAAAATTATGATGTATGAAAAAAGAATTTAAAAAACATATTTTTCTTTTTTACAAAACAAGTACCCATTTGAAGATATTATTAAGAACACTTTTTATTAATAAAATAAATAGAATCATAAACATGATTCAAGGTTTCCTAACATTTAAACCTATAAAAAAGAATCAAATAATGTAAATAAGAATCTCTTCTATAACTTCTTCATCAGAATCCTTTGAGCAACATGATCGATAATTTTTCCCACTTCTACAAAAAAAATTCACATATCTATATTTCAACAATATAAGTCCAAAATCACAAAGTATTTTAAATATATATATTTCAATAATATTATATTCCCATAAAATGAAAACCTCGGAATCGATTCATTAGAATAAAATCATAAATACGAATTGAAATGATATGTATCCCTCAATGAAATATTTTGTTTCAAGGTATTAGAAAATAATTAATTCAACATTCAAAAGTGTATGAATCCTTATATCATATTATTGTAATACTATTATTATGGATCATTTTATAAGAAAATATTTAATGGAAATGTCAAATATTATTCATGATTAGTTATAACTATATCCGAAGCATCATCATCATCATCTATTTATTTTGAAACAATTAAATTCCTATGATGATGTAACTTTTTCACCAATATAGTTCACATTAGTCATATAAATATAATTTGGATCTAAATAATCCTTATATATTATCAAATTTAAATCATTCAATGTTATGTTGACAATATCGTCATTTAAAAAATTCCATCTAAAATGATTTCATCAAAAATATATATATATCACATTGGTGTTTTGTGATTTTAGAAACTAATTATAATGTGACACTATAACTGAAAAAATAAAACATTATAGGGTGTTTTACCTTCCCCCATTTGATAAGAAATACATCGATCTACACCTATATAATGTGTTGGGGGTTCTCAATTATATCTAGAATCCCAGATATAATGTTCACATATTAGTGATGTGTGGCTTCCAAAGTTTAGTTTGATAGTGGTATTATAGAATTAGTGAGGTAAATTTTGTTTCAGTGATTTTTGAAAAATAAATTGTGACCTTTAATATTGTAGGAATACATGGATTCATTTGATATTGGCTATTTAACTAGGTTATTGAATTAAATATTTATATTTCCTTGGGTCTACTAACTATCGTCTATTTTCATTTTATCCATTTGTTATACAATATTTACTTGATAACTAGTATTCATCCCTTATTCCATGGAATTCATTACCAATGAGCATATATAGAACTTTATTCCATTTTCAATTATTTCCCTCATTCTCAGGATTGAGAAAACTTATATTTCAACACATCATTAGGGTGTCTTACATGTATGTTTATTCAAAACCATGCACGTGATTTTTTCAAACTATTGTTGTGTCTGTGTTAATGATGCATATTATAGTGATGAACATGGGGGATGTGCACTAGGTATTGTATGTAATTAAAATGTATTTATTTATATTATGGATGATGAAAAAGAAAATAGTTATTGAATTTTTTATGTCAAATTCTTTTATATGGGTAGTTTTCTTCCCTAATCGAGTGTATGTTGAACCATGTGATTTTATCACATTTATGTTTTTTCACCATTTTTATTTTATCACATAGAAAATTTTATTATTTTTATCTCATATAAAATTATATTGAATATTTTTTTATATACAAATATTTATATTTCTCATAACTAATTATTATATCATGAATTGTACTGGCATATCTACTTCACGTTATAGGCATAGTACCCCCAATTATATTATGCATTATATAAGTCAGTATTCATTACCTAGATTATAAGAGGTGGAATTATAGTGTATCACATAGATTACAACCTCTATAGGGGGATTCGTGGGTCTTTATATGTAGAATTTGTATTATAATAAGTGTTCAAGAGGTATAATGTTTAGAGTTAGTGGGATTTTGAAGAATGTTTTGGGATTTGATGGAGTGATGTAAAAAGGATATTAATTTGTTTTCAACCACTAAATATTGTGTTAGTGTGATTAAAAATTTATCAATTCACTATGAACATAATAACATATTAATCAAATAAATACCTCATGGAACACATTGAGTTGTAGAATTAAGATATCACATGCATCATATAGTGGTTACTGGTGGTTTTTATATAAATATTGTTTCTCGCCACAAATACCTGAACTTGTATGATTGGGTATCCCATTGAAATTGAAGAAGATACTATTTTGAACTATGCTGGGTACCATATGACTCGGGACACCACCTAACTCTCTATATTTCACAAACGTCATTCTGGATTCCAACTGGCTGAAAAAACATTATTGGAAGTCACATGAATCCCACTGTAAATAATTTTTCATGAAACAAACAAGTGATAGAAGAATATATAAAAAATGAAACAAAATAAATTTGATAAGAAAGCAAGAAAAAATTGAATCTACATAATATAAAAATAAATATCCCTAAATAGAAAGGAAATATAACAGAATATAGAAGATCACTAATCATATCCCACCCTCCAACTAACACCGTTTTTCTAATGATGAAAAAAGAAGATCCAACAATTATATATGATACTGAAAGATATAATCCTATTCTAAAAATCCTAGTCGGTCACCATAAACTACTTTAAGTATGAAATATTCTTCCTATGTAATATCATAAATTTTCATTAGATAACAAGAAAATGAAATATTATTGTCAAATATATGAATCTCATGAAAATACTAAAATTTATTAATTTATTTTGAAAAACATTTTTCACTATAAACCAAAATATAACATTAATGTTTTCAGAGAAAAAATCCATTTTCCATGTCCATTTTAGAAAATAAAAACACATAATTATATTACATAAAAACCAACAAGTTTTATTTAAATGATATAGTATCATTATAATTTTTCACCATAAGAATCCATCCTGAATCACACATTTTGAATTCAACTACACTAAATTATACTAGATCAATTTATTTCAAATAAAATTTCAAAATATCTTAAAAACAAACATTTTATATTAATAAATCCCAAAAAAATCACAGGTATTAAAGAAATTAAACTAATAACCATTACTAAAATAGAATATATGAAATGATAAAAAATTATCTTACATATTAATGAATGTAGTAAAATTATACAATTAAGTAAAATATCATACCCACTTAATCACAAAATGACTAAAAAATAGTTTCTTGTTTCCTGGGTTCTAACAAAGATCCCTACTGTGCGAAGCACCTAAATGAATAAGTGTATTACCACCCTTGGGCTCACATTCATTCTAGGGTAAATTAAACTAATGATTCATATAGTTATCCTATTCAAGAATCACATCATTTTCGAAAACCCCACCCTCACATTGTTCATTGCATGAATTATCAGAATGTAGTTGTGTGTAAACTATTTATGGATAAATCTAGTTATTCCACATTGTACATGGACCTTCATAGCCAATGGAATATAGGGTGCAGTGTAAAAAATACAAGCCCAAATCACAGGGAAAAATTATTGATACCCTCTCCCCTTTAACACCAAACAAGTAATAGTCCTAAAATATCAAATATGAATTAAATGGATTAAAATCACATTCCTAGATAATGCATGAAAAATAATCATATTGTGATTAAGAACCCAATTATGGGTCATACATGTAATAAAAACCATTGTTTGACTCTCTAAACAACCATTTAAATTCAAAAAATCCAACTTTACCATTATCACTAAAACAAGGCTCGAAAATACATTACCTTTTCTATATCATAATTCACCATTGAAAACATAATAAGATATTTAGAAATATTATCTATTTCATATAACATATGTCATGTAACCTTATCACTTTGGACTCTCCCATTAAAAAACAAAAACAATTCCTAGGAGCATTCATTTCTATCAAGACACTACTAAATAATCAACCATTGAATTTCCACAAGGGGATAAACCACATACAAATTTAAAAACAATATTTTACTTTTAATAAATTACCCCCACTGTAATTAATTAATAGGTCAAAAAAACTTTAAAAACATCATTTATAACCTATTATTTGTATATAAAATGTAAAACCTGGTTAAAACCTATCTTCAAATTCAGAAAAAAATTTATGAATTTGTAATCGTATTTCTTAAAATATTCAAACAAAATTATATATTATTTCCAAATGTAGACATTAATTTCAGATAAATAATAATCTCTTCCTGGAATAAAACACAAAGAAATGATTTAAATACATCACAAGGATATCACGTATATTTATAATTTTTTTAAAACATAATTTATAAGGACAAAGAAAATTAGAATCTAAAAATGAAACAATATCATATTAAAACCAAAATAATGTGAGAATCAATTTAAAACACCATTAAAGTAAAAATATTTCAGGAATATCACTCACCACCAAATTTATATTCACCATTATATATATACACCAATTATTCGAATTTATAAATTCTCTACTCAATGGGGGATTATTAAAAACGAGGATATATATATAATTACATATGAATGTGTGTGAAATTATCAACAGTGTCACTATACACTATAAACAATTAAAAATAAAATTTTAATCACAAAAATCTATAAATTAAAATTTTTCGCACTAAATGAAGAAAAAGTACCTTCAATGGTGATGGTAAAATAGAAACATGCCAAAATTATTTTCCTTCGGTAGAATATGTTAAAAATCACAAATCATTATAGAAATAGCCATGTCATGCCTTATAATGTAAGAAATAACCAAAAAGTAGGTCAAACATTGACATAGGGTTTGGTCAAGAGAATATGGGAAACACGAAAATAACAAAATGGCATTAATATGGATAATAAAGGATATAGGGACATTAACTATAAAGATTGAAAAAAAATCAACATGACAGCAGGGATAAATCATTTGAATAAGGGAGCTCAAGAGATGGAAGGGGTGTGTGTATGGGGACACTGTAAGGGGGATGTCGTTTGAGGAGATGAATGATTTTGGGGAGGTTTGTCATAAGAAAAAAATACAAATATGTGGGAAATAAAACATAGTATGGGTATAATAAGATAGAATAAGAATAAAATAAAAACTATTTTTTTTAATTTTGGTAGTTGGAATTTTTGGTTTTATGGTTTTTTAAACTGTGCACCAACTGTGTGATGGCCACTCCAAAGGATAAGAACCCCTTCAAAAATTTATTGTATATAGTCACACAGTTTATAAACACTAAAAACCTCACTCAATGAAAATTAACGACCCTACAGGGACCATATGGAGCTCCGTAGAGTAAAAAAATTGTTTAAAATATGATGGAAATGGCTATGACTAGAGGATAAACATGCATCCATGGAATCATATGTTTTGAAATAAAAATTATATAAAACCATTCACTATTACCTCTAAAAAGAAAATTTACATCCCATAAATTACTAGAACCTAATCCCACTCCTCGGATATAAAAAATAAATCTAAAATAAACATATTTATATAGAATGTTTTGTCATAATCCCCCACCTATAACACATTATATCCCCAAAAATTCCTATTTGAAATAATTTCATGATCTAGAAGTGAAGTTCCCTAGAGGAATTATCTAATAGAAAAACTCAACATGATAGTCCCTAAAAATTATAACCATTATCATAAAAGAAAATCTGAATAATCAACCATAAGATCCAACATCATTTTTCTATACCAAAAATTAATCTCAAAAAAGAGGGACTACGAGGAACAAGTTACATAAAATAGTCTCCCCTCCATTGAGAGTTTAAAAAATGTACTATCTCCATAATTTGGTCTTAATATAAAATAGTTAACAATATTAAATATAATGGAAACATGTCCTATAAAAATGAATATATTCTATAGAATCTCTCTCATGGAAATACCACCACCAACCATAGATAGGATGGACAATTACAATATACATCATGAAAAGTCATGTGCACTCAACATAGGTCACATAACATGTGGATAGACTTGGGTCAGTAAATTGATGAACAAATCATGGTCATTCTGAAATTCCATCGCCAAACACTAGGTTGTATACCAAAATCAACTAATTTTCCACACACCATAGATACCCAATAATGCACACAAGGCCTCTCTCAAGTATTAAATAATGGGAACCTCAACATCTAATTCCAAAGACTATTGATATCAAAAATTTCAAGAATGTTATTCCCTATAAATAAAGATCTATAGAATTTAAACTTGAAGCTAGAAATAATGAATAAGGAAAAATAGGAAACCAACCTCAAAATCCACAATCAACGATGGGAGGTAGTGGAAAAACCTCTAGAATGTATTAGAATACCCAATAATACACAAAAGTTCATCCATGAGATACCTAAAAGATGAAACATCTATAAAAACCACATATCCTCAAAAGAACCAACCTGAGTCCCTATAAAAAACAATACCCTTAATATAGTTGATGATGGCCTGAATGGCCACGATATAGGAAAACATAAGGATAAATTCGGTAGAGGGATTATCATTCCCCCAAATCCACTCCCACATCCTAACATTAAGAAATAACCAATAAATATTATTGATCCTAATGAACTACCACTGACTCCTCTGAATCCAACAAGAGATAAATAATCATCTCTCAGTATCTTTTATAATGAAATACCTTGTCCACCACTCCACACAGTGATTGGTTAGGTACAAAAATTAATAAAACTATTTTGAAATTTATAAGAAAGAAAATAGAAATAAGGATACATTAAACCAAACAATTCCGACAACATATAGGAATCAAAATAAAACACTACGACCACAATCCTATTTTTTAGTTAGAACCTTCCTCTAATACCCTTCTGTAATGAGCCTACATTCACTTCCATATAACAAATAACGTCACCCAATCCCATAATTATTCTGAAAGGGAATTTTTAATTCCAATGGACTGGGAATAAATTCATAAGAATCATATGAATGGTTTTTGGAATGGTTTTTCCAAAATAAAGATAAAAACATAATATAGGAATCATAAGAAACAAAATAAAATTAACAAGAATGAAAGATTTTTTTTTGAGATATATTTATTAAAACGAAATATTCATAAACCTAAATTAAAACTATCCAACTCTTATTGAGCCTCAAAACATCAACCTTGTCCCACACCACACTATAAAAGATGATCAAAAGAGGATCCAAATGAGATCTAGGAAAATGAATGATATATGTATTATCTACAAATATAGTAATTCACAACAACCATACAAAAATATGAAATATGATTCATAACACAATTCTAAAATTATAGTTCCATAATAATAGTATAATGATATATATACACAGATATTCATCTAATAGAAACAAAAAAAATCCATATTCAACTATTAAAAACATTTATCTTTGTTAAACAAGGCATAATAGACTCTATTAACTATAAATCCACAAACAAATCAAATTTCGAAAATGAAACACAAATGATTCCATTTCACAATGAAAACCAACATTAATAAATTAAATTAATATATTCCCTTTAAAAAGTTTTATTTGAATAATCTATCCCAAATCACCTATTTTGAATTCCACTTCAATTAGTCTCACAATAGTTGTTATTTTCAAAACTGGTTTATAATAATTTTTTAAAAATAACATTTTCTAATGAAAATTATCCAACACATTTTGGAAGGTCAAATAAAAAAATGTTGGATAAATGAATCATAATGAATATAGGAAATTAAATAATGTTAATGATTATTGTCAATTCATGTTGAGAATATTATACAAACATGCACAACATCAAAATCCCGTAAAAAATAAATAAATAGAACTGTGGAATGTTTGGGGGAAATTAACATGGATCCTTGAAGTGTAAATCACATAATCGTATAAGGGTAAAACACCCATGATTACCTTTCCATATTATTATAAATTCAATAAGTGAGACATCTAGGATCCCCCCACAAGTATCCTTTTGATCAACCAAACCCAATCAATCCCTTATGCCCATCATGAAAGGATGATATCTAGATGTTCATGAAATAACTAGAAGAACAAGATAGGTGTCCGATTTTGTACATATAACCCTATGGAAAATTTAAACTGAAGTATATTGTTAAAAAATAAAATTTCATCTCAAAATATATAATCAGGGATACCCTCAACCCATAACAACTAATAACAAAAAGTCCCTAAATACAAAACATCAACCCATGTAATAAAAACAATGTCCCACACAATGTGAGAAAACAAGAATCTTATATTGGTCATGAACCCACTTTAGGGATGTCCATTCATGTTGGAAATCATTGGTTGTCCCTCAAAACCACCATTTGAAAACCAACATGTAAATCAAACTATTAAAACTAAAACCTGGCTTAGAATTTAAAGACCATTATGAATTTTATATAAAAATAATTAAAACATTTTATGAGGTTTAACAAAATCATAAATTTCAAAAAACATTTAAAATCATCCATTCTCACATGGGACAATGATATTATTAAACTAAGACAATGTCAAAGAACATTCATTTCCAATTTAAATAATTAATTAATCCACAATATCATTTTTAAAATGGGTTAAAGCAAAAAAAATTATCATATTAAATATAATCTACAACCCCGTTATTGATGAATTTTTAGGTCACAAGTCACTATATAATTAAACACCATTTGATACATAGTTTTTCACTCATTGAAAAATAAAACTGGGTTAAATCCCATTTACCAATTCCAAATACCATTTCTAAAATATCCAAAAAAATATTCATAAAATTCTTAAACATATAAAAATTTAATTTTAAATCATTACCATGGATTTCACGAGAATGAAAAAATATTCCATGCGCCGAACAAAATAATAGTTTTTTTTTGGAAACTTCATAAAGATAATATATATATGTCTGTGTGTGTATATGTTTACTTAAATTAAATTTGAATTGGGATATCATAACTATATTATAATAACAAAATATAAAATCATCATAACAACACCATCATAAAAAGGTTGAAAACCATGCCAAAAAAACCAATGAACTTGATGTCTTTGAGGATTTCCTTTCTCACTAAAAAGCATATACACAATTATATACCTACACTATTTAATACAATACACATATTCCACATTCCATGATTAAACATGTACATGGATTGTATATATATTTAAATACATATTTATAGTTGTGTGTCTATTTTTGTAGCCAATGACACCGTAAACAATAAAGTGGAAACTAAATTTCATATAAATAACCATATTAAAATTTATACAAACAAAATTGAAAATAATTCCAAACTAAAATGGAGACAGGTGACTAGTAATAGAAAAAAATCACCATTACCAGTAGATTCCAAAACATGAAACAATCCATCATGAGATACAGATATCACTCTCCAAAAATTTATAAATCACTAAAAAATTGATCAACCAATGAACTAGGGTTCGACTGAGAAAAGACATGTCATGGGAGAAGATACAATCTACATGAATATATGGGTGTAGAGAAATTATATTATGAGATCTACCATAAACCACTAGAAAATAACAGAAACTTTTTGATGAAGGGATCTGAGGATAAGTGGTTGTTCCCATATGGGGCTCTCAAATAGAATATGTCATGCAAAGGGAGGAGGTATAGTCAAAGGTAAGTTGCATGATAGATAAATAATGAGGGGAAAATACATCTCACTTAGTATATAATGAACAAAAAATTATGAAATATAGAAATTAATTTTTTTAAAAAATTGGAATCATTATGTTTCGGCCAAAAATTATTACCAAGTTACATTCACACTGTGAAATGCCCACGTGTTAAGATTGGGACCACTCATTTAGTTTTATTTAAGATGTCACAGGATTTATAAAAACCATGTTTCCCACTCAAGATACACCCAATTCGATGAATGGTCTCTAGTGATCAACACAAATCAAGAAATATAAATTGTAAATCTATGAAAAAAGGTTCTATCTATAGTAAAGTCCCACTATCATGGGCATTTCGTGGTTTAAAAATCCATTCTATAAAAACATGAATAAATTAAAAGACATATAGAAGTGCTAATTTATGAATATTAAATTCTAGATATGAATCCCATTTATGAAAAATATAACATAAAAATAAAAAAAAATTGACAAAATTAGGGACTCATAGATTCCCACAAATATTCAATTACAAATTATTATAACGGACAAGGTGATCCCTTTTTTGTTATTAATACTTATAGCACTGATAAGTTGAGTAATTAAAAAACTATTTTGGGATGTTTACAAGAGTCAACATATCCATATATGAAGGGTTTGAGTCCTTCAATAGTTTTTCAATGATTAGACTATATTTTCTATATGATAATATTATGTCTTTTTTCCTGATAGAAAAACCAATATAATTGTTTTTCTATGTTATATAAATAGTTCCCTCAAATGTTTCAAATAATGTTATTCCCTAACCAATTGAGTAATGGATGGGGATAGGGTGTCATATTTTTTATCTAGTCCTGATAAGTAGTATGCAGATGTTGGTCTGTGCAAAAAAATCAATCATGGGCCATAGAGTTGTCGATTTACATTTTCCCAAACTCACAATGATTTTATGATACCCTGATTATTTTTTTTATTTTTTAAAAATATTTACAACAAATGTTAATGATGATTTTTTTAAATTAATGATATGATGGACCCCTCCCTGGTTACATGGAAATGGTACCATATGTATTATAGATTAATAATATAGTACTCCATATCCATGATTTGATGTGAAATTTTATATATAACTTGTTTTTAGCAAGGAAGAAAGAGTTATATTCATGATATGGTTATAAAATTACATATCTTCAATTATGTCTTATTCCATGGGTATAATTTGGTAGGGTAAAAAATTGACATAGATACACATCCTTGTTTTGTGATGTAATCATGTCTTATGATGTTTATCAAAATCAGTTCCACAGATGATCACTATATTAATGAAACTAGTGAGAATTGGTTTCACCGTAAAATATTCTTGGTGTCCTTATAAGAGTAGTTTTTAGAAGAGATATTTGTGTTAGTGTAGCATTATTGTGTGATTATTTGTGGTATCTCAATAACTATATATGTCTTATAACATCATGTTTATTTTTCTAGAAAATAAGATATGAATAGTTATAAAGGATGTTGGGATCCTCGTATGTGGTTCCATAATGTATTGAGTTACCATTTGGGTAGTTTTACATACATTAAATATCTTATATACACATTGGATACATTCTTTTCTCCATGTAACATTTTTTTCAAGATAAGGACTCCATTAATGATTTATGGTAGGCCTTTTTAGCATGAATTGCATATTTTAGGTGATGATTACATTTCTAAAATTCAAAGAATATTTGATGTTGTTATGAAGTGATGCATTATTTTTATAAGTTTTAATTATTTCAATATTAGAACCTATGTAAAAAATAATTATACTAACTAGAGGGTGAGTATTTTTTTGTATTATATTTTTTGGAAGCTGGGTTAAAATTTCCTTTTATTGATTAGTGGGAACATCATTTGGGATGCATAAGGAAGATCCTCGAGGGGCTGTATCTTAGTGACCACAGATATTTTTTAAATTAGTTTGGGACTATGTGGATAAGTTGAAGGGTTAGTTTGAAATATTTTTTTATGAAACATTATTGGATTATAAAGGTATTTTCGGAGGTCGCGGGTAGCGCAACCTTTGTTCCCTGTCATTGTTGCAGTTGTTGTGTGTACAGAATCCATCGTCATCAAACAAGAACAAGAAAAGGGGAGGGTTGGACCGTGATCGTGCAGTCCGAGCCCTCCTCTTCGTGGTGATAGTATTTGGTGACAATGTGCTCAATAAACAATGAAGAATGGAGATTTATACTCATATATAAAAATAACAAAAATTCCCCCTACCTCGAGTTTGGTGATCGATGACGGAGTTGCGGAAGGCAGATGTCGTTCCGTCAATATAAAAGGTGGTAGAGATCAGGGAATACAAATTGAGATTATTTCCTCATCCTACTTCATGGGTGGCAGTACTTCCCTTTCTTTCCCTGGTTGAAGAAAGAACAATATGGTTTTTGTCGTTCTTCTATGGTGATGGGAGTTCATTGTTGGGTACATGATGTTCTCCCAAATGTTCTCCAAATCTCCACAAAATGATCCACCAACAGATTATGCCAAAAAAAATAATATAATAGACTTGTATATTATTTTATTGTTGGAAATATTTCAAAATAATTCTAATTAATTATGTTACATCACTTAATTAAATTGGGGGGCTGGATCATTAAATGGAGTGGGAAGGTGATGAGGCTCCCCACTTAATTGTGGGTTATAAGGGGATAAAGGGGGATAGAGTAGTTAAAGAGCTCGGATGAGCCCCACCTAATTACATCCTCCCAAGGGGTGTTATGTTTGGGTGGTCCCCACCTCTAACCTCCACTTGGGGGTTTTAACCACCTAAAATAAAAATAAGGCTAACACATTATTTTAATTGAACTTGATTAAAACCCCCAAATATTTTCATCCATTCACATTAGAACACAACCGCGTTGAAGTTCTCACTAAGAAATTACTGACTCTATGAGTTCAATGGTGCCCTCGGATTTCAATTCTGAGCACTTGTTCAAAATATATAAAATCTCACTCGTACGTTTACTGAACGTACGTGAACAAAACTTCATAAATTGATTCTAGGCACACTGGGTTTGGAATCAAGCACCATCAGAAATTGTGAACTCAAAAAATTCCCATGTATTTAAGAAAAAAATCTCACGTAAATTTTGGGCATTTACATTATCCCCACTGTAGGGCTTTATGTCCACGTAAGATACAACTCACACTAAGGGAACAAATGGGGGTATTGAGTATGCATCTGAGCCTCCCACTCCCATGTGCTCTTCTAGAGGTTTTGTTCTGCCAGAAAATGCGCAATTGAGGTATCAACTTTCCAAGAAGGAACCTCTTTTGCCGATCCTCAATCTCCACTAGAATCATGTGAACATCCCCCTATCATAGATGTCTTTCTCCCCATGTTCGATGATGTGGGATGGGTCATGCACATACCTCCTCAACTGGGATACGTGGGAGATGTCGTGCATCCGGTGAAACTGAGGTGGAAGAGATAAGCGGTAAGACACCTCGTCTACTCTACTGAGGACCTGGAATGGTCCGATAAACTGTAGAGATAACTTCCCACCTCTGCTGAATCTCTATAGGCCTTATTGAGGTGAGACCTGTAGAAAGATGTAGTCGCCATCTTCGAACTCCAGAGGTCTCCATATCCTGTCACCATACGACTTTTGCCTACTTTGTGCAGTCTTCATCAGCTCCTGGATGATCTGCACCTTCTTCATGGAATCTTGTACCATCTCTGGTCCCACTGGTGTTGACTCCCCTATGTCGGCCCAGCCCAGAGGTGATCTGCAAGGTCTCCCGTACAAGTCCTCAAAATGTTACATACAGATTGTGGAGTGATATTTGTTGTTGTAGAAAAACTCCAGCAAAAAAATGTGATCTTATAAGCTATGACCAAAGTCAGGGACACATGCACGGAGAATGTCCTTGAAGGTCCGAATGGTCCTCTCGATCTGACCATCTTTCTGAGAATGGAAGGCAGTTCTCAAATGAAACTGTGTCCCGAAAGCTTCAAACAACCCCTTCAATAGACAGAAAGTAATCCACGGGTCATGGTCAGAGACAATATAAGAAGTTACTCAATGTAAACACACTATCTTCTACACATAGAGGTATCCCAAGATCTCTACTAAACCCTGCTCTCTTATCGGTAGGAAGTGGGCCGACATGGTCAGTCGGTCAACGATCACCCATATAGAGTCGTGACACCTAGATGTACATGGAAGACTGGTCACAAAGTCCATGGATATCGAATCCCACATCCAATGTGAGACCTCTAGGGGTTGTACCAAGCCTGCTGGTACCTGGTTCTCTAATTGCACTTACTGAAAAGTGAGGCACTGTGAGACAAACTCTGCTACAACCTTCATCATACCTAGCCACCAGTGATATCGTCTGAGGTCCTAGTACATCTTCACTACTCCTGGATGTACCGCTAAAGGGGATGTGTGTAAATCCCACAACACCTCCTCCTGAAGTGAAACTGGTACCATGGTATTTCCTCTGATGAGAATGACGTGCTCCCCACCTTCAAAAATCCATCAGGTGTCTGCCTAGAGGATATCAGATCACGTTATGTATCGCAGTCAGCGTCCTCATGATGCGCCTCCCTAAATCGCTAAAGAAGTGAAGGAGTGACTATAAGAGACAGAATATATGTTTTTTCCATCCATATCCACAAAAGTTATTTTTAAGGCATCCAATAGCTCGGTCTCCTCTCCTAGCAGCAGAATGCCAGTCCTCTTGTTGAGCGCATCCGCAACAACGTCCCCCTTCCTAGGGGTATAGACTATCTCGTAGTCATAGTCCTGGAAGAACTCAATCCATCAGCACTGTCTCAGGTCCAGGTCCTTCTGAGAGAATATATACCTGAGACTGTTGAGATCAGATTACATGGTAAAATGTTCTCCCATCATATAGCGCTACCACATATTCAAGGCGAAGACCACTGCTGCTAAATTTAGGTCATGGGTAGCGTAGTTATTCTCATGTTGTCTCAATTACCATGAACCATACGTGATCACATCTCACTCCTATATCAGAACACACCTGACTTTGTTCCCTAATTCATCACATTAAACTACATACTCTACGTCATCATCTAGAATCCTCAAGATGGGGCCACTAGTCAGCCTTTTCCTCGGCTCCTTAAAGCTCTGATGGCATCTTTCCGAATACACAATGGGTTTCTCATTCTTTTTCAATGCTAAAAGTTGTGTTGCAACTCTGGAGAAGTCTGGAATGAACCTGTGATAGTATCCATCCAAACCCAGGAAACTCCAAACCACCGTCACACTCCTGGGTGGCTCCCATGAAAGTATCACCTCAATCTTCGCTAGATCCTTTGCAACTCCATCCTCCAAGATGATGTGTCCCAAGAAGTGAACCTCTCAAATCCAAAACTGGAACTTCTAGATCTTACCATAATGTTGGTGCTCTCAAAGTCCGTCCAATACTACATGAAAATGGTAGTCATTATCCTCTTCAGTAGTCGAGTAGATCGGAATGTCTTCGCTGAAGAATATGACAAAGTGATTGAGGTAAGGATGGAAGATCCTATTCATGAGGCTCATGAACATTTCTGGAGAATTCTTTATGCTGAAGGGCATAAATAAGAAATCGTTGGGGCCGTATAGACACATATATCCCATCTTCTGCACATCCTCGTCTCGATGTCTGAGTTGGTGATAGCCCGATATGAGGTCTATCTTCGAGAACCATTCTACTGACTTTAGCTAATCAAAGAGGTCTTCAATCCTCAGAAGTGGGTACTAGTTCTTCACGATCACCTGGTTTAGGAGGCAACAGTCGATGCAGTACCTCAAGCTCCCATCCTCCTTCTTGGCGAATAGAATTGGGGCCACCCAGGGAGAAACACTGGGCCGAATGTATCCCTTCCCCTGAAAGTCCTCCAGTTGTACCCGTAGCCCACAAAGCTCAACGGGAGCCATATGATATGCCGATGTTGATATTGGTGCCAACCTAGGGTATAGGTATATGTATAAGTCCACCTCTCTATGAGGAGGTATTATTGGGACATCGTCAGCGAAAACATCCGCGTACTGGTCCACCACTAAAGGATATGTCAGACTCTCCACATCAACTACTCTGAGCGTAAGGAAAGAAAACTAGTGAGTGATCGGCTGAAGCCTCCACCGAGTAAGTGTGTCATGTGCTGAAAAGGTTTCCTTCTTATTGGTCAAGGTTAACCTGGTCCCATATGTATATAAACACTGCACTTTTCACCAAATACAGTCGATCTAAGCATGGTCTGTAGATAGGAAGTACATACCCAAGATGACGTTGTAAGGTCTCGACGCTGCTACAAGGAGATCCCAGCCGAAGGTATCACCTCTGAAAGTAAGTTCAAACTGCTGGAACCAGTGGATACTTGTAAATTATGCTCCCATAAGAGTCTCTAGTAGTAAGGATTGAGCCAATGGCTCAGTCGGAATCTCCGAGTTCTGAAAGTGGCCAGTGGAAATGAAAGAATGATTGGCACCTGTGTCTATAAGAACTGAAGCTAAGGTGGAATAGACACAGATCGCTCCTCAAATCATCTCAAGAGTGACATGGTCTTATGTATCAACTTCCTGAATCTGAGCTCTCCATTTTCCACCCACTCCAGGCGGTCGGGGTGGACCTCTTGGTGTTAGTGGCAGTAGCACCTCGTAATGTCGACCACTGCCAGCTGCTCGACCAGCTCCTCTACCATGTTAGCCTGCGCCCTATGGACCGCCTCGATCGAACCTCTGCCTATGTCTGAGAGGTCCCTCAATTGTCTGTTGATCATCAGAACGACAGGTCGGATAGTCACGACCCATGTGACCAAGCCCGCCGCATGAGTAACATTATCTACTCCTGGCATGTCTGGTTCTGTCTCCACTCTGGGTGCCCCACACAACCGATCCTAAGTCGTGCGGTCATCCACTTGTAGGTCTGGTTCTCTTGGAACTCAGTGACAACTGTCCACTAACAGCTGTAGAAGACTCAACTGTGTGTTGACTAGTAGTTGGTCTCATTTCTGGTGACTGATTTCCAAGGAAATTCACAACCATGGGATCTCTCTCTAACAACCATTTCGGTGTCGGGATGCTGAGAGAGATAATAAAGGCTCTGATCTGTCGCCTAATTCACTACTCGAAAGACCAGGCCAGGAATAATGGGTCCCGTATAATATTTTTGTAGTATCGCGAGAGGTCAGTGAACCTCACTGAGCACTGTGCTACTGTCTTGCTACCCTGCTACAAATGAAGTATCTCATGTGTCCACATCGCTCGAAGGTGGTCTGAGACAAACTCCTCCCGGAACAAAATCTCGAAGTCTACCGAGAGTAGCATCACGTCATTGTGGACATGGAGCATTAAGATCCTCCATCTGTATGATGCTTCCTGATGGAGGCTGGCAACAAGGATCACCATGAAGTCTGCTAGTGTCCCTACTAGCCTGAAGACTCTCGCCATAGCCTCCAGCAAATCCTCAGCCTCATGTGGGTCCGTCTCTCCCTGGAACCTGGGTGGCATGTGGAACTGGAACTCGTGCATCACACTCAAGTTGCATGCATCATCTTCTGCTATGGATGGTGGCATCAGTGGCCCAATGGGTGGTGGTACCGTTGGTGCCCTTGCTGGTGGCTCAACTAGAAAGGTGCCCTACACTGAGGCCTCATCACTCGGTGGGCTGTCAGTGCGTACAACTCGTAGGGCTCTAACTGGTAGTACGCATGGAGGTATCCTAAAAGAAACAGATGCGACACAATCAAATGATTATACCTGGTGAGATGACCTGGTAGAGTTGACTTAAAGAAAAATTTTTGAAAACAAAAATGCAATCCGTGTTTTCGTGCACTAAGTCGGAAATCTGTAGTCAGGGTCCTGGTGTACGGATACATTAGCCTCTACACCAACACTGGACTCCCTAAACTGAAAACCACATTCTTTACCCTTAACACTATTTCTTCACATATGATAATTATCAGATTCATAGGTTCTGTTGTAGAACTAACTCCTCTGATACCAATTTGTCACGACCCATCCTCGAGGCCTTTGATGTGACTACCCCAAGCCCGTATTCCATAGGCCAGGGGCTGGAAACTAGCACCAAAATCATAATTCCATAAGCTGGGAATGCATTTCCATTATAAAAAACAAATAGACACTATCAAAGTACATAACTAGAATCAAAACACTAAGCAAAAATTAATACAAAAGTGGTGCCATAATGTGAAAGGGGACGGAAAGACAAGCCCAACAGTAAAGTACAAGTAAAAAACAAAATGGGACAAACAGATGAAAATTAAAGAGCATCTCCTAGATCATCCTCTGGGGTTCCAACCTAAAGGGCAGGTATAGATAGACACATCAGCACTCCAGTCCCATCAGTCTCATTTGTGTATAGACTCGTTGAATGGTCCATCTCCAGGGTACCTTCTAGTCCTGGCACTGTCAGCCTCCTTCAACGATGTCCGTCATCTGCATCCAACACAACGAGGTGTGGGCATAGCCCGTGCAGGGGCGAGTATAGCTGTACTCAATAGAGACCTCAAGACCCTAAAAATATCCTTATATCCAATAAGGATATACCAAAACATAAATGATTCAACGGATAACCCATACTTAGGTATATGCCCATACATATACCTCTGTTATCTAGTAACCCATATCAATCATGAGGACACACAAAATTCATTGACTTAGGTCAAACAAGGATTTTCATTATGAGAACCACGACTTCTAGAGAACTCCAAATCTGTCAAGAACAGTGGGCCTGTCTTGACACCCATGCACTTCTCACTATTTTTGGACTACTAAGGTATTCCCCCTGTCAAGTACCGCAGGTCTGCTGCCAACTACTAGGTGCTCTTCTACTGTGGGTCTGCCGAAAACTACCAGGCGCTCCCCTTAATAGGATGCATAGGTACTTATCCAATCGAGTACCTTGGGTATGCCACCATCTACCAGGAGCTCCTCTGTCATGGTTCTACCAACAACTACCAGGGGCTCTCCACTGGGCTAGTCGAATCGATCAACCAGTCGTCAGGTCTGTCAGCTACTAGGTCTCCGTACTCTGTCTTCTCATCACTAGAATGATCTGCTCCCCGAGCTACTGGTAAAAACTACAAATGTCATGAAGTCTAACATAGAATTATCTCAAAGGTCTATCTCGTAAATGAGATCTCAACGCAACAGACAATGCATCATTCAGACGCCCTTTCAGTTAGTTATATTTTTTTTGGTCGTGAAGGCCCGGTTGGATTCGTGTATGAACCAACCCGGTCATATCTCAAATATACCTTGAAATCCAGTGGGGTATTCTCAAAGGGACCATATCTCATTGATATTACAAGTGTCGCTGACCGTTCGTCAAATGGACGTCTGATGCCAAAGATATATCCAAAGTAAGAAAAGGGTCGGTAGTGGGCCCGGGTCCGGTCCGACCCAGTCAGACCAACTCAACCCCACACAGTCTGAGCCGACCCGATCTAGGTCAACTCGGATAGACCTGATGGGTATGACCCAGCCTGTTGGGTGGGTTATCCTGCAAAGTTCTGCTCAGTCCGCTAGGCCCGACATAGCAGACTTTGAGGGTTGTTCAGACCGCTAAGTTAATCCTGATCCATTGGGCCTGGTGCAGCGGAATACGAGGGTGATTCGGCTAGCTCTGCAAGGGGCCCGACTTGGTAGGTTACCCACTGGGATGTCAGTGATAGGCCGCACGGGGCATTGGCAGGTTGGCTAGACATCGGGCAGGCCGCGGGTGCACCGGGCAGGGCGTCGGGGTGCCGTGCAGTGCGATGGGGCACGGGCAATACATCGGGGAGCCGGGCAGACCACGTCAGGGGGTTGCGGGGCGCCAGGCAGGGTGCGGGGGAGTCGATCATGCTGTCAGGTCACCGGTGGGGTGCCAGTGGAGTCGGGCTACGTGCGGGGAACACGGGCAGGCAGTGTGGGCAGCGCACTGAGGCAGCGCTCCAGTGCGCGGGTAGCGCACCGGGGTGCCGCGGGGGAGGCACGGTTTCTAGAGGTTGCGGGTAGTGAGGCCTTTGTTCACCGTTTATGCCGCCATCACCGCATATACCGACTCCATTTTCATAAAAATAGAACAAGGAATGGGGAGGGTCAGACTATGTTCATGCGGTATGAGCCCTCCCTATCATGGCGATAGCATTTGGTAACATAGTGATCAACTAATGATGAAGAACATAGGTTTATACTCATATATAAAAATAACTTATATTCCCCCTACCTTGAGTTCGGTGATTGATAATGGAGTCACTGATGGCGGATGTCGTTCTGTTAATATCGGAGTAAAAGATTAGGGAAGACGAATTGAGATTACATCCTCGGCGTACTTCATGGATTGAAGTACATTCCTTTCATGCCCAGATTGAAGAAGGAATAAGATGGTGTTCATTGTTCTTCGGTGGTGACGAGTGTTCTTCATTGGGGGGATTATGTTCTTCCAAAGGTTCTCCAATGCTCCACAAAATGCTCTACCAAAAAATTATGCCAAAAAAAATAATATAATAGACTTGTCTATTATATTATTGTTGGAAAGTGTTCAAAAGATTTCAAATTAAATAAGTTACTTCACTTAATTAAATAGGTGGGTTGGCTCATTAAATGGTGAGGGATGTTGAAGAGGCTCCCCCACATAATTGGGGGTTCCAAGTGGTTAAAGGGGGATAGAGGAGTTAAAGAGCCCGGCTGGGCCCGACCTAAAAAAATCCTCCGAAGGGAGGTTATGTGCAGGTGTGCCCCACCTCTAACCTCCACATGGAGGTTTTCACCACCTCAAATAAAAATAAGTCTAACACATTATTTTTATTTAACATGATTAAAAACCCCCCATAACTATCTTCATTCACATTAGAATGCAACTGCGTTGAAGGTCTCACTATGAAATTACTGACGCTGCGAGTTCAACGGTGCCCTCAGATTTCAATTTCGAACACCGGTTCAAAAGATATAAAATCATGCTTGCACATTTTCTGAACATATCCGATCAAAACTTCAGAAATTGATTCCGGGCACACCAGGCCTTGGAATCAAGCGCCGTCAGAAACTAAAGACTAGTAAAATTCCCATTTATCTAAGAATAAATTTTCCACAGAAAATTCAGGTCTTTACATTCTCCCCACCTTAGGGGTCTGCGGGGAACTGGTCATGGCAACGGGGTGCCAGGCAGGCCGCCGGTAGGGGCCTGGCAGGCTATCGGCAGGGCACTAGGGCACCGGGCAGGCCACGAGAAGGGTACAGGGGCACCGTGTAGGACACCGTCAGGGGCCGGGTACGCCGCCGGTTGGGCGGGGGGGGGGGGGGTCGGGCAGGCCGCCGGCATGGGTCGTGCAGGACGACGGGGCGCCGTCGGAGCCGGGAAGCACACGGGGCACCCGAGCAGACGGCGTGGGCAGCACGTTGGGACAACACGCTAGGGCACATGTAGCTCATCGAGGTGTCGTGGGGGATGCGCAGTTCGCAAAGGCCACAGGTAGTGTGGCCATTTTTCAACATCTTCGTCGTCATCACCGCGTGTACCTTTTCCAATGTCATCAATCAAGAACATTCCAAGGGGAGTCTCAGACCGTGTTTGTGCGTTCTGAGCCCTCCTCGTCATGTTGATAGCATTTGGAAACAAAGTTCTCAACAAATGACGAAGAAGGGAGGATTATACACAAATATAAAAATAACTCAAATTTCCACTACCTCGATTTCGGTGATCGATGACTGAGTTGCAGAAGGCGGACATCGTTCCGTCAATATCGGAGGAGGTAGAGCTCAGGAAAGAAAATTTGAGATGACGTCCTCGGCATACTTCATGGGCGGTGTTACTTCCCTTTCTTTCTCTGGTTGAAGAAGGAAGAAGATGGTGTACGTCATTCATCGGTGGTGACGAGAATTCTTCGATGGAAGCATGATCTTCTCCCATAGGTTCTTCAACGCTACACCAAAAGATTATTCCAACAAAAATAATATAATAGACATTTCTATTATATTATTGTTGGAATGAGTACAAAAGAATTGAAATTATTTATGTTACGTCACATAAGTAAATGGGGGTGGGGGTGGCTCATTAAATGGAGAGGGAAGTAGAAGAGGCTCCCCCACTTAATTGGGGGTTCCAAGGGGCTAAAAAAAGTTAGACGAGTTAAAGAGCTCAGGTGGTCCCCACCTAATAACATCCTCCCAATGGAGGTTATGTGCGGGTGGACCCCACATCTAACCTCAACTTGGAGGTTTTAACCACCTCAAATAAAAATTAGGGTAACACATTATTTGGATTTAACTTTATTAAAAACCCCAAAAACTATCTTCCGTTCATGTTAAAATAAAGCTTCGGTGAAGGTATCACTAAGCAATTACTGACGTTGTGAGTTTTACGGGCCCTCAGATTTCAATTTCAAGCACTGATCCAATAGATATAATGTCATGCTTGTACGTTTACTAAACTTACTCGGAGAAAACTTCATAAATTGATTCAGGGCACACTGGTCATCGGAATCAAGCGCCATCAGAAAATAAAGACCCGTAAAAACCCCATGTATTTATGAAAGCATTTTCCACAGAAATTTCAGGTCATTACAATATAGGTTATTAAATAGTATGTATTTTGTGGAATATGAATTTTAAAAATGTAATATTATTTAAAATCCCTTTACTCTAAAACAAATCCCAAATCCCATTTATAATTTTCCATTTACAACTGTTTTTATTAATATAAATAACACAATATTTATAATATAATTCCACATTAATTATATATTTAAAAAATAAAAATAAATATTTTTTTATATTCTTATAACATAAATAAATTTCATGTATATAATAAAGATATTAATTTTTACACAAAAAATAATTACATTAGCTGAAAATATAAAAGTTTTGTTATGTTATATTTTATCATAAATTTATATTGTATTGATGTAAATATTGAGGAATCTCATATAGATTAAATATTTTGAGTGGTATCTTGAAAAATATCAAAGAACCATAAATTATAATGGGGTTAAATAAGATCTAATAAAGCACATGTTCATTAAAAAAGTTCATTTCTCACTAACATCGAGATGTATCATTAGGCATGGATAAATCTATTTAATCATAACTTTTATCTTCTACTCAATTAAACAATTATCTAAGTCTTATATAATGAATTCACATGTAATTATATTTTTATTTTTTCATTAATAATAAGAACTAAATTTTGGGTTGTGATGTCAACACCCCACATATAGGAAGAGACATTATATCATGGATAAATAATTGCCTATTATTTATTATTACCTAAACAAATTACCTAATATTGACCTAAATTATCAGAATTATTTTATATTAGTATCATAGTATGAATCCTTGTAAGTTGTTAACTTCATTAAAAACCAATGTTTAACTAATACATTTCCATTGTTCGCTTAATTAAATCTTGTGAGATATAGATGAAAAGCCATATTTTCTACATGGACTGGATCTATTTGAATACATATTCACCAATATATATCCTATATGTATATAGATGTTGACTATTAAACTGATATAATTCATATCTATTTTTACATGACCACACAACCTATTATGATGATAATAAATTGGGGATAACTTATCAATTCATATAAATTTGGTGGTTTTACTACCTCATACCCATGTTTTATGAAATAATAATAAATTTAATACAATGTATTTCAATTAATATACATTATGTGATACAAAGTATCCCCAATATTGTAAAATCTAACTAACATCAGTTCCCAAACACTTCCAATATTCACCATTCCATGAATCTCGTCACTAAAATATAAAATATCAAGAGAACTAGTGCAGAGATATAACTGTATTTCGACAAGGGGATTGTTTTGGGGATCTATAAAATTATCCTATATAGGATATCTATATCAATTAATATCTTTAACATCAAATCTCTCTTATAATTGATGAAATCATAAATAATATGTTTATATCATCGCTGAAACTAGGGTTTCGTAGTTCACCCAATTTCACCATATAATGGTATTTGATTCCAGTTGGATGAACAATTCAAGGTAAAACTCTGAATTCTGAATTTATATTATTTTTTACAGTTATTTGATTAATATTTTAAAACCCATTTTTTATTCAAATAATTCATTGTAGGGATAACCTTATTTTCATTGGAATGATCTTTATCAACATCAAATTTACTCCGAATAATTCACTAGTAAATTAGTTGTCCTTTAAAAATATACATCTTCTTAATATAACATGTTTCTCTTTTTTGGGATATAGAAATATAAAAAACTCCTTTATTAGTGATATTTTATTATTTACATGATTTAATTTTTCAGACATAATCCATAAAACCCAAGTTTTCCTACATTTATTATTTCGAATCATTTAATACACATCTCATGTTGTTTCATCTATGTTACCATTAATGTAATATGGTTTTTTGTAAATTATGGTGTTTAAATAGAATAATTAAAATATAAAATATAGTTCCATGAAATACTCATCATTGTAGACCCATGTCCAAAATAGATTACTTTGACATTTTTGAGACATCATTTAACTATGGTACACCATATGAAGTGAGTTTCAACATTATAAATTAATATCTACGATAATAATTAAATAATGAACTAAAATATTCTATAAATATATTTGATAAACATTTTTAATACTATTTCTAAGTTCATTTTGAAAAATATTTTTTGACACTTAATACATTTCAAGGGATTCATAATTTTATTTCATAAGATACATATACCCATATATATTGAAGTAGTGAATTTGGATTATAATGTTTTGAATTCCAAATTTTATCTAAAATATAATACTAGATACATCATTATGATTGAATGAAAATAATTTAATATATTAATGCCTTTTCACTGAAAAGTTTATAGTATAATTTTACTAAATAATAATATTTACACATATTAAGTGATATTTATTCATTTCAATCTAGTAATAAATTATTATGATTTTGGTCAATGTGATTCATTATTATATCATATTAATATTTCCCAATGATAAAAGGAATAAAAATATATTTTTATACTTTTAAATTATTTATATTATTAATAATAATTTCATGATACCAAATATTTACTTAATTAGAAAATTGAGCAAAACAATAAGACATTTCAGGAGTACAAATATCACAACATCAAGTCATAATTTGAAGAAAAAAATATCTTTTCAAATAATTTTTTTAGAAATAAGATTCATTTTACTAATAGTAAATGATTACACTATGATAGAAATAATTATAATATATATGGATGAATTAAATTCACTATAAGTAAAAATAATACAACAACATTTTATTTATCAAACACAAATTGCTTCACATGGGCCTTAATAAATTATTGTTCCTTATTTACGAAGATACACATTACAAAAAATATGATATATAATACCCCTTTTCTATAAAAAGGGAAATAGAAATATATATCATTTTTTTCAAATCTATGAATATTTTATTTCTTCACAAGTCACTCTATCATATTAAATGATTTTATGCCTTTTTAGAATAATGGAAAATATATATTTTATTCATATATATTTTATTTCAAATGAATATATGTGATAAATTTCATAACAATCACTTCCATTTTATGAGGTTGAAAAAATTACACATATGTTGTGGTTTTCTCTATAATTAATAATATATCCTCTTTTTGGGGGAAATTACATTGTTTGTAATTACAGTTAATTAAATTATTTTAGTTTAATTTTCATTCTTATAGAATGATGAAATTTTTTTTATATCTCTTTAGTTACAACTATATCTATTATAAAATATGTTTTTATTAATATATTGTAATCTAATATTGAATATAGTTATTTATAGAATATTGTCTCAATAAAATAAAAATAATTAATATTTTTAATATGGTCTTCCCAGATTCATATTTATAGATATATTAACTCTTATATGATGTTATATGAAAATAATTTTATTGTTGAAGGATAATAATTATAATTACATTAAATAAAAATATTCAGTTATGGAGTGAAAAACCACATACCCAATTATCTGAATAAAATCTTACTAGCATGCCTTATAGTGAAAATTTAATTTGATTACCCTATAAAGAGTAACATATCCTTCATATACGGATAATTTATACACATTCACATAAAACAATATAGATAATATTTATTGATAAATGTATAACTATTCTGTTTGAGTAATAATATTATTTGGGAATTTTTTTCTTGTTGTAAGATATCTAAAATATTTATTTAACGAGAGATTTCCCATTTATTATAAATATGAAAAGTATATATATCATATAAATAAAATATATTATTATAATCATTTTAATATAATAATATTTATCTAATATTAACTTGATTCATCTTATTCTTATTAATTACATAATTCATTTAGTCGTTTATTTGATATAATTGTTAATAAGTAGAATATATATATATATATATATATCAATTCTATGTATACATATGATGTTTTGTAATTTGTAAATATCTAAAATTTATAAGGGGTACCATGTACTAGATTACAAGTAATGTATAACATCAAAAAGAGGAAAATTGAAAACCAATTACCCAATATTACCATTAAGTGGAGTGATCACAACATCAAAAAAAGAAAAAATGATTCAGGTGATGCCTAAGTATAATTTTGATATTTGAATAAATCAATACAGTGTACATTATTTTTTAAAGTATTATATATATTTTTTATTCATATAATGTTTATTTAATACCATTACAATAATTATGGAATCTTATCCCATATATGAATAAATTTAACACAACATCCATATAAACATATCATAGAACATAATTTCATAACCATAAAAACATTATTAAACTCTTTTCATCAATAATAGTATTCAAGGATATATAGTTAAACATTGTTATTAATTTATTCATGAAATTGATAATGAATGTAATTAATTTTATCCTTTTTATTATACTATTTAACATTTTTATTTATCCCAGGAACATCTAACACAATATGTGAAAAAATAAAACACATCCATGTATTGTATAATTAAATGATGAAAATCAACAACTAAAAAAAATACCATCTATAAAGAATAGAAATATTTATATAAATATTAAATTATCAAAATCAATCCTTCTTTTATATCCACTGATAACCCAAATCATCAATTACATGATGGAATTGTCTTTCTTTTCATGTGGTCTCAATGACTACTCTGATGTAATATATATAAAAAATGAATAATAAATACAATATAAGAACTCTTAGATGGGGGAAATTTTTTCATTATCCAGGATGAGTAACACTATAAGTCGCAAATCAACCACCTTTTATGTCAGTTAATGGAATGAATAATAATACCTTAATAACTAATATTTATAGTTCAAGGAAAATTCAATAATCTCTACTAAAACTAAATTTTTAGAAAACTGAAGGAGCTGTAATAAATTGACTTCAATGGACATCTGGATTATAAAATATCCTCAAAAAAATTAGTTCCCGAAAACCATTAGGGGAAAATTTATGATCCTCCAAAATTGTTAATGCTACCTAAGGAAGGTATAAAATTCTATATCTACCTGTAATTGTGAATATTAATATTTATAGGGTTATTAGCCGAACATTACATCAATTGCCTTCCAAAAATCTATTTGTAAATTATAATTTCCTATTGTTACTGGGAAAATCATAGATTCAAAGAAATACATTCCTAAATGATATTAAAAAAAATAAGACTACATCATGAATTAATAGGGGTTTTACCATGATGGGATTTGATCACCCTATGTATATCCACATTCATCGTTGGGGAAAATATTCAGCTATCCTAAAAAACCCAATTATACCCATTTCCATTATATCAGTTTTTGACAAGGTATTTTCCAAATGATTATATTCTCTAAAGAATTGTGACATAGTAATGTGAATTTTATTTGATTGTTTGATACGTTAGATACAATAATGAATGGTTCTACCATAAATATTTTTGGTTCTTTATTTAAGATATTTAACATGAAGTTTAAAATCTAAATCAATCAACATGGGATTCTTATTTATAGTGGAAAAAATTCCTAAGGGAAAATATCATGGACAATAATTGAACATCATATAATATTCTAGATCAAATATATTAATGATAACAACCAATGATAATGTTGTGTTTGGTGCATAAGACACCTCCACATCCCGAATTCTCTAGAATGTTATAGGCTACACCACTAATATATAATGTAATCCATGAAGATATCAAAGGGATATAATTGATATATTTAATGATATGAGGTTTCCTGGGTTTTATTGGAACACCCAAAATTATAAATATGTTCTGATTAGTGATATTATTATCTATGGTACCATATACTCTTTTGATGTATTATATACCTCAATGGTAATGGAAAGGATAACAACATTGATTGAGGGTGTCAATTTCTCAAATAATGATGCCTTTACCACAGTACAGATAGAGGGAAAAATATTATTGTTACGTGTTGAAGGATATAAATATGATCACATTTTCATGTCCATATCATGAACACCATGTCTCTACTACCAACCTGGGTTTACCCACCACTAGGGAATTACCAACAGAAGCTAAAAACACTATTATATACCCCCTCTGTTAGTGCTAAGAATGATGTTAAAGGGGGTCTTTTATAGCCTTTTTTAGCACTGTTAAAGGGGGTCCTTAATAGTTATAATGAATGTACTGTTAAATGGGTTCATTTATAGTGCTTTTAGAAAACACTGAAAATGGAATTCATTCAGCACTTTCAAAAAAGAGATAAAAAATTAAGGGGGTTTATCTTCACTTTTTTCGAATAATTGAAAAATGACCCCCATTATCAATTCTTTTTTACAGGCACTAATAAATTTCTATTTTTAGAAAAATCATTAAAAATAATATATATGTTTATATATATATTTATATATTCATATTGATATAAATATAATATCTATTTTTTTAAAAATGTTTTATATAAGGTAAATTGGTATTTACAATTAATATATATGTTTTTAAGTTGAATTTGTATATAAATTTATGGAAAAATATTTTCAACTAATATGTTAATTATTATTACCATTTAATATTCATTTGATATCAATTTTAAGATTACAAAAATCAAAAAATTATTAAAATAAATAAAATAATATGAAAATGTAACTGAGAATTCAAAAAAAGATCACTTTTGATCTTGTTGTCTTTTTGGGATCTACCACATTTCAAATTGAATCATGTGATGATATTCATGCCTTATGTGATAAAGCAATACCTCGTTCAAAATTTTAAAGGAAAAAAAGGCACATAAAGTCTCCAAACATCTATTTTTAGTCGGTGTACCTCGATTTTCTAACATTCGATGATTTTTTAGGTTCATTGATGGGGTTTTTTTCCTTTTTTAGTTTTTATTGAATTTATTACAATGTTTTATAATAATTTTGATGTTATGGTTTTTATATTTTATTATATTTTAAAATTAACTGTCATTTATAATAAAAATATAACAATATATACATATTTTTAATATATTCACAAGTAAAAAAATTAATTTTATAAATAAATAAAAAAAATTCATATGAAATATATTTATTAATATATAAACAGATATATAACAATATCAATTAATATATTGATTAAAATTAACAATATATATATATATTGATATATCATAAAATCAGAAACAAACCTGTATAAGAGAGTTGAAAAGGATATGATGTATGTAACATCTCAAATATTCCAAAGTGTTATTTTTGGGAATTATATGGATTGATTTTTAGGCCAAGCACTAACAAAACAAGTGATTTCAAGGCCCAGTTTTCTCAGAACATTTGTTTGAAATAGATTAATCATTTAATAATACATGTGCCTTTGTTTTTTTAAGTAGTAGAATAATACATAAACAGTTGGAAGAATCATTAATCATAGGTCACCATTGAGGTCAAAATAGAATATATACCCTATTTGAAACAAAACATTAGATAGTTTCAGTCATTTTTTAGAGAAAATAGAAAATAATTTAATCATCATTAAACAAATTAAATAAAATTTATTTTATAGCGCAGTGATATTTTATATTATTATTTTTTATTTGTCAATAATTTAAGGACATAAATATTACCCTAGAATTTATTTATGACATATAGTACATACTCTCAGGAATAAATGCTCATAGATCGTGTCACAATGATCAATGTGGAACTGATTTAAAAGAATCTTTCCAATGACGAAGGCACAAAAATCCTCCCTCCCCAGCGACTGATTCAAATTGAGTTATAGGGTTTTCAACTTGTGGTTTACCAATTTATTTTTCCTTTAATAATGTGGGTAAATCCATTAACATATTTATTTGATGATCGATCAGTGTAGGATGGTTGATAAATATATGGTTTATTTCAATATTTTTTGGTATTATTCTTTATTATTCTTTCAAACGGGAAACATTTGCAGCCAAAACCAAAATATTTTGAGGTTTGTTCCTTAGGGTGTTCCTTGAACTTTCAGTTCCTCTATTCTTCGTGTCCAACACTATTAGACCCTCTTTGACATGGTTCAACTTGTTATGTTGTTCCGAACACAATTGGACCCCTAGATTGGAGGCAAACCAACAATGGAGGCCAGGTCTGTGTAGATCGGGACATGATGAGCCTGAATATGCGACTATTTTGAATTCAGGTATTTGAAGGTGTATCAATGATCTATTGGAGGTACCACCAGTGTAGGTCTAGTTCGGCGGTCCGGTGAGGTAAGATGACAATAGTGATCAGTGGTGGTAGTGTGGTGGGTGGCGGCGGCCACCCGTGTGCAAGGGGGTTGAGACCAGGAGAAGGGGGCTAGGACTAGGTTGAGCAGGCCAGGCCCTGTGGGCTATGTCAGATCCAGTAGGCCTGGAGAGGCCCCACAACCTAGGTTGGTCACAGTAGTCTAGGTCATGCCAGGCCAAGCGGGTTTGACCCAGGTCAGAGCATGACCACATTTTCTCCAACTACCATGTGACCTTGGTATCTTGAGGTATATTAGACCATGCAGAATTATTGTGGTGGGCCTCAGGGTAGTCAGTCTGGGATGTCAACCATTGTGGGTAATGAGCACAATCGATGGATTGATAGTGCGGTCAATCAATATTCCCCTTTCCCCCTTATTTTGAAAATTAATCCAGTTATAACATTCAAATGGCATGTCTGTTTGACGACGCCTCAGAGTGTTTGGGACATTATAAATGATAATAAAATTTGAAAATAATTAGTGATTTTTTAGTTTAGACTAGAATATGTTGAAAGTGTTTCCTCGGTCCATTCATTGAGGGTTGAATATGGATTTACATCTATATTACTTGATTGAAGTAAAATCTAGAAGGCAAGTCTCTGATATAGTTGTGATTTCCCTCTATAGGACTCGAACATGATCTTTTATCACCCCTAGTGGAGTTTTGTGGAATTTATATAAACTTAGGGTGACGTGTGTTGGTCCTCCTTCTAGAAGGCCCCATAAGTAGGGTTAGTGGTATTCCACATGGTGTCTAGGTAGGACCCCCCACATTATGATCCATATTAGTATGGATTGTGGTATTAATCAGTTTTTCTCGATAGGATCCACTACATTTCAGGTAGATCCAGACATGGTTAGTGCTATTCTGCAGATTGTCTGGGTGGGATCTTCGATTTGTGTATCATAGTTTTATTTGACAATCAATTTCTCATCTAGGAAAGTACCAAGATAGATAAACCTCATTGTTATTGTCTCTTATGATATCATGCCTCAATTAATCAATTTTCATAGAACAAGCGTTCTTTGAGAAGAATCGTGTATCTTGATTTTGGTTTAGACTGCCCGATGGCATTTTGTATCTCATGAGTTTGACTACATAATCTTACTGTATGTTTTATTAACAAATACATATGTGGATGTATCTATTAATTTTATTGTGGTAGTCCATTGTAGTGATGTTTTGTTGTTTCGTGGGGTCCTACTAGGTATTATTATACTCACCCATGCATCAGATTTGGCTGCTTGTGTTGTCTCTTATGTATTTGATCGAACATTTGATGGAGTCATTTGCAGACCCTGACTAGACAGTGCTCATCATGACTGGATAGACAAGGTGTTGTCCTATAGTTTATAATGTAGTCCACATACATTTTTTCTTAAAGGATCCACCTATGGTTATAGACACTTTTTAGCAGGCTTGTATTCTAGCCGTGTTTAATTTCCAGTACTTTTACTATCGTACTCTGTTATGTTATATTATAGTTAGGCATGAATTGTTTTCTTGGCATTTTTACATTTTATTATTTTTCATCTTGGAGATTTGTGTGTGTTTTTAGGTACTTAGTCTAATTATCCCTTTTGTGGGATATGCCTACTATGATGTAGTCACGAGCCCTTGACCTATAGGAAGTGGGATTAGGGTAGTCATGCAATGGGACACTATACAACCTACCAAGAAAGAGTTGTATAGAAGAGGGTCAGATTTACATTAGGATCGAAGTATAAAATGATGGTTTGGGGAAAAAGTGTTACGTATCATGAGTTCTTCTTTGAGTCCAATGACTCCAGTGTTGGTGTGATATCCAAAAAATTCATACAATAGGACTCTGAGTGCCTTATTTTCATCTCGATAGACGAAAACCCTGGTTGTGTGGAAACAAATTGGAACATGCATCATATAAAATTGTTTATGTTTTCCATGTCCTTAATAAGTCATCTCTCCAGATATACTGAAATGATCATGGTACATATTTTTTTTATTTCAGGCTATCTCCACATATATATACAGCTAGGATTCCATGGCACGATAATTACTATGATCCACTAGATAGCAAGTCATCGGTACAGGGACTTGTAATAGAGATAGAACATCTAGGTGGATCACCGACCATATAACCTCCTATAGATAAGCACACAGTAGCCACAATACATGTGTATGAGATGCGGAAGATGAATGTGCATCACGAGTTCCAATAGTAGAGATGTCTTAGGTTTTGAGGTGATCCGATCACATAGGAATTTTAAGAATGGATTTAGGAGGTGACCCAAATTTTATATTTCTTCAGGTTTATATTAGATTATATGGTTGTCATGGTAGTGAGCCTTTCACATGGATCACTATCAGTAAAGAGGAATTCAGTTACTCAATATTATGATGAGGTCACTCTCCAATGGACATAGGTTGAAAACAAATTACAGTGTTGTTCTCACCTTATTAACCAATGGATATGCATATCCAAGAGAAACTATATATATGAAAATATGATATGTCAGCATATGAATTTTCAACCAGGAATACCAATCATTCTAGGTACTATATGGATACGATAGATTATCAGTACATTGGGGATCGAACCTTCGAGCAAGGTTTGTGTATATAAATTCATGCTTGTGTTATCCCTATGAGAATTCATACATATTAGGGGACACATGTGAATGATTTGGTGGTCAAATATTTATTCTCAAAGCAGATACATATAGTGACTGTTAGTAGTTGGTGGTAGGGAGCAGAGACCTTGGTAAGTGGGAGTTGTCGTTAGTCTTATGGGCGTGGATGTGCAAGGAGATTCAATAACAGGTTCCAGGATAGAGGTTCTGTTGTTTAGGGTCTATCATGTGGCTCCAGTCAACCTAGAAAGAGGAAGTTCTATTCTTGTGGTGGAAAGAGACATCTCAACTGAGATTGTCCAGCCAATCGTACTACTAACTGGGAGATTAAGGATAGACCACCTACTGTAGAGATAATAATTGGATTACATTGATCTATATGGTTGTAGATGTGGTAGAGGAGCTTTTAGAACAATAAGAGGTTGTCGTTGTTTCGACAAGTAACAAACACCACGTCCAGGTGGTCCATGCCATGCTCAGGGAGCATGAAGACATGATAGGGGGTTGGTTTTTTTGGTCAAGTCGTTTGGCCCACGAGCACCGCAAATTATATGATGTTTGATATTAGTATTTGCAAAATTATCTGCCATTTTGAGATATATGGGTTCTTGTTATTCCATTCACACAACAATCCATGTTTGAGACTTAGTGATTCTGTTTAATCTATTGACTCAACCCTTACTCATGGAGAATTTTATAGGAGGAAATTATATGATCAAACACTGGGGAAAATAGTTTTTTCTAACTCTTGGATTAAAGACATTATTTTGGTATCTCTTGGTACTGTAATTTAGACCATAAAATATCATTCTTGTTATAGACTATTTATCCATATTTCATTCTTATATAATCTATTTTAGAAATATACTGTGGTGTGTTCACAGTGATGTAACTGGTTTTCCAAATTTTTGTGAAAATGACTGTAGACAGTGTTGGATGGATTCACACATAGGAGGGTACAGTCGATTACTCATCATATGGATAAAATCACCCTCGATGTAGTGGATGATGTGAGTCCTTGGTTTCCTATAGTGTTGGAAGAGTATGGGGACGTCATTCCTGAAGATGTTATATGTTTACCTCCCCAAAGACAGATTAACTTCAACATTGAAATACACCCTGGGATGACACTATTATTTTCAGCTTCATATCATATGGGTATCATAGAGCATCACATGTTATGGGTGAAGTTAGAGGATATGTATTGGAAGGGAATACTGAGATCATATGATTGACCCTTGGCATCCCCAGTTTTGTTTTCCATGATGGAAGATAGGATATTGAGGTTATGTTCATATTATCAGGCCTTGAACTAGTTTTCCAGGAAGAACAAGTGTCTAAAACCGATGATTTAGGACCTCTTGATTAGTGGAATGGGGTTCTATGTTTATCCAATATCAACCTCATATTAAGATATCACCCTTTATGAGTACAGTATGAGGATGTACTAAATAAGTCTTGCTGGTGTCGTTATGGTAACAATGTGTACATGGTGAGGCTATTTGGCATGAGGAACACCCCAACACAATTCAAGGCAAACATGAACTAGATCATTATGACATACATAGACTATATCATGTTGGACTTCATCAATGACATCAAACTGTACTCTTCATCTGAGGAGGACCACACGAGACTCTTTAGTTTAGTTCTGGAAAAACATTGTAGTGGATCCAATGAAGCTAGAGGTAGTTCATGCTTGGGAGCCACGAAATAGTGTTTTATTAGTGATTTCATGAATTGAGTTTGATGGTGAGGAGCTCTCCAATTGTAATGTTATCAGAGGAATTATTTGAGTATGTGGTGTTCTTCCATTCATCATGGACATGGATTTTTTGTGTCCTCATTTAGGGTCAAGTAGTTATTTCCTATGGATTGTTCCACTTGAGACCACATGAGTAGAATTACACAACCCATGATGTTGAGTTGGCAGTAGTATTCATCAAATTAATGATGTGGAAACACTAACTAATGGGAGAGAAGATTATCTACTAGTGTGATCAAAATAGTATCAATTATATCTTCTCAAATAAGGATATAAATGTGAGATATAGAAGAGGGGTAGAGTTCCTCTAGGAGTATGGCCTTGATATTGTCAATACAGCTATGAAGGGGAATGCTGTCGTAGTTGTTCTTAGTAGAGGATGTCATTTTTTGTTATTCAATGGGTGTCAGAGGTTTTAGCCTCATTGTACATATCCTCTACTGGGGGGGGGGGGTGCTAGAGTTTCCAAGCTCCAGTCGATTGTTATCTCCACTCTACTCTTACAGAAATTCATGGAGGTTTTGCTTGGGGTCACTTACTGCAAGACCTTACATTCTCAACTGTCAATTGGATATGGTCCTGGTAAATATTTGAATGGTATGAACCACTTCCTTCTTTTATGAGGGAGGATATTTGTACCATTAGTGTTACAAAAGGAGGATTTGAGGGAGTACCACACATACACTTTGGCAGTACATATAAGTGTGGTTAAGATGCACCAGGACTTTGGATGTTAGGTTTGGTGGATGTGGATGTATAAGGTTATTGTATAGTTTTCCTCTCAATTATTCACATTTCTAGAAGTGAATTATGAGAACTATGTTCCATCGGGTTTTATCTCAGCACCATGATGTCTTGAAATTGATGCGGGATGGGATATTGAAGGACTTCGTGATAGTTTTACTATGTACATCCAGGGGACACTATAGCATCTTGTTGATTGTTGACTGATACCCCAAGTCGGACCAATTCCTGAATATCCAATAGCTGGGTTTTGTAGTGATCATGGGACATCTATGTGCACGATATAGTTCAACTCCATGAATTTCTATCGATGATAGATTCTGATCGTGATTTTAAAAATACATTCAAATTATGGAAGGGATAATACGTGGCATTTGGGATCCTATTATCCCTGAGCATAGAATTTCACTCAAATATGGTTAACCAGACTGTGTAGGCCATTCATGTTATAGAGGACACACAAAATGATTATGGATTCCATTAGAGTTGATGGAATGATACAATGTGTTTCGTTGTGTTTCACATCGAATGGGATTACGTAGATTTTGTTCATTGAAAAAATATATCACTAAGGCTCATCATCCCCTTCTAAATACTTTGTAGAATTGGAATGGAGGCAAAACACTTGGCTCTAGCAGTGTAGTTAGATTTGGTACATGATGTATTCCAACTATATTAAATGTGGAGCTACATGTAAGACCCACCACCTATCATCGACTCAGGCAAGCTAGAAATTAATGATATGGCGACTTTTGTTAATTTCCTAATGGAGATTGTGGATTGGTAGTATAGGATGCTTCATGGGAGGTAGATTCCCTTGGTACATTTATAGTGGCATCACTGTAATATCTAGTAGAGCACATTGGAGAGGGATGCTCAGATGTGTTCTCAGCACCTTATTTTTTCTACGTAGATCATTTTTTGCCTTTCAAAGATGTAAATCCCCTATGTGGGGAGAATGTAACGTCTTCGATTTTCCATTATTTTATTTTTATAAATTATATGGATTTAATGAAATACCAGTAATTATGAAGGGTTTTTGATTTTGAGGCATGGTTTCTTGAAAAAATTTGTTGAAAAATATTAAACTTATAATAACACATGGGTTTTGTTTTACTGAAAATGTAAAATAACTCATAATTGGTTGTACAGATTAGAAATACAAGGATCGATTGAGCTCAAGATAGTGGATTTACTCATTTTAACGATGAATAACTGTCTGACCATGTCTTATATGAAAAAACTCAAAAATTACATAATTTTCATTAAATAAATTAAATAAAAAATTATTTTATAATGAAGTGACATATGATTTATTAATCCCTTTTCTATAATTAAATTTAATAACCATATCCCTGAAATTCCAATGAGATGTTGATAATTATCTCTATAAAAAAAATTTGACAGATCATAGATCGATGATCAACATGAAATCGATTCCATGGAATCTCATCAACGACTATGAAACAATGATTGTCCTTCATCAAATGAAGGTCTGAATTGATATAGGGTTGTTTTTCCATTTTTGTTTCCCCATTATTTTATCTAGGATGAACATAGTTCAATCCATGAATACATTGATTTGTGGTTTTATTGTTGAGGGATGGTTGATAGTTTCAGAGTTTATTTTATGATTTTCTATATTCTACTTTGTTCTTCATTCAAATGAGATTGATTTTCGAACTCTATGAATAGTTTTTTATGTTTATTAATTAGGTTGTTCCTTGTGATTTCCTTTTCCCCATTTTTTCATTCATCTTCATTGGACCCCTATGACCACGATTCGACTTTCCAGGTGGATCTGAACATGAACAGACCCCATGATTTGAGGAAAACCAAAAATAAAAGTAGGTTATTTGTAGATCGTGACCCAAGTATAATGAATCTATGATCATTTTGAATTATAAAAATCCTAGTTTGCTTGGTGTTTGATGGATGAGACCACAAGAATAGTGGCCCAGCTAGGAGAGAGGGATGTAATATGCAACAAAAGTGATTGGAGGTGGCGATGTGGTGAGAAGTTGTGTGAGATGTAGCCATCATCCACATGAAGTGGTGAAAAAAATATGGAATATAGGGCTATGTCTGTTGGCCTCGGAAGATCAAACATGAGTATTTTAGGAAAAGGGAAATGGAACGGGCCCAATCAAAGTGGACAGTGACCAGGTGGAGTGTGTCGGGTGAGTGGGATGGGCCCATTGGATCGGGTCAAACCATGTGGTCGAGATTGGGCCCAATGTCCTGTGTTGGGCCATGCCGAGAGGGTTGGACCTTGAGTGACAAGGATGAATCCTGAACATGATTTACTATGATCCAAATTCACTCCATCTTCCACACAACAGGGACATCTAGGGGCACAGTCGATAATAGTGGTCGTTTCAAATGCCAAGTGACCCCACTTCTTTTAAAACATCAAATTTCTCAAACAATTTAATGGTATGTCAATTTGATGATCCTTATACCATGTTGTGACCCAAGATATTAGACATAAATTTTGGGATAAGTTGTCCTATTTTAGACTTGACTGTTATAGGGTGAAAGATTTCTCTTTTCCCTTCCTCAACGGTTCACCACGATATTACATTGACATTATTAAATTTTTCTCCCTTCAAGATTCCATGTCCATGAAAGTGTTATGGGATTTCTATGTGGGACTAGATTAGGTTCCTATATCACCCCTAATGATGTTTTTTGGAAATAAAATAAACTTCATGATCATAGTGTTGGTCTTCCATCTAGCAGGCCACATTAGTAGGGTCAGTGGGATTCCCATGTTGTTTGTGTAGGATCACCTACATAATGAACCACATTAGAAGGGTTGGGAAAATTCCCTAGTATATCAGGTTAGTATCCTCTATGCTTCGGTTTTATCCATATTTAGTTAGTGGTACTCCCCATAATATCTATGCACGATCCTCTCTCTGGTATAATATTGTTACTTGACTAGTACGTTCTCATTTGGGAAAGGCCTAAGTGAGATAGACCTCTTCATGGGTTTTTATGATGATATCATGGATCAAGGAGTGAGCTATCCCAAAATGTGCATGACATGAGAAAAATCTTGTAGCTAGAGGTTGGATAAAAACACATGATGGAATGGTGTTTCTCAGGAGTCTGTCTAGATTTTCATGTTATATTTAGTGTAGAAATATACCCATGTGGAGATGTATGTATATTAATTTGTGGTATTCCTTTATGGTGAAGGTTCATTGTTTTGAGATGTCCTACTAATTATTTTTATAATCACCCCCACAAGGTACTTTCCCATACATGTCATGTATTGTATTGATGATCCAAATTTTGAAGGAGTCCTAGGTAGTACAGAAATAAATATTGTTTAGCAATTCTGGACAAACATTGTGCCTTCTTGTGGTTTATAAAACTGCCCTTGTACCTTTCTTATTCGATAGAAAAGTGGTTATTGGATCTTTATGGGTGGGATTGTATTTCATCCCTATATAATTTACATTAATTTTACTGTCATACAATTTTGTTATATCTTAGTTGTATGCATGCATTGTTTTCTTAGTGTTTTCATATTTCAACATTTTATGGTACCAAGATGTGGGCAAGTGTACATGTACATAAAAATATTCCTCCTATTTTGGGGTTTGAATACTCAGTGATAGTTATTAGACCTAGGAATACTAGCGGAGGGAATGGGGAAGTCACGACATGACCCCCCCCCCTCCAGGATGGGTAGTTAAAATTTATATGATGGAGGTCTGGGATTCAAAACTCGCTGGATGAATGGGCACATTCAAGAGTGTGTTTTTATCTAAATGTGTGATAATGGAGTGGGGGATGTGAAGATAAAGGGGTTGGGGTGGGAAGTACTGAGGAAGGGGGTTTGGGTGGTGTGGAAAAACAATTATATACCATTAATCCGAGGGGCCATTATCAGTGCTTTTTAACACTGATAAATTCTTTGGGTCTTTAACCGCGCTCAAATTGTCAACACTTTTCTATAGCTAGTAATGTCCAATTCTAGTATTGTTAAGGGATGTTTTTATTGTTTTTTTTTGTACATAAATCTTCTTATTTTTGCCTATGTAAATGCTAATAATATCATTATCATAATTATATAGATTTAGGGAAAACCAAAATACAAAAATGAGGTATTGAACAATATCATCAGACCTCAACCACATATGACATGCCAAAACGAATTACTATCTATCCGTGTTCAATTGATCATGTTTGGGAAATATATTTTTCAAGATCCTCCCTATAAGAGTAAATATATATTGTTCCATGAAATATAATTTTAATTCCAGTGACCAATACAGTGGTATATGGGATTCATCACATTTCTTCATGTATTATTCTTTGACATTATCATATCCATTTATGTTGGGCATCCAAATAATGGAATCTACATCCATAAAGGTGTAACTATGGATTTCATATGCCATCTCAAAGGGGGAAAATAACCTCATATATATTGATGTCTTTTAGATGATTTAAATTAGTAACTTAATTAATTCATAGAGGAGAAGTCATGTTATGGAGTGGATGTTACAAATAATTATTTCTCCAAAAACTAAGGATGAACTGTCTAATAACCATACATTTTTAATTCTATATGATATTAGTGAAAGGGTGTTTAATAATGAGAGAAATAGATGATGCAAGGTAGTGATGGTACACATTCGGATGTTTTATTTTGAACCTTCTAAATAAATAAAAATTAGATGAATCGTTATATGTTAGAAGGTTCAATGTGAATTTAGTAATATGGGGATCATTTATGATCCTATGATCTTTTATTTTAGGCACCCCCAATTTCAATAGGTTGGATACATTCCTTCTAGGATACAGTTATCAGCTTGATTTAATGAGACAACCTATTTTATATGATGATCATAGTCATGAATTTATGATAATTTTTGTGGCTTCTCATCCATGTGTAAAGATAACAATAGAACAAAAATTTATAGGTCATTATCACATTGTTTAAGAACAAACATTCATCTTGGGATATAGATTTTTTTTCCATATAGTTAGTTTTTTTATGATTCTGGAGAATATTCACCATAGATATTGTCTTTTCACCTTGACCCAAAACTAGGTGACATTATGATAGTTTTATTGGAGGGATATACTATTCAAACATAGGGTTCCTATGAAACTATTTTCTCTAATAAACTTTCCAAATCCAAAAAAATGATTTTATCCAATGGATAGCCTAACTAGGCACTTTCTCAAAATGTGAAATGAATTATTTTATATAGGATATAGTTTTACTTGAATCTATCGAATATAAGAGCTATGAATTATATTTTAATCAACCATATATGAGCCGATAAAGGATATTATTGGATATTATTGGAATTTTGAAGATGGATTGTCAGAGCATAGAAATTGGACTGTGTTTTTCACATGAACCGTAATTTTTTAGCATATTCATCTCTAAATTGTTTTATTATCCAATTATTAAATAAAATAAATTTTTGCAAGATACTACATAATTTCTAAAGTTATAATTTTAATTTGATAAATTTAATTTCATAAAATGTATTTCATGGAAAACATTATAGAAGAATCATGTGTAGTTATACAAAATTATTGAATGTATTTTTGTATCAATGATTCAATATACCTACTACAACCTCCTAATATTTTCATGATGTGATAAGTCAATTTAATTATTATTCATTTCAATCAATGATATAATATGATAGATATTCTATAGATAATTCTATACCTTACTTGAATTTACTCCTTGATTGTAGATGATTAGTGTTTCCGTCTTGAATAATAAATGCCTTGTAATTTATCAGATGGATATATATTATTACATTATGAATTTTTTATTAATTATTTCAATGTGTAGTCATTTCAAAATAGACCATTTTCTTATTATAGTGGTAAAAATAGAGATTGTTGGAAGGAATCATGAAGCTGGACCATCTTATCAAATGATCGAGCGATAGGGAAAGATCAAAAAATTCTTGAAATGAGTTATTTCATATGTATCATGGAAATATTTTGAAATATTTGTTCTAGTGGAACAAGCCGTATTGATTAATTCAAATCATGCTGTGAAATAATTAATGTGTTCGTATAGGTCATCTATTTGATTAGATATATCTTGAGGTCCTCAATCAATTGTTTATTTGTAGTGTGGCAATGAAGGGTCTTAGATCCCCATTAACTAATTTTTTTTGTTAGATAGGGGATAGTAATGGAAAGGGAATCATTATAAATTCATAATATTTGAATTGTTGATAAATATTACCTATATTAGATGAATTTTATTGTGATTGGGGTGGTTTATCATGTAATTGTGTGGGTGAAATGTATCCCCCCTATAAAAGTAATGATGTATGTTAGATGTATAAATTCATAAGAGATCCTTGTTTAATGAAATAAATTGTATCAGTCACTTTATTATTCCATTAACTGAATTAAACCTAGTTTTGGTTATTTAGTGAAAAATTAATTAGTAATATGATCAATTTTGGGTTAATGGATTATTAAAATTTATTATTAATAATATGTTATAAATTATAAATTCAATAAATATATTTATGGTGTTTCATCTATAAATGTATCACCAGGGGTAGAATGAATAATTATAAAGATCAAAAAGGAATAAAAATTTGTTTTATAGAAGCTAGTTTGTTAGTGTTGATAAATTGATCATAATTATTTACAATAATTTATAATATATGTAAAGATATATTTTTAATGATTAAAAATGGGATTGAATTAATAAAATTATATGGTTGAATAAGATAGATTGATTGAGTTTTGATTACAATGTTTTTTTTTGAAAACCTGTGAAATCATGATAATGATAAGGGAATGAATAATTATAAAAATTATAATGATTATTCAATAAGAATATGGACAACACTGGATAACATCATATAAATTCAATTCAAGGAATTAATATCCATCATTATTCATATTTAAATATTATAAGGAAGAATAATATATTGTTTCTTGATTTATTATATTAACTGGAGAATGGTATGGAAGAGAATTATTATGTAGTCTAAATATGTCTAAATAGTGAAAAATAACAACTCAAATGAGAATGTATCCTAAAATATAATTGATGAATGATTTAATTGTATATTTTTTCATCATTTTCCAAAATTAATGTAACGTAATATATTTGAATAATTAATGATTAATATTAATTTCATTATAAAGGACTGATGGTGGTGGCAAATTTATTAATTCAATAAAAGAAAGTAATATATGACATAACACTAAGGATGTGTACTCCTTAAAATTATATGTAACATTCAATGTGAAAGATTAAATATATAATTAATTTCTTATTTTTAGTTGGATGAGAATAAAAAATTGTTTCTTGAATCCTAGGGACTAATATATTCTTAACATTCTATAATGATTCCTAGAGTCCATGAATGTGGCTAGATAATTTAAATGAATTATGTTCACCATAAGTGGTTCTATATTAGAAAATATAAGTGAATAACCTTGTCTCAATCATATCCTGATGTTCCTAGATAAATAAATAAATTTTAAAATATCTAACAACATGATTTATTATCATTTTCATCAAACACATGGTGGTTGAGGATACTAGTTGATTATAAATTAAAATCTAGTGAAATACTTGTTTAATGAAGTATGGAATATGCTATTATATTTTGAGTTTTATATTTCAAAACTAATATCCACATGTTTCTATACTATAATAAGCTATCTAATTGATTGAATTGTAGGGTATCGATTGAGAAGATGTTTCATATCAAGTATGTTATTTTGAGAGACGTGAGAGTTTAATTGGGAGATTATTCATTATATTTTAGGTTACTATTTTTATATAATCATATAAATTTATATTTTATTTAGATATGAAATATGGATATTAATGATGGAGGGATATTATAGTAGATATCTTCTACAATCACAATGTTTTTGTTAGAGTGGGGCGGTAGTGACTCTTCCTCTACCCAACCATCGAATCTAGGAGCAATTGATGATGAATCAAACATGTATCTACACATAATCACCTATTACTCTCTGTTATGATAGATTATATATCAATAAGGTATAAGTAGATTTATATAATTTCATTAGTATTTTGGTAAGGGATAAAAAGAGATGGTTAATTTCCAATGTATCGCTAACTCTAATTCATGACGAATGGGATAAGTGTAGATGAGGTATTTCATTCGCATACTGATTATGAGAATAACACGTATGTCCATTCATCTAATTAGAGAAATTAATTACCTAGTAAATTTAGTATTGAGGTTATTGATGATACACAAGATAATATATCATTCCCTATAATTAGTTCTAGTATTTATGGACAATATTTAAAAAAATCTGTGGAGATTATTATTTCCCCATGGATTCTAACATATGGTTTTATCCATAAGGATGTGTAATTACTTCTGTGCTTATACATGTATGCACTACTGATTATGAAAAGTCTATATATCCTAAAATAATTTAGTGATCATTACATATGAGAATTTCTAATTTCAAATAACATATATTTTGATTTGTGTATTAATTTAAATGCATTATAGATAGTATGTGACCTCTATATCCAATAAAATCTCACCATCTATGAAATTATTCCCACAAAAACATAATAATTAGAGACTGAATAAAAATAATAAATATATAGTATAACCTAGGATAGCCTATATTTATTATTTTTCATTTTGAAAAATAATTTTATTTATATTTTAAATACATTATTTAAGATATGGTACATAGACATTGGGTATGATTGGTGTCTCCTCACTACTTGGGACTGTTATACTGGGTAATGATAAACTCCCTAATTAATTTATAAATAGGTGTTTCTTGACAATGTTAAATATATATAAGCTAATATTGAGGAAATAAAACAAGGTTTTTGGAGATTTATAATTGTTCTAAAAAACTGGTTCAGTATATATCACATTATGATGGAAATTATGGTGTCATCATTATGTGTGTTAGAATTTTTTTGCTATGTAATGGTTCTCTATAATTACTTCATTTGTATTATCCTAAATTTAACCTAGATGAATTTTATTATATATGAATCTATTATGTTGTTAATAGATATATATAATTCATATAATAGTGGTTTTATAGGTATGGTATAATCTAATAGGGTTTTTAAAAATAAATCCCTCAAATTATTATGTTGATACCTCACCACAAGTATCTATCATATAATAATGGATGTTTTCATGGGGATGTCAATTTCCAATAAAAATGAAGTGAATAATTGATATCAATGTGATAGAATGTTATATGGAGTCATAAACATGTGGGATTACATTTGATAATTCGAATGAGTAATGTTGGGGATTTGTTTTAAATTATGACACAATAGATGAATTTGTAATAGACTAAGTGAATTATGTATTATTAACATAAAATATTAGTAATAACAAAAGACTACGACCTCAGTATGTGAACTATTATTGTAATGGGGTGTATTCATTATATAGACATTAAGCATGGATATAAAATATTTATATTTTATCATATTAAATATTTTCACAGAATTTTTCATCCAGACTAGAATTTATTTTCTCAAAATCCACATCATTATCCATGATATCAAGGAAGATATATAGTATGATAGATAGTGGGAATTTATTTCCAATATTGAGATATTAAATAAATAAAAGGACTTTTTAATTAGGGGATGGTATTGAGTTGATGGATTATTCATTAAGGAATATTTCTAGATAATGTATTTAAAATTGATTCATCATACTCATTCTGGTGTCTTGACTTGTGTTGTTATTGATAACTTGTGAGATGAAATTGATATTCATTAATATATCATTACTTTCTCTATTTTTTTATGAGTGGAATATATATTGAATTACTTATTTCTGCCTTATATAAGTATATATTGACTTATTCATGATTTCCAAAGAAAAATTATTTATTTTTTAACAAACAGAGTGCGACCATTTGTCGAGGACATGTTTTTTTGGATGATTAATATGACTTAATAATAATAAAATCATTATGGGAGATAAAAGGTCTATTTTTGATGCATTCTATTCAGATGAATTATTCTCATAATATGTGTTCTCATGTACAAAAACACTTGAAGGAATATTTTTGATGAAGTATACAATAAATTCATCCTTAGGTACAAGGCGTGATAATGTGTGGTTTTAGAATAGAGTAATTATTGGAAATTCTCAATAGGGTTTGGTTAGAGGATTTAAAAATGTGGAATGTTGAGTCTATTGATTTCATAATCAAGATATCATTTCTTTGGACATTTTAGATTAGAGAGATTTTATTTGTTTATATTGGTACATTCCTACACTAGTAGGATTAAACACATCATATACAATGGCATGTGTCCCAATGAAAAATCAATAATAAGGTGACAAGGGATGGAATGGTTAGTGAAAATATGATACAACCATTTCAGTTAGCCTACTTAGCAGAGAAACGATGGACATACCAGACTAACTAGTAGGTATTGAGGAAAATAGTAACTGTTTTATGTTTAGTGGTAAATAAATTACTTATAAAATTATAGTAACAATGATGTCATATAATCAATAGTGTCGAGAATAATTTGGAATTGGTAGGAATGATAGGTGATCATTGATTCCTAATAAATGGAAATTTATAAGTGTGTGTAAGGAATTATCCTAGTGTGAGTAAAACATTGAGTATATATTGGGAGAAGATTGATCCATGTTCAATAATGAGTTTTTTTATTACTTTGAGAGGTTATAAAAAGATGGAAATGATTTATAGGGATTTGAATTATTGGTAGTGTAATGGGGATACATGGTTTTGTAATAAAAATATAATGGATTGGAGTTAGTTTAGGACTAATTCATTCATAATGTATGGTTATTATCTACATTAACTGTAATATGTTCTTTGTTTGAGATATATTATTGAAATATTCTTGTTCATTGGTTATAGTTATATAAAAAATGAACAGCACTTACAGTCTATATTTATATTTTCACTCATGATAATCATTCATTTTTAGGACTAGAAGAATCTTGTTTCATTCAATAGATAACACTTAGTAGAACCATTGGGGAACCATTAGTACCCAATGTAGTTATTCATTATAATAGTATCAATGATTAATGTATCGGTTTGGTCTACATAGTCCTTAAGCACTATTATTGATTCTTGAGAATTTATTAAACATTAAATTCAATGTGATGGGATTGAATTTCATAATAACAAAATCTTTTTTAATTATTTGAGGATATTGTAGCTCTTATTGTGATAGATGAGGTCGAATGATAATATTTTACTAAAAGTATTTAGTTAGGATCACAATTTTGAATGATGATATCAGGAAAATTATAACAATGATGGATCGGAAGATGAGTTAGTGCAATGTTTTAGTCGGTTGTTGAGGATAATGATGCAGTTGATCCATAAGGAAAATGCTCATTGTTGATGGAATCAGTTTTACATATTTGATACAAATAAAAACAAAAATTAATAATTTTGAAACCTTTTCCTTGGAATTTTATTGAATATAAACACATTCTATTTTTTCATTCACGAATATGGAGGTTTGGTAAATTGATTTCATAATACCTTCCTTATGGTGTGGTAAATAATTGTTTTATTAAAAATAAACTTCTATAAAAATAAAAATTATATATATTACTTAAAATTATAATGTTGTTTTATTTATCATTCACGAGTATCAGAAAATTCATTATCAACAAATAATTAAATATCATGAGCATCTATATATTTATAGACTTATCACAAGATGGGTTATATCTAAGGATAAAATATCAATGACTTGTCAATATAAGAAATAATAACTAGTCAAAAAATAGTTTCATTCGTTATTTTGGTGATTATCACTACTCAACCAAGGATTATAGACTCTTCCTCTTTTCATATCTCTTATTTTCAATATGGTTACCAGAAATGACAAGGTTAACACATATGTCAATCGCATAATACTGATAGTTGATGAAATAACACCAAATAGATGTGTGTAAGATCATGAAATATTATAGAGATGTCTCCTAATCACATATAGGTACTATTTTACCATTTTTTGGGTATACCCTGGATTTTTAGTTTTGGGGTGTTTGAGTTGAAATTTTAGAATATTTTATGGAAAAGTGATAGGGCACATTTGGTGCACGGTTTCCGCAAACAATGGTACTACCCCCATAAAACAATAAAACCCTAAACATTGGGTGGATTGAATGGTTGTTTCCAAGATTGTAAAATCCTTCACCCTCATAGTAATAATTTTGGAAACCTTAGAAAGTGGTGCATGGTTAGGGAACATAGTTTATCAACCTGTCAACCCCTACCCAAGAAACGTTGTGCACATGTTTAATTGTCCTTATTTTTTTAAGACAATTTTGACCCCCTAAAAACTCAACCTTATTCAATCCTATTAAACAACACATGATTTAATAAAATATTTTAGTCTCGTGAATAGATTATTGGACCTTATGAAATATACTCATGAATAATGAAGGACCATATTGACAGGTCTACTCATCTCATAGTATCTAATTTCTTCTCTATTAGTTTCCTCCATATTTACCATGTTTTATCATTTTTTGGAATGTTTATTTTCATACATTGGAAATGATAATATATAGGATTTCACATATCATAATATGTTTGATTTTAGATCTAGGATTTGGATATACATAACATTCATTATTATGAAATTGAAGGTTTTGTTGCATGTTTGGGATTTCTAGTTTAGAAAATGCTCATCAATGATAAGATGGTAAGAGATCTAAATTATCAATCCCATATTATATATTTTAATAGAGTGTATTTAATTTTAAAATAGATATTTCCGTGTTTGGAAATCGCATCTTGAATTGTATTAATTTATTAGTTAATTAGTTAATGGAATGAAGTTATTATGGAATTTATGGGATATTATAAAAATGTAATTTTTATGTTTAATATGTATCTGTAATTGGTTAATGGATTTTATAATTAATTCATTTATAATGGGAATAATGAAATTTATGGCTTATCCTTGAATGGTTAATGGGTTATGTGAAAAAATATTTATATAATTGTTAAATTATTAATTGATCATATTATCTCATGTGAATAATGTAATGAAATTCAATGTGAGTTGTTGATAAAAGGATGAATGATGATTAACATTGTAAAATATGATCTATGTAATATATGTGATTTATTGAGAAATAGTTTTTTGGACAATTAATGATGCTCCAAATACCCACAGGGTGGTGTCCATGACGTTTTATTCTCAAATGCAAGCATGTGAATATTATTGTATGAGAAAATGACTGATTATCGAAATACCCAAAAGTTGTGGGACTATGGATTATTCTCAAAATACACATGTGGTTCTAGAAATAGTTTTCTAAGACCATGAGGTTTTAAATATGCTATTTTTGAAAATGGTCATGTAATGAAATGTAATTATATTGGAAATCAAACCTAATGAGTTAAAATGAATTTTTTTTTCAATATGATATTGTTCATAATATATATGAAGACAACGTTGGTATTGATGGTATGGGTATAATCATATGCCTAATGATTTATGTTGTTAAATTAAGAATAATTGAATATGTAAACTATTTTATTATTTTATTTTAATTTATTAATTATACAATAACATGCACTGATATTAACTGGATATTTTTTGGTTGTTTTTGGTGGTAGTTTACTAAGTTGTACACACACCTTACAAGGATATAACATTCAGTACCTAAAGATTCATTATGTTTCAATAATGGATAAGGGTAAGAGTCCTATATTAGATGAATTATTTGGGATGAAGAATTGATGAGTGAACCAGACTTGGTGTTGGGACCCGATTGGGAGTTGTCTGTGTCTTTATTTTGGGTTCTCTATTTTGAAATATTAATCACATTTAGAATGGAATATTTATTTTTTTGACTTTGATATTTTATTAATGGTTTGTTCATCATTAGATAATGGTACTTATTATTGTTATTCATTATATCAATTGGTGGTGTTTTTTTATTTTTATTTTTTGGATTATTTTAAAATAAGGCTATAGTCCCCCCATATAATATATTTTTCCCTAATTTCTAGTTGGAAGCCTCAAGCATATGGAATGGTGTGACTGATGTAACATGATGGTCCAGATTGGAGAACCAGTGTACAAAACTCATGCTGGGATGTTAAAATGTTATTCTTCATAATTGAGCTCAAGCCATGGTATGTTCCAGTTCCTATTCCCCCATATAGAATGGAACCAATAGATCTCCAAAATAATATTAAAAATCTATAATAGTTTATGGATAAGGTATTAATAAATCCAATTGTATATTCATAGGGTTCTATATTTTTGATTTCTAACAATTATGATAAGACCTTATTCTTATCTTTCATTTAACAAAATATACACCATATGAGAAGGAAGAAACATTATCTTATTTAGATTATTGATAAACTATTTTTCCATTTTAGTTGAGCTTGTATCTTCTAAAACATTGAAATGATGTGATGGCATCATCAGTTCAGTGTTTAGCCTTCCAATATACCATAGACTTCTTTTTGATGAATGTATGTTCATTATGAGTGCACTGTGATGTGATTTAGGAAACTAATTGCAGAAAAAGTGTTTATGTTCTTGATGAACCAAATCATTAAACCATACCTGGATTAGATTATTTTTGTGGAAGAATTTTTTACAGTACTCAATGTCTCCTGAGGACCATGCCCAACATCATGACATCATCTCAAGTACGCTGAGAAAAAATCAGTTATTCATCTTACTATATAAGTTTCAATTTTAGATTGATCAGGTATTTCTAATGGGTCACATCATCACATATGAATGTGTATTAGTGGGCACAAAAATGGTGAATGTAGTTTTTGATTGGTAGAATCCCAATAATTTCTTTGGTATCCAAATTTTCATGAAATAAAATGTTATTATTGATGGTTCATCTAATAATTTTTCTACTTAGAATCACCACTTTATATAATGACCATGAAGTGTATAATGTTTAAGGGGCCTAGAGCCTATGATAATTATTTATAAGAGTTGAATAATGTGTTGAAATAAATAACAATATTGATCCAGCATATGATGAGTGAGTAGTATGTGGTGTTTTGTTACACTCATTGGATCTGACAAGGAGTTGTGTTGATGTATGGAGATCATGTATGTGTGTATTTTTCATGGAATTTTTGGAAAAATGAAGTGAAATATCTGAACCATTACCACTAGTTAGCATCCATGGTTTATGCTATGAACTATTAGAAGAATTATCTATTGTGAGATATGTTAACAATGTATTGTGATCATAATAGCTTAAATTACGTCTTATTATAACAAGACAATACTCTATGGCAATGTACATGGGTTGAAAATAAACATTCATTTGATTTTGAGGGGAATATAATCCAAGTATGGGAAACAGTGTTTCTGAAACATTATGTAGGAAAAATCATACCCAAGTAGTTTTAGAATCTTGTTCATAGTTGATGATGATATACCTAATGGCTAATATGCATGTTCTGGTTCATGTTAGTTGGGAGAATATAATTCTAATATCAGTATAATTGTAGTATACGATGGTTATTTTGATATGGGAATGGAAGTATGAGGATCCATTGTGTTTTTACTAGAAGTAAATCCTTAATGGTGGGGAGACACCTACTAATTGGACAATATATGAGGATTATATCTTCTATGTATTGGTCGTATTATTGATCCTACAAGTTTTTAAGAGGATATAATGTGTAAACATAGATCCTCTATGTGGGTGGTGCATCGATTTCCACCAAAATTTATTTTGATCTACATTGAATGTATTGGTGGATCTGTATGAAAAATGAATGTGCGTGGTTTATGAGACGATGTTACACTTTTGAAAAAGTAAATGCATAAAATCAATGATCATGGGGTTTAATACAACTATTTACAATTCTGTAATGGAAGAGGGACAATGTTAATATGGAATTACTAGTGGGACACTCAGGTACTCATTAATGAATGTCAATATTTAGGGCCTTGTGGACCAAATGATGAAAGTATCTCATTTCATTCATATACGGGAGATATTCTCATTGAACTTGTTGGGTGAATTTTACATTCGGTAGATTGTGCATCTACATGGGTTGAAACCAAGAATATTTTCTACAATAAATCTTGTTTTAATTTATGCTTCTGGAAAGGGTTGTAGAAGGTTCTTGGTATAAAGGTATTTTTGAGTGTTGATTTCCACCCAAATATAATGTGTAGTCAGATTTTACATTAATTTTTAGAACGATATCCTAGGATCTTGAATTATTTACTTATGTGTGTCCTAGTTTAATAATATTTATCTTGTGTTGGTTTCTTATAACTATGGATGTGAGGTAATTGTTTAGGTGACACCATATAAGGCTATATGTAGAAGTCCATGATGATCGTCTCTATGTTGGATGGTAGTAGGTGAGTCAGAGTTGTTGGGATCAAGTCACAAGCTAGAAACATTAGAATAGATTCATCTAATACATAATATTATCAATATAGGATATATTAAGAAGAATTTTTAGGATTAATTACTTTAAAACCCCTATAGTTTATATAGGTTTATCCCTTGTTCCTTCATTTTTCACCTAGATTAGGGCATTGTGGGATTTATAGATAAGGAATGTTGTTCCCCTTGTTTGTTGGTCCTTTTTAGTTTATGGAGATAATGGGGTTGGTGGCGTATTTATTGGATCTTCCATAGATATACAGTTATATGGATTACTTTTTATCCTGGAACATTTTTAAAAGTATCAACCTGACACTTAAAATGTGATCAATGTTGGTGTTGTTGATATTGAGATCAATGTTCCCTTTGAGGATAATATGTTTCATTTATTAGATCATAGTGACAATGTGATTTGGGGAAATCATATTCCAAATTATTTAGTATTACCGGATCATGGGAATATTTATGAGGATATGTGGAAGATAAAATTGGGTATATCGGATCCAAAGACTGATCATTTAACTTCATAATCTTATAGATAATTTGGAGTATAACTCGAATAAATTTTATTTAAAGGCGGGATGATTGGAAGATCCTAACCTTTCCTAGAGATTCTTTTTCCTCACATACATGTACTCTTTTACCGTATTTTTTATAACTCTGGTGGGGTTTTGATTAATTTTGGTTCAGCTAAAATTTGGGGATTTTAGAAGGAAAATTTACAAAAGACAGTTGGTACACAGTCTTCCCATATAATGTTGATTCCCACATCTGACCATGAAACCCCAAACATATGTGTATTTAATGGTAGGGGAATAGATTGGAATATTTTTTTCCATCTTAGTAGTAACCATGTGATCCTTGGAAGTGGGGAAAAATATAGCGCACAATTGGGAAACCTGTGTGGCCTTACCCAACAAATTGTGTGCACTAGATTATTTAATTTTATAAATTGTGTTAAATGTTCAAATCATCATATATTTGTGCTCAGTAACCCCTATTCATACCAAGATGATTTCCTATAATTTTGGAGGCTCCTAGACATATTCCATTGCCTTTGGAACTCCATTCAAGATTAATAAAGTATTATATTAAAATATTTTCGCCTCTCATAGTATGTGATTTCCTCCCAATTACCTTCCTCCCAATCTCTAGTAATTTTTTCATCCATTGGATGGATGATTTCCCATTGTGGGAAAGGCTTATATCAATATTTTAACATATATTAATCTATTTTATTTTGGATCGTGGTTTTGGTTCTAAATCACTTTCATCGTTCTGAAATTGAACATTCCACTTTAATTTTGAGAATTTTGGTTTGGATAATTCAAAAAAAAACATGTGGCATGTGGTTTAAATTTAAAATACCAAATTCTATATTATAATTGTTTGTAAGGAACTGTGAAATTGTAATTTCCATATTTTTTGAGAGAATATTGTGTTGGATTAATTAATTGGTTAACTATTTTTATTGGAAAATGTGATTTGGAAATTGTTGAGATATTAGGACTACAGAAGCGGTTAATTAAATGGGGTTGTCTAATTGGTTAATTATTGATATATGCAATTGGTTGATAATGGTGATAAAGAAATATTTAGGTTATCTTGGATGGATTTTTGAGTTAGTTGAGTTTTATTGGTAGAATGGTTTAATGGTAAATTTTTTGTATTATTTCAAGTTATTTTCGTAAAAACTACCTTATCACTGACTAATTGTGTATGAACAAGGGAAATACATTATGGGATTCATGAGTCTTTATCCTCCCACTAAATTGAGACTAAGGCGCCTGGGGGGAAATCTAGTCCATTTTTATTTCAATGATTCCAGTAATTATATGGATCACACGGGGAATAGCTGGTCATGTGATGGTGGACTTCCTTACTATGTATATTAAAAAACACATGGCATATATTGTTGTTGTTGTGGAACTTAAACCAAACCCAGATTTGATAATCGAGGTTACACATTAACAAAGAATTCTTGTGTACATTTTTGCAGACCCCAAAAATCAGCATATTTAGATATTCTGGAAGAAGGATGTTGCGTTGGATTTGGTTAAGGCTTGAGATAAGTATATTATTATAATGGAAGATATAGGTGTGGAGTCTCTCTTTATGTCTTCCTTGTAAGGGATATATGATGCCAAAAGGGGATAAATCATGTGGAAAGACCTAAATGAGTTTCAACTTGAGGATTTTCATGGGATCTTGGGTGTGGATTTCAATATCATTATGGAGACTTATGAAAATAAATTAAGGGGAGAATTCCCTCAAGTGTATATCATAGCCTTCATCCATTTCATGTAATGGAAGGTTCCTCATGACTGGGGATATTATAGGGATCATTACACCTGGTGAAATGTCCTAAAAGGGATTCGGTGTTGCTGGATTTGGCTGGATCAGTGCATGGAGAAATTACACACCATATCTAAGTTCCCCATGTCTATAATAGAGAATTATGTTCATTAAATTTTGGATCAGTTGCCTCTGCTTGTATCCCTCTCTCCCATAGAAGAGGGTTTTGAGAAATTTTTTTTTATAGTCACTGGTTAGGTATATATATATATAATCATCTCTTCAATGAATATAGAGGGATCCTAGTTAGATCTACTCATGGGTGGCCATTCATAACATGTTGAGGTGACTTAAATGATGGATGCAATGCAACACTAAGAGAAGGAGACTCCTTCTATTATCCATTATTTGGAAAACCTTGTGTAGGAGGTAGAGCGAATGGATCATTCCCAATAGGATGCAAGGGATGATATAATGTTTATCATACTCTCTAATAATAAGGGAATCAGGGAATAAATTATTATGAAACAGGACCGCATGGCTCCAGATCGCTCAAGAGTGAAATTTCACATGGAAGTTGATAAGAACTTAGACTAATTACATGGATGTATTAATGAAAAAGGAGTATTTTGAAGCCTAATACCCCTCTTTAAGTTGGATCATATTCGTATGAAAGAGTCGTGGTTGGTGTTGTTTCTTTTTCCTTCTTCAAAGTTATGCTGGAAAGACCTAACTGGAACATGGAAAATGGGTATCCAAGTGGGCATGTTGAGATGCTAGAGTGGATTCAAAACATGATATCCGACCCAGAAAATCCCTCTTTAAAAGAAATACATGAAAAGAACGATGTGTATGATGTTATAATTTCCCTTAAACTAGAGTGTGTCCTCGACCCCATTGGATTTCTAGGATCATTCTATATGGGTTCATGGGGGTGTTTAAAGCTGATATTATTATAGCCATTCAAATCATATTTTGGGATGGATCAATTCCAAGGCCAGCGGGTGCTATGAATCTAATTATGTTACCAAATATCAAGGATATGTCATCCATTATGGACTTCACGTCGTTATGTATTTATATTTTTCCATATACTTCTTTGTCAAGCACTGTAAACTCACGGTTGTCCATCAATGTTCCTTGGTGGGTCTCCTTAGAGCAGCACAACTTTGTCAAGGGCTGGTCTATGCAGGGTGTGGTGGATTTAGTTCATTAAATGATTCATGATATTATCTTCAACCCCTATTGATAATACATGGATTTGAAGATGGATATGAATAAGGCCACTGAAATAATCAAATGGGGCCTCAGTAATAGCATGCTCTCAGTTATGGGTCTCTCCTCATAGACTATAGATATTTTTTTTTATGTTTTAGAGCTTCCTAGATGGATGTATCCTTTATGCAAAGGACTCCTGGTATCTTAAAAACTTCCTATGGAATCTAGCAAGGAGAACCAATATCCCTGACCCTCATTATTATCATGCATAACTCTTTCCCGATAAATTAACAAAAGGATTTCAATAGGGAATTTTTTCCCAACTGTAGAGGATCGAACAAGCCTCCTATTTCTCACCATATATTTCGAGACGATGCCTTGATCTTCATGAATTCGAGAAGAATATTAGTTATGGATTCCCATTAAAATCCTGAATGTGTATTTTTTATGGAGTGGAAAAATGAACAACAGAGTCAAGAGTAACCTTTATATCTCAAGAAAATGCTGCAGTAGTCATTCCTCCTCCCTTTGCAACTAGCTATATATGTAAAGTGGTTCGTTTATGCTGGACTACCTCAGGTCTACTATCTCCCATGGACATATTTTGATTTGGGATATTGATTGTATCATTAAAATGTTAATGAATAGTTTTGTTAATTGGAAAAAAAGATGTCTTTCCTTCGAAGGTCAAATCACATTAGTGATTTTTTTTTTATCAGAGATGCATATTCATGCTCTCTTTGAAACTAGTGAACCCAAGGGGGCTATCTCTTTTAAGGATTTTTTTTCTAGATTCATTTGGGATGCTTTCTCTAGGGGAAGAGTCATTTTGATTCTTGGGGTTGGTTGGTGAGGCATGTGGAAGAAGGGGGTCGACATGTAGATACACGTGGATACGGTGCATTGAATGCATTCAAGGATTGCATTGGATTTCGTGGAAAAGTGTACACTTTGGGGGATAACCCTGTCATGTAAAGGTGGTACGTATGAGGGAGTTCATGGAAAAAATGATTTCCATTTATGATCGTTTATTTTGGATATTTTTCTTACTGTCTAAAAGAGAGCACAAGATGGATCGTTGGAAAGTGGGATATCCTTTTCAGGCACCACAACAGGTCAGGTTCAGACATTGTATTCTCATGTTGCCATGAACCAATGATTTCCTTTAGAGAGCTAGTTTATACCGTATCATTATCAATGGTGTGATTAATGAGGAACAACATGACATGTTTGATCTCATTGATTTGAATTCGTATCTAGAGATATGTGTGTTCCCTGCATGAAATCCAGGTAAAATTTTCCCATAAGATTACAGTTAGATAATTTTATCTCAAGAGTAGTAGGATACCTGGAATAGTATAATAAGGTCCATGAGAGTGCCTACCTTGTTCAACTTTCTAACATGGAGGGTATGAAACCAAGATATATTAACAGAGTTTTTTTTGAACAAGTCAGGTGTCCAATTTGTTTTTATATGTAACTGCTATAATGCACGTAGGGAGATTACTTACAACCACCTCTTTTATGAGGGTGAGTTTTCCATGACTGTTTGTGTTAGGACCGTAAATGATCGGTCCACGGTGCAACAATAATCACGAGATACAAATAATGTGAAAAATGTAGAAATAAAAGGATGCCAGATGTAACATGGAAAAACCCCCAAAATGAAATGGGTAAAAAACCATGAGAAGATAGAAGGATCACTATGGTGTAAAAGTGGGTACACACTCCCTCACTATTACAAGGATAAAACTCTCGTAATATCTCTCTTGAATAAATGTGAAAAAATTCCTCACTAAATACCGCTCAAATAGGATCTACCGATGATGAGAAATTGAAGCTACAATTGATGATGGGATCTGCTTGGAGAAATCCCCATTTATAGGCTCCTCCTCTCATTCCCGCTGCATTCTTCTACAAGTGGATTTGGTTGGGGTTGGCCACCCACCATCTACCCCCACCATCCCCCCTTTGAAAATTGGGGGGGGCACCGTCCTTCCAAAACATCAACCACTTGGAAATTTGATTGAGAACCAATCACATATCCACATACTTTCTATCTGCCAAACATGCTGCTGATGTCTCTGGAAGGCTGCTTGAGGATCTGCACCATCTGAACTTCTCAGAGTTAATTGCCTTCATCAAGAAATCTGCCAGATTTTCTTTAGTATGAATCTTCTGCATATCCACATTTCCTTCCTCCAACACATCTCAAAAAAAGTGATATTGTACCCCAATGTACATTGTACTGGAATGAAAATATGGATTCCTTACAATGTGCAAGGCACTCTGACTGTCACAAAACAAAGGAATTTACATCTATCTATGCCCGAGCTCCTCCAACAACCTTCTCATACAAATCAACTCTTTACAAGCCTATGTAGCTGCCATGTACTTTGCCATCATCATGGATAAATCCACAACTGACTGTAACTTTGAAATCCAGCTCATAGCTCCTCCTGCATGAGTAAACACATAACCAATAGTGGATTTCCTCTGGTCAGAATCATCTACAAAATCTGAATCAACATAGCCTCTGATAGTAAAATCTGATCCTCCATAACATAATGCAGCATCTGAGGTCTCCTTGATGTATCTCAAGATCCTCTTCACTAGGCTCCAATAATCCCATCCTGGATTCTCCATGTACCAACTAACTGCTCCCACTGCATGTGCAATGTCTGGTCTAGTACAAACCATAGCGAACATTAGACTACCCACTGTTGATGCATACGGTAGTTTAGACATTTTCATCCTCTCTGCTTTACTGCTAGGACTCTTCGTGGAGGATAACTTGAAATTAATTGGAAGAGTGATAGAGATTGGCTTACAGTCTTTCATGTTGAAGTGTTTCAACACTCTCTGTAAGTAACTCTTCTATGATAGACAAATATTCCCATTATTTCTGTCTCAGTAAATCTGCATCCCACGAATCTTGTTTGCAGGTCCCAAGTCCTTCATATCAATCTCCCTAGCCAAATGTGTCTTCGTATCCTTGATCTGATCATTATTGGGGCCTGCAACCAACATGTCATCCACATACAACAGATGAATGATGAAATCATTACCATCCGAACCCTTGACATATGAACAAGGATCTGAATGAAGTCTGTTGTATCCAAGGCTCATGATATAGGAATCAAATCTCTTGTACCAACACCTCGGAGCCTGTTTAAGACCGTACATAGATTTTTTCAACCTACAAAGCAAGTTCTCTTTGCCTTCTTCTGAAAACCCTTCTGGTTGGAGCATATAGATCTCTTCATCAAGATCACCATGGAGAAAAGCAGTTTTCACATCTAACTGCTCTAGATGTAAGTTGTATGAATCACACATCACCAGAACTATCCCAACAGTTGTCAGTCTAACAACAGGAGTAAATTTTTCATTGAAATCAATACCTTCCTTCTAAGAAAATCATTTGACCACCAATCTTGCACGATATCTTTCCACCTAGTCTTTTCCATCCTGCTTGATCTTAAAGAACCATTTTTTCTAATAGCCTTCCTTCCACGAGGTAATGGAACAAGATCCCAAGTCATGTTCTTGTACAAGGCTTCATGTTCCTCGTGCATCGCCGCCATCAATGAGGATACATCTAGACTCTAGGTCGCCTCCACACAAGAAGATGACTCGCCTTCCTCTATCAAAAAGAAATACCCAATATTTCTCTCAGTGACAGAGTTTGAGTTCCATACTGGTGCTATTTTCTACCGAGTTGACCGTCGTGGTCCAGACTCAACATGTACTTGATGATTTTGCTCTGGTAATGCCTCAGAGGAAACTAGTTCTTCCTTGGATTTTTCCTCTAATTCGACTATTGTAGTTTTTGTATTCTCTTTCTTCGTGTATCGATGAGTTGTCATTTTGACCTTATCTTCTGCAAAAATGATGACTCTGGTGATGATAAATTTGTGGGTGGTGGAGTCTCACAAACGATACACCTTCACACCATCAGCGTACCCCAAGAAGATACATTTCCATGATCTCGAATCCAAATTCGATCTTTCCTGGTCATTAAACATTGCATATACAGGACTTCAAAAAGAATGTAACCGAGAATAGTCGGCGAGTTTACCATTCTACATCTTCATCGGTGTCTTCAGCTCAATCTCCATTGAAGGAGATCAGTTGATCACATAACATGTAGTATTCACAACTTCTGCCTAAAAAGTTTTGGAAATACCTGCAGTCTTTAGCATCGCCCTTATTCTATCTAATAGTGTTATGTTCCTCCTCTATGACACTCCATTCTGCTGAGGAGTGTACGCCATCGTGAACTTCCTCTTGATCCCTTCCTGTTGAGAAAAAGTATCAAACTCTTCACTTGTATATTCTCCACCATTGACTGTCCTCAGACACTTGATCAACATTCCATATTCAACCTCCTTCCATGATTTTAATGTTTTGAAGACTTCGAAAACATCAGCCTTCCTCCTGATTGGGTACACCCAACATCTCCTGGAATAATCATCATTGAATGATAAAAAGTACCTAGCTCCTCCCAGGGATATAACCGGTGCTTGCCAAATATCATAATGGATCAACCGCAAGATATCCTGACTTCTTGTTGTTGACGTTCCAAACTTTAACATGTGTTGCTTGCATAAAACACAATGATCACAAAATGGTATGGATACCTTTGTCAGCCCAGGCAACAACTTCTGATCCACAAGAATCTTCAGGCCTCATTTTGACATATGGCCAAGCGTCTGAAGCCATAATGTCGTCAACGCTTCTGTCGAGGTAGTTGATGCAACAAATATCTCTTCCTCCTTGTACATTTCACCCATAAGAACGTACATGTTCTTTGAGATATTATATACCTTTATTACCACAAGCGCGCCCTTCATGATTTTCATCACTCCATTATCGGTGTGAGTCTTGCATCTGATGTCATCACATTGTCCCAAAGAAAATATGTTCTTGTTTAGGCCCTTTACATGACGTACTCCTTGGATGGTCCATACTATGCCATCATGAATCTTCTGTCTGATGGTACCGACTCAAACGATCTTCAGAGTGTGATCATTCCCAATGTACACAAGTCCTTCTAGGATGGTTTCATATTGTTCAAACCATTTCCGTCCAGACGTCATGTTCCATGTTTCTCCTGATTCGATAATCCATGCATCCTCGAGATGTTGCCAACATCCAGTAGTCGCTGCCGCTTCACTGACTAGTATATCCGTGCTTCCAGCATTGCTCACCACATTTTCTTCCATGTCATGATTTTGGCTCCCACTAGAAGCACTCTATATCGTCACATCTTCCAGAATTTCGTTAATTGTCAATAGACAATTTTCCTTCCGCAGCATTGCCGGTATCTTAATTTTCCACAAAAGAATTATTCCCATTCAATTTTTCGATCTCAAATTTTGATTCCATCCAGACACGCCGTCAGTCCAAAACCTCCTCTATTTCACGACGATGTATTTAATAATCTCAATAATTTTTTTTCTGATGTCATAGATCAACCGGAGTTGCAATCACAATGAATATTCAAATTTATGAGAGTTATTAATACCCAAAAACTGGAACAACACTGGGCCAGAACCTTGCCTCTGATACAACTTGTTAGGACCATAAATGATTTGCCCATGGTGCAGCAATAATCAAGAGATACAAATAATGTGCAAAATGAAGAAATAAAAGGACACCAGATGTAATGTGGAAAATTCCCAAAATGAAAGGGGTAAAAAACCACGGGAAGATAGAAGGATCACTATGGTGTAATAGTGGGTACACACACCCTGACTATTACAAGGATAAAACCCTCGTAATATCTCTCTTGAATAAATGCGGAAAACTACCACACAAAATACCTCTCATATAGGATCTGTCAATGATGAGAAATTGAAGCTGCAATTGATTATGGGATCTGCTGGGAGAGATCCCCATTTCTAGGTTACTCCTCCCCTCCCCACTACATTCTTATGCTGGTGGATTCGGTGGGGGTTGACCACCCACCATCTACCACCACCAACCCCCCTTTGACAATTGGGGCGGCAGCACTGTCCTGCCAAAAATTTGGAATTCCTTTGGTGAATTCACATGTCTATTTTCTTCTAATTATTTTGGGGCCACATTTCAGGAATGACGGTTCTACAGGTCTACTATTGCAGAACCTGATGAAATAGAATGATTGTTTATTTTTAATAGTGGTGTGATGGTGTATATGGAACGACATGAATAAGGCCTTGTTCGAAATAATTTTGTCTAGAAAAGGGCTTATTGTTCAAAGAACAAGAGCCATCCATGTTGGTCTGATTAATGGGTTTTGTAACTGGCGTGGCGCCCATTCAAAGAGTATTCTACATGTGAGTCTGCTTATGGTTCAACAACATAGTTCTGGGATGAGACGCCACCAGGTGTCCTAGATACCCCAATCTATGGGTCTGAAATTGAATTCTTATGGTGAATGTAGTTCAGGTAGCATGGATGGTGTAGGAGTGGTTAGGGACTACCAGGGGAGTGTCCCTATAGCCTTTACTACCAACCATGAGAGAGGGATCTATATTTAGGTGGAGTCAATGAAAATGTACATGGGGATTATCATATGTTCCCATAATTATTTTTATAGGATAAAACTAATTATATGAAAGTTCATGTTTCTAGGAATGTCCCTAATCCATGATCAATAGCCTATATCATTAGGAAATGTAATGCCTCCATCAGCAAGAAAAATTATCTAGGTGGTACACATGTGGCTTAAGGGAAATAATGTTAAAGAGCATCTTGCATCTTTGGAGTATGTAGACTGGGGTTCCAATGTCAGTTTCTTCTCATGTGTACTTCAGATGAATTCTGAGGGTGTTAAACATATTAGAGGGGATCAACATGGGATTCTATATTTTAGGTCTACATAGTCATATATACTTTGGCCTTTCCATAGGTTATCCCACATTGTGGGTGTGTTCTTCCTCTTATAAATAAAAAAATGCAACGATAATGATGATGGTACCAGTGTCATCATGAGAAATAGTATTTATGTTGTAAAAATGAATAATTGCATTTGTAATCTACTTACTTTATTGATTTTACATAATTATTTTTCATATTCAGGCACTTTTATTGACAAGTTCCATGTATTATATGACAATGGTGGTTGGATACTGATTTTCACTAACACTTGAGTCGGGCTGCCATATCCATACTGGGAGATACATCATGTTTTCAGGATATGATAAGGGAAAGATTCATATATTAAATAGAAGATTTGAGATGGATAATGGAAAAGGTAATACGTCTAGGTGTTAAGACCCACATGGTTGTTTTTAAATTATTTATTTTGGGTTTGTTATTTTGTCACTTGAATAAAATTTGTCATGACATTTCTCCTACTATAGCCTATATATTATATTTTTTTTCAACATGTGATATTTGTATTTAATATTATCATTGGTTATTTTATTTGGTTGTGTTTATTTATTTTCATTATTTCACATCATTTATAAATAGTGTACAATCCCCCATGTTTTATATTATACACCTGTTACTAGTCAGTAGCCTCTTGAATAAGGAGAGGCATGCTTGATTTCATGTGATATTCTATCTCATGGCACCGGGGTGTGATTCCTAGGTCAGGATGTTCCAATGAGGATGTTCCCTATCAATACCTAATATTCAACATAATACATAGAAAACTAATATTCATAATCTAATATTCAGTGTTGAATAATTCAAGCACCAATCAATCTAGAATTCTATATGTTCATTAAATTATACAACAACTTCTGTCCTATTTTAGTTTTTCTAATATCCTTTATAAAAATAACTACCATCTAATATACATCATGTATTCCTGACATCATGAAATAACCATTTTAATTTAAAAAACAAATTTATCAACCATGTTGAGAACCCATTTTTTAATACAAATATTGAATTGATTCTTAATAAATTCCAACAATAGAAATTAATATGAGTAGTTAATGGTTTCCCTAAATCCAATAAACAATATATATAATACCATTTCATTAATTATGATTGAATTATTTAGATTCCATGAATTGTGGCTAGGATATATTCATTATTTCCTAACATGATGGTTTGTCTCTCAGTTTTCAACATTATCTCGATGCATTATGGAGTGATATTGAGTTTCAAGGAAAAATTTTGAATTATGATTCCAAATATCCTAGAATATATAATTCATAAAACAGAGTCTTTATTCAATAAAAAAATAAATATGGAGGTATTATCTTCCATACCATTAAAATATATATATTAAAACATTTTGTAATTAATTATATTCTATTTTTAAAGTATTATATGTAATTTCACATCCAAATATTATATATTTTTTGAAACGACCCAAACATTCATTAATTAAAATCCCTATTCATCTAATTAAATGTCTATTTATGTAAATATTTTAGATAAAATGTCAACTACTTTGGTTTTATGTTAGAAATTGTGACTATTGCTAATATAGATACTGAATAGTGATCACATGATTAGTATAAATATATGGTTTTAACAATCCAATTTACTCAGTCAGAGGAAGCGATAGCCTCATCCAGTAGACATGCCCCACAAAAAACCCATTTGATAGAGCTTGGAAATGAGTTTGCGTCTTTGGGCTTCGTTGTTGACCAAGGAAAAGATGAGATTGAATATGTTAATCTTTAGTGGGACCTCCTATTAGAGAAATGGAAGTTGATAGTGATTACCACCCGAGAAAAGTTATCGGAGCCACCCTAAGAGTCTATCACCATCGCACACCATACACTTCGGTCTTATACTGGAGTTATAAGGGGTTATGTAACAAAACCATAGAATTATGGTAATGTACATTATTTATTTATATAATAATGAATATACTATCATTTTATTATTGTTACCTTGTAAATGGTTTTATAAAACACAAATAGTGTTTTTACTTAATTTTCAACTATGAAATCTATTTTTTGGAATTAATTTATTTTTTAATTAAATAAAATTTTAATAAAATATTATTATTGTTAGTAAATTAATTTTTATTAAATATAAATGATTGTATAATTTTATTAATGCAATTGTAATTTTTATTAGGGGTTGAAATCCATTTTTTTCAAAACCCATGAATTTCTTATAAATGTCAGTTTTTATTTTAAAATATAATATTAAGATATTTAGAAAATTATTTAGATAAAATTAATATTATTTCAGGAATTAGGCCATCGAAATTATCCAATTGTTAATTTTTCATAATTTTCTAAGATAGTAAAATTTTTGGGTAAAATTTAAATAACATTTAAATATATAATGTGTTTTTTTATCATAATAACCCAATAGTGATGTCATCAAATACTATTAACTTTATGTTCGAACAATATATGTTTTACCATTAAAATAATGTGATTTTGGGTTTGATATATTTATTTTACAAAACATTAGTGGACCCTTCAAGACTTTTTAATCATTTTGTCTTTTTAAATTGTTTTCCTTGTGAGTGTTACTCACCTCCATGTTAAAAAACCCATTATTTTAAGAAGTTCGGACTTTAGACATATAAAGTATTTTTTCCCTCCCCTTTGGAAGAATCCATGGGAAAAAAACATGGGATGGTTTGTGGTGTTGATTAGTTTAATGTGAGGTGTCCCAAACCTAAATAATAAATAATTCCCTCTCTATTCCTACTTAAATCCACCCAATCTCCCACTTCCTCCTCACTCAAATCCTTTGGAGTTAGTAAAAAATCTTCCCTCCCCTCTCTAGTATCCTCCCAAGGTGCCCCAAGATCCCATGAATCCTCTCTGAAGCCTCTTGATTTTCAACTAAATAAGGCTAATATTCATTGTTAATATATATAATATTCATGTGATTTATTATTCATAAACACCATTTTAGTGCATTTTACATTTTGAACATCATTCCACATTATGTTTGTAATACCTTCTTAAAATTCACTATTATGTGGTACATTTTTGAACATAATTTAATGTACCCAATGATTCATATGATTTTAATGAATGTAAGTATCCATATTTTAATTTTATATTTTTGGAAATTAATATACACTCCAATATAAACATTTTTCATTCAGGGATCAATGGATTATTCATAAAAGATGATGGAGATATTTGGAGAAGAAAATAAAAAATTCTAGAGAAGGCATATTGGACATCAGCCCACTAGTGAGTCTGTGGGGCCCACAATACAGTCCCAATGAAGCCAAAAATTTGTGGTGGCCCAAATATTATATCAAAATTTGGGCCAGAATCCATGTCCTAGAAAAATATTCCACCAATTAAACCATATCTGAAAAACCATAACTCTTTTTGGGCTGAGATTTTACAGGCTATTAGGGGACATCCAGAGATTAATTTAAGTCCGTTATAGCCCACCCAAATTCGTCAATCTAGAAGGTGTTTCATGTGCCTATGTTTGGTTGATGCAAGCTGGAAGCCTCTTCAGGTCAAGGGTGGAATGTCTTCTTTCAACAAACTTTCCACCACCCTAGACCTACCATACTCAAGTGATATGACTTGTACAGTTCGAGGCTCGACCCAAGGGCTCAAGAATGCCTATTTATGGAAGTGGTGTTGGAGGATTTATGGATCTTTGGTGCTTGGTTTCATTTTAGTGTTATGTTATCGCTTTGTGTTTTTAATCGCATTTCTTTCTCATGTAAGTTGTTTAATTCACCTTTGTTTCTTAATAAAAGATCTTCCTTCTATCTTATTGTATTATTTTACTTATCACCTTGATACTGTTGGTTCAAGGTGTGAAATTATTCACTCCATACTTTGTGAATCACACAACGTAGGAGTGATCGATTTTTGTTGTTATTTTTACTTCTTCAATTCCACCCTCGTAAGTCTACTTCCCGCTTCCGTTGAAGACATGTAATCAATGGAGGGATAATTGTTTATATGGGTTTATCCAAGGGAGTAGAAAGGGGATGGATTGAATGTTATTTATCACTCCATTAACGGGTAATCACTTCTTTTAAATGAGATTTTTATTTGATTATTTTAAAACCTCTTCATCCTTATTGAATTTAAGGTTACACATTTTAAGTTCTAATACGAACATCTACCTTGGAGTGATCAAAACATTGATCCTATTTTTGTATAGGTGATTAGTATTAGGGTGTGTAGGCATTAAACCAGTAAGTGATGATTTAGTTTGATATTCATAAATGAATCCATCTCAATTATAAGAAATTGAAATCATTAAAAAAGGAAATACATCCAATCCACCCCAAGAGATAACCTAGGATCAACTCACTCTTTTAAATTGAATTCACTTATGACTCTTAGAGTTCACTTAAACCGATATAAAATCATCCCACGATGGCCACTTCATAGCCAAAAACAGTCCATAAAATGTACGTGTCTATATGATACTTATTAGGTCTCTGAGGATTCGACAACCCAACCTAGACTACAAGGACCGTCCTACATTCTTCTTTTGGGTAAGGCGTGATCCAAATTTTGGCACTGTTGTTAGGGACCTATGTAAGTTATCTTAGACACTATCATCCTTTTTTTCATCCCTATCCACTGTTCTCACCCCCTCACTACTATGTAAATCAATTTTGAACAAGTACAAACATGGGAAACCTATCCCTACATTGATCACCCAACCCCATTTGTGATGTACATTGGCCAGATTAATTTATACTTTTGGGATCATCAACAAACTAATGAACCAAAATGTTTTTAATCCTAGGATCCAAAAAAAATTCCATCATATAATGAGTTTCAATCCCCATAAAGCCATTTTGAACACCCTACTGTGCAATTCCACCAACTTAATTATCCACCTGGAATACACCATTTGGATCAACCCCTTATCCATCCTAATCCACATCCATTACTTGAAAAACTATGTCAACAAATGGAGATAATGAATTTTGAGGTTTCATTATTGACGTTAGAACTACAAAGAACTAAAACTTGTGAGGAACCCATCCGTACACAAATTGTCTTTTCTATAACCTTATGTGAAGTGTCTAGTTTCCAACAAACCTCTTATTAATTTAATGAAGAAAAAACCATTGTATTTAGGGAATATGGGGAGGATAAGGGAATTGTTGATGGGTGTTTAAATCAAGAGGAAACTGATGTTTTGTATTCATAAGAGGGAAATTTGACATCATGGATTGAGTCTCATGAATATAACTCCACTGATGATTTTTCAAAAACACATACCACTGAACCATTAAGAGAAATCACAAAATTTGAGTCCATACCCTTTCCTAAAACTGATCGTTCCAATTTGGTGGTTTAATCTTCTATTCAAAAGGAACCAATTCTATTGAGAAATTTTGAAAATTAAATGGAGTTCAATTCAAATTCCCAACCTATGTTTGAATGTTTTTTCCTATCTAAACTTGAACAAATGGACTTTTCATCCACCCTTCAGTTTCCATTCATTGGGGATAGAAAAAAACATCCAGTTGTCACCATTTATTATCTTGAAACCAATAAATAGCTAATGATTCTTAATTTATTAGAAAATATTACAAAAGAAATTGAATCCATCATTTCTGATATTCCATGGATTTAAATTCTCATTTTAGAACAGAGGTTTGTGCATGAAACAAATTATAAACATAGAATCAATTTCAACCTAGTAGATGTGGTGAAACATGTGGTCCTTAAAATGTTGATAGATGGTATTGGATAAGTTGGGAGGTTCAAGTCGAGCTAATGATGTTAAACAAAGAGCTGAATGGGAGGCAACCGATGGTTTTCAAGATTCCTATCATTTTGTTGTTTTAATCAAATTTATATTTTAAATAGGAATAATGAATCATTTGATATTTAGAAATAAAATAATAATATATTTTTGACATGTTCTTCTATAATGAGTATGTATGGGTATGAAAGGGGAGTTCCATATTCATCTGTGTCACGTGGTGTGATCCTTGAGTAATACCTTACCCATAAATTTAAAAAGAATAAAATGTATCATCAGATTAATTTATTTTATTTTTATGAGTTTGTAGGTTAAAATAAAAATACAAAAAAATAAATAAAAATAGAATAATTAAAAAAGGCCACATCGTAGGTCGTGGGGCAAACCCCATCACAACCAGTGTAGCCGTGGGGATTTGAACTCGGGACCGAAGGGAGACAGGGGAGCGCACTTACCACTGACCTATAATTTTTTGTGCTTCCTTATTCTATAATATTTATATATATACTTATATTTTACTTTCATTATTATATATATATTGTTTTGTTTGTTTTAATTTTCTTTTTTCTACTAGTGAAATCTGCAACTGACATGGATATCAAAGGATTAAAAGGGAGCAGCAAGAATTTCAACTTCAACCACCAGGTGACGTCATTCCATGATCCTTATTTTCAATTTCCTTTTTGAACATTAATTATCTACCTCAACCCAATTCTAAATTTTCTGTTCTTTAAACATTGGGGACAATGTTATTTTATGTTGGAGGGAGATAAAATAAAAAATTATTTTGTGTCAAAAAAATGAATGATTTAAAAATAAAAAGTGTAAATGGAAGGAATAATTCCTTTAACTTTGAACTTGGTAATACACATTTCACACTTTGAAACTGAATATCAAATAATTTAGCATACCCTGACTATGATTTCAATCCTTTTATAATTTCATAAGCATAGATTTTGGAAGCTGTGGCTTTCCAATGTGATATTTCATCATTTATATTTTCATCCAATTAAAAAAAATCACAATGAACGTCCTTTGGATAGTGGGGTATCAGTTTGAGTTCGTGAGGTCTGCCAAATAAATAGCATAGGTTTGGTGATCATTTTAGTTTTAATATGAGAATTCAATATAAAAAATAAAAAAAAACAATAAATTTTTACATAGAGTAATGAAATGACCTAATGTGTGGCTTTCGGTACTTGGGGATTGTGACTCCATAGTATTCTAGCCCAGAGTTAGTAATTTTTTCTCAATTTTTGGTAATTTGAATTTGTTTTTGACTGAGTTAACTCGAGATGATGCCCGATTATGTGGGCTTCACTTGGTTCCCTAAGGTCTTGGAGCCTGAGAGTCATCGGCCATGTCTCGCTACAGGGGTTGACTCTTTTGAGTACAATTTCAAATACCATGGAAAAATTGCAAAAAAATAAAAACAAAAAAAAACAAAAAAAATATGATACAAAAAAAATTGAATACTCATCTTAATATTGAAATGTGATTCCACCTAGCGCTTCTGTCATTCCCCCCTTGAATAAATATGAACTCCCATGTTTATTGTGATGCACAACACATCCTCATACTTAATTAATATTGGATGAAATATGGAAATGAATTTGAACAAAGGAATGGGCATGGGATTAGGATCTTCTTATTAAACTATCATGTATTAAAATATTTTTATGGTTTTCATGACTGTTTTTTATAGAATTTTTTGCTGATCATATTGTATTAAAATGTTTTTGGAAAAGGGAATTCAAATTTCATTTTGATGAGATATATTTTTCTCGAGACTAGCAAAACTCAAATTGGGGGTGTGATTATCCACTAAATGAGGTTAATATTCATTGTTAATATATATAATATTCATGTGATTTATTATTCATAAACACCATTTTAGTGCATTTTACATTTTGAACATCAATACAAATTACGTTAGTAATACCTTCTTAAAATGTACTTTTATGTGGTACATTTTTGAACATCATTTAATGTACCCAATGATTTATCCGAATTTAAGGAATGTAATTATCCATATTTTAATTTTATATTTTTGGAAAATGATCTACACTTCAATATAATCATTTTTCATACAAGGATCAATGAATTATTCATAAAGGATGATGGAGATATTTGGAGATGAAAATAAACAATTCTGGAGAAGGCAGATTGGACACCAGCCCACTAATGAGAATGTGGGGGGAAAAATACAGTCCCAATAAAGCCTAAAATTTGTGGTGGCCCAAATAGTATATCAAAATTTAGGCCAGAATCTGCAGCCTCGAAAAACAGCCCACCAAATAAACCATATCTAGAAACCCATAACTCCTTTTGGGATAATATTTTACAGGTTGTTAGGGGACATCTGTTGCTTAATTTAAATCTTATATGGCCCACCAAAATGTGGCCATCTAGAACGTGTTTCATGTGCCTATATTTTGTGGATGTAAGCTGGATTCCTTTTCGGGTCAAGGGTGGAATGTCCTCTTTCCACAAACATTCCACCACCATAGACTAACCATAATCAATTGAGATGACTTGTACGGTTGGAGGCTCTACCCAAGGGCTCAAAAATGCCTATTTAAGGCAGTGGTGTTGTAGGATTTAGGGATCTTTGGTGCTTGGTTTCATTATAGTGTTATGTTGTCGCTTTGTGTTTGTAATCACATTTCTTTCTCATGTAAGCTGTTTAATTCACCTTAGTTTCTTAATAATAGTTCTTCTTATACTCTTATTCTATTCTTCTACATATCACATTGATACCATTGGTTCAAGGTGTGATTTTATTCACACCATACTTTGTGATATTTATCACACAAAGGAGGAGTGATCGATTTTTGTTGTTGTTTTTACTTCTTCAATTCCACCCTTGTAAGTCTACATCCTGCTTCCATTGAAGACATGTCACCAATGGAGGGATAACACTTTTATGGGTTGATCCAAGGGAGTAGAAAGGGGATTTATTGGATGTTATTTATCACTCCATTAATGGCTAATCACTTCTTTTAAATGAGATTTTTATTTGATGATTTTAAATCCTGTTCATCTTTATTGAATTTAAGGTCACACATTTCAAGTGCTAATACGAACCTCTACCTTGGATTGCTCAAAACATTGATCCTTTATGTGTATAGGTGACATGTATTAGGGTGTATAGGCATTAAACTAGTAAGTGATGATTTCGTTTGATCTTCTTAAATTAATCCATCTCAATTATAGGAAATTGAAATCATTAAAAAAGAAAATACATCCAATCCACCCCAAGTGATAACCTAGGATCAACTCACTCTTTTAAATTTAGTTCACTTAAGTCTCTCAGAGTACACTTAAACCCATATAAAATCAACCCAAGTTGGACACTTCATAGCCAAAAACAATCCATAGAATGTATGTGTCTATAGGATACATCATAGGTATCTAAGGATTCGACAACCCAAGCTAGACTACAAGGACCATCCTACCTTCTTCTTCTGGGTAAATTTGAGTGTGAATAACCACTCTAATGCATTTGGAAGCACACTTCCATGTAAGTGTGTTTTCCTCATTTCTCATCTTTGTCAAAAAAAATTAATATTGTTATGCACTTTTAATTTCAATTATATATGTTGGGGTATGGTTTCACACCTCCCCCATAGTGCCCTATTTATGTTTGAATTATGATATATCCCTTTCTCTCTCAATAAATGCCTCCCATTTACACCTGTTACTATGCAGAAATTCTGAACGAAATTTATCTCTCATCACTTACATTCAAGAAATTATTTGGTATCAGGAAACTAAATTCTATTTCAATTGTTGGGAAATGTATCTATATTACCCCATTACTGTCCATTTCATGTACATATGATGACACAACCATTTCACTCTCATCAATAATTTTTATAAATTCTTACGTCACGCCGTTACGCTGTCGAAATTGCACTGATTTTCCAAGAAAATGTCATTGTGTAGTGAATACCATACCCATTTCATTAAAAAGGGTATCCGCCTTTATGAACATTTACTTATTTATTATAATGATTCATGAATGAATTATACATTCCTTTATCATGGAATAAATGATTGTGTTTTTGAATCCATGTTATATGATCCATGTGGCACACTTTTGCAAGAAATGAAATGTTTAAGAAGGGTGCACCCTTATAGCACTCCAATGCTTTGGGTAAAGTATAATATCATGCTACACCATGTGTAATGGGTGTTTACTCATTCTAATTCAAGTGAAACTAGGGTTTACCCATGCATTATGTGCAATGAGGTTTTACTCATTCTCCATGTGCAATGAGTCTTGATTAATGATAATTCCATGTTAAGTATTGTTGCCACATTTCTATGTTATGATTATCATGCTTTATCAGGCCCTAATGTTTTTTATTCTCTTGTGATCTATTGATATGATTACTATTTAATTTTTTTTATTCCTCATGTTATTCCATGATTAATCCCTTACTAGGATTTATAGCTCACCATTTTTTATGCATGTCCTCAGGTTCTCCCATGCAATGCAATGTACGAGGGAATGTAGTGGTCCTATAATGGATGTTTTCAATAAAGATTTTTTTTTCATGTTTTACGTTGTTATGTAATGACCCTAACCCCAATGACACTAGACCTCTTGATCTTCTATGTTTTATCAAATGATTTTTATGTAATAAATTATGTTTAATTGTGTAATAAAAGATCAGGTTTGTCATATTTTTTATTTATCATACATGTGTAAAAAAACATAAAATTAATTGATACATATATGTTGTTTGGGGAATATTTTTATGTGACTGAATTTCACAATATTTTGAAAAATAGTAATATTGTTCTAAAATATCTCTAATTTTATACTAATGTTAGTCTTATGTTCCAAGTCAAACACATTTTTATTTGCTTTTACTTGACACAACATTGGAAGAGAACATATTAATATGCAAAAACTCCCTGAATAGACATTATTTATAACATAGAAACTCATTCACTATGGGATATCTATATTGTGATATCGTTTATATATAAAACATTACATCATTATAAATAATTATAATAAATATACACAATAAAACTGACTTAATTCTATATAATTTAAATGAAATACAAAATTATAAATTTGGGTACATCTCTAACACAAATAATATTTCTCTTTAAATCTAATTATATTGAATCCATGCTACATTGTATGTTTTCTATTGAAATTATAACCAATATTCTATGCTACACAAATAGTATGAAACTTCAACTACAATTCATTTTTACCCATTGATATTAAAATTCCAATAATTATTCCCCTTACATATCTAATATTTTCCCAAATTTAATGAAACACGTTCATTCTTCTTATCTGGTTAAATTTACTTTAAAAATCATTTAAACCAACTTGACCTATATCTCAATATAAGAATCAAGAAATTTTGTTTATTTTTATTGTGTTGTTCATACATTAAAATAAACCTTTTATTCCATGTATTGTGACTATAAAAAACATCCTATACATAACAAACGATAAACACCTATAAAACATGAAACATCAAAGTATATAATTTCAAAGAAAGTGGGTTGAGATTCTCAAGACATATTTATGTTTAGGAAAATAATTTAACTCTAATTTTTAAATTATTCTTCTCAAATACAATTACAGTAATAGGTAATATAATAATATCTTTAACTATTTTTAGAGTTTGAGAAAATCTATTTTACTATTATTTTTCTCCAATATATCATTTATATGTGGTTAATGGATATAAATATATTTTATGTGAGATTGTTTAAATTGTTAAACATAATTTAACACTTTCTGTTACACATAATAATCATCACATGCAACCAAACATCACCAAGATAATATAATTATATCTTAAACTTCACCTACAATATAGAACCCATAGAAATAAACTAATTTATTTATCGACTCTAAAAGAAATTGTAATTTTTTGTATGTCTACATTAATTTTTTTCTTGATGAAATATATAATAATATTTTATTTTTCTCACAATATCACCATCCACATACAATTTAGAATAATCTATCAAATCTGAATCCCTTCCAGTTATAAAAACGACACCATAGAACAGTTTGATCTAAATATTATATATTAACACCATATATCTGAGAAAGGTTCTTTTATTGGATATATATGAAATAATTTCACAAAAAATACAATAAATGATTTCAGGGCTTGTTCCTACGAGATAAAATCTACTCCAAACAACTTTTCTATAAAAAAAGTGGCAGCTCTCTTGTTTTCCTCTCATATTCAGGATTTCTTACAATCACTAGAAATGTTGAAATGGGTTTCATATCTTCAATTCATAACATATTTAACAACTATATTTTAAGTTTCATCTTTATGATGAATGTGTTTTCTTACTTTTGTATAGAAAAAATATATAAACCATAATAAATTCCCATGTAATTGACATCCCCATTTCCAAACAAAAAAATTGTAAAAAAGCATGAAGAATTAATTTTTTTTCAATCATCCTACAGTTTACATAAACCATAAACAAGAACTAATTTGAATTTCAGAATTTTACATTTATGATTTTAACAAAACCTCATCTCTAGAACTCTAAATTTCCAATATTTTTGTCCATTTATTCATATCATGAAAAAAAAATTTCAATATCCCATATAATTTCTTTTTAAATAAATTAAACATTAAATTATATACTCTAATAATATGTACATTCCACTATTTAATATATAATTATTCCTCAAAAATATAATTTATTAATGTATTATTAAAATAAATATAACAAAATAATAACATCAATTAAAATACAACTTCTATGAAAGGTATTTTTTATTTTGTTTCGGACAATGATGAAATCATTTCTTCTACATAAATTTAATATATCTATGTTTTACCTTTACATGAATCTATCTCCAAATTATCTAAAATTAACCCATATTTATCATATTTTTTAAGGGCCTATTTTAAACCTATCACATTATGATACCAAGATATATCTATAAGAACTAATGTTAGATTCATGTTTATTTGATATAGATCTTCATTACTGATTTTCCCTAATTATTTATACTTCTTTACATCCATATATAATTTTGGATCCAAATCTGATAATAGGGATGTAATCCCAATCCTTCTCATACATCACATCTATGTTGTGGTATATGCTTCTCCAAAAAAAAATTAATCAACTTTATCTCCTCATATTTTTGCTTTATAAAGTGGTTGACTAATTTGAGCACCATCATCATCCTATAATTTTTTAAATTAGTAATCATTAGTTTAAATTTTTTATTATCCTAATTTCACATCAATTTTAAATTCAAATTAAAAAAATATTTAACAACATAAATTATAAATTTTCCAATAGATAAATATTTATTAACATTAACATCACTATATTCGATAATCTTATTAGACATTCTATTGAAATATTTTTATAATTTACTCTTTGTCAAATAGAACATAAATACTCCTTCTTCCATTAAATCACAAATCATTATCAAATTTCACTAATTATTCTGATTGGATAATTTATATCTTATTAAGGTATGATTATTCATGAAAGGTTCCTTCTAAATAATAGCTCATATAGAATTTCATTTTCTTTGGGATTGTGCATTGTTAGATTATGAGTTTACAAAAAATATAGAAGTTCTATCACATATTAGTTATAATTGATATATATAATCAATAATGTCTTGGCCGTATTAATTACTATCAAAATCATCCTTTACACAACTCTATTTTATCAGGGATTCCTTAAACCTTAAACTTCATTCTATTTAATTATTATTTGTTTAAATTTTGACATAAATTGATGTGAATTTGGTTGTATTATTCAAAAAATAATATTCCTTATTATTAATGTTTTCCTATGTGCAATTCTTCATGGTATTTTTATGTTGTCCAATAATACTCACCTATGATGCATAAAAACATATCAAATCCACTTATTTAAATAAAAAATTAAGAAGAACCATATTTCATCTCATGTTCCATAATAATTTTCTGGAAGATATAAATTGATGTAAAAATTTACAAAATATTTCATACATGGTTATTTTTTTTGAAGATCTGGGTTCCCCAAAGTATTTCCATCTATCGTGGGTCACATGCCATTTATTTATTACACTACAAAAAAGGAATATGAAAAAATATTTAATTAATCAATAGGTTCCCAATTATAAATTTATTAATGTGGTGTTGTATTTAATGAAAATAATGTTTCACATTTTGTACAATAGGGAAACTATTACCCCCCCCCATTTCACATAAAAATGTTTTTATTACATATATAAAACCAATATAAGATAATTTCCAGACTATACATTGACATTTCAACCTATTTAGTTGATGTTATTTCTAGCCCTATGTTACATAGATGACATACAGTAAAAAACATTAAAGTAACACCAACATAAATAACAAAAATATTATTCAATTCATCTCATTTAAAATAGGTTTTGAAAAATTTTTATAAGAATTATAGCCTTATGCTTAGTTTATCCATCAAAACATGATTCAATATTTTTTATAAGATTTATTTTTCTATTAATATTGGATGAAACCCCACTCTTAGGAATCTAAATATTAATATTCTTTATACATTCATTGATAACAAAAAATGATTATACTTATACTTTATCATCATATTATTTTATATCAAAAAAATACCTTAAAGTATTGTAACACAATTTTATCCCCCACATTTTTGAACACATGAAACCAATTCATAATAATGAACAACCAATTGATAAAATATGATTCAAAAAATGAAATATATAGGATTAAATTTCATCTATTATTATTTTTGTTCTCCAAAAAAATAATCAACTATATTTAATATAAAATATAACATTATTAAAAACATCTAATACATTAAATAAATATAAAAAATGAACATAAAATTTAGGATTAGGTATATGTTTCAACAATCCTTCACTAGATTCGAATTTTTTCTCCATTAATTAAAAACGTTTATTCATTAGTATAATATAATGTGTGGCATAAGGATCAGTAAAAATGGATCTTTATGAAAGGTTATATATTTATTCTACCATCACTCAATATATTCACAGTGTTTTCATCATTCATTGATTATTTATATGTTCAAGATGACTATAAATAGTATAGTTTCATCTTCTTCCTTTCCTATTCATGTTTTATAACACTTAATATAAATTATAGTATCGTATAAAAGATGAAATTTTCACATAAAATTAGGTATTTCAGTGATGAGAACATCCTCATAAATTCTTATGATTCATTCATCCCATTTTATTAACTATGCATCATAGAACATTGAAAACAAATGATTAAAATTTAAAGAAATTATATTTTTGACTCAAATTTTGTTCTCAATGATACTACCTCAATTATTACTGTTTTAATCATAATGTGATTATTATTAGTGAACATATTAAGACCACAAATGATTTTATGAGGATCGTAAATAAAAAAAATCTCAAAACACTACTTCTATAGGTTTCAAAGTCATATTCTCATATATCACAGTAACTTTTTCAATTCAATAAAATTCTTCATCGATATCATAATCATATAATATTTTTCTAAAATACTCAAATATTTTTATTCTTCAATAATAATATATTTATATCTTCCACTGAACCATTCTAATCCATGTCGAGATATGAAATACCCTCTAGTAGATTAATATTCTATAGTTTTTAATATATTTATTATATCCATTATAGTATTTTTTTTGTTTAAGGGAAGATAATATTAAGGGTCTTATAAAATAACTTTCAAAATATTATAATTTTATTTACATACATAAATATTTTTTTGAATCATCCCTCTATTTTTATTTTTTACATTTTTTTTCTTATAGGGGGAAATATAATTAATATATTTTAAGCTAATAAAATCACACTATCATCCTAGATAATTATTTTTATAGATTGTGCTTCGAAGTGCCGAAAATTATTACATTGAAATAATACAAAATGGTGATTCCTTAAAATTTTATTTCACTACACATTAACATCCTTTTTAAAAGATATATGAAATCGTCAATAATATGTTTTCCATAATGTCCAGTCTCCTAAACATAAGAATTTACACATATTTGGATGAAATATAAATAGATAAAATTTATGAGTAAATTTATGCCACAGATATATTTCATTTGTAACTATATTTTTATATATATCATCGATATAAAATATTTAAATGTTTACAATTTCATATTCCAAAACCATATGATTTTAAATTTATTGGTAATAACCATGTGATATTTTTAACTATATCAATTAATATTATCCCATGACCATGTTATATTATAGCACAAATAAACTCGATTACATTGATAGAGAATCTATCAAATGTTTTGTATGATATAATATACACACCATAAAATCTATTTGACAATTCATTATATAAAATATTTTTACACCATTTATCATAATTAAAAAATATATTACCCACTTCTATGATATATTAAAACAAAATTACAGAAACATAATTTCTTGGAATTTTTCCTATGAAAAACAAATGAAGAAGATGTGATAAATGTGATCTAATCATATTCTTTCTCAAATTATAGTTGAAACCATAATATAAAAGATCAATCATTGTATTCATGGTAATATACATCATAAAAAAATTAAATAATATATTTATAATGTTAAGAAATATTTTTATGATACCATTTTTTGTAAACTATTGCCCTAATACACACCTTTATAGTCGATGAATTTGGATGTTCTGAATCATTTTCATTTCAATAAGAAAATTATATCAGGTCAATATGTTTTAAAAAATTATAATACGTCATATAAATCATAAAAGACATAGATAAATGTATAAAATTAAATATCATGAAATTTTTTTATGTTCACCCACACAATATAATTCCATGGAGTATATATTAATGATGTTTTCATTTGATAAATATTATCTAATTCATTAGTTTGTGATTATAATAATTTGGGAAATAACACTACACATTCACATTATATAGTACCTTCATATTATCCAATCACTACTTTCAAATAGGGTTATAAAAATGATAGGTTTCACACATAATCCTAACTCGTAAGAATAATGATATTTTGTATAATGCAAAATAAACTAGGAAAATATCCATGAATCATAGATCTTTACCTCATAATATTTACTTAAATACCCGAAAAGATTCTACTCTAATTTTAGTCACAAAAAATAAATAATTTAGAAACCACTAAATACATATTCTCTAATATAAAATAAAACCTAAATCCATTCTATCTTCCATTATAAATCTAGATATCCTATATAATAAATAATTATATTCCCTTATCTGTTAGGTCTTAATAACATCAATACCCTACCATTTGAAATTAAATTTCAAATTTATCAGTTTCGTTGATCATCAAATTTCTTATATCCATTAGTTTAATTAATTATAGGTAAGTCTGCACAGAACAAAAAAATATTATTTTCTTAACGGTCTCCAAAAAGACCATGAAAAATTATAGATTGAGAAAAGGTATCAATTAACTTTAAATTCTGAAAATTTTAACAATGATGGTTTGAGAACAAAATTTATAGAATAAATATATTGTTTCTCCAAAAAATTTCTCTAATTTATAGTTTTATTTTATTCTAATAGTTTGTTTCATGGTGAGACATTGAATTACTTTTGAAAAAATAGAGTTAATAAAATTCACAGAACATCTAATATCTTAAAAGTACTACAGTTTTATCGCATTATCTTTAATAACAACAAAATTTATGATTTGATTTGTTGTATAATTTCATTTATATCAAATACTACTGAATGAAATGTACCTTCTAGAACTGATATTACATATATGTTTATTATTATTCATATTTATAGAGATAATTTTAATATTATGTGATTATTATTTCTAAAGATAAACATATCTCTACCTGATTTAATTACTTGATTATATTAAAATGAAAGATTAACTTGATTTACAAGCAATGATACTCTATCATGATTCTACTATATTATGATAAATATGTTACAGTGTTACTATATCTATTACATAATTGAAAATTAACAAACTAATATATCAATGAACTAAGAATACCAATTCAATTAGTTATATACTTTTTTAATGATATTATACTTGTGTTTTTAAATTTATTTGTTCAGTAAATTTATATTCATATAACATTATGTCTCCATTATATCAGTTACCAATGAAAACGTATCACCGTTTTCCTTTTTATTTATCTGCTTTGGTTTGAGAAGGAATTGAAAGGAATCCTATAATGGCGACATCAGATATTTGTTGGATTTTCATCATAAAAACGGGTGTTTCTATAGCATGTTGGGTATTTTATTTCCATTTAAATTAAAAAAAACATAAATTTTTAATTAGAGGTGACATGGTTTCAATGAGTTTGAGATATTCAAATTAGACGATGCTTAATTGTGATAGAAATCATGTAAATTCCGGAGACATATTTTTAAACAGTAATCATGGATGGAAATTATACTCTATATTCTCTAAATATAATTTCTCTCAACCTAAGATCCATCCAAAAGATATTTTTCATCTCTCAAAACCTTATAAGTCACTTTTTAGGGAATGAATGTTTTTGTGGTTGTGGTGTGACTTTCAGTCTATGTGTTCTTCCAAACTCTTTGTTTGTTTCCCATTCCTTATTTTTATTTTGATAGATCATTTTCTAATTAATGGATATAAACCCCTTTTTATTGATTATTGTTTCTAGGTTTACTTACTATAACTTATATTCCCTCGTTCTTGTTGGTGGGTTCTATAACAGACTATTATTTGCATGGAAAAGGTAGGTGGTTCCATTTCTATTAGAGAATTTAATTAATCCTCAATTGCTCGATTTGATTAAATTGATTTATATTGAATATGTTGGAATTGATTCTTATGTAGTTTTATTTTTTAAATACCAATTAAATTATTTTGGGGGATTTTATTTTTGAAATTGTAATTTTCCATGCAATTGGGATATCCCCCCATTTTCCATTAAAATTTGGTGTAATTGTAAAATTGATGGAATTTATTTAAATTGATGAACATAAATATGTGAAATTGATGTCAGATGATTAAAATTTAAAATTTTTAATTTAAATTATAAAATATAATTGGTAAATTGAATTTTAAAATTATTTTATAATTTTATTTGTGGAAAATTGGTTAAAATTCTTTTGATTGAAACCATTGGGTTTTATCGTGGAAAAGAATGTTTTTTAAAAACCCTTGATGGATCATAAATGATAAACTTGAAATTTTACAATTTATAATGGGATGGATTTTATGTTGATATTTCTTGAAATAAATTTCACATCATTTTTAGTTATTAGATCACATGAAGTCGTTAAGCAGTTAGTGGGTTATTTGGAAAAAATTGTATGATATACAACAATCTGAAACATAAATGGAGATGATCACATCCCCAAAAGGGTAGTGATGAATTCCTCTTGACCTAGGTTGATGTGGGAGTGTTTATACACTTATTTTTGTGTCACTATGAGTGTGTGGAGTTATATATTATAGAAAAATCTTAACATTTAGACATATGTGTATCTTACTTCTTTATAATTGAAATGAATAAATGCCATTTTTTTCAAATATTTTACATTCTATATAAATTTATATAAATTTTTTAATTTCATATTTTTTTTATTAGAAATTGGTTCATAATTACCCTGGAAATTAAAATAGGGAACACTTGTTTAAATTTATGTCTATTAATTGAAAAGAAATGCAAGGATTTTTTTTAAAAATAAATACTAATTTCAAAATATTTTTTAACATGAACCTCTATTTGGTCAGTTAAATGTTAACATATAATCCTTGAATCCTTGGTGTGATCCTACAGGGATGTTAGTTTACACCCCACCTATGCCTTTTGGTGTGTGTAGATTATATACTTCTATATTCAAGAAGGGGTAAACCACAACATGGAGGTTGTTTTGGTTGTTGATTCATGCACTTGGATAGTTTGGTAAATTGGGATATGTGTTATATATCATATTTTACTATACATATTGTAGTAATTTTGGTTTTTTATTCATATTTGACTTATGGAACAGTTCTCCTTATGGATTTAATTTTTTATCAATTCATACATGTCTACAGTGCTTCCAAAATCTCTATGGAAGAATAATTCCCATATGAATATTGTGATGCCATGTTCATGTATCCAAGTCATCGGGATCAGGAATTCACTATAGGGTATGTCAATTTTGGAATCTGTTATTGGGTTATTAGGATAACCTTGTTTGTACATAATATAGTGTCATCCGAGGGAGGTTGAGATTCTTGTCATGATTTTAGTATTAATTATTTAATATTTTCAAGAGATAGGGGATAGTAGTGATTGACTGTCTAGCTAGATTTCACCATAATGAACATTAACTCACTAGAGAGCGATAAGGAATGATATCTTGGTGATTAATTATTGAATGTTTCATTCTATTTTTTCATTGATCGATTTAAATCAAAATGTTTTTCTTGTATCTTATTGGTGTAATTTCCCTTGTTTCCCATTTTTTTTGTTACTCTGATGTCTTATATATTTTTTGTTAATGGTGTGTAGCATCATTCCTATATGATGATGAGTAAATAATATACATGAGGAAGTTTATATGGAACCATAGTTGGAAAATCCTCTCATGTACTTGAATATTTTTTAGTTGATAGTATATATTTTCCATGATCTGTGATAAGCACATGAACCAACTCTCATTCTAGCTCCACATTTGGAGACATAAATGGAAAATATCAAAAATAAATCATAAGAATTATTTATCTAAATTATATCAGTATTCAAGGGATCAAATTACCCTCAAGAATTTGAGGAATGGTTGAACATGATAGAGTGTGTATTTTTTCTCTTAGAGAAACTAAACAAAATCAAGGTTATGTGTGCCACCATCATGCTTGGAAGAATGAGAATACTATGTTGGTACATTATAGTGATGAATATGTATCATGAGTTATTATTGTGGAATGATTAATTTTTTTAATCTAATAGTTTTATATATATTCTATGTTGATATACATTGCCAACGTGTTTTTCAAACCTGAGAAAGCTAAAAAAATTGTGACAGAGTATGAAAACTGTTATCAAATCATATGATGTCTACACTTGAGATAGTTTCAAATGAGAAGATAAAGTCTTGATGTTCTGAGTTGGGACTTTGACAGGATATTCATTCTTAGATTTTTATTCTGAATCTTCCTTCTTGTGATGATGTTTTGGATAGATCCCAGATTGTTGGAATGGATTGGCTAAAAATTTAGGGATTTGGTAGTTTATTTCTCTACTAGTGTCTGTGAATTTTCCTACGTAAGAATTTTGAATCATGATTTTTATCATATTGTTTCTAAAAATTTGGGTTTTTTTTCAACCTCATGCAGTTCAGGATTGAGGTCCTTTGAACTATTACAAATGTGGAAAACCAGTTCGTTGAAAGAGTTATTTCACAAAGCAGCCAATATATGTAGAACCTTCGGATGTATGAGTCACCATTATAATTTAAAACATAAAAATTCAACTCCTCATAGTTTAATGATATTATCATCACATTTTAAAAATGTGTGTCAATCATATGCTTCATGTATAAAAGGGTTGCAACAACATGTATGTGGATCAAATCTTATTCACATAGTGGAATAGTCCCCACAGGAAGTGGATACAATTCCAGTGACTTTGAGAGGTACCATCATTATAGGATTATTAGTAGTGACATTATAATTTAATACTAGTGCATCCCTTTCATTTATTTCAACCCTAGATTCAAATCTTCTAAATCTACTTATGGAGATTTTTTAATTACTAATGGATATTACAACACCACTTGGTACAGAGATAGAGTATGGTCTTTGTAGTTCAACTTGTTTTTCTCTCGTTGATATGTCAACCCTTCTTCATCTTTTATGGTTCTTGACATAAATCATATTGACATCATCTTCATGATGAATAATATAATTACAAATATGTTCTGGGTTGATATTTATCTTTGTTGGTTACCCTTCACTGCACCCGATGTTGTCTACCAGGTATTTCAATGTAAAGGGGACCCAAGTTCAAGTAGACCAACACATATTGTCTAAATTTTGGGAAATTAATATGTATTTATTATTTTTGTCTAGAGAAGAAATATTCAGCCAGTGTTCTACCTCTAGTTTTCATTGAGTTTCTTAATCTTCTTTCTTCCGAATTCTCTAGTTTTACACTAGTTATGGAGGTAAAGAAATATATTTATTTAGTGTTTGTTACTCAAACCGTTTCTATTCATTCTTATGAAAATACACTAGATAGTGTTAAATAGATAAATACTCAGTCATATTATATTCAAGATATATCCTTTATATGCCCGATTGTGTTACCTAGGGTGGAGCCGGTTCTCATTTTTAAGAAGGATGATGGTTGATTCCACATATGTTTTGATTTCAAAAACATAATCAAGTAATGATAAATAATTTGTATCTATATACATGGATTAGTGACCTTTTTTATTAGTTGAAAAGGGACAAGTGGTTCAGAAACATCGATCATCATTATAGTTACAATCTATTTTGTATAAGAGAGTCGAATGTTCATAAAACTATTTTTTGGAGTATATAAATATATTATGAGACCATATTATTCCATTTGGTTTAACCAATTCTTAGGTAATCTTCATGGGATTGAAAAATATTATTTTCAATGAGTATCATGAAATCTTCATTGTTTTAATTGTGGGTAAATTCCTAAATTACTCTATGTGGGAGGAGGATTATGTTTGTCATCTAAAAATAGTACTGCTTTTGTTGAGATATCATCATATTTATTCCAGGAATCATAAATGTGATTCTTGTATTCAGGAAGTGAAATTCTTGGGACATGTGGTGTTTGAACATGGTGTTTCAGTTGATCCTAAAAAGGTAAATGATTTCAGGGAATAAAAATAAGCAAAAAATGTTTTCGGGATTCGTAGATTATTGGGTATAGATGGGTTTTATTTCTAGTTCATTAAGTAATTTACAATGATGAAATCTCTAATAAATGCACTAACATGAAAGGAAGTAATGGTTTCTTAGTATGAAAAATATAATAATTATTTTCTTGATGTAAAATTACTTTTTACTACTATGTCAGTGCTGACACTACTAGATGTTGAGTTGGGATACATGGTCTTATATGATGCATCGAGTTCTGGATTTGGATATTTTCTTATTCATTCTGACCATTTAATTTATTATGGGTCTCAGTCGATTAGTCCACACAAGAAAAATTCTCTTACCCTAGTCATTAATCATCCAGTTGTGACGAACACATGTAAGAGTTGGTGTTATTACCTTTTTGGAGAATGGTTCATCATGATTTTTGACCAAAAACACGTGAGCTATATCTCATCACCAAAAAAATAAGAATATTTATTAGAGGAATTAGGTGAAATGCCAAAAATATTTCTATGTTGACATCACCTATACCCCAAGGAAAGGGAATTACATTGTAGATTCTTTGATCAAGATAATTCTTACACATAGAGTGAAAGAATAATAAGAAGAGTGAAAATTGATGGCTCTTTTGGCACAGTTTCATAATGTAGTTTGAAAAAATGGAGTTGAGGTTACCTTGTCTAGTGTTCAGTTGACCAGTTACCTTATTGAATTGATTCTTCATAAACATATGCTTAATGATGAGGTCAATAGAAACATAGACATTTTATTGTGGGGATATAATAGTTTAGTGGGCGTTCTCCAAATATAGAATTCTATTCTTTCAGAATCACGTTTTCCAGCCATTAACGGTAGGGAAAGCTGTTATGGTGGATGGATGTAATTCTCAATGGGTATTTTACTCAATAACCATGAATATTTTTTATGAAATGAGGATTATATGATGATTTATAGGAATTAAATGAGGAATATCTGATTTTTTTAACATCCCATGTAAGTAAAAGAATAATAAATTTTCATATCTATATAAATTTATGAATTAGATAGTGCATTAGAGGTTTAAAATGAGAATGAATCCAATTTTAATAATAAATACTCTAATGTTCATTAAAAGGTCGATTAAAAATATTTTTATGGAAAACCTTTTATAAACATACTTCTTTCTCTTTTATACAATATATTTGAAAAAATAAAATCCTTATTTAGAATCAAGATATCAAAATCTACTTTGTGTAAATTTTTGGTACTTTTCCGATAAAGTTCATTTTTTAAAATGAATACTAAAAAATGCTGTATTTTAATTCAAAACCTCCATTTAATATAATTTATGTAAATGGTTATATTATCATTTTAATTGGTTTTAAAGTGTAATTAGAATATATTTTTACTATTTAATACAACGGTGGTCATTATAATTAATTTCACTTTGAAAATGGACATAAACAAGTGTCAATCTTTTGATAGGTATTGTTTCTTAAAAACACACTATTTGTTTTGACAGCGGGAATTAACTATATAATTTAATAATTAAACTTATATGTTTTGAATTTGGTAAAATTGAAATAATTTTTGAATTTAGAATATCATATAGATCTTAGGGTGATTTTTTGGTATTTTTCTGAAAAACATACATTTATTAGGAATAGTGCAACCACTATGTAGTAATTAAAAACAGATTTTTTTTGTTTAAATGTAATTTTACCGCTTATATGAATTGAATTTAAAAAATATGACATACATGGTTATCATTAGTAAGTAAAATTTGGTTCAATGGGATGGCAATAATTTTTGGTTAATAGTAACTTTTGAGTTTTATTAACCGCGTTTAATGGTAATTAGGGTAATATAAGGTAAAAATAATATGATATAAATATAAAAATACCTTAACACATGTCCTAACCTTATTGCATGAGTCATGGACGACCAAGAAATTCCATGGGTCAATTTGGGGGCCCCATTTAGCCACTTGGGTATGATAATGACATTAATAACTTTTTATTTAAAGTAAAAATTAAAATGTCACAAACATGAAGTGTTTTACTAAAACAATTTTTTACATGGTCTTATATAAATTATCTCTTTTACAATAAATATTAATTAGAAAGCTAAAAATATTTCGTACATCATGGTATTTTTTTTATTATTTTTAGATATTAAATAAATAAATTTATTTGTTACACCATGATGATGCATTGATTACCTAATTAATGAACGATTTAAATAAAATGAAAAGATAAAGTACAATATAAGACATACACGTGTCTAAAACCTATTGTATGGGTGGATTTATAACACTTATCACCAAATACTCAATATATATCTTTTTGGAACCTTTAAAATATGATGATCACTTTTTAATAAAGTAACATTTTAAGACATTCCAAAAGTGACCCTCCTCCCTCTTATAAAAGGCCCCCACCTCTAGCCCCTTACCGACACATCTCATGCCCTTGGATCGCCCAACATATTCTCATATTATGTCTCCACATCCATATCTTACTCTTAAAATCATCACATTGGGAAGAAGTCATTCCAAGGAATCCTTTGGCTCAAATCAAAAAGAGTTACCCGATTTAGAGTTAATGTCTTCTCTCAAGTTTCTTCCTTTTATTTTCCTTCTTCACTCAACAATATATTCTTATTATTTAATCCCATAATAACACATGTATCCTTAATATACTATGATTTTTTTATGATAAGGATTCTACACAAACTAACACACACTTCCGTCTATTGTTTAAAGAAAATATTGTTTCTGTGGGTGACGAATTAATGCCTCATGAAATGATGATTGTTCAATATTCTCTTAACACCTCTCATGGTGGACATTATGATGTCACTGTATTTAAATATAATATATGTGGTATTTATTTTTTCTATATGCTTATGAATTTTATTTTTAAATCCCAACATTATGATTTTCATGTTGTGGAACTACGATAATTTCATCTGAGGAAGTGTGGACTATCTCCCCCTCAATTGATGTGACTCGTTAATGGATAACATAGAATTTATAAAGGATGTTATTAATGAACTTATGTTACCTATAAAACATATATATTATAATGGAATTATAATAGACATATATGTCTCATTTAGTTTTAATTCCTTTAATACGACAAAAAAATGAAAGAAGCGTTCATGCGTACGTACAAACTACTGTCTCCATGAACGGTTCATTTCATTTTTTATCTCCAAATGTTATGGAATAGTATAAAATGAATATATACTAGATATATATATGATATTTAAATCGTTAATACCATTCTAGGGATGATTTTATAATAACTATTTTGGCAATTCCTTTCAAACAAGTTCATTTTTGACTCATGTACCGAACATCGACCAAACGTATGATTTGAACTCACATAATTAACTAATTATTATAACGTGATAATATTTTATATTAATTGAATAATGAAATTTAATGGAAGTCCTTAAGCAGTTATAAATAGACCTATGTATATTATTCAGCATTATAAAGAATGGACGAGAACATGTCAGACTTAGGTAAGGGACTTCGTCTCAATCTCTTTTCATTGAGGCATACTTCAATTTATATACGACCTACTTTTATTAGTTTTGTAATAATCCCTTTTTCCTTTTCATTTCATTAAAGAGGAATCATTTTACATGAAGTGTTTTACAAAATGGAAAAAAGAATGTTTTTGTCTTACGTATCTAGCGACAACGACTTCTCTGCCGCTATGACCATTGTTTGAGTTCCTGCTTTTCTATAAGCCATAATTTTTTAAAAATGAAAAATAAATTCCATGTTTTACTTTTATTTTGTTTTGGTATTGAAAATGGGTTTGATAATGTTTTGATTAGATCAATGTGTTGTATTATCTTTTGATAGAAATGTGGAAATGTTATGTTTCCTTTATTTATGTTTTATGTGATATGATTACGTTATTGTTCATGGGCATTGTTTATGAAGTTTGGTGGTTCCATGATAAAATAAGGGCAGTTGAGCCTGAGATAGCTCTCCAATGCATTGGGTAATGGGAAGGAGTTAAATGCTAAGGTTTCTATGAAGATATTTAGGGAATATACTGTGATGGATACTCAAAATGTAACCATGAGGGTTACTCCCTGCATAATAACATTATGAATGCCTCAAGTTACCTTTATGTCTTATCATTTATATGATTTATTCAGAAATATTATGATTTCATGAGGTACGTTATAGTTCATATGTATATATTGACTAATTTTTTCTTTCGGTATTTTTATATCCCTTATTAAGATTTTTTATACTCATCCCATGTTTATGAAATTTTTTTCACGGGTCAAGGGAAAGGTACATTATTTGATGATAGTGTCAAGGAATTTTCAAGAAAGAATCCATGTTTTATTTAAAATATGATTCCATTGATTGAAAAAAATGAATACTGTTTTTGATGTAACCACCATGTGTAAATGTGGAATGAAATGCATGATTTATGATCTAATTCTCAAAAACAATAAACCAGAAAAGATAATTAATGTGAATTCATGAAATAAATCAATATTAATTAATGTTTAAGTGTAACACCTCTACCATTTAAATTATTATTATTTATAATTTCATGGATTCAGTTAGCCTCATCAAGGTGTGGGTTGAGTGCATGTTTTTTTGACATTTGATGCTTTTGGTGGGTTTTAGACCGATGCATGGACACCGCAAGGTTGGCCGTAACCGTGTAGTCGGCCATGATACAATTTCGGTTACCCATTACATAAATTAATAAAAAATTATGAAAATGAAATAAAATAAATGATTATGATATAATAATAATAACATTTTTTTGTATATAAAAATGTTTTTTTTAAATTAAAATTGTTAATGATCTTATTATCAATAAATTGTTATAAATATAATTATTATTTTATTTTTATTAAATTTTTTAGTATTTAAAAGAAAATAAATAAAATTATGATTATTGTTATTATTATTTTTATTGTTATTATTATTATAATTAAGAAAAATAATGGTGTTGTTATGATTATATAATTTTTTAAAATTATTATAAATATTGCCATTTAAATTTTGTTAGTATAAATATTATTTAAATTGTAAAAATTATTATCATTATTAATATTATTATTACTCTTATTATAATTATTATCATCATCATTATTATTTAAAAAAATTTATTTGTTATTGTTGTTAATTTTGTTTTATTTTTTAAGTGGTTTTAATCCCTCTTTTTCCCCCACGCCTCACCCTCACTCCCCCACTAAATCTCTTGTTTTTTTATTCCTCTCTCCAATCACCCCTAATTCCCATTTAATATCATTTTTTTGTATTCCTCTCTCCAATACCACCTCTTCCATGCCTCACACATCTCTCTTCATTAATTGATCTCTTTTTTTATTCCCTCTCTCCAATCACCCATATCCCCTTATTCCATTACGCCTCCCCACTCACTATTACTCTTATTATTATTATTTATTTTATATTATTTCTTATAGACCTCTCTCCACTCACACCACTCCCCATTAACCCCCCACACACACCACTCATATCCCCCTCCATTAATTCTTTTTCTTTTTTTAATCTCCCACGCCACCCCCACTTTTCCCTTACCCCCCTCACACTCACACCCTCTCTCCCCGTATCCCCTCACGCACACCAGCTCTCCGATTTAGTTCATTTCAATTTTTTTATCTATCTCCCACGCACCCCTTCTTCCCCCCTGCCCCCACACACCCCTATTCCTCTTACCCTACTTCACACACGCCATCCTCCCCTCCGACGATTCATTCGGCGGCTGCTCCTCCCTCCGGTGGTTCTATCTGGTAAGTCTCCTCTCCATATTCTCCTCTCCTCAATTAATTTGGAGGGTTTTCATCTGGGGTTTCCTGTTGGAAAAAACCAAAATGTTAGGGTTAATGTGTATCTCAGGATTGCTTTGGTCTTAGGGTGTGTGTTTTGTCCATGGGGCGTCGTTCTCCTTCCCGTTGAAGTTTCATTCCAATCACATGAGCCTTCGGTGGGTGTTTCCATGTTTTTCATTCCAAAAGACTTTCCATTAATGATTGCCATTTTAAATAAATTTTTAAACTAGTTTCGCAACTCTCTTAATCCCTTGTTTAAATTATTATAGCAATTTGGAATTTATTTGATTTGTAAAAAATAGGTTTTAAACGAGTATCAGTGTAAATCGCTTAGTTTTATGATACCTAGAAAGCATGTTTGAATCGATTATATTTATTTAAGAATCAATTGGTCCCTTATGAAATATATCACCGTTATAATGTTGCAAATACTTTTTTTATTAATTAACATGGTTTGGTTGTGTTATGGATTAATTACTTTGTTAAAACACCTTTGTAATGGTTTACTGAATTCGATGTTTTTATTTGGTATTCTTTTAAAATAATGTGGGTATGTGGTGATTTTTGGGGCAATGCTTTAAAATGATTTCTTGGTGTTTGTTTGATTTCAAATTATAATTTCGGGTGTGTATGGTTAGATCTTGGTATAGCATCCTAAATGTGTTAAAATGTGTCTGAAAGGGTTTAATGTATTTTTTTGATCATTTTATGTTCTATAAATAATGTAGGTGTCCAGTGATGGTTTTAAGGTAATCAGTGTTTTCTTGGAAGTTTAGTCTTCTAAATGGATTTTAGTTTTCAAATAAATTTGATCCCCATCAGTAGTTTCTAATGTGTATTTAAAATATGGTTTTGTAAAGTGTTACTTTTATTATTTTGGAAATCATGGTTTATAATGTGTTCTTTAATGTTTGACCATTCAGTTTAAAACATGTTTTTTTGTGGGTCGGAAAAGGGTCAAAGCATGATTGATAATTGTGAAGTGTTTGAATGTGTGTTTAGAACATAAGGGACCATTTGGTTTTGTAAATGTAAGAGTGGTGTTTGCAAGATATTTTGAATAAATGTGTGTGATCGATTTGAAATAGTAAACACTTTCTTAAATGTTTTAAAGTTTATATGTCATAACATCCCGGTTTGAAAATTGTTGAATGTGAAATAATTGAATATGTATATGGGGAGCTTCTTTCTAGTGTAACCCTTTATGGGTGAATGTATAATAAGCATCCGTGTTTGGGGTAGGCAAGTTTATTGAGATGAGTCACGCGTGCGACGGCCTCCTACTTACACAATATTACTATAACCACCATTGGTTGCTGGGTGCCTTATAGATTATCGAGTGACGGTTGCTCACCAGCCCTGATTAGACGGGTTGGTGCCCCCTGGTAGATAGAGAGGCCAGTTTGGATTTTCTACTGATTTTGTCACGAGGGCGATCAGTGGGTTATAGACTATGGGGCCTCACCATAGGCTGACATGTGGTTCCGAACAGAGTGCATCCAGGGGTTGTTTATGGATGTTCAGTATCTCCCATGGCTACAGATTGTATTGCATGTTTATTTTCTACTACATTAGTTCATATACAGCTTGTACTACTTGTTTATTTTCAGCTACATTGTTTTATATACAGCTTGTATTTCTTGTTTATTTTTTGCTACATTGGTTTATCTACAGCCTGTATAGCTTATTTTTTTCTAATACACTAGTCTAATTTCAGCATGTATTGTTTACCCGTGTCTTTTTTTCAAAGATCTAATATTACATGTTTGGTTTTTTTTATAAAATGGTAAACTGTTTTTAAAGTAATATATGGTGTGGTTTAGTTCTCATAGTGGGAAACATGTGTTATTTTGTTTAATTGGGAAAACCTTATTTTTTTAATTGTATTTACAAACTTGTGTCATCAGATAACTTTGGGTAGGAAAACACTTGGATTCAGTGATTTACTTTTTCCATCTCTACTGAGCATTTTTTTCCCACGCCTATCCTTTACCATTTCAGTTGCAGGTTTATCTTTTGTTCATGTTTTTTCTTAGTGGCTGCTCATGTGGGAGTAGTTTTGGGCATTTGGATGGAGGTGAAAAAGGGGTCACACAGAGATCGTTGTAGCGGGGTCTTGTTTCCTGTTTTTTTAGTGATACTTTGTATCTGTATCAGTTCTTTATTTATTTAAGTTTCAGTTGACATTTTTCTGAATGCTCCGTTTTTTCAATTTTTTTCTAATATTGGTTTTATCTCTTTGGATTAAATCATTCCCTAATGTGTACATCGATGCAGACACTAGTTTCCAGCCCATGGGGATCAGGAACGCCCCTCAGGACATGTCGCTGACCGGCTCGGGTGACCAGTTCAGGGTCGACTCCGGGTTGGTTCGTGAAAAAATGGTATCAGAGGTGTTCCTTTTTATTTGGGGTCTTTGGTATATAGATATTAGGACTGTCGGGACTTGATAGGTAGGTACAGGAAGGGCGTCATGAACCCTTGCTCATTCTGAACCTTGAGTTGTCTGTGGTAGTCTCTGATTTGAGTCTTATGTATTAGATTTCGATTGAGGGATGACAACGGAGGCAAGCCGGTGTCACGTCGTGACCTCACATGGAGTAGTGACCCATGTGGTTTCTGAGGGCACGGTTTAAGTTCTTCCTAGTTGTTGATGCATACTTGGGGCTTGGCTCACTACCATGTCACTGGGTTAAGTGGAACTACTAGTTCCTCATTCCGGTGGTCCTGTGTACGTTGTACTCAGTTTGGTTTCGGTTCTTTAAAGTGTGCTTTTGTAAATGGAGCTGAGTTTTTTTAAATGAAAATTTTTTCTCTAAAATTATTTTATTTTAATAAAGGAATTTTTAAATTTGAAAGTTTTTTAGTAAATGTTTGCATTTTGATGAGTAAAGGTTGTGGCCCTTGGTACTATTTATGGAAGACCACATGTTTGTGGGTGTGTATGATAAGTATGTGGGGGAACATGCTTAAGGGTGATGTGGACGGAAATGGGTGGACACAGATGTGATGATCCATAGGATGCCGTGGGTGCGTTTTCAAATATAACGGTTTTGGAACCTGGTTTTTCTTTGATGAGTGTATTTTTGTCTCGTGAAAAGTGGTTTTGGTATTTTAAAAAAATTGACATTGGGATAAAGAGTTCTGAAATTTAAATAGTGATTTTGGAAAAGAGAGTTTTGGTTGTTTTTATATTTCATTGGATTCCAGGCCGGTTGTCTTGGCTTGGGGTGTTCTTTTTAATTGTGTTTTGGATTGAGGCATGTTTTGGTTTTTTGTTTCTTGTGTTCTTCGAAGTATGCCGCCCAGAAAGGTCCCTAGTGTTGCTGATGAGTCATGTACAGGTTTTGGTTCATTTAAGTTTCATCACCCATTGAGGTTTTGGAGGTCTGTTAGAAGTAGTGGAATGAATTTATGGAAGTTGAGTGTGTATTTGGGGGGTTGGGAACTCCCTAGGTTGTTAAGGTTCATGTCGTTTCTGGTTTGTTAAAGGGTTCAGTTTTGGAGTAGTGTAGGTTGGTTTTTATGTCGTCATTGGAGTTTGGGGAGTAGTTGGTGATATTTGGTTTTTATTATGGTTCCCTTTTTGGCGAGGGGCGTGTGTATGTGGAACCTTCCCTAAGAGCTTATCATCGTTGATCCTGACACGTGGTTCGTCAGGATTATTTTGGGCATGTGATCGGTATAGCTGGTTTAGGCATTCCAAGCTGTCGGGCCGCATCCTTCCAAAGTCCTGTCATAGTTGTGGCCATTTGGGCCACCGGGGGAAGTTCTGTGGGAAGTTTCATTTGAGGAAGGAGTTCTGAATGATGGATTCTTGTGTCTGACTATGAGGCATATGATTCTTCAGCCATCAGATCCTCAGCCTCCGGTCTTGGGGTGATGCTCGCGCACAGTCAGCGTGACAGAGGAATTTAAGACCTTTGATTGGTTCATTATCTTTCGTCTTGAAATAGAGACATTAAATGTTCCCTTGTTCTTATTTTCCTGCTATTTCAATTTCATCTTTTTTGGTGAAGGTGTGATGAACTTATCATTTCGTGATCATGGTAGTTGCGTTCTTCTGAATGTGACCTCTAGAATCATTAGTTTTTCTTAAAATTGTTTTGTCCATTGTGTGGGTTGGTCAATTTTTAGTGGTCAGTTGGAGATGTGAGGTGTTGGGGAGTTTTAGATTGGTGTCAAGAATTATTAGTTTCGGTGGTGATGTTATAGGAAATTCCTTATTCTGGTGCCCCAATATGTTGGGAGGCCTTGTAGGGGTTTTCCATTTAAGTCTTAGTAGTCCTGTTCAACTTATTTGTGGAAGTCAGTAGGCTCAATTGGGAGTTCCCGCGTCCCCCACCCCCTAGGGTGGTGTTTTAGTTCAAATTCTTACGTTAGGGGAATTCTTGTGGTGGGGTGAACCATCTTGTGTTCTCCCTTTGTTTTTTGCAATGGTTTCTCTTTGAGTGGGTCGGGTGTAGCTTGTAGAGAGAATAGTCAGCTCGATGCTCATTTTTTTACCAACAGTTTTGGTCGGGCATTGACCTGAGTTTTGGTTGTTTTTCAGCTGGGTGACTTTCTCGGGGAAGAATATTTTGTGGTGGGGAGAATTTTCACACCCCTACCATTTAAATTATTTTATTCTTAAATTTCATGGCTTCGTTTAGCCTCGTCAAGGTGCAGGTTGAGTGCGTGTTTATCTTTTTTTTGACATGTGGTGTTTTTGGTGGGTTTTGGACCGATGCACGGACACCGCAAGGTTGGCTGTAACCGTTTAGTCGACCCAGATACCCTTGTGGATACACATTACATAAAATAATTAAACATTATGAAAATTATATAAAATAAATGTTTAAGATTTAATGATACTAAAATTTTTTTGTATATAAAAATGATGTTTTAATTAAATTTTTTTATGATATTATTATCAATAAATTGTTATAAATATAATTATTATTTGTTTGTTATATATTTTTATGTTATTTAAATGAAATAAAATAATATTATGATTATTTTTATTTTTATTTTTTTATTATTATTATCATTAAGAAAAATAATAGTGTTGTTATGATTATATAATGTTTTAAAATTATTATAAATATTTCCATTAAAATTTTGTTAATATTAATATTATTTAAATTGATATAATTATTATCTTTATTACTATTATTATTACTATTATTATAATTATTATCATCAATATTATTATTAACATTTTTTAATTTGTCATTGATGTTAATTTTGTTTTATTTTTTAAGGGGTTTTACTCCCTCTTTTTCCCCCCACCCTCACCCTCACTCCCCCACATAATCTCTTGTTTTTTTATTCCTCTCTCCAATCACCCCTATATCCCATTTAATATCTTTTTTTTTATTCCTTTCTCCAATCCCACCTCTTCCACGCCTCAAACCACTCTCTTTATTAATTCATCCCTTTATTATTCCCTCTCTCCAATCACTCATATCACCTTATTCCCTCACGCCTCCCCACTCACTATTACTCCTTTTCTTATTATTATTTATTTTATTTTATTCCTTATATAGCTCTCTCCACACACACCACTCTCCATTAACCCCCCACACACACCACTCATACCCCCTTCCATTAATTCCTTTTCTTTTTTTTTAATCTCCCACGCCACCCCCACTTTTCCCTTACCCCCCACACACTCACTCCCTCTCTCTCCATATCCCCTCACGCACACCCGGTCATCCATTTAATTCCTTTCAATTTTTTTTATCTGTCTCCCTCACACCCCCCTTTCCCCCCTGCCCTCACACACCCCTCTTCCACTTACCCTGCTTCACACATGCCCTCCTCCCCTCCAACGATTCTTCTGATGGCTGCTCCTCCCTCCAGCGTTTCCATCTGGTAAGTCTCCTCTCTATATTCTCCTCTCCTCACTTAAATTTGAGGGTTTCATGTGGGGATTCATGTTAGAAAAACCCTAAATGATAGTGTTAATGTGTATCTCGGTTTTTCTTTGGTTTTAGGGTGTGCGTTTTGTCCGTGGGGCGTCATTCTCCTTCTTGTTGATGTTTCATTCCAATCGCATGAGCCTTCAATAGGTGTTTCCATGTTTTTCTTTACAAAAGACATTCCTTTGATTCTTGCCATTTTAAATAAATTTATAAACGAGTTTTGAAACTCTATGGAACCCATTTTTAAATTATTATAGCAATTTGGAATTTAGTTGATTTTTTAAAAATAGGATTTAAATGAGTTTTAATGTAAATCACTTAGTTTTATGATACATAGAAAGCTTGTTTGAATCGCTTATATTTATTTAAGAAGCAATTGGTCCATTATGAAATATATCACCATTATTATGTTGCAACAACTTGGTTTATTAATGAACATGGTTTGGTTGTGTTATGGCTTAGTTATTTGGTTAAAAAACATTTGTAAGGGTTTAATGGATTCAATGTTTTTATTTCGTGTTCCTTTAAAATAATAAGGGTATGTGGTGATTTCTGGGGCAAGGCTTTAAAAAATTTTCATCGTGAGTGTTTGATTTAAAAATAAGATTTTGGTTGTGTATGGCTTGATGTTGTTATAGCATCCTAAACATGTTAAAATGTGTTGGAAAGGGTTTAATGTATTTTTTTGATCGTTTTATGTTCTATAAATAAAGTAGGTGGCCAGTTATGGTTTTAAGGTAATTGGTGTTTTCATGGATGTTTAGTTTTCTAAATGGATTTTACTTTTCAAATAAATTTGGTCCCCATGAGGGGTTTTTAGAGTATTTAAAATGTTTTTTTGTAAAGTGTTGATTTATTTATTTTTGGAAATCATGGTTTATAATGTGTTCTTTATGTTTTGACTATTCTGTTTAAAACATGTTTTGGCGTGGGTTAGAAAAGGTTCAAAGCATGTTTGATAACTTTGAAGTGTTTGAATGTGTGTTTAGAACTTAAGGGCCCATTTTGTTTTGTAAATGTAAGAATGGTGTTTGCAAGATATTTTGAATAAATGTGTGTGATAGATTTGAAATCGTAAAAATTTTCTAAATTTTTTTAATGTTTGTATGTTATTGCAGCCTGGTTGGAACTTTTTTGAATGTGAAATAACTAAATATGTATCTGGGGCTCTCTTATCGAATGTAACCCTTTATGGTTGAATGTATAGAAATCCTCTGTGTTTGGGGTAGGCATGTGCGGTGAGATGAGTCACACGTGTGAGGGCCTCATACATACACAATATTACTATAACCACGATGGGTTATTGGGCATCATATAGATTATCGAGTGATGGTTTCTCACCATCCATGATTAGAAGGGTTTGTTCCCCCTTGTAGATAGATAGTCCAGTTAGGATTTTCCACTGATTTTTTCGCAAGGGAGATCAGTGGGTTATAGACTATGAAGCTTCACCATATGCCAAAAAGTGGTTCCGAACCGAGTGCGTCCAGGGGTTGTCTGGGGCTGTTTAGGATCACCCATGGCTATAGCATGTATTGGATGTTTATTTTATACTACATTGGTTCATATACATCATGTATTTCTTGTTTATTTTCTACTACATTGGTTTATATACGGCTTGTATTGCTTGTTTATTTTCTGTTACATTGGTTTATATACAGCATGTATTGCTTGTTTATTTTCTGATACACAAGTCTATTTTCAGCTTTTATTGTTTACCTGTCTCCTTTTTTTTTCACAGCTCTAATATTACTTGTTTTGTTTATTAAATGGTAAACTGTTTTTGAAATAATATATGGTGTGGGTTAGTTATCATAGTGGGAAAGATGTGTTAGTTTTTATAAATGGGAAAACCTTATTTTTATTATTGTATTTCCAAACTTTTGTCATCAGTCAACTTTGGGTTAGAAAACACTTGGATTCAGTGGTTTACTTTTGGCATCCCTACTGAGCATTTTTGTGCTCAGGCCTATCCTTTACCATTTCAGTTGCAGGTTCAACTGTTGGTTAGGTTTTTTCTTAGTTTCTGCTCATGTTGGAGCAGTTTTGGGCTTTTGGTTGGAGGTGACCAAGGGGTCACATGAAGATCATTGTAGTGGGGTCTTGTTTCTGGTTTTGTTCTTTTTAGTGATACTTTGTATCTGTATCGGTTCTTTGTTTATGTAAGTTTCAGTTGTCGTTTTTCTGCATACTCGGTTTGTTCTATATTTTTTTTCTAGTATTGGTTTTATATCTTGGGCTTAAATTGTTCCATCATGCGTAATTTGATGCCCGACACTAGTCACCAGTCTGTGGGGATCAGGAACGCCCCTCGGGACATGTCGTGGACAGGCTCAGGTGACCAGTTTAGGGTCGACTCCGGGTTGGTTCGTGACATTATGGCTGGGGCCTTATAGTTGGTATCAAAGGTCAATTTATATAACTTTAGGAGTTATAATTCTGTTAAATGATTATCCAAAAAAAATTTATGTTCAAATTGAAATTATATAGCATTATAAGATTTCCATGTTGGTTCATCTAAGATATATTTGTTCAGAATGGTTTTCCACATAGGAAACAGGGAAGTTGTGCTAGGAAGGCATACAGAAGGAAATGACCTTATAAATCAACATCCTGAGATAGTCAGAATTGGAACTGAATAGTTTTTTGTAGTAATGGCACTGTTGACTCAAGAGATAAATGTTGGTGGTATTAATTCACGAGATTATCCAAATCAACCACATACGAACATATTAGTGGTGGAACATTTCATGAGGCAACATTACCGATCATTCAGAGGATCATATGACCATGTGCTAACTGAAGGGTGGATTAACTCACATGAGAATATTTTTGATGTCATGGGGTGTTTTGACAATCAGATGGTTAGTCTTGCAATTTACCATTTGTAGGGTGAAGCAGATTAGTGGTGGTCAATGGTTAAAAATATCAAGGCCGCTGATAATATTTATGCTCTTGACTGGGATGAATTCAAAGGTATGTTTCTTGGGAAATATTTTCCTAAGGTTGATCTACATAGGATGTAAAATAAAATCTTCTAATTGAGGAAAGAGGATGACTCAGTGGCTGTTTATGAAGAAAAGTTCACTCGATTGGAAAGGTATGCTCCAAATTTTATTTGAGACCTTGTTAGTAAAATCAATCATTTTTACTTAGGATCAAAGCCAAAATATCGAAGGGCATTAGCTTCTCATGAGTTTAAATGTTAGGAAAAGCTTTTTTGATGTTCTGAGGAGGTGGAAATGGAGTTTGCCGATGATCAAGTGTTCTATGACAACCAACAGAAGAAGAGACATAGGTGGCAAGAGAAAGGGAAGAATCCTTCAATATGGTGTGATGGTAAGGAAACTAAGTACTAAATTTGTGATAAAAGTGGTAAAAACATGCTGGGGAATGTCTTTTGACTTCTAGAAAGTGCTTCCCATGTGATAAGATGGGACATAAGGCTTGTGATTGCACTTGAAATGATCACGGTAATGGTAAGACCAAATTTTATTTACAATTAGTGAAATTTTTCAAGTGCAATGAGATGGGTCATTATGCAAACGAGTGTTCGGAAAAGAGCTCAAATGATGGGAAGCAGTCAGACTATAAGCATAAAGGTGTTGTAAAATCCTTTGAAACTACTTAAGCACATGTTGGGCCATCAAATGAAGTGGTATCTGGTACCTTGTTTTTTTTAATATTATTCCAATGTGATGTTTGATTAGGGGTCTACACATTATTTCATATCTGAAAAATTTTCTAGTAAATTGGGAATTCCATCTCACAAAATGACTCTTGAACTTGTGGTAAAAACACCTGGGGGAAATTTTGAGGAAAAAATAATTTATAAGAATCTTCTTATACTTATCCATGGAAAGAATCTACATGAAAACCTTATTATTTTACCTCTAGTAGAGTTTGATGTTATCCTAGGTATGGATTGGCTCTCTATTTACCATTCTAAGATTGACTGTAGAGCTAAAAAAGTTTCTTTTCAGAAAGACTTTCAGTTTGTGTACAAGAATGAAAACTTACTATTGATAACATATCAAGAGGCTGAGAAACATCTAAAATATGGAAATGAATGTTATCTTTCACATATTGTTGAAAACAAATGAACCATTCATATTAATGATGTGCTAGTGGTAAATGAGTATCCTGATGTTTTTTCTAATGAGTTTCTTTGAATAATACCAGATTGGGAAGTTGAATTTACTGTTGACTTAGTTCCTGATGCTAAGACAATTTCAAAACCACCTTATCAAATGGCTCAAATATAACTTTTAGAGTTGAAGGATCAATTACAATATTTATTAGAGAAAGGTTTCATTACCCCTAGAACATTACCATAGGGTTCTCTTGTCTTATTTTTCAAAAATAAATATGGTTATATGAGACTTTGCATTGATTATAGAGTCTTTAAACACATCACTATTAAGAACAAATATCCTTTATCTCATATCGATGATTTGTATGATAAGCATCAGGGATCTCAGTATTTTTCAATGATTGACTTGAGATCGGGGCACATCAGTTAATGTTAAAGGAAACAGATATTATGAAAACCGTGTTTCGTACAAGATATGGCCATTATGAATTTTTAGTTATTCCTTTTGAGTTAACCAATGCACCTGTTGTATTCATGGACCTTTTGAATAGAATTTTCCATGAGTTTTTGCATATGATTGTGGTTGTTTTCATTGAGGATATTTTAATTTTTTCTAAAAGTAAATAGGATCATGAAATTAATTTAAGGGTTATTTTTTAAATTGTAAAAGAAAAGAAATTGTATGGGAAGTTCAGAAAATGTGAGTTTTGGTTATAATAAATTGCTTTCCATGGTCACATTGTTTCTAAAAATGGAATAACTGTTGATCCTACAAAAACAAAGGTTGTTGAAGAATGTCCAAGACCCACTAATGTAACATAGATTTTTAGTTTTCTTGGTTTGGAACGATATTACCGAAGGTTTTTTATACATTTAGCACGATTGTCCTGCCCATTGAAAAGGATAACACATAAGGGTTTTATGTTTATCTTGAATAAATAATGTGATGATTGTTTTCAGGAATTGAAAAGAATATTGGCGAATTCCCTAGTAATGGAACTAACTTATATAAATTGTGAGTTTGTTGTCTATAGTGATACATCATTGAAAGGACTTGGTTGCGTCCTAATGCAGAATGATCTGGTAATTGCTTATGCTTCACATCAATTGAAAACTAATGAGATAAATTACCCTACAGATGATTTGGAATTAGCTGATGTTGTTTTCGTTTTAAAATTTTCGAGGCATCATTTGTATGGTGTAAAGTGTGAAATATATACTAATCACAAAATATTAATGTATATATTCACTCATATAGAATTGAACATGATGCAGGTGAGAAGATATAAATAATCAAGGATTATGTTGCACGATTCACTACCACCCAGGAAAGGAAAATAAAGTAGTAGATACTTTGAGTTGAAAAATTAATGCTTCATTAACTATGTTATGTTTGGAACATGATCATTTGGTTAAGGATTTGATGAATTTTGGATTTGATGTTATTGGTGTTGGAAATTATTCAATTTTGTTTCAAGTATCAATAAAATATTCTCTATCAGATAGAATTAAGAAGGAACAGAAGCAAGACAATGAGTTGTAGAAAAAGTTAGATCTAGTTTAGAAGGGTATGTTACCTGAATTCAAAATTGATAATGACTGTGTTTTGAGATTTGGGAAGAGATTGTGTGTGCCTTGTGATTCACAGTTGAAGTGAGATTTGTTATGTGAAGCTCATAGTTCTCCTTTTTCTGTTCATCCTGGATGTACTAAGATGTACAGTGATCTTCAAGAGTATTACTGGTGGGATGGAATGAAAAGAGATATTCCTGATTTTACAGTGAAGTGTTTGACTTTTCAACAGGATAATGCAGAGCAGCATTTACCGAATGGGATTCTTCAACCATTACCAGTGCCAGAGTGGAAATGAGAGAATATATCTATGGACTTCATTGTGGTATTACCGAAGACACATAAAGGTAATAATGCAAAATGAGTTATTGTTGATCGCTTGAATAAATATGCTCATTTCCTTTCTATACGAGATACTTTTTACCTAGATCAACTTTCTCAATTGTATCATACTGAGATAGTCAGGTTAGACGGAGTTCCCCTCTCTATTGTATCTGATCGTGATCCCAAGTTCACTTCTAACTTTAGGAAAGGCCTTCAAGATTCATTGGGTATTGAATTAAATTTTATTACAGCTTTTCATCCTCAATCAGATGGCAGTCAGAACGAACAATTCAGACCTTGGAGGATAAGCTACATGCTTGTTCGACGGATTGTAAGGGATGTTGGTATCAACCTCTTTCATTGGTGGAGTTTTCTTATAATAACATTTTTTATTCCAGTATAAAGATGGAATCAATTGAGGCATTTTATGGGAAGCGGTGTCAAACTATAATTTTTTGGGATGAAGTAGGTTAAATGAATTTTATGGGACCAGAATTGGTAGAAGAGATGGCAAAAAAAAGTTTAGCTGATACAGAAACACATGAGAACAGCTCAGAGCAGGCAGAAAAGTTATGCAGACAACAGTAGGAATGATCTTTCTTTTGAGATTGGTGATCATGTCTTCCTCAAAGTTTCACCATGGAAAAGTGTGATGCGATTTGGAAATAATGGAAAGCTAAGTACAAGGTACATTGGACCATATGATATTCTATAAAGAGTTGGATCAGTTGCATACCGAGTGGCTTTACCTCTGAATTTATCTCAGGTACACAATGTTTTTCATGATTCAATGCTAAGGAAGTACATGCCAGATCCATCTCATGTTTTGTGTCCAGAGGTAGTTCAGTTGGAAGAGAATATATCTTAGGAGGAACAACCGTTCCATATTCTTGACCACATGGAGAAAGTGTTGTGGAATAAGGTGATTCATCAAGTAAAGGTTTTATGTAAAAATCACATCATTGAAGAGGGAACATGGGAATCTGAAAATGCGATGAGGCATATATACCGACACTTATTCGATAAGTAAATAAATTGCGGGGGCGCAATTTCTTAATGGGGGGAAGTATGTAACATCCCATGTAAGTAAAATAATAATAGATTTTCATATCTATATCTATTTATGAATTAGATGGTGCATTATAGGATTAAAATGATAATGAATCCAATTTTAAGCATAAATATTCTAATATTCTTTAAAAGGTCGATTAACCACCTTTTTATGGAAAACCCTTTTTATATATACTCTTTTTTAACTTTTATACATTATATTTGATGTTATTAAATCCTTATTTAGAATCAAGACATCAAAATTTACATTGTGTAAATTTTTGATATTTTTCTGATAAAGATCTTTTTTTTAATGAAAAGTGAAAATGATTTATTTTAATTCATAATGTCCTTTTAATATAATTGAATTATATGGTTAGATTATCTTTATAATTTATTTTAAAATTTCATTATAATATATTTTTTTCTATTTGATCCAATGGTGTTCATTAAAATTAATTTCACTTTAAAATGGGCATAAACAAGTGTCAATCTTTTGATGGATATATTTTCTTAAAAACATGCTATTTGTTTTGACAACCGGAATTAACTATATAATTTATTAATAAAACTTATATGTTTTGAATTTGGTAAAATTGACATCATTTTGGAATTTGAAATGAAAATTATAGATTAGGATTAATTTTTGGAATTTTTCTGAAAAACAGAAATTTTTGATAAATAGTGAAACCACTATGTAGTAGTTAAAAACTGATTTTTTCATTTAAATGAAAATTTTACCACTTCTGTTAGTTGAATTTCAAAAATACGACATATATGGTTCTCATTAGTAAGTAAAATGTTGTTCAATGGGATGAAAATATTTTTTGATGAATAGTAACTTTTGAGTCTTATTAACCGCAATTAAACATAATTAGGATAATTTAATGTAAAAATAATATTACAAAATATAAAAATACCATGAAACATGGATTAAGCTTATTTTATGAGTCATGGAAGACCAAGAAAATCCATGGGTCAATTTGGGGGCCCCATGTAGCCACTTGGGTATGATAATGACATTATTAACTTTTTATTTAAAGTAAAAATAAAAATGTCACAAACATGTAATGTTTTACTAAAAACTAATATATGTAATTGCCCGGACCTCTCCGGTCCATTACATTGTGGAATTTTGGTGTTGGAGGTGTTCCGGGAGGCTAAGGGGACTTATCCCCAACACATTGCCAATTTTCCAGTTCTGTGAACAGTGTTTCCAGTTTTATGAACAGTAACAGATCGGTGTGACAGATCGGTTTCACAGATCGGTCTGACAGATCGGTTTCACAGATCGGTGTGACAGATCGGTTTCACAGATCGGTCTGACAGATCGGTTTCACAGATCGGTCTGACAGATCGGTGTCACAGATCGGTGTGACAGATCAGTTTCACAGATCGGTGTGACAGATCAGTTTCACAGATCGGTCTGACAGATCGGTTTCACAGATCGGTTTCACAGATCGGTGTGATAGTTCGGTTTCACATATCGGTGTGACAGATCGGTTTCACAGATCGGTGTGATAAATCGGTTTCACATATCGGTGTGACAGATCGGTATCACAGATCGGTCTGACAGATCGGTTTTACAGATCGGTTTCACAGATCGGTTTCACAGATCGGTTTCACAGATCGGTGTGACAGATCGGTTTCACAGATCGGTTTCACAGATCGGTTTCACATATCGGTTTCACAGATCGGTGTGACAGATCAGTTTCACAGACCAGTTTCACAAATCGGTGTGACAGATCAGTTTCACAGATCGGTTTCACAGATCGGTTTCACAGATCGGTGTGACAGATCAGTTTCACAGATTAGTTTCACAGATCGGTTTCACAGATCGGTTTCACAGATCGGTGTGACAGATCGGTTTCACAGATCGGTTTCATGTACAATAACGGTGGGTGAACAGTGTTTCCAGACTCCTACAGTTTTGCCACTTTTTACGTTTCCTTTGACGTAAAATACGTTTAAAGCGTTATTTTAAGGGTTCTTAAGGCCGATTCAAATGCCATAAATCCTATATTAATTATTCCTAAGGCGTGGAATGTTTTACTTGGTCAAACCACGTGGGTTAATGCGATCCGTTTTTAATGGAGAATTAACCGGATCATAAACCGTCGCCTCGTTGAATCTTAAAAAAAAGGGACGAGATATCATTATCCCTTGTTCTTTTCCTTTTTTCTCGGCTAAGAGACACTAGAACCTTTCAATCCTTTCCATAGGAGTTGCACAATCAACCTTTACTCCTAGGATCAGTTCTTCTCTGTTGGATGCAACTGAGCCGTGTCGATCAATCTTCGATATAAGCATCCTCCGGTGGAAGCAGTTGTCACGAGGGGAGGATCGTGACCTGTTGTGTGGATAAAGGACGTCAAGAACTCTTCGAGGTAGGGGATTCATGGCTTCTCTAATTGTATATGTGCAATCATAGAATTAGCATGATTTATTCCTTTGGATCACAATGAAATTTACCTAATTAAATACTTGAACCGGATTAAAAGAATTGGTTGATCGCATGTTGTTGCTTTATACCGTGATAACGTTTTGCCTCGTTTTTTCCTAGATATAGTGATATATATGTTTCTTTGTTTCATTGTTCGTTCATGATAGAAATTGATAACGAACGTAAATCCGGAATTAATTGTTAATTAATTGGCTAAAGATAAAGAGGCATGTAAATTAATCTGGTTGTTCCCGTTGTTGTAGTTCTAATTTGAGGATAATCAAATTAGGTAAGTAAGCATGTTTGTTTAATTGTGATAGCTTACTGATTAGGTATCCATGATTGGAACCTACGAATAACAAATCTGTTAATTCAATATGGATTAGAGAACAGATTATGTGGGAATTTCTAAAAGGGTTCTGAGTTACCCTCTTGTTTGTTAAAGGGTCAAGATCCCATGATGTGATGTTTGTTTTACTGATGCTTGTGCTGTGATGTGAGCCTGGATGGTTTTTGTGATATGTGGAGGCATGGGGACTTGTGAATGTGGCAGCAGTTGATGCCTAGAGTGGCGAGATGCATCAGTTTATGCGTGTGGGTGTCGGGGAGGACACCAGGGGTGATGGAATGGGATAGATGTGGTTGCTGGTTACCTACGGTTTTCTTGAATGTTAATCTGCTTTGCTTTTCCCCACTGCTCAAGGCAGCTGGTCTTGCTACCCTTCTTCCGAAGGAGGCGAAGACGCGCGGGGTATGCCACATGCTTTCCGTGTTTAGCCTCTCGAGGGAGAATGGGTATATGCTCTTTCTATAGGCGGAAAAGACTCGACGGATAGTATATCTATTCACCGTGTTGAGCCTCCTTTGTGTTTAGAAGCATAGGATGCTTTTCTAGAATGCCTGGGAATGTGGAAAAGTAATTCTGTAATGAATGTTTGATTAAATGGTGAAAATCCACGGGGATGGAGATGCTGGAATTTAAAGGTGATGTGAATCTAAAAAAAGAGAAGTTGTTTTTGAATGTGATTCCATTTCAGTTTAATGTGAAATTGTTCATTCTTAATTAATGTTTAATGAATTAATTAACGTACAGTGGAACTGATAAAATGAGAATGGAGTAATCTAATAAAGCTCTTCAAATGGTTGTGTTCTTGTAGGATACCTAGTCTTTGAAGTAGCAGCCTGGAGTCTGAGAGACGTTAGCTGCAGTTGTATCTAAGACTAGGTAATGCCCATAGTGTGGATGTGAGTTACCTATATATTCTGTACTTTTTGTGTTTCTATACGCTACTCCAACCTGTCGGTAAGGGAAACTGACACCCCGGGGATTCTGAGCCCTGGGGGGTGGGGTGTTTTCCCCAACATTCTGATGGGAGGTTGAATGGATGACTACCCCCTTTGGCCCCGCTCTCTTCTCTTGGTAGATACTTGTGCCATGAGGCACAGTGGTTAGTTACCCCATATATGTGTGTAGAGGGCTGTAATGGCTTGTGGTTATTCACACACATATATTCTGGATATAGTATCCTACGGACTACTATAGGTGTAACGTGTATAGGATATGATGGCTTGAGGATCCTTACTCGGAGTATGGACTGTAATGGCTTGAGGTATTATACCTGACGTATGATACACGTTATGCGAGATGTGGTGGCTCCTGGAAATTACATGGTTACTTTTGGTTGTGAGGACGGTGTGGTGCTTCGCCCAGGTGTCTTCGGGCAAGCCTTTGTGGTGCACGAGGTGCAGATTGTGGAGCTTAGCCCAGGTGTCTGTGGGCAAGCCTTTGGAGAGAGATGCACAGGACATATGTCGTTGGGGCAAAGCGGCAAACCAGTGGGGAAGTAGTAGCGGGGTACCCTTGATATTCTTTACTATATGCTATATTCTTGTATGCGTTACTTGGTGAGAGTAGCCATGGTGAGGTTGGGAACATAGTATACTTGTTTAGGTGACGAGTTAGTTTCACTTGTTGTTCACTGGGCTATATCATGCTTTCTTTACTTTTGCACGAGAGTCATGGGGAGGATCCTACTAAGTATACTGTTATACTCACCCTATGTATATATGAACTGTTTTTCAGGTCACTTAGAGCAGGTTAGAGATCAAGCTGGTTACTACTAGCTTGTGGTTGGAGGAGGAGCTGTTCGGGCTTGTGGTCGCTGTTGTTTTACTTTCTTTTGGGTACTTTTAGTTTTCCCTTTCAGTTGTAGTACTTTTGCATCAAATTTCATATATGTACTTGGGTTTCTTTTATATTTCAGTTATGAGTTGGAGTTGATTGGAGTCTATTCTATCTCTCTCTTCTGCATGTGTTCTCTTAGAGGGTAATGCCTCCCATTTGTACGTTATTATACCCTCGGTGCTAGTCGCCAACCCGGGGCCTACTGGAGGCGGGACTCGGGGGTCATTATCTCCCTTCTCACATTGCCGGCCCAGGAGGGGTACACATTGTGGGGAGGGGGTCGTGACAGAGTGGTATCAGAGGTTTGGTTGAGGGATAGGATGGAGTTTGGAGTTAGGCATAGGTGAGGATGCATGGGATGGAAGGGCAACGGTGTCATTCATGTTTAGCAAGTGGGGTAAACACTGGAGACCGGCAGAGACATGGGAGTTCAGGGCCCCCTATGATCTGTTGCACGGACCTTTAAGTTTATGATGGCTACTAAACAAAGTGATACTGGTTGCAGGGTAGAGACATAGGAAAGGATCATGCATCATTATTCTTTGCGCCTGTGTTTGAATGGGTAGACCATGGGATAGGTAACCTAAAATTAATAAAACAAAATAATTAATTAATTAATGTTGTGTCTTCCATATTCCAGGATTAGGAGCTCTAACAGTTGTTATTTTACAGGTATGGCTCCAGGTCGACGTCCTCGTTAGGTTTGTGTAGAAGGTGCCCAACAGGCTGTTCCAGCAGATCGCCGCCAGGTAGAGGTTGACGACGATGACACTTGGAGGAAGACACTCCGAGAGTTTCAGTGCCAGAGTCTACAGAAGTACGAGGGATCCGTTTCAGATGCAGTCACAGAAGACTGGTTGGAGGAGGTCGAGATAGGCTTCAGTTCGATTCGTGCTTGGAAAGAACACTGGGTGACCTTGGTTGTGACGATGTTGCGTGGAGCAGCGAGACAGTGGTGGTTCTTTTTCCTCGGGGATCGTGAGGAGTCAGCGATCTCATGGGAGGAGTTTCGAGACAGGTTTAGAGTCGAGTTTCTTTCTTCGACTGCGAAGGCGTCCAGTAACCAGGAGCTTCTTACCCTTCGACAGGGGAGCTCCAGTGTTCGAGAGTTTGGAATCCGTTTCAGGAACCTTCTACGATATGCTTCCGACCTGTTACCAGATGATGAGGCCAGGGCGAGGCATTTCGAGGAGGCTTTGCGTCCATAGATCCAGCGCCAGGTCACCCCATTTATGCTGAAGACATATCTAGAGGTGCTGGAGAGGGCAGAGGTTGTTGAGAGGACTTTGGCCAGGACCGGATCGTCACGAGAGGGGAATCTTCATGATTCCTCACGAAGCAGAGCTGTGGTCCGGGGTTCCCGGTTTCCAGGACAGAAGAGTTTCCGTTCACCTGGGGGTAGGTCCCAACCCTTCCCATCTCGTTTCTCTGGAGGAAGCAACTCTCAGGCCTATGCCAAGGGATCAGGTGCTTGTTTTTCTTGTGGTGGTCGTGGTCATCAGCAGCGGGAGTGCTCGACTTTTCAGAGCAGTCATCGTGCACCAGGCGCTCCACTCCAGGTTCCTCCGTTGAGGCAGTTCTAGCCGAGGCAGCAGCAGCAGGTTGCACCAGCATTAGATCACCAAAGGGTAGATGGAGCAGGCAGAGGACAGCCCCATGACGCTCCTCTTCCTCATAAAGAAGAGCGTGTCCGTGGTGGTGGTTATCATCAGGGTCAGAGAGGCCGTGGAGGTGGTCGTGGTCAGCTTCATGATCTAGCATTGCCAGCTCCAGGCGAGCCAGACGTCGTCCAAGGTACCCTTTTCTTGTTTTCTACCTTGGTGTATGCCTTGTTTGATTCAGGAGCGACACACTCCTTTATATCCCCTACCCTTGTCCATGCTTTGGGACTTGATGTAGAGAGGCTTCCAGTTCCCTTGGCGTTGACTACGCCAGTTGGACGTCGAGCTAGCTTGTTTGAAGTATGTAGAGACTGTGAGCTAGTGTTGGGGCAACACCGCTCTTGGGGAGATTTCCTATGTTTACGAATACAACAATATGATGTCATCCTTGGCATGGATTGGTTGTATTCAGTGCAGGAGATTGTGGATTGCTACAGGAAGAAGGTCTTTTTCTTCGATGAAGATGGAGAGGAAGTAGTGTTTGTTGGTGAGAGAGATCCTCAGATGAGTCATAGACGAGTTTCATCCTTATCATCCATGATGGCTAGGATGATACTGAGTTCTTAAGAGGATCAACAGTTGGTGTTTCCTAGGGTCGTAGAGGAGTACCCTGATGTCTTTCCAGAAGAGGTTGTATCCTTACCCCCTCGACGAGAGATCGAGTTTGGGATCGAGCTACAGCCAGGAGCGTCTCCTATCTCTATGTCTCCGTATAGGATGGCCCCTTTTGAGTTACGAGAGCTACATATTCAGCTCAATGGTCTGTTGTAGTGTGGTTTTTTTCGGCCATGTGTGTCACCTTGGGGTGCACCAGTTTTGTTTGTGAAAAAGGATGATGGCAGTTTGCAGTTGTGCATCGATTATCGTCGGTTAAACAAAGTGACAATAAAGAACCGCTATCCTCTCTCGTGGATTGATGACCTATTCGATCAACTGAAGGGTGAAAGTAGGTTCTCAAAGATAGACTTGCGGTCAGGATATCATCAGATGCGTGTAAAGGATGAGGATTCCCGAAGACTGCTTTCCGCTGTCGTCATGGGCATTATGAGTTTTTTGTGATGCCATTCGGCGTGACAAATGCTCCAGCTGTTTTCATGGGGTTGATGAATGTTGTGTTCCGTGAATTCCTGGACAAGTTTGTTATGGTTTTCATCGACGACATATCCTTGTGTACTCCACATCTGAAGAAGAGCATACAGAGCATCTACGAGCCGTTTTGGGAGTTCATCGCCAACATCGGTTGTTTGGGAAGTTGTCCAAGTGTGAGTTCTGGGCTCGAGAAGTTCGTTTCTTGGGAGATGTTGTGTCCCAACAGGGAGTAGCTGTGGATCCTTCGAAGGTAGAAGCAGTGGTGTCTTGGGAAGCCCCCAAGACTGTGTCAGAGGTGCGAAGTTTCCTTGGTCTCGCAGGCTATTATAGGAGGTTTGTAGCCAATTTCTCCCGAGTTGTGACTCCTCTGATAGCTTTGACCAGGAAGGATCAAGCGTTCATATGGACTGATCAGTGTCAGACATCTTTTGAGTATCTAAAGGAGAATTTGGTAAGTGCACCAGTCCTTCGTCTTCCAGCGGATGGAGTCCAGTTTGGCAGCCATGGTGTTTGCTTTGAAGTTGTGGAGACATTACCTCGTTGGTGAGCACTTTGTGGTTTTCACCGATCATAAGAGTTTGAGGTATGTTTTCTCCCAACGTGACTTGAACATGAGGCAGCGTCGGTGGATGGAGTTCCTTCAGGAATACGACTTCGAAATATCGTATACACCTGGGAAGGGAAATGTTGTTGCTGATGCGCTGAGCTGAAAGTCACGTAATGATGTTGTGCGTAAATCTGGTGATTCCTGGAGAGTGATGGAAGAGTTATCAGCTTTGCATCTTGATATGGGAGAAGTTTGGGGAAGAGGTTGTCTTTTCAAGATGACGGTGAAGTCATCCCTGATGCAAAAGGTGGAAGAGTCTCAGTTGGGTGATCTAGAGGTGGAAGTTTGGAGAGACAGAGTTGTATGTGGTGAGGCCCCTGATGGTTGGTCAGAGGATGAACAACACCGAGTGTTGTATCATGGAAGGCTTTTTGTTCCCTTGGCGATGTGCGAGGCGGTTCTCCGAGAGTTCCATAGTTCACCCTTGGCGGTACATCATGGTGTGACGAAGATGTACCGATCCTTGAGGAGTCAGTTTTGGTGTCCTGGGCTGAAGCGTACAGTTGCAGAATGTGTGTCTCGATGTTTAGTCTACCAGAAGGTGAAGGCCGAACACCGTGTTACTGGTGGTCTTCTCCAACACATAGAGATTCCTCAGTGGAAGTGGGAGGACATCTCAATGGACTTTGTTACAGGTTTACCTCGAGCTCTGGGAGGACATGATGCTATATGGGTGGTAGTGGATCGTTTAACTAAATCGTCCCACTTCATAGCAATCAAGGAGTCGAGATCAGTGGAGGTTTTGTCGAGGCAGTATCTGGAGGAGGTGGTGAGGCTTCACGGTGTTCCTAAGATGGTCATTTCTGATCGAGATCCTCGATTTAACTCTAGGGTGTGGAGATGTCTCCAGCATGCTTTTGGCTCTCAACTATGCCTTAGTACTGCTTTTCATCCTCAAACGGATGGTCAGACAGAGCGAACAATCCAGACTCTTGAAGACATGTTGCGCTCTTGTGTTCTTGATTTTGGAGGTTCATGGAAAAAGCACTTACCTTTGGTAGAGTTCACTTACAATAATAGTTTTCACTCTACCATCGGCATGGCGCCGTTTGAAGCCTTGTATGGTCGGCCATGCCGTTCTCCGTTGTGCTGGACTGGGGTCGGAGAGTCCGCAATTCTCGGACCAGAACTAGTGCAGAATACAACAGAGATGGTTCAGGTGATTCGTGAGAGGATGAAAACAGCACAAGATCATCAGAAATCATATGCTGATCAAAGAAGGAGACCGTTAGAGTTTAATGTTGGGTATCATGTGTTTCTGAAGATGACTCCCCGTCGTGGGAAGCGAAGGTTTGGTCGTGGAAGTAAGCTTTCTCCCCGGTTTGTTGGGCCTTTCGAGGTGTTTCCTCGTGTTGGAGCTGTGGCGTATCGAGTAGCACTTCCCCCTCATATGAGTCGGATACATGATGTTTTCCATGTATCACAGCTCCGTCGTTATCTTCATGATGAAACTCATGTTATCGATTGGGGAGAGATCGATATTGATGATGATGCAACCTTCGAGGACCGACCTGTGGTGATCCAAGACCACAAAGAGAAGGTGTTGCGTGGGCGTTATATCCCCTTAGTTTGTGTCTTGTGGGGACACGGTGGCATGGAGGAGAGTACCTGGGAGCGTGAGTCACAGATACGTGCTCAGTACCCAGAGTTGTTTAATGTTTAACTCCTTTCATGTAATGATGTTTCCTCTCTGGTTAGATATTTCATGTTTTATTTATGTACCTTTGATGTGATGTTATGTTTGAATTGTTTGGGTATGTATTGTTTGTTCCCATACTCCCGGATGTCGTAGTTTTGTTCCAGATTTCGAACAACTCATGGTGGCTTTCCCCTGAGGGGTATCTTATGGGGTGGTTGTTTGGACCCCTCTTTTCTTCTAGGTTGGTTTTTAATTCTCGAGGACGAGAATGTTTTTAGAGGTATCTAATGTAATGGCCCGGACCTCTCTAGTCCATTACTTTGTGGAATTTTGGTGTTCAAGGTGTTCCGGGAGGCCAAGGGGACTTATCCCCAACACTTTGCCAATTTTCCAGTTCTGTGAACAGTGTTTCCAGTTTTATGAATAGTAATAGATCGGTCTCACCGATCGGTCTGATAGATCGGTCTCACCGATCAGTTTCACAGATCGGTGTGACAGATCGGTTTCACAGATCCGTTTGACACATCGGTTTCACAGATCGGTGTGACAGATCGGTTTCACATATCAATTTCACAGATCGGTTTCACAGATCGGTTTCACATATTGGTTTCACAGATTGGTCTGACAGATCGGTTTCACAGATCGGTCTGACAGATCGGTTTCACAGATCGGTGTGACAGATCAGTTTCACAGATCGGTGTGACAGATCAGTTTCACAGATCGGTCTGACAGATCGGTTTCACAGATCAGTTTCACAGATCGGGGTGACAGATCGGTTTCACAGATCAGTGTGACAGATCAGTTTCACAGATCGGTGTGACAGATCAGTTTCATAGATCGGTCTGACAGATCAGTTTCACAGATCGGTTTCACAGATCGGTTTCACAGATCGGTTTCACAGATCGGTGTGACAGATCAGTTTCACAGATCGGTTTCACAGATCGGTTTCACAGATCGGTTTCACAGATCAGTTTCACAGATCGGCTTCACAGATCGGTGTGACAGATTAGTTTCACAGACCGGTTTCACAAATCGGTGTGACAGATCAGTATCACAGATCGGTTTCACAGATCGGTTTCACAGATCGGTTTCACAGATTGGTGTGAAAGATCAGTTTCACAGATCAGTTTCACAGATCGGTTTCACAGATTGGTTTCACAGATCGGTGTGACAGATCAGTTTCACAGATCGGTTTAATGTACAGTAACGGTGGGTGAACAGTGTTTCCAGACTCCTACCGTTTTTTCGCTATTTTACGTTTCCTTTAACGTAAAATACTTTTAAATCCTTATTTTAAGGGTTCTTAAGGCCGATTCAAATGCCATAAATCCTTTATTAATTATTCCTAAGGCTTGGAATGTTTTACTTGGTCAAACCGCGTGGGTTAATGCGATCCATTTTTAATGGAGAATTAACCGGATCTTAAACCGTCGCCTCGTTGAATCTTAAATAAAAAGGGACGAGATATCATTCTCCCTTGTTCTTTTCCTTTGTTCTCGGCTAAGAGACACTAGAACCTTTCAATCCTTTCCATAGGAGTTGCACAATCAACCTTTACTCCTAGGATCATTTATTCTCTGTTGGATGCAACCGAGACGTGTCGATCAATCTTCGATATAAGAATCCTCCGGTAGATGCAGTTGTCACGAGGGGATGATCGTGACCTGTTGTGTGGATAAAGGACGTCAAGAAATCTTCGAGGTAGGGGATTCATGGCTTCTCTAATTGTATATGTTCAATCGAAGAATTAGCATGATTTATTCCTTTGGATCACAATGAAATTGACCTAATTAAATACTTGAACCGGATTAAAATAATTGGTTGATCGCATGTTGTTGCTTTATACCGTGACAACGGTTTGCCTCGTGTTTTCCTAGATATAGTGATATATATGTTTCTTTGCTTCATTGTTCGTTCATGACAGAAATTGATAACGAACATAAAGCTGGAATTAATTGTTAATTAATTAGCTAAAGATAAAGAGGCATGTAAATTAATCTGGTTGTTGCCGTTATTGTAGTTCTAATTTGAGGATAATAAAATTAGGGAAGTAAGCATGTTTGTTTAATTGTGATAGCTTACTGATTAGGTATCCATGATTGGAACCTATGAATAACAAATCTGTTAATTCAATATGGATTAGAGAATAGATTATGTGGGAATTTCTAAAAGGGTTCTGAGTTACCCACTTGTTTGTTAAAGGGTCAAGAGCCCATGATGTGATGTTTGTTTTCCTGCTGCTTGTGCTGTGATGTGATCCTGGATGGTTTTTGTGATATGTGGAGGCATTGGGACTTGTGGATGTGGCAGGAGATGATGCCTAGAGTGGTGAGATGCATCAGTTTATGCATGTGGGTGTCGAGGAGGACACCAGGGGTGATGGAATGGGATGGATGTGGTTGCTGGTTACCTACGGTTTTCTTGAATTTTAATCTACTTTGCTTTTCCCCACTGCTCAAGGCACCTGGTCTTGCTGCCCTTCTTCAGAAGGAGGTGAAGACGCGCGGGGTATGCCACGTGCTTTCCGTGTTTAGCCTCTCGAGGGAGAATGGGTATATGCTCTTTCTATAGGCGGCAAAGACTCGACGGATAGTATATCTATTCACCGTGTTGAGCCTCCTTTGTGTTTAGAAGCATAGGATGCTTTTCTAGAATGCCTGGGAATGTGGAAAAGTAATTCTGTAATGAATGTTTGATTAAATGGTGAAAATCCACGGGGATGGAGATGCTGGAATTTAAAGGTGATGTGAATCTTAAAAAGGAGCAGTTGTTTTCGAATGTGATGCCATTTCAGTTTAATGTGAAATTGTTCATTCTTAATTGATGTTTAAAGAATTAATTAACGTACAGTGGAACTGATAAAATGGGAATGGAGTAATCTAATAAATCTCTTCAAATGGTTGTGTGCTTATAGGATACCTAGTCTTTGAAGTAGCAGCCTGGAGTCTGAGAAACGTTAGTTGCAGTTGTATGTACGACTAGGTAATGCCCATAGTGTGGATGTGAGTTACCTATATATTCTGTACTTTTTGTGTTTCTATACGCTACTCCACCCTGTCGGTAAGGGAAACTGACACCCCGGGGATTCTGAGCCCTGGGGGGTGTTTTCCCTAACATTCTGATGGGAGGTTGAATGGCTGACTACCCCCTTTGGACCCGCTCTCTTCTCATGGTAGATACTTGTTCCATGAGGCACAGTGGTTAGTTACCCCATATATATGTGTAGAGGGCTGTAATGGCTTGTTCTTATACACACACATATATTCTGGATATAGTATCCTATGGACTACTATAGGTGTAACGTGTATAGGCAATGATGGCTTGAGGATCCTTACTCGGAGTATGGGCTGTAATGGCTTGAGGTATTATACCCGACGTATGATACCCGTTATGCGAGCTTTGGTGGCTCCCGGAAATTACCTGGTTACTTTTGGTTGTGAGGACGGTGTGGTGCTTCGCCCAGGTGTCTGCGGGCAAGCCTTTTTGGTGCACGAGGTGCAGATTGTGGAGCTTAGCCCAGGTGTCTGCGGGCAAGCCTTTGGAGAGAGATGCACATGACGTATGTCGTTGGGGAAAAGCGGAAAACCAGTGGGGAAGTAGTAGCGGGGTACCCTTGATATTCTTTACTATATGCTATATTCTTGTATGCATTACTTGGTGAGAGTAGCCATGGTGAGGTTGGGAAATTAGTATACCTGTTTAGGTGACGAGTTAGTTTCATTTGTTGTTCACTGGGCTTTAGCATGCTTTCTTTACTTTTGCACGAGAGTCTTGGGGAGGATCCTACTGAGTATACTGTTATACTCACCCTATGTACATATAAACTGTTTTTCAGGTCACTTAGAGCAGGTTGGAGATCAAGCTGGTTACTACTAGCTTGTGGTTGGAGGAGGAGCTGTTCGGGCTTGTGGTCGCTGTCGTTTTACTTTCTTTTGGGTACTTTTAGTTTTCCCTTTCAGTTGTAGTACTTTTGCATGAAATTTCATATATGTACTTGGGTTTCTTTTATATTTCAGTTATGAGTTGGAGTTGATTGGAGTCTATTTTATCTCTCTCTTCTTCATGTGTTCTCTTGGAGGGTAATGTCTCCCATTTGTACGTTATTATACCCTCGGTGCTAGTTGCCAACCCGGGGCCTACTGGAGGCGGGACTCGGGGGTCATTATCTCCCTTCTCACATTGCCGGCCCAAGAGGGGTACACTTTGTGGGGAGGGGGTCGTGAAAATATACATGGTTAAATATAAATTATCATTTTGACTATAAATAATCATTAGAAAGCTAAAAATATTTCCTACATTATGGTATTTTTTATCTTTTATACATTAAATAAATAAATTTATTTATGACACCATGATGATGCAGTGATTACCTCATTAATGAACAATTTAATTAAAATGAATAGATAAGGTAAACTCTAAGACTTAAACTTGTAGAAAACCTATTTTATGGGTGGATTTCGAACCCTTATCATCTTATCCTAAAAATATTTAATTTTGGGACCTTTAAAATCCGAAAAACATTTTATAATAAAGTAACATTTCATGACTTTCCAAAAGTGACCCTCCCCCTCTTATAAAAGGCCCCCAGGACTACTCCCTTACCCACACAAATCAATCCCTTGGCTAGTACAACCTCGGCTCATATTATCTCTCCACATCAATCTCTTACTCCTAGAAGCCTCACTTTGGGCAGAAGTCTTTCCAAGGATGCCTTTGGCTCAAATCAAAATGAGTTACCAGATTTAGATGTAATGTCTTCTCTCAAGTTTCTTCCATTTATTTTACTTCTTCACTCACCAATATCTTCTTACTATTTGATCCCATAATAAAACCAGTATCCAAAATATACTAGGTTGTATTTATTATAAGTATTCTACCTACACTTACACACACCTCCGTCTAATGGTTAAAGAACATTCTGTTTCTGTGGGTGCCGAATTACAGCCTCATGAAAAGACGATTGTTCAACCTTATTTTAACACCTCTCATGGTGGCCATTATAATTTCACTATATTTAAATATGATATATGAGGTATTTATTTTTTCTATATTCTTCTGAATTTTATTTTTAAATCACATCGTTATGCATTTCATGTTGTGGAACTGCGTTAATTTCATCTGAGGAAGTGTGGACTACCGCCCCCTCAAGTGATGTGACTCGTTCATGCCAAATATGGAATTTATAATGAATGTAATTAATAAACTTATGTTACCTATATAACATATATATTATACTTGAATTATAATATATATATGTCCCATTTAGTTTTATTTCATTTAATATGACAATGAAATGAGAGTAGTGTTCATGCGTGCGTACGACCTATCGTCTCCATGAACGATGCATTTCATTTTTTATCTCCAAATGTTATGTAATAGTATAAAATGAATATATACTGGATATATATAATTTTTAAATCATTAATACCATTATGGAGATGACATAATTATAACTACATGGGGAATTCTTTTCGAACAAGTTCATTTTTGACTCATGTACCGAACATCACCAAAACGTATGATATGAACTCACATAATTATCTAATTATTATAACATGATAATAAATGATATTAATTGAATAATAAACATTAATGAATGTACTTATGAAATTATAAATTAACCTATTTTTATTATTCATGAATTTAAAGAACGAACTAGAACAAGTCGGACTTGAGGTAAGGGTCTTCATCCCAATCTCCTTTCGTTGATGCATACATAAATTTATATACGACCTTCTTTTAAAAGTTATATAATAAACACTTTGGGCTTTTAATTTCATTAAAAAGGAATATTTTTACATGACTTGTTTTACGAAATGACAAAAAGAATGTTTTTTCCTTACGTATGCGGCGATAACAACTTCTCTACCGTCGTGGCCATTATTTGAGTTTCAGCTTCCTCTACAAGCCATAACTTTTTTTAAAATGAAAAATAAATACCATGTAATACTTTTATATTATTTTGGTATTGAAAATGGTTTTGATAATTTTTTTATTATATATATGTGTTGTATTATCTTGTAATTGAAATGTGGAAATGTTGCTCTTCCTTTATTCATGTTTTATGTGATACGAGTATGTTATTGTTCTTGGGAATTGTTTATAAAGTAGGTCGGTTCTGTGATAAACTAATGGTGGGTGAACCCGAGATAGATCTCCAATGAATTGGGTAATGAGAAGGAGTTAAACGCTAAGGTTTCTCCGAAGAGATTTAGGGAATATACTGTGATGGGTATTTCAAATGTAACCATGAGGGTTACTCCCTACATAAGAATTTTATGGATGCCTCAAATTTACTTTATGTATTATGATTTCTATGATTTATTCATAAATATTATGATTTCATGAGGTATATTACAATGCTTATGTTTTATGAGTAATGTATGATTTCATTGATTTTTATATATACATAGACTACTGTTTTCTTTCCATGTTTTTATATCCCTTTCCGAGCTTTCATATACTCATCCCAAGTTTTTGAAATGTTTTTTACAAATCAAAGGAAAGGTTCATGATGTGATGATAGTGTTGAGGAAGTGTCAAGAAAGAATCCATGATTAATTTTAAATATGTTTCCTTTGATGGAGAAAATGAATACTGGTTTTTATATAACCACCTTGTTTAAATGTGGAACGAAATGCATGATCTATGATCTAATTCACTAAAACACTAAACCTGAAAAGACCCTCAATGTGAATTCTTGAAATAACTCAAGATTAAGTAATGTTTAAGGTTTGGGCCTTATAATTTTTCACTCTTTTTAATATGAAACAATAGGTAAAGGATGAGTATCCAAATCTTACTGGTTCTGTACATCAACATCCAGTCCCTACATGGAAGTGGGATGATATATCTATAGAATTTTTCATTGGTTTTACACATAATACGAGAAATAATATTTCAAAATGGTTTTTGATCGATTGGCTAACCATTACAGATCAGCATTTACCCATTTTTATACAACCAATGATAGAGAGTTGTGAAATAATTATGTGGGATATATTCATTATTATTCATAGAGTTTCAAATGTTGTAGTATATAATATAGATCCATAATTCACATCTCTCTTTTTTAGTGTCCTTCGAGAGGCATAGGGTTATCAAGTCCATTTTATTACAACATACCATCTGCAGTTCGATGTCCAAATAGAAAGAGAATTACAGTTTCTTGAGGATATTCTTTGTTTGCCCATTATCAGCTTTCTGGGAGCATCAAATTAAGATCTGGTTCTGTTTGAGTTTTATTATAAAAATAGTTACCATTAAAAATTCATAATTGCGTTTTTGAGGCCTTTACATTCATAAATTCTTACCACTATTTTTTTGGTTAGAGATTGGTGAATGTTCCAAGGTCAGACCATGCCTAGTTCAAGAGAAGAAAGTAAAGTCTTAGTTGATTTGTAATAGAATATTGATGAAACAAATCATTTATAAATATTATCATGATCGTCATAATATATTGTTTGCATTTTTAGTTTGTGACCTAGTTTTTGTGAATGTTTCCTCTTGGTTGGGTCATCGATGGCTTAAGAGGCAGGTGAAACTTACTCATCATTTTTTGGGCATTTTTATGGTTTTGAGTTGGTGTGAGTGGTTCTTAATATTTATCAATCACACTATATCTAATGTTGATACATAACTTTTTCCATGTGTCTTAATAATGAATTCATCTATATGGTCAGTCACATGTTCTGAGCTTAGTAATATTGGTATTTAACATGATTTATCTGTGACAGAACAACTAGTGATGATAATTGAATATTAAAACAAGTTGCATCATGAGAGGATGTTGACGCTCCTTTCCGTCACAATGTCTAATGACTTAATAAGGGAAATACCTATGTCCAAAGTGATTCTTTCTTTAAAGAAACATCAAAAATCGACAAAGGCACGAACAAAGATTCATTTGCACTTACGTCGCACAAGTTCCACCATGGTCGTGCAAGTATACTTGCACGCCACCCAATGGTCGTGCAGGTGACTTGCGCACCCTCTTTGATTTTTCTCCCAGGGTCATCCCTGGCCTATAAATACCCCTGGTGGGCCCCCCATTTCAAGAGGGAAAAAATCCAAAACTCAGATTTGAGCTCCCGGTTCCCTAGTCTATTCTAAAAGCATCCGAACACTTCTAAGGTAAATTCTTACATAGAATGGAAGATCTAAAGAGGGGTAGTAAGGTGTAAGTGTTGAAACTCATCAACACTAGTGCGCATAAGTGGCCAGCCCTTAAGGGAAATGGCTACACTTGGGTGCCGCCTTACCCCTTCAACAAAACTTGCGCGCCACTCTTTTGGAAGCCTCTAGGGATAATAATAAGGTCTTAAGGTAGGTCTTTCCCAAGTATTACCCTAAGGTTTGACCGTCATGCAAGTACCCCTTTGTTGCACAAGTATACTTGTGCGACTAGAACATGCATGCCCACACATGACTTGTGTTCCCACGCAGGACTTTCACGCCACCTTCTTCTTGAGTTCCCATAATGCCTATTTCACCTATCTTATGCCTTTCCACCTCTCCAATTCATGATCCAGCCATCAAAACCATCTTTAAAACCATTTCTTTTGGCATGGCTCATATGTTGGCTTCCTTATCTGAAAGTAATTCTATGGAACATCTCTCAAAAACTAGTGATTTACATGTGTTTATGTCACTAAGGTTAGATATTTTATTCATTCAACCTCATCGTTTAAGATAACAGAATCCTTAATTTGGGCCTCCTTTCAGAAGTAAGCCCCATTTCAAGTTCTCTTAATTTGGGCATCCTCTTCAGGAGTAGGCCCCAAGACCCCAATCCTGGGAATCCTTTTCAGTAATAAGCCTTAGTCATAATTTCCCAAATACGAGCATCCTCCTAAGGAGTAATCCCCATGTTCAAAAATATGGGTATCCACCTTAGGAGTAATCCCCACGATCCGAAAATCCAAATTTCCTTAACCTGGGCTTCCTTTTAAAAAATAAGCCCCTGTCATAATTCCCTTTAAACTGGGCATCTTCTTTAAGAATTATCCCCAGTCATCATTTCTCTAAAAAAGTCTTAATTTAATTTTGACATGGGCTTCCTTCTCAGGAGTAAAACCCAATGATAGGTCCCCTCCTAATTTGGGAATTTTCCTCAAGAGTAAGTCACAAGTTAGAGTATCAAAATCTCCATAAATCACATATACCTTTATGGACCTTGTTACTGGGTTTCTTCCCTAATGTAAAACCCAATATTCATTTATTTTGGGCAGTCATATATACGTAATCCACACATCATTTCTTATAATGACACAATTTTCTGGCTTTACCAATACCTCTTGTTTCTCACACCGAGCATGACTCACGTGAGCTTAGTGTGTGAAAGTAATTATGACATATTTCTTTGAGAAATCAATCATACATAAACCTCATACTTCTTTACTAGAACTACATGGTTTTTGATTCCTTTTCCAAAACAAAGGATACATAGGTAGCCCATCTGTGTGTACGATCCCAACTATGAAATAATTCATGTCCTTCTGAATGACAATAAACTTAAAGTGCCCCGCTGAGTGGCTTTAATACCCGTATTGTTATTATAATAACCAATAGATTTATATATATTGTGTTGAAGGATAACATTGACTATGAATATCTAACAAATACAGATGATTATCTATCGATGAAGAACCTCAAATACATATAAAAGATTCTCTAAATCCCATACATACTAATAATTGTTTTTCAGATCTAAAGGAAAGTTCATTTTCATACTTGGTAAAATAATAAGGATTCATGAACATAACATAAATCTATAAAGACATACCTGGAGTAGAAATTAATTCCCCTAAAAAAGGTGTGATGAGTCCAACCTCCAATCCTCTCAACCAATGAAAATTCTTAAGTCTCATCAGTTCATAACTAATGAGAACCTACCTTTGGAAAGTAGGTCCAAATGGATATGGAAACATAGGATGTTTCCGGTTCTATGAACAAACCCGTTAAAAACCACTTGGAATGTTTTATCCTTAAATCAATGAGGTCATCCCCAAATCCATAGGAAACAAAAAATGGTGAACCCGACGTGAATCCTTAACAATGATAAAATGATGTTTTAGTTATTTGTTAGGCCCCTATTTAAACTCAATGAGAGGGCCAACAGAAAAATCAATAACATATGTGCTCATTCAAAGGATTTAGATGCCAAAATTATCTTGATTATGTTTATTATATCAAACATGAACTCTTTTCCAGGATCTTTTGCATTAAAAGAATGTATTTTCTTAAGTTCATGTCTGTGAAGGCCTCTGCTGTGAAAACCTCTGTTGTGAATGCATCTGCTGCTACTCCTACTAGATTGTCGTCCGCTCTGAGGATGACATGACCTACTCAGAATCTTCCATGATGGGTATCAAATTCACTGGTTAAGGAGTACCATCAAAATGGTACTAATCCAACTCTGGAGGCTGCTCGATAAGCCCTCAAAGTTAATAACCCACCCTGGTCATCCGGACAGCGACAACCATCGGTCAAGAAGCAGGCAGTGCTAACCACAGTCTCCAACCGTTTCGGGTCATTATCCTCGGAACAAAATAACCATTCCCTCCCATATTCTGAGGAGGTGAATGAGAAGGCCCCTCAGGACCTTAATTCAAAGAGACCTGAGTCCTTCCTGTGGGATCCCATCAACAATCGCCGCCAGACTCGTGCGGCAGTGCGCCCTCAACATGATGAGGGTGTCGTCTCTAGGTGTTCGGCTCAGGTTCCTCAAACACGAGCAGGAAAGATGAACCAAGAGAGGCGAAAATTGGTTAACACTGAGCAGGTTATCATCTATGCTATCTTTGGAGTAGTCCACCAACCTAACTTGGTGGCAAGCAATAAGCGGGCATAGACACCCGTCCGTTTTAATTCTGTTGTCCACCAGACTCGTCTTGCAACAGCACGCCAATCCCGCCAATCAATTCCAGAAGAGTACTATAGATAGGAACATACACCTGTTTATAAATCATCATCTATTCAGCATGCTCTTCCGATTACATATGATGGAGGCCGCCAACCCAATGTGTTGAAAACTGGTAAACAGGAACATACACCTACTTACACTCATCAGTCCTACCAACATCCTCGTCTGTTAGTATTGAAGGAAGTTTTTCCACCACATTTGGTGGAATGCAATCAACAGGCACATAAACCTTCAAGTATTTATCATGTCTACCAACAGTCTTGTTTGGTAGCATTCAAAGAAGTCATTCGGAAAGCTCTGATGAAAAAGAGGAGGCAGACTCAACTCTCTGCCTCCACACTTGAGTACTGTCAGAGTTTACTGACAGCAAAAGAAGGAATGGAGCAGAAACACAAACCTACTCCAAGCACGGAATGGACGTATATTCCTGTTCTGGCTGCTGAAGTCATCAAGCACATTCTGTAAATGGTGAAGGAGCAGAAGAAAATCCCTGCTCATACTCTGGAAGCCTTCCAGGAGATTATAACAGCATCAAAAGCATCTCATGGAAAGACACATAAATCTATCCCTACCAGTGGAGTGACACATCTACAGTTCACTCCGTAATAGACACACACCTCTGTTACAATCCAAGTGGTTTGTGGGGAAAACTCCCCCATATCATATGTACAACTACGTCAGGCACATACACCTTTTTTGAGTGGAGATAACAAGCCTCACCTGATCATTTCTCTTGAGCAAGCACATACACCTGCCCATAATGACCAATTTCATCAACAAGTTGTTCCTAAAGTGAGTCTGAAAGCGTCTAAGAAGAAGACCCGCCCATAAAAGTCAATAAATAAAGGGCTAATCTGTAATAAGGCCTTACTTGATGATGGAGTTCTTGGTGCACTCAGAAAATTATCTGTTGCAACTCAAGATTTTACTATCTCAGTTCCCAATAATGGGAACATTAATTCCGATGGTCTGCATCAGACACTTCCTCATGAAGGCTTTCTTCATGACATTTTGGTCGATCTCGAAGTTTCATCTTCAAATGAGAGCCACAAGAACCCACTATGTGGAAAGAAGACCAAGGATAAAAATGTTTCATCTTTTGTTGTAACCCACCTTGGTGGTCCTCCCCATGATGATGAATTTATCTATGAAAGTCCTCTCCGTAGTAATAATTCACATTTCCTGGAAAATTCTCCAATGGAAAATGTAGTGACGAGAAATCCCTCTTATCTTGAGGCACATGCAAATGTGAAGGGAGTCATGTCAGACACTTTTCCAATAGCAGGTGAAATACATTCTCAATCAGAAGATAGCATGGGGTGTTGTTCATTCTCTGAACCACCCCTGAGTCATGAATCGTCTAGTTTGATAAGTGAATTCTCTACTAATCGTGTTGAATTCGATGAAGCATCATGGAAGCACCAACTCTGGTCTAATCATGTAGATTAATCTTCATTGAATGATAAAGAGGAAGTACTAAATGTGAGAAAACAACTGGCGAAAGGTGAAGTGCCAGTTATGTTTTTCCCATTTTCTAAATCTCAGTATGACATTCTAGAGATGTTGAAGAAAGATGGCATTAATTATATTCGTCTCAACATATGGAAAACTCTTTGTCAGTTGAAAAAGAAAATATTATCTTATGATTAATATGAAAGTCATGTTAAGATAATATAAGGGTTACAATGACAAATTGATTTGGCTTCTCTATTAGTTTCTCGATATCTGAAGGGTGAAAAGAAGCAGAGGTCCCTTCAATGTTCATGACTTGGCACACTAAGAATCTTGTGCCAGTTAATTTCTAATGCCCCATCTGGAATTCATATCAGGGGATCGGGTGACCATGGAGCACTACATTTCATTGTACTCTCCAGTAAACAAATCCTGTTGAAAATGATCTCATTCAATGTTATTTCCCATGGTCGGCCACAGCCAATTGGCTTTTTTGTAATCAAAGGCTCTCTTAAGAACATGCCTCAACTAGTTCTTCTCAAAATCAAGCATACAGAGAAAAATATTTTGAATTACTCCTGAATCAATTAAACGAGAAAATTGAACAGGTCTCTCGTATAGAGTAAGCATATAATCAAGTGTCAGAAGTGTCAGAAATCATCCAATGGTCTTTTGAGCCGGGTGATAAGAGTGGATGCAGGTTAATGCATCCAGCCAATTTCCGGACTAATATCTTTAATATCAAGAGAGGTTTGAAGAAGGTCTCATATATAGAAAGTCAAGAACCACCCCCGCTTGCTAGACTAAGGAATCTTTTAATCCAACCCTCAGAATCAACAAATATGATTCGAGGAGTTGAGAAGAAAAAACAGGAATAGCCCCAGTCCACAGGACTGTGGACTTTTTCAAATCATCAATCTCTCCCCCAAGGAAATTCATTCTTCTCTCAATTTGGGAAAAAGGCACAAGGGGATCGAAGAGAAAAATTATCAGGAGATTCCCTCCAAATTACAGTTCACCAAGAAGTTCCTGAGGGATAAAATAAAGAAAAGGCATTGTCTCAACAAGGACATGGAAGAAGACAATATCATATAAATGCCGATAAAATAGATGTAATGAGTTATGCATCAATTAATGTCATAAATTCCATTGTTGCTGATCCCCCAGATGAGGATCACTCAGAGGGATCAGATGAAGAGGTTCCTGCTCAAGAGGTTTAATGCACAGATACAAATGAAGAAGGTGTGCGTACATGAAATCAAAAGATTACCCAGAATCTAGGTAATACTTCAAGTAACCAACTCCCCCCTCTCCGAAATGTGTCCAATAAGGGGAAAGGAGTGAATCAGGTTACATACCCTTCCTCTGGAGAAAGCCATTCACACTCACTAGAGAAATGATTTGCACAACAGGAGGAAGAAATATAGGAATGGAGGTGGTTGAATGCAGAACTACTTCAGGGTAGTCTACCTCCAAAGCATGCTATAGTCAGTTAGCCAAGGGAATTTTTTGCGGCTACTGATATGGATCAAGAATATCCTCCTCTACCTGTACACCCTCACAGGTCTAATACTACGGGTCATGTGAAACAACAATCATTGATGCTATCATCAATTGCAATACCAACCACCACATCTGTCCAAGCTCCATTCATTGCACCTACTCAGGTCCAAGATCAACAAGATGTTTCCCAAATGTTAATTTCTACTATTGAGTCATTAACATCTCGGTTGGAAGCTATGGATGGAAAGTGTGCTCAAATTCAACCAGAAAAGAGAGCTTACCCTGAATGAGTTGATGCAATTCCTCCCTCATCAAATTTTTCAAGTACCACATTCCCAATCATTAATGGTTCGGGAGACCCAGAGAAACACTTAACACATTTTGTTTCTTGTTGCGATCCTATGATGGGAACCACTCAACAACAAGAATCAGTTAAGCTCAGGTGTTTTGTATAGTCATTACAAGGGCTTTCCATTGTCTGGTACACAATATTGCAATCCCAGTCAATTATGAGATGAGAGTATATCCGATAATGATTCCATCTTAAATTCATCTCATGTTTTCCAAAGACATCTATTTTTGGTCATACAAACTATATGCAAAAGGAAAATAATAGGGTTTCAGATTTCATTGCTCGCTGGAAAGGATTAACATATTCCCTGAGCTTAGCACTCCCTCGGGAAGAATTATTTCCAATCTGTGTGGCATATTTTCATGATGAATTGAGCACACCGTTGATCCCTGTGAAATAAATAGGTGGGTTTCGAGACCTTACTTCAATATCTCAATAGATTTAAGACTCTCTTATAATGACTATAGATAAATCTCACGTAATTTCATAAGCTCCAGGAAGGAGAATGGGTAAAGACGAAACTGCTACAGTTAAGCTTAAACAAGCACCTGTACCTACTTCTACTTCAAGACCTTCATCTTCTCGAAGGGCTCCACCTCCTAATCATCAACAACAGAGGCCATTTCGTCAAGATGATCAAAGAGATCAAAGATGAAAACAGTTTGAGGATTAAGAGAAAAAAATTTACACTTTCCGAAATGAACATGTTCTTGGTTACTTCATTTCGGCTCTGGAAAATAATTTGGATGAATTTCCAAAGCCCAAAAGACCAAACAAAGAATGAGATGAAGATCGTTCCAATTATATCCCATTTCATCAGATGTTGGGTCATCCCATTCAGGAGTGTTTTGACTTCAAAGACCTCCAGCAAAAAATGGTGGACTCAGGACAAGTCAAGTTGAAAGGTTCTTCAACTCAGGTACCATGTGTAACTGAAATGAATCCAGAGAAAAAAGGCGGGTTTCAAGAAGTCAAGAACAAAAAATGCGCAAAAATATGATGATTGGATGGCCAGAAAAATGATCAACCGAACTCATGCCATTTTGTGAACACAATTGAAGAAATCAATTGTGTCTTCTTCCATGAATGCTACAGAAAAACCCTCTTCATCAGAGGGAAAGTCCTCAATGTAACATCATAATTCAAAGAAAGAGGAACAATGAGAATAAGATGAGATAGTATCAAAGACCAAATTGTCTTTGACTCTGGAATATTTTATACCATCTACTTCGAAGCAACGGGTATCGTCCCACCAAATGGCACAGCCTAAACTGGATAATCAGGAAGAGTTTTCATCAGATGAGGAGTTGATCTTTTCTTCTGTTAATATGATTCATTTAACAGATCCATATTCCAATTTCAGTTTCGATTTTGACGAGCCCGAATTCCCTGTATCAAACAGAGGAATCACAGGTAATTCCAGAGGCTCAAGGTACAGAGGAAGACATGGATCTTTCAGAGGCCATTATTCTAATTCTACCCTTTCTAGAACTGTTTATGTAGCAGAAACTCATGGTAGAGCCCTTTAATGGGCACAACAAGAACAAGAAAGTTCTTCCACACCAGGAAGATTCAGTCCTGTCATAGTTATTCTATAATATCGGTTGGATATTCCATGTTCTTCCACTCAGCAAGTAAATTGACCTAATCATTCTAATTTTTCCAAATCCAGGAGTATTACCATCTCCTACCCTGATACAAGATGCATCAACTTCCAAAACAACAACTTCTAAGCCACCTGCAGAACCACATGTCCCTGTTCGGAAACACATACCTTTTGATCAAAAGTATGATGTATTGAAACACTTGGCCCAAGTACCATCCATGTTATCAATTCTCGATGCCTTTAATTTACCAAAGGATCTTCGGGAGGCACTCATCGATGCTTTGTCAAGTCCTCAAGAGTTTGAAACTGAAATTGCAACGGCTGAAGCCTACCATGTTGAGAATAATCCTGCAGAATTTCATGCAGTGATATCATTCACAAATGAAGATGAATATCATGTCATGCATGGACATATTAGACCTTTGTACTTATATGGAAAGGTCAATGGTATAGCTGTCTGAAGAGTATTAATTGTTAATGGTTCATGAGTCAACTTCATCCAAATTTGTACACTTCTTCGATTGGGCATCACCGAATCTCATTTATCTTCTTCTACATTCATGTAACAAGGATAGGATAAAAATAAACAAGAACCACTGGGTGAGATTACACTCAGAACTCAGTTTAGAGATCATGTATCCAATTCAGATTTCAAATTTGTTGATCAAGACTCATCGTTCAACATCTTCCTTGGTATACCCTAGCTACATCAACATGCGTCTATCCCTTCATCATACCATCAATGTCTCAAATATTGTTTTGATATTTAAATTGGGACATTGTATGGTGATAAGTCCCTATTCAAGATATGTGAATCTCAATACATTGAGGCGGAATTCAATCACATGAAGGGAAAAGAGAAATCCACAACAAGGGAGATTACCAAATTTAATGCTCTATATGGTTTTGAAAAGATTCCAGTAAACCCATTTACACATCCAGACAACATGGGAGAAATTAGTGTTCATCAAGAAATGATAAAAGCTCAAATAGAGATGTCTTCATTTCATCCACTGAATTCAATCAAGTATATACTTTTCCAATCAGTCCAAAACAAATTATAGCAATGTAAAAGGTGAATGATGATGTCGATTATCTATCTTTCATCTCTTCTATATTACCCAAGGAAGATCCTTCATCATCAATCAGGTCAGAAATGGAAGCTTCTTCTTCAAGATGTTCAAATTTTAACATCTCTTTTGGTCGTGGAAATTCTACTTCATCATCTACTATGCAAGTAGAAACATTAGAAATAACACATTTTGAAGAAGGATGGGAAGATCTTAGGGATGATCCTCCATCATTTGAAGAGGATATCTCTACCACCGTGGATGAACTCAAGTAAATAAATATGCATACAAAAGAATATCCACGCCCCACATTAATTAGTGTGTCCATGACTCTTGAAGAGCAAGAGATGTATATTTCTTTTTTAAAGAAAAATTGAGATATATTTGCATGGAATTTTACAGATATTTTAGGTCTTGATCTTGAAGTTTCCACTCATCATTTGGGTTTCCCAGAAGAACAGCAAGGATTCAAACGAGCCACTAGAAGAACACACCCAACCTATGCTTCCAAAATGGAGGTTGAAGTGGATAAGCTTATCAATGATAACTTCATCAAATAATTTCAATATCCCAAATGGATGGCTAATATTATCCAAGTGAAAAAGAAGAATTTGAAAATTAGAGTTTGTGTTTATTTCAGATATCTTAATCGGCATTGTACTAAGGATGATTTTCCAGTATCGATTACAGAACAATTAATTGATGCAACAACATGCTATGAAGCACTTTCCTTCATGGATGGATATTATCGATATAATAAAATCTGAATGTCTTCTGAAGATGAAGAATCTACAGCCTTTAGATCCCCTCAGGGTGTGTTTTGCTATCGGGTAATGCCCTTTGTCCTGAAGAATGCAGGCGCAACATATCATCGTTCCATGCATCGTATCTTTAAACCCTTTCTAGGGAATTTTGTTGAATGTTATGTGGATGATTTGGTGGTTAAATCCAAAAAACTTTTGAATCACATGCCTGATTTGGAAATCATATTCCATAAACTTAGGAAACATAATTTAATGATGAACCACTTAAAATGTGATTTTGGGGTAACCTCAGGAAAATATCTCAGCTTCATTGTACGACATCATGGTATTGAGGTCGATCCTGAGAATACAATGTCAATCCTTGGTATGTCACATCCTCAAATTTTAAAGGAATTGAGAGGTCATCAAGGACACTTGGCCTATATTCGGCGTTCCATCTCAAATTTGGCAAGTGAAAGTTTACCCTTCACCAAATTTATGAACAAGAGTGTCACATACCAGTGGACTGAAGAATGTCAAGAAGAATTTGATATTCTCAAGTTGTATCTATTGAGTCCACCATTGTTAATGCCACCTATTGAAGTAAGACCACTTATCCTCCATTTGACAGCTTTAGAGTGATCATGGGGTGCCTTTCTAGCTCAGAGGAATGATGTTGGGAATGAAAACAACTTCTACTATCTCAGTCAGACTATACTTGAAGCAGAAATCCAATACTAAAATATTAATAAGTGCTTCCTAGCATTAATCTTTGCAGTTCAGAAGTTGAGACATTACCTGCCGCATCACTTGTTCCAATTGGTATCTCGCAATAACCCGCTCAAATTCATCCTTAGTCGTCCCGTGCTTACAGGATGTCTGGCAAGGTGGGCAGATATTTTGCAGCAATTTGATATTTAATATGTGTCTCAAAAGCCAATAAAGGGACAAGCTATGGATGATTTCCTTACTGAACATCCTTCAGTAGAAGATACATCTTCAGATATTAAACATCCTGATGAGGGAGTATTTTCTATTCAAGATAGTCTTCAAACATGGGAAATGTACTTTGATGGTGCTTCCAAATGTCCAATAGGGAGGAAAATGGAAAATACAAAATTCAACAAAGTTGGTTTATGAATTGTGGTCATTTCTCCAGAAATGGAAGTGTTACCCTATTCCTTCTCATTGTTGGGAGGCAGTACAAATAATGAAGCAGAATACCAAGCTCTTATCATAGGATTGGAGTTGGCAGTTCAAGCACAATTGAATCACTTAAAGGTGAAAGGTGATTTAGACCTAGTAATAAAACAAGTCAATAGAGATTATGCAATTAGAAAAGAATAACTAATCCCTTTGTATGATTAAGTCAAATAATTAATGGCAAAATTTCATATGGAACCGAAATTTTCTTATTTCCCAAGATCACAAAATGCCTAAGTTAATGCACAGGATAATGTAGCTACAACTCTGGCATATCCAAATCGGGACAAGACAACCATCTGCATTTCCCACCATCGTACAATTTCACCGTATGTTCAAACCGAAACAGAGGAAATCAATGAAATTAGTTCCATTCCAGAACTATATGGTCATACTACAAGATGGATGATACCTATCAGGGAATACCTTCAAAATGGAACACTTCCACCTAATTTAGCTGGGGAAAAACAAGTCTGGAGGCGTGTGGTCAATTTTACTCTTTATGACAGCCCTGATCATCTAGGAAAAATTCTATAAAAAAGAGGTTTTGATGGAATTATCTTTAGATGAATTGATGGTGAAGAGACAATGGCTGCCACGAAATATGTGCATGTAGGAGTCTGCGGTGTCCATCAGTCTGGACATAGACTATCTGATCAAAGTCGAAGGCTTGGAAAATTGTGTCCTTCAATGATACAAGATTACATTGATTTCACAAAGAAGTTTCATTCCTTCCATGTACATGAAAACATCATTCATCAACCCCCAGAGTTGATTCATACAACTAAATACTAGTGGCCATTTGCCACATGGGGAATGGATGTAGTGGGACCATATCCTTCGGCTACATCCAACATGTTTGAGTACATTATTAATTATATTGACTTCTTTTCAAAATTGGCAGAGAATATACCTCTCAATGAAGTCAGTTATAAATTCATTTTTATCTTCATCAATTCTAACATCATTTCCAGATTTGGGGTCCCTCATACCATACTGACAGACAATGGTACTAATTTCTGTTCATTCAAGGTGAGGAAGTTGTATCAATAATACAACATCAAATCCAATCATTCATCTCGATATCATTTAGCGGCAAATGTCCAAATAGAATCTTTCAACAAGACTCTTTCAAACACACTGCAAAAGATGGTGGATAAAGGTAAAAAATCATGGCCTGATAAACTCTTTCATGCTTTATGGGCTTATCAAACCACCACCCACACTGCAACATGGTCAACTCCATATTCATTGGTATATGGAACAAAAGTAGTCTTTCCCATTGAGGTTCAATTACCCTCGCTCAAAGTATCCATTTTTGATCATTCGTATACAGATGAACAATCTCAAAAGAAATTGGATGAATTGGAATGATTAGACAAGAAAAGATTGTGCACCTTGCACCACTTGGAAGTCTATTAGAAACGAATAGCATGAGCTTTCAACAAAAAAATTCGTCTTCTTTCATTCGTTCTGGTAGAATTGGTATTAGTTCTTGGAACTCCAATGATACCAGGAAATAAACCTCCCAATTTGGAGCCAAAATGGGAAGGTCCTTATTCAATACATAAGGTCTACTCCAATGGAGCTTATACTTTAATATCAATGGATGGAGAACTCATCACTAATGCAACCGATGCTTGATTTTTTAATAAGTATTTTGTGTAATGAAAATACCATCATCCAACATGACGTTAAACTATGCTATCGTCCAATAAGATGTTAAACTGCATCATCCATGGTCCATGCATATGACCTTAATCTATTTGCATCCCTTTCGTCCAACATGACGTTAAACTATGCTATTGTCTAGAAGTTTGTTAAACTGCAACATCAACGGTCCATCCATATGACCTTAAACTGTTTTCACCCTTGCCTTCCAACATGATGTTAAACTATGATGTCCTAACTACATGATGCTAAACTATATAGAAGTCTCTTACGTCTAGCAATATGTTAAAGAACATAATCTATGTTCCATGCATATGACCTTAAACTATTCGTATCATCGTCCAACATGACGTTAAATAGTGGAAAACGTCCCTCATACGTCCAACAAGATGTTAAATTGTGTCTTCTTGTTCCTTAATGAATTACATTAAACTGTACAGTCCCACTTTTGTCCTACAGGATGTTAAACTGTAGTGTCCTCATCATCATAGCTATAGGACGCTAAATTGTACATCACCCTTATTGTCCAACATGACACAAAACGATGTTCACGTCCAACATGATGTTAAACGGTGTCCCTATATTTGTCCTACATGACGTAAAACTGAACAGAGTCCCTTAATAGGTTCTACATGACGTTAAAATGTATTTTTCCCCGCTACATGACACTAGACTGTGCATCACCAATAGTCCTCACTACAAGACTTTAAATTGCATAGTCCCTTCATATGTCATACATGACATGAAACTGTGCATCTTTAAGGTTGTTGCTAACTCTTGTTTCTTACACCGAGCATGACTCATGTGAGCTTAGAGTAAACATCATCCATAACACCCTCTCTGGGCCACTAACAATGTGATAGTCCGAACACCATTTTTTAGGTCATTGTCCCCAAGAAAAACTTGATCACTAATTCATTCTCTAATTGAACTATGCGGACTTTGATCCTTGACTTCTAGGCTAGGTACGTAGGTAACCTCCTAGGGATCAAGCCCAAAACCAATCACTTCACATTATTTCACCTTTGTCCATGCTACATGACGTTAAACTATATAGCTCTTTTGTCCTGTACGACAATAAACTACAATATTCTTTGATACCCTTACCTAAGAGGGAATCATTATTTACATTGATCTTTAATCACATTATATTCTATAGACTATGTGCATACATGGAAATGCCTTAACCTTTTATCTGTGGTCAAACCATCATTGCACTAAAGTCCCCTTATCACCCTTCATATGTACGAACCAAATCTTTACAGAGGGTATTTCAAGAACTACGTGCGGCTTGATTCCCATCCTTATGGGATACGTAGGAACGTTCGAGCATACCTCGAATTCAGCCCCATGTATTTGGGCCTAACCCCAAATTCTACTTTCAGTCCTCTGGATGAATAGTCTCTATGAAAACACACATTGTGTATTCAATATAATGGTCTCAGTTCTATGACCCTAAACTAATATTTCCTATAGTTTAGTCCCACATTACTTTGAACTGTATTTCAATAACTATGTATCACTTGATTCCCATCTTTTTGGGATACATAGTGAAGTCCAGCACCTGAATTCAGGACCCAGCCACAAAATTATTATGGTTAGCTTTGATATTTTTATCTCTTTCATGCATTGAACAATTCCCATTTTCATGTGTCATACTCCTAACCTTAAATACTTAAAGATCACCATAACTCTTTCCTAGACTTATAGTCACAAAATGTTCTATTTATGAGAGTTCTTTTGCCTGAATATGCAACATGTACCCTTAGGAGGCCTTGTATAAACATTCTACATAACAGAATTTTCAGCCAAAGGATACTATTATTTGACTATGTATCCAATTCCCATAGGTGGCCCTACATAATTCAGCCCCCTAACGGGTTTTTGAAATAATGGCAACTTCATTCTTGGAAGGAAAACATTTTTGGTCCTTAGTTGTCTTACCGAAAATATGTAGGGATCTGCAAAAAATAGCCATCCTTAACATATTTTTCCCATACTCTTTTTCATGATCTGAAAGTATTCAAGTCTATGGATTATATTTCCCTTCCCTACATTTGGGTCAGACCTTCATAGGTGTGACATTCATCCAGATCTTAGAAATTATTATTTGAAACTATCTTCTCCATATTCAAGTACCTCTCTCTATATAGAAAACTCTATGCTTTGGAAAATTTGAATCCCCATAAAACTCCACTGGAATTTTAGAAATAGAAAAGTTAATTTTTGAGAGTTCTTTTGCATGACTATGCAGCACGTGCCCTTAGGAGGCCATGCATAAACAGTCTATATAACATACTTTTCATCTAAAAGTTTCTATTATTTGGCCATGCAACCAATGCCCTTAGGTGGCCCTTCATAATTCAACCCCTAATGGGTTTTTTAAATAGTGGTGACTTCATTCTTGGGAACAACTTCTTCTAAAGCATTTTTAGCCATTTTTCATATCATTCCTCATATTCAAAATTTCAGAAGTCATCGTTTACATTTTTTCCCTCATACATGAATATGGTAATATCTTTTATGATAAATTATCATGGAATTGAGTCAACTTTAATCCATTTGGTCAATGCTATTTCAACCTTAAACATTATCATTTGTATGTCTAACGTGCATGACTTTAAACTGATCACAAAAGGCAAGGGAACTCTGAACCAAAGTCAAGTTCCTACTCACTAAACATACATCTGGTATTATTTTAGGTAATATTGAGCAGTAAAAAGATTCAATGTTTGTAGGTTTATTTACAATAATCCTAGAAAAAAAATCAAACTATGCTTACTAGGCCCATTGGCTTAGGTAAAATTTAAAGCATGTAGAAAAAGAGAGCATGCACAAATTATTGAAGTTGAAAGAGTTTTTCATTGATGCACAAGAGATAGAAGGACATCAACAGTCTCAAGTCTCTTCTCCTTTTCAAGAATTACAAGAGGCTTTCAATATAACTCTTTATTTGATTTAAGGCATCCCAATCATCATCAACTACCACATGGAATTCAATCATTCAACTGGATACAATAAGAGATGCAGTGATACCATCTCTTCATGGAACAATTGTAAAAGAATGTTCTTGAGTGCGTTTTGAGAATATTTTCTGCTGATCAAAAAATGAATTTGTTTCTGTCTAAGAGACTTGGAAAATGGAGACATGGATTTCAGAATGGAGCATTGGAAATAAAGAGCCATTTGGAGAGAGTACTCTTTCCAGATATTGTTTCTAATGTCATGATAGCCTTCTCTCCATCAACCGGTAGCAGAAAACATATCAACCGATGGTTTTCCATTTTCATATCTGCAAGGAAATGGAACGAATGAACAATTTGATATTTCACACCATTTCTACTTCTCTTAATGAACAGCATAACCGAAATATAGTACTAACCGTGTGGCTACATCTTGGGAATTTAATACTCTGCATCTGTAATGTAAACTCCTTGTAGATTACCATGGATAAACAGAGGAAAGTAGATTCTCTGTGGAAAATTAATATGATACTTCTTCAAGTACTTGGACAAATCTGGAAGAGTTCTGTAATAGATATTATAGTAATCAGGGCCAACAACAATCATCATATCATCAATCCACTTGATAACCAGTTCACCAGCCATTCCAATTCTCTTGGGATCCATTTAATCTGTACAAATGTTGAATAATTAACTCTTAAGTAAGTTGATTTTTCATAAATTTTGTGAATAAAAGTGAAAAAATGGCTATGTTATTAAGGCACACAAGTCCCAAAATTGGTGCGCAAGTGTCAGTGTGTCGTGCATATTTTGGCACGGAGGAATCACTACACAGGTCCAAATACCTCTAGAGCAGCGCGATCGCAATGAAACAGTAGAAAACATAGCAACTTGTGTGGCAGGAGCTTGAAAGATTGAAATCCAGGTGCTTTCGCGAGAATGGACGCCTATATATATGAGAATCCTTTCCCCAGTGTACTAATGCCTGCGCGGCTCATACCTACATGAAGCAATATACGCGTTCAACACTTGTGCGTCAGAATTCCTTTGTTTTCTTCTTCACCTTGTAGCCACATCTTTTTACTTTCGGAACCAAATCTAAGGGGGACCTTTTTATTTGATGCTCCTTTCCATCACAAAGTCTAATGAATTAAATAGGGAAATACTTGTGTCCAAAGTGGTTCATCCTTTGAGGAAACATCAAAAATCGTCAAAGGCATGAACAAAGATTCATTTGCACTTGGGCCGCGAAAGTTCCACCAAGGTCGCACAAGTATACTTGCATACTGACCAGTGGTCGCGCAAGTGACTTGTGCACCCTCTTTGATTTTTCGCCCAGGGTCTTCCCTGGCCTATAAATACCCCTGGTGGGGCCCCCATTTCAAGAGGGAAAAATTCGAAAACTCTGATTTGAGCTCTTGGTTCCCTAGTCTCTTCTCAAATCTTTTGAACACATATAAGGTAATTGCATACCTAGAATGAAAGATCAAAAGAGAAAGAGTAAGGCCTAAGTGTTGAAACTCCTCAACACTTGTGTGCCTTAGTGGCCAGCCCTTAAGGGAAAGGCCACACTTGTACGCCACCATACCCCTTTAAAAAAACATGCATGCCACTCTTTTGGAAGACTCTAAGGATAATACTAATGGCTTAATCCAAGTATCGCCCAAGTATTAACCTAAGGGTTGACCGTCGCACAAGTAACCCTTTGTCGCGCAAGTTTACTTGCGTGAGCAGAACCTGTGTGCCCATGCAAGACTTGCGGGCCCACGCCGGACATGCGCGCCACCTTCTTTTTGAGTGCCCATCCTACCTATTTCACCTCTCTTATACCTTTCCACCTCTCCTATTCAAGATCCAGCCTTCAAACCACTCTTAAAAGCCATTTTTTTGGCAAGGCTACCTTGTTGGATTCCTTATCTGAATGGAATTTGGTGGAACATCTCTCAAAACCTAGTGATTTACATATCATTATGTCACTAATTTTAGATATTTCATTCATTCAACATCATCATTTAAGATGAGAGAATCCATAATTTGGGCCCCCTTTTAAGGAGTAATTTCCAATCCATGTTCTCTTAATTTGGGCATCCTCTTCAAGTGTATGCCCCAAGTCCCCTAACCTGGGCATCCTTTTCAAGAATAATCCACAGTCATAATTTCCCAAATACAGGAATCCTCCTCAAGAGTAAGCCCCAAGTTCAAAATATTGGCATCCTCTTTACGAGTAAGCCCAAAGTTCCCATAATACGAATTACCTTAACCTGGGCTTCCTTTTCAGAAATAATCCAGAGTCATAATTCCATTTAACCTGGGCCTCCTCTTTAAGAATACACCCCAGTCATAATTTTTCTTAACCGATCTTAATTTACTTTTGAAATGGGCTTCTTTCTCAGGAGTAAAACCCAATCATAAGTCCCCTCCTAATTTGGACATTTTCTTCAAGATTAATCCCCAAGTTAGAGTATCCAAATCTCTATAAAGAACATATACCATTATGGACCTTATTACTGGGTTTCTTCCCTGAAGTAAAACCCAATCTTCATCTATTTTGTGCAGTCGTATATAAGTAAGCCCCATATCATTTTTTATGATGGCACAATTTTCTGGTTATACCAATACCTTTTTCTTCTCACACCGAGCATGAATCATGTGAGCATAGACATTAAAAGTAATTACGACATCTTTCTTTGATACATCAATCATATATAAACCGTATACTTCTTTACTCGAACTATGTGGGTTCTGATTTATTTTCCAAAACAAAGGATACGTAGGTATTCAATCTGTGGGTACGATCCCAACTATGGAATAATTCATGTCATTTTGAATGACAATAATCTTCATGTGCCCCGCTGAGTGGCTTTAAAACCATTATGGTTATCATAATAACCATGATATTTCAATATAATGTGTCGAAGGATACCATTGACCACAAATCTCTTACAAATACAGATGATTCTCTTTCAATGAAGAACCTCGAATACAAATAAATTATTCTCTAAATCTCATACATACTAATCATTGATTGTTAGATCTAAAGGAAAGCTCATTTTCATACTTGGTAATATAATAAGGATTCACGAACTGAACTTTAATCTACCAAGAGAGTCCTGGAGTAGACAATAATTCCCCTCAAAAAGGTGTGATGAGTCTGACCTCCCATCCTCTCGACCAATGAAAATTCTTAAGTCTCATCAGTTCATAACTAATGAGCACCTACCTTTAGAAAGTAGGTCCAAATGTATATGGAATCATTGGATGCTTCCAGTTCTATGAACAAACCCGTTAGAAACCGCTTGGAATGTTTGAACCTTAAATCAATGAGGTCATCCCCAATTCTCGAGGAAACATAGGATGATACGTTTTGTTCTAGTGTTATTACATCACATTTCATATTAACATGATATGTTGGTGCATGAGGTACTTTTATGAGTGAAGTGGCATTATCATTTCAATATGGAGGCTTCTTGAATGACTATTTGGGTATAGAAAGTTTTTATGTGGGGGAGTTTGAAACATACTATTACCATTCTATCAGGTATGTTTTAAACCATATCAATGATTCCATTATTTGTTATCTAGGGTAATATGAGACGCTATTAGAAGGAATATTATAATTGTGAAGGTGTTTCTTTCTAGAAATAGGGATGGCCTTGTTTGGTTAAGGTTCAAATTTCCAATCGGTTTGTAACGAGTTTATTCATAGAACCGAAAACACCCATTGATTATATATCCATTTGGACCTGCATTCCAAAGTTAGGTTCTCATTAGTTTTTGACCGATGAGGCTTCAGAATTTTCATTGGTCGAGAGGATGGTAGGTCAGGCACATCACACCATTTTTGGGGGAATTATTTCCTACTCTGGGACTCTCTTATAGATTTAGGTTATGTTCACGAATCCTTATTAATTTACCAAGCATGAAAATGAGTTTTCCTTTAGATTTGGAAATCAATGATTGATATGTATGAAAATTATAGAATCTTTTATTTGTATTTGATGTTATTTAACGATAGAGATTCATCCGTATGTATTAGAGATCCTTAGTCAATGGTATCCTTCAATACATTATATAGAAATATCTTGGTCCTTATGATGACCATACTGGTTTTAAAGCCAATCAGTGGGGCACATGAAGTTTATTATCATTTAGAAAGGTAGGGATTATTTCAGAATTGGGATCGTACACGCAGATGGGATATCTATGTATCCTTGTTAGAAAGGAATTATAACCCACATAGTAATATTAGAAGGATATTTTTTAACATCATATGGGATGGAAAAGAATTAATGAAAGAAGGGCTTGAACTTTATAAAGGCTTCCAACATACTTTACATTTAAGGTAGAGATCAAAGACCACATAGTTCAGGCAGTGAAGTATGGGGATTATGCATAGTTAATAGCCCAAAAAAAGATTTTGTGATTATTTTTACACTCTAAGCTCACATGAGTCATACTCGGTCTGAGAAACAAGAGGTATCAATAATCTTGACGATGGTGCCATGAAAGATGCAGTAATGAGAAATGATGTGGGGCTTAACTATGTATGAAAATCCAAGTACATGAAGACCAGGACTTAGTAGAGATACCCAAGAACATGGTCCATAAAGGTATTTATACTTTATGGAGATGTTGACATTTAACCCAGGACTTACTCCTGAAAAAGAAGGCCAGATTAAAAGGAACATATATCTGGGGATTACTTCTGAGAAGCAGTCGAAGGTTAAATGTAACTTATGACTGGGGATTACTCCTGAGAAGGAGGCCCAGGTTAAAAGGAACTTACAACTGGGGCATACTTCTGAGAAAGAGGCCCAGGTGAAAAAGAATTTATGACTGGGGCTTACTCCTGAGAAGGAGGCCGATGTTAAAAGGAACTTATGACTTGGGATTACTCCTAAGAAGGAGGTCTAGGTTAAAAGGTACTAATGACTGGGGCTTACTCTTGAGAAGGAGGCCCATGTTAAAAGGAACTTATGGATGGGGCTTACTATTGATAATGAGGCCCAAAATCAAAAGATCTACTCATCTTAAAGGATGAGGTTATATAGGAAAAACTCTAACCGTCACAGAATTCCATTCAGATAAGGAATCCAACATAGGAACCATGCCATAAAGGGATTTAAACAGGGTTTTGAAGGCTATGTCTTGAAGTGGAGAAGAGAATTTGAGGAAAAGAAGGTGACTAAGAAGGAGGCGTGCAAGTACCGTTCTAGCACGCACGTCCTGGTCGCGCATGTAGACTTTCACGACATGAGTCACCTTGGGCAACAAATAATCTATAGGGTAATACTTAAGTGACTTTGAACTCAAGCCTTTAGTATCAGTTGTAGAGGCTTCTAAAATGGCGGTGTGAAAGTTCCCTTGAGAGGGAAATGTGGCGCGCAAGTTTCTTCATTTCCCTTAATGTGTGGACACTTAGGCGCGCAAGTGTTGATGAGTTCCAACAATTAGGCCTTATTCGTTCTCTTTAGAGCTTCCATTCTAGGTAATTAATTACCTTAGAAGTGTTCAGAAGACGTTAGACAATGACTTGGGAGACCAGAGCTTGAATCTGAGTTTTGGAAAATTCGTCCTTGAAATGGGGGTCCCACAGGGGGTATTTATAGACCAGTAGGCACTTTGGGCTAAAAAATAATAGTGCACACATGTAACATGCATGACCCATAGTTGGCGCACAAGAGAATCGCACAGTGTGAAAGAAACTTGCGTGATTGAATCCAAATGGATTCCTTGTTCATGCCTTTGAGAATTTTTGATGTTCTTCAAAGGGTGACCCTCATTGTGCTTATGTTATTACCCATTTCCACGATTTCGACTCTATTATGGAATGGAGCATCATCAAAAGTCCCGCCCCTCAATGTTGGATCTAAAAAAGGAAAGAGGCTTTGACTCTGTGGAAAACAAGAAACCAGGGTTCATCGGCGCGCAGGTTCTGGCGCTCAAGGTTTCAGGATCACCTATATATATGGTCATAACTTCATGTAAACCATCCTTCCAGTAAATATTTTGAGCTCTCTTCGTGCAAGTGTTTCAATTTCTCGGGCAATCTCTCTTCTTTGTGTCGCGCTTCTCCAGTATGGATTTTGACTTGCACACCATCATTAGTGCGACATTAGTTGCACGACAATACTTGCATGACAAAACTTGTGCACCTTAATGCCTTAGAATTTTTTTTTATTTAAAAATATTTCATAAAAATATACTTAATTAAAAGTTAACTGTTTGATCTTTGTGCAGATTCAATGGCTCCAGGGATGATTTGATCAGCTGATGAGTTGGCCAGTAAGAGAATAGATGACATGATGAACGTTGTCAACCATTATTATTATGTTATCTGCGATATAACTCTTCTATATTTGGATAAGTACTTTAAGGAATATCATTCCAATTTTCCATAGATCATTTACTTTCCTTTATATGGTCATGGTCATCTGCAAGGAGTCAACATTCTACAGGAAACAAATTATATTCCTCATTCCTGGTTTTAGACTTACACCTGTTTATCTTCATTAAGTGTCTCAGTTTTATGATCATTTGTAAATGCTGGAATAGTTGAAAAGGCATTCATAATGTATCATAACCCAAGTGCTCCAGATCTGAAGCCTCATAAGCCTGAGATGTAGTCGCATTTCTATACCTCTATTTTTCGAAATTCAAGGATGGACTTATCTAAGGGATGGAAAAAGAGTTGGGATTTCCATTATGGAGGATGTGTGAAGCCGAATTGGAAGTGGGAATATTGGGTACAGAAAACCTGTGAAACGTTTGTTGAGGATCTGAAGGGAGCTACAATATATGAAGCTGTCTGGGCTAGGTAGACATTTGTCTATAGAAATGATGATTTTGTGCTAGATCTAATCAGCCGTTGGAGCCTAGAAACCAATTCATTCCATCTGACTCATATAGAATTAGGCATCATCTTGTGGAATGTATAAAAGATTTTAGGGGATCTAATTTTGGGAGAGATGTATGATGAATTCATCCCTCCCATGGATACCTGGAATGATTCAGAAAAGACTTTGACTTTGGCTCCAGAGTTATTGATAATTTTCCACAAGATTAAGAATACCAAAACCATGAAAACCCATTCCAAAAAATATATCAATCTAGAGGAGTGGATAGAAATGTTTCTCATCAAGTAGAAGGAGAACATACTCACCTGTACTCATCCTAACTTCTTCCCTATAGCAGAGAAGAGTGGTGCTATGGTCACATTCTGGCCAACTCTGGAAGCGTGAGAGTTTGAAAAGTGGCGGCATGTAGTGGATCAAAGAATCCCAGAGAAGACTTGTCTGGTGGTCTTATTAACCTTTTGGATCAGTGTTTATCTTATTCTAGTTAGGTATTTGAAGGGATGAGTTAGGATAAGGACCTTCGTTGTTGCAGCGAAGTTGGTTGATAGAACAATTGTTGGGTTGGCCACCTCGATTTTGGTGAAGATTCGCAGGAGCATAATCTATGTCTATATGGGTAAGTCTCCTTTGAGAATAGTGGGACTATCCTATGTTTTTTTGGGATAGATCACCTCTCACATCAGGACATACGCTGTACAAAGCAGAGTACAAGTTCCTAGAAGTTATTTTAGGCCATCTAAGAATTGTTTTTCCAGAATTTCTCCATTGTCCCTCAATTCCAATGATCTGATGGTGAGGCTGATCATGTCCAAGGAATTTCATTTCTTTCCTTATAGAAACCCGCCAACCAGGCCATTTTTTGACCATGGAACAACTAGCCTGGAATTGAGGTTATATATGATGGCATACAGAAAAGGTGTATTGGCTATCAGAATTGATGGAGAGATTATATGTGCGGCATGTGCTCCATATAGACTTGCACGCCAATTCATGTTTCTGCAGCATATCGTTGTATCTCCTCTCGTGGAAGTCAGTTCAGAGCAGCATCCTATGGTTTTCTGACAACTATGGTTGCTCATAGCTATAGAGAAGACCGGGGTAGTGTTTAATCTACCATTTTCTGGAGCGATGAGTCAATTGACTACATGGTATGCCAAGAAATGGGTCACATCATGCCCAGCATGGGAATTGAATCTTCCTATCTCCCAGGTGTGGAGTAAAAATATAAGTGTTCGGAAAGAAACCTTTTATCTGGAAGGTAACTCTTCCTCACCCGGAGCTGATTCACCAGGTTCTTCACCCGAGGCTGATTCAGCGGATTCCCAGGATGGGGATGATGAGGCATGAAAGGCATCAAAATGGCATTGTTCCAAATATAATCCTCCTGCCAGAGTCAACAAACCTACTCCATCGACTCATGGTGAGATATATCATTGAGGAAATTTAATCGCCATTATTTTTTAGAACAACATGTTTCTTTTTCTTATCCTTTATTTGTGATTGCAGGAGATGGGAAGATGTTGAAGTCTCATATTGTAGAACCCTCCTCACGACCATCTGGTGCACATTCTGAATATTACAACAAGAGGTTGTCCAGACATGGCAGATTATATATTGTGATGCTGGAACCGCCAGTATGGACTTATGTGAAGGGATACATATCCCTAGAGTGGGGGATCTCCGGGATTCTGCTGATATCTACTTCGAGGATAACCCCAATGAAATGCGGGCTAGCATTAGAGAGCTATAAATGATCATATATGACATTGATGTCTCCATTACTATCACCAAGCTAGTGAAGGAAATGATGGATTGTGGCACCTCTGAGGGGATTGGTGCTTCATTAGATGAATATTTTCACGACTACGTGGCTCCTGGAGATGTAAATTTCTTTCTGAATTTGCTTTGAAACTTGATTTCAGAAAATGATTTGTTAATCAATGAAATTACTTTCTTCATCCTCTAGCTTGTTAAGGAAGGATCTACTGAGGTACCTTCACCGTAGTACAGCACTGGGGGAACTGCTATTGGAGTCCCTGAATCTTCCCGTGAGCCAGGGGAAGTATTTCCAGGCCCGAAAGTCATGGAAGAGGAGTTAGACAGAGCTTTACACTCTCTGATACATGTATTTGGAGGTGACGATGTTAACACACCCATAAAGACAAAGAAGCAAAGGCATCGAAGGAATAAGTCCCCAACTATTTGAGGTAGAGAACTAACCCACCTTTGAGGAAGACGGAGGGTGTTGGTGAACAGTCTCATATTCATGCTGACCTGGCTACTCCTCATTAAATGATGAGAGAAGAAGAGCAAATATTTGTTCCCAGTACTGATCATGTTGCTACAACAAGGAGAGAAGATCTTGATTATGGTAAATTAAAAATATTTCATAAAAAGTTGAATCAAAACATCAAATGACTTCCATTCTATGATGCTTTCTGTTCAACACCTGCACCAGAACATTTGGAATCGACTACAACTGACATAGAAATTTTCTCTGAGGATGCTATCTGGGGTCCGAGGTCGTCGGAGGAGGGTCGCAAAGAAGACATGTCAAATGCTCCCACTGGTGAGACTAACCATGATTCTAGGATATCACTAGATGAAATGATGAAACTTGGCGTGTCTTTTGAAGAAGTTTTTGATGATGTTAAATTACAATGTGATATAGAATATTTTGGATGCGAGTGTTATCCTTTATCCTTGTAATAATTTTTTATTACATATCTGACCATGATTGGTTGAAATGTGCAGTTTCATCTGAGCAAACTGCTGATCTGCCAATTCCAAAAGGGGGTAGAGACAAACCTATCATTGCAGAGACGCTAGCTCAAGTGAATCTTAACCCGATAGATCATCGTGAAACCCGTCCTAAAAATCATGTTGAAGCTAGGAAAGACAGAGATGATCCTTCTCATGATGTTGATCTACCGCTGGATAATAGATGATAATATTTGTGGCTATTCTTAATTCTCAAGACAACTAATCAACATTTGTTATCCTCTGAAACTAACCAAATATTTCAATTGACTATGCAGGTCTGTCAACTTCAGTGGCTAGATCTGAAGGTGAAGCCTCAGCCTCATCCCCAACGGGATTAGAAAGAGAAATACCAAGGGTCAGGGGGAAGGGCTAGAGTAGGGAACCTCTTTAAGTTCATTAATCTTGTAAAACATTCCCCCCTATGATATAGATGATGAATCAGACCCTATGGTGAAAAAGGCACTCCAATTCTCATGTCGCAAGGCCTGGAAGAATATATGGAAGATCATATCTGAAGTGCCTCTTGAAGAGCTGTCTTCAAGGATCCTGCGACTGTCAACCTTGTTTGAAATGCTGGGATATGGCAGTTTTGGATATCAAGAGATCCATACAGTGGTGAAACAATTCATCATAATATGGGATTAGGAGAAAACGAGTATTCATGGTTTGATCAGAGCATGGATGCTAACCAATATCAGCAAATTCAAGGCAGCTGTCTCCCGAGCTGAGGCTGATCATGCTGCAAAGCTGAAGGAGCTAATGCATAAGATCACGGAGAAAGTTTTCCAGGAGATGCACCTTCAACAACAGCTAGATGTCGTTTCTGGGAAACATGACCAGTATAACAATTCATTGGAAGGAGTCCAAACTGATGGTATGAAACCTATCACAGATACCAAGAAAGCACTCCATCAAGCTGAAAAGAGTGAAGCTGGTCGAGTGAATGAACCTCAAGTGGCTTATGATGAAGCTCAAGATTCTGTAAATCAAATGAAAAGTTATGTTGAATGCCTCTTGTAATTCATGAAATAGATAAGATACTCCAATATGTGGATGTTCTTCTATTCTTGTGCATCAATGAAAAAGACATTTCACCTTTAATCATTTGTACCTAAACTCTCATGCTTACTACATAATTTTTTTACCTAACCCGATGTTCCTAGTAAGCATAGTATGATTTTTTCAACGATTATACAAAAAACCACACAAACATTGCATCGTTTTGTTGCCCAATATTGCATAAATCATACAAATTGTATGTTTAGCAAGCTAGGACTCAAATTTTTTTAATGTTCCTTTTACCGGTTCCCAATTTAATGAGTACATTGTCTCTTGTTGGTAGTTTAAAGTATTTCTTGTCGAACATAAAAGGACTAATGTCTATTTTCTAATAGTATTGACCGAATGGATTAAAATTGACTCAATTCCTTGATAATTTGTTCGAAAACATTTTACCACATTAAACGGTGGGGGAAAACAGGTAAACTATGACGTAAGAAATTTGAAATCTGAGGGATGATATGAAAAAATGTTTAAATGACATTAGATGAAGTATATTCTAAGAGTGAAGTTACCAATATTTTACAAACCCGTTAGGTGGTTTAATTATGTAGGGCCACTTAAGGGCATTGGCTGCATAGTCATATAATAGCATCTTTTGGATGACAGGTCTGTTATGTAGACTACTTATAAAGGCCACCTAAGGGCCCGTGCATCATAGTCAGCCAAAATAAATCTCAGAAATATTACTTTCCTTTTGCTAAAATCCTGTGAATGTTTATAGATATTCATATTTCCCAAAGCAGAGAGTCTTCTGTATGGAGAGAGGTACTTGAATATGGAGAGGATTTTCCCAATCAAGATTTTCAATGAATTGGATGAATGTGACTCCTGAAAAGATCTGACCAAAATGTTGGGTAGGGAAAAATAATCCATGTACATGAATACATTCATATCATGAATAAGAGTATGGGAAAAATATGTCAGGGGTGATGGTTTTTTATGATCCCTATATATTTTTGTTAAGACCAATAAATCCAAAAGATGTTTCCCCCAAAGAGTGAAGTAACAGCTATTTAACAAACCTGTTAGGGTGGTTGAATTTTGTAGGGCCACCTAAGGGAATTGGATGCATAGTCAAATAAAAGCATCTATTGGCTGACAGGTCCGTTATGTAGGCTACTTATGCAAGGGCACCTAAGAGCACATGCTACATAGTCAAGAAAAAAGAATTATTTGTTATCAGACATTTTGTGACCAAAAGTCAAGAAACGGTTTTTGAAGATTTGGAAGTATTTAAGGTTAGGATTATAACACATGAAAATTGTAATTTTCTAATGCATGAAGGATATACATAGAATAATGTTGACCATAATCATGTTTTGGATGGGTCCTGAATTGAGATGATGGACTTCACTACATATCTCATTAGGATGGGAATCAATCCATACATAGTTTTTGAAATACAGTTTTACATCTTGTGGGATGAGGTTATAAGAGATCGTATTTTAGGGTCATAAATCTTGGACCACAATGAGGGATAAACATTGTGTGTTTGTTATAATCCTAATGTGAATAATGACCAGGGTTTTCATACCACATTCAGGTCCTCGCAGGGGGAATTTTTAGCCAAGGGACTAAAAGTGGAGTTTGGGGTTAGGCCCAAAGACTTTTAGTTGGATTCGATGGATTCCCAAACGTTCCTACGTATACCATTGGGATTAGAATCAAGAAATGCATAGTTCATGAAATATGCTTTGTACATATTTGGTTCGTATATGTGAAGGGTGAAAGGGGACTTTAGTACAATGATGGTTGGACTCAAGATTAATGGATATGGCATTTCCATGTATGCACATAGTCCTTGGAATATGACATGATTGGGGAACAAAGTCAATAATGATTCCCTATTTGGTGAGGGTGTTAGAGACTTTTTTAGTTTATTGTGATACAGGAAAAAATTGTGAATAGTTTAAGGTCATATGCATGGACGGGTTCTGCAAAGTTTAGCATCATGTAGATAGTACGTATTGCTAGGCAGTTTATGGTCTGGCAATGAGGACAATGAGGGACTGTATAGTTTAACATCATATAGAAAGGACAATGGTGATGCACAATTTAGTGTCATGTAGCAGGGAAAAAAGGGATGCACATAGTTTAACATCATGTAGGATGATGGTGAACCAATGTGTAGATATTGGTTGGGGGGGGGGCTTTATGGATTTACGTCATATGAGATAGAGGTGAACTGACTTGAAGTTATTGGTTTTGGGAATGAAACTCAGCAGGTTGCCTATGTACCTAACCTAGAAGGCAAGGATTAAAGTCAACATAGTTCGATTGAGAATGAATTGGTGATCGATTTGTATATGAGGACAACGAACCAAATATGGTGTTGGGACTTACACATGGCAAGCAGCCCAGAGAGGGTGTTATGGTTGAAGCTTACTCTAAGCTCACGTGAGTCATGCTCGTTGTGAGAAACAATATATAGCAACAACCCTAATGATACAAAATTTAACATCCTCTGGGAAAAATGGTGTTGTACAGTTTAGCATCGTGTAGCTAGGACATATTGTTGTGCATTTTAACGTCTAGAAGGATATGTGAATATTTTAACGTCATATAGGACGTGTTAAGGGACTTTTTCCCAGTTTAAGCACCACGTAGGACGAACATGAACAGTTTGATGTCATGTAGGACGTATAAGGGAATATTTACAGTTTAACATCATATAGGACGATGGAGGGAGCTATGAAATTAAATGTCCTGTAGTAAGGACAATGGGAACTATATTTGTGTTACAAAAAAGACTTCTTCAGGAATCTAGCATTGGTTAGAGTCTTGATGAGTTCTCCATTCATTGAGATTAGAGAATAAGCTCCATTAGAGTACACCTTATTTATTGAATTTGGTCCTTCCCACTTTGGCTCATGATTTGGAGGTTTCATTCGTGGTATCATTGGAGTTCTAAAGACCAATACCAATTCCACTTAAATGAATTAACTAAAATGTCTTTTTATTGAATTCTCAAGATATTCGATTCTGATAGACATCCATGTGGTGCAAGGTGCACATTATTTTCTCATCTAATAGTTACAATTCATAAAATTTCTTCTCAGATTGTTAATTTGTGGATAGTTGATCAAAAATGGCTACCATGAGCGAAGGTAATTGAACCTCAATGGGAAAGAATTCTTATGTTCCATATACCAATGAATATGGAGTTGACTGCGTAGCAGGGCAGGTGGTGGTCCGATAATCCCATAAAGCATGAAAATGTTTATTAGGCCATGATTTCATAACTTTATCTACCATCTTTTGCAGTATTATTGAAAGATTCTTATTGAAGGCATCTATTTGGACATTGTCGACTACATGATACTAAGATGAATGGTTGGATTTGATGTTGTATTCTTGAAACAACATTCTCACCTCGGATGAGAAGAAGTTGGTTCCATTGTCTGTTAGTATGATATGATGGACACTAAATCAGGTATTAATGTTAGACACGACGAAGCTAACGATGCATTTAGAACTAATTTCATTGAGAGTTATTGCCTCCACCCATTTTGAAAAGAAATCGGTAGCAGTAAGAATATACGTAAACTGCTTAGATGTAGCCAGAGGATTAGGTCCTACTTCATCCATTCTCCATGTGGAAAATGTCTATGAGTATAATGTTGTTTGAAGCAACTATAGGGGTTGATGAATGAAGTTGGAACATTCTTGGAAATAATGACACTTCTTAGTGAAATCAACACAATTTTGCCTCATTGAAGGCCAGAAGTATCCAAGTCTTTGAATCTGACCAGAAAGACTATGTCCAGACTCATGGTCACCACAAAATCATGCATGAACTTTACACATTACAGCCATTGTCTCTTCACAATCAATACATCTGAAGAGGATTCCATCAAAACCTCACTTGTAGAGATGTTTGTTGGTGATCTGGGCTTTCATAAAGAGTTAAATTGACTACATTTCGCCGAAAAAGTTCTCTCCCGGATCTATCAGGTGGGAGTGTTTCATTTTGAAGGTATTATCTGATAGGTGACATCTATCCTATAGTATGACAATATGGTTCAAAAATGGGACTAATTTCATAGATTTCCTCTGTTCTGATTTGAAGAAAAGGTGAATAAACACAACGGTGGGCAATTCTGATGATTGTTTCGTCTTGGTTTGGATCATCCAGGGCTGTAGATACATTAGCCAATGCATCTTCTTGGGCATTTTGAGATCACGGGACCTATGAAAATGTCGGTTCTGAAGGAAATTCTACCATTAACTCTCTAATGTAATCACACAAAGTGATTAACTCTTCCTTTCTGATGGAATATTCCCTATTGATTTTTTTGATTACCAAATCAGAACCACCTTTAACCTTCAAGTGACTCATCTATTCCTGAAATGCCAATTCCAATCCTACAATGAGAGAATGATATTTTTATTCATTGTTTGTACCACCTTCCAACAATAAGAAGTAATTTTTTAGCACTACCTTTTCTATGTAAATAAGAAATATTCCTAACCCATGTTTGTAGAATTTAGGATCTTCCATTTTCTTCCCTGTTGGACTTCTGGAGGAACCATCAGAGTACATTTCCCATGTTTGAGGTTTATCATGAATAGAGAAGACTTCCATATCAGGATGTTCAATATTTAAATATGTATCTTCTACAAATAGGTGTTTAGTAAAGAAATCAGCTATATTATGGTTTTTTATTTCCTTTTGAGACACATACTGGATATCAAACTACTGCAAAATAGCTTCCCTCCTTTCCAGACGTCCTATAAGAATTGGATGACTAAGGATAAATTTTAGAGGGTTATTGGGAGATACCAATTGGACCTCATGATGTTGGAGGTAGTGTCTCAATTTCTGAATAGAAAAGATTAATGCTAGGCATCACTTTTCAATACATGAATATCGAGTTTCTGCCTCAAGAATAGTCCGACTAAGATAGTAAATGTTGTTTTCATTCCCAACTCCATTATATTGGGCAAGAAAGGCACCTACTGACTGCTCTAGAAATTTCATATAGAGAATAAGTGGTATTCTTTCAAAAGGAGGCATTAGTAACGGTGGACTAAATAGATATTTCTTGAGGATATCTAATGCTTATTGACATTCTTCAGTCCACTGGTAGGTGACTCCCTTCTTCATTAATCTAGTAATGGGTAAACACTTTCCTACCAAATTAGAAATAAAGTGCCAAATACAGGCCAAGTTTCCTTGAAGTCCTCTTAATACATTGATATTTCTAGTAGGTGACCTGTTAAGGATTGATTTTGTCTTCTCAAGATCAACTTCGATACCATGATGGTGTACAAAAAAGAGAAGATATTTTTCCATGGTTACCGCGAATGCACATTTCAAGGTGTTCATCTTAAAATTGTGTTGTCGAATATTGTTGAATATGATTTCTAAATAAACAAATTGATCAGAACATTTTCTGGATTTAACCACCAAATCATCCACATAACAATCAAAACAATTCTCTAAAAAGGGTTTCATAATATGTTGCATGGTATATTGATATGTTGCACCTGCATTCTTCAGTCCAAATGGAATTACCTGATAGAAAAACACACCTTAAAGATCTTTGAAGGGTATAAACTCTTCATCTCTTGGGGACATTCATATTTGATTGTACCTAGAGTAACTATTTTTGAAGGAAATAGTTTTATATCCAGTTGTTGCATCAATTAAGAGTTCTATGATCAGAAATAGAAATCATCCTTGGGGCAATATCGATTAAGATCTCTGAAGTCAATGAAAACATGAATTTGTCCATTATTCTTTTTCACAGGTAAAATATTATCCATCCATTTGGGATACAAAACTTATCTAATGAAGTTATCCTTGATAAGCTTATCAACTTCAACTTCAATCTTGGAGGAATAAGTTGGGTGTGTCTTCTTGCTGCTTACTTGAATCCTCGATGCTCTTATGGAAATCCAAAATGATGAGTGGAAACATCAGGATCTGGACCTGGAATTTTTGTATAATTCCAAGAAAATACATCCCAATTTTTCTTTAGAAATTAAGTATAAATTTCTTTCTCTTCATGAGTCATTGACAAACTAATTAATGTGGGGCGTGGATCTTCTTTTGTACCCAGATTTATTTCTCTGAGTTCATCCATAGTGGTGGAGATTCCCTCTTCAACTTCTAGAGGAGGATCCTTGAGATCTACCTCCTCTTCTTCAATATGTGTTAATTATTCTGTTTCTACAGTAATAATAGATAACGATTCATAATTTACATGGTTAGGGGAGACATTAAAATTTGAACATCTTAATGAAAAGGCTACCATTTCAGACCCTATTAATGATGAAGGGTCTTCCTGTGGTGATAAATAAGAGATGATGAATTGGGAATCGACATCATTGTTTTCTTCTGACATTTCAATAACTTCTTCTGACCTGGGTGATGAAATATTGAATTGCTATATTTCAGCGGATGAAATAAAGAAATCTCCATCAATGATTTCATCATTTCTTAGTGAATGAACAATTTCTCCCATGTTGTCTGGATAGATTTATATAATTGAAATTATGGATGATTCTATAAGTGTGTATGGATTTAGTTCTATCCTGTCAATTTGATTGATAGAAAACACATAATCTGTACTCACATGTTTGAATGGGTTTACTTGAATCGTTTCCAAACCATTTAGAGCTTTAATTTTGGTGACATTATTTGTCGTTGATTTTTACTTTCCCTCCATGTGATAAAATTATTCCTCAATGTATTGAGATTCACATGTTTTGAATGGGGCCTTATCCCCATACAATGTCCCAATTTGACCATTGAATCAATATTTGAGACATTGAGGGAATGAAGACGGTACTGCCTCATGTTAATGTAGCCAAGGTCTTCCATGAAAAATGATGAAGGCTATATCCTGATGAACAACCATGAAATCTAAATAAGTCACAAGATCTCCAAACTGAATTTTGAGTATAATTTCTCCAAGATTTTATTGTTCATTCTTATTATATCCTTGAAATATCAATGTAGAAAGAGATAAATCAGATTCGGTGAGGCACAATCGATGAAGTGTATGAATAGGAATGAGATTGAATCCTAAGCCATTATCAATGAATGCTTGATGGATTTACAGATCATTGACTTTGCCAGATAGATACAAAGGACTGATATGTCCATGTACAATATCATCATCATCATCATCTATAAATGATATCACTACATGTAATTCTGTAGGACCATTCCTTATATGGTAGACCTCACCATTAGCAATTTTAGTTTCAAATTATAGAGGACATGACAGAGCCTCAATAAGAGTCTCCCGAAGATCTCTTGATAGATTGAAGTCTTACAGAATTTATAACATGGCTGGTACATAGGATAAATATTTCAAGACATCATACTTTTGGTCCAAAGTTCTGTGTTTCAAATCCTTAAAATGTGGTTTTGAAGGTTCCTTCGAAGTTGATGCTTTGACATTAGATGCATCCCGTGTCGGGGTAGGATTTGGAAACACTCATGTCTTAGGTAGATTATACCAACAGGGTCTATATATTTTCAGAGAGGAAGAAGGTGTGACCTAGAACTGGTCTTACAAAATAACTATGTTAGGACCAAATCCTCTACATGTGGAAGAACTTTCTTGTTCCTATTGAGACCGCTGAAGGGCTTTTCCATGATTTTCTTCCGCATATACAGTTCTTGAAGGGGTAGGATTGAAATATTGGCTTCTGGAATATCTACATATTCCCCTATATCATAGACTTCTATCTCTTCCTCTAACTCCACTGTTAGATACATGGAACATTGGCTCATCATAATTGAAACTGTCATTGGTATAAGGACCTGTTAAATGAATCATATTAATAGAACAAAAAATAAAATCATAATCTGATGACGATTATGCCTGATTAACTTGTTCAGGTTGTTCCGTTTGGTGAGGAGGTGCCCGTGATTTTGATGAAAATGGCATAAAATCTTCTAGTGTGAAATATAACGTATGTTTTGAAACGATCTATTCTTCTTCTGACTGCTATTTTTTCTTCAAATTACGCTGCTTCATTGAGGAGTTTTCTTTATGGTGAAGAGGGTTTGCTGTAGAAATCATTATAGAAGACACAATTGGTTGATTCAATTGTGTTCGTAATATGGCATGAGTTCGGTTGATTATTTTCCTAACCATCAAATCATCATACTTCTATGCATTTTTACTTTTGACTATGTGCCAATCACCTTCTTCTTCTAGATCAGTAGTAGTAACAAATGCCACATGGGCTGAAGAACCTTTCAGTTTCACTTGTCCAGAGTCCACCATCATTTTCATGAGGTATTTAAAGAAAAAACAATCCTGAATGGAATATCATAACTTCTGATGAAATGGGAAATAGTTGGGATGGTCTTCATCTCCTTCATTGTTTGGTATTTTGGGCCTTGGAAACTGAACCAGATTGTTTTCCAAAGCCGAGATGAAGTAACCATGAACTTGTTCATTCTAGAAATAATAATCATTGTTCTTTAAATCCTAAAATTGTTTTTTCCTTTGATATTTTTGATCATCTTGACGAGGATGCAATTTTTGTTGACACTCAAGAGTTGGATCCCTTCGATATAATGATAGATTTGATGTTGTAGTAGGTACAAGTACTTGTTTAAGTGTAGCTGAAGCAGTCTCTGCCTTCCCTATTCTCCTTCCCATAATTTATGGAATTACATGTGTTTTAGCCTTAGTATTTATAAGTGAGTCTTAAATATGCTTAGTGATTGATGTAAGGTCTTGAAACCATCTTGTGTATTTCATAGGGATGAACGGAGTGCATAATTCATCACTCAAATTTTCTACACATATTGGCAGCAAATCTTCTTGAGGGAGTTCTAATGTTAAGGAATATTTTAATACCTTCCAGTGAGCTATGAAATCCAAAACAATTTCATTATCCATTTTCTTATAATTGGTCAGATAAAAAACTGTCGCCATTGGAAATTTTGAGCTAACTTGAAGATGAAATATTTGATGGAGATCTTCCTACCCAGTAATTGACCGAGATTACAAACATGTATACCAGACAAAAGAAGGTCCTTCTAATGATTGCACAAAACACCTAAGCTTAACTGATTCTTGTTTTTGAGGAGTTCCAATTATAGGATAACAACGAGAAACAAAATGTGTTAAGTGTTGTTCTGGATCTCCCAAACCATTAAAAATTGTGAATGTGGTACTTGAAAAATTTCATTAGGGAGGAATTGCATCCACTCATTCAGGGTATGCTCTCTTTTCTGGTTGAACATTGGAATTATTTCCTTCCATATCTTCCAACCGAGATGTTAATGACTCAATGGTATTCATTAATTTTTTAGAAACATCTTGTTGAGCATTGACCTGGACAGGTGAAATAACTAGATTTTAGATGGTTGTGGAAATTGGTACTACCACTGATGGTAGTATTGTCAGTTTCTGTCACGTATGAACCATAATATTAGACCTTTGAGGGTTTACCTATAAAGGGGGATATTCTTGATCCATCCTATTATATGCAAAAAATTCCCTTGATTGATTAACTCCTGCAAGCTTAAGAGGAATACTACGTTGAAGTAGTTCTGTATTTAACATCTGTAATTCCTTTATTTCTTCTTCTTGTTGTGTGAACCTTTCCTAGAATGAGAGTGATTTTCCTTCTCCATAGTTATGGTGGAATATAACCAAACTTTTACACTTTTCTTTTTCATGTGCCTTTCGGGAGTATGGAAGGGAATTACCCAAAGGAATGTCTCTCCCCTGCGCAACCCTCTGGCTTCTGGTACGCACACCTCCTTCATTTGTTTTCGTTCGTACAAACTCTTGAATAGGAACTTCTTAATCTAATTCCTCTGAGTGAGGCATATAGTCTAGGAGATCAGTGACAATGACATTTATGAAATTTATCAATGCATAACTCATTTCAACCCTTTTGTCAGTGCTTCTGTGATATTTTCTTCTTCCATGTTCTTTATGAGGCATTTCCTTTTATTTTGTTGATCCCTCAAGAACTTCTTGATGAACCGTAATTTGGAGGGAATCTCCTGATTATTCATCTCTATGTTCCTCTTGTGACTTCATCCCTAATCTAGAGAAGACAGATTTTCAATGAGGAATAGATTGAGATTTTGAAAAAGTCTCATGTCTGGTGGACTGGGGATATTTATTCTTTTCCTAATCAACTACCCAAATCATGTTTGTTGATCCTTATGGTTGGATTAAAAGAGTCCCTAGTTTGGAAATATGAGGTGGCTCTTGAGCTCCTACATTTGAAACTTTCTTAAAAGCCCTTCAAATTTTGTGGATTTTCGTCCAGAAATTGGCCAGATGCATCATCCTACATCCACTCAAATCACCTAGCTCAGATGACTGTTTAATTTTTTCTGACACCTCTATCATTTGATGATATGCATGAACCAAACTAGAAGCCTATTCTATATTCTAATTTTCTTGATTTAAGAGTAATTCGACAACTTTTTCTTTATATTCATGACTTTGGAAAGAACTAGTTGAGGTCTGTTCTTGATAAATACTTTGATCAAACAAAAAAACAGTCAGATATGGCTAGCCATGGGAAATAACATTTCATGAGACAACATTTGGTGGGATTTGTTGACTTGAGAGAATAGTGAAATGCAATGCTCCATGAAAACCCCATCCCCTGATATGAATAGAAGATGGGGCATTGTTAATTAATTGGCGCAACCTTTTTAATGTGCCAATGCATGAACAATGAAGTACCCTCTGCTGCTTTTCAACCTTTGGATGTCTGGAAACTGAGAGGTATGACAAGTCAATTTAGCATTGAAACCCTTCTATTTTCGTGACTTGATTTTGATATTCATCATAAGATAATATTTTTTTCTTTTTGGTGATAAAGAGTTTTCTATATATTGAGACAAATATCGTGAATAAAATATTCTATCAATGTTTTTGGAATATCATATTGAGAGTCAGCCAATGTCCAAAACATGACTGGTATTTCGCCTTTCACTAGTTTTTTTCTCATATTCAACACTTCCTCTTTGTCATTTGATAAAGATTCATCTACTTGATTGGACCAAAGCAGGTGCCTCATTGTTGCTTCATTAGATTCAACAAGATTGGTAGAGAATTTATTTTTCAAATTAGAAGATGAATGACCCAGGGGTGGTTTGGAGAATGAACTACACCCCAGGGTATCTTATGATTGAGAAAGTATTTCACCTACAAGTGCTAAGGAATCAGACATGAATGACTTCCCATTTTCATGTGCCTCAAGATAAGAGGGCTTTCTCATTACTGCATTGTCCATTGAATAATTTTCCATGAAATTTAAATCACAACTGCAAAGTGGAATTTCATAGATAAATTAATTATCCTGGGGTTGACGACCATGGTCGGTTACAACAAAATATGAAACCACTTTCTCCTTGGTCTTCTGGCCACAAAATGGGTTATCATAGCTCCCATCTGAAGATGATACTTTGAGATTGACCGAATTGTCCTGAATCATGCCTTCATGAGGATGTTTTTGATGAAGACATTCGGAATTATTTCTCTTAATTCTGAAATCTGGAAATGAGATTTTAGAATCTTTCGTTGCAATAGACAATTATCTAAGGGCTTCAAGAACTCCAGTATTGAGCAAGGACTTATTACAGATTGGCTCTTGATTATTCAACTGTTCTGAATGTTTCTTTTTCTTGGACGCCATCTTACTCACTACGGAACCCACATTTTGATGAAATTATATATTATGGGTAGGTTTATGTGCCTTCTTTGGAGAAATGGTAATGTTAGTTTGATTGTATCCAGTTAAATCAGGAGTATGTTCCCGACTTGATTGTCTGTATGACATGGGGGAGTATGCCCCACAACCCTATTGTACTTGAACAGAGGTGTTTATCTGCTCCAGGGTGAATGTTGATGAGTCACACCATTGATAGGGACAGATTTATGTTTATTTACATATGATTTAGCTTAATTTGTAATAATATTCTGATAGGTATCCAGAATAATGGCAGGGATTGGATTCTACTCTTTCACCATTTTCGGAATGAGCATGGTGACTACAACTACCAAAACAGGAATATATGTCCATTATGTGTTCGGTGTAGGTGTATGTTCCTACTCCTGTCATCCATTTCCTGTCAGGGAATTCTGATAGTACTCATGTGTGGGGGCAGAAAGTTATGTCCTCCTCCTGTTTGACATTGGGGATTTCCAATTGACATCTCCATGTGCGACCAAACGAGACTGTTGGTTATCTTGAAAAATTTCTGGTGTATGTTCATGCTGATTGTTCTCCACAAAATATGATTGATGAACTTCCTTCAATACTGGTATATGGGAATGCTGACAGAATTGATTAGTGTAAGCAGGTGTATGTGCATGTTTACAGGTGGTCCCCACATTTGATTGGAGATCTTCTTTGGATGTTGTTAGAAGAGCCTGCTGACTGGCTAATGAATTATAAATAGGTGTATGTTCCTACACATAGTACTCTTCGGGAATTTCCTGGCGGGATTTATTTGTTAATTTCAGATTAGTTTGATAGGTAGTGACATCAGGACAGACAGGTGTATATACCCGCTCATTGTTTTCCATGATGTTAGATTGATGGACTTCTCCAGAGGGAGACGAGGTAAGAAATTTCACCCTATTGAGCTAATTTTTCCTCTGATGGTTTATCTTGCATGCTCGGTTCTAAGGAACCTGAGATGAACAACTGCAGGCGAAACCCTCATCATGTTGAGGGTGTACTACTGCACGAGTCTGGCAGTGATTGTTGGTGGGAATCCTTTGGAACGAGTCGTTTCTTCTTGAACTAAGGCCCTGAGTGACCTCTCCATTCATCTCCCTATAATATTGGATGGACTGGTTGTCGCGTTCTGGGGATAATGACCCGAAATGGTTTGAAATGGTGGTTGGCACCACCTAAATTTTAACCACTGGTCGTCGATGTTCGCACAACAAGGGTGAATTTTTAACATGGAGGGCTTTTCGAGCAGCCTCTAGAGTCAGGTTGGTAAAATGTTGACGGTATTCCCCCACCAATGAATTCAAGACCTAGTGTTGAAGATGTTGAGTAGGTGATGACAACCTTAGAGCGGACGAGGATCCAGTAGGAGTAGCGGCCGAGGCATTCCCAGGTGTGAATTTTAATGAAGCCATTGTTTGTCTCAGAGAGATCTTGTAAAAAGAGTGCATGTTTGATATAGCCGACATAATCATGGTTGGGTTGGCCAGACTACATCTTTTCGATGAACACATATGTGTTTTACTACATTGATGGACCTCATATTGAGTTTAATAGAGCCCTAATAAATACATAAACATCATTTAACATGGTTAAGGAATCACGTCGGGTTCACCATTTTTTGTTACTTTATGGAAATGGGGATGTCCTTTTTTTAAGGCTCAAACCTTCCTATCGATTTCTAATAGGTTTATTCGTTGAACCAAATACACCCAATGATTCTATATCCATTTGGACCTACTTTACCAAGGTATATGATCATTAGTTGTGGACCGATGAGGCTTAAGAATTTGCTTTGGTCCAGAGGTAGGGAGCTCAGGCTCATCACACCTTTTTAGGGTAATTATTTCCTACTCCAAGACATTCATATAGATTTATGTTATTTTCACGAATCCTTATTAATTTACCAAGCATGAAAATAATTTTTCCTTAATATTTAGATATCAATGATTTATATGTATGGGATTTAGAGAATCTTTTATATGTATTTGACGTTCTTCATCAATGGAGAATCATCCGTATGTATTAGAGATCCTTTGTCGATGGTATCCTTCATTACATTATATAGAAATATCTTGGTCCTTATGATGAATATACTCATTTTAAATCCACTAGGTGGGGGAACTTGAAGTTTATTGTCATTCAGAAATATAGGGATTATTTCAGAGTTGAGATTGTACCCGCAGATGGGCTACCTACGTATCCATGTTAAAAAGGAATCAGAACCCACATAGTTCGAAAAGAAGGATATAGTTTAATGTAATTTTAAATTTAAATTGATTAATTAAATATGGGATTGAACCTTAAAAAGGCTTCCTACATACTCTAATTTTAAGGTAGAGATCAATTTCCACGTAGTTTGGGAAGTGAAATATTGGGTTTATGCATAGATAATGGCCTAAAAAATAGATGTTGTAATTTTTTTTACACTCTATGCTCACGTGAGTCATGCTTTGTCTGGGAAACAAGAGGTATTAATAATCATGACGATGGTGCCACGAAAAATGCAGATATGAGAAATGATGTAGGTCTTACGTATGTGTGACATCCCAGGTAAATGAAGTCCAGGACATAGGAAAGAAGCCCAAGAGCAGGGTCCATAAAGGTAATTATACATTATAGAGATTTCGAATTATAACATGTGACTTACTGTAACACCCCAGGTAAAAAAGGAGTATGGAATTTTCACATTTATCCATATTTGTGAATAAAATATTAATATCACTTTAAAGGGGACGCTATGCTTGATGGCGTACCCAACACGCAACAACGAGTTTCTTGGGAATCATACGTTGCACTCTAATAATAAAATAATATTATTTTAAATGGTAGTTAATGCCTAGCTGTTGTGATTGCGAGAATGAATAGAACTAACTACATAATGATTATATTTTCTTGTCAAATATTTTTATTTTTACAATAAATTTTAGAGGATTAAAAATGCGAATGAATCTAATTTTAAGCGTAAACATTCTAATATACTTTAAAAGGTCGATTAACCACCTTTTGAGGGAGAAAATCTTTTAAATCCACTATTTTGACAATTTTATGTGTTATATTTGAAAAAATAAAATTCTTCTTTAGAATCGCGACATCAATATTTACATTGTGTAAATTTTTGGTATTTTTCGGAAAAAGTTCAATTTTTAATTAATAGTGAAAAATGTTGTATTATAATTCAAAACCCCCTTTTAATCTAATATATTTATATGATTAGATTTTCTTTTGAATTGTATTTAAAGTGAAATTAGAATATATATTTTCCATTAAATCAAATAGTGGTCATTGAAATTAATTTCACTTTGAAATTTGACTTAAACTAGTGTCAATCTTTTGATATATATTGTTTCATAAAAACACGCTATTTGTTCTGACAGCGGGAATTAGATATTAAATTAATTTATTTAACTTATATGTTATACATTTTTTAAAATAGACATAATTTTTGAATTCGGAATATCAAATATATCTTAGGGTGAATTTCTGGTAATTTTCTGAAAAACATCAATTTTTGATGAATAGTGAAACCAATAAGTGGTACTTATAAAAACTGATTTTCCATTTAAATGAAATTTTTCCACCTTTCTGTTTTTAATTTCAAAAATCCGACATATATGGTTTTCATTAAGATGTAAAATGTGGTTCAATGAGATTAAAACAATTTTTTGGTGAATAGTAACTTATTAAGTTTTTAATCGCGATTAGAGGTAATTAGTGTAGTTTAGGGTAAAAATAATGTTTTAATAATATGAAATGACCTAGACACATGTCCTACCATCATTGGATGAGTCATGGCCGACTATGAAAATCCATGGGTCAACTTGGGGACCCCATGGAGCCACTTTGGTTGGAAAATGACATAAATACCTTTTTATTTAATGTTAAAATTAAAATGTCACAAACATGAGTTGTTTAACTAAAACAATTTTTACATGGGGTTATACAAGTCTGATTTTGACTATAAATAGTATTTGGAAATAAAAAATGATTTCCTACATCATAGTAGTTTTTTTATAATTTTTAGACATTATATAAATTAAATTATTTATGACATCATGATGATGCAGCGATGACCTCATTATTTAACGATTTAACTAAAATGGAAAGATAACGTAAAATCTATGACCTACAGATGTTAAAAACCTATTGGATAGGTGGATTTCGAGCCCTTATCACCTTATCCTAGAAACACATCAATGTGGGACCGTTAAAATCTGAAACTCGTTCTAAAATGAAGTAACATTTCTTTACTCTCCAAGAGTGCCCCTCCTCTCCTCTTATAAAAGGCCCCCACCTCTACCTCCTTACCCACACTTCCAAAGACATTGTCTCGGCCAACCCCTGCCCATTTTTTCTCTCCACATCCCTTTATTACTCTTATAAGCCTCACTTTGGTCAGAAGTCTTCCCAAGGAAGCCTTTGAGCTCAAACCAAAGGGAGTTACCCGATTTTAAGGTAATGTCATCACTTGAGTCCTTTTATTTTATTTTGCTTCTCCACCCCCCTAAACTCTTTTTATTACATTATTTTGCTACAAAACCAGTATCTTAAATATTCTAGGATGTTGTTATGTTAAGGATTCGAGATACACTTAGACACACCCTCATCTAATGGTTAAAGAACATACTGTTTCTGTGGATGGCGAATTACTGCCTCACGAAACGATGGTTGTTCAATCTTCTCTAAACACCTTTCATGGTGGCCATTAATATGTCACTATATTTATATATGATATATAATATGTTTATGTTTTCCTAAAGTTTCTGTATTTTTCATTTATGGCATACCTTTATGGCTTCCATTATGGGTATACGCGATATCTTCATTTTAGGAAGTGCGGACTACCGCCCCCTCAAAGTTATTTGATTCGTTAATACTATATGTGGTACGTATAAAGGAGATATTTAATGATATAATATATGATAACATACTGGAATTAAAATACTATTATGTATAATTATTTTTTAATTCCATTAAATATGAAATAGAAATGGAAGTAGCGTTCATGCGTACGTACGGCTTACCGTCTTCATGAACGGTGCATTTCATTTTTTAACACTAAATGTTATGTAATATTATAAATTCATGAATATACTGGATATATATGATATATATGATATCTACATCATGAATACAATTCTGGATATAATGGATATTTTACCACATGAACTACTTGTAATTATAAAGAGTTTATTTTTGACTCAAGTACCAATGACAGTTAAAATGACCGTTATTAGCTTAAATAATAACATAGTGTTCATGACATATTAATAAGTGATATAAAAGGAATAATGAACTTGAAAAAGGTTCTTAAGGAAGTAGAAATTAACTCAAGTTTATTATTCAGGAGATTAAAGAACGATCGAGTCAAGTCGGACCCGAGGTAAGGGATCCTACTCCTCTCTTTTTTTAAGTACACTCTTTTATGTCATTATTTATAAAGCTCATATTTCTTGTTATTGGGATGTTCTTTTATATTAATATTACTTTAATTTTTATGTTCATATGATTAGAGACCTTATTCTCTCTTATCAATCCATTTTGGAGGTTTTGAGTGGTGCCGTTAGGCTGCCGAATTTTCGAAAGAGATCTAACCTCTCTCTTTCTTTTTAAGTACTCTTCTTTGTGTCACTTATTTTAAGCTCCTATTTGTTATGTTGGGGGATGTTCTTTTATATTAATATTTCGGTAAACATTATGTTAATATGATTAGATACCCTATTTAATCTCATCAATCCATTTTTGTATGTTTTAAGTGGCGCTATTAGGCTGTCGAGTTTTCGTAAGGGATTTATTATCTCACTTTTAGTCCCGTGAGATTTATGATACATTTTCCACAATTTCCTTTAAGTGGTGTATTTACTTCCCATTATTATTCTCTTTGTGTAATATAATTTCATTTATGGGTATTTACATATTTATTGTATGAACCTTCTTCAATGGGGTGTACGTTTCGAAAGTTACCCAAGTCGGTAAGGGAACCTTTCACCCTCCTCTTTTTAAAAGACTTATTTTGTTATGTCTTTTAATTCACATACTATTATGTTGGGATATTTACTTCTATATCATTATTGATTTAAATTTTATGTCCATGTGATGAGGTACCCTTTTTATCTCTCATCAACTCATTATCTGAATTTTGTAGTGACGCCGTTAGGCTGTCAAATTTTTGCAAGGGAACTTCTTAACCCAAATTTGATTATTTGGGATAAACTTGTACTCCTTGAATATTTCGTTCTATGAATATGTGTGAATAACCTCTGATTGTTTTACACTTAATATCCACTTATATTTGGTGTATTCGATTGTCACACATAATTATGTAATTGATTTATCCTTAAACCAAGGATACCGTCTTTGTAAGGGACTTCGTCTCAATCTCCATTCATTGAGGAATATTTTATTTTTACACAACCTACTTTTATACAGTGTATAAACCCCTTTGAGTTTTACGTTTATCCAAAAAGGAATATTTTTTAAACGAAGCGTTTTATTAAATAAAAAAAGGGAATGTTTTTGTCATACGTATACGGTGACAACGACTTCTCCGCCGCCGTGACCATTATTTGAGTGTCAAATTCCTCTTAAAGCCATACCTTCATTTTCAAAGAAAAATAAATACCATGTTTTACTTTTCTTTTATTTTGGTATTGAAAATGGTTTTCATAATGTATTTATATCAATGTGTTGTATTGATATCTTGTTATTGAAAGGTGGAAATGTTATGTTTCCATTGTGCATGTTTTATGTGATAAGATAATGTTATGTTTTTTGGGAATTGTTATGAAGACGGGTGGTTCCATGATAAACTAAGGGCGGGTGAGCCCGATATAGCTTTCCAATGCATTGGGTAACACGAAGGAGTGAAACGTTAAGGTTTCACCGAAAAGATTTAGGGAATATACTATGGTGGGTATTCCAAACATAACCAAGTGGGTTACTCCCTATGTAAGAATGTAATGAATGCCTCAAGTTACCTTTTATGTCTTATTATTTCTATGATTTATTCATGATTTGATGAGGTATGTTAATGTGCCTATGCTTTATGGGTAAAGTATGATTTCATTCTTATGAATATATATGAACACATGTTTCTTTTCGATATTTTTTTAACCCTTACTGAGATTTTTATGCTCATCCCCAGTTTTTGAAATGTTTTTCACAGGTCAAGGGAAAGGTACATGATGTGATGATAGTGTCAAGGATTTGTCAAGAAAGAATCCATGTTTTATTTTAAATATGTTTCCGTTGATTGGAAAAATGAATACTGTCTTTTATGTGACCACTTTGTTTAAATATGGAATGTAATGCAAGTTTCATGATCTAATTCTATAAAAATCTAAACCTAAAAGGATCCTCAATGTGTAATCTTGTAATAACTCAAGATTAAGTAAGGTTAAAGGCTGGGGCCTTATAGTTGGTATCAGAGGTCGGTTTAGATAACTTTTGAGGTTAGAGTATTCTTTATGCATAAGTGACATTACCATAATGGTTATGATTTCAAAAAGATTCATAGTTTTAGATAAAAATAATGAGTATGTATATCTTAGTGTTTATCTTCCTCATTAGTACATTATGTTTTTGTTGATATACTCACACTGACCTTTTTGGTTTTAGTAAATGTCTGGATCTAGCAGGCACCAAAGTAACAGTGGATGTGAAGGAAACTATGACAGTTTTTTGAGTGAGCAACTGAATGATATGGGAGCTGCAATGAGAACTATTGTGTTTATCTTAAACAAACTATCTGAGTCATTATTGAACACCTAAACCTGGTGATTTTTCTAAGGCATTATATATGCGAGAAACAAATACCTACGGAACTACAGGTAACAATCATAAAGGTATGTGTGTTCAAAAACCTATGTGTAAAAGATGTGGAAAGAAACACCTAGGAAAATGTTTCAAAGGTACAGAAATATGGTATAGATGCAGAAATGAAGGTCATAAAGCAAGAACCTACCATGGAAAAAGGAAGCATCTCGTTGAATCGAGGAAAGGGAAAGAAGTTAATTCTAAGGGATCAATTGAATGTTTTAAATGTGGTGTCCATGGTCATTATGCAAACACATGTCCTATGAAGAAGTTTCGTGAATGGGATCACCAAGATCATACAAATACTCATTTACCAATACCTAATGCCATTCCGATTGAGGATGAAGAAAGTGACAATGACCAATCAAAGGTATGGATTATTTCATAACTTTTGTTTTCCTATTTTGGAATCTTATGATTTGATTCATGATATTGTTTGTAGGAATGAAGTATTTCAGAATAAGTTGGAAATTAATGGTTAATGGATCATGAAGAATGTTGAATGAGGAAGAAGTCAACATATTAGGGCTTCAAGAGTTATGGTGAAATTCTTAAGAGTATTAAGTGTCTTTTGATGATGGGGTTACATTAGAAGACTTTTTAAAGTATGTGTAACCCTGGTGTTTAATATATGAAAATTTTCTTCAAGGAATAGTTATCTATTCTTTTGTAAACATAGTTATAAAGAACCATTTAGGTTTATATGATCCTTACTTTTGAGGTAATTATGGGTTACTATATGTTATGATGGAAGTGAAATGAATGAGATAAAATTGAGGTTAAATTATGTTATGGTTATTTTTGATGATTTTATCTCTTTTTGGGGAATGATTTGAGAATTATATAGTTTGGAAAAAGGACAACATGCAGACCGTGTGATAACCCGTCGTGTCGGACAATGCTGTGGGAATCAAACCCACAACAAATGTGCAACTAGTATTTATCGCCTACCACTGGACTACGAGAAGTCCCTGGTTAGTATGACTTATTATTTTTTGTTAGGTGACTTTATGAATTAAGAGTAAGTTGATTTTGGGTTTTTTATGAAAATGATTAACCTATCATAGAGGATATGTGATTAGGTTAATTACTTTTCAATACGAGACTTTAGGTGTAGCTGATGTTGTTTGGAGATAAATGATATGATTTAACATGGAAGAGTATGTGACTAAATCCTTCAAAAATTTGGGTTTCAATCTTAGTTTGGTTTACATTGAAGACTTTTATGGAAAAATTGTTTATCGAATGGTCCCCGTTGATCTTCGGGTTTTGTTGGACAAATTTTGGAGATTAAGAATAGATTTTCTTTTTATAAAGGGTTATCCTTTTCTGGATTATCTGATCTTGTACTAACCTTTTTGGTTTTGGTTTTGGTTAGAGTCTAATGACATGGGATGTATATAGTTCTCTTTTGTGGATTAGGTGATTCTCTAGAAATTGATTATAGTACTCTAAATGCGAACAAGTCTTCCTAAATACTCGTCTTTAGGAGAAAATATGAGTTTGATAAGGAATCTAGTAAAAGTTGAAAGTCTACATGACAAGTAAGTATGTTTCATTATGATTTAGTTAAACTCAAAAATAAATTACTCAATGAAAAGTAACTTAAAACAAAAATGTTGTCTGTTAACTTTTCCTACTGGGGAATCGAATACCGTTTAACCCATCACAAGTTTGTGATTTTCTTATGGTTAACTTTCTCCTAGACATGTTTACTATCAGACTCCATCAGAACATGACCCTTTTTATCATCCATGTCCATATTTTCATACTTGGAATCCTAGTATGGGTTAAATTGGGTGACCTTTGTACTTATCTTTCTTTATTTTAAAGTGATTGATTTACTGACTCTTGTTCCGATGTGGGATTTTCAATGAAGTTTCCAATCTCAATTTTAAAATTGCGAGGATGCAATTGCCAAAAGGGGGGAAGGATGTAACACCCTAGGTAAATAAAGAGTATGACATTTTCACATTTATCCAAATTTGTGAATAAAATAATAATATAACTTTAAAGGAGATGCTATGCTCGATGGCGTACCCAACACGCAACAACGAGTTTCTTGGGAATCTTATGTTGCACTCTAATAATAAAATAATATTATTTTAAATGGTAGTTAACACCTAGATGTTGTGATGGAGAGAATGAATAGAACTAACTAAAAAATGATTATATATGTTTGTCAAATATTTTTACTTTTTACAATAAATGTTAGAGGATTAAAAATGCGAATGAATCCAATTTTAAGCATAAACATTCAAATATTCTTTAAAAGGTCGATTAATCGCCTTTTGATGGAGAGCCTCTTTTAAATCCACTTTTTGAAAATTTTATGTTTTATATTTGACAAAATAAAATTTTTCTTTATAATCGGGACATCAAAATTTACTTTGTGAATTTTTTTTGTATTTTTCCAAAAAAGTTCAATTTTTAATGAATAGTGAAAAATGTTGTATTTTAATTCAAAACATCTTTTTAATCAAATTTATTTATATGATTAGATTATCTTTTGAATTGGTTTTAAAGTGAAATTAGAATATATTTTTACCATTTAATCAAATAGTGGTCATTGGAAGTAATTTCTCTTTGAAATTTGACTTAAACTAGTGTCAATCTTTTGATATATATTGTTTCATAAAAACATGCTATTTTTTCTAACAGCGGGAATTAATTATTAAATAAATTAATGTGACTTATATGTTATGAATTATTTAAAATAGACATAATTTTTGAATTTGGAATATCAAATATAGCGTGGGGTGAATTTTTGGTAATTTTCTGAAAAACTTCAATTTTTGATGAATAGTAAAACCACTAAGTGGTACTTATAAAAACTGATTTTTCCGTTTAAATGAAACATTTCCACCTTTGTGTTTTGAATTTCAAAAATCCGACATACATGGTTGTCATTAAGAAGTAAAATGTGGTTCAATGGGATTAAAATAATTTTTTTGGTGAATAGTAACTTATTAAGTTTTTAATCGCGATTAGAGGTAATTAGTTTAGTTTAAGGTAAAAATAATGTTTTAATAATATTAAATGACCTAGAAACATGTCCCACCCTCCTTGTATGAGTCATGGAAGACCACAAAAATCCATGGGTCAACATGGGGACCCCATGGAGCCACTTTGGTTGGAAAATGACATAAATACCTTTTTATTTAATGTTAAAATTAAAATGTCACAAACATGAGTTGTTTAACTAAAACAATTTTAAATGGGGTTATACAAGTCAGATTTTTGACTATAAATAGTCATTGGAAATATAAATCTATTTCCTACATCATAGTATTTTTTTATAATTTTTAGACATTAGATAAATTAAATTATTTATGACATCATGATGATGCAACGATGACCTCATTATTTAACGATTTAAATAAAATGGAAAGATAATGTAAAATCTATGACCTAAAGATGTCCAAATCCTATTGGATGGGTGGATTCCGAACCCGTATCACTTTATCCTTGAAACACATCAATGTGGGACAATTAAAATCCGAAAGTCATTCTTAAATAAAGTAACATTTCTTTACTTTCCAAGAGTGCCCCTCCTCTCCTCTTATAAAAGGCCCCCACCTCTACCTCCTTACCCACACTTCCAAAGCCGTTGGCTCGGATATCCCCTGCCCATTTTGTCTCTACAAATCCCTCTCTAACTCTTAGAAGCCTCAATTTGGTCAGAAGTTTTCCCAAGGAATCCTTTGAGCTCAAACCAAAGGGAGTTACCCGATTTTAAGGCAATGTCTTCACTTAAGTCCTTTTGTTTATTTTTCTTCTCCACCCCCCTAAACTCTTTTTATTATGTTATTTTGTAACAAGACTAGTATATTAAATATACTAGTATGTTGTTATGTTAATGATTCGAGATACACTTACACACACCTTCGTCTAGTGGTTAAAGAACATACTGTTTCTATGGCTTGCGAATTACTGCCTCACGAAATGATGATTGTTCAATATTCTTTTAAAACATTTCATGGTGGCCATTAAGATGTCACTATATTTATATATGATATATAATAAGTTTATTTTTTCCTTAAGATTCTGTATTTTTCATTTATGGAATACCTTTATGGCTTCCATTATGGGTATACACGATATCTTCATTTTAGGAAGTGCGGACTACCGCCCCATCAAAGTGATTTGATTCGTTAATACCATATGTGGTACGTATAAAGAATATATTTAATGATATTATATATGATACCATAATGGAATTAAAAAACTGTTATGTATCATTATGTTTTAATTCCATTAAATATGAAATAGAAATGGAAGTAGCGTTCATGCATACGTACGACTTACCATCTCCATGAAAGGTGAATTTCATTTCTTAACTCTATATGTTATGTAATATTATAAATGCATGAATATATTGGATATATATGATATATATGACATATAAATCATGAAAAAAATTCTGTATATAATGGATATTTTACCACATGAACTACTTGTAATTATAAAGAGTTTATTTTTGACTCAAGTACCAATGATCGTTAAAACGACCGTTATTAGCTTAAATAATAACATAGTGTTCATGACATGTTAATAAGTGATATAAAAGGAATAATGAACATGAAAAAGGTTCTTAAGGAAGTATAAATTAACTCAAGTTTATTATTCATGAGATTAAAGAACGATCGAGTCAAGTCGGACCCGAGGTAAGGGATCCTACTCCTCTCTTTCTTTTTAATACACTCTTTTATGTCATTCCTTTTAAAGCTCATATTTCTTTTTATTGGGATGTTCTTTTATATTAATTTTACTGTAATTTTTATGGTCATATGATGTGAGACCCTATTCTCTCTCATCAATCCAATTTGGATGTTTTGAGTGGCGTCGTTAGGCTGTCGAATTTTCGTAAGAGATCTAACCTCTCTCTTTCATTTTAAGTACTCTCCTTTATGTCAGTTCATTTAAGCACCTCATTGTTATGTTGGGGGATGTTCTTTTATATTCCCCTTTCAGTAAAAATTATTTTAATATGATAAGAGACCCTATTTGATCTCATCAATCCATTTTTTTAAGTTTTATGTGGCGCCATTAGGCTACCGAGTTTGCGTAAGGGATTTTTCATCTCACATTTTGTCCCGTGAGATTTATGATACATTTTCCACCATTTCCTTTGAGTGGTGTATGTTCTTCCCATTATTGTACTCTTTGTGTAATATAATTTCATTTATTGGTATTTACATATTTATTGTATGACCCTTCTTCAATGGGGTGTACATTTCAGAAGTTAACCAAGTCAGTAAGGGAACCTTTCACCCCCCTCTTTTTAAAAGACTTCTTTTGTAATGTCTTTTAATTCACATATGATTATGTTGGGATACGTTATTATATATCTTTATTGATTTAAATTTTATGTCCATGTGATGAGATACCCCTTTTATATCTCATCAACTCATTTTCTGATTTTTGTAGTGACGCCGTTAGGCAGTCAAATTTTTGCAAGGTAACTTCTTAACCCAAATTTGATTCTTTGGGATAAACTTTTACACCTTGAATATGTCATTATATGAATATGTTTGAATAACCTCTGATTGTTTTACACTTAATATCTACTTATATTTGGTGTATTCGTTTGCCACACATAATTATGTAATTGATTTATCCTTAAACCAATGATACCGTCTTTGTAAGGGACTTCATCTCAATATCCATTCTTTGAGGAATATTTTGTTTTATACACAACCTTCTTTTATACGATTTATAAACCCCTTTGACTTTTACGTTTATCCAAAAAGGAATCCTTTTTATACGAAGCGTTTTACTAAACGACAAAAGGGAATGTTTTTGTCGTACGTATTCGGCGATAATGACTTCTCCACTACCGTGAACATTATTTGAGTTTCGACTTCCTATCCATGCCATAACTTCTTTTTAAAAGAAAAATAAATACAATATTTCAAATTTCTTTTATTTTGGTATTGAAAATTGTTTTCATAATGTTTTTATATCAATGTGTTGTATTGATATTTTGTCATTGAAAGGTGGAAATGTTATGTTTCCTTTATGCATGGTTTCTGTGATAAGATTATGTTATGGATCTTGGGAATTGTTATGAAGACAGGTGGTTCCATGATAAACTATGGGCAGGTGAGCCCGATATAGCTCTCCAATGCATTGGGTAACGCGAAGGAGTGAAACGTTAAGGTTTCTTCGAAGAGATTTAGGGAATATACTATGGTGGGTATTCCAAACGTAACCAAGAGGGTTAGTCCCTACGTAATAATGTTATGAATGTATCAAGTTACCTTTTATGTCTTATGATTTCTATGATTTATTCATGAGATGATGAGGTATGTTAAAGTTCCTATGTTTTATGGGTAAAGTATGATTTCATTCTTATGTATATATGAACTCTTGTTTCTCTTCCATATTTTTTTTACCCTTACTGAGCATTTTATGCTCATCCCAAGTTTTTGAAATGTTTTTCACAGGTCAAGGGAAAGGTACATGATGTGATGACAATGTCAAGGATGTGTCAAGAAAGAATCCATGTTTTATTTTAAATATGTTTCCATTGATGGGAAAAATGAATACTGTCTTTTATGTAACCACTTTGTTTAAATGTGGAATATAATGCAAGTTTCATGATCTAATTCTCTAAAACTCTAAACCTGAAAAGATCCTCAATGTGCAATCTTGCAATAACTCAAGATTAAGTAAGGTTTAAGGCTGGGGTCTTATACTTACTCCTAAAAATGAATCCCGAACTTATGACTGGGGCTTACTACTGAGAAGAAGGCCCAGGTTAAAAGGAACATAAGATTGGGGCTTACTCCTAAGAAGGAGGCCTTGTTTAATAGGAACAAATGAATGGGGCTTACTCTTGGGAAGGAGGCCCTGGTTAAAAGGAGCTTATAAATGGGGCATACTTTTGAGAAGGAGACCCATGGTAAAAGGAACTTATGAATGGGGCTTACTCCTAAGAAGGAGACCCAGGTTAAAAGGAACTTAAGACTAGGGCTTTCTACTGAGAAGGAGGCCCAGGTTAAATGGAACTTATGACTGGGGCTTACTCCTGAGAAGGAGGACTAGGTTAAAATTAACTTATGACTGGGGCTTACTCCTATTAAGAAGGACCAAAATACAAAGATATTCTTATCGTAAAGAATGAGGTTATATTGGAGAACCCCTAACCGTGGTGACATAAAGCATAAAAGTCACGAGGTTTTGGGAGAGGTTATCAAATAATTCCATTCAGATAAGAAAGTTAACAAATGAACCATGCCATAAATGGATTTAAAGAGGGTTTGAGGGCTATGTATTGAAGATGAGAGTATGATTTGAGGAAAAGGAGTTGACTAAGACGGTTGCGTGCAAGTATAATTTTGGCACTCAAGTCCTGGTCGCACATGTATACTTGTACGACATTAGTCACCTTGGGCGACAAGAATCTGTTGGGTAATACATCGGTGACATTGAACTCAATCCCTTAGTATCATCCATATAGGCTTCTAAAAGGCTAGCGTGGAAGTTCCACTGAGAGGGAAAGGCGGCGCACACGTGTCTTAATTTCCCTTAAGGGGTCGAGACTTAGGCTCAAAAGTGTTGATGAGTTCCAACACTTAGGCCTTATTATTCCTATTTAGAACTTCCATTCTAGGTAAAGAATAACTTTAGAAGTGTTCGGAAGACATCAGACAAAGACTTGGGTGACCAGAGCTTGAATATGAGTTTTGGAAAATTCATCCCTAAAATGGGGGGCCCACATGGGGTATTTATAGGACACTGGGAACCTTGGGCGAAAAAAGAATAGGGCACCCAAGTAACTTGTGTGACCCATATTTGGCACGCATATGATGGAAAGGAGCGTCAATAGAAGGTATATTTTTTTGGATTTTCTTCCTAAAATATGTTGTTTCTATAGATTTTTATGGATTTATGTTTCATGTAATATGGTTACATGACTTGTAAATTAGTAAATAATAATAAATACATTTTTAATAAAAGGATATGAGGTTTTTCATGATTTTATAATTTTCTAATTTTATGAAATTTAATTAGGACACATTTCATGTAGAGTCTGGAATATTATTTTAATAGAAGAATGTATCATGAAAATTATATTTAATCCTCTCCATACCATGTTTTTTTAAACCTAGGACTTGTCCAAATGTGATTTTGGTTCCCTCATACCCTTCTAAGTCAATTATTTTAGTGATTGATAATAGTTACAGCTATGGTTTGACATATTTATTAATAATTATTCCTATAACTTCATCTATTTTACTTTAATTCCCAAGTGTTTGATAGTAAATCATGGGATTGATGGATCTAAACCCCATATTGTTGGATCTTTTTTTAGGTTGTGTTCATAGATCTTATACACCTTTGTTCTTGTCGATTGGTTAGGTCACAAGAATTCTCTAAGCAAATAGAAAGTAGGTGGTTCTATTTTGATTGGCTAATTAAATTATCCATAAATATCGTGATTTCATTAATCATTATTAAATTGAATATGTGGGATCTAATTTTCATGAAACTGAATTTTTTAAAACCCAATTCCATTGATGTGGTGGATTTGGTTGTGGAAATTTTATTTTTCAAGAAATTTGGAAAACCCCCCAATTACATTGAATCAGTGGTAAGTGTGAAATTGATTGAAATTGGTGGAATTTAAATTGTTGAATTTAAATTCAAAAAATTGATGGATATTTTTTTAAATTTTATTATGTTGAATTTAAATTGTGAAGATGAATTTTTAAAATGGGTTGTTAATTTTTTTTCAAACACTTCTAAATGAAAATTGGCATAGAATTGATTTGATATAAACCATTGGGGTGTATCATGGAAGGGAATGTTTTTTTATTAAAATCGTATTTTGGGTTTTAAAAGTAAAATTTACATATTTAAATTGGATATTGGGATGAATTATTTTTTTGAAGTATTAAAATAAATTTTACATCATTATTTATTATTTGATCACATAAAATTAATAGGTACATAGTCAGTTTTTTTGACATCACCCAATGATGTACAAAATAATAAATCATAAATAAATCTTGTCATATCCTTGGTTGGATGGTGATGAATTATTCTTTCCCATTGTCGATGATGTTGTGTGTATACACATTTTATCATGTCACATTGAGTGTGTGGGGTCATAAAATTAGTATTTGTTGTACATTTTTTGTATATGAACTTGTTTATAAGTATCATGACATAAAAATTACAAAATCTTCAATTACATCAATAATTCACATTATGGATCTTTTCAGGTTTAGAGTTTTAGAGAATTATGCCAGAACTATTACATTACATCTCAAATATTACAATTTACACACTTATACTCTATCCAATTTTTAAGAAAAATAAATCTCCATAAATAAAAAAAATAATACTATTATTGATAAAAATATTCTATAATTATTAATTTCTCTTAACCTTTTTAATACCCTACGAAAAACATTTAAAAAACATGGGAGGAGTGTAAAATGCTCAGCAAGGGATATAAAATAAATAAATAAAACATTAGTACATGAATACATACAAATAAATGGAATCATATTTGTTACTCATAAAATATACGAACATTAACATAACTCATGAAATAATTATATTTATGAATAACTCAAGTAAATATTAAATGAAAATGTTATGTTGTGGAATCCATAACATAATTACTTTATATCATTCACAACAACCAAGGGAGAACCCTCCGGGTAACATTTGGAATACCCATCATAGTTTATTCATGAAATATATTTGGAGAAACATTATCATTTACCTCCATCACATTATCCAATGCATTGGAGAGATTTCTCGGGCCCACCCTGCCTTAGTTTATCATGGAACCACCCGTATATGTAAACAATTCCCATGAACCACAACATAATCATAACACAAAAAATAAGTGTAAATAAAAGATAAAATTTGCACATTAGAATATTTAAAATCTAGATATTGACATAATCCATGATTTATAAAAACCATTTTCAATACAAAAAATATGTAAAACTATTATATGGTGGCTATTTTCTTTTAAAAACATTATGTCTTGTTAAGGTATCCATATATCAAAAAATGATTGCAGTGGATGAAAGGTCATTGTCACCACGTACGTTAAAAAGAAATAATACCATTATTTATTAGTAAAACACATTGTAAAATAAAATAATACTTTTTAAAACCATTTAATTAAATTATAATTCAAATGGGTTGAGTATACACTATATAAAATAACGTTATGTATTAAGAAAAATATGCCCCAACAAAAAGATATTTTGATGAAGTCCCTTATATTGAGTCCGACTAGTCATGTTTGTACTTTATATTTATTGAATAATAAATTTTGGTTATTTTCAACCTGATTCATAACCTTTTTAATCTTTATAACTGTTTTTATATCAATTATTACTATTTTATAAAAATTACATAATTATTTATGTTCAAATCTTTTATTTTGTCGATATTTTGTACAAGAGTAAAAAATGACCTTGTTTTAATGTAAATAGTCTGTGAAGTCAAAATTTTATCATTACCAAAATACTATTAATGATTAAAGTATCGAATATATCAATTATATGATTATTTTTAATATTCCATAATATGTTAGGATAATAAATGCAATGCACCGTTCATGGAGATAGTAGGTCTCACGTACGATACTTTCATATCATTTTCATATTAAATGAATGAAAAATAAATTAGAAATAGGTGTTTCATAATTAAATTGTAATGTAAATGTTATACATGTTACATAATTTCATTAATTCCATCCTTTGTACATTCCATGTATGGAATGAACAAGTCATACCACATTGAGGGGCCAATTGTTTGCACTTCCTCAAATGAAATTATTGTATTCAGACATTATGGAAAGCATAAAGGTATGATATAAATAATAAATGAAGAAGAATATAGAAAATAATAATATAATATAAAACATATATAAATACAGATCCATCATAAATTCCACCATGATAGGTGGTAAGAGAAAATTGAACAATCATTGTTTCATGACGTAGTAGTTTTTTGTAGACAGAAACAATATGTTCATATCCATTAGATCAGGGTGTGTGTAAATGAAGTTAAAATACATCTAATAATGAAATAGTATATTGAGGATACTATTTTTTTATGAAATAAATGAATAATAAGATCATAAGGATAAGATAAGGAAGATAAAGAAAATGAACATGAGAGAAGACGTTACATCTAAAGCGGGTAACATTTTTTGATTTAAGAAAAAGGCTTTCATGAAATTTATTATGCCCATCATAAGTTATATAGTAGAATGGGATTGATTTTTTGTACTTATTTGAGAATAATTTGGATGATCCATGTTGACGTAGATGTGTCATTAAGAGGGTAGAGTTGGTGGCATTTTATAAGTCAGAGGAGGGGAACTTTATGAGAGTCTTGAATGATTATATTATTAAAAAATGGTTTTTGATTTCAAATGGTCCAAAAATAGTATATTTCAAAGATACACTGATTTTCATTACAATATCCATCATTTAATAATTTTAATAAATGTTTTGTATATTGTTTCATACATATGATTTTTTAACACTTAGTTAAAAACATTTACTTTTACCATGTCTTCTTATATTTTCTTCATATATGAATACTATTGATTCAATAAAATACCAAGATAACCAAAATTGGAAAATTAATGACATTTTTGAAATTATATATTTTGGTTGGCAATACATATATTTTTTGGACTATTATATCATTTAATAAAATATATTTTGATTTTTAAAAACTCATTTATGTCTATTATGAGACCATTAAATAATTTATTTTTTAAGTCATATAAAATGGATTACATCAATGGAAATGAATTAAATAAAAGATAATATGTTAATATCATCCATAATTATTTTGATAGTATGAAAATAATCAAATTACATTAATTTTAATGTTTATAATTGCATTCATTTGAATACTTTATTAATGAAGCAATCACAACATGATCATTCATCCATAATTAAATTTATTTATTTAATTAATAAATATTATAAATAAAATATCTGGATATATGAAAACGTTTTAGATTTATAATGACTATTTATAGTCAAAGAGATCACATATATAACAACATATAATTATCGATTTATTTAAATATACATGTTATTGTTATATTTCCCTATTCTTTAAATTAAAAATTATAAAATGTCATTTTCACACACAAGTGACTCCCAAATGGAAAACGTTCAGCCTAAGAATTCTCATGGTCTAAACTATATAATCCAATTGGATTAGGACACATTTTAGGGTAGTTTTATATTATTATATTATTATTTTTTATACTTATTAACTATTTTTACCCTTTAACCATGGTATATAAATATAGTTATTGATATTACTATTCAAAAAGTCAAAATATGAAAGATGAATATTAAAAAAAAATTTAACGTTCAGATTCCCAATATGGAATATTTTTTTCAAAATTCAAAATACAGACATTTTAGTTATTATTTTAAATTTAATTCCTCTTGTGAAAACCAGAAAAGCATTTTTAGGAAGTTAAAGCTACTAACATATAGACATGAGTATATGTCCAATAAAAATGTGAATTTACTTATAATGTCCAAAATATGATTAAATTAAAAAAATTAAAACAATTACACTTTATAACCAATTAAATTTACAATTTATCAATATATAGAGATTATATGAAAATGAAATATTTTTCATTACTGATTAAAATAAGATTTTTTTTCAAAAAAATTACCAAAATTTCATCCAACGTATATTTTGATGTCCCACATCAAAAGAATAAGTTTATTTTATAAAATAGAACATATAAAAGAGAAAAAAATAGATTTAAAATGGGTTCTCCATTAGGAGGTGTTAAACAGGACTTTTAAAAGATATAAGAGTATTTCATGCTTAAAATCAGATTTATTCTTATAATTAGCCTATAAAGTATATTGGATAAATGTGAAAACATTTAAAAACCATGTTTAATCATAATATAGTCAATTTTTTTCATTCCGACAAATGAAACAACTAGGTGTTAACAACCATTAGAAATAATAATTTTATAATTTTATTTTTTGGTATAACTTAATATTGTATCCAACGTAAGATTTCAAAGAAACACATTGTTGTGTGTCATGTTGGATATTTAGAAAGGCATCCTATTAAATGTAAAACTAATAATATATTCATAAATATTAATAGATATGAAAAATTATGATATTATATTTACTTGGGGTCCTACATCATTCCCCTATTAGGAAATTTAATCCCCACAATTCTATTTAATTATCATATAACTGTAGGTATTCATCATTCATAGAATTTTCATATTCCCACATTTCCTCTTAAACCATTTGGGTTTTCACCAGAACTTTTACCAGATGAATTAAATTATTCCACAACACTTTCCCTCTATGGTCAAGATGTTGAACTGGCTGATCCTCACAAGAAATATTCTCTTCCAACTGAACTACCTCTAGACTCAAAATAGTACATAGATCCGATATATAAATTCTCAACATTGAAACATGGAAAAAATTGTATAAAAGTGACAAAAATTGAGGTAAATCTAATATATTGGAAACAAATCCATCATTATCAAGGATTTCATGGGGTCCAATGAACCTCAGACTCAGCTTTACCTTATTACGAAAACACCTCACACTTTTCCATGGAGAAGGTTGGAAAAATACATGATCACTTACCTCGAAAGAATGGTACTTTTTCCATTTATCTGCATAAATTTTCTGCCATCTCTCCGCTATTCTCTTATGCTTCTAAATCATATTATATTTTTATGTGATCTCGTATACCAATTTTGGACCCATCAACTACCTTTCACCTACTACATCCCAAAAAGGTGGAGTACGACACCTCTTTCTATATAATGCTTCTAATGGATCCTTCTGTATACTTGAATGAAAAATGTTATTATAAGAAAACCCAGCCAAAGAAATATGTTGGTTCCAACTTCCCTTGTAATCAATTGATCAAGCACATAGAATATCATCCAATATCTAGATTTATTGTTCTAAATACCCATCATATTGAGGATAAAAAGATGTAATAAAATTTAATTCAGTACACAATAACTTTCAAAGTCCCTTCCAATAGATTGAAGTGATCCAAGAATGAATATCTGATACGATGGAGAGGGGAACACCATGTTACATGACACTAACATTAATATAAAATCGAGAAATATAAATAAATATATACTATTTCGAATTGAAATAAAATGATCATATTTTGTTAATCGATCAAAAATCACGTCAATTTCATTTTTTCCTAGAGAAGTAATTGGTAATAACACTATGAAATACATGGATATATTTTACCATTTCCACTATGTCACTGGTGACCACTGAAAGATGCCTATCTATAGTTTCCACTTTTCATTAACCTGTTTAGAAATAAATCATTTCTGGGTAAATTCATCAATATCTCTTTTCATTCTATGAAACCAGAAAAACTCCTAATGATCTATGTACATATTAATACTATAGTTATGTATTTAAACTAGACAACTACGAGCTTCACATAACTACCCCTTCATCTACTGTGAATCACATGGCACACAAAATATACTTCCAATCCAAAAACAAAATCTTTATCGATGTTAAATTAAGGTAACTTACAGTTCTGATCCAATTCTATAATTTTTGAAACTCATTATCTTCTTTCTGTATTTTCTTAATTATTTATAATAGATAGTATTTCACAACCATAGTAAACCAAATTAAGGAATTATATACACCAATAACATACAATACAAAATTAATTAGGTCAATATCAACGATTATTGTTCCAAACATATCATGTTTAATATAGATTTACTCTTTCTACACAATGCCTCATCCATTTCATTTTATTATCCTAGTTTGTAATGAATCATGAAATCATAATCCTTGATTAATTATAAAAATCATCTTTGACTCATGTTCAATTCATTATGAATGAATATATACATCATAATTCTATGATTATTATATATTTCATACTTTTACTCCATTAAAATGATACCCAAAATTATTTATGAAAAAAAACAACATATAATTCCAATTAATTTGTAGGGTAATAAACCTCATGAGTTTTCAACTAACGTGTGGCCTAAGAACATTACAGATCAATCTGTATTAGGACACATCAAAGTCCATTTAATGAATAAACACTTTAGATTACAAATTTTCAATTTATGGATGGAAGTCCCAAAATAGAAGCATTCACCAATTTTCTTTTTCATTGTTGAAAAGATTCATCACATTCTTTTATCCAGATGATCTTAGCAATTTTTCAAGATAATTTAGTCAAGGGAATTGATAACTGTGAAAATGTTTCAACAAACCTCCATTAATATCCTATTGATCAATGAAAACTATGAATCATGGTTATATTTCTAGGCCTTGTCCATTCATAAAAAACTTTTGTTGTAAAAGGATCTATGTTATGTCATCTTTAGAAAAAATGTGACCAATGAATGAAATTAGTTGTAACCAAAACTCGCACTTTCGGAATATCCAATACAATTTATTTTCATTTATGGTCTGAAAAATAACTATAAAATGAATTTCATGGTCCTATATACATTTTATATATACCGAAATGTCATCAATAAAAACAAAAAAAATCATATCCAAGAACTCACTGAATATTTTATTCATAAGATGCAGGAATACAGGAGGTGCATTTCATAACCCAAATAAAATAACTACAAATTCATAATGGGCATATCTTGTATAATATTCAGTCATTATAATGTTTTATTCCATTACTTCAAACTGATGGTTCCATGAACTCACGTCAATTTAATACAATACTGAGCTCCCTGGAGTGGATCAATCAACTCATTGATAGGAGGAAAAGGATAATTATTCATATTAGTGATGTTATTCATGGATCTATAATCAATGCAATGTCCCACTGAACCATCATTATTTTTAACAAACAAGACAAGAGCACCCCTTGGGGATGTTCTAGGTTGAATTAAACATTTATCTACCATCTCATTTAATTGATTCTTTAATTAGAAAATATCAATGTGATTCATTAGATAAGGGCGTTTTGAAATTTTCCAATCATTCGAAACCTAGTCAATAGTAAATACAACTTTATGATTAGGTATTATACTAAGAAACTCATCGTAATAAACATCAAGATACCCATTGAACAATGGAACATCATTCATATGAAAAGTTCATTTGTTTTCAACAACATGTGTTTGGTAACATTCATTTCCATCATTTACTAGTCTCCCACCATTTTAATGTGTTATCAAAAGTAAAGGTTCATTCTTGTAGACAATCTAAAATTGTTTCTAAAATGAAATATCATTACCACAATAGTCAATAAAAGAATGATAAATGGAATTCCAATATATAACCATAATGAAATCCATCTGTACTAGAAGCAAATTAATATGGTTTTCATGTAGATTCTTTCCACACACAAGGATATACATTTTCTTATAAATTATTTTTGTCTCAAAATTTATTGCAAGTGTTTTTACAAGATTTCAAGGATTCATATCTTTATTTTGAATTTCGTATTAACTATAAAATTTCTCAAAAATAAATGAATGTGTAGTCCTGGAAATGAAAAACACATTTGTATAATCTGAATAAACAAATAATGTACCTGATAATAATTTATTTGATGGCCCGACATCTACTGATGTAGTTTGAAAGGAATTCAACACCTATTTTTTCTTATAGTATGGATTCATTACATCATTTGAGTTCCTCTTCAAACAATCATTTAAAATTTTCCTATTTCATAGAGCCCAAAAATTATATTGACAGGAAAATATATTTTTTCCTTTCACTAGCCCGATCTTATTAAGTGAAATTACCATCCTTATGTCCCAATTTAATCACATTATAAGCTCTAACCATTATTGAAATGGTATTCCCTAGTGTGCCTTTTACCATGATTTTCAAAAACTGTAAACATATGATTCATACCATCAATCTTTTTTGACGAACTATACCCTTTCGTATTCCACCTTTACCACATATTATGTTGTTTTTTAAATAACAAAAAATCATCACCAAACTCAATTTCCACCTTCTCTGCACATCGAACAAGTGTTTTATACCTTTTTAACTCACATGCAGATAATTCCATTCAATACATTGTATTTTATCCTGATTTAAATGATTGATTTTACTATCAATATCCCATATAAAATTTAGAGAGTATCTCTACAGTCGAGTGACTTTTTCTTCATAAGACACAACTGAGTCAGCCTCCTTCAACAATTCCAATAACTGATTTTCAAACCTATGTCTAACTACCGTAGGAAAATATTTCACAATGAACATATATTTGAATTCATCCTAATCTAGAGAATCAATATCCTCACTATCCCAGCTATTTTTAACCACCGACCACTACAGATCGGTGTCACCCTAAAATCATAAACATAGTGACTATCCTTTTGATGTAATAAGCACCCCATGATTTAAAAAAAAAATTTCTAGTTCATTAATCCAACCTTCAGCTAGAACGAGGTCAGATGATCTTATGAATGTGAAGGATAATTCCCCATGAAAGATTCCACTAATGACTAGTTCCTTTTTGGATGATCTAGATGATCTCATGTATGGATTCTACTACCATTCATAGCCTGAGTCAAATATTCCATCACTGTAATAAACTATTCAATTCCAATTTGTACCATTTTTAGTTGCAGATTTAGTAGATTGTTTTTATCTTGATTTCGTTTCATCATTATTTCCATGTTCCTTCTGTTGAAACCCATTATGAAAATAGAAATATCTCGGATGAAGAAACATGAAATTCATTACATGCTATATTATTTCATTATTACTATAAATTAAATGTAATTTATGGATATTCCATTAACAATATCCTAACTCCTAAATTTGTCTAAACCTCTATTTTTTACCAATAATAAGTCTCTAACTATAAACATTAAATAATCCGGAGTTAAGACAATAATTCACAATGAGGTTATTTTTAGGTTTATATTTATAGAGAATTAGGCTATAAATATTACATTACATCGTAAATATTACAAAGTATATAGTTCGACACTATCAAATTTCTCAAAAAAATAAAACTCCATAAATAAAAAAATCATTTATTTCTTGATAAAAATCTTCTTCTTTTTTCATTTCTCTTATCCTTCCCTATAACATATGAAAAAACAATTTAAAAACATTGGATGAGAATAAAAATCACATTATGGGATATAAAATAAAGAAAGAAAACATTAGTCTAAGAGTACATACAATTCAATAAAATCATAATTTTTACTCATAAAACATACTATCTGTAACAAAACTCATAAATTCAAAAGATTTATGAATAACTCATAGAAATTATATACTATAAAGGTATCTTGTGGAATCTATAACATACAGAAATTGTATCATTCACAACTACACATGGAGTAACCTTCCTGGCTATGTTCGAAATACTCATCAAAGTATATTCCCAAATTTATTAGATGAAACGTTGTCATTTACATCTGTCATGTTACCTAATGAATTGGAGATCCATATAGAGCTCACCAACACTAAATTTATTAAAAAACCACCCATATACATAAAAAAATACCAAGAACTATAATAAAATTATAACACATAAAAAATAACAAATGATAGATAAAAATTCTACATTATAATCACAATTTATCATTTCACTATTTGACCTAATCAATTATTTCTTAAAAACATTTTTAATACCAATATATGTAAAATTGGAATATGGTATTTATTCTCCATTTAAATATATTATGGCATGTTAAGGATTCAAAATATCAAATAATTCTTGCAGCGGCAGAAAGGTCATTGTTACCGTGTATGTTAAAAAGAAACATTCCCTTTTTCTTTTTGTAAAACTATTCATAAAATAAGATTCCTTTTAAAAACTGTTGAATGAAACTAAAATTCAAATGTTTTTACTATTCACCATATAAAATAATGTCGCTTATAATCCAAAATATACCTCAATGAATGGAGATTGAGATGAAGTCCCTTACCTTGATTCTGACGTGTCTTGTTTGTTATTTATTTTCCTAAACAGTAAACATAGTTTAATTTATACATTCATTAGAACGTTTTTCAATTTTATTATTCCTTTTATATCAGATATTACCACATTATAAAAATTACCGAATCATTTATGATCATATCTATCATTTTTCTCATATTCCGTACTTGATTCGAAAATGAACTTGTTTTATTGTAAATCGTCCATGTAGTCAAAATTACACAATCATCAGAATATTCTTCATCATTTAAGTATCTTATATATACATTATATATGTATTTTAAAACTCTATATCATATTATGGTAAGAAATTAAATGCACAATTCATGGATACGGTAGGCTTTACGTGCACATGAACGCTAATTTCATTTCATATTCATATTAAAGGATTGAATCTAAATTAAACATAGGTATAATATAATTCCCTTATAATAACTCTGTTATATATCTTACATATTTTCATTAATTATATCATTTATACGTTCCATGTATGGCATTATTGAGTCATATCACTTTGAGTAGGCCATAGTACACACTTCCTCAAATAAAATTATCATATTTTCACATTGTGGAAAGTATAAAGGTATGTTGTAAATAAAAAATACAGAATAATATAGAAGATATATATATAATATATGTCATATATAAATATAGTTCCATCATAATTTCATCGATGATAGGTGTTAAGAGAAAATTGAACAATGATAATTTCCTAAGGCCGTAGTTTTCCGTACACAGAAACAATATGTTCATATCCATTAGATGGAGGTTTGTGTAAGTGTAGTTCAAATACTTCCAAAAGAAATTCAAATATTTTAAGGATAGTAGTGTTTTTATATAATAAATGAAAAAATACAATTTTAGTGGAGATGGAAGATAAATAAAGGAACATAAGGGCTGACGTTACCCCTAAAAGGGGTAACTTCTTTTGATTTAAGACAAAATGCTTTCATGAATTTCCTTATGCAAAAGATAAGGATTATAATAGGAAAAGTGGGATTTGGGGAGCTTATTTTTTCATAGTTGGGATGATTCAATGTGATTCAGAGGATTGATTTAGTGTATAGATGTGGTGTCCTTTTAATAGAGGGAGGCAAGGCACTTTAGGAATGTCTTGAAATTTTACTTTATTATAAAATGATTTTCAATTTCAAATGTTCCCAAACTCAATTATTTCAATTAAAAGATGATTTTTGTTTGATTAAATTTCATAAATTAATTTTAATACATGTTTTGAATATATTATTTATACTTATAAATTTTGTTTATCCCTTAGATAATAACATTAACTCCTAATATGTCTTATTCTATTTTAAAAAGATTTGATAGTTATATTTATTATAAAATTCTAAAATAACAATAATTGATTCATTAATGACATTTTTACATTATATTAGTTATTTTTAACAATATTATATTTTATATCTATTATATCATTTAATAAAATAGGTTTTGTTTTATGAACTCATTTGTCTCAATTCTGACACCATTATGAAATTGAATTTTCAAAAGCCATACCAGCTAGATTCCATTGAACAAATTTCTTTAATTCCAATATATTATGTCAATATCATCTTTATAATTCGTGGGTTTTATCAAAATAATCAAATTAAATTTATTTTAATGTTTATAATAACTTTTATTTGAATCCTTTGTTAATGAATCAATCATTACATCATCATTATGTCATAATTAGATATATTTATTTAATGTAAAATATTATAAATAAAATAACATGATATAGGAAATAGTTTTAGAATTATAATAACTATTTATTGTCTAGTATATCACTTATATAACCCCCTCTAAAAATTGTTTTCTTAAAAAATATAAGTTTATGTAATACGTCCAATTTCTTTAAGTTAAAAATTATGAAAAGACATCCTGATACTCATGTGGCTCCCAAATAAAAAACATTCAGCCTAAAGATGATAATGGATAGAAATATCACATCCAGTAGGAGTAAGCCATGTTTTAGGGTTGTTTTATATTGATATAATAATATTTTTTACCATTATTTTCCTGATTTACAATTTATCCAAGGAAAATAAAAAAAATTACCGACCTTGTTATTCATAATTTCAAAAAAATAAGCTGTACTTTTTTAAAAATTTTGAACATTCTTATTCCAAATATGGAATCTAATTTTTGATATTTAAAACATAGATATTGTAGTAATTAATATAAAATTAGTTTTCATTTTCAAAACCATAAATCATGTTTTTAAGATGTAAAAACTACTAAAAGATTGACATGTGTTTATGTTTAATTAAAATTTGAAATTACTTCCAATAACCAAAATTTGATTAAATGATAAAAACACAATACAATTAAAAATTATAACCAATTAAAAATATAATCTATCTATATAAATAAATTTGTTGAATATGTAGTATTGAAATAAAATGAAGTAGTTTTTCTTATTCATTAAAATATGAATTTTATCAGATATATACCCAAATTTCATCCAAATTAAATCTTGGTGTCCGGCTTACAAATAAGAATTTTATTTTGAAAAATAAAAATTATAAAACTAAAAAGAAACCTGATTTAAAAATTGATCTCCAAAAAATGAGGCAAAACAACCTTTTAAAAATTATTAGCGTATTTCTTCCTTAAAATCAGATTCATTCTTATTTAAACCATCTATAATTTATTGGATATTTATAAAAAATTTAGCAAACATGTCTAATAATAATGTAGTTAGATATATGCATTCCAGCTAATAAAATTTTTATGCATTAACTATTATTTAAAATAATAATATTAATATATTATATTTCGGTATAACACAATGTTTTATGCAACCTAAGATTTCAAAGAAACTCGTTGTTGCGTGTCGAGTACACAATCTAGTGTAGTATCCTCTTTAAAAAAATTAATAACTTATTAATAAATATTAATAGATACGAAAAAGTATTCATTTATTAATACTTGGGATCCAATATTGTTTTCCAATTATCTATATTTGAAATTCATATTTTCTATTATTATAAACTATGTTACATGAATTATGAATTTAAATAAAATATTTTATAAAAAATTCATATTAATAAATTTTATAAAATTATTCCATCATTTGAAATGTGAAAATCATTTTAAAATCATTTCCTTAATTTGAAATGAAAAGCATGAATTTCTCCAATTGTGATTTTAAAATTTTTAACTTGTTTATTTAAAATTGAATGATCACTTATGATAAATAAATGTTAGCATCAAATTTTGGAATCATTGGTGCGATGATACTAGTATTTTAGTTCACACTCTAAATGTGTCTTTAGTTGTATGTAGATTAACTATTTCTTCGTTTGAGAAGAGGTAAAGCCTCACATGGAGGTGGTTATAGCAATAGACATGTCACCTTATAGAGTTTCATTAATTGGGACCTGGTTTATCAGTCATGTTTTTTTGGTATTTATTTTGTAGTAATGTGGGTTTCTTATCCCTATTTTACTTCTAGTAAAGTCCCCACTATAGAGTTACTTTTGAATGAAAACTAGATTGTTTCAGTTTCATCTGTAATGTTTTAGGAAAAATAATTTCAACTTGCATGTGTTATGATGTCAGGTGCTAGTCCCCAACTAATGGGGATCGTGAACGCCCTACCAGCTATGTTAGTACCAGCTTGGTTATTGGGTTAACAAGATACCTAGGTTGTATTGTGAATATTAAATCACCCAAATTCAAATGAATTCACATCATATAAATCAATAATCTAACTCCAACTGATAAAAATATTACATTACATACTTTTGTTTCTATAAGAAGGTGTGTATACTGTTCTAGTAGACTACTTTTCATCTAATCACTGAACATAGTTTTTAGCGATTATTTTTCATGTTCATTATTCTAGGATTGAATGATCATTATATTGTTTGGAGAAATGTATACATATTTCAGTCTTGTCAATGGTGAAAATTCTAATGAGGGGTAAGATGGAATAGTATTGTCTCCACCAAAAAAAATTATTTCCTATAATCAGTATTTAATTAATGATAATGTGTATATGGGTTTTTGAACAATAACTTAAATTTAAATATGGTTTTTATGTTTCTTTACTAGTATCATTTGAGGATTTTGGGAATGAGTGTTTTCCATTTGACATCAAATGGATAAATGTTAATTTCACCAAGGTAGGGGTTTAATATTTAAAAAATGAGACTATCCCATTGATTTTGGAATATGATCTTCACTATTTGGACAATGGTTGAATAATTTTACTCCTTTATCACTTTGGGGATCAGTTGTGTAGAAGTATTTTTAATAAATATATTGAATTAATTATAAATAATTTTATATTCTAAACATAGATATCCCACATATGAATCCATAATTTTTATATAATCATTGATTTTGGAAGGATCCACCATGTATTTCTCACTTTAGGGGATTACTAGATATCAGAGGAGATTCTTCAGAGGATCATTTGCTTATGAAAAATAATAAGTGTGTGAAAAATCCAAATTTGATATATAAAATTGTACAAGAAATATTCTAACAGCACACATGAAAGGAAGATAGGTAAGTAAATTTTTCTATAATTATATTTGTAGTTAAATATATAGATGCATAAATAAATTTTTATAAATGAATATTAATTTGGATCCCAGATCGGGTATAGTTTTACTGATGGGAGGGGTGATTCAGTAGTATTTATTTTAATTTACAAATTCATACTTTTTAATTAATCAATATTCAATAAATAATGCCATTATTCGTTATTTTGAATCACTACCCACTTTTATGTAATAATATTAATGGAATAGATCACACATGGTAGTTTTTTATGGTCTATATAATATGTGAGAGTGAACTCTTTTTTGTGTTCAGTAATTGTTCAATGATATATTATATTACGAAAAAATACTTATATTGATTAATAATGCATATATATTAGCACATAAGTTTGATCATGTATCATCCACTTTTCAAAATATGAAGGTATCATCACAGACCAATTTTTTCATGCATATACTATATTAAACTCGAACCACGTGTCATTAAAATCATTTTCCAAAACATTTGAATGTATCATATCATCACATTACAACATGAAAACTCAATATAAAAGAATATATGCTTTTAAATTAAATAATTGATGACCTAAATAACATTGATATAAAATCAATAGATCTATCTTCCTCTCACATTTTTTATGGATGGTAACCACAAGCATGAGTGCATGAATACATGAAACTTTTCTCACTTATCTTATGTCTGATATTCTTAGATAAATAAATATTAGATAAAATGTCCTCAACATCCTCTTCAACATTAATGAATAACATTTAATGGTTTTGAGCAATAATTTCTTTATAGTAGTATCATATATAGAAAATTTTCCAAAATATAGAACACACATATTTTGAACAATTCTACTGTTTCATATTTTTTATATAAAAAAAAGAAAATATTTCATTAATTAGTATATAAATTATAGATTAAAATAGGGAACAACACATTATCATTTCAATAGACTCTATATTATTAATATAGATTTTATATTGAATAATTTCAAATAACCAATTTTAATTATCATTTAATAAAACAACATCCTTATTATTTTAAATCGGGTCTAAACCCCATATTCATATCCATATGAATTGTGTTACAAAAATAAGATTCAAAACCTACCTGATTGTGAATTAAAAATACATTTGTGTAGATTAATAACTATTATGTGGTACATTACACTATAGTATGGAGCCCCCATATTATTACACAACATATAAATTTATTTTCTGCAATTTTTTTTGAATAATACAATATTATACTCAATGGGTTTTATTTATTAATGAATAATATTAAATGAAAATTACCTAAAATATTGTTTCATGAAGTTTCTATGATATTGAAATAATTATTTTTTTATTTCTCCCTGAATGCATATAAACTCTCTAATGAAATGTTTTTGTTGAAATTAATTTATATTAAATTGTTGAAAAAGGAATAAATGACATAATAATTTCATTTTCCACTCAATACAATATAAAATAGATATTCCAAAGTATTATGAGTTCATCATAAAACTTTGGAATATGTCAATTTATATTAATGTTATATATGCACAAATTTTTTTAGTATTTTGATAACTACCATTGGATATAAATTTTATTACTTATGAAAATAGTTAAGTCACAATAATTTCATACATAGTTTTATATGATCCATTAGAATCATATATCGAAGCCATCTTATTAGGTAAATTTCTATCTATCATATACATTTATTTAATATTATAAAACTCAAACTTGTAAATTGATTAAAATCCCCCATAGTACATTATCATCCATCTCCATCCATCTAAAGAAAACATCACAAAATTTCATTAATAACAATCCATTGAATCATTACAATAAAACAAATATGACAATTACATAGTCTATTTCAGCTCCCTCATGGATTTATTGTCAATACTTGATTATATATTAAATCCCAATATTTAAATGCTACATATCATCCATAATAAATCAAATCCCATCCTCATTTCTGTGGTAAACCTCTTAACACAATTTCGATGATTATTGTTGTATTACTAAGAGAAATCTATGTCTCAAAGATAAGAATGATTTTGGATAATTGATAAGATGGTATCCCCCTAATTTTTTTTCCCTCATCTATTCAAAAAAATAAATTTTCCAAAAAATAACATCCATTTAACTTAAATAGATATATAATTAAAATTCACTTCCACAAGATATTTTTTTTCAAAAAAATTTGCTTGCTCAAATAAATCCATGGATTAGTGGGTGCCTCACATTTAATAATCGTAATGTTTGAGGGTATTAAAAATATTTTACATTTTTAGTATATTGAATATAACTATTATTATATATTAGGTTACAATATTTTACAATTCACAAAAGGTTAAATAAATTTCAAACATTATCTCTCCATTTTTAACCTTCTGCTTGATATAATTAAATTTGACATCAATATGATTTTGGATTCATTGTTAGAATATAATTTATTAAAGGATTATAGTACACTAATTTTTATAATATGATTTTGATAATTTTTCCCTATTTCTTTTATATCCACAAGTAGCTTTTAATCCAAATAATTTTAGCGTCAAATTTTTTTGATACAAAATATTTTGTCTCTATATAACATGGTTTGAATGATTTATATTTCATGTACTACCACCTCACTAAAAATCTCTAAACATAAAGTTTTCTCCAGAATTAGACCTTATATTATTATTCTAAACTACGCAATTTATATCTATAAATCTCAATCCATTTTAAAAATTTATTCTCTTGAATAATATCCCAAAACTCAACATTTCATTATCATATCTAATGACATTTAGAGTAAAAAAATGGGGACACCTTTTTTTACTCTATTATATATCCAATAGGCCCATATCAAATAAAATATTTGTTTATGAATCATTGATATAGTGAAGTCCTTCAAGTTTTTTAATATTTGGTTTAATAAACATTATTACCTTCAGTAGATCCCAGAAATTGAAACCACACATGAATTAGTTTATATATTTTTTGGAATCCCCCATCTTAGTATTCTTCAAAAATAAATTTTAATACATTTCATGGTATAGAATATTTAAATTTTTATTATGAAAACATTGTAAACATAGTCATTATTTCATCTCACCAGTCATGGATATCTCTATAAGCCATTTTAGTTGATAGAAAATTTATCAAAAATAACTATAAATATTAGCTATAAAAAAATAATAAATATAAAAAATATTAACATGTTTAATATTAAATATTTCAAATATATATGGGTTGTTTTACTATAATACTATACCTATTATTAAATTTTTTATGAACTTATCTACCCTTGAATGCAAATACATTTGGTGAAATATTTGATTCATATAGGGATTTCATCAGTTTTGACACTCTAGATCCATTATTATCTATGAATATCTATTTGGAATGTCAATATAAAATTCCTATTATGAAATAAAAATTTTGGTGGTAGATCTTGTGTTCATCTAAATGAATTTATACAAACATTAATCTTCTAAAGTAAATAAAATTTTTATTGACTCCATCCTTAAAATTGTAGAATATGTCTCCCAGGAATTTAACAATTCAACTTAAGAGTAAATTTTTCAAACCAATCTGTACTTGTACCAAACATACATTGAGTTGTCATTTGTCTTGTTATAAAACCTAAGATTTTCCCAAATACATTCTTATTAAAATTTCATTAAATAAGGTCCCATGTAACATTATTTTCTTTTTCATTCATCATATATTTAATTAATCAATTTCATTATATTAAAGGATTTAGACTAATTTCTTAGTTAAACATGAGATATGAGTATGTTATAGTCCCCAAACCAAAATAATCAAATATTTGGCTCAATGTTTTGTTCCACGTAACTCAACATTCATCTATTTTAAATGGTGATAATGTTTCTCATATGATATTTTAATCGATATCCTCCATTATCAATTAAATCCTTCATTTACCACTCTTATCTAAATAATTTTCTTCAACATTTTAGTGAAAATTATAATAAATTATTTATGTCTATAAATCAATATAAATTTTATAGTTTTGTCTTGTTTTCTACTCATTTCCTTAATTTTATTCTTTATGATCCACTCTTTTTGAAAAATATTATTTAATGAGTTTTTTGTTTGTTTTTACATCAAAATAATAAACCATATTTTTTATTCCTAGGTTATAGCTTCTATATCCTTTTCAATTAGATAGGTACCTTAATAAATACATTCCCAAATACATTAATAAGAATAAAAAGATTTAAATATTCTTTTTTATAATTTAATGGCTTCCAAAAACCATAAATAACTGAATAATTGCTTCCATTAATTACAAATTAAACATGAGGTCATATTTATTTTTCTCATAATGAATTGATTTTGAATCTACATAGTTTTGAAAATTTAATTTCATTAAAATAACATTATTCATTAGAATTTAGTAGGAATTGTTCTCTTCATTCCCATAATTCACCTATTCTTTTAGTCAGTAAATAAATTGCATTGGGGTTTCAATGAAGAGTATTATTTTTTTTATAACGTTCATTCAAATATATGATTAACAATAATTCTCAAAATACTCCTAATAATTTATTCATAATTTTCTGATACTAATTCTATTCTCCCATTCAACTTCTCTTTTATATACATAAATAATTTCCACTTCCTGGGATTTAATATTTATAAATAATTCTATAGTAATTCATTTATAATAATAAAAACTTAAGATAAAATATTAATAACATCTTGTGTATTATCTTCTCTTTCACTATTAGAATCAGAAATAATTAATTCATGAGAAATTATTTTTATATCTCTAATACTATGTACATTACGTAAGGATGTATATCTTTTGATTAGTTCTGCAATGCAAATATTTACCTACACATATTTGGGGAATATCCATCAAAAATAATTATTAGGTAATTTTTACATTTATTTTTTGATAATAAGACCAATGAAGCTATTGAAATGGTTATTTTTTCACCTCTAATATGATAGGTAGAATTTATAGCATCTAAAACCAAAAATAAATTCTCAATTATTATTTTTCCTAGTATAACGATTAAAAGATAAATAATATTTTTTACATGACAAGAATTATTATTTGATACCACTGTATTGAATTTATCAGATTATTTTCTAACAAGTAGTATATTATGATTGAGCCCATATAAAAATAAAACACCATCTGTCTTGAACTCGGAGTCCTCAACTTCCTCAATTCCAATTCCTATAAATTGACAAGAAAATAATTAAAAATTTTAATAAACCACCATCATGTTCATTAACATTTTTCATAATCCTTTTACCCTAATTTTTATGGGATTATTATAAACTCTCATGATTTCTTTGATTTTATAATTTAGAAACATAAAAGAAACATCCATAATAACTGTATTTTTATCATGTTATGATTGTTTTTATTTTTTTTAAATATTTCTTCATGAAATAATATTTTGGAAATGTACAATACTTATTAGTGATCCTATTGTTAACTAATTTAAGAGATATATTAAATCACATGATAAATATTTTGAAGACATATATTTAAATCCGTCTAATATATAGTTTTCTATATTCTAAATTATTTAGTATTTTTTCAGTGTATCTCTCCCTTAATTATAAAATTATTTAGATATATTAGATATATATATATATATATTATAGAAACAATTATATCATTTTCACCCATTCTAATTAAAAAACCAAAAGTTCCACTAAAATATGTAATTTGAGGAAATTATTTTTCAATTCATGGAAAATTAACTTCTAATTTCTCCATTCAATCATCTATTCATTAATTCGATATTGGAATAACCCAATTCCTATAATTATTATAAAATTATTTTTATAATTTTTACTTTTCTTAACGAATTTTCTCAAACATAGTTTGGAATTTATAACATGAATGGTTTGAAGAGATATATAAACAACTTAACCCGAGTGTTTGTCTTTCCTGAGTTGAAGAAAATCATGTATCATTACATCGATATAAATAACCCTTCACTTATCCAATTTATCAAAATACTATAAATTTTTATAGGGGTATTTTTATCCTTATTAAGATTTGTATTATTATTAATAAAATGTTATTCTTCAAAAATAGACAACTTTCCATATTTATTTATTATTCATTAATTCATTGAAAAATTTTACTTTGAGAGGTTTTATATCATAAATAAATTCATTATAAATTTTTTATAATTTATTATGAATTTTTTAGGAATTTACAATATATTTTTTTGTAATATTTAGAACCCTTATTATTTTTATAATTTCAATCAATATTGAAATCAATTTTTCCTCTTCATGTTAACTATAAAGGCTTCATATTGTTCAGATTATTCTCTACTACATGTTCCTTCTCATTTACATTAAAAAAATTTATAAAGACAATATCTCTTATAGATAAATATTTATATAATTTACTAATATGAGAAGAGTTATCCTCTCCCTCATTATATGAGAAGGTAGTTATATTTTGTTGTAATATCGTCCTACTAATTTTGTTAAACTTTATGTAGACTTTACATGATTTTATTATTATAATTATTAGAAATTAAGTTTTATCTTACTCATCCCAAATATCTATTTTTTCTTTTTTTTTCAAAAATATAATATAATGTGTCATGTTTCTCTTAATTTAAAACATGTTTGTGTTACAATTCCATTATAAATTCATATTGATTTCTTGAGTCTTTTATAAATTAGATCCATGATTTTAATACCATTTTCATTACACACTTAATTTATAATAGTGTCTTATGGGGATTTATCTTCCCCAAATATTACCTTTAATTTATCTGTGGACTTGAAATAAACCTATTTATTATACATATTTATAGAAGTGTTATTTATCTAATAATATTATTATAATGGGTGATTCTTCAATATATATATCGTGTATTTTTTACAAGGATGTGATATTTGGGTCCATTATATATTTAATGTTTCTCTAAAATTTTTAAACCATGGTTGAATCATCTTTAATATCACTAAATCCCATAAAATGACTAAATATCTTGTTCATCCTTAGGAAATAGTTATAAATATTATAATATTTATCAAATCATATATATTTTAGCATTCCTTTTAAATATTTAATTTTAAATAATTTATATAGATGTTCCCTATATATATTTTCTTTTTAATTCCACACCTATTTATCACCTTCAATACTGATACATTGTTTTTAAAAAATAGAAGAAAAATATGCTAAAATTAAATTTCTAGACTTCTCGTGAATTTAACTATTATTATTTTCACAAAATATCATTCCACCATCTAATCCTATGGGTATATATTCAAAAAATATAAAATCACTAATATAAAATACATTTAATAATTTATAATGTAGTTTCTCATTCTTCCACCCAGTGAAATTCCAAATGTCAAATTGAGGAATCCCAATAAAATTCATATAACATACACTTTCTGTTATAAAAATAAATTGTGACAACCCTATATTTTAATGCATAAATGTTACATATATTTCAATTAATATTCAATTCATTTCACAAATACACACCCACATTAGGTAAAATTTATGTTTTATTTGATAATGCTGAAAACAATTATTTTATATTATGAATGTTCTTCAAAATCACCCTCATGGATATCCCCATTTAGTAATATTTATTGAAATACTCTACAAAGACCATTCTGAATAACCACGTGGAATGTAATCATAAGAAAGAGAGATATTAGATGATCAATAAAGATTTACCTGGGTGATATCTTCAGAAAATCATATGAATGAATAATATAAACATATGTGTATGATATTATGGGTAAAAAGTAAAAATTTGGTACCCAACCTATTATAGATCATGAACATGATCCAAGATATTAAATAATCTTGTTTTTTAATACATTGACCCTAAGAGTGAGAAATCATCCTTATACAATCATCGACATTAAGATCGGGTCATATATGTGTGTATTGATCGTCATTATAGATTCAAATTCATATAACTATTTTTCATCTCTGGACATCAAATGATAGCGAATCAAAAAATAAAAACTAGATTCACATGTAATAATTGATCTGGAATAATCAAATGTTTGTAATTTCATAATAGATCAATCATTATCACATGTTTTCCATAGTGGATCAAACCATTTAATCCAATTCCAATGGTTTATCGAGAACATGAGTCTATTTCCCATTGAAATATAACGATACATAAATAATTTTAAAATGAATTGGATAGAGATATTAGTATCACCCATTATTGGTCAGAACACTAACTTCATAAATCGATATAATGTAAGGGAATTCACAAAATTAGAATCACACATATGTGAATTAAAATATAATAAAACATTCATTATATTTGAACCCCTGAAAATAAATGTATCTCATGAAAATTTCATTATATAATAATACATAAAAATGTAATGGGTTTTATAAACATTATATCATTTCATTAATAATAGTGTAAAATGGTTTCTATAAAAAATTAAACCTTAAGTAACCCAATCGATAGAAATTGGGTTTATAGAAATTTTTTCATTTCATCATAGCATAACTCAGGGAAAGGCAATTGGTTTTACAAAAATATCTTCATTATAAGTCTAAAAAATATTGATAAAGAATATGGTCGCAAAAATTTGATTATATCCCCAGTAAAAAATTAAAAAAAAAACATATTTTCCTTAGATGTAAAATTATATTGAAAGGTCAATTTGAACATTTCTTGATGAAAATATGAATTTCACATTGAAATTATTTATATAAGATAAAATAACATACAAAATATTATAGAAATAATTTTTTAGAATAGATTTTTAATCATATAAATGATGATTTAAAATAATTTATAGTCATGTTAATGGATAATTATATTCATTAAATAAATTTTAAAAATATGATTTCATTAATATTTTTGTCAAAATCAAAATGGAACTTTATTGGAAAATTATATGAAAATTAATTTGAATCCAAATAGTAAAAAAAATTATGGGTAAAAATTTCATTGAATAATAATTATATAATTTTAAGAATATTCTTTAAATCATTTATATAAAATTTGGACATTTAAGGAAAAAAATTTTTGGAATAAAATGGAAAATAAATTCATCTCCCTCAATCATATTTTTGAATCATGACTATATAATGAAAGAAAAATGAATGGAAAATCATATTTTCCAAGAATAAAAATATGAGAATAAGTAATTGTATTTCTTGTTATGTATATAATAATATCTCATAATATTATGCATAATCATAAATATAAATCATAAATAATGAGATTATAAAATTAAATCCTTATATCATTAGTGACTTTTGAACCATAACATTCATTAAATAATGTCATCAAATGAAAAATTAAATATCACGAAATCATGATATATTATTAATATTATTTAAACATTACCATTATAACCTATATGTTAGACATAAAATATCAAATTCAATTTAAAAAATTAAAATATTAGTTGTAACATTTTAATATATAGTCATCTTATTGATAATTAGAAACATATTTTTTAGTAAAGTAATTATATGTTTAAAAAATACTATTTTGTCAAGAAAAAGTTTTTTTATATTATTGTTTGAACAATATAAAATTAATATATAAAAACTATTGAAAATAAATTTCTCAAATTAAATCATGTTTCTTATTTATTTTGTCAAAAATAACATAGAAAAAATTTTCATGTTTTTTCTGAATTGAATCATTTTTTAGAAACTATGATAAATAATGAGTTTTAATTGAAAGTTTTCTTTTCTATTAATTTATTTATGATGGTAAATGAAATTTAATTTTATTTTAAAGTTTATTTAGTTTAATTATAAATGTATAAATAAATTTCACTTCATTTTAAATAATTTAATATTGAAATTTAATATAAAAAATATATATTCATTTGATCATTTTTACATTAACACCAAACATTCATGTTACGTCTGCGAGCTAAATTTTAAATTAATTTTAGCCACACCAATGATTGTAATTTGAAAAAATGGAATATATTTTTTTAATCATAATAAATTATAATTTATAATATTTTGAAATTAATTTTTCAAAGGATGTTATTAGTGTAAAAAACAAAAAACAATTTAATAATAATATTAAAAACAAGTTTACTTAGCGATTAAAATAAGAATATAAGCTGTTAAAATGGCCCAAAATTTTTAAAATCAAATTTATGGGAATATTTAGTCTTTATAATTTATAATAAATATAATTGACCACTACTATATCCTATGTACATGATAAAAATGATGGTGGAATTCAATAATTCCAAAAACATTATAAGAGTGCCACTCACCTCCCCTATAAACAAAACCACATATCTCCTCTCTTCACACCATTAAATCCCTTTATTTTTTAAAATAAATTATATAAAAACTTTTAAAATTCCATATTAACATTATATAAGCCTTATGATTGTAAAATATAAAACCATAGAATTCCATTGCGGCAATAAAAAAGGAGATAGTCGAAGAAGAGGTTACATTCACCCATTAATGTTTTTTGTTTTTTCATCCTATAACCCCTTATATTATTTTAATATAATTTTAATATAATTTTAAAAATTTATTAAATATATGTTTTTACACTAATTTTATGACCTAAAACCACACACATACCCATCTCATGGGTTAAAAAATCTTCGTTTGTGTCTACGACAATCTACTTCCCCAAGAACCGATGTCCTTCATTTTCCCATTACCTCCTTTCAAAGATGTGAATAATGATTGAAATAATATTTATATATATGATAGATATTATATATATGATGTGATTATTATTATAAAATTATTATTTAACACATAACTACAGGCTTTCCATTTTGTGGGAATCTGATAACATCGTTTGTGTGAACATAAAACTACAGCCTCACAATATATTGTGATTAATTCAGACTTTACATTAAATTTATTAAGGATGGGTTTACTTAAAATATTTAATATTTTTTAAATAAAAATTATAATAAATAATTATATATATATATATATCATTTAATAATATAACCCTAAATATGACAATAAAATCTAAATAATATTCATGCACACATACTACCTACAATATTCATAAACAATGTATTTTATTAATTATAAGAAAAAAAATTCAATTACTATAATTTAATATTATATATATATATATTTATTATATTTATCGCATTATATAAATTATAGAGACGATGAAATCAAGATTCAGTTTATATGACCAAAAATATAACACATTAAAACATAAATGAATAATAATGTGGTAATTACTCGAAACATAAATTTAACATGGGATTATTAATATAAGTGTAACAGAATGATTGAAGGAAATAATATTTTGGATATATATAGTTGTGTGTTTGGGTAAATATTTTTTTAAGATATATGTATAAAATACAATATATTTAATATACATGATGATTGAAAGAGTATGAATAATGTCAAGACACAACGTAATGGGGTTTCCAGTCTCACATTTATTTCTTAGAGACTTCCTACATATTAATCCCTTTTTTATTTTTTTGGATTTATATACTATAATATGACATGATATATCATGAATATAACTCCACTCATGAAAATTAATGTTTTCATTTATTTCTATACTTCACCATGATTATTATTCTAAGGTTACATTAGATTTTAAATATTATTTGCCTCAATTTTCCTTATTTGAGATAAAAATTATGTTATGAACGCTTATTAATACATTAAATGTAAATATATTTACATTTAAATATAATATCATTAATTTATTCAGCCTCATTTTTTTCATTTTATATTCTTCCTTCATGGGATTTATGGTTCCAGGTTACAGAAGTGGTAATGATTTTATGTTACAACTCATAATTTATTACTATTTAGTATGTTAATGTCTCCAATATTTATATCTCATGATCTAACTCAGAATAATTCTCAGGAATTTTATCATCCTCAATTAAATCATGATATCTTCAAGTAATTGTTCAATTTTTTCTACCCATTGGTACTTAAAATTATAGATAAAAAATTTGAAGGAAAATATTACTTTATTACTCACTTCAATAAGAAATATGTTTTATTCCAAAATAATATTTAAAAAACCTAAATTTAAATTTAGAATTATTTTCATGAAAATTAGTTTGAAAATATTTTATTTTTTAAATACTTTTAAAATGAAAATACTATTTCCTTTATAGGTTTTAATTGTTACTTATAATGAAATGGATTTTTCAATATTTTTTTGTTTAATGATTTTTAAATTAATTTAAAATCATATTTTTTATATTTTCATTATTATGTTCAATGGTAAATTTAATAAAAAAAATTATATTTTAAAATGTAATTTTCAAACTAGATATGGTATTTTACTCAATAAATGTTTTAAAAGATATTTCAGAGTTATTATTCATATAATATGATATATGTTGTCGTTTCCTATACATTATTATAGATATGATCAAAGTATGCCATTAATATTATTTTAAAAAATGGTTTATGTTTTTGTTGAAAGATATTTGTGAATATGTATTCTCTTATACGTTTTATACCATATAGAAATTTTTATAAGACCTTATTATATTTATGGGTTATTCTATGATTAAACTATTAGGAAGCCTATCTCTTTTCAATGGTTTATGATATGATAAACTATTTATGATACCCAATATATTTTTAGGGATTAGATATGGTAAATATTTATGATATTATGGAACACATAAATATTGTTTCCATTATGAAATTTGTGGGACCTATATCTCCATATAATGCATTGGGTAATGATATATATATCTCATGATATAGAAATGGTTGGAATATGGAGTGAATTGTGTATCGTAAGATGGGTCTAGAATAGAGAGTAAACCCAGTACGATAAAATTTGGATTTAATGAGTAATAGACTCTCTTGATTAAAATACATTTTCTTATGATGGACCTCGTAGTGATTCTTTTCCAATATGGAATTGATTTTTTATGCTTATAATAACCACAAAATGTTTATTCCTTATTCGATTATTATACTCTTATGGATTATGTTCATTGATTATTTTATAATTAATATCTTATGAACATTAAATATTTTTTCCTTGATTTATTTATATTTAATTTTATTTTAATGGTATGGTTTTCAAATGTTATGATCATGTATTCATACCCTTATGTTCATGATATGGTTATGTATCTCCCACATTAACAATAGTACGAATATGGGCTCACCCATTCTTACATTTACATTATACAGGTTTTGAATATATTTTAAAAGTATGATATAAATAAAAATAGTAGTAGTTCTAAAGAAAATTATAGGAGATGGAAAAAATCTACTGGGGACCTATATTTGTGTGTCCATGTTATGAAGACCCTAAACTATTATGTTTCTTAGGCTTTAATTTATGTAATGTTATACATATTTATATAAAATGATATAATATATATGTATGATGAGACAAGTTCTCTATATTTGTTATCAATGTGTAGGATTATTTAACATTTAGATACATTAACGAAAAAACCGTATTGAGATCCTTAAGGACATTTCTAAGGATAAGTCTAAGGATTAGTTAATGTATAGGTAAATGTCCTAGAAATTGTATATATGGTTGAGTGAATGGTTTCCATGAATATACATCCCTGTCTAGATAATATAAAAAGATGATAATTTGTAAGTAATGGACATCAAGGCATCAAAATCAAAAAAAAATATTAATCTAGACTTGATCTGTAACTCATCCATGATAATGTGGATTACTACACACCTGGATTGACACAACTAAGGTATATTCTTCATAAATTCACAAACTCATTCTATTACATTATAAAATGTTTTTATATTAATTGATATGAAAGACAAAGGATACCAAATGTGTCATATATTTTAGAAGAGGTAATGTTTTTTATATCCTATAAGTGTTTTTCATGATTATGTTGTTATCTATTACAATTAATTTTTCTGATAACATGCTTTTCAGTTTTATTCAATCATTTGAACACAATGGAAACACATTAATGGTAGGTGAAATAAAAATTTCAATGAAAATCCTCCTAAGAAAACAAATTTCATGGTATATGGAATATGTAAACATTGATATGCCCACTCATCTTTCTCAAGATATGATTATTGATAAACATCTAAACAAAGAATGGAAGGAAAAATATTATGTTGAGTCCTTCGTAACGAAATTTACACCTTCATTTAGTTGAACTATTCATCAAATCGTAAATTGAAAACGGATTAGTATCATTGAAAATATATTTTATATTCCCTAATTATTGAATCATAAAATATTATTTTTTTCCATCCTAAATTTTGAAGGAGATTCAGATCAATGATGACCTCTTATGGCGAATAATAGGAAAAATGATTAAATCTACTAAATGGAATGGGAAAAGTTCAATAACAAATTTTTTCAAAGAGTAAATTCCTTGTGTTCTTTGTATATATATGGATAAGGATTATCGTGAGTTAATGAAAATGAATTATGAATACATTCGTACCTACAAGGTTAATTTCACAATAATCATGAGGTATTATTCCATTATTACCATCAAACATGTAAGTAAGGTTAGTCGAGTATTTAGTTGATTAAAATAATGTATATGAAGGGTTTTATATATAAAAGAAAATTGTTTCTATAAATATATTTTTCAATATGATATCAACGTGGAAGTAAAAGATGGAATTATATATCAATCTCAGGGTTTTAAAAATAAATATAATATGGAGTAGAATTAAAATGTAAAAATAATAGAGAGAAGAATATAAGATTTCCTTTATTCTCAATGTGTGTGGAATATTATGGAGGTAATAATATTAAGGTTAAAAATAAATGATTTATGTGTGGAAGGGGTGTTCATTCGGATATGGACTTCTAAAGTGATGAGAAGATGTTCACTAATAATTATATAAGAGTGAAATATGTACAGAATGAAATTCCCCCACTTCATTTATTCGTGATAAAGGAGAATGTGAATTATTATTTACATTTTCCAACCCCATGGATTAATTATGATGATGGTCAAGAATATTAGCCTATCAATCTGAGTGAAATGGGGAAATATCAGGAAATCACTACTTATAATGAGCGCTTTGATAACGACATGTTGAATGTTACAAATACAATATACCTAAGAATATATAATATTGTATTTAACTATAAATCTACCAATTACATCATATCTAAATATTTTTCAATGGTTTTCAATATTCCACTGGAACATATTTTAAATTTTTTCATTCTTCCACTAGTTTAATGTGATTTCATTGTATCCATTGATTTTACTTGTATACAAAAATTCCACATCAAAAGTTGAGGAAGGTAAGTCACATATGATATTTCAAACTAAACTATTATCATAAATCAAATTGAAAAATTGTACAACAACATAATGGAGATCCCATCTATTTTATGGGTCATAATTCCCATTAAGAAATGTTATTAATATGTATTGGTTGGTGAGAAACTGAAAATCAATAATAATTCCTTTTTAAAAGAGTTTCTTAATATCTTTTGGGATGAATTTCATAGACAAACACCAAAATTTGAGGATGATTTTTAAATAGAAATCATTCCTAGTACCAAAAAAATTCATTGTCTCTCATCGAAATGACCCCACTGATTAACAATAATTAATGAATTAACTCCAAAAAACAATGATAAGTGACTCATTCATGAATTTTTGTCACCTAGGTGTTCACCTATTTTAATTGTTAAAACATTTTGATTAGTGCATCTTTCAATTGATTATCATGATTTTAACACGATCACAACAAGTAAGAGGTATCATATTCAATATATTGATGACATGTTTGATGGAATTTGCGAATCTCGATACATTTCAAATATTGGCATTAATTTAGGAAATTGTAAAATGAGGGTTAAAAAGGAAGATATATTCAAAATTGAATTCCCTATAATTTGTGGAAACTATGAATATTTAGTGATTCTTTTAAGTCATAATAATTCACCTTTTATCTTAATTAATTTAATAAATATTGTATTTTAATATTACCTTGATTAGTTTGTGGTAGCCCTTATAGACTATATTCTTAACAAATGAAGGATAGATGATGAGAATAAATACCACTTGAGAATTTTAGTAAATACCCTATGATATAACATTCAAAATGAAAATTTTATAATGTATGATTTTTTGATGTAAAAGGTTTCATTGAGGGACACATAATCTGAAGAGCGTTTATTTCATTTGATCTATCAAATATAGAGGCTATTGAATTTTATCCCAGACCAATCTTGGTGTCTTAGTTCAATAGTTTTCTTAGGTTTTCTAGATAATAATATATTTTCATGGATAATATATCAAGGAAATATAATATTTTGACTAAGTTAATATGTAATGCATCAATGTTCCTCTACATAAATAAATGTGAGGAAACCATTAAAGAACAAAAGATATGATTAGTTAGTGAAACTGTTCTTAAATTACCCTATTGTATAGAGGGGTTTGTAATCGATATTGACACATACAATAATGGATTGGTATTTTTAACTACATATAATAAAATGATTTTAGATTATTGAAAATGATCTATGAATGAAAGTGAAATAAATTACCAAACAATTGATTTAGAGTTTGCTTCGATAATCATTTCTTAAAATATGTGGATGCATAATCATTATGGATAAAAGTGTGATATATATACCTATCATAAAATATAAATGTATATATTACCATATAATACAATAAATATACTCCAATGAGCATGGTAAGAGATGATTAAATATTTTTTCATATTAACACATTAGAACCCCAGGAAATTGAAAAGTGTGTCAAACGGATTGAGTTTAACATATCACGTTACTACACATAATTTTACGGTAAGTATATTTTAAATTTAACATCATCTATTCAGTATGTTACAAAAAAAATTGAGTTTGAAAACAAGATATAAAATTTAATATGTGACCATTGAATCCAAGCTAATAATGAATATTAGTAATCAAGAATTACACAATGAAACAAGCATTGGAAAATTTTTGAGTTAACACCTGAAACAAGCTTATTATCAAAATATAATTTCCAAAATGGTGTTAAAATGTCTAAATGGGATCATATATGATTTCATCAACATTAATATTATTAATTTATAAGTTAATTAAATATTTAAAACCTTCATATAGGAGGTTACGATATGTTTAAATGATGTCTAACATGATGCAATAGATTTATTAATTCAATTTAATATAATGAAGTTAAATATCCATGTCATTGGTTATTTTAACACAAGAATATTAATTAGATTTAGTCTTATATTATAAAAATTTATATAAAATATTATTTTTCTTATTTATAATTTTCACATAAATTTACATTGTACTTTATCCTCACTCTAAAGATACGATATTGGTAAGGGATTTACCATATCACTTTTATTTCTGTGAGATATGCTTTATGTACCTCATATTTATCCCCTTTGATACATAATAACATGAATTCATTTGTAATTTAGGTATTTAATTTTTCATTATATTATTATTATATTTATGGGTAATGTAATTCAATTTATGGGAAATTGGTAAGGGATTCTCTCTCAACCCCCATTTTTTCCATCGATTTACAACTTCTCTCTTATTACCACAATGTAATTATTATTTATTTTTATATAATTAATTTAAATTTTGTGTTTATGTTCCAAGATTATATATTCAGATCAATACATCCTTATTTGATATGAAATACAATTTTTAAAATGTTCCCTTTTCAACTCATCAAAATAAGTAATACCGTTTAAAGGCAGTTTCCTACTTCTATATACAATTTTAAATAACATCCATAATATGTTTTATTCCACCGCTGTTTTTAAAAAAGATCTATTTTTATCATGAAAAAATATAATTATTTATTTACTCATTTATAGAACCAATTATTAATTTTTTCTTTAAATAATGTTTTATATTTTCCCTTAAACATCTGTGAAATTGGTCATTTATAATGTTTCTTAAAACACAATTTCTACATTTTTCATTTAATTTGGTCATAAAATATCATAAAACAAGCCTATTTTCCCATTTAAAATCCATTATTTCATGGATATGAATATATTATATTTTGTATACTACTTTTACATACAGAGTTCACCATGATAGTTTTTTGACTAACTGGTAAAATATTGATAAATCTAAATGTTTTCAATAATATTGATATATGATGATGTTGAATATTTTCTTAATAAAGTAAATCAAATTTTATATTATAAATTATTTGTAATGGCGTGTCATGAGTTGTGGACCGATTAATACATGTCTTATGGGTTGGGGACTGTTAATGGAAGCCCTAGGGGTGGGGGATAGTTATATATAGCCCCTCAATGCATCAGTAATATCATGATATAAAATAAGTTGGAAAAAAAACATTAAAGTATTTTCCATGTATAATCATATGGGTTTCTACAGATATACTAAAATAATTAGAAGTATATAATGGTTTAGGTTCTAGATACATGACTTCCAATAATTATGCAGTTTCTTCTTTCCATAAATAGTTGTTATTATCTAGTAGATTTCCACCATGAAAAAATATATGGATGAATCTTCATTCAGATGTTATTGATTATATATCATGTTTTTTTATTTAAATTAACATAATTATTATGATTTCTTTATTATTCTTGACTAATTTTTTATTAATGATTCTTCTATACATAACCCTTATTAAGAATTTATGCTCACCCTTATATTTTTTTCCTTCCCTATGTTATGAGGAAAATATTATTTAATAAGATTCAAGGATGTTGTTTAATTTATTTTGATATGTTATATATTTATTTTCAAATGTGATATTCTAACCATGTTTGTATCTAGTACCTCATGACTATTAAATTCATCGATCCTTGGTGATGTGATCTGCTGTATCTATGCCATAACAATAAAATTACTAATGACTCTAGGCCACTGGTGTCAATGTGGTTACAGTAGTTATTAAAGAGAAATCAGTATTAAAAATGGAAACTAGATTTAGGAAATCCCATATTAGGGGACACAACCCTTATATTCTATGAGTATAACTATAGAAGAACAACCCAAACAAACCATGTATATGAAATTAGATACACATAAATTTTTTAATTTATGTTAAGTAGTTCACATGTTTAGGGATAACAAATTAAGTATAATAATTCTATAATCTAATCTAGAGTATACTATAATTTAGAAATGAATCATCGTATAAAGAATGTTAACCTCACAAATGAAAAAGTTCCAAAGAGTAAAAAGGATCAAATATTTTTGGGACTTATTCCGATATTTCAAATGGAACAACTCTACAAATCATTTTTCTCATATAAAGATATAATATATTCTGTTATTGAGAAAAGGAAAATTTATATAAGTGTTATAGATTCATAGGGAGGCACATGAAAAAGAGTGAAACTAGGATAAAAATTTATAATGTAATATAGAGATAGAATTATTTCCACACATGTTATAAATGAGCTATGAAAACCATAGATCTCGATTAAATGAAACTGTAGTTTTATAAAATTTTGAAGAGAATATCCACCTTTTTTGATACTAAAAGGGTATGAACAATGTTTTCTAATGAAATTACATTGAATGGAAAAGACATGTGGCTCTATGAAAATAATGTTGTGAAGTGTCAAATGAATGTACCCCAAAAGTGGATAATTTATCATAGAGGAGAGGAATATGTATGATGAATATTCATGTGTTTATATTAAAGAATTACGTTATTTTATTATTTTATCAATAATGATCTAGCTATAACAATCATGGGATATATAAGTATTGAATTATGTACATGTTCATTATATAATTGGATACACATGATATATACCACAAATAATCAAGAGAAGTGAATCTTTTGTATGTTATTGAAAATAGAAGGAAAATTGTAAATATTTTATTGATTTTGAGATGATAATAAAAATATAATTATTGAATTTTATTTGTTAAATTGGCGGTGGATATTTATTTGATGGACTATGTTATGCTATAATTATTAGATGAATGTATTTAAGAAATATATTCAGAAACCTGATATTTTATTCATTGAACATGTATGTTTCATAATTTTTTTAAAATAAATTATGATATTTATATATTCAGTATGTGATGTTAAGAGATAAATTTGTTCCGGAAATATTCTATTATGTTTATTTTGAAAATTTAGTGACCTTTCTCATATATATTTTAACTATGAATTTGGAAATACATATTTGGGATGAATCATACTTTTCAAAACTATTTCAAGGGATTAATGTTATTATTTATTAAAATTAATTTATGATTTATCACATTTAATTTCATGTACTAAAAATTTAGGTTTTGGTTACAATATAATTATTCAAGGGATGAATTTTGTATTTTAATATTCATAGAAGTGATTTAGGAATTAAAATCTGACTTGAACATCCATATCTAGATTTATAAAACGAAGTGGAGGTAGATTGAAGAAAAAACAATGGATAGAACTATGTTTGTGACCTGTAAATAATTCATGTATGTTTATTTTCATAATTTCTAATCTATATAATAAAATAATCCCTCAATCCTAGGATAGATATTTAATTAGTTTTACATTATTACTATGAAATCAATGGTCTTTTAACCGATCAAAAATTTCAGGTTTTTTTATAGTTAATTTTATAACAAACATGTTCTATATCACTCCCCTATAGAAAATGATAGTTATATTTTCCATTAATGTGTATGTTTCCCATCGAACTAATGTTATCCTGTGAAAAAGCCTAATTTTGTGGGGAAATTTTCATTTTCTATTCACTTGTATTAATATGATATTTTCATAACCCTTTTTGCAATGTGGGTATCCAAAAAATCACTTTTCAAATATCATACATTAATTCATTTCTATTAATTTGAAATTGTGAGGACTCAATTAAATGGAGGGGTGAATGTAATATACAAAGATGTTATTGCATGACTCCTTAAAATTTAACTTCTTTAATATCTTATGTTCCATAAATCACTGAGTTTTGAACCTGTAGGTACTATTTTATATTTTACAATGATAACCTAGACATGATTGATCTGTTTTAACCACAACTTACATTGAAAAAAATTCATATGAAAATTTATTTGTTAACAACCGATACAAGAGTAATAATGAAATATCATTAATAAATGAGTAGTAAAATGTTATAATCAGGTAATATATATTATCCTAAAGAAAATATGTTTTTTATTAAGTTGTTAATTATTTTAAAAGAACTATACATTTGGTTCAATAATTTTTTAAGGAATTATAACATGAGGTAAGGGATATCATTACTCAACATCCTTTAATTGAGTTAACTATCTACGTAATTGGGTATATTATTCCAATAATATTTGAAAAAGGTACTCTGATTTTATTATACTATATATAAAATTTTATTATATGGATTTATATTTTTCCCACATAATTATTTCACTGATTTATCCTCACTCCAATGATAAAATATTTGTTCTCATCACTATTTTATTTTTGTGATGTATACCTTTTTAACCAAATATCTCTTATGTGTAGTGTATATATTCATACTAATGATATATATTATCATTAATTCATTTATATTTATTTAATTTAATGTATTATTTTATTTTCATTATTATAATGGGGTATATTATTTGATTGATGACAAAGTGGAAGGGGATTCTCATAAAAACCCATTTTCCCTTCGGGTTACAAATTGTCTCTTATTACCCCAATGTAAATATTATTTATTTTTTATATACTTCATATAAATTATATTTATATATTCTGAAAATATGTATCTATATCAAGTCAATCTTATTTGAAGATAAACACAAGTTTTTAAAATGTTCCCTTCTGAATTCCTATTGATAAGAATGCCCAATTAAATGACGATTTGAAATTTATTACCCATTTTCCATGTTCTATCCATAATTTGTTTTAAAAAACCATTATTGTTTTATAAATTCAAAATTTTTATCATGAAAAATTATCTTCCTTAATATATGGTTTTATTTAAACAATTATTATTTTGTTCACTTAAAAACTCATTTATTCTTTACATTAAACTGTAACCAAATATATTATTTCTAATGTTTCCGAAAACACTATTTTTATTTGTTTTAATTTCAGTGGGACATAATTTCTCATGAATAAATCATATTTAACCTTTCTAAATCCATTCTATTAGGGATATGATTATTTTTTAATATGAATACCACATTTACATATGAATTTTATCTTGATAGTTTTTAGATTAAGATAGGAAATATTGATAATGTTTTATATATTATTTAATATATTTTTTTTGATGATATGTAATATTATTTGATAATTAAGTAAATTGTTTGATAGATGAAGAATTATTTTTATTTTTATGGCATTGTATGGGTACTAAATAATGAAATACTTATTGGTTGGGGACTTGTTAATGTAATCCCTACAAGTGGGGCCCTGTTATGGATAACTTGTTGATGCATTAGTAGTCTCATGAGATGAAATAGGTTGGTGAAAACCACATTATGGTTGTTTAAAAAAATTTACAGGGCAATATTACCATAAAACTAATATTTATTGATGGAATAATGGTTCAAGATCCAGATACATGACATCCATTAGTTAATAATTTTTTTCATTCAATAAACAGTTATTATTATTCAAAAACGTTTCACCTGAAAAAAATCTATGGATGCATTTTCATTCTCATTTTAATGATTATATAGAAATATTTCTTGGTTATTTTAAATTTCATATTGATTATTATTTATTTATTATGCATCACTTATTTTTATTCATGATTCTAATGTACCTAACATTTACTGATCATTTGATATCACCCATTTATTTGTTTTCCATCCCCATGTTATGACGAATAGATAATTTAATTTGTGTCATGGAAATAATTTTTTTTAATTTGTTATGATATATATTTAATTTACAATGTAATAAATGAACCATGTATATATATAGTTTTTAAATATAACTAAACTGGTTGATCATTGGTGATAGATCTATTGTATAAATATCATTGAAATAAAATGACCACCAAATCTAGGTTAATAGGGATGAGGTTGTTAAAGATCATGATAGCTTATACAGGATGAGGATCATAGTAGATATAATTTTTTTAATTGAAAAGGATGGATTTAGAAATCCTATATGAATTGGAAATATATTATCTTTCATAGTCCAATGTTCACCATCTATCTATGTGGATATTAAAGAGGAACAAATGGAATATGAATATATTCAAAATAATATTATAAATGTTTTTAAATTTAAACATTATCATGATTGTATTATTTAATTCAGTATCCTTTTAATAATCTCATCCATACCATAACTGAAGGTGTTATTAGAGATAACTCAATGTTCATCATTATCTATTCATCATGGATGTATGTAGATGTATATATTTTTGAAAGAGGAGTTGTGGTGGGGTTTCTTGAAGAGATATTTCACATTGTTTGTATCTCAGATCTTGTTATACCAACATGATAATTCTGAAAGAAAAATGTTTAAGGGTATGATTTATCCATTGTATATTCCAGAATGGAAATAAGAAAATATCACCCTAGATTTTATTATTATACTACCCAAAACATCTAATTGGAATATTATGATATAGGGTTTTAGTAGATATATTTGATAAATCATTAAAAATTATATTTATTAGAGAATAATTCTTCCAAGACCAGGTTTCAAGGATATTCATAAAGAATGCTATAAGGATTCATGGAATACCATATTAAATTGAATAAGATTGGGATATGAGGCTTACCTCAATGTTCAATTTATGTTTTAAACAATATCAGGAAACATATATAATTTGCATCACTTCGTATTGTCCTTAGATTGATGGTCTATATAAAAGAAAAATTGAAATCGTAGAGGATAAGTTGATATAATGTTATTTGGATTCCAATTTACTGTGGTGTCAAACCATACTATATTTGAGTTTTCATAAAATAAGATCAATCCCTTAATCATTTAAAATGATCCATATGAATCCATGTAAGGAAATAAATATAGACCATTAAAATTTTGGAATGATTTGGGGGAAATCAAGCTATTAGGATATAAGATTGTACATGGAATGGTAGAGAATGATAGAGCCACTCAGCGGTACTATAAGGCTGGTAAGATTTGGTATAAAAGTTACACTAATAATCACTAACATGATCTGGATATTGAAGTTTTACATGATGTCTATCTAAAAAATTCTTCATGGAATAATATTTTGTGATTCGATATGAAAAAAGGAAATGGTACCCCTCACTTATCAATCCCTTTGATATTATTGATCATATCAGCACTTTAGTTTATCACTTGGTAATTCAACCCAACCTCTACAATGTCCAAATCATGTTCAATGTATCTCTATAGTGGATGTATATACCCGAATCATCCAATGTACTAAACTAATAGGTCATACCACTAGAGTAAGATATTTCATACGAATAATATCACATATTGATTATTTGTCTTATAGATAAACCTATTTGAGAAAAAACCTTATTCAAGGAAAAATATTGGTAGAGAAACCACCATTTTGAGGAAGAAACATGGGATCTTTAGGATGTGTGTAACAAAAATTATCCTCATTTTTTTGGGAGATTATTTTCCCAGGACAAATTCATTTTATATGGTAGGGGTTTAGAATGTTACACCATGAGTTCTTATGAATTAATTTTTTTTTAAAAAAATAATTTAACTGATGTATTGAATTAAACGAAACAACATTTCAAGTATGTATAATGTGAAGCCATGGTTTATCTTCCACTACATGAAACACTAAATAATATTTCTTGTCACATGACATAAAGTTTTTACAAAATTATAATATATATTAATATTATTCAAACATAAACATTATAACCTTGTCATTATAATTAGAAAAATAAATCCTAATAAATAAATTTTAAATATTAATCCAAATTATTTTACATAAACCAAACATATTAATAATAAAATAAATAATTTTTGTTAAAGTCTTTATATGTTTCGAAAGTACTATTTTCTCATTATAAATATTATTTATGTATTTTTATAAAAAATTAGATATTCAATTTTAATAACATTTAGAAAATTAATTTTATAAAATAATAAACACATTTAAATTCATATTTCCAAATTTATCAGAGGATTAATTATCATTATTTTTTAGAAAGATTTATTTTTTGATTAATTGTGAAAAACATTCCGCCTAAATTGAAAAGTGCATATTATTTTAATTTATTTATATTGTTTAATTATAATTTATGATTTTTTAAATTAAAATATGATCTATAATACATATATTAATCTATTTTAGATAATTTTAATCAATTTTATTTTGAAATTGAATTTAAAACCATTGTAATAATTTGATCAATTTCGATTTAGAAACCCTCTTTCTGATCCTTTTTGTGGGTATAAGTTTAAATTAATAGTTCCTGAATATGTGATTAGAATTTGGAAAAGTTTATTCCATATTTAGAAACATAATAATATATAATGAATAATATGTTCAACCTAAATTTTATCCAGAGTTATTAGTGAAATCAATTAATAATAATTATAGTGATTAGGGTAAAAAAATGTTTGTTTCATGGTTAATCCTAGAATATTAGATGTAAAACATGAATAAATTTTTTTAAAACCCCTTTTTAGGGAAATATTTATCTATTATAATTTCTACTATCATGAATGGAAAATTATTGTGTCATGGTGTCTTGGTAAAAACATATGTGGAATTCAATCTTTGGAAAACATTACAGGAGTGCGACAAAACTACCTTAAAAAGGACATCGACTCTACCCTAATCTTAATACCATAAATCAAATTGGTTAATACAAGTCGTAAAAAATCACATATGAAAATTCATTAGCTTATAGTATGATATCTACATTGGAAATATATCTATCCATGTAAGGTTCTTCATGAAAACCAGAAGGAGATACCAAAAAAAGATATGATGTTCATTAATGAACATTTTTGTTTTATATCTTCCTCAAACAACTTAATCTTTTTATAACATTATTATTTAAATGAATAATTATTTTTTATATATTCATAATCTTCAATCTATTTTTATGGCCCATAACCACACACACATCAATCACTAGGGTTATAGAAGCATCATTCATGTGTACAGTGGACTATCACCCTACGAACCGGTTACATACATTTTTTCATTAGAACATTTCATGGTTGTGATGAATGATTTAAATAATATTTATATATGATATATAAAATATTTACGAATTTAATATGACTATTTAATTTTTATATAACTCATATCTTGATGATTTTCATTTTTTGGGTATACAATAACGTCGTCTATGTGTACGAAGGACCACCACCATCCCAAAGCTTTATGATTCACAAATGCTTTTCATAGAATGAATTAAATAATGTTTTAAATAAAACTATGTAATATAAATGAAAAAACAATACTTAAATAATAATATATGTTACTAATTTACTATTATTTCATTCAATTAAACAAAAAAATGTAAAATGTTTTCATGCCTGTGTAAGACATACTGTCTCCATGAGCGGTCTTTCTATTTTATTCTCACGAAATGTATAAATAACATTAAATAAATATTAAATAAATATATAATAAATTTATATCATTATATACATTCTATAAATTATGAGATCATTATCATATTATTATGACCAAAATTATCACTTAAATAATTATATGATAAAATACGTAGTTATTACCTGAAACATAACATTGACATCAAATTGAAAAAATGTTTAATAAACATTATAAATAAATCAATATATGTTATGATATATATGAATATAGTGTGTTTATACATTTATTATAAACATATATTTATTATATAGGGTGTTTCTATGAGTTCCCAAGATGTCTAGAAATAACATCAGGGGATTTCAAGTCTCATATTTATTTCTAAGATACATATTCTATATTATCCACTCATTTAATTTATGTGATTTATATAGTATTATTTGACATTATATATACCTAATATACATCATTTTTTATAATTAATATTTACATTTAGGTTATTATTTCATGTGAAAGACGATTTAAAAGTTATATTAGCGTTAAGAGATTTTTTTCTCAATTTACCTTCATTGAGACATAAATTATGGTATGCCTCTATGTTATAACATGTGGTGTGTATAAATCTCCAATTATAGGTAAGATCATCAATTTATTCATCCTCATGATAGTTTGAGTTTCATTTTATGTTCTCTTTTCATGGGGTTTGTTGTTCTAGGATACCAAAGTGGTAATCATTTTATGTTTAAATCTCCTTGTTTATCAAAATTAATTATATTTAAGTCTCAAATATTTATATCTCATAACATAGATATAAAATATTATTATGAATTTTATTAAACTATATTTATTCATTATATATTCATGAAATGGATCCATAATTCATCTCATTGGTACATAAATTATTTAGAAAATCTTTCTTAGAAAATATGAAATTATTTATCTATTTGGTCAAAAATATGTTTTATTCTGAAACCATGTTTAGTAAAAATGACTACATTTATTTAATGAAATTCTAATGTTTGTGTCAAAGAAACTAATATTTCTAATATTTCATGTTTTAAAATTTGTTTCAAATGATTTCATGTACTGTTTAATAATTTTCAGAATTTATTATTAATGAATATGATTTGGAAAATTATTTTCTGTATTGAAGTGTGTTAAATGATTTTCAATGATTAAAATATATTATTTCATGTATAATTTAATATAAAATTTAATTGAAATTTTTTAAGTATTAAAAATAATTTTTCAATTAGTAAATTATAATTCTATAAATAATTTTTTAATGACCTTGCAATATTATTTTCCAAGTAAGATGATATCTTTTGGTATTACGTATTCATTTCTGGGTATACGATATAAAGATACAATTTATATTATTTGTACAAATGGTTTATATTGTGATTACATGATATTTATTAAAAATGATTCTCTCCCACTAGTTATACCAACAAAAAATTCTTATTAAACTCACATTTTTATGGTATATTCTATGTTAAGTTTTTATAAACCCTATCTAATTTCCATATGTTATGATATGATGAAATGATTTTGATTCCAATTTGATTTCATGGGTTACAACATTATTATTTTCTCTGATCAAGTGGTACACATAAATATGGTATTAACAGAAGATGCATAGGACCTATATATCCCTCCAATGCATTGGGTAAATATATATAGATAGACATGTCGTGAATAGGGAGTGAACTGCATATATTAAGGTAATGATAGAATGCAGAGTGAACACAATATAGTAAGACATTTATTAAATAAGGTGTAAACACTAAAAATTAATGGTTTTTTTCTATGATATCCTTAGGATTGAGGATTGGATAATATGGAAATGATTTTATTTTCATATGTTTATTCCACAAATTTGATTCGAAAGGACAATATTATTTAATAGTGGATCACATTATTTTATTGTCTTGTGATTCATGTATTATAGATTACAAATCCTCATTTATTGAATCATATGTATAATTTTTGATAAGAAAGGTATGGTTTTCAAAAGTTATATTCCTGTTCTTGTACACATATCTTCATGTTGTATTTATATATCACCATTGTTTACCCTTACTAATCATCTGAGCAGACCCTTTCTAATATTTCCTTTCCCCATGTAATGAAGATTTTTATTATGTATGATATTTTATAGAAGGGTATTGGTTATGAAAAATGAAATGAGATATTATGTATCCCCATATGGAATAATGTTATATTTTATAAGTTTCTAATTACCCTAAAATGTTTCAATGTTAAGGTAAGTGTTTATTTAATGAAATGAATAATCATAAAAATTCATGTAATATCTATGTATTAAAATCTAGGTCCACTATAGATTGTATGAAACTATTATTCCAAATTAATCTAGGAATATTGGATGATCAAAACAATGTGAGGCCTATAAATAATTTCCATGTATATATATTTGGATGGATTGATGTATTGAAAAATATCGAAGGATTTTGGAATGGAATACAATGACTGGTTTCCATGAAATTACATATCAGTCAAAATAAAACAAGTGGGTGTGGATATTGAAATGATTTATATTGGGTTAACAAACCTAAAGTCCCGATATTGATAAAGACATGATTGGGAACTATTGGTCGACAATTGTCATTGTGGCACACCATGTATGACACTCCCAAGGGAATATATTTGAATGTCCACATACTCTTCGCAAACCATCATGAAGGATCTAAATAGAGGATGACTATAAATTTCCTAGGATAAACATAACATGTCACATATTGAATATGTTTTCATGAATTAAATATCTAATATGTTATTTTTTGCATAATATTGTTTTACATAATAATTATATATTCATAAAATAATCATTTTTATTTTATTCAATGGATATAACCAGAAAGAAACTCATTATTGATGAGTGTAATGGATTGTGAAATTATTTTCCTCCAATTAATCCAAATGTTATAAGAGAATGAATGAAAGAATTCATTTCTATGATCAGACAATATTCTCTAGCAATGATCTTTTGGAACATCAAAACACGTAAAGGATTGACCAATTTTATTTGGATTCATTCATGAGGCAACATATACCTTCATTTAGTAGAACAAATGATGCACATGTTTTCGAATAACAGATCAGTACCACTAAGAGGATATTTTATATTGTCCAATTCTTGGAAGAAGAAAAAGTAATATTGGATTTCAACCATTTGGAAGGTGAAGTAGTATAATAATTTAATCCTATTATGAATATAAAGTAATAGGTTGAAATTCACTCCGTAGATTCAGATGAGTTCTTGAACTCAATTATCAATAAGTACAATACTTGATTTCATTTTAAAATATTGGAGATTCAGTTACATAACATAATCTAAAATGATTATGAATCTTTCGGTACCTTTAAGTCTAATTTTACAAGAATGCAAGATATTATTCTTTTATTACCATACGACGTGAATGTAAGGTTGACAGATTATTCAGTGGCCAAAATCCAAGTCACTGAATGGATTTTACCATAAGAGACTTTAGTAAATATGAATAAATTGTTTGACATTCAATCAATCTGTAAATAAGGCTGTAGTTATGTATAAAACATAAGTATTTGACAATTAAAGGAAGATAGAGTTTATTGGAAAATATAAAAACCATGGAGAAAAGAATATGAGATTCCAGCTTATCTCACTGTGTGGAAATAAACATGCAGTAAATTTTCATAAGGGTACTAATAAATTATTTTAATGTGTATGGTAAGGCTATCAAGAAATATATTATTAAACTAGTTGTAATAAGTGATATATCAATTATAATAGAGTGGAAAGATGAACATAATGAACCACCACCACTTTAGTGCTTCAAGTGTAATGAGAATGTAAATTATTCTATCCAATTACAAAAAACGATTGTTAATTATGAGGGTCAATGTCAACATAATCTTATGCCATTTGATAATGTAAAATCTCATGTGATCACTACTTCTGATGAGGGATTTGATAACAATGTGGTGAAAAGTACACTAATAATGTCTTATATGACTCTAGATCTACCCATTATTACATATGTAATTAATTAAATATGGGTATCAAGATTCAACTCAAAAATATTATGTTAAATTAGCTGTGACAACCCCTATGGTACAATAATAACATATCATGAATATGATTCCTCTTCAGCTTATGTTTATGAGAATAAGGTTCATTCAAATCATTTCATTCTTCCTTTGGTTGAATTTGATGTCTAATTTTTCATTGATTGAATTTCTCTACATAAATACCGCATCGATTTTTATGGAAGAGTTGTCAAAGTTTATATTTCTAACCAATCTATGATCATATATCAATGTGATGATAAGTAAGATCATACAATGAAAATAAACTACATTTATGTGTTTTAATTCAGATAAAAATTGGGTGTTTATCTCAAATTCATGGGGCTATGCTTTCTATAAATGATATTCATATTCTTTGGGATTATATTGATGTATTTCAAAAAAAAATTCTTTTTCTTACACTAAAATGTGATGTGGATTTTTTTAATTGAACTCATACATGGTACCAAAACAGTTTGAATGACTTCCTATAGAATGGCCATGATTGAGATGAACGAATCTAAGACACAAATCCATGGGAACCTTGACAAGGTATTTAATTGGACAAGAATATCACTTTGTTGTTAAAATGTTCTCATTTTTAACAATAAAGAAGGAATCATTATTATTTGTGTTGATTAAAAAAAGTTTAGTAATATCATGATCAAGAAAACATATCATCTTCCTCGTATTGATGAATTTTTTAATCAACTAAGTGTATATCATTATGTTTCCATATTTGGCCATTTTTTGATATAATTAATTTAGTGTTAGGAATAAATATATACCAAAACATAAATTCAATACATGGAATGGACAATATAAATATACAGTGATTCCTCTTGGTCATACTAATTCACATACTATATCCATCAATTTAATGAATATAATCATTATAGATTAACGTGATCATTTTGTGGTAGTAATTTTTTATTATTGTCATATCTACTCAAAGAGAAATAAGGATCATAAAGACAAGTTGATAGTTATAATACATAACCTATGAAAAGAGAAAATATTTTCATAATTTTAAACCTCTGAATTTTGGATACAAATGTTTCAATGTTTGGGTTACATAATCTCAATATAAGGTATATAAATAGATCCTTTAATGGAAAAGGGTATAAAATATTGTCTAATACCAACCACAGATCATGATATACATAATTATGATGGTTTGGTTAAATATTATCAACAATTTTTGGGGATTTCACATGACTATCTAATACTATAACTGTGTTTACATAGAAGGGAGGAAAATTACTTGAGACATATGAATGTAAAAAACATTTCAAGGAACTAATGAGAACAGAAGTTAGTCCTCTAGTGAATACATTACCCAATAGTGGTGGCAGATTTTTAATGTATATTATGATTCTAAAAAAATATCGAGATGTTTTATTATGCATAATAACATAGTTATAGGTTATCCCTCATGAAAATTTAATATTAATGATAAAAATTATCCAACTCATGATTTCTAGTGAGCTATATTATATATTTCATTAATGATATATAGGAATTATCATTACAGATAAAATTCTAATATATGTTTATTAATCAGAAATGATTTAAGTCGATATTCACAAATAAGGATTTGAATATGAATGAGAGGAAATGTTTTGAGATGATTAATATTATAACTACTCAATACATTACCACCTTGGGAATGCATACAAGGTGGAATATGATTTTAGTCGAAATGATCATGCCATCATACAATATGAGGATAATAAAAGATCCAATATTTTGGTTTTTTCAATGGATGGATCATGAAATCTTGAAGGAAGTGTAAATCACATAATTCTGAATTAAATGTTCAATTATTTATCCAAGTGAAAAATAAATTTGTAAATAAGGAAGATGTAGATATAAAAAATAATGTTTCAAGTGTTTTTAAGTTTAAACATTACCATGAAAAGATAATAAGGCTCTGAATCTTTGTATGTGTTCCTTCCATACCTCAATTAAAGAAGGATTTATTATATGATAGTTTGTTATTATATATTCCTCTAGGATATATAAATACGTATAGATATTTGTAAGAGTACATATATTGTGATGGATTTAAGGGATATATCATAAAGTTTGATCTTGGTGAATAGTATTCCAATATGATAAGGATGAAAGAAAACATTAGAATGGGATATTTGATAATTAAACCATAATAGAATGGAAATGGGAATACATTATCCAGAATTTCATCATGGGACACTCCAAAATTTTTAGTGGGAATATTTTTATAGGGGTTCAAGTTGATTTTCTTACTATATTAGCACACTAAATTATAATTAGTTAATACCTCTCTCTTGGTCATCTTTCCTTGATATTTATTAAGGTAGTGTTAAGCAATAAAAAATTACCAAATTACATTATATTTTATAGGATATGAGGTTTACCAGAAATATCGAGTTAGTTATTCTAAAAAATAATGATATAGATTTGAGTTTCATCACTACATATCATACTTAGATAGATAGAAAGTCTCAAATTAGAATTAAAACCCTAGAGGATATGTTGAGATCATTTTTATTATATTTTAAACATTGTTGGAATCAATGGCTTTCTATAATTCTCTTGTCATACACCTATAGAATACAATAAATAATTCAGATTTCTCTATAAGAACCCAACTATTGAAATAAATAATGTTCTACATAGTTCTAGAATGAGGTTAGAAAAATAAGTATATTGAGACCTATGATAGATGAAGAAATGAAATATAATGGTAGATCAATTTAGTTTGATAGGATGGCATCTCAAAGTTTGAATAATAATCTTATGATTATAATCACTAGCTTGATTTAGAATTTGATGTTGTAGAAAATGGTTGTATAATAATTTCTACATGGAAGAATGTTATCATATATGGGAATAAAGGGATAATGAGACCTTGTTATATTGATTCTTTTGAAATTCTATATCATACCGGGAAGGTAGCTTATCACGTGGAACTTCAACCAAACATCACTCAGGTCTAAAACATGTTCCTTGTGTATCTCTTATGGAATTATACACTCGACCCTTTACATATATAGAACATAGCATCAATACTACTGGTGTATGCACTTTCATATGTAGAACAACTAGTCGATATTCATGATCTAAGAGTGAGTGTTCTAGGAAAAAATACTACTCACTTAATCATAATTTTTTTGGGGGAAAAAATTAATTTGAGGAAGCTACAAGGGAACTTAAGGATATGTTGAAATAGATTTATGGTTATTTTTTTGTGTCATAATAAATAATTTTTAGTGATAAATACATTTTAATTGGGTTAACATTTATCACCATTGAGTTTTTATAAATTATTTTTTATAAATTTATTTTATTAATAAACTAAATAACAATAATTTCTTTTGTTCAATGAAAAACAATTTCAATCGTAGGTTACATACAAACCTGATATTTCATTCACTACACTCGATACATGGTTATCTTGCATGACCCATGACATTGTGTTTTCATAATGCAACATTACATAATTATTATTACTCAACCATGACGATTATAAACAATTTTTTAGACTAGAAAAATAAATATTAATGACTAAATTTTAAATATGAATTATAATTTTTATTTAAATGAATCATAATGATAATAAATTATAAAATTTACAATAATTTCATTATATGATTCAAAAATACAAATTTCTCAGAAAATAGGGTCTTATTGCCTTTTTGTGAATAATAATAAAATTGAAGGTGAAAAATGAACATTATATAAGACATAATACATATAAAATATTTTGGTTCAACCATAAAAATGGTTTCATGACCAGATCTTAAGGTAGAAACGGAAGAAGAAATCGTGTCGTTCGTGAAGGTGAAAAATTAACACCTCACGAACAACGTTCTCTTTAATAAAATAAACGGAAGAGGGAAAGGGGGTTGGATTATATAATATCCCACTAGAATCATAAAATAAAATTAGATGTATAATACTGGAGTTACAAGACAATTCAGATGAAGATAGGTGGGGAGAGATCAAGAAACGAACAAGAACTTGAAAGGGAAATAAAGGAGAAGAGGGAGGGAAATTACCTCTTGAATCCATCTCTTGAGAACCTCATTAAGGGCCTAAGTTTGGTATTTTGATGATACCAGCAGATCTTGGATATAGGGGAGGGGATAGGTATGTTTTTGGTAAGATTTTAGAGAAGGCTTGGAGCATGAGAGGTGTGAGGAAATGAGGGTGTGAAGGGTGGTATTTATAGTGGAGGGGACATGGGTTTCCTTAATATAAAATTCATTAGTTTATTATTTCCCCTCAATACAAGAAATAGTGAGTCTTTAAGGACCCATAAGAGTAATTTTATTATGTAATCCCGAACCAAGTGGGCTTACATCAGCAGAACTTCACAAATGACCCTATAATTAGCTTATTTATCTTATTTTGTAAATTATGGTATTTCAATATTCATCAAAAAAATCATGTATCTCAGAAAAATCCCAAAAAATTACCCCAACCATTTTTCAACATGTAGAATCCAAAAACGAATTCCATTTTCCAAAAATAATTTTCTAAATATTATTAATTTAATATTTAATTAAAATAACAATTTATTTATGAAATCATTTTTTAAGATTAAATCTGATTCTATAGTTCTTTCAAAAATTACGTAGGGCCTATTAAAATTATCTAACAACTATAAGAAATTTATTTTATAAATAATGAATAAATTTTATGAAATTAATTTTTCCTTTAAATTAATTAATTATTTATAATTATTTATTTATGACTTCAAAAATTCCAAAACGTTTACTAAGGTCAAATTGTCACCTTCTAAGATGTATAAATTTTATTTAATTATTCTTGGGTATGGATACTCTTATGTTGGATGATTTACTACTCATAAGGGTGATATTACTATTCATTAGGGTATGTTACTATTTCTAAGGGTACGTTGTTATTCACCGAAAATTATTTTTGTTTCATTAGACTCTAAAAATCATCTTGAGCACAACCGTGTATGTCAGATTTTTAAAATTCCAAACACAAAAGTGGAAAACTTATGTTTAAAAGTCATTTATCACATAGTAGTTCATTATTTTGTGTTTTTATAAAATGAAAATAAGATGGGAATTTTTCATTGAAAAACATTGGGTCGTTACATCTGCGCCCCGTGCGCCTTGCCCAGCGCCTTCCCGGCCGCCCCGTCGGACTGCCCAGGCCGCACTCGGCCATCCCGGCTGCCCCACCGGCCTGCCCAGACTACCGCCCAGCCTTCCCTAATGAGCCGCGCCGAACGGAATGAACGTCCGCCTCCGGCCACTGGCCCGCCTACTCGTGGCATTACCGCGCCCAGCGCGACCGGCCTGCGACCTTCCCATGCCCCGCGCGGCCTGTCCAGCACACTCCTGTATGCCATGCCGCCCTGTCGCGCCCCGCACGCCCTACCGACACCCCCCTCCCCCCATTCGCCCAGCTGGCATGTCTAGGCCACCCCCGTCCTGCCATGCCGCCCTACCGGCCTACCTTGGCCGTCACCCGGCCTGCCCGGCTGCCCCTCCGGCCTGCCCAGGCGGCATCCTGGCTGAGCCGCGTAGGCCACCCGAGCCGGCCCGTGACCTCCCTCGCAGCGCCACTGGCCGAACCGGCTCACCCTTCTAGGCCTAGCATCCTAATCCGCGCCCTGCACAGTGCCAGACGAACCAGCCTCAGCCTGCGAGCCATGCTGCTTACGCGGCGACCTCCGGGCCGAACCGCCCTCGCAGTCCGCTGGGCCAGGCCCAGTGGACCGAGCTAAACCTAGCAGGATGACCCACCCAATAGGACAGGTCAGTCCCAGTGTGTCATACAGGGTCATCCCAGACCGGTTCAGCCCAGACTGGGATGGTCCGAGTCAGTTCGGCCTGGTCGGACCAAACCCGGGCCCATTACCGACCTCTTTATGTTCTTTGGCCATATCTTTGGCACCGAAGGTCCGTTTGATGAACTATCAGCGGCGTAGGTATTCATGGAATGCGAAGTTCCATTTGAAAATACCCCAATATAGTTTGGGGTATATTTGAGATATGGTCAGGTTGGACCATACACGAATCCAACCATGCCACCTGGACTAAAAGGCTAATAACTCACAGACCAGGCATCCATTCGATGTGTCATCTGATGCCTTGGGACCCCTATGACAAAGAATACCTTTGAGATACATCTACATGGGACTTTGTGATGGTTTGAGTATCTACCTGAAGCTTGTGGAGTAGAACCTCCCTAAGATGAGCGAGCGGAGTACGGAGACATAGTAGCTGGATGAGACCTGATGACTGCTTGACCGTTTCAACTCGGAGTGATTCGACAAGACTAGTGGGGAGCAGTAGGTATTTGAAGGCAGACCCATGGTAGAGGATCGCCTAGTAGTTGGTGACAGACCCATAGTACTCTACAGGAGTAGTACCTCTGTAGGCTATTAGGGAGAGCGCCTAGTAGTTGGCGGTAGACCCACAGGGGGGGAGAGCCTTTGTGTGAGCACGAGAGTCCCACGGTACTCGACAGGAGAGGTACCTCAAAAGTCCAAGGTTAGTGGGAAGCACCTGATAGTTGGCGGAAGGCCCACTGTACTCAATAGAGGAGGAGGTCTCCTGCAGCCGTGGATTCGACAATGTGAATAAAAATCCTGGTTGAGCTGAGTTAGTAAATTTGTGTTTTTCCTTATGATTGATATGGATTACATTATATTATAGATATATGTATGGGAATATACCTATGTGAGGTTATCTGTTGAGTTCATACTATGTGGTTTATACTTGTTGGATTTTGTAAGACCTTGAGGGTCTTGTGGTCCCTACTGAGTATCATTATACTCTCCCCTGCATGGGCAATTCCCGAACCTCGTTGTATTGGTTGCAGACAAAGTACAATGCTGATTGAGGCTAAGAGTATCAGGAATGGTTCATACTCGAAGGTGGATCTTACGAAGAGTCGGTACACAGAGGAGCCAGATCGACATGGAGTGCTCCAGAGGCTATCTGTACTACCCTTCAGGAAGGGTTTTCTGGTGGACGATCCAACAACTGTTTTAATTTTCTTTCAGTTGTATTTGTACTTTCCATTTCCTTTTACATTACAGTTGGGATTTTATTTCCATCCCCTTTTACTTTTCATCACTCTTTAGTACACAATTTAACATAGTTTTTCAATTCCGGATTGTACTCTTTTTGTGCATGCGTACACTTTATAAAGGAAATTCCTTCCTAGTTTTAGGGATTTACACCTTGGTGCTAGTTTCCAGCCCCTGGAATATGGAAGGAGGGCTTGGGGTAGTTACGACACAGGCCTCGAGGGACAGTTTGTCGCAAATTTGTATCAGAGGAGTTCGTTCTACCACAGAACATAGAACTCTGATATTTTTGATGAAGCAATAGTGTAAAGGGTAATGAGTGTGGTTTTAAGTTTAGGGAGTCTAGATTTGGTGCGGCGGTCGACATATCCATACACCAAGACCCTGACTACTGATTTTTGACATGTTGCACGAAAACACTGATTGCATGTTTGTTTTCAAAAGTTTTATTTATGTCTTCTCAACCAGGTCATCTCACCAGGTATATTCTTTTGATCGTGTTGCATCTGTTTCTTTCAGGATGCCTCCCTGTGGAGGACCAGTGAGTGTCCTATGAGTTGTATGCACATATATCCCACTGAGCGATGAGGCCTCGGTGCAGGGCCCTCTTCCAGTAGAGGGATCAGTGGAGGCACCAGTGGTACCATTACACAATTTTCCACCGATGCCAGTAGCCCTAGCAGTAGTCGGTGAACACCGCTTGATCACGTAGCACGTGTTTTAGTGCCAGAGGACAAACAGTTTCAGTGGAGAGACAGACCCTTAGGCAGCTGAGGATTGGATGTAGGTTGTGGTGAGAATATTCAGGCTGGTAGGGACACTAGCCGACTTCATGGTGATCCTTGCCACGAGTCTCATTCAGGTAGCAGCAGGCATATTTTGGAGTCTGATGCTCTAGGTGCACGACGAGATGATGCTACTTTGGGATGACTTTGAGAGCCTATTTCGAGCGGGGTTTTTCCTAGACACTCTATGTGAGGTGCAGATATAGGAGCTACTGCATCTACAAAAGGGTATCATGATAGTGGAACAGAACTCAGCGAGGTTCATCGACCTCTCACACTACTCCATAAATATGGTACGAGGCCCATTCATCATGGGCCGGACCATTGAGAAGGGACTCGGTCAATATATCTAGGCTTCAATGATCTCCCTCAGCATCTCGACGCAAGCATTGGTGTTGGAGCGATCCCTATTAGTAGAGAGTTTCCTTATTGAGCAGTCTCCAGCAGTGAGACCCACCACTAATTGACATGTAGTAGAGTCTTCTACATCTGGCATTAGACAGAGGTCGTAGAGGCCAAGAGGACCAAACCTACTGGTGGATGACCACACAACTCTGAATCGGTTGTGCGGGGAACCCATAGTGGAGTCAGAGCCAAACACGCCAAGAGTGGACAATGTTACTCATGTGGTATGCATGGTCACATGACTTGTGACTGTCGGACCTGCCATTCGGATGATCGGAAGATGGTGGAAGAACTACCCAGGAAGATAAATAGATTCAATCGATGCAATCCGCAAGGAGCATGCAGACATGGCAGAGGAGCTGGTCGAGTATCTGGTGGTGGGTGATGTTTCGAGGTGTTACTACCATCACCAACAGGAGGTCGACCCCGACAGCAGGGAGCAGGTGGACAGGTGAGAGATCAGTTTCAGGAAGTTGAGGGTTATGACCATTGTGCTCTGGAGATGATTTGAGGTATGATCTCAATCTACTCCACCATTGTTGCAGTTCTTATAGATATAGGTGCTAGTCACTCTATTATTTCCACTACCCTCGTTTGGGGATTGGAGATTCCTATGGAGCCGTTGAATAGATCCATATGGTTAGACACTCATATAGGAGAATATTCAATGATTACACACTGGTGCTGATAGTGTGAGCTTACTCTAGGAAGCGGGAACTTCAGCGGGGATCTCCTCATAGTGGTATCGAGGCCTTACGATGTCATTTTGGTTATGGAATGTCTATCTACATTCCATGCTCTGATCAATTGTATTAGGCAAAAAGTGCGGTGTGTCTTCATGGATGGGACAAGGTACACCTTCACCAGCTAGAAGGGATCCTTTTCAGCACATGACAGACTTACTCGGAGGAGGGTGAATCCAATCACTCATCAGTTGGCATGCCTTACCCTCAAAGCTGTTGATGTGAAAAGTCTGAGTTATCCTGTAGTTGTGGACTTGTACGCGAATGTTTTCCCTGAAGATATCTCAGGTCTACCTCCTTGAGGGAGGTGGACTTCGACATTTACATGTACCCCGAGATGACATAGATATCTAAATTATCATATCGTATGGCTCCCACTGTGATTTGTGAGCTGTAGGTACAACTAGAGGTTTTGTAGGAGAATGGATTCATCTGGCCCAATGTTTCTCCCTGGGCATCCCTGATTTTATTCACCAAGAAGTTGTATGGGAGCATGAGGCATTGTGTCGACTACTATCACTTGAACCAGGTGACCGAGAAGAACAAGTACCCAATATTGATGATTAAAGACCTACTTGATCACCTAAAGTGAGCATGATGGTTCTCGATAATATACCTCAGATAAGGCTATCACCATCTTAGAGTTCTAGACAAGGATGTGAAGAAGACGGCCTTCAGATGTTAGTACGGCCACTACGAGTTCTTGGTTAGGCCTTTCGGCATAGCCAACGCTCCATCAGTGTTCATGGGACTCATGAATAGGATCATCCAGCCATACCTTGATCATATTGTTGTAGTATTCATTGACTACATTTTGATATACTCGACTACTAAGGAGGAGAATGCCTACCATTTTCTGGTAGTACTGGATACACACCAAGAGCACCAGGTTTATGGTAAGCTCTCAATGTTCCAACACTAGATCCAAGAGGTTCACTTCTTGGGACATGTCATCTTGGAGATTGGAGTGTGACAGAGGTACAATGTTTCTTGGGTTTGGATGGTTACTACGAGTGTTTCATACCAGAATTCTCTAGAGCTACAACAACACTATCTTCCTTGATGAAGAATGGGAAACCCTTCGTGTGATCAAAGAGATGTTGTAGAGATTTTAGGAGGTAACGCATAGGATGACTAGTTCCTCCATCTTGTGACTTCCAGAGGAAGGTTTAGGGTACATAGTTTACTACGATGCATCAGGGACTGGACTCGGGTGTGTCCTAATGCAGGATCGAGTAGTGATCACGTATGGTACTCGGCAGTTGATACAACACGAGAAGAATTACGCAGCCCATGACCTAGAGTTAGCAGTAGTGGTCTTATTCTAGAAGATGTGGTGGAACTATCTTATGGGTGGACATTTTACCATGTACTGCAATCAAAAGAGTCTCAGGTATATATTATCTCAGAAGGACCTGAACCTAAGACAGTAGAAATGGCTTGAGTTCCTCCAAGACTATGACTTTGAGATAATATATACTCCTCTAAAGGGGAACATTGTAGTAAATGCACTCAGCAGATGTTCTGGTATACAGCTGCTAGGTGAGGCGACAGAGCGTCTAGCAACATTACAGATATCCTTTATGGATAGAGATGCAACATCCTTTTTTCAGTCTCTTACAATCACTCCCCCACTTCTTCCGCGAGTCAGGGAGGTGAATCATGGAGACTTTGAATGCCATACATGACGAGCTCAGATATCCACAGGGTAGGCACCTGATGGATTTTCTGATGGTGGGGATCATGTCATCTTCATCAGAGGGCGTACCATGGTACTACTGTCACTTCAGGAGGAAGGGTTGAGGGAGTTCCACACATCCCATGTAACGGCACATCTAAGAGTGCATAAGATATACCAGGACATTCGACAACAACACTGGTGGCTGGGTATGAAGAAGGTAGTAGCGGAGTTTGTCTCATGATGCCTCACTTGTCAGTAAGTGAAGGTGGAGCACCATGTAAGAGCAGGCTTGGTTCTGCCCTTAGTGGCCCCTGAGCGGATGTGGGGTAGGATATCCATTGACATCGTAACATGTCTTCCACGTACATCCAAGGGTCACAACTCAATATGGGTGAACTTCGACTAAGTCACCATTTCATCCCCCTTCCTACCGATTAGAGAGTAGAGTTCAGTAGAGAGCAAGGGATGCCTCTATGTGCAGGAGATTGTTCCCTACATGGAGTACCTTATTCAATTCTCTCTGATCTTGACACACACATTACTTCCTGATTATGTAAGGGGTTATAGGAAGCTTTCAGGACATTGATTCTTCTAAGCACCACCTTACATCCTGAGACGGATGGATAGACTGAGAGGACCATTCAGACCCTCGAGGAAATGTCTTGGGCTTGTGTCCTCAACATTGGTCATAGCTGGTAGGATCATATAGCATTGGTGGAGACTTCCTACAACTCCAGTTATCACTCCAACATAGGGATTCCCCCATTTGAGGCATTGTATGGGTGACCTTTCAGATCACCCTTGTATCGGAAATTCCCAGGGGAGTCAGCACTGGGGGGAATAAAGATGGTACGGGATACCACAAAGAAGGTGCAGAACATCCAAGAGCGGATGAAGACTGTACAGAGCAGGGAGAAATCATATGCTTATAAGATATGGAGACCTCTAGAGTTTGAAGATGGTGACTTCGTCTTTCTATGGGTCTCCCTTAAATGAGTTCTACAGAGATTTGGCCAAAAAGGAAAGCTATCTCAGATATTCATTAGATTATTCTAGGTCCTCAGTAGAGTTGGAGAGGTGTCTTACCACTTGGCTCTTCCACCTCAGTTGCACCATGTGCACAATGTATTCCATGTATCTCAGTTGAGAAGATACGTGCATGAACATTCTCACATCATCGACCTTGGAGAGATGTACATCGATGATTGGGATACTTTCACAGAGAATCTAGTGGAGATGGAGGATCGATGTGAGCGGGTCCTACGTTGATGGTTGATACCACTGGTGCAAATACGATGGAAACACGGGAACCTCCCTCAGAGGACATGGGAGCTGGAGGCTCAGATTCATGCTCAGTACCCCCACGTGTTTCCATATTACATATTGTAGCATATGGGGTCGTAAAGACCTGAGGTGGACAGAATATAAAGTCCCAGAAATTCCATGGAAGTTTTTTTCTTAAATACATGGTATTTTAATGAGTCCACAAAAATTTACTGTGCTTCATTCTATGGCCCAGTGTGCCCAGAATCAATTTCTAAAGTTCTGTTTAGGTGTGTTCAGTAAGCATAGGAGCGAGATTTTCATAACTTTAGAACCAGTGCTCAGAACTAAAATTTGAGGGCACCGTTGAATTCGCAACATCATTATTCGCTTATGAAGTATTTTTTTCGATAGCAGTGAGTTGAGGGTAGAATTTTATTTTTTGGGTTTTATAAAAAAAATAAAAAAATAATGTATAGCTACACTTAATTTTATTTGAGCCGTCATTTGGTGTGTGGTGGTTATAACCTCCTCATGGAGGTTGGAGGTGGGGCCACCACACATTAACCTCTCATGAGAGGTTATGGTGGTGGGGCCCACCCGAACTAAACCACCCATGAGAGGATTAATCCGGTGGGGACCACATGGGGCTGAACCCCTATTAATGGGAGAGGAAATCCTATGAAATCCCCCTCTTTAATAAGGGAGATCCTCTTTATTCCTCAAATCTATATTAAATGGGGAGAAACTCCTTAACCACCCCACACTTTAATTTGTTTCAATCTCCACTAATTAATTTGCGCCAAATCTTGTGAATTAATTAGTGGGAGCCTCTTAAATTAATTATCCAATTTGAATTGTTATGTCAGAAAAATAATAGAAAAACTCTTTTTCTATTATTTTAATTTGGAATTTGGGTGGATGTTGGGAAGGAGGATTTTTGAGAGAGGAGGGAATCCTCCCAATGAATAACGAAGAACGTATTCTTCCAATGAAGAACACCGGCGATGATCATTCTTTGACCTCTTCCCCAGACACCTACAGACATGGAGCCACCACCAAAACTGTCATGCAAACTCGGATGTGGAAGTGTTCGGTGGACGTGACAAACGACGGCTATGTCTACATCTCACGATTTCACCGTCGACGCCTGACAATCCAGGTAGGGGGTATTGAATGTTGATTCATTCCTTTTCTTCTTCTCATCATTGAATGAAAGCGATCGATGCAATGTGATGAAATTAATTGTTGGTCATATTCTGTTCTTGATTAACCAATTGATACCACCTTCAACGCGGAGAATGCGGGGCACCCTGACATGGGCTGACATCCTATGTCGATTTTTCTTTATTTTGATGATCTTCAAAGCGGAAACGATGTGATGAAGGAAGCAACAACAAAGGCCACTCTCCCCGTGGACTCTGTGAACTACGCAACCCCCCATGGAAAACTGGAATTTCCAACCGAACACTATCACCCCGCGCCGAAAAGGAATGCCCGACATCCCCCGGCCACCGGCCCGCTTGCCCGTGGCCAACCCGTGCCCCGTGCGGCGTACATTCACCCCATGCGGCATGCAAGCACCCCGCACGGCCAACCCAACCCCCTCCCGACTTCCCGGATTCCCTTTTTCTGCTCGTGTGGCTTGACCGATGCCCTATCGGCCACCCCGCTGGCCTACCCAGGCTGCCACCTGGCATGCCCGACCGAGTCGCTCCGGCCTCCCGAGTAGGCCCGCGGCATCCCTCGTGGTGCCACTGGCAGAACCAGCTCACCCTTCAGGGATTAGCCACCCAATCCGCACCCTGTGCAGTGCCGGCTAACCAGCCCCAGCCTTTGGGCCGAGCTACCTACATGGTGACCTCCACCCTGAACTGTCCCAACAGTCCGCTGGGCCGGGCCCTGCAGACAGGGATGAAACTAGCTGACTGACCAGACCAACGGGCCAGGTCACACCAAGTGGGTCAAATCAGATCGACCTAGACTAGGTCAGTCTAGTCTTGGATGGTTCGAGTCGGTCCGACCTGGTCGGACCAGAACTGGGCCCATTACCGACATCCTTACATTCTTTGGCCATATCATTGGCACCAAATGCCCGTTTGATGAACCGTCAACGGCACATGTATTCTTGGAATGTGACAGTCCCTTTTAAAATACCCCACTAGAGTTCGAAGAATATTTGAGATACGTTCAGGTTGTATCATACATGAATCTAACCGGGCCTTCGGGACTAAAAGGCTAATAACTCACAGACCGAGCGTTCGATCGATGGGCCGTTTATTGCGTTGAGACCCCTATGACGAGACAGACATTTGAGATACTTCTACGTGGTGATGGTTGGAGTATCGACCTGTAGCTCATGGAGTGGACTATAATGGAGAAAAGTGAGCAGATTACGAAGACCTAGTAGCTGGATGAGACCTGATGACTACTTGACTGATTCGACTCAGAGTGATTCGACGAGCCCAATGGGGAGCGCCTAATAGTTGGCGGCAGATCCATGACGGAGGAGCGCCTGGTAGTTGGCGGCAAAACCGCGGTACATGACCTAAGGAGTACCTCTTTAGGCTATTAGGTGAGCACGAGGTAGTTGGAGGTAGACCCACAGTGGGGAGCTTCTCTATGTGAGCAAGACAGACCCAGAGTACTCGACAGGAGGAGTATCTCAGCAGTCCAAGGTTAGTGGGAATCGCCAGTTAGTTTCCGACATGCCCACTATACTCAAAAGAGGAGGAGTTCTCCAGTAGCCGTGGTTTCAACAATGTGAATAAAAATCTTGGTTGAGCTGGGTCATTAAGTCTGTGTTTTTCCTAATGATTGAGATGGATTACTTGATAACATAGGAATATATATGGGCATATACCTAAGTGTGGTTATCTATTGATTTCATACTTTGTGGTTTATCCTTGTTGTATTTTTTAAGACCTTGAGGGCTCAAGGTCTAAACTAAGTATCGCTATACTCCCCCCTGCATGGGCTATTCCCACACCTCTTTGTGTTGGTTGCATACGAAAGACAGTGATGACTGAGGCTTATAGTAGCAAGACTGGATGGTACTCGGAGTTGGATCTTATGATGATTCGGCACACGGAGGGGCCGAACGGACGTGGAGCACTGAGGAGGCTATATGTACATACCCTTCAGGTAGGGTTTCTCAGTGGACGATCGAGCAACTTTTTTACTTTTCTTTCAGTTGTAATTATACTTTCCATTTCCTTGTACTTTACATTTGGGATTTTATTTCCAGACCCTTTTACTTTTCATCACCCATTTGTACACAATTTTACTTAGTGTTTTTCTTCCAGCTTGTACTCTATTTATGATTTCTTACACATTATAAAGGCAATGTCTTCCCAGTTTTATGGATTTACTCCTTGGTGCTAGTGGCCAGCCTTTGGCCTATGGAAGGCAGGCTAGGGGTAGTTACGGCATGGGCCCCGGGGGACGGGTTGTGACATATATAATTTCAAAAACCCATGATTGAATGGCTCAAATTATAGACATGGAGTTAATGAAGTTATTATAGGGGCTATTAGATTAAGGTTTTATTTAACCTAGCATGTCTCCATGGGTTGATCCTGTAATTTTTGTCAAAAAACGATGGTTCAATGATAATTTTTGTTGATTATAAATCCTGTAATCAGATACTTGTGAAGAACAAGAATCCATTCCACATATCGAGGATTTGGTTGATCATCTCTATTTAGAACCATATTCTTTGAATGTTGACTTGAGGTCAGAGTACCATAAGTTGAATATAAATAAAGAAGACATTCTGAAGATTTTTTTACTAGATAGGTCCATTCTGAGTTTTTAGTTATGCCTTTTGGGTTAACTAACACACATATTGTATCCACTAAAAATTTGAATATAATTTTCCATGAGTTATTGGATATGTTTTTGGTTGTGTTTATTGTGGACATTTTGGTATATTCTAAAAGTAAATAGGAGTATGAAAGTCATATAATTTCTATTTGGGAAACCTTATAAGAAATGTATCTTTATGGGAAATTCCAGTAATGTGAGTTTTTGTTTCAAAAAATAACATTCCTTGGTCACATTGTATCTAAAGATTCCATAACTATTGATCCTTCTAAGACAAATATTTTTATAGAATGCCCAATACTCACAATTATAACTGAGATTCATAGTATTCATGGTTTATAAGAAAATTACCAGAGGTTTGTTAGAAATATTTCATGGTTATCTATCCCACAGACTATATAAATCAAAATGGTGTCATGTTCTTCTGTATAAAATAATGTGATGATTTTTTTAGGAATTGAAAATAACATTTCCTAATGCTCTATTTTGGAACTTCCTTCCATAAATGGAAAGTTTTTCATATATAGTGATTCATCATTAAAAAATTGTTTTTTCATAATGAATAATGATTAGGTAATTTTTTTATTTTCATGTCAGCTCAAAACTCATGAGTTAAATTATTGTAAACATGATTTAGAAATAGATAATTTTATTTACTATTTTAAAATTTGGATTCATCATCTAATATTGAGGAGAATGTGAAATATATACTAACCACCAATGTTTGAATAATATATTCACTCATAATGAATTGAACATTATATTGAGAATATGGATTGAACAAATAAGGGATTATTATTCATTGATTTTTTAAAATCTGATGATATAAATGAAATTTGATTATTATTTGATTTAGAAAAGTAATTCTACATTAATAATGGTACATTTGAAATGTTATCCTTTGATTAATGATCTGATAAACTATTTCATGGATGTTTTGGGTAGAGAAAATTCATTTGTTTGATTTTAGGTTTTTGTGAAATTGTCTCTATCTAGTAGAATTAATCATGAATATAAGGAAGATAGTGAACTATAAAAAATTATAGAATTTTTTTAGAAAGGTGTGTTACCTAAATTAAATAATGAAAAAGATTGTGTTTTGCATTTTAGAAATATATTATGTGTTATTTGTTAATAACAGTTGAAGATAAAGTTATAATCAGAATCTCATTATTCTCCTCTTTAGTTCAATATATAAATAATATATTTTATATTGTCCTTCAAAAGTATTACTGGTGGGATGGAATGAAAAGATATATTTTGAAATTTTTTGTGAAGTGTCTGACTTGACACTAGGTTAACAAATAATCGTAGTTAGAAAATGGGGTGAATTTGTATTTTATAGTTATATAGTGTAAATGGGAAAATATATTTTTGGATTATGTAGTGGGATTATCAAAAGAATCTCAAGGTTATAATGTGGTCAGGATTTTTGTTGAACGATTGAATAAATCTTCTAATTTTCATCCCATTCAAGATACTCAATATCTAGATCAACATTTTCAACTGTATCATACATATATAGTTATGTGACATGGAGTTTCACGTTCTATTATATTATATAAGGATTCCAGGTTCACTTTTAGCTTTTGGAGAGGCCTTTAGATGTTGTTCAATAATAAATAAAAAAATTATATATTTTAATCTTAAATAATATTGGCCATAAAAACAATCAATTCAGAAATTTTAGAATATTCTATTATAATTTTAAATGTATTAACTGGGATGTTTGAACCAACAACATTATTTGGTTGAGTTTTAATATAATAATATTTTTCATTCTAGTTAATAGATGGGTCCATTTGAGCCTCTATATAGAAAGTGATGACAAACTCTAGTTTTTCATGATGAAGTTGGTGATTGAATGTTTATGGGACAATAATTGGTAGAATTTATTATAGAAAAAGTTTAGTTGATTCAAAAACACATGATTATAGTGTAGAGTAGGTAGAAGCTTTTTGATGATAACAAAAGGAATGATCATTCTTTTATGGTTGGTGGTCTTGTCTTTATCAATGATTCTCCATGGAAAACAGTGATGTGTTTTGGTAAAAAAGTGAATGTAAGTCCATGGTTCATTAAACCATATAAAAACATGGATAAAGTTGAATAAGATTCCTATAGAGTGTATTTTTTTCCTTGTTTATCCAAGGTACCCAATATTTTTAATTATTCAATGTTAAAAATATATAAGTTGGATATATCTCATTCTTTGTGTCCAGAAATAGATTAGCTTTAAGAGAATCATTCTTATGAGAAATAGTCAGTCTGGATTCTTGACCATAAAAAGACAGGGTTAAGGTATACTGGCTTTTATCAGGGTAATGTTTTCAAAAAACAGATGGTTGGGGAGGAAGAATGGAAATATGAAAATGTTATCAAGGTTAAATACCCTTATTTGATATGTAAATAAAATGGCGAGGAATCAATTTCCAGAGGGTGGGAAGGATTTAAAATCCCAAGTAATTATAGAATAATAATTTTTAACATATAATTATATTTATGAATTATAGATTAATTTCACATTAAATGGGTTTTAATTTATGATAGCACACCGGACACACAATAATGGGTTTCTCCGAAATATTATGCTTCACACAACAGTTAGTTATAATGAAAAATAATATATTATTAACAATATTATTTTAAATGGTGGTTATTCCATAATTATTGTAATAGTGAGATTGAATAGAACTCTTAATATTATTCATTCAATTTTCTATTAAATTTTGTTACATTCTTCTTATAAATTACAGAGGCTTAAAATGATAATAAATCCAATTTCAAGAAAAAATACTCCAATAATTTTAAAAGATAGTTTTACCACATTCTAATGGAGAACACTTTCAAATATAGTTTCTTTTATCTTTTATATGCTGCATATAAAAAATTTATATTATTATTTTGTTCCGGGAAATTAAAATTTTTTTGGGTGAATTTTTGGTGTTTTTAGGATAATATTTATTTTTAATGAATAGTTAAAAATAATACATTTTTTACAACTAAATTTTATTATAATCTATTTATATAGTTATATAATCATTATACATTGGTTTAAGGTATAATTAGATGGTTTCTATGTTAGTTAATTCAATGATATTTATATGATGGAAATTAAAATTAATAGTACATAGAAAACAATGGGACAAGTAAAATGTTTTACTTAAAAACATGTGTTCTCAATCCATCAATGAGATTTGTGTTAAACCAAATTTGACCACATCTATGAACGTAATTTATAGAAATGAGCATGCATGATTTTACTTAATATGGGAAATTTGAACCAATGGTGTATAAAAATAATTTTTGAGAAATAGTAAATTTAGTATTTTGTTTACCATAGTTATAGGCAAATCGGGTAAATAATGGTAAAAATAAAATTAAAATAATATACAACTACCGAAAAAAATGTCCAAATATTATTGGATGAATTATGGATGAGAAATTAAATGCTTGGGCCGAAATTTTTCCTCTTCTAGGTCACTTTGGTGTGACTAAGACATTAATATCATTTTATTTAATGTAAAAAATAAAAATATCACAAACATGCCTCTTATTACTAAAAATGTTTTAATATGGTGTTATATATGTGATATTTTCCACTATAAAGAGTAATTATAAATATAACAAAATTACCTAAATCATGGTTATTTATTTATATATTTTATGAAATAAATAATTTAATATAATTATGACACACTGATAATATAATTATAAATTTATATAAAGAAGAATCAAAATAATGATACCAATAATATTAAAATAAATATAAATTAAATATTTGATTATATACACAAAATTTATAGAATAAAATGAAATATTAAGATTCAATTATATATATTTTATTGAATTTATCTATATGTCTGGGTTTTTTATAAATTCAACAAGTTGAATAATGTTAAAATTGATAGAATTGATATTTTATTAGAATAATAATTTATTAAACTATTTCAAATTCATAAAAAAAATTTAAAACTAAAAATTGTATGTAATAAGTTATAAACATTCATAAAATTCCAAATTATGGGTCATTTACCCCATATATGTAAAATTTATAGCCTCCTAAAATTTAAAATGTTGTTACCAATGATAAAATAATAAGATAAAAATCAAGGTAAAACCGAAATGATAAGGTATAAATTAAACTGTATATATGTATAAAAATTATTTTATGATATCATTTTCAAATATTCACACATTAAATTAGATATAACTAATTTTTATTCTTTTAGATTAAGAAAGTAATTAATATTAATTGAATATGTTTTTTTTTATTTCTATAGATGCCCCTCCCCTCTACTATAAAAATGTACATACTCTTCCCTTCTAATAATACTTCAAAAACAATATTTTGGCCAATAAATACCCAAATACCTTACTATATTCCTTCCCAGCATTCTTGAGAAATTTGTTTCGGCATAACAACCTTCTTAGAGTTGTTATGGTGTTATTAAAAGGTGGTTAACCAATTAAGAGGTATCATTTTCTTTATATATTTCTTGTTCAATTATTCATCCACTTCTTTTAAATATTATTCTTCCAAGTTGAAATAATAATACCAGTATATCCAATATAATGAGATATTGTTAATTTAAAATCATCACCTAAATCCATATACACTTTCATTAAATGAGAATGTAATTAAACATTCGTGTGTACGTGTGAACTATCACCTCTATGAACCGATGTAATTCGTTTTCTAAAGACGTCTCTCACGAATGGAAATAATAATGGAATTAAGTATTATATTTGATATTCATGACATATTTATAATTATATGAAAAAAATTGTAACACCCCAGGTAAATAAATAATATGATATTTTTATATTTATCCATATTTGTGAATAAAATATTAGTATTACTTTAAAGGTAACGCTATGCTCGATGGCGTACCCAATACGTGACAACGAGTTTCTTTGAAATCTTACGTTGCACTCTAATAATAAAATAATATTATTTTAAATGGTAGTTAATGCCTAGCCATTTTGATGGAGGGAAAGAATGGAACTAACTAAAAAATGATTATATATTTTTGTCAAATATTTTTACTTTTATCCAATAAATGTTAGAGGCTTAAAATGCAAATGAATCCAATTTTAAGCATAAATCTTCTAATATTTTTTAAAAGGTTGATTAACCGCATTTTGATGGAGAACCCTTTTTAAATATAATTATGAAAATAATATATGTTGTATTTGAAAAAATAAACTCCATTTTTATAATCCGGACATCAAAATTTACTTTGTGTAAATTTTTTTATTTTTCCAATAAAGATCATTTTTATTGAAAATGTAGCATTTTAATTCGAAACCCCGTTTTAATCTGATTTAATTATTTGGATAGATTATATTTTTAATTGAGATTAAAGTGTATTTAGAATATATTTTTACCATTTAATCCAATGGGGGTCATTGGAATTAATTTCACTTTGAAATTGGACTTAAACTAGTGTCAATCTTTTAATAGATATTGTTTCTTAAAAAACGCTATTTGTTTTGACAGCGAGAATTAATTATTAAATTAATTAATGAAAATTATATGTTTTGAATTTTGAAAAGTATACATCATTTTTGAATTCAGAATGACAAATATATCTTAGAGTGATTTTTTGGTATTTTTTTGAAAAACATAAATTTTTGATGAATAGTGAAACCACTAAGTTGTAGTTCAAGAAACTGATTATTCATTTAAATGAAACATTACCACTTCTGTGATTAGATTTTCAAAAATCCGACATACATTGTTGTTATTAGAAAGTAAAATGTGGTGCAATGAGATTAAAATAATTTTGGGTGAATAGTAACTTTTACGTTTTATTAATCGCTATTAAAGGTAATTAGTGAAATTTAAGTTAAAAATAATGTTTTAATTATATGAAATGACCTAGAAACATGTCCTACCCTCATTTGATGTGTCATGGCCGACCAAGATAATCCATGGGACAACTTGGGGACCCCATGGAGCCACTTTGGTAGGAAAATTACATAAATAACTTTTTATTTAAAGTTAAAATAAAAATATCACAAACATGAGTTGGTTTACTAAAAAAAAATTTAATTGGGGTTATACAAGTCACATTTATGACTATAAATATTAATTAGAAATATAAAAATATTTCCTAAATCATGATATGTTTTTATAATTTTTAGACATTAAATAAATTAAATTATTTATGACACCATGATGATGTTTCGATTACCTCATTATTTAACAATTTAAATAAAATGAAACGATAATGTAATATATAAGACCTGCACATGTCAAAAAAATATTTTAAGGGTGGATTTTGAACTCTTATTACCTTATCCTCGAAATATATAATTTTGGGACCTTTAAAATCCGAGAAAAAATTTATAATGAAGTAACCTTTTATAACATTCCAAGAGTGCCCCTCCTCTCCACTTATTAAAGGCCCCCACCTCTACCACCATACCCACACCTATCAAGCCTTTGGCTCAGCCAACCCCTACCATTTCATCTCTCCACATCCCTCTCTTCATCATTGAATCCTCACCTTTGAGAAGAATCCTTTCCAAGGAAGCCTTTGAGCTAAAATCAAAAAGAGTTACCTGATTTAAAGGTAATGTCTCCCCTTGTGTTCTTTTGTTTTATTTTTCTTGTCCAACCCTCTAAACTCTTTTTATTCCATTATTTTGTAACAAAAACAGTATATTGAAATACTAGGATTTTGTTATGAGAAGGATTCAAGCTACACTTACACACACCTTCGTCTAATGGTTAAAGAACATACGGTTTCTATGGATGGTGAATTGCTGCCTCACGAAACAATGATTGTTCAATCTTCTCTTAACACCTTTCATGGTGGCCATTATGATGTCACTATATTTAATATATGATATATATGGTATTTATGTTTTCTATATGCTTCTGAATCTTATATTTAAAACATGACTTTTATTCATTTCATGTTGTGCATATGCAATAATTTCATAAGAGGAAGTGTGGACTACCACCCCCTCAAGTGATGTGACTAGTTCATGCAATACATGGAATGTATAAATAATGAAATTAATGAACATATGTGACCTATATAAAAAATATATTATACTATAATTATAATATATATATCTCTCAATTATTTTTAATTTCAATAATATGATAAAGAAATTAATGTAGCGATCATGCATACGTACGGCCTACCGTCTCCATGAACGATGCATTTCATTTCTTTTTATCTCCAATTGGTATGGAGTAGTATAAAATGAATATGTACTGGATATATATTATATTTAAATCATTAATACTATTCTTGATATGATTTACTTATAACTACATGGACAATCATTTTAAACCATGTTCATTTTTGACTCATGTACAAAACATCGACAAAAACGTCTGATATGAACTCACATTATTAACCGATTATTACAACATTATAATATGTGATATGAACTGAATAATAATCTTTAAAATAGGTCCTAATGAAATTATAAATTGACCAAAGTTTATTATTCAGAAATATAATGAAACGAACAAGACAAGTCAGACTTGAGGTAAGGGATCTTACCTCTCTCTTTCTTTCCATGTACTCTCTTTTATGTTATCCCTTTATGCTACATGTTCATATGTTATAGGATGTCATTTTATATTAATCCTACTGTCCTATTTATGTTAATATGATCAGATAACCTCTCTTTCTCTCATCAATTCATTTAAGAATTTTTTATTGGCGCCGTTAGGCTACCGAATTTTTATAAAGGATTCTTTCACCCTTCTCTTTTTTTCAACATTCTATTTTCATGTCAAGTCATTTAAGTTATTTTCCTTATGTTGGGGTATGATATCTATATCCATCATACCTTCCATTTAGGTTCACATGATGAGATACCCTATTTGATCTCATCATTCAATTTTTGGATGTTTTAAGTGGCGCCATTAGGCTGCTGAAATTTCGTAAGGGATTTATTATCTCACTTTCAATTCCGTGATATTTCCATTGTTTTCCACATATTTATTACATGTGGTGTATTGTGTACTGAAATTTCATATATCTTATCATGATTCTATTCATGGTATTATTTGATTCATTTTGTGTTTATTATCTTTTGGGCATATGACTTGATTGATCACAACTAGGTAAGGAGATTTTCATCTCTCTTTTATTCATGTGACATTTATGCTACGTTTGCCACTATTTACATTGAGCGGTGTATGTACTACCAATTATTATAGACATTGTGTAGTATAATTTCATTTATGGGTATTTATATCTTTATTGTAGGACACTTCTTCCATGGGGTGTACGTTTCAAAAGTTACCCAACATGGTAAGGGGACCTTTCACCCTCCTCTATTGAAAAGACTTCTTTTGTTATATCTTTTAATTAACATACTATTATGATCAGATATGTTCTTATATATCCTTATTTATTTAAATTTTATGTCAAAGTGATGAGATATCATTTTCTCTCTCATCAACTCATTTTCTGAATTTTAAAGTGACGTCGTTAGGCTGTCAGATTTCTATAAGGGAACTTCGTAACCCACTTTCAATTCATTGGGTTAAACCTATACTTGTTGATTTTAATATTCCAAGATTATGTGTGGAATATCTATGTTGTAATTTGAAAAAACCTTTGTGTGGATATAATATTTCTATACATAATCATCTCATTGAAAAATTCTTACAAACTTATATGTGAAATCATAACTCAATCTCATTTCATTGAGTTAAATATCTATGTCATTGGTTTTGTTTTTCCAGGATTATGTGTGAATGACCTCTGATTATTTCACACGGAATATCCCCTTATATTGGGTGTATTTATATTTCTCACACATAAATATGTGATATATTTATCCTAAATTTAAGGATACCATCTTTATAATGGATTTCATCTCAGTTTACATTTCCATTGAGACTTCATTGTTGTTCTGCTCCTATTCACTCTTATATTGTGTGTATACAGTCCTTTGACATATTATATCATGAATCCATTTATTCTCATGATATTATAAAGTACGGATTATATTTTGTTCTGCAATTAGTTGTATTCAAGAGTCTCCCATTTTGTTAAAAACACATTAACAAAAATATCGTTTTAAATGTTTTAAAGAATCATTATTCTAAATCATTATCTTTAATGTCGATGTTTTCAAAATTCTTTTCAGTATTTATTTATATAGACATTAATGTTTTAAAATTATAATTCAATTAAATGTTTCAAAGTGGTATGGGACACTTTGATTCAAAAATATCTTTTAAATGATTTTTTAAAATGGATTGATTAATTCAATATCCTGGAATTACTTATTGTGATTGAAAATAAAATGTTGTTATTGAAAGGTTTATATTTTAAATATTTTATTTTTAATGATGGTACTTGGAAATTTTATGGATGGTTACATGATAAACCATATGACAAGTGGTGCCGTGAATAATAGGATGGGTGGTTACGTTATAACCTCAAATGCATTGGGTATGGAAGTCGGCCGTATGGCTATTCCATTAAGTATGTGTGGAAGTCGACCGTATGGTTATTATATATAAGTATGTTTATGTCCCAAGTTACCTTTATATGTTATTCGTTCTTTACATGGGTTTTATGGTAATCATTTTGGTTACAAAAAGGTAAGAAATGATCTTCTATTTAGTGAAGAGTATTTACTACATCATACAAGGTGAAAAGTATTACTTATAATAAAGTAATCATTATTTAATTATTGTTTTGAAAAACTAATAGTTTTCCGTTTTTGTATATCTCTTACTGAGATTTTTATGCTCATACCATGTTTTTGAAATGTTTTCCATATGACTTAAAGACAAATAGGATCATGGATGGGATCAAGGAAAGACATGCTATCTAAAAAAATGGAACTAGACATGTTTCTTTTTAAGAGTTTTTATTTTATAAAAAAATGGAAACTGAGAAGACGTGTCTACATTGTAATCTTTCGAGATGTAAGAGTTATGTCCTAATTCTCTAAAACTATAAACCTGAAATGATCATAAATGTGAATTATTCATTTAATTCAAGATTACTTAAGGTTTAAGGCTGGGGCCTTATAGCTGGTATCAGAGGTCGGTTTAGATAACTTTAGAGGTAAGGGTATTCTCTAATCATAAGTGAAATTACCATAATGGATAGGATTTGAGGAAGTGTCCTAGTTTTAGATAAACTGAATGATTAGGTATATCTTAGTGTTTATCTTCCTCATTAGTTCATGATGGTTCTGTTGATATACTCACACTGACCTTTTTGGTTTTAGTAAATTGCTGGATCTAGCAGGAAACAAAGTTACAGTGGATGTGAAGGAAACTGTGATAGTTTTCTGAGAGACAACTGAATGATATGGGAGATGTGATGATAACTCTTGTGTTTATCCTCAACCAACTATCTGGAGTCATGATTGACCACATAAAACTTTGTGATTTCTATAAGGCATCATATAGGTGAGAAAGAAATCCCTACGGAACTACAGGTAATAATCATAAAGGTAAGTGTGTTCAAAAACCTATGTGTTAAAGATGTGGAATGAAACAACTAGGAAAATGTTTCAAAGGGACAGAAATATGCTATAGATGTGGAAATTATGGTCATAAAGCAAGAAACTTCCGTAGAAAAAGGAATCATCCAGTTGACTCAAGGGAAGGGAACGAATTTTGTTTCGAGGGATAAATTGAATGTTTTAAATGTGGTGTGCATGGTCATTATGAAAACAAATGTCTTATGAAGAAGTTTTTGGAATGGGATCACCATGATAGTAAAAATATTCATTTACCAATACCTAATTCCATTCTGATTGATGATGAAGAAACTGACAATGACCAAACAAATGTATGGATTATTTCTTAACATTTGTTATCCTATTTTGGAATCTTAGGATATGATTCATGATTTTGTTTATAGGAAAGAAGTATTTCAAAATAAGTTGGAAAGGAATGGTTAATGGATCATGATGAATGTTGAATGAGTAAGAAGTCAACATATAAGGGCCTCAAGAGTTATGGTGAAATTCTTAAGAGTATTAAGTCTCTTTTGATGATGGGGTTACATTAGAAGACGTTTTATAGTATGTGTAACCCTGATGTTTGATATATGAAAATTTTATTCAAGGAATATTAATTTGTTATTTTGTGGACATAGTTATGATGAACCATTTGGGTTTATATGATTCTTACTTTTGAGGTAATTATGTGTTACTATATGTTATGTTGAAAAATGAAAGGCATGAGATAAACATGAGGTTAAATTATTTTATGGTTATTTTTGATGATTTTATCTCTTTTTGGAGAATTATTTGAGAATTATATAGTTTGGAAAAAGGACAACAAGCAGGCCATGTGACAACCCGTCATGTCGGACAAAACTACGGGAATCGATCCCACAACCAAAGTGCGATTGGTATTTATCGCCTACCACTGGACTACGTAAACTCGCTGGTTAGTTTGACTAATTATTTTTAGTTAGATGATTTTAGGAATCAAGAGTATGTTTATTTTGGGTTATCTATGGAAATTATTAACCTATCATGGAGGATATGTGATTAGGTTAATTACTTTTTAATATGAGACCTTAAGACCAACTGATGTTACTTGGAGAAAAATGTTAATTTGAACCTTGGAAGACTATGTGATGAAATCCATAAAAAATTTGGGTTTCAATCTTATTTTGGTTTATTTTGAAGATTATTATGGTCAAATTGTTATCAAATGGTCTTCTTTGAACTTTGGGTTTTGTTGGAAAAATTTTGGAGATTAAGAATAGATTTTCTTTTTATAAAGGGTTATCCTTATCTGGATTATCTGATCTTGTTCTAACAATTTTTGTTTTAGTAAGGGTCTAAAGACATGGGAAATATATATTTCTCTTTTTTGGATTACCTGATTCTCGAGAATTTGATTATAGTACTCTTAATATGAACAAGTCTTCCTAAATACTCATCATTTGGGGAAAGTATGAGTTTGTGTAAGGAATCTAGTAAAAGTTGAAAGTCAACATGACAAGTAAGTATGTTTCCTTATTATCAAGAATAAATCCTCAATGAAAAGTAACGTAAAACAAAAATTTTGTCTATTAACTTTTCCTACTGGGGAATCTAATACCGTTTAAACCACCACAGGTTTGTGATTTTCTTGTGGTTAACATTCTTCTAGACTTGTTTTCTATCACTCTCCCTCAAAACAATACCCTTTTCTTTTTCATCCATATCCATGTTTTCCTACATGGAATCCTAGTATGGGTTAACTTGAGTGACCTTTGTACTTGTCTTTCTTTATTTTAAATTGATTGGTTTACCGACTTTTATTCCGATGTGGGACTTTCAATGAAGTTTCCGAGACCAATTTTAAAATTGCGAGGACGCAATTCCCAAAAGGGGGGAAGGATGTAACAACCCAGGTAAATGAAGAATATAACATTTTTATATTTATACATATTTTTGAATAAAATATTAATATTACTTTAAAGGGAATTCTATGCTTGATGGCGTACCCAATACGCGACAACGAGTTCCTTTGAAATCTTACGTTGCACTTTAATAATAAAATATTATTATTTTATATGGTAGTTAACGCGTGGCGATTTTAATGGCAGGAATTAATGGAACTAACTAAAAAATGATTATATATGTTTGTAAAATATTTTTACTTTTATCTAATAAATGTTAGAGGCTTAAAATGAAAATGAATCCAATTTTAAGCCTAAATATTCTAATATTCTTTAAAATTTCAATTATCCACCTTTTTATGGAGAACCATTTTTAAATATAATTTTGAAAATATTATATGTTTTATTTGACAAAATAAAATCCTTCTTTAGAATCCGGACATCAAAATTTATTTTCTGTAAATTTTTGTTATTTTTCTGATAAAGATCATTTTTATTGAAAATGTTGCATTTTAATTCAAAACCCCATTTTAATCTGATTTATATATATGGATAGATTATATTTTTAATTGATATTAATGTGCATTTAGAATATATTTTTACCATTTAATCCAATGGTGGTCATTGGAATTAATTTCACTTTCAAATTGGACTTAAACTAGTGTCAATCTTTTAATAGATATTGTTTCTTAAAAACATGCTATTTGTTTTGACAGCGGGAATTAATTATTAAATTAATTAATTCAACTAATATGTTTTGAATTTTTTAAAATTGAAGTCATTTTTTAATTCGGAATTTCAAATATAGCTTAGGGTGAATTTTTGGTATTTTTCTGAAAAACTTCAATTTTTGATGAATAGTGAAACCACTATGTGGTAGTTAAAGAAACTGATTTTTCGTTTAAAAGAAACTTTACCACTTATGTGATTTATTTTCAAAAATCATACATACATGGTTTTCATTGGATTTAAAATGTGGTTCAATGAGATTAAAATATTTTTTGGTGAATAGTATCTTTAAAGTTTTATTAATCGCGATTAACGGTAATTAGTGTAATTTAAGGTAAAAATAATGTTTTAATAATATGTAATAACCTAAGAACATGTCCTACCCACATTGGATGTGTCGTGGTCGACCAAAAAAATACATGGGTCAACTTGGGGATCCCATGGAGCCCCTTTGGTAGGAAAATGACATAAATAACTTTTTATTTAAAGTAAAAATAAAAATGTCACAAACATGAGTTTTTTTACTAAAACATTTTTTATATGGGGTTATACAAGTCATATTTTTTACAATATATATTAATTAAAGTCTAAAAATATTTCCTACATCATGATATTTTTTTTAAATTTTAGACATTAAATAAATTCAATTATTTATGACACCATGAATGATGCAGTGATTACCTCATTATTTAACTATTTAAATAAAATGTAATGATAATGTAAAATCTAAGACCTAAACATGTAAAAAACATAATATATGGGTGGATTTAGAACTCTTATCACCTTATACTCGAAATATATAATTTTGGGACCTTTAAAATCATAAAATCATTTTATAATAAAGTAACCTTTTATAACATTCCAAAAGTGCCCCTCCTCTCCTCTTATAAAAGGCCCCCACCTCTACCACATTACCCACACCTCTCAAGCCTTTGGCTCAGCAACCCCCTTCCCATTTCACCTATCCAAATCCCTATATTCATCATTTATGCCTCACATTTGGGCATAATCCTTTCCAAAAAATCTTTTGAGCTCAAATCAAAAAGAGTTACCCGATTTAAAGGTAATGTATTCCCTTGTGTTCTTTTGTTTGATTTTTCTTCTTCAACCCACGAAACTCTTTTTATTACATTATTTTGTAACAAAAACAGTATCTTCAATATACTAGGATATTTTTATGAGAAGGATTCGAGATACACTAACACACACCTTCGTCTAATGGTTAAAGAACATACTATTTCTGTGGATGGCGAATTGTTGCCTCACGAAACGTTGATTGTTCAATCGTCTCTTAACACATTTCATGGGGGCCATTATGATGTCACTATATTTTATATATGATATATATGGTATATATGTTTTCTATATGCTTCTGAATTTTATATTTAAAACATGACATTATGCTTTTCATGTTGTGCAAATGCCATAATTTCATTCGATGAAGTGTGGACTACCGCCCCCTCAAGTGATGTGACTCATTCAAGAAACACATGGAATGTATAAAGAATGAAATTACTGAAAATATGTGACCTATATAACATATATATTATACTGGAATTATAATATATATCTCTCTCAATTAATTTTAATTCCATTAATATGAAAAAGAAATGAAAGTAGCGTTCATGCGTACGTACGGCCTACCGTCTCCATGAACGGTGCATTTCATTTCTTTTTATCTCCAAATGTTATGGAATATTATAAAATGAATATTTACTGGATATATATGAAATTTAAATCATTAATACTATTATGGAGATTATTTACTTATAACTACATGGACAATCATTTTCAAATATGTTCATTTTTTACTCATGTACCAAACATCGAAAAAAACGTCTGATACGAACTCACATTGTTAACCAATTATTATAACATTATAACATGTGATATGAACTGAATAATAATTTATAAAATAGTTCCTTAAGAAATTATAAATTGACCAAATTTTATTATTCAGGAATATAAAGAAACGAACATGACAAGTGATACTTGAGGTAAGGGATCCTACCTCTCTCTTTCTTTTCGAGTACTCTCTTTTATGTCACCCCTTTATGCTCTATGTTCTTATGTTGGAGGATGTTATTTTATATTAATAATACTGTACTATTTCTGTTAATATGATGAGATAACCTCTATTTCTCTCATCAATTCATTTAAGAATGTTTATGTGTCACCGTTAGGCTGCCGAATTTTTATAAAGGATTTATTCACCCTTCTCTTTTTTTCAAAGTTCTATTTTAATGTCAAGTCATTTATGTTACTTTTTATTATGTTGGGGTATGATATATATATCAATAATACGTTACTTTTATGTTCATATTATTACATACCCTTTTTGATCTCATCAATCCATTTTTGGATGTTTTTAGTGGCGTCGTTCGGCTGCTGAAATTTCGTAAGGGATTTCTTATCTCACATTCAATTCTGTGATATTTCCATTGTTTGCCACTCATTTATTACATGTGGTTTATTTTTTACTTCCATTACATATATATTATCATGATTCTATTCATGGTATTATGTGATTCATTTGGTGTTTATTATCATTTGGTCATACGACTCGATTGATCACTACGAGGTAAGGAGTTTTTCATCTCACATTTATTCTCGTGGCATTTATCCTATGTTACCCACTATTTCCTTTGAGTGGTGTATATACTACCCATTATTATACACTTTGTGTAGTATAATTTCATTTATGGGTATTTACATCTTCATTGTATGACCCTTCTTCCATGGGGTGTACGTTTTTAATGTTTCCCAACTCGGTAAGGGGACCTTTCACCATCCTCTTTTTAAAAGACTTATTTTGTTATGTCTTTTAATTCACATAATATTATGTTGGGATATGTTCTTCAATATCCTTATTTATTTAAATTTTATTTCCAAGTGATGATATACCATTTTCTCTCTCATCAACTCATTTTCTGAATTTTAAAGTGACGTCGTTAGGCTGTCGGATTTCTGTAAGGGAACATCTTAACCCACTTTTAATTCTTTGGGTTAAAACTCTACTTATTGATTTTATTATGCCAAGATTATGTGTGGAATCTCTATGTTGTAATTTTCATAATCCTTTGTGTGTATATACTATTTATACACATAATCATCTCATTGATAAATTCTTACGAACTTGAATGGGAAATCATAACTCTATCTCATTTCATTGAGTTAAATATCTATTTCATTGGTTTTGTTTTTCCATGATTATGTGTGAATGAGCGTTGATTGTTTCACACTTAATATCCACTTATATAGGGTTTTTTTATATATCTCACACATAATTATGTGATAGATTTATCCTTAATTTAAGGATACCATCTTTATAGTGGATTTCATCTCAATTTAGATTTTCATTGAGACTTCATTGTTGTTATTCACCAATTCACTCTTATATGGTGTGTATACTGTCCTTTGACATATTATATCATGAATCCTTTTATTCTCATGATATTATAAAGTTTGGATTAAATTTTATTCTGCAATTATTTGTATTCAAGAGTCTCTCATTTTTTTAAAATCTCTCTAACAAAAATATCATTTTAAATGTTTTAAAGATTCATTATTCTAAATTTTTATCTTTAATCTCCATGTTTTCAAAATGGTTTTAAGTATTTATTTATATGGACGTTAATGTTTTAAAATTATAATTCCATTAAAAGATTCAATGTCGTATGGGACACTTTGATTCAAAAATCTCTTTTAAATGATTTTTGAAAATGGATTGATTAATTAAATATCTTGGAATTACTTATTGTGATTGAAAATGAAATGTTGTTATTGAAATTTTTATATTTTCAATATTTTATGTATAATGATGGTACTTGGACATTTTACGGGTGGTTACGTGATAAACCATATGATGAGTGGTGTCGTGAATACCAGGACGGGTGGTTACGTTATAACCTCCAATGCATTGGGTATGAAAGTCGGCCGTAATTCTATTCCATTAAGTATATGTGGAAGTCGACCGTATGGTTATTTCATTTAAGTATGTTTATGTCCCATGTTACCTTTATATGTTATGTGTTCTTTACAAGGGTTTTATGGTAATCACTTTGGTTACAAAAAGGTAAGAAATGATCTTTTATTTAGTGAAGAGTATCTACTACTTCATACAAGGTGAAAAGTATTACTTATGATAAAGTAATCATGATTTACATATTGTTTTCAAAAACTAACAGTTTTCCCTTTTTGTGTATCTCTTACTGAGAATTTTATGCTCATCCCAAGTTTTTGAAATGTTTTCCATAGGACTTAAAGATGAATAGGATCAAGGATGGGATCAAGGAAAGACATGTTATCTAAAAACATAGAACTAGACATGTTTCTTTTTAAGAGTTTTTATTTTAAAAAAATGGAAATTGAGTAGATGTGTCTACTTTGTAATCTTTTGAGATGTAATAGTTATGTCCTAATTCTCTAAAACTCTAAACCTGAAAAGATCCTCAATGTGAATTATTCGTTTAATTCAAGATTAAGTAAGGTTTATGTCCGGGGCCTTATAATAATATATTATACATTTTCTTACTATCTATTCACATAAAAATGATAACATCATTCGTGCATACGTGTGAACTATCACCTCTACAAAACGATGTCATTCATTTTAATTCACCATATCACTTGTATAATAAATAAAATTATATTTAAATTATTATTATAATTTTAGTATTATTATAAGCTTTGTATAAAGAGAAAATAATTATTTAATTATTTTTGTAATGATCAATACAAAATGGAAAATGTCACTCATATGTATGTACGACCTACCATCTCCCTAATTATAACATTGTACATTTTTAATACCACAATTGAATGGATTGATTTATAAAGTAAATTGATGTACAAAATTTGATATTTTTTATTGAATGTCATTTTGAAGATGATGGACTTATGACCACATGGACTATTATAATCAATCCAAGTTCATTTTTCACTCATTTACTAGATATCAAATGAACATCAGATATGATCTAAAACAATTTTATAGTTATTATAACATGTTAAAAAGTGGTATAAAAAATAGAAAAAAAATAGTTATAAAAAAGTATACATTAACCTAATATTATTATTTACGAATATAAATATTATACGTGATGATTTGTACTCGTGTTAAGGGAATTCATCACAACCTCCTTTCATTGATGCATTTTTATAATATTCAGCACCTTATATTTTATGGTGTATAATAAAACCCCTTTACATTTAATTTCATCAATGTATTTTCAAATGAATATTTTTCTATGAATTATTTAACTAAACTTCAAAATGAATTCTTTTTTAATGTACATGGAGAAAATGGAATATCATCTATCGTGAGCACTATTTTTTATTCGGCATCCTCTACAAGACATAATATTTCGAAATAAAAATAAACACCATATTTATTTTAATATATTTGGTAATAGATATGGTTTTTGAAAATTGATTGATTATGTCAATATCTTGAAATGATATCTTGTGATTTCAATATGGAAATGTTTTTTTGTTTATTCTTGTTAATGTGTTATTATTATCTAATGGTTAATGGTAATTTCTTATGTATATGGGTGGTTCAGTGATAACATGGTGGCAGGTGAGCCCGTGATAGATTTCCAATGCATTAGGTAAGGAGACAGAGTTAAAAGATAAGTTTTCACCTATAATAATTGGGAACATATTTTGATGGGTATTCCAAACATAGCCATGAAAGTTACCCACTATATAGGTGTGAAAGCTAAATTGCATGAAAGATATGTATTCCACAAGTAAAATTTATGCTTTATGATTTTTGTGTGTTTTTAATAAATTTTATGATTTCATGAGGTATGTTATGGAGCATATGTTTTATGGGTGAAAATAATGATTTCATGGGACTAAAAGTAATAAGGGAGTAATGTTTTATTTTAATATAATATTTCCATTACTTATATTAGGTTTCACATCCCATGTTTTTTGTCTTTTTACATGGCATATGAATGGGTAAGAGAAATAGTATGTCATGATGAATTACACGATCATTTTAATCAAGAAATAAAATCATGTTTTATTTTTTTTAAAAAGGGATAGTGTGTAGAAGTTTCAAATTTAGAATATTATATGTTATTATTTAGTAATTATGTCTTAATTATATAAAAACCTAAACATGAATATATACTCTGAGTGAATGGATGTTAATTATTGACTTATCTTAGGATTAAGTAATGTTTACGGTTTAGGCCGTATTGGCAGTCTATCTTATATAGGTGGAATATTATCGTCTCGCCCACATTTTGGAATGAAATATGGTATATGTTATAAAATAATTATATAAGTATAAAATTTCATATATATTAAATAAATATGTTAAATAAATCATTATATAAAGTTGTGAAATGTGGTTATAAAAAATAAATTACATTGGTTCATGAGGTGGGTGTTCACCATACACAATATTGAGGGCTTTGTTTCCTTTTTGATAAACGTTAATAGAAATGTGGGTTACTAAATTATGAGAGTAAAATATTATAATATAATATATAGTATTTTATTATATTATCATAGTTTAATAATGATTTATTGATGTGAAAAAATAACTAAAACAAATATTCACGTTTAAGAATTTGTTCCTCATCTCCAGAGATACTTTTTAGATTTAAAGCTATAGACATGAAAAGAGTAAATCCTAATCCACATATGTTATCTATAATTTCAAATGGTATGTAAGAATTTTATTTTACCGAGTCTTGGTTTGAAAAAAATGGTTTTTGATATGTCAATATGGGTTGAGAGTGGGTATCATTTTATAATGCGGGAGATGAAAAATATGGAAAATTTGAAAAGATAAAGTGATACCCACATTTTTTCATTAAATAAGCCTCCAAAATTGGTAATTATAACATCTTATAGGTTATAAGTCAAAAGTTATCTACAAAATGGATTTTCTTACACGTTTTACGTCTTTTTTAACACTTATATATTTATTTTAGCAACCTGTAAACCAATTTTTACCTTAAATAAGAAAATTAGTATTTATGGATTTTTAGTATTATTTATTATAAATAAATTATTTGAACATATTATATAATATAATATATTTTTATTTAAAATATGGAAAAAAAAATTCAAATAAAAGTCACCTAAGTGTAAGAATTCAATTTAATATAAAACCGATGAATAAAGAAATATATGATTTACAAAAAGATGATCCTAATATGTATTGAATGTTTTACAATAAAAATTTGATATAAATTCTAAAAAATGACCAAAATTAGTTATATTTTAATTGATAATAACTTATTTATAATTAATAATAATTTATAATATAATTTTACTTCACAAAAAATTAAAAGAATTACCATTTTTAATAAAAATTATAATTTTTTAATTAATTATCAATAATGTAATCTTTTAAAATAATTTTCAAATATCCACATAAGGATAATTTTTTAAATATATATTTATGTCTTTAATTTTATTTTATTCAAATAATTGTTTTTAAATTACATAAAAACTAATTTAATATTTTATGTGAAAATTTTATCCAGGACACCTTTTGGAAAATAATAGGTTTCAAAAAAAGATTTTTTTAAAGGTTTTTATTTTACATCTAATAAATATATAACTATTGAACATATTTTATAGTTCATTAATCAATATAATTTTTGATAATTTATGTAAAAGTATTCATACCTTACAACATATCAACTAATTTTAATAATCGTCTATAAATAATAATATTTGAATTGCGTATAATCTTATATTTAAACATGGGGTTCATGCATGATAAAGTAATAAATGTGGTAAGAATTATATAAAAAATATTTATTAAATTCTCAATGTTTTATATTCTCTTATATGATTGGTGTATGATTTTAGATATACTGTTTAATATGATGATCATGTTTTAAAATCATCAGGTGATACAAAAATGTTAATTGATGTGTGAAGAGAATAAAAGAGTGTGAGGCCTTTTATATGTAAGGGAGATAACAGACATGGAATTTTTGAAATGAATAAATTATAACTCTACTATTCCAATTAAAAAGTATCCAACAAGGTTCATTTTAGTATGATGGAAGTTATAAAGTCAAAATATTTCCATCTATTGGGTATTGAAAATATTTCATTGTCCTTTTTCACATTAGCCTTTATGTTCAAACCCATTAATTAATTTTCAAACTATATACTATTAAATTTGAAAAAAATTAAGGTTACCATATTTTTTTTAATTATGATTATTCTAAATTTAGAATCCATTTTTCTATATTTCATTCATAGAAGTGTAAAAATGTAATTAAAATTTAAAATTACATACCTTAGGAGAAGTCGGTTTCCCCAATTGAAAATTTTCATTATTGTAAAATATTTTAATAAAAAATACTGTATTAAATTTATTCCAATGAACTATATTTCATTAATAAATATATATTTAAAATAATTATAATTCAGAAACATTTTTCAAATAAAATTAAAATTGTAAGTTCTTAAAAATGTATTTTTAATAATTGAAAAATTCTTTACTATTAGTCAAAAAATAAATCTTTGTTAGAAAATACTAAAAATATACAAAATTATATCTTCTAAATATTTATCTAAAACAAATTATTTTTAAAAACATAGTTTATAAAAGTGAAAAAAATTTATTATTAACCCTTTTCACAAAAACCTATAAAAACGTATTTTGAGAAAATTTTATTTTAAAAACATATGAGGACTTATAAAACATTATTACTTTTATATCAATATGAATTCATTGCGTAATCCATTATATATAATAATTCAAATAGGGTTATTAATTTTCATGCCTTAATTTCTAATTCTTGGGGTGTTATATTCCACCCAAATACAATAAAATTATACCTCAAAATTACACCACTTTTTAAAAATAATAATAGGATATTTATACCTCATTTAATCCCCAAGTTCAGATATATCTTCTTCAAGATGATTGTCTCACCACAACACATTGAATGGTGAGCAGTCTATTTTCATATAACATTTTCCATATAATGTTGAATATCAAAAAGTTGTTCCTAAAAATAGTGATCATGATATAATGATTAGACCTTTGAATTTAGTACATGTGATGGATTTGGTATGTACACCAAGTGTAAAGATACATGGAAAACATCATGAAGTATGGAGATATTTCATGGTAGAAAAAAACAATAAAAAAATATCTATATATGATCACGAATTTCAATGGTACCCAAATATTAAGAATACAAATTCTATTATATCATAAAAAATAGTCATCCCTTAATTGTCTTTTGATCATTTTCCACAACATTTTCAATATCTATGACATTAATATTTGTGATGATTTTTTTTTCTTGATGCATTATAATGATAATAAGATCCATAACTTATTCCATTAGCATCTAAATATTTACCAAAACTCTACATTTTAGAACATTTTATCCAATAACATATCTGTTTCATTTTAATTCATTCCGTTAGTAGTAAACCATATGAATCCTCCAAACTATATCTGACTAAAATCAAATCTCAAATATTGGAATGAATTAAAAACATTACTATCCTTAGTATTCATAACAATAATAATTTATTATAAAAAAATTTATTAACACTATTTACTTCCAAAAAGTCAAAATGAACTCACATATGATTAGAAAAGATAAAGAACATTTTATTAATTAAATATTCTCTTATAATAAACAAAAATAATTCTATTATAATTATGGGATCAACCATTCACAAATAGATTATGATCTATTTATTTGGAATATAAAATGTTATTTTTTTTCCAAAATAATTATATAGAGATGCTACTAATAATTATAAAAACATAAAATCTCACATAATGATGTTTATTAATATTTTAAAATATATTATTTTTATATAATAATATAAATAATTACTTAATATGGATATATTTAATTATCATAGTTTACATTAGTTTTTGTGATTGTATAAGCTATTAGAAGTTCCATTAAAATTTATTATTGTTTTGGATTATCATCCACATTATACCTTATGTTCGAGAAATATTTTTCAAAATTTTAGATATCATTTCATTTTAAAAATTTGATTTTGGTTGGTAAATTATTGTAATATTTATCTATAATCCATTAATTGAGTAACCTCTTCACAACAAATATACATTATTTTTCTCGGTGTCAAGATTTACCACACTCGTAACACTATTTTTTCCTTTAAATAATTCATCTTAGTTATTCTTTTAAAATTTATGTCATTCAGATGAGTTTCATTTATTCCAATCATTTGATTTCTTCTTCTTCTCATTAGTCGTCTTTTTTCTTGTCTTATCAAAACCACTTGAATGTTATGAATCTATAATACACATTTCAATATTCAATTCACATAGAATGACTTCATCATAGTCACTAAATCATTTTACTTACAATGCATATAAATTACACAGTTTGAGGGAACTATATAATAGATCAAATATATATGTATGTATGAGGACTAGACGTGAAGCCTGACAATCATGTTTTGTGAAATTAGATTCTTTCGTATAAATAGATTCACCATCATTTTGTTTTAGATCAATAAATTCCTTCTCTATGCTTGTTCATAGAAAATTAGGGATGTGTATATTAAAAAATATCCTCTTAATCTCATCCAATTCAATAGATTGAATTTCCAGTACATTAATTTTATTCTTAAAAATATCCATCCCTTGATTGACATTACCATACAATTGATAGAGTAACAAAGTGAATTTTTATTCTCTATAAACTAGAAAATTTAAAATATATTTTCTATGGAAATAATAAATTTTTTAGGTCTAAGTAGATAATTGGACTCACTAAATTAATTTTGATAATTCCTCATGACGAACTCAACATTTATGTGTTCCCTTCATTTTAAAATTAAGATGTTTTTAAATATTAATATCATTAGAAATTTTTTTGAGACTAAAAACAAAATGTTTCATTTCATATCCCATAACATTTGTTGAGTCAATAAGACCATCATCGAATATATCATTGTATTTTTCATTTAAAAGAATCATTTAGGCTCCATCAATTGACAGAAAAAATAATGTGTGAGGAAAAATAATTGTAATGGTATACACATAGTCATGAAAAATTATTTATAGGTTTTCTACATAATCACAACATTATTTAAATCTATAAAACATTACATTTATCATTGATCATCCTTTATTATCATTTATTTAATTATTTCATAATGGGTGGTAAGGAAAATGTGTATTTACAATATAACACTATCTTGGAGTATCAAACATGGTGAATAATAAAGTTGCACTCACCAAGAACCAAAATGATGTATGAGATATACTCAAACAACTCATTTCAGGGTTATGGACCGTAAATTAATCGGAAAAAATAATTTCTAATTCTATTATATATATTTGTATTTTTTTCTAATTAAAATACACTTCATTCTTTATCATATCATAGGATGTTCTCCTATACATATGATTATACTATGGGTTCTCACTATCATTTTATCAACCTAGTTTATGATGGTTAACTAATTTTTTTCTCAAATAAAAAATATAGATACCCATGCCTTGTATAAAAAATATTAAATCTCATTACAGTAATATGAAATACATATTAAAAATACGCACCTTATATCCATAAATGATAAGCATGTATGGAAACAATATATATAGTCATATTATTTCAAGAAATGTCATCAACATATCCCAATCATATCACTCTATTTATGTAATATCTCAGGTACTAATAATTTTTTCATTTTAGAATTAAATAGTTTTATTAATTACAAAGGTACAATAAAACACGGTTTACTTATATAAATTTATGAATTTATACTAATGGAATAATAACATGACATTAGGAATAAAAACGTGTCCATTAAGAATAGTAATCTAGGAAATATGAGATTATAAATAAAATTTATGTATCTTATAAGTGTAATAAAGATATATTTATATCATGAAATAGGTAAATAAATGACTTGGAAAATATTAAATATATATCGGTAATTTTTATAAATAATAAATATGTAATTTCAATATTATAAATAATATAATTATATAACAGAAAATTTATGTTCATAAAATAGAATTATAATTTGAATTTAAATTTTATTATGATTATATGACAATTTTAAGAGACCTTGATTAATTTTTCATGGTGATATAAAAAGAGTTAGAGTTTTTTAATTAATATTTTTTGGTTAAATTATTGGTTTAATTGAAAATTAAATTTCTCATATTTAGATAATAATTTTAATAAAAATTATCATTTTTAAATTCTACACATCCAAAAATAGTTGGGGAGTTGTTTTGTGGTTTTTATAAAATACTTGATTTTTTGGAATAATAAAATACTGTAATTTTCAGTATTTAAAATATTCATGAATTATTGAGTCGTAGAAGATGTAAGGATGATGTAAGATATAGTATAGAAATATCATTCATTATTTTAAAATAGTTATGAATAATTATCTAACTATTCATAGTCGTGATCCAAAATAATAAACTAATCAATATAATAATGAGAAAACACTATTATACTCCACTATAAATAGCACCCCTCCTAACTTATTCTACTAACCCATCAAATCCTTATATATTATATAATTTATACCCATATCCCTTCAAAATCTTCTCCCACATGTTCAAGACCTACTATTATCAACAAATGGGAAAAACCATGGGCCTTGTAGAGGTTGTCAATGAAGAAAATTCAAGAGGTAAAATCCTGCTTCATTATCTTTTAGTTTCTTTAAAAATTTCAATTTCTATTATTATAATATCTTCACCTCCCCTATCCAAGTAGAATTAAAAACCCATTATATTATATATAATATAATTTTATCATGTTTATGTAAACTTTTATCACCAAAAATATTCTGTACATTTTATCAGAAAATGATAACATCGTCCGTTGTGTATCTATTTACCACAATCTTGGACGATACACATTCATTTATCATTACTACCTTCATGTATAGTCATAAAAAATTTATTATTATTAAATAATATTTCATAATAGATATAATAAGTTTTATAATGTTCTTTAACCAATAGATAAACATGATATTGAATGAAATGATACAAATTCTTGACAATCATAGAAACAACCAAAATAAATTAAATCATTTTCATTTATGTTTTATCGAATGATTCGTCCTTATATCAGAAAAATGGATATTTGGAATTATTTAACGTTAGTAATATATATTAAAACCATTTTATTTCACTGATATATATTTTATTATATTCAAAAAAAATTCATTATGAACCATCGATGGAAACTGTGAAATAAATGCACCAGAAATAAAGGAAATAAAAAAATTATTAATAAATGGGTAGAAACTATTATAATAATATCATGTATGGTATTATAAAAATGTGTATATTTTTTTAATAAATAAATAAAACTCTAAAAACAATTATACAGGTGTTTTGAATACATTTTAAGGTTTTTGAACGTTAGGAAAGGGACTCTTTAACTAAAAAAATTATTTAAAAGATTTAAATATTTATTTATCAAAATCATTATATTTTGTGTTCTTGTTTTCAAAATGGTTTTTATAAAATTATATATACTGTTATTAATTTTTTAATTTAACTTCTATTTTTTTAAAAGGTTTCATTTTCATGTGTTATATAATATTAATTCCTTTTAAAATCCTTTAATGTATCTGTTTTACCAAAATAAAAAAATATATATGGCATTAGAGGTTTATATGGACATGATGACTCTTTATTAATATACTGTTTTAAAATTTTTCATATTCAAATTTTTATTAAAATTATTTTATTATTATGTGTTCATATTTTATATTTTTGGAGTAATTTTTTGGAGAGAATTGTATTTTGATATCTAAATATGTTTTTCTCATTAGTTCAAATGTGTATTCAATGGTTTTATTAATGATGTATTCCTTGTAAGTTATTCATTTTGAGTTGATCATAATATATCTAAAGTAATTATTGGTTGACCCACATTATAGAACAATATATGAGGGTATGGGCCTTATTATAGCTCATGCTATGATGGGTGATCCCCATTATAGATTTTCAATGCATTGCATACATTGGAGGTGGAAGATGGACATAAGGTTATTCGATTTATAATCATGAATGTAAGAGTGACATTATAATGATGTCTTATGAAGAATATATGATTTTTCAATTCATTCTTATGAGTTTTCTAGAAAATGGGTTTAATGGGTTTTCACGTTTTTATTAGACTAACAATTTTCTTTTCATTACAATCTGTACAGATATTTTTGTGCTTATACTATGTTTTTAAATTGTTTTTTATAGTGTATAGAGATGAGTAAGATAAACAAGGATGTCATGTTGGATATTTGGATGGCTATTCTAGGAAATCCGGTTTTATTTTAAAATTATTAAATTTTAGATTAAATATATAATATTTTAGTAATATCATATTTATAGGAATATGTATTGTTACTAACTAAATCAATAAAGCTCTAAACCTAAAAATACAATCAATATAAAAGAAATTATATAGTTTAATAAAACTCAATATTATGTATTGTTTAAAGGCATTATCATTATATTTTAGGTCTGAGGATGGTTTAGATAACATTAGGGGTTATGATGATGTTAATATAATATTATAAATTATTTTTACATTTTGGTAAATTTGAAATGAAATATAATTTTATAGTTACCTTTTTTCTTAATCGAAGATATATATTTTCAAAAAAAATTTACATAGAAGAAAAAAGGATGTTCATGTATGAAGGCATTAAGAGGCTGATATCATTCCGAATCTGTAGCCTAGAATTGTGTGAATTAGAACCAACCAATTTTTCATGTGAATGGATCAATTAAATTAGGAAAAAAATTTGTTTGAATTAATTTGTGAGAGTAACCTTGTTAAACATCAATGGACATGTATTTTTTAGACCATTTAACGAGGCATGATCCTCTATCATTTAGTGGATAATCTGACCCACTGGTATCTGAAATATGGATCACTGATCTGGATAAGGTATTTGGTTTCATGGGATTTATGGAATATCAAATGTAAACCCTTTCAATTTATCAATTTTATGTTTTAACTAATTGATGGTGGTCTTCGGTTAATAATAGGATAGAGAAAATAGATCTTGATTCCATTTAAGAGTAATAAATCATGTATGTTTTCGATTAGATATATTTCCCAAATGTTGTTCATCACCAAATGGAAAAAATTATCTAATTGGGTCAGAAAGATGAATATATTATATCTTTATATGATGAAAAATTCACAAGATTGTCCAGGAATGTGCTTGATTTTTTGGGAACACTGATAAAAAAATTAATTAGTTTTACTCAGGATTGAAACAATGTGTATGAATAGCGTTTGTAGTGTGAGAACATAAAATTTATGAGAATGTTTTTTTTGAACAGTATGGAATAGTTCTTTCTAAAAAAATGTTCCTAATAATGAAAAGGGTAATGAGAAATCAGTTTGAAACACTTTGAGGAAGAATTTATCAATGGAATTTGGAGGAAATAAAATAAAATTTACATTATGTGATATGTGTAGAAAAATCATCCTTGATAATGTTTTGTTAATTCTTGGATGTTCTACAGTTTTGGAATGTTTGGACACATGGATCATCAGTAAAATAAAAATTTTAAGAATAATGAATACCAAATGATGGTAATATGATTTAACTGTAAGTAATTGGGTCATTTTTCTAATTTGGGTCCAAAGAAAGTCACTCAAGTGAAAAATCAGAAATACTTGAAACATAAGCGTGTAGAAAAATAAGTTTTCACTACCTTAGAAATTTTCCATCCATCAAAAGATGTGGTAGATGGTACATTTATTATTTTTAACAAATATTACAATGTGTTGTTTGATTCAGGGTTTACACATTGTAACGCCCCGACCCCAGCTACCCAGAGTCGGTGCATTACTTCGTAACATTGGCATGATCACAAAGGATCAAGTCTCGAAAGACCGATTAGTTTAGTAGCCTTGGAAACACTAGATACATTCATAAGTCTTTCATTACATCAAAAAGTGAAAAACTACAATAACAAAGTCTCCATAGTCCACACTCATATCCTCTTCCGACTATCCCTGCAGGTCATTCATAAAATACTTCTTCACATCCTGGAAAATATTAAAACATTGAAAGGGGTGAGCTCAGATGCTCAGTAAGGATAACAATATTGCGGAAGCTTTCATAAATAAACATAAACATTTAAGGCAATGTATAACTAAAACAAAAGCCTTTTTAAACTTGAACATCAACATAATATGGAAAAAGTAAAATGAGATAATGCCATTTACTTCTTCACATGGATATTCTACTGGTCGAATAATCACATGCAATACCAATAACCACTTTCATAATGAGGGAATGTATAATGCCGGACATTCTGAAACATTTTGTCAACGCCTCGGCCAAGACGTCTAAAATGATTAAGGCCTCGGCCAAAACCATAAATCAAATTGGGAAAGGGCCTCGGCCAATTCCACGTCTAGTTTTCTCATGAGACCTACCGATGCATCGAGGAGCTATAGCGGGATCCACCCGCCACTTATTAAGTCCAATGCATTCCTCATATGAATAGGTTTAAACATATCATAAACCATAACATAATTGTATCACATAAAACATGCATAAATGAAACATAAAATTTCCACATTTCAATCACAAGATATCAATACAATACATTGATATAATAAAAACGATTTAAAAACCATTTTCAATACCAAAATAAAAGAAAGTTAAAACTTTGTATTTATTTTTCATTAAAAAAAAAAGATGGCTTGTAGAGGAAGCCGAAACTCAAATAATGGTCATGGCGGCGGAGAAGTCGTTGTCGCCGCATAAGTACGGAAAGAAAAACATTCCCTTTTTGTCGTTTAGTAAAATGCTTCGTATAAAAAATATTCCTTTTGAATAAACGTAAAAGTCAAAGGGGTTTATACACCGTATAAAAGAAAGTTGTGTATAAAACCAAATATGCCTCAATGAAAGGTGATTGAGACGAAGACCCTTACAAAGATCATTTTTTTAAAATAAAGTAGATATATTATGTGTATTCACTATAAGTACACATAAATAAAGTACACATACAAGATAGTACATAATAATATCATGACATAATTTGAAAGTAGGAGATTAACCCAAAGAATGGAAGTTGGGTTAAGAAGTTCCCTTACCTCGTGTCTGACTTGACTCAACCGTTCTTTAACCTCCTGAATAATAAACTAGAGTTAATATATACCTTATTAAGAACCATTTTCAACTTCATTATCCTTATTATATCACTTATTACAATGATATGAACATTATGTAATTATTTAAGTTAATAACGGTCGTTTTGTCGATCTTTGGTACTTGAGTCAACAATAAGCTTCTTATAATTACAAGTTGTTTATGTGGTGAAATATCCATTATATCCAGAATTATATTCATGATTTATATGTCATATATATCTTGTATATCCAGTATATACATTCATTTATAATATTACGTAACATTTAGAGGTAAGAAATGAAATGCACCGTTCATGGAGACGGTAAGCCGTACGTACGCATGAACGCTACTTTCATTTCAATTTCATATTTAATGGAACGAAATAATAATTATATAAAGGAATAATATAGTTCCAGTATAATATTATATATAATATCATTTACTCCATCCTTTATACAACCCACATATGGCATTAACGATTCACATCACTTTGAGGGGGCGGTAGTCCGCACTTCCTAAAATGAAATTATCATGTTTACCCATAATGGAAATCATAAAGTATGCCATAAATGAAAAATACAGAAGCATAAGGAAAACATAAACATAATATATATATTATATATGAAAATAGTGTCATCAAAATGGCCACCATTATAGGTGTTAAAAGAATTTGAACAATCGTCGTTTCGGGAGGCAGAATTTCGCCATCCACGGAAACTGTATGTTCTTTAACCATTAGATGTAGGTGTGTGTAAGTTTAGCTCTAATAATTCTTATAACAACATACTAGTATATTGAGGATACTGGTGTTGTTACAAAAGAAATGAATAAAAAGAGTTTATGGGGTTGGAGAAGAAAAACAAAACAAAACAACATTATAAAAGACATTACCTCAAAATCGGGTAACTCTTTTTGATTTGAGCCAAAGGCTTCCTTGGGAAGCGTTCTGCCCAATGTGAGGCTTCTAGGAGTAAGGGAGGAATGTTGGGAGAGTATTTGGGCAGAGGTTGGCCGAGCCAAATGGCTTGAAAGTGTAATTGAAGTGGGAGAGGTGGGGGACTTTTATAAGTGGAGATGAGGGGCTCTTTTGGAAAGATTGAAATGTTACATTATTTACACAATGCTTTTCGGATTCTAAAGGTCCCACACTTATATAATTCGAGGCTAAGGTGATAAGGGTTCGAAATCTCTTCATCCAATAGGCTTTGGACAAGTGTAAGCCTTGGATTTTGCATTATCTTCCCATTTTATTTAAATCGTTAAATAATGAGGTCATCACTACATCATCATGATGTCATAAATAATTTAATTTATTTAATGTCTAAAAATTATAAAACAAATACTATGATGTAGGAAATCTTTTTAGATTTCTAATGAATATTTATAATCAAAATTTGTACTTGTGTAACCCCACTTAAAAATTGCTTTAGTAAAACATTTTATGTTTGTGTCATTTTTTACTTTAACATTAAATAAAAGGTATTTATGTCATTTTCTAACTAAAGTGGCTCCATGGGGTCCCCAAGTTGACCCATGGGTTGTCTTGGTCGGCCATGACTCAACCAATGAGGTTGGGACATGTGTCTAGGTCATTTCATATTATTAATGTATTATTTATACCTTAAACTACACTAATTACCACTAATCGCGATTAAGAACTTAAAAGTTACTATTCACCAAAAAATTATTTTGATCTCATTGAACCACATTTTACTTCTTAATGACAACCATGTATGTCGGATTTTTGAAAATCAAATCACAGAAGTTGTAATATTTCATTTAAACGAAAAATCAGTTATTTAACTACCACTTAGTGGTTTCACTATTCATCAAAAATTGAAGTTTTTCAGAATAAGGCCAAAATTTCACCCTAAGCTATAATTGATATTCCGAATTCAAAAATGATGTCTATTTTACAAAATTCCAAAAATATAAGTTGTATTAATTAATTTCATAATTAATTCCCGCTGTTACAACAAATAGCGTGTTTTTAAGAAACAATTTATATCAAAAGTTTGGCAATTGTTTATGTCCAATTTCAATGTTAAATTAATTCTAATGACCACCATTGGATAAAATGGTAAAAATATTTTCTAATTATACCTTAAAACCACTAAATAGTATAATTTATCTGTATAAATTATTTTGATTAAAAAAGTTGTTTTTATGTATTTTTCACTATTCATAAAAAATTAGAAGTTCTCAGAAAAATACCAAAAATTCAACATAGGCTAATTTCGATATTACGAATACAAAAATGAAGTCCATTTTGAAATATAAAATTTCTATAATTTTAAAAAGTGGTTATTACTATTCATAACGGCTATTTTGATTAGTTGCGGTGTGTTAGAACTCGAACTTGCGTACAATGCAAGCTATTGCATTATTGAATGAGAAGCGTATCGTGGAAGCTCGGGGTGTTACATTCTCCCCTCCTTCAATAAATTGCGTCCTCGCAATTTGAAATTTTTCTTTGATAATAAAAGGCTGAAAATAGAAAATACCTTTGTGGAAAACCCACATCGGAAATAAGGTTAATAAATATATAACATTAAAAGAAAGCAGGATAAGTACAAAGGTCACCCGATATAGCCCATTCTAGGATTCTATGAAAATATGGATATGGAGGAGAAACAAACCATCAAGGTCTGATGGAGAGTTATAGAAAACAGGATTAGGAGAATGTTTAACCACAAGAAAATCACAAACTTGTGATTGGTTAAACGGTCATTGAATCCCCAGTTGGAAAAGTTAACCGACAACATTTTTGTTTTAAGTTACCTTTTATAATGTTGAGGAATTTATTTATGAGATTTACTAAGAACGTAGGGGAATATACATACTTGTTATGTATACTTTCATTCGTTAATAAATTTTTACCACAAACCCAACTTTTACTCCAAATGGTAACGGAACTCAAAAATATTCTATTTATCCTAATTGTATAAGGTTCCAAATGTTAACACATACCATTTAGATTAGTAAAACGATTTTGTAATAACCAGGGACTTCCTGTAGGCTAGTGGTAGGAAATAAAGGCTTGTCGCACTATGGTTGTGGGTTCGATTCCTGCAGCTGTGTCCGACGCGACGGGTTATTCCCCACCCTGCAGGTTGTCCTTTTTCTAAAAATATAGTATTATAGTATTCCAGAAATAATCTTCAGAAAAGTTTTAACCTTAAACAATACTATTCAAAGTTCAACTTAATCCATCCCAACATTTATAGTTATCCAAAATACCTCTGTCCAAACTTTCTCTAAAAGGTCTCTTAATTCCAAAATCAATTGTAACATCAGATTCCCCAAACAAAGAAAAGTTTCTCTTATTGTCACATACTAAAAATATGATTACCTTAATCATATTAAAACCTTACTGAAACCAACAAGTACTGCAGTACAATCCATATATATATATCACATTATTCTTATAACCAGAATATAATCCTTGAGTCCAAAAGCACCAATACATTAATTATTCCGCTTCAACTGTAGTCACAACATAAGATTGGCCTTGATCCCTTGGCCTTTTCTGAGTTAAGTTTCCTTGATGCTTAGGACATTCATTTGCATAATGCCCTGTTTCCCTACAATTGTAGCATTCAACTTTGACAGCCTCATTCTTTCCCTTGCAATCACGAGCCTGGTGACCCTTTTCTCCACATTTATAACAAACTCCCATTCCTTTTAGGCAAGTACCAGGGTGATTCTACCCACAATTATCACATAATGGAAAATCCTTCTTTCCCCTTTTCCCTTTATCTGTCTCTTGTTCCACCGTTCTCTTCTTCTCTTTCTTTACTTTGTTGTCATAAGACTTAGAGAATTCCTTTTCTGTCTTGATAGCACACGAGACAATATCTTCGTATGATGAGAAGGATTGTGATACTAAAGCTCGACGGAGAAATGGATTTAACCCATCAAAGAAACGATCAATCTTACTCCTTGGGTTACGTATATAATCGGCAGCATGCCTCGCTAACCTTGTAAAGTTAGCCTCATACTTTGCGACATTCTCATCCTCCTTCTGCCTCAAACTCAGAAATTTCCTTTCCATATCTGCTCGATGGTCACGAGGAAAATATTTTTCTAAGAAAAGCTCTTTGAACTCCCTCCATTCCATATTCGATATGTCATCATCTTCCTTTGTGTTTTGAATCAGTGACCACCACTGATCGGCATCTCCAGTGAGGCGGTAAACTGCCATGACAACCTTCTCCCTTTCACTACTCCCCAAGGCATGGAATATTTTCTCTAAGGAATTTATCCATTGCTCAGCTACTGTAGGATTTGTACTCCCATTGAAGGTTGGCGGTTGTTGCCTCATGAAACGGTCTAGCATTGATCCTCCACGTTGCGAATCAGGGTGCTCCATACGAGTAAGGTTGTTATTCATAACCTGCGTGAGTTGTCCCAGTATGGTAATAAGTTGATCAGCACCAGTTGTATCTCCAGGTCCACAATAATTATCTTGAGCAGGAGGGCAATCCCTACACGGAGTTCGTGCATTGATACAGTTTCCATTCCTTCTACTAGGCGCCATTTCTAAACAATGGCATAATCCAGATTAGTTTATGAATCAAAATACATAATTCCATACTTGTATAATACTTAACATAAATTGAACTATTTATGGATATAATCCATAATCATAAAAAGAAATGTTTCCTTTGAGGAAGTATGTACTCATAAACCTTACATAATGGTTTGTAAAGAAAATGAGAATTATCCTAAGCATATCCCCCGGGAGTGTCATAACCAAGAGTGCAGCAAGGCCCGTTGTCGTGCACCAGTTCCCGTTTGAGTCTAGCTCAAAGCGGTGTTTTCGGGTTTTACCCCTAGGTACATCTGTGCCAGAGCCACCTCTACCTGCTCGTATCCAGACAGGGATGTATTGCTCGGAAAACTCACAACATCTCTACAATACTAAAATTCTAGGAAGTTCTTCTATACTAATCCTCAAAGTCTATCTTTGGGCTATGTGCTCTAATCAGAGTTTATCTAAATCTAGCTTCCAAGGTTAGTACTAAACTGCCTCTGATACCAACTGTAACGCCCCGACCCCAGCTACCCAGAGTCGGTGCATTACTTCGTAACATTGGCATGATCACAAAGGATCAAGTCTCGAAAGACCGATTAGTTTAGTAGCCTTGGAAACACTAGATACATTCATAAGTCTTTCATTACATCAAAAAGTGAAAAACTACAATAACAAAGTCTCCATAGTCCACACTCATATCCTCTTCCGACTATCCCTGCAGGTCATTCATAAAATACTTCTTCACATCCTGGAAAATATTAAAACATTGAAAGGGGTGAGCTCAGATGCTCAGTAAGGATAACAATATTGCGGAAGCTTTCATAAATAAACATAAACATTTAAGGCAATGTATAACTAAAACAAAAGCCTTTTTAAACTTGAACATCAACATAATATGGAAAAAGTAAAATGAGATAATGCCATTTACTTCTTCACATGGATATTCTACTGGTCGAATAATCACATGCAATACCAATAACCACTTTCATAATGAGGGAATGTATAATGCCGGACATTCTGAAACATTTTGTCAACGCCTCGGCCAAGACGTCTAAAATGATTAAGGCCTCGGCCAAAACCATAAATCAAATTGGGAAAGGGCCTCGGCCAATTCCACGTCTAGTTTTCTCATGAGACCTACCGATGCATCGAGGAGCTATAGCGGGATCCACCCGCCACTTATTAAGTCCAATGCATTCCTCATATGAATAGGTTTAAACATATCATAAACCATAACATAATTGTATCACATAAAACATGCATAAATGAAACATAAAATTTCCACATTTCAATCACAAGATATCAATACAATACATTGATATAATAAAAACGATTTAAAAACCATTTTCAATACCAAAATAAAAGAAAGTTAAAACTTTGTATTTATTTTTCATTAAAAAAAAGATGGCTTGTAGAGGAAGCCGAAACTCAAATAATGGTCATGGCGGCGGAGAAGTCGTTGTCGCCGCATAAGTACGGAAAGAAAAACATTCCCTTTTTGTCGTTTAGTAAAATGCTTCGTATAAAAAATATTCCTTTTGAATAAACGTAAAAGTCAAAGGGGTTTATACACCGTATAAAAGAAAGTTGTGTATAAAACCAAATATGCCTCAATGAAAGGTGATTGAGACGAAAACCCTTACAAAGATCATTTTTTTAAAATAAAGTAGATATATTATGTGTATTCACTATAAGTACACATAAATAAAGTACACATACAAGATAGTACATAATAATATCATGACATAATTTGAAAGTAGGAGATTAACCCAAAGAATGGAAGTTGGGTTAAGAAGTTCCCTTACCTCGTGTCTGACTTGACTCAACCGTTCTTTAACCTCCTGAATAATAAACTAGAGTTAATATATACCTTATTAAGAACCATTTTCAACTTCATTATCCTTATTATATCACTTATTACAATGATATGAACATTATGTAATTATTTAAGTTAATAACGGTCGTTTTGTCGATCTTTGGTACTTGAGTCAACAATAAGCTTCTTATAATTACAAGTTGTTTATGTGGTGAAATATCCATTATATCCAGAATTATATTCATGATTTATATGTCATATATATCTTGTATATCCAGTATATACATTCATTTATAATATTACGTAACATTTAGAGGTAAGAAATGAAATGCACCGTTCATGGAGACGGTAAGCCGTACGTACGCATGAACGCTACTTTCATTTCAATTTCATATTTAATGGAACGAAATAATAATTATATAAAGGAATAATATAGTTCCAGTATAATATTATATATAATATCATTTACTCCATCCTTTATACAACCCACATATGGCATTAACGATTCACATCACTTTGAGGGGGCGGTAGTCCGCACTTCCTAAAATGAAATTATCATGTTTACCCATAATGGAAATCATAAAGTATGCCATAAATGAAAAATACAGAAGCATAAGGAAAACATAAACATAATATATATATTATATATGAAAATAGTGTCATCAAAATGGCCACCATTATAGGTGTTAAAAGAATTTGAACAATCATCGTTTCGGGAGGCAGAATTTCGCCATCCACGGAAACTGTATGTTCTTTAACCATTAGATGTAGGTGTGTGTAAGTTTAGCTCTAATAATTCTTATAACAACATCCTAGTATATTGAGGATACTGGTGTTGTTACAAAAGAAATGAATAAAAAGAGTTTATGGGGTTGGAGATGAAAAACAAAACAAAACAACATTATAAAAGACATTACCTCAAAATCGGGTAACTCTTTTTGATTTGAGCCAAAGGCTTCCTTGGGAAGCGTTCTGCCCAATGTGAGGCTTCTAGGAGTAAGGGAGGAATGTTGGGAGAGTATTTGGGCAGAGGTTGGCCGAGCCAAATGGCTTGAAAGTGTAATTGAAGTGGGAGAGGTGGGGGACTTTTATAAGTGGAGAGGAGGGGCTCTTTTGGAAAGATTGAAATGTTACATTATTTACACAATGCTTTTCGGATTCTAAAGGTCCCACACTTATATAATTCGAGGCTAAGGTGATAAGGGTTCGAAATCTCTTCATCCAATAGGCTTTGGACAAGTGTAAGCCTTGGATTTTGCATTATCTTCCCATTTTATTTAAATCGTTAAATAATGAGGTCATCACTACATCATCATGATGTCATAAATAATTTAATTTATTTAATGTCTAAAAATTATAAAACAAATACTATGATGTAGGAAATCTTTTTAGATTTCTAATGAATATTTATAATCAAAATTTGTACTTGTGTAACCCCACTTAAAAATTGCTTTAGTAAAACATTTTATGTTTGTGTCATTTTTTACTTTAACATTAAATAAAAGGTATTTATGTCATTTTCTAACTAAAGTGGCTCCATGGGGTCCCCAAGTTGACCCATGGGTTGTCTTGGTCGGCCATGACTCAACCAATGAGGTTGGGACATGTGTCTAGGTCATTTCATATTATTAATGTATTATTTATACCTTAAACTACACTAATTACCACTAATCGCGATTAAGAACTTAAAAGTTACTATTCACCAAAAAATTATTTTGATCTCATTGAACCACATTTTACTTCTTAATGACAACCATGTATGTCGGATTTTTGAAAATCAAATCACAGAAGTTGTAATATTTCATTTAAACGAAAAATCAGTTATTTAACTACCACTTAGTGGTTTCACTATTCATCAAAAATTGAAGTTTTTCAGAATAAGGCCAAAATTTCACCCTAAGCTATAATTGATATTCCGAATTCAAAAATGATGTCTATTTTACAAAATTCCAAACATATAAGTTGTATTAATTAATTTCATAATTAATTCCCGCTGTTACAACAAATAGCGTGTTTTTAAGAAACAATTTATATCAAAAGTTTGGCAATTGTTTATGTCCAATTTCAATGTTAAATTAATTCTAATGACCACCATTGGATAAAATGGTAAAAATATTTTCTAATTATACCTTAAAACCACTAAATAGTATAATTTATCTGTATAAATTATTTTGATTAAAAAAGTTGTTTTTATGTATTTTTCACTATTCATAAAAAATTAGAAGTTCTCAGAAAAATACCAAAAATTCAACATAGGCTAATTTCGATATTACGAATACAAAAATGAAGTCCATTTTGAAATATAAAATTTCTATAATTTTAAAAAGTGGTTATTACTATTCATAACGGCTATTTTGATTAGTTGCGGTGTGTTAGAACTCGAACTTGCGTACAATGCAAGCTATTGCATTATTGAATGAGAAGCGTATCGTGGAAGCTCGGGGTGTTACACACATTCATTTGTTTCTATGAAATTTTCTTGTAAATTTGGAATTCCACCTCAATAAATTAATTCAAAAATTATAATGAAAACAAGGTAGATGTGTGAAATACATAGATTATTTAAATAAAACAATTATGATCCTATTTTTTTTCTTGAGGTTTGATTATTTTATTTCTATCTAAGTGCTTGTTAAACATTCCGTTTTGGCTTACACCATATATTGGACAATTAGACAATTGGGGTTTTCATGGAAAAAAAGAGGATAAATGTATGCGTGTTGGATGTATTCCATCTGCATGACCTATAATTTGACTACAAACCATGAAATTTTATTACATGATGTCTAATGTTCAATCCAAGAAATATTGTGACATGTAAGGTTTTTTCTTTAGGAATGGAATCTTAAGCATTACATGCTGTGTATGGAAATAACACATCATGTAATTTCCTAACTAATTACTTTTATAAAAAGGTAGATCCACTTTTTTATTTTTATCAAAATAGATGAATATCCCCTATTTCAAGTATATAAAGACCCATTCATGTGTAAAGGTAGTCTTTTCTCCCAGTTGTAGATCTAGACTCTATTTATTTAAATGTTAGCCTTGTTGGAACATTATTGGAAAAAGCTTGATTCCTTTTAGATGTATCTTGTTGTTTTGGATACCAGCTAGAATGTTTGGGTTTTGGATCAAATGTCCTAATTTTTGGTTGTTCATTAATTTATCATATATCACCTAAAAAAAGTCGAATCAGTAATTGATACTAGATCATAACACCAAAATTGAGCTAAGGTATGTGTTCTATACTTTTCATTCAGATGTTATTTATTTATAGAGCAATTAGCCTTTAGGAATTGGCCCGACCGTGAAATGTCGTCCCAATTTTGAAACGTTAATCCGAAATAGTGGTACTATTACCTATTAAGGAATCCCTTAGGTTCCTTAAGATACATTGGTGGGTTATCCCCAACCAGAGGCCACCCATGGGGTGCACCATGCCTTTTTTGGTTTTCTTTGTCTAAGGAAGCTAAATTATAATGTAATAGGATTGAATTGAATTATTAGGATATGTTCAACTTCATTTCCATTCAAAGAAATTTTAATACATGTGTAACTCAATAAAATGATTAAATGTAATTTGTTAAATAAGTGAGTATACTCATTTGTTATTTTGATATTTCTTAAGTGGATTGGTAGAAATTTTGTTTAATGGATATGTATAACCATGTTCTATTTTAATGTATTTTTGAGATAAATGGGTTGATATAGACATGTTACATTATTAAATGGAAGTGGATTTTATGAGTGGTTATACTCATTGAATGTAATTTAATTTTTAAATTGTATGAGATAAATATATATGTTTTTATATATTTCAAAAACATATCGATGGATCTGGAATGCAGTAGTGGATGCCATGGATAGATTATACCCATGGGGTCTTGATTAAATGATATGCATTGGGGGTTTATACCCCTTGGATCGGACATGATGGGACTCTCATAGGAAATATAGGTCGATATTCTCCTAGGACTCCACCTAGTTCATATACATAGATTCCATCTAGATGCTTCTGGGTCACAATAAGGATTCCTAAGTTTTCTATAACATGGATACGTCTCTTCATGGTCTACACTATATTATATGTCATGGATTTGTATTTATTTTATTTAACATTTTACTGAATTTACAGGGGACATGGATATGATTTCATTATATGAGATGGTTTTTTGGATAGGATATCGGTGAATATACGACTTGGTCATGATACTTCTTTATTTTTCATACGGCTATCTTGCTAGGAGAAAACACTTGTTGGAGGGATCCTTGAGGATCTGTTTGGTATTACTAGTTTTAGAAGAAATAGTACATTGGTATTTACAGTTATTATACTACTTACATATACTTGTTTAGATTATTTCATTGTGAATCATAGATCATTATAGACAATTGTTTAGAAACATGCTGGGATGTTTATCTCACTCCCTGTTTTGGAATCCATAGGAACCCAGCAAGACTATATGGTTTCATTTTATGGTGGGGTAATGAACCGTAGTACATGTTGTTGATAATTTCTATTTATCAAGGAAGAATGATACCCAGAAGAACATTATGATATTATGAGAATGTTTTGAGCTTTTTTTTATTTTGGATAATTATATTGTATTGTATTTCAATGTAACAATTTTGACCATATTCTAGATACATGTTTCATCATCAACATTTTATATGAGCCATATTTTGAGTTTTTTATATATTCCTTCAAAGAATATATATTCTTTTTGTTTTATTTCTTCTCCTGTATATATGTAATTTACATTTGATGTGATATTATACTCTGTTAATGTGGGTATAGTCTCCCTACTGACAGACCCATCCACTCACTACAAGTCGGTAGCCTCTGGAATTTGGAAGATTCACATGAGGCCATGAATCTAACATGGATTGGGGCATAATTGAGCGAAATAACGGTGTGGGATTTTACAAATTTGGATCAGATGATTTATTTTCCAACTTGATTTATAGTTTATTGATAATAGAAAATGATTGGAAGGAAATGGAATTTGGTTAGGAGATGTTCTCGGGCATAACTACCCCTCCTACTAGAAAAATACAAATTTCCATAAATGGAATTATTATTATATGGATTTTGAAAATTAAATTTTATTTGATTTCACTTTTGGGTGACGAACATGACTTATGATGTTAAAATTGATATGATTGTCGTTCTATTACTTTTTCAACTCGATGAGATGAGGGTATTATATCTCTTTATTCATATAGGTAATTTCCTTAAATCATATTTCAGTCATTATGGTATCCCATTTAGGATGAATTAGTTGACACATGTGGTTCTGATAGGTGTTGTTATAGTTGTGCCTTATTCTGTGAAAAAAGGATTACAGGGGATTGATTAGTGACATCATCTTTCAATTAAGATGGTGTGGAGACCCTTATGAAATGAAAAATGTCTCACCTTTTAAATTCAATTGTTAAAATTAATTAGAGTGGTGTATAGTTAATGGGCATAATTATTTTGTTCATGAGGTGTTATGGGTACTCTTGGATGATAAATTGGAAGACCATAGGTTAACTCATTGGAAAAATTTAATATTTAATGAAAAATTAATGTAATGTAGAGACTGGACCTAGAACTAGATTTTGAGTGGGAAAGATATAGAGTTTCTAGTTTTTTGGTTATTTTTCTTTATATAGTCCAAGAATTACGATTCGGTTGTGGGTTATGAATTGGTTTTAGGAGTGATATAACTAGGCATACAATTGTTTGTTATGCCTTTGATATCTTTATTTTATTTGGTGATGTTTATAATTGTAGAAACATTCCACCATGATGACCACGAGTGGTATTCCAAGAGGGTGGAGATGACCATGATCCAGTGGATTTGGGATATAGGATATTAGTTGATCCTCCTTTAGTTCTATATGAGGAAACATTGAATATTTCAGATATATGTGTTGAGGCATATTCCCACAATGGCTTCATTATAAATATATTAACTTTTTTTGGGGCACCGCATCCTTCCATGATTAGGGTCGAGCTAACATGATTGTTTCTATATTTATGTCCTCCCATGTTTTTGGGGGACAGAGCTCCCCCGGCAATTGAGTTATGAATTGAGACAACCTTAACTATTTTCATTCATCTAGAGAATTATATTGAGAGGAGGTTAATGTTCACCCCTTATATTCTACATTGACCAGAAATGAACTCGTGGGATAATATAAACTGGAAAGATAGGCTATGATATATAGGTAAGAAAAATTTCTCAAACCACTTCTATGTATACAATTACCCTAATACATTGTGGGATGAGAGGGATAGTGTGTTAATGCAACTTGAGATTGGTGTGATGACGGTTATAGAGCACTGAACATAATTTATAGAGTTGCATCATTATGTGTTGATGTACCTTGATAATGAGTTTTTGAGAGTGAGACACATTGAGTAAGTTCAATGACATTCTATAATATATTAGGAAAATTAGTTATGGTTTACCTATAGCAAAACAATTTCACATTTGGTGTTAATTACCGAGAAGATTCTATGTGAATCTAGTGGTGAAGATATGGGATGTTCTATCTCTCAACCTAGTTTTTCTAGGTCTTTAAACCAGAATGACCATTTTTAGATATCCCATAAAATGAGCAGTATTGAGGTTGTTATTATTGGAAGCTCAATGTTTTTTCACCAATGTGGTCATAAGGATTCATGAATAATATGTGTGACTGTGACCTTATCGAGTTCTGATATTGTGGTAGGAAGGATCACATTTTTTAGTTTTTCAAGACCTTCCTCCATATGTGAATAGTAGTGGGTTAGATCTGACAATAGGTTCAGAAGTAGGTTCCTCAACTCCACATTAGGAATGGATTTGGTGTAGTACTAGACAGTCAGGATAAGGAAGTGGTGTTCATTCTAGAGGAATACATCCACTAGTTTCACAGAGACATGAGAGTGGGCCTCATTTGACTAGTGAGGTTTTCTAATTGTGTCATGGTGTGTGAAATTTATTTTCTATATAGCATACCACTGAGTATTAGGGTGTAAAACCATCTTTGGTGAGTGTTATCGTCTTAGTAAACACTTCTATTGCCATTACGCTTTTTGATATAGGTATATATCATAGTATAATATCTAACCCATGATGAAAAGCCTTTGTCTTAATGTGTGGTCCTCTAAGGAAATTTTGATGCTAGAGACACTATTGTGAATCATAACTGAAGATGTGTGATGGTTCCTAGAGTTTCCTCTTAAATATGGAGGGTTTCACGCCATATGAAATATTTTTATCCTTGAAATGATAGGGATTTAAATCATTATCGAGATTGAATAAACAATATATTATCAGGAATATGTTGACTGTTATAGCTGAAAGCTGACTTTTACATCACCACAGGGTGTGGTGTTCACTCAAAAGGGTGAACATGATGTCCTGGAATACAGAGATGGAATTTTGAATCATTGGCATGGTATAATGACAACCTAGATCTCTAGTTTGTATTACAATTCTCCGGGATTGGGTCAAAAATACATTACTCCTATAGTGGATCATTTTAGGGATTTGATCCCAGATTAATTTTTTGGTTTACATCACAAGATAAAAGTTCATTTACCTATCAAGTTTGTTCCATGAGATGAACCGGTTTCCGCTCCTCCTTATTGGATGGCTAAGTTAGAATTGCAGGAGCTAAAGAGGCAGTAAGAGGATTTTGAGGTGAATGGTAGTATTGAACCCAATACTATTCCATGGGGTTCATTAGTACTTTATCTTCAAAAGATGTTTTGAATAATAGGATATGTATGGATTATCTGAAATTTAACTAGCTAACTGTAAAAAAACCTAAAATCCCATGCCACATATTGATAACCCATTGTATCTACTTCGAGGGGCATGAGTGTTCTCAAAAATAATTTTGAGGTTCTGATATCATCTAGTGCATGTTTTAATTATTGACATATATCGTACAACCATTAATAGAGTGAATGTTCTATATAAGTATCTTGGTATGTCACTCGGTCTCTCGAATTCACCTGCAGTGTTCATCAATTGGATGAACTAATATTTCAATCCTTTCTTGGTTTTCTTGTGGTGCCCATCATGGATGATATATTATTTTAATCTTAAAAATCGAATTACCATTCCATCCATTTTGAGATCAACTTGAATATACCAGGGAGAATTAGTTATATTGTAATATCACTACTTTGACTTTTGGATGGATCATATTCACATCCAGTGTCACATAATCATAGATACAATGGTATCAGTCAACCCGTAGATTGTGTGGGATGTATATTCATGTGTAAAATCTTCGAACAGTTTTGACATATTGAGTTTCATATGGTGAGATGGTTACTAGAATCATTACATATAGAAATTCACATTCTTAGCATCACCATTGATGGGATTGACTGAAAATGGTGTGAAGTATGAATGATAATATTTTTGAGAGACATCCTTTGAGGAGTTGAAAAGAAGAATGATATCAACATATGCATTGATACTGCCAGAGTAGTGAATGATCTATAGTTTGTATTGAGAATCATAATTTATATTGATTCTGGATGTGCTAATGAATGGATATAGAGTTATAGTGTATAATTGTTTTCAGAAGAGACCACAGAAATGAAATTATATGATGAATGATCTTTGGATAGATGCAGTCGTTTAGTAATTTCTCAATTTGATATATTATTTAATGGGAGAGTTTTTTGTGGTGTACATAGACCCAAAAAATCCTTAGGAATAATTTTAAATAGCATGATTTTAATCTATGGTAGTAGCGATGGGTGGTGGTTTGATATTATATTCACATCGAGCATGCCTATATCCATGGTAAAGGCAATACAATGGCTGATTCTCTAAGTAGGAGGAATAGAATAATGAAATTACAATAGTCTATTAGCGAGTAGAATATGATGGGATTATTCTATGATAATCATCTAGAGGTGAATGAAACACAATGAGAAACTAGTATAGCGTTCTTATATGTGACCTATACTATTTTGTATAGAGTTATAATGAGACAACTAGTGGATTCATATGGTCTAATCCTATGAGATGGTGTGGAATGTGATGATCCACATGTTATTTTTATAGTAGGTGAGAATGAAATAATGTGTATCCATGGATGTGTTTTGGATCCATTGGATAGATTTGATGAGATGATGCCAGAGTTTCATGCTTTAGTTTGGGTAGTGCATCATGGAGTCTTCATGTTATACCTTGACATGTGGTTTTAGTGCTGCTGATTGTGTATGATGTGAGAAGATTGTAGTTTTCTTATGACGTGTTCCATCTATCTATAGGTAATGGTGGAACATCATCGACTATATGGGATTCTAAAGTAATTATATTTTCCATAGTTGAAAGTGGATGATGTTGCAATGGATTTTGTGACAACTTCACATAGGACTCCTTGAGATAATGATGTTGTGTGGGTTGTTTTTAATGGGCCCATATAGTTGGTCATTTCTTCCTGATCAAGTATACAATCAGTGTTTATGATCATGGATGTGTTTATATCTGCGAGATGGTGTGGCATCATGGTGTTCTGTGCACTATTGTTTTGGATAGGAACACCCTCATTACGTAACATTTCTAGAAATGTTTATAGAGGGCACTAGGTACCTAGGTTCTTATGATCATAAAATACTACCCTCATAATAATTTATAGACAGAGCATATGATGTAGGTTCTAGAGGACATTTTGTCATCATGTGTCCTTGTTTTTTGGGTCTCATTGGATAGTCACATTCCCCATGTTTAGCCTTCCTATAATAATTTTTATTAGGAGACAATACAGATGGAACCGTATAATGATTTATATGGGAGGCCAAGATGATCACCCCTATTCATGTTAGAGGTATGTGAGGTAGATTTTTTGGGACCACAACTCATGAAAGACAGTACTCAGTAGGTCCTATTGGTTGAGAAGTAGGTTTATACAACACAGTATTGTCACAAATCTTACTCTAATCATTTTAGATTCTTCATAGACTTAATGGATGGGGAACGTGTTTTATTACAAGTTTTACTAATTACTAGACACATATGGATCAGTTTATAGGGTAATAATATTCCATGATATGTTGGGCCATTAGAGATTTTGGAGACATTCAGTTTTTTATCATATCAATTGCAGTTACTTTAGAGGTATCAATACATGCATAATGCCTTCCATATATCTTAGTTGTGCCGCTATAATTCAAAATCATCTCACACTTTTCAAACCAATTAGGATCAGTTGATTGTTGGTGTATCATTTATGTAGCGTAAAAATTTTATAATCCTTGTTGGTTCCTTTAGTTCAGTTGATCTGGTAGTACAAACATTTATAGGATGATACATGGGAGGGGAAGACCGACGTACATGCTCTATGGATGGAGTTGTTCCATAAGAATCGTGACCACACATGAGAGTGAAATTCGAGGATAATATTATTTAAGATGGGATATTGTAAGATCCTAGGTTTTTTCAAAGGTAGAAATATTTTATTTCTAGTTAAATTATGGTTAAACATTCCTTTTTTACTTAGACCCTATGTCTGCATATGGGCTTGTTGGGTGTTTCCAGGGAAAGAAGAAGTTAGAAGGTTTTTTATTGGCTGCAGGCCAACTACAAGATGAGTAATCAGATTACAATTCATGTAATTTTATTTTTCAATGAGTAATGGTATTTCTCGGACCTTTCATAATATATTAGGGTTTTTCCCTAAGAAAGGAAAATTGGGCATTACACACCATGTAATGAAATTAAAAATTCTATAATTTCTAGACTAATGTATTTTGAAATAATGAAGAGCCTCTCATTATTTAAAAAACAGAATCATCTCCCTTAATTCACATGCACTGTTCTCCTTTTATTGGTAAAGGTATAATTGTCAGCCTCTTTTAGATCTGGACTCCATTCCATTCATCCTCGGTCTTGTTTTAACCACAAAATAATGATCTTCATTCTATTTTAGATGTTCCTCATTCATCTTGATATTGAATATGCTCTTTAGGTTTAGGTTCATATGACCTAATTTCTCATTCTCCATTCCTTATTCATATATCACTTATATTGAGGTGAATTCGTTGATGATACTGGACGAGCTGTTCACTATCGATTTTAAGAATGTAGTCTATACAATTCATTCGGATTATGATGATATATAGAGAAATACTCCTTTTCTTAACCTTTTGTAATTTTCAACACCAACCCAATTTTGAAATGATAATCTATAATAGATTTATTAGGGCATGTTATATATGCCCGTACGTTCCTTGAGATACATTGGTTGAATTTTTCCACAAATAGGGGCCACCCATTGGGAGAACCATTCCAATGTTATGGGTTATCATATTTTAAGGATACTCAATTGTAATTAAAATGGATTGAATTAAATTATTTGGATATGTTTTGTCTCCTTAACTTACTTAATAATATTATTCCATGCCTAACATAAAAAATTCAGAAATGGAATATGTGAAATTATTGGGTATACTAGTTGGTAGTTTTTATATTTCTTAAGTTGATTGTGAGAAATTATGATTAATGGGAATGTATAACCATGGGTTCTATTGATGTATTTTGGTGATATATGGTTGGTCACACCCATGTGACTTGATAAAATGGATGTGGATTATATGAGTGGTTATACACATTTAATTGAATCGAATTATTATGTAGTAAGAGATAAATTCTTATTTTTATAGATGCCATGTACAGCTCACCATAGTCCTAGAATGCAGTAGAGGGTGCCTTGGATATAGTATGATCTAAGGGTCCAGATTTAGTGGGATTCCATGGCCCTTACAATGAATTGGATATAGATTTCATGGAATCACATAGGACAGGTTGGTACACGTGCTCTTTGGACTCCAACCAATGCCAATATCGTGATTCCATCAAGATTCTATTGGGACTTGACGATGATTCAATTTTTTCTAAACTTGTGATCCAAAACATCATGGTCTACACGTCATTATACAGAAAGGACAAGGGGTTGTTTTATAACATCATTATAAGTCAAGGATGTGGGACTTATATATGGTTTATGTATATGGCAAGGCCATGTGTACTAGATATCTATGGATGTACTTCTAGGTCATGATTCTTGTTTATTTTTATTTTATATTCCTTGTTAATAGATAACACATAATTTAGGGATCCTTGAGGGGATTTTTTTGGTAATAATGGTTTTGGTAGACATATGGGATGAGAATTTACACTTTTGTTTCTACTTATATACACATGGTTATATTATTTCATTATTATTTATAGATCTATACGGATCTTTGTATGGAAAATTACTTGGATTTTAATCTCGCATCCCATTTGGACCTTATTGGAGACCCAAAAAATCTATATGGTTACAAGTGGTGGTAGGTTAAAGTGCCCAAGTACATGTTTTTAGTCATTTCTTCAGAACATTGTATCGTGGTACTATGCTAAGGCTTGTGAGGATATGAAAACATTTTGGTCTTCTTTTTCATTTTGGATACTAGTATTGTATTGTATTTCTCTGTAACTATTTTGGCTGTCTTTTTTATATATGTACCATCTACATGATTTTATATAAGCCATATATTCATTTTTCAATCAATTACAGCTATGTATATATTGTCTTCTTGTGTTACAAATTCCTATATCTATATGTTATTTACATCCATTATGATATACTATAGTAACGAGGGCATAGTCTCTCCACTAACACACCTAGGCCCTTGTAGTGAGTCAATATCCTCTGGCGATTAGGGATATGTGCTTGAAGCCATGTAGAAAATTAGGATCAGGGAATTATCAATTTTCATCTGAGTCCAGAACGTTAAAAAATGTAATGAATGGGAATTTTTTGTAAAATAAATGAAATACCAAAAATTCCAAACAAACTAAAATTTCCATTAGGAATTAATATTATACTATTAATGAAAGGTTTAAAATACAATTAATGCAACCAATTATCAATTGAATATATTTTGAGTATCCCAATGATTTGTTATAAATATTGGATATCAAAATTAAAGTCAAAACATGGATGAGAAGTTTGATTTATAGAATTTATAGAAAACTAGATGGGGAAGAAATTGATATTTTATAGAGATTACTAGTGTTTTAGAGGTTTATACATGTGGACTGAATATTTTTGTTTTATTAAAGGTATTTCTATAAACATAAAAAATTTATAATTTAAAAGATAATGGTGATATATCCCACTCAATGAAGGAAACATAAAAATAAATATGAAATGTTTAAAATGAGGATGGAAAATTAAAATTGAATATTGATGGATGTTTGTTAAATAAATGATTAAATACATACTGAATCTGAGAATTATCTCACTACATTGATGGCTCAATTTATTATGAATAGTACTAATGAAAAAGATCAATGATGTTTGTAAATGAAAATTACAAATTCATATTGTGTAAGTTTCTATGAAATATTTACAGAAGTAACACATATATATTTAATATTGTGTGCACCCATCACGCATGAAAGGTATATGAAACATTTCAATGATTTTTTATCTCAAAATAAGGAATTTTTTCCTTATTGAATAATGGTGAATAAAAATTAATGTATTTTTCTGAAAAAAATTAGGATAAAATTTGTTATGTTGAGTAATAAAATATATATGTATTGATTGATTCATAATATAATGTTTCATTCTATATATTGTGATTAAATAAATGTAATTATTATATAAAAGGATAAATATTCTGCGATGATCCTAAAAATTCGATTTTTGTTAATTGATTATTTTTTAATAAAGGTAATGTATATTAATTTATGGATGGGGATAATTATTGTTATATAGGTTTAAAATGGAGTATTTATTTTTGGAATTGAAGATTTAGTTATCATTCCTAATTAAAAATGGTGAATATTAATCATGGTGAAAAATTACACTATTTTACTATATTGAAGAGGGACTGATCTTTTTTCAATTCACTTTACCCTTATTTTGAATTATTTACATAAAAATTTGGTGATTCATAATATTCACACATTGAATTTTTTTCATTATAATATATATTATAATATTATAATGAAATTAATAAATGAATATATGTAAATTACCTCTCATATTTATGGATATAATCGCATTAAATGTTTTGTGATTATTAAAGAAAAAATTAATATAATTGAATACATTTCAATTGACCATTACATTTTAGAATAAAGAATAATTTTTCTCGTTTATGTAAAATGTAATTAATTTTGAATTTGACTACACAATAGAATTTTTGAATGATATTTTAAAGATCATAGAATATTTATTGAAATTAGAATTTCATATTTACTCTAAAATTGAATAGAATTGTTTATTTCAAGAATAAGAGTCTAATGGAGATATATCAAACAGTATTTGTAGAGTATAATACTTCATTATTATTTATGAGGCATGTGACGGGGAATGTGGTGAATAAAAAACATAAATGTCTATTTATACCTAACATTGATTTGTATCACTATGTGAAATATTATAGGAATAATTCAAATTATTTTTACTAATGGGTATTTTACATCCACTTTTATCAAAGAGAATGTAGAAAACATTGGAATTCTAGATCAAAGGGTTGTTGATTTTTATTTCCATAACTATAATTTCAACTAATGATGACATTACTCCCAAGATAAGGAATATTAGAATATTGTTAATAATTTTTCTTTGAAGGTATTGATAAACTATAGAATAGATTGTATATAAGGAATATATAATTCTATAATTGATGTAAATGATGAAAAATTTAATGAAAATAACATAAAAATAATGAAAATGGTGAATATTCATGTCAAGATAATATGTTTAACAATGGTTCATCCTAATATAGGTATGGTGGATAAAAATATAAATTAAGTTAAACATTAAAGACAACATAAAGTACATAATAATTTTTATAGATATAATCAATAAGTGTTGATAATTCATTGAAGCACTATTAATGGTTATATGAAATGAATAAATTTTTAATATATTTAGAAGAAAATTACACTGTAGTTTCTATGTAATCATATAATCATGATTGTAATTTGAACAAATAATGATTTCTTGAAAAACTTAGATGAAAAACGAAAACATAAATAGACTAAATCAATAATATTCTATGATGGATATTCTTTGACTTTTGTGATAAAATATTATGATAGATATTACCTAATTGGAAAGCATGAGGATATAAAAATAATCTATGAGTCACTCCAAAAAAATGAGATAAAATTTATTCAAAGTAGATCTCAAAAATCTTGATGAATTATGATCCATAATAAGAACATTAAAATGAGTTACCTGAATGTAATTTACTTTAATAATATAATGAATTTCAATTATTCGTTTGATTTTTTTGTGAGATAAAATAATAATTGTGGTCTTGTTATTAAAAGAATAAATCACACATGGGGCCACTTCATTTCAAGAAATTAAGAGTGAAATACATAAACTATATTTAATAATTAGTGGAGTATTTGTTTTTTAATTTAATGTCTTAATTAAATTATATGTTATAATATTAATAAAGTGTTTTGAAGTAGTTTTCCACTAAAATTAATAATTTTTTCAGATATAAATGGTGGTATAAATTATATACTTCGTATATCATCATATTTCAAAATATAATCATAATAATATCCATTATATAGATAATTATACCCTAGTGTAGTTTTTTAAATTTGGTATTTAATAACTATAGTTAGATTCTAATTCAATTATAATTTGTAAAATCATTTTAATTGTTATAATATAAATGTTCTGAATCCAAATGATTATTTTAAACTCATTGTGAATTTACTCAAATTTACTTTTTCAAGATCATATATATATATATTATCAGGATTTTTGAAAGTTATAATTATGCACTAATGTAATCCCAATTACTATAAAAATACTATTTTTTCTGAAATTCACATGTGAATTTTTCATAACTAATATATTAAATGATTTTTTGATTTATATGTATTTTACATTATGGGTTACAATTGGAGTACTAATGATATTATGTATAGCTGTTATTGGATTATTATTAATGGTTGAATGATGTGTGGATTTACTCACATATAATTAATAATCCATCATATTGTGTATAGAATGGGAAAAATATATTTTTCAAATAAATTAATATCTTAAATGATGTTGATGAGAAATAATCATATTGATTTTAAAGGGGAGGTGAAGTTCCCATTACTCTTTCATGGTGACAATCAAAGTTTAATAATTTTTTTTTGAAAAAAAATTTATGCTCAAATTAAAATCATATAGATATAAATTATCACATCATAATGTAAATGTTTGTGAAATGAGTTTATAAAACAAAATTTTTTCATAATATAAAGAAATTGGTGGATTTCATTACTAATGTAATTGCAAATGATGAATTATAAATGTCGTGGTAAATAATGGTAGTTAACGATTATTCTTATTTGAGATAATATATGTTTTACCTTTCCCTCCCCCATATTTTTAGATGTTTTTATGAATGTGGGAGAATATAACATTATAAATCCAAAAATATTATTTTTCATAGAAAGTATTGTAGTAACTTCTAAATGGAGAGTACATATTAAGTGGTTGTATGAGCCATGATTCTGGTATCCAATTCCTTTGGTATTTTTTGAGTTAGAGTTTCTAAATGAGGATACATATATCATGAAGGGTTTTGATGAGTTTTATTGTATCTAAAACTAAAAATGGAATGGTTTCACCAAGGGGATTTTGCATTGTGTTGTTGTGCTAGTGGATGTTTCTTAGAAGATCATGGTGGCTCTATATGGGATATAGATTGGACTTATGAGTCTATTTAAAACAAATTGATCATATTTCCTAGAGGTATATCATGGTTTGTCCCTTCCCTTGACATTAGAGTGATGTGGAATGGTAGATGAAGGGCGTGGTGTGTCATCATTCAAGGAATATATATTCTAAGGGGTACTTTAATCAGTGGATATAGGTAGTTGCATGGTATTCTTCATAGAATATTAGAATCTACCACAAGGTGTTGAATGATGTGTCATTTACCATAGATAAAAATTATTAGGATAAGTGCATTGAACCCAGAATCATCTTTGATTTATGGCCACTGTGATGTGGTCCCATATGCTACACTTTATAATTACTTATATCAGGAAGGGGTTTGGTGTTGTCTAATAGGTCTTGTAGTGTTCCCACAAAATTATGTGCTTCTATAAATACATTAAGACACTCAAACCTCACTTCTCTACCTCAAAACACAACATAACAAGTGTTATTTTAAAAGGCCATTACATCTATTTCAATAATGGATAATAATCATCCTTCTTTCTTCTTTTTGGGGTGATTTTTGTAACATTACATCTCCATTTTATATCTGTTTCTCTGATTTTGGGCTCATTACAATCCATTTCAACTATTTGTACTTTTGTTTTGGATTTATACTACTATTTGAGACTTTTTCTAATTTTATTTTAGTCTGTTCATGGCATGATATCCTTGGAATTTTTTAGTTACTAATATGTGAAGTGTTCGGATATTCACGAGGAATATCCATTCTCATTTGAAAAAAGTAGATTCTTTTTAGGTCAAAGAATCATTTATTCCATATATATTTATGTGAAATTGTAATTTTATCTAGATTTTTCTTCTTAAAATTCTAAAGAAATAATCTTACATTTATTGAATTGGATTAATAAAAAATGGACTGTGGGCTCTTATAGATGTTTGATACCATAAAAATGGTTTTCTACATTATTTTCAACATGTTTGGAAATATATTTAGTGCTTAAATATTTTTTTTATTCTTTTATTGAATTCCTGAATTGATGAAATTGTTATGGAATTGAAATTTAAAAGTAACTAATTAATAATAGATAGAAGATAATGATGTTTCATTTTTATAATTATTCATTTATTTTAATTTTATGATTATGAATTTGATGAAAAATGCAGGGTTCATTGATGTTGGTTATTCAATGAGATTCTAGAATTGAATAAATAATGTAAATCATGTTGATTTTTTTTATAATAAAATTAAAATTAAAATTAAATTAAAATAGAACATCACTATGATTGGTGAAAATAGAATTAATTATAGGTGCATGTTAATGTATATGTATCGTGTTACAGTTAATTCTCTATGTATCATGTAGTTTGAACCTATTAATTATGAATCAGTAATGTAATAGTGGAATAAAGACTCTTATTTTGTTGATGATAAATATTTGGGGAAGGGAGTTTCAATTTTATTATAAATTATGAATGCCATGTTATTGGATATGTGAATCTCATTTTTATGTGAAAGGATTTTGTCTCATTTTAATGCCATGATTACACAGTTTACTATGGATGTTTTTCATCTTACCTTATATTATGCACAGAATGAGATCTAATCTATATTATTTGATTTCATCCTTATAAATCATGCCTATGATAGATGATGGTAAATAGAGATAGGATCCATGGATGACTTAGAAAATGTTTATCCATGTAAAATTGATGTGCAATAGGATATTATTGTTATTATCATTGATACAATAGAGATGATTTCATTGGATGAATCTAGGATAGCCCATTATTTTGATAATATATATTATTTCATTATATAAATCTATTTTATATCCAATGGATGAGTTTTTTGTTATCCTCATCACTCTACCCACTACTTGAGGAAATTGGTTGTGGTAATATTTTTTTCCTCTTAGTATTATCATTGAATGGTTTTCCTAGAGTAACTCGATTACGAAATGGTTTATAATATTTAATAAATATATAATCCAAGGGTTATGATACATCTGGAATAAAAATAATTAAATATTGAGATCCCACGGGCATGATTTAGGTTAGGAATATATGGTATGAATTTTAATATAATGGTTAATATAATAATTAATAAATGGAAATTTAAAAATGAAATAATTAATTTAATAGGGATCAGTAAAATGATTTTGTTCATTTAGGATATCAAGTTCTTAGATGTTGTAAGTGGGAGTCTGATAGATTGTAGCTGCAATTGATTTTAATACTAGGTTATGCACATGGATTGTTTGTGAGATTTATTATATAATGTTTATTCTATGAATATTTAATATTCCCCACCCATTATGGTTAGGGAAACTGGCATACATTGGGATCTGTTCAGGTGTTTCTTCCAACATCCTTGTGGGAGGATTGATGTTTGACTACCCCCATTATCTCTACTCTACTATAATGGTAGTATTATTTTTTTTTATCATAGTGTGTTTCCCCCATATATTTGATTGGGGGGAAATAATATCATGTTTATATTTCAGGAAGATGTATTTATGGGTATAGTTCTTAATAAATTATTTTTCGTATGACATGTATAGGCAATTACTACTTGTGGTACCATACAAGGTGTATGGTTTTTGAAAAGTTGAGGTATAATATCTGATGTCTAATTAATGTCATCATGGATTTAGTGGATCTAGTAAACTACATTAAAGCTTCATGTAAATGAGATATTTTATGGTTTTATGATGTAATATTTGAGGTTCATGTTTTGAAAGATCACCGAGGTGTTTTTGAGATGGATTATTTTTTTGAGTAAGGAATTAGGTCGGGCGATGATGGGATAATGTGAAAAAAATAGTGTGGAATATTTAATAGGGTTTCCTTCATATTGATATTTTATTTTATGATAACTTGTATGAAATACATTTTTAGAAATAGAAATAGGGATGTTAGGAATTTTTTATACATGTTTAGATGATGAGTTAGTTTTACTTCTTTTTAAATGTTCTCTTAATTGTTTTTTCCTTTTTCCTGAGAGGATTTTAAGAGGATCCTAAAAAGTATAATATTATTCTAATCCTGAAAATATAAATATTCTTTTTTAGGTCAACAATATAATTACGGAGTTAATAATGGATATTAATATCTTATTTGTTTTCAGGAGTTTTTAGGTCTTTATGGCCACTAGCGTTCTTATCTTTGAATACTCATTTCTAAATTTCAAATATTTCCATTATGTATGATAATAAATTTAACCATATGGGATTCATTTTATATATTTGAGAAGGATATTATTAGTGTCTTTTACTTTTCAATACCTTTCTTAGGTTATGTTAAATGACAACAACTTTAATTTATAGGTTTTTAAACCATCAATGTTAGTTTCCAACTATGGTACTACTGGTGAAGATATGTAGTCTTCCCCCATCCAATTTATCTCATTTTTAAAAATATAGGGTAACTCATTGGGGGTATTTTGATTACTTATTGGGGTTATAGGTTCAGGTATAGGGATATGGTGTAATTTAGATTAATGAATATGTGACATAGAATGCTTGGGTAGGAAAATATTGTTGACTATGATTAGTATGAATTGTATACACATGATACTAGCTAAGATATGAGTATTAATGTCTCACTTTGATCTGATTTAAGGACATTTATGTTTACTGGACCTACTAAATTAATTGATTCTAGTTTTATAGTTTATACATGGTAATGGTTTTTGCATCCATATTTTGTTCAGCTATGTTTGAAATAGGTAGATCTTTGGATAGGATAAAACATTAAAATATAAGAAAAAATTAATTAATCTAATATATTCCATTTCTCATTTTTACAAGTCTAATAATTTTTTTTCTTTTAGGAATGAATCTACATTTTAATTATCATATGGTTCACATCGAATATAACTGACATTCCTTGCTAGAAAATCACTTTAGAGTATAGGTTGATGAAACAAAAAATTGTAGGAAAAAACTCTAATAGTTGAAGTGAAATTTTAAATAGAAGTATAAGGACTCTATATTATATTTATTCATAAGATATTGGTTAATAGATTTTGAGATATATTTCATATTATCATATACTCTAATGGAGAACTGTGTTTCATCAGATTTGATGATGTTGTGTGGAGTAGAGAATCAGTACTGGATCATAATCCTCATGGACTATGATGAGTAAGTGGTCATGTAGTATATGTTATGAAACTTGATTTGAGCCCAGTTCCTTTTATTTAATGTGAATGTGTATAGTCATTATATGTTTTTTTCCTTTGGATAGGATAGTTTCATTATTTTAGATTTTGGTATATATTTCAAGAATCATTTTTATCTTGATTTAGGATTCACAAGGAGTACATGGAAATGATTTTTTAGAGATATTAGAAAAAACAACACTAGGTTTCCTCATTAATACTAATGATATATATTGATTTTTATCATAATATAATTATATTGATAGTATTATATCCATTACTATGTATTTATTCTATGGGAGTCATCAAGATTCCATATAATGTAGATATATGGTCGGGGTTTCCATGATTACTAGATAAAAGGGTTTTTAGTCAGTCGGGTGTAGTTATCATACTTCATCATATAGTTTCTATGGAGGAGGCCTCTCTTAAACCTATTTCCATATATTATATGCATGTTATTATTATGTAGGATTATTTCAAGAATTAAAATCATTACTGACTTTCAAACAAGACATAAGGAACAACATGTTCCACTTATGGTTCTTCTATTACTGTGTTTTAGCAAAGGAAAAAATAATATGTTGTTCCTATTTGGGATCATTTTAGAGAAGATGTGGTATCCAAAGAAAATGGTTGAGTTGATCTCTATCATCCGATAGTGAATAATTATTGTGGAGTTGGTCATTAGTAATGTCTAAGTGGTAAAAGAGTAGATAATGGTCATATTTATTCTCTTCTGTTTCCATTACTAGGTGAGAAAAAATGCATTCAACAGAATATTTTATTATATTCTATTTGGGTTCTTTCTTTGTTTGATTTAGGAACTACACACTGAATCATATCAAATTACCTTATCTATGCATCACACTTGAAGTGGATACACAGTAGGTTCTGTTATCATTAACTACACCAGTTGGATGTCAGGAATACTTGTATAAAAAATGATGAAATTTCATTATACTATTGGGTTAGTACCACTATTGTATAGTTTTTCTATATTTAATGATATATCCATAAGGTACAATCCTCATCATTTATTAGATATATTTATTACATGACTTCATGGATTTATTCATGATGTAGTTTTTGTTATATGATGTTGGTGGAGATACAAAAGTGGTTTTTTGGTGAGAGAGAACCTTTGATAGGTTATAGGTGTGATACGTCCTTCTCATCCTTAATGGAGTATAAAAATATTATTTAATAAGATGTTTACCAGATTATATTAACCGTGGTTTGGTAAAAGTATCATGTTATATTTCATAAGGGGGATTTAGTGTTTTAACCCTGAAAAGAGATCATGTGTGGTAAATATCTATGTCCTATAAATTATACTATATTGATGTATATATATATAGGATGGATCCATATACGTTATGAGAGTTGTGTGAGAATCTTGAAAAGAAATTTAACTTTTCTTTTGTGCATTACAGTGTGTAAAAATGGTGAAAACCATTTTTGGTCAGGAAGAATACCAATTGATGTTTTTAGATTTGAATCGATAATCATTAGTTAAAAATAGTGACAGTGAAGAACTACTCCCTCCTCTATAGATTGATGATTTATTAGACCATCTAAAAGGGAATTTTAGTTCTCAAAATTTTAATGTGGTCGTGATATCACCGTATGGTGATAAAATATGAAGATCTTTCAAATACATATTTTTCATATCGTCATGGTCATTGTGATTTTATGTGCTATCATTCAGTGTTACAAAATCTCAGACTGTGTTCATGGGTATGATGAACACACTATTTTAATAGATCCTAATTATGTTTTTAATGTTTTCAATCAATGGAATCCTTATGTACTCTTCTTTATGAGTTAGAGCATGTGGAGCATCCGCATTCCTTTTTTAATGTAAATCAATTTTAGTGGCTATTCATTCTGTTTGTAAAGTGTGAGTTATAGGATTATAATGTTTGTTTTTTGGGGAACATATTTTCCGAGTAGGGAGATTATACGGATCCCTTGAGGATATAGATTATTTTTTATTAGGAATCACCCAATATTATTATAGTGGTGATAGATTAATTTGGTATTGGTTCATAGTTTATTTATTGTTAGTTTTCACTCTTCTAATAGAACATACTAGAAGGTATTAATCATTCTTGTAGACTCACATTCATTGGAAAACATTTTAGTTCATGTCGTATAGGACTGTCAGTGCTCACATACTTTTTTTTCTAGAAGAGGTAGTTCAATATGAGTTTTTACATGAAACATCACATATTTGTTTGGGTAGTTTTTTCAAGTAACAAATATCAACTATTTTAATGGGCCTCTATAGTTACATACCTATGAGAATGAATATTACTCAAATGATATCTTGTTGAAAGTCATCAATTTTTCATTCATTTGATTGGGACCATACCCTAGCAGTGAGTTTTTTTTTGTTTTACTGATCAGAAGTGCTTGATTTATTTATATACCCATTGTCGATAAGTTTTTCAACATTATAAGTAGATGGAATTATTTTATTATTATGAAATTAAATTTTGATATTAATAAGGAATGTGAAAGTTTTTGTATAATGAGTTGATAAGGAAGTCCCACAGTGATGTTGTGCATAAATATATGTTGTCATAGATTGTGATGGATGATCCACCATCGATGCATATTGATAAGGGAGAGGGTGCACAGAGAGGTTTTATTTTTGATATGACAATTCATGAATATTGGAGAAGTGGGTGGAGGAGCCCCGACTAGGGGATCCAGCGGTGGAGTTTTGGACGGAGATAGTTGTTTTAGTATAACATATAATGGTTCTTCTACGATGAAATTCAATTTGTGTTTTTATAGGGGGGGGGATTTTCATCCATTAAGAGATGTGTTCTATTTTCCTTCAAGAGTCCTATAGCTCAACATTTTTATCACATTATCACAAACTGAAGATGCATCAATATTTGAGAGGTCATTTTTGTTGGCTAGATAAAAAATAATAATTGACATGTTGGTTTCATGTGGTTTTTTTATAAATGGTTATGGTTAACAATCAATTTCCATGTTTTTTATATGTTCTTATATGTTTCCTAGTATATCTAGGAGGACATATCTATGGGATTCATTATCATTTTACATTGTGAATAGAGAGGATATGATTATACATGGGTGTAAGTTTATTTTTTTATGAAATCATCCCACTCTATGAAAATTAGGGATTCCGAATCACTAGAGGTTTTTTGGGGAATAATATAGTGGTTTTGGTGTTACTCCATAGACTCCCATGGATAATCATTTTGATTGAAATCTTTTTTTTTTCCAATATTTGGTTAAAAAGGTATAAAATTTTTTTTTGATATATTTTATTCATTAGTACATATTTTAGATGACATGAAAATAGTAAAACCGGCTAAACTATCCTAACTATGGTATTCATTTTTCATTCAGTTGTCTTGGAAAATAGATGCTTGTGCATGAGGTACCAATATTTAGAAAAGTATTATTATAATATCAATTTCCAATCAATAATTAGTCTGGTAGAATCTGAATTTATGTATAAATGACCATTTCATTTTCTATTATAATAAACTTGGTTCATAGAGTCCATAATTAACAGGCCCATAAAGTATAGAATATGACATTAATGGTTTAGGTGATTCATGAATGATTAAAGGAAGAACATGATCATTATACATCATATGAAAATCATTATAGGGAACATATAGAGCATGAAATTGGAAATCATTTTTCTAATGGGATGATTATCAACATGGTAGATGATGGTTGTTCATGGGAGTAGGCCTTCTCTCTAGTTTTTAAGACCTTTATGATATTTGGTCGTTTTGGAGTCATGTCATATCAGATATATACTTCCTTACAAATAGACTAGATACACATTGTTTATCACATATCATTGTTCCATTTTCACATTTTAAATAACTATAATTTTCTTGATTTTTGATATATCGATGTTGATGATGATGTGCTCGTTGTCTAGTATCCTATATACATCCAATACTTTAAAGAGAATGTATTAAATGGAAATGTTATTCCCAATGATCATTAATGGTGATGGAATATTTACATGGAGTAATGAACCTATGAATTTAAATTATTTATATTTTATCAATACACTAATATTTACTATATTTTTCACTTTCCTTATTATAAAAAAATTTGTGGTTGTTGAACCCTTTATAATTTATTGGATCACTTTTTATTGTTTTTTATTGTGTTATTTTTCATATGTGGGTGTATCTATAAGGTAATTGTTTTTTAAAATTTGGTTGTTATAGATCAATACATGATCATGTTCCACTATTTATATAGTTGTTCTCCTATGATTGGGAGATCCTTCATAGGTATCTCATCTTCGGTCTATTTGTATGACTACTTTTGTCTTTAATTATCTAAAAGATTGTTTTAGGATTCTTGAGAATGTAATTTTTTTATAGTTATATAATTTGAGGGATCAGATTATAGAAGTCATATCGATTTTGTTTTTTCAGTGTTGAATCTCAAAGAAGTTTCAATGTGATTTAGAGGATGTTCAAATGATTTTTTCGGAGCCACAACGAAAACAATTTTGTGTAAATGGCATGGAGGGAGGCGTTGTGATGTAGTGCTGGTGCTTGTAGTGTAAAGGAGATTGGAAATTGGTTTGAGGTTTCTCTAAATTAAATGGATAACTATAATTTGGATGTTGGAAATTGAATACCAATTCCATTCCTATCATAATAATGTATTGTGAAGAGTTGAGGTTTTAGAATATCAGGATTCAAGTATAAATATTTTTAAGTGGGAGTTGTGTCATGCGTTGTAGGATATGGTGTACCCTATAACATTGTATATGATGTTATTCACAATGGTGTTGGAGGATACAACATATCCCTACATACTATTTAATATAATTTGGATGTTTAACCTATAACTACCTTGGAAGGAGAGGTTGTTACGGGGTCCTTGATATTATACAGTGGAATTCCCAAATATATGGAGGGTTGTGACATGGTCTAAATGGTTAATATATGATCCATTAATTTTTTTTGTTTCTATTAAAACCCCAAAACCCCCAAATCCAATGTATTTACGACTTCTCTCCCTCAACCTCAAAGAACATCAGTGTTCCATTTTTTGGGTTTAAATCCATTTGAATATGGCAAAATCCCTGACCATCACAGTTCCATTATTTATGATCCTATGTATATTCTATATCCATATTCATTGGGTTTCTCCCTATTTAATCATGTTTCCTCTTGTTTATCAATAAAATTATTTGGTTTTTGATCATATATAATCTTATGGAGATTCCATTTTCATTTTTTGGTGAGTTTGTGTGATGAACTCCATGGTAGATAACTGTTTCATATTGGAGAGGTTATCAGATATATACGATGTTGATCTTTTCTAGTGTGATGAATGTAAATTCTTTTGAGTTAAGGGGTTTGTTACTTCTATTATTAATTTTAAATTCAATCTTACTTTTAAAATTTTTTATTTTAATTGTTGATATTTGAATTAATATAATAAATATTAAGCAATAATAAAATAAAATTTTGTATTGATTACTTTTCACTATTTAATACCATAGTTATAGTATTCTACATCAATTTCATGATAGTGTATTGTCTCATATATGCATATATAGAATGTTTTTTCCATGGTATAACATGTTGGAATTGATAAAATTGGTATTATAGAGACCTTACCCAATGGGATCGAGCTACAACTACACCAAGCCCTTCTCTATAGGATATGGGATTTCGACAACAGAAGAAATTCATATCTAACATGGGAGGCCTTTTCCTAATGTACCTATATGGTAACATCCAATCGTATAAAAACATAAGTGAAATAGTATAATAATAATAAAAACACCATATCTATAATATGACCATGAAAATGGAAAACTACTAGGGTGTAAAAGAATATGATAATGTAAACTACAATTTTTTTTGTAAAATACATACCAATTAGAAATATGTCCCATGTAAAAAAACATTAGAAATGTAAATGTGGAGAGGGCATGACACTGAATCCCCATGATCCAACTAACATATGGGGTCCCGTTTACTAGGTATACCAATAATACATAGTATTCACCACCACCCTATCTGTCATCTGCATAAGGCACGACATGTGTGGGAAAATAACAAGTAGGGGTTAGTATATAGATACCCAGTAAGAATCCAAGAATGATGAATGGGAGAAGTAAGACACATGATAAAAATTGACAGATAAAATACATGTCAATCAAAATAACTATATTACAAACCCAAAAACATGGATATATGTATATAATCATCTAATTAATCCCAAATGATAGAGAAGAGTATCCCCATATCAGGAACCAACCAATGCCCATCACCATCCTAGAAAGGTCTCACCCTAAGGAGAACCATTAAAACAAGGATCACCGACTAAGGAGAAATCCTTCAGTGGTTGGGGATATTTCTCATCATGGAACCTCATCATCCACTATAATTGCAACTCATTGAGTGTGCAAGTCGTACGTGCATCCTCAACCTAATATTCATGTGTAATGTTCAACTAACCAGTGGCAGTGCTACTTCCATCCCCCGAGAGGAAATTTATCTCATGATCAACCCAAAAATAATTCCTCATCTCTCATCAAATCCACCTCACAATTCGAAAATTGATAACAAGGATGAATGCATTCAAAGTGGTATCTCAAAACTGACCAAGACAATCCATAGTCAAATTCACACACACACACTGATATATATATATAATGGGGAGATGAAAAAGAAAGAAAATTAAAGTCTTAATCCAACCTGATGCATATATCAGTGATCCATGAAACCAATATCATGGATTTTCAATCCAATAATAATGTATTCATGGTCCTTCTAAAAGTACACATCAGTCAACTCACTAACACTGGGTTTCCTAGTATGAGAATCATACTACAGACACATTAACACTAGTTCGCAAAATACCAAACAAATACTTGTATGTGGACAACTCCAAACAAAATCCAAAGTATAATACCACCTTTCATACCAATATATCATTAGTCAACCCTATATGGCTGATCAGATACTACCCAAAACTGTATCCATTAGTCAATGGATGGATAAATGTTCTACAAGGAATATCTAATATTGGTGGGCTTTTCCTAATTTACATGTACGCACACACATTACCATTTTATTGAAAAATATTGTAGATATAATAATTAAAAAATGAAACGTCTATAATATAACCATGAATATAAAAATATTATAGGTGTAAAATAGAACGACCTTGTAAAATAAAAAGTAAAGGTAAAATATACCTTCCCAACTTCAAATATGTCCCTAATGGAAAAAACTATAAAATAAAATGTTGAGAGAGCCTAACTCCAAATCTCTATGATCTTACCATAATATGTTGTAAATACACCAGGTATCCCTATACACCTCTGCATTCACCACTGACCTTGCAATCATCTATATAAGAATTTACTTTTGTGGGATAAACCAATGAATGTGTCAATATCTACATACATAATATAATGCCTTGAGTGCTGAAGGGGGAACATTAAGAGAATGTATGAATAGTTGGATAGTAGAAATATAAACCCAAAGTAAGAGAAAAAAAACACGTGTACACATAAATATATATTCCAAATACAAATATACACAAATGTGATATTAGGATATATCCTTCTCTTATATCATCCTCGGAAAATACTTCCAAGAGTTGTATAATTCCATAATTTACCCCCATAATCTTTCTTGTTGTAAAAAATAACCAATCCCATGGAGTCTCGTTCCTTTCCACCTTGTTTCACAATCGATGAGAGAAAATATTCAAGAAGGGGACCAACACTATAGTGCATCTGGGGGGGTACTACTATGTGTATGTAGGATTTGAAACCATTGATATATGGGGTAAAACTCGTTATCTAGAGTTCTGGTAACATAATTCCTTATAGGGTACCACATAGTAGATAAAGGACCTACACCCAATTGCTATCAGGTTTTTCACTCAGTAGAGAGACAATATGCACCCTAATTACATAATGTGGTACCAGTCAGTAGATATAGTACACAACCCCTAATGCTATAGTGGGTACCACTAAGTGGATAGAGTACCCATTCCTTAATGACATAGGGATGTAGATAATAGCAGATATATGATCCTCTTCCCAATTCTATAGGGGTATCTCTCAATAGCAAGAGGATACACACTCTAATTACATTGGGGGTACCACTCACTAGATAAAGGAACCACCCATAATTCCATAGGGTGCACCACTCAGTAGATATAGGACCAACACTCTAATACCATAGTGGGTACCACTAATAAGATTGAGTAACTGTTACCCAATTCAATTTTCGGGTAACACTCTGTATATAGATGACTCAAACCATATTTATAGAGGGTAACCTATGAAATTAAGGTGAAGGTCCTATTTTTACTGAGTGGTACCCCACCATGGATGTATGTTTTGGGTCCCCTGTCTAATGAGTGGTACCCCAAAACCCCCCCATTTTGGTATGGTGTGGGTCCTCTATCGACTTATTGGTCCCCCAACCCATGGTATTTGGTTGTGGTTCCTCTATATTTTATGTGGTACCTCGTATAGAATTAGGGTGATACTCCTCTATCTTCTAATTGGTACCCCCCCCCATATCATTAGGATATGATAACACTATCAACAATATAACACCCCATTATATAATTATGTTGTGGTTTTTCATGATATTCAGTGTTACCCATATGAAATGAGGTTTTGGGTCTTCTATCAATCAGGTGGTTCCCTATATGGCATTAGGGTGTGGGTCTTATTTCTACTTAGTTGTACCCCATATGGAATTATGGTCTATGTTCTCTATATATTGAGTTGTTCCGAATAAGTAAATAGGGTGATGTTACTCTGTCTACTATGTGATACCCCCTCTCACCATATAATTAGGGTGCAAGTCATTTATCTAATAAGTGGTACCCCATATGGAAATTGGGTGTGGGTCTTATAGCTACAGATTTGTACCCCATAACAGATACAACTCATGAACTCCTTCAATTGAGTAGAACCACCTAATGTACTATGATTTGGGTCACCTACTAGGATATTGTGTCCCCTATCTGATTTATAGTAGTGGAGTGGCATGGTCCCTCCACTTGTTTACTAAATTGTACTGACATGCATGATATTGGGTCTCGATGATTTACTTTTGGTACCGTTTTTGATCTTTTCCTAGGATGGGATATGAAATGAATATCCCATTCTTTCTCATTTTGAATTATTTGGTTTTATCATATATATATATATATGTGTGTGTGTGTGTGTGTGATTGTGTTTGTGTGTGTGTGTGGATTTTTACTCTCTGACATTGGGATGAGTTGTCTAATTAATATCCATTCATATCATGTCTCTTTCCACTCCCTCCTCAGTTTTCAGGGAGACTTAATTTGAATGAATATACTCATAGATGAATAGTATTTTCCAATAACTTTCATATTATAGGTTGATAATTAATAGGTCAGAGATGACGATATATTTTTATATGGATTCATGGTGCACTTGACCATGTATTGTGGTTGGATTATTGAGATTCGATGATTTTAAATCTTGTCATTTAATTTTCCCATTTTTGGTTGGTACATCATTCTGGATGGGCATTTATTTCTCCCCATTACATTTTGGTTCAAACTATAATAATATTTTACACCCTATGAATTTTTATATAAATGGTTATATTCTAGATATTTTATCTTTTTATAATTATATGTTTTCATATATCCAATGATATGAGTGAGTGTGTGTGTACATGTACATTTTTAAAAGACATCCCTTGTTATATATGCCTTTTATATCTTGTCACCAGCCCATTGAATATGGATCTAGGCTTGGGGTAGTTAAAAATCAACCCCCAATGGTCTTGGTCATCACAGTTTATATATCTCAAATTAATTGATTTATTTGACTAAGAATGTAAATAATTGGTTTGCTTCTAGTTCGATTTTTTTCATAATTTTATAGAAATCAAATTGATGATAATTTCATGATATATTGATGTTGGTAATTCAATGAGATAATTGAATTGGTAAAATAATGTGAAGGACGTGTATTCTGGTAGATGAAAAAAATGAGAAGTCATGTTAACTGATAATGGTTCATCTCTAGTTTTATTGAAACTAGAAATGCTACAGAGTCCATGTCATTCTTTTGATATCTTGGTATAGATAATTAATTAGGATTCCCTAGTTTATAACTATGAATAATAAATTGGTTAATTCAATATGAAAAATTCAATTTTTTATTATAGATAAATAATTTTAGATGAGAGTTCTATTTTTTTGATAATGGATGAATTCTTTATATTGGGAGACATGATATTTTTTTCCATAAGAAGTTTGAATTCATATTTTAATGTCTTTATTTACTACAAACATTGATTTTTTTAATATTCCATTATAATGTTAATTTTATGTGAACCTTTCGATTTAAAGAGATATGATACTAATAAGGGTGATAAAATATGTGTTGCGGATGCCTGGATAATGTGTAAAAAGTTTACTCGAGTGATGTAATGATAAATCTAGAATTGCATATATGTGTCTGAGATGACACCAAATATTATGGAATAGGTTTAATTTGGTCTAAAATATTATTGAGATAACATGGATGATTTCATGATATGAATCATGTTAAAGGAATATAGATATGTTTAATTATATATTCATTCATTGGTGTGTTTCTTGAGGCATTTGGATGTTCATGGTTACATGTTTACTCTTAGTGATAGAATATTATGGTTTTCATAGGTTAACAATAAAATTGAATGGTTAATAATTTTTGAAAAATGATTTACCCGTGGTGTTTTTTACTATACGTATGAAAATGAGATAATATTGATAAATCATGAACTCAAGATTGATTATTCAAAGGGGGAATAGACCCAAAATTAATGTATAATGAATTAATCAATGAAATAAAATGTTAAAAAAGTAGAAATTTATTCAGTCTCATTAAAATTATTGGGTGGTTTTAAAAAATATATCACTTAATAATGAAAACTTGAAGTTCTAGAGACATTAATTGTACTTTATTCAATGACTACATTATCTCCATAGCATGGTTTTGTTATATATTGTAACGTATATATTCTGTGATTTCAAATGCTACCCCATCCATGTTGGTATGGTTGACTGACACCCATTAGACTCTGGGAGGGTGTTTTTCCAATAATTCTTGATGGGATGATTGATAGCTACATACCCACTTTTAGCCCCCACAGACTTCTCTAAGTTGTATTTTGTGATGGTATGCATGGTGTCCAATTTAAAAATATATTATTATTGGGGTTTGTAATGAAATATGTTTATTTCCAATCCATTTCCCCTAGATATAGTGAATGATGGATTATAGTACGAGTAATGTGTATAGGTTGTGATGTATTGAAGTAAATTACTTTTTGTATGGGTTGTTATCGTTGAAGTATAATACACTAAGTGTGACAAAATTTATACAAGCTTTGGTGGATCCTTTAAGCAACAAGATTTATTTATAGATGTGATCTGGGAATATTTTATGATTTTTTGGATTGAGTAATGATTATCTTTTGCAGATTTCTATCCACATAGGGGTACTCTATATGGGGAGGGGAAAAGAAATTAGGAGTATATAAATGGTGGATATTGTTATTTCTACATGTTAACTATCCAATAATATATTTAGAATAAATTTAGTAATATGCTATTTTAAATATATTTGGAATATTGTTATTTGATTTGTTATAAAAAGAAGTAGATGTTTCATTTGTGATTAAAATATAATTCTTCATAAATAAATTGATTATATTACATAATTATTTTTACCCACACTGAGTGCCATCATGTAGGTTTAATATGATTCATGATTGAATCAATTATGATTGGAATGGTTACATATGATTGACAATTGAAAAAACATTTAATTATAGTTTTTTAAACCATTAATAAGATTTTGGATGATTTTCACCCCAATTGAATGTATATATAAAAGGGGTGACTGATGGATACAGTGATCTGGATGTGATTTTTGATATTTTTGTTCAAATTTTTCATTAAAAAGTTGATGTAGTTGTTGAAAAATTAATCACATCCATTATTATAATAATCCTCATATTTTTGATAAAATAATGACTATTTTGAAATTTTGAATTTATTGAAACAAAATTGGAGTAGATAATTGAAGTGTGAATAATATTTCATGACCTGTCTTCTAGGGCCCACATAGTGACTACCCCAAGCCTGACTTCCATAGGCCAGGGGCTGGCGACTAGCACCAAAGGCATAATCCCCAAAAACTGGGAAGGCATTGCATTTAAAAAAATATAAACTCACACAACCAGAGTGTAAGATGAAGAAAACACTAAGTAAAAGAAACTGTATATAGAAGAAGTGCTGAAAAGAAAAAGGGGACATAATACAAGCAAAACTATAAAGTACAACTGGAAAGCAAGTAAAACTAAAAAGGAAAAAATTGCTTGAAGCTGAAAGTAGCTCCTAGATCATCTTCCGGGGTTCCTACTTGACGGGTAGGTACCTATGGCCTCCTCAGCACTCCACGTCCGTCAGACTCCCATGTATACCGATAGGTCGTAAGGTCCTACTCCGGGTATCGTCCAGTCTTGGCGCTCTCGGTCTCCATCAGTGTTGTCCATCATCTGCATCCAACACAATGTACTGCAGGCATAACCCGTTCATGGGTGAGTATAACGATACTCAATAGGGACCCCGAGACCCTCAATGTCTCACAATCTCTAAAAAGGATGAACCAAAAAGAATAAAATTCAATGTATAACCAAAACATAGGTATATTCCTGTATATATATCTTAGTTCTCATGTAACCCGTCTCAATGATGAGGAAAAACGGAAAGGTCATTGACTCAGCACAAACAATGATTTTTATTCATGAACCCACGACTTCTAGATAACTCCTACTCTGTCGAGCATAGTATTCATGTCATGACTCTGAGGTGCTACTCGCTAACCTTTTACTGTTGAGGTACTCCTCCTATCGAGTACAGCGGCTCTGCCGCCTCTCATAGTAGTGCTCCCCGCCATGGGTCTATCATCTCACAGAGTAGCGCTCCCCCTAATATCCTACAAATGTACTCATCTGATCGAGCACCATGGGTCTGCTGCTTAACATAGTATCACTCATCTGACATGGGTCTTCCACCTCACACATTAAAGCTCCCCACTAGGCTAGTTGAGTCACTCCGAATGAATCGGACAAGCAGTCATCAAATATCGGCCAGCTTCTAGGTCTCCATGAGGGTCTGCTCCATGAACTACAATCTGATACTCCAAGTGTCATGAAGTCCCAAAAATAAGTATCTCAATGGTCCGCTGCATCATAGGGTTCTCAATGAAAAAGACGGTGCGTTAATCGAACTCTCGGTCTGTGAGTTATTATTCTTTTTGTCCCGGGGTCCCGGTTGGTTTTGTGTACGAACCTACCCAAACGTATCTCAATTGTACCCCGAATTATCATGGGGTATTTTTGAAGGGACCGTTTCTCAAAGACATTACCAGCATCACTGACGGTTCGTCAAATGGACGTCCGGTGCCAATGATATGGACAACACAAGAAAAGGGTCAAAAGCGGGCTTGGGTCCGGTCCGACCGGGTCAGACTGTCTCGGACCAACCCTTTCTGGGTCCACAAGGTCTCGGTCGACACAGTCTGACTTGCTGGGTATGACTCGGCCCATTGGGCATGTCAGCTCGCTAAGCTTGGCCCAGTCCACTGGGCCGGGCTTAACTGACTGTGTGGACAACTCGGGCTGAAGTCGCCACATGGGCGACTCAGCCAAAAGGTCACTGGTAGGTTTGGTCGGCATCGTGATTGGCACAACTCGGCCCAAGAGGCCAACGGAGGGCCGCATGGTGTGAGGGCAGGCCGCGGGTGTGCCGAAAAGTGCGTGGGGCGTGCTGGGCTACCGACTTGGGTGTCCGGTAAGTGGCCTGGGCAACGGGGGGCGCTGGGAAGGCAGCATGGGCCCCGAGGGGGCATCGGGTATGCGGCCATGGTGCCAAGGGGAATCGAGAAGGCTCTGAAAGGGCGTCGGGAAGGCTTCCCGGGCACTAGAGGGTGGGGGGGGGGGCTGGCAGGCGCAGGGCGCGTGGGCAAGGTGCCGGCTGCTTGGCTGGTCGCGGTTTCGGCCGTGGCGCGCACCGGGCAGCGTGCGGGTAGGCTGGTTGGGCACTGCTCAGTCGTCGGTGCGGTTCACAGAGTTCGTAGGTAGTGCGACCTCTCTTCACCGTCTTCGTCATCATCGCCATGTTACCATACCACTGCTACTTTTTCATCGATCCATGGTTCCAAAACCGTAAAGGTTAAAGAGTGGCCGGGCTGTGTTTGTTCGGCCCAAACCCTCCACATTAGAACGATATCAAGCGGCTCATTATGTTGATTTAACGAGAGAATATTAAGCATTAAAAAACTTAAAACAAACCCGACCTTTTTAATCGACATGTGTTTTTCGTCACGGGGGAAGACGAGGATGTCGTCATTCTCCGTACGCTTCAACTTCCGAGCTCGTGGGTCGGTCCATTGACGGCAAAGAGTAAGGAAGAAGAGTCATCCAAGATATCCCACGTCGGAAGGGGGGTTCTGAGGAAGAAATTGAGGAAGAATTTATCGACTCTGGCATCTTCGCGTTCTTCATCGGAGGAAGCGTAATCCTCCAGTTGTTGGGCGTCGCGTCACTTTACCAGTGCATCATCGCTTGGTGAATCCATCCCAAATCCTCCTCCCAAACTCCCTATATATTGGAGAGGGGGAGAGGTATGTACCAATCATGGAATTTATTACTGTTCATTTATTAGAAACCTTCTTAAATTCCGATGATGTGGTTAAAAACAAAGGGCGGTCAAGCAAATTAAAAGGGTTGGTGCATAAAATTATTTAGTAGCAATTAATTTTATGTTGACACACAAAATCTAATTTCATGTTGACACATAAAATTAATTGACATGAATTAATTTTATGTTGACACATAAAATTAATTAATATCTTTAATTTTATTTTGACACACAGCATTAAATGAGTGGTTTGTGAGGTTTCCTCTCCCTCTCCATTAAATGGGGGGTTAACCCCATGTGGTTCTTTTAACAAACATTACCACATGGCGTGAGTTCAACTAAAATAAAATAAGTTGTTACTTATTTTATTTTATTAATCCATGTGAAACCCAAAAACAACCTCTCATACCCGATCATCTGACATCAAGGTGAAATTCTTCTTATGCGAAAACTGGCGCTACGAGTTCAAAGGTGCCCTCATATTTCCATTCCGAGCACCATTTCAAAAGATTGAAAAATCCGCATGTATGATTTCTGAACGTACCTGAAAAGAACGTCAGAAATTGATTCTCAGCACACCGGGCCTCGGAATCAAGCGTCGTCCGAAACTGCGGACCCATAAAATTCCAAAGAATTTATGAAAAAAAACTTCCTTGAAATTTCCAGGTCTTTACATTACCCCCATCCAAGGGATTTATGTCCCTCTAAGGCTTCAACTCATAGTAGGGAAACAAAAAAGGGGTACTGAGCACGCAACTGAGCCTCTTGCTCCCATGTGCTCTTCCGGAGGTTCCCGAGCTGCCAGCGAACGTGCACTAGAGGATTTGACCGTCCATGCCGGACCTACTCCTGTCAATCCTCAATCTCCACTGGGACTTCCATGAATGTCACCCCATCATCGATTTCCATCTCCCTATGGTCGGTGATGTGGGATGGGTCTTGCACATATCTAATCAGCTGAGATACATAGAAGACGTCATGCACCTGGTGCAACTTAGGTGGAAGGGCCAGGTAGTAAGACACCTTGCCTACTTTGCTGAAGAAGTGGAGAAGTGACTGGAAGAGACTGTAGATAGGATGAACCATCTATATCCACAATGGATATATGTAAGGTAGATAGCTTCTCCGTCTACTCTCCTAGTAGCTGAATACCAGTCCTCCTGCTGAGCGCATCTACAACAACATTCCCCTTCCCAGGAGTATAGACTATCTCAAAGTCATTGTCCTGGAGGAACTCAAGCCATCACTGCTATCTCGGGTTCAGATCCTTCTAGAAGATGACACACCTGGGAATATTTAGATTAGAGTAAACTATAAACTGTTTACTCAACGAACTATGGGTGAGACTAGCCAATTGTAAGAAATCAACTTCACCCTTCTTCACCTACATTCTACAAGATCTGCTAAGATTTCTCCTTTGTCGAAAAGGGAAATATGATCTCATCCCCTGGATAAACCACGTACTTTGTCTATTACAATCAATCCTTCATGAATGGTACTAATTCATGCCATGGATGACGTTGTAAGGCCTCGACACTACTACCAAGAGATGGAACAGTTACTCTCACCAACAAGGGTTGAGTCACATTGCCATCATTAGTGTGTGGTCACTGGGTCTCCTGCTGTAGAAATCTAGAATGTGAGGGTCAAGTCAACAGTTATAAAAAAACCTCTTATTAATAACCACACAAAAGGGAAGGAAAGAAAACAACACAAGGACACGTGAATTTTATTACTCCAGTTCAAAATAAAAATACACAAAGAAACCACAAAAACGACTTCAACAAAGCTAGAATCATCATGAACAAAGGCATATATGCCTGGAACTAGTCCTGCTTCTGTCTACCTGCTTCTGGAGCGCCATGGTCATATGATTCAGCTACCTGAAGCTGTGCTCTCCCTTGTCCACTCATTCCCTGTGGTCAGGGTGGACCACTTGGTGGTGGCGGTGGCAACACCTTGAAGCGTCGTCCACCACCAGCTGTACAGCCAGCTCCCCTGCCATGTCTGCCTGCGTCCGGCAGACCGTCTCGATCAAACCCTCTGCCTTTGCCTGGGAGGTTCTTCATCTATCACCTGATTGTCTGTATGGCGGGTCAGGCAGTCATGTTCCATGTGATGAAGCCTTCCACATGAGTGACATTGTCTGCTCATGGTATTCCTGGCTCTATCTCCACTATGGGTGACCCACACAACTATTCTTGAGTCATGAGGTTGATCACCTATAGGTTTCGTCCTCTAGGACCTCTGTGTCATCTGTCGACTTCCAACTACAGAAGACTCCACTGCATGTCGGCTAGTGGTGGGTCTCGCTACTGGGGACTGATCAGCAAGGAAACACTCCACTAGGAGGGCACACTCCAACATCCCAGCCTATGTCGGGATGCGGTGGGAGACAACTGAATCTCTAATCTCTCGCCTGAGTCTCTGCTTGACGGTTCGGGCCCTGAATAATGGGTCTCATACCATATCAGTGGAGTAGCAAAAGTGGTCGGTAAAACCCTTTGAGTAATGTGCCACCGTCATTCTACCCAACTGTAGATTTAGTAACTCCTGTATGTGCACCGTTCGAAGGGTGGCTGGTACAAAATCTGTACGGATCAGGCTCTCGATGTCTGCACATAAAAGTGTGACCTTGTCGTGGACCTGTAACATCAAGCTCTACCACCTGCCTACTACATCCTGAAGGAGGCGGGCAGCAAGGATCACCAAAATGTTTTCTGGTGTCCCTACTAGCTTGAATACTCTCACCACAACCTCTATCCAATCCTAAACCGCCTGTGGGTTCGTCTCTCCTAGGAACTTGGGTGGCCTCTAGCGCTGGAACTCATGAAATGAACTCAAGTGGCGTTCATCCTCTAATGCTGGGGCAGGTGGCATCGGTGGCCCAACGGTGAGTAGTACCACTGGTGCCTCTGCTGTTGCCTCAAATGGGAGAGGGCCCTGTACTGAGGCCTCGTCGCATGGAAGGCGGTCAGTATGTACAACAATCGGGGCTCTAGCTGGTCATCCACCGGGAGGCATCCTGAAAAAAAAAAACGATGCCACACGGTCAAAAGACTATACATAGTGAGCTGACCTGGTTTGAGCTAACATAAAGAAAACTTTTGAAAAACACAAAATCAATTAGTGTTTTTCTGCACTGAGTTGGAAATCAGAAGTTAGGGTCTTGGTGTATGGATATATCGGCCACCCGCACCAACACTGGACTCCCGGAACTGATAACCACACATAGTACACTTAAAAATATATCATAACCAAAAAGAAAATATTAGAGTTTGAAGTTCTGCGATAGAACCGACGACCTCTGATACCAATTTGTCATGACTCATCCACCAGGGCCCGCATCGTGACTACCCCAAGCCCTCCATCCATAGGCGATGGGCTAGAGACTAGCACCAAAGGCATAATCCCCTAAAACTAGGAAGGTGTTTCCCTTACAAAACGTAAAATCACACAACCAGAGTAAAAGTGGAAGAAAACAATAAGTAAAAGACACTATATATAGAAGAAGTGCTGAAAAGAAAAAGGGGCTAGAATACAAGCACAACTGTAAAGTACAACTAAAAAGAAAGTAAAATTAAAAAGGGAAAAACAACTAGAAGGTGAAAGTAGCTCTTGGATCGTCCTCCTGGGTTCCTACCAGAAGGGTAGGTACAGATGGCCTCCTCAACACTCCACATCCATCAGACTCCACCATGTACCGATACATCGTAAGGTCCTCCTCTAGGTACCGTCCAGTTCTGGTGCTCTCGGTCTCCGTCAGCACTGTCCGTCATCTGCATCCAACACAACTTAGTGCGGGCATAGCCCGTGCAAGGTTGAGTATAACGATACTCAGTAGGGACCGCAAGACCCTCAAGATCTCATAAAATATTACTAGGATGAACCAAAAATCAAAAAATTCAACGGATAACCAAAACATAGGTATATTCCCATATATATACCTATGTTATCATGTAACCCATCTCAATAATGATGAAAAACACAAAGGTCATTGTCTCAGCTCAAACCAGGATTTATATTCCTGAAACCACAACTACTAGAGAACTCCTCTGTCGAGCACAGTAGTCATGACAAAACTCTGAGGTACTACTAACTAACCTTAGACTACTGAGGTATTTCTCCTGTCAAGTACTGCAGGTCTGCCGCCTCACACTGTAGCGCTCCCCTCCATGGGTCTGCCGCCTCACATAGTAGTGATCCCCCCAATAGACTACAAATATACTCCTCCTGTCGAGTACCATAGGTCTTCCACCTCACACAGTAGCGCTCCTCCACCATGGGTCTGCTGCCTCAGACAATAGGTCTCCCCACTGGGAAAGTCAAGTCACTCCGAATGAATCAGACAAGCAGTCATCAGGTCTCAGCCATCTTCTAGGACTTTGTAGTCTGCTCGCTCGTCTCTAGGGGGGACTGCTCTACTAGCTACAATCCGATACTCCAAGTGTCACGAAGCCCCACGAAGAAGTATCTCAAAGGTCGGCCACATCATAGGGGTCTCAATGCAACATACTTCGCGTCAATCAGACGCCTAGTCTATGAGTAATTAGACTTTTTATCCCAGGGGCCCGATTGTTTTTGTGTACGAACAAACCTGACTGTATCTCAACAATACCTCGAATTCCCATGGAGTATTTTTGAAGGGACCATTTCTCAAAGAGATTACCCAAGCTGCTGGTAGTTAGTCAAATGGATGCATGGTGCCAATTATATGGCCAATGAAAGCAAATGGTCAAATGTGGGCCAGGGTCCGGTCCGACCCGGTCAGACATTCTGGGTCTGACTCGACCTTTTGGTTGGGTTAGCCTTGTAAGCTTGGACTAGTACACTGGGGCGGGCCCAGTGGAATGTATGGACAACTCGAGACGATGTCACCACATGGGAGACTCGGCCCGAAGGCCAGTGGAAGGTTCAGTTGGCACCGTGAGGGGCGCGGCTCGGGTATCTCGTCCTTATAGGCCAATGGCGGGACACCACTACAAAAAACAATACATTAGGGGGGGGGTTATTTAGAGGGGGTTCTACACAACCCCCTATAGAATTTTAAGCATTTTTTTAATATGTAGTTGGATTTTAGACAGAGTTAGGTTAAAACTGTCACTACTTTAATAATTAGTGGAGTTATACATTTAGTCACATGCACTATATATTTCGTTAGAGGTTCTACATACACACACATACAAACATAAAATTAGTAGGATTTTAGAGGTGTTATATGTCTGTGTGTGTTATACAAAATTTGTTTTTTTAATAGTGTGGGTTCACAACCCCCTCTAATGTAAGACATTAGTGGGGGTTCAAAACCCCCTCTTGAACCCCTAATAATGTCTTACATTAGAGGGGGTTCACAACCCCCTCTGATTTAAGAGATCAGAGGGGTCGTGAACCCCTACTATTTTCTAACAAAAATCATAATATATATTGTATACTTATATGAATGTATTTATAAAATGTATAATATAGTATATTCATATAAATATGTAGTATATATATAATTGTTTTCATATAAATTTAATATGTATATATATTTTGATAATATACTTGGGTAAAATATATATATATATATATAATATACGTGTATTCATATAATATAAACAATTATAAATAAATATATAAATACACATTTGTGTTTGTGTGTGTTTGATATAAATGTATTTATAAATACATACACACATTTTTTTATTTAAATAAATGTAAATATATAAATTTTAGAGGTGTATAGAAAATACATATATATACATATATATTTAAATTTATTTAAATATAGATACATGTTATTTATATATTTTATTTAAATATATTATGCAAATAATTTTTATCTTAATAAACTTATAATATTTATTTAAATATATTGTTTTAATAATGTTTATATTAATCAACATATTAATACATATAAATATAATAATATATAAATTACATGTTTAAATATGTTAATATATATATTTTTATTAATATATATGCATATTCTATTAAACTTATTATATGTATTAAAAAATATTATGCAGATAATTAATATTATAATAAACTTATCAATATATATAAATACAATCATAAATGTTTTAAATAATCAGATGTTGACTTGTGTTGGTGGTTTAGGCACTGGACTTCTCTTAAAGAGAACCATGGTTCGAATCCCGCCTCCTTCATTTTTAGAATCCCTCTAAATATTGTGGACAGAGAAGAAATCCGGGACTGGACAGGGACACGCATGCAGGACCGGGGGAGGGGCTGGACTGGGACACACACGCAAGACATCGGGACCGTGGGGGGGGGGGGGACATACACGCAGAACCAGGGGACACATGGGGGTGACACGACGCCGACATAATATAGGGGAAAGGAAGCCAATAGACTCGGAGTCTGGGAGATAGCCACGGTAGACACCGAGGGGAAACCGAGGACACGAGAGACACACACGGTCGACACCGAGGGGAGACTGGGGACATGAGAGACACCTAGGGGAGATTGGGGAGATTGGGGAGATGGGAGACACCAAGGGGGGGTACAGGAGACACCAAGGGGGACACAGGAGACCCCGAGGGGAGACACGGGACATGGGGGACACCGAGGGGGAGACTGGGACACTTCAACGAAACCGAGGGGGAGACTGGGACACTTGAGTGAGACTAGGGACATGGGAGACACTGAGGGGAGACCCGAGACACAGACTGGGGACGTGTGAGACACCGAGGGGGGGACTGGGGAGATAAGAGACACCAAGGGAGACACGGGAGACCCCGAGGGGAGACTCGGGACACAGGGGACACCGAGGGGGAGATGGGGACACTTGAGGGAGACCGAGGGGGAGATTGGGATACTTGAGATAGACCGAGGGGGAGACCTCCACTTGAGACATGGGGACACGATGGGTGGAGACCAAGGGATGCATAGGAGATGCGGCCAGACATAGTGTGGATGGGGGATTTATCTTCAAAAAAAAGAGAAGCATTAGGGGTGGTTGTGTATAAACCGACCCTAATGCAAGAAGCACATAGGGGCGGTTTGAACCGCCCCTAATCCCCCTATTTGAGGTCGTTGCGGTTATAATTGCCTCTAATGACAACTGGATTTGGTAAATTGTGGATAAAAATAGAGGGGGTTTAATCCCCCTCTAATGTAACTGCCTCTAAATTCAACACCCATTTAGCAGCACTTCCTCAAAACCGCCTCTATTAACAGTAGGTGGGAACATTAGCAGTGGTTCCTCATAACCTCCGCTAATATCTTCAGAAGGGGTTATAAGCCCTTCTAATGTCAAAAATAACCCCTGCTATAGTGGACATTTTTTGTAGTGTGTGTGGGGTGCGGGCTGGCCGCGATTGTGCCAGAAAGGGCGTGGGGTAGGCGCCGGGAGGGCGCTGAGCAGTCGCAGGGCACGTCGGCAACATGCAGGTAGGGTGCCGGCGGCCGGGCTGGCTGCGGTTTCGGCTGGGGCGTGCGACGGGCAGCGCACAGGAAGGCTGGTCGGGCGCCGCTCGGCCGGCGGCGTGGTTCTCGGAGGCTGCATGTAGCGTGAACTCTATTTTCCATTTTCGTCATCGTCTCCATGTTGTCATGCTGCTCCTACTTCGTCATCGATCCAAAGTTCCAAAACTGTAAAGGTTGAGGAGGGTAAGGGACGTGATCGTTCGGCCTAAACCCTCCATGTTAGAACGATAGAAAGAGACTCATGAATTTTATTTATCGAGAGATGATTAATCGTTAAAAAACATAAAACACACATCTACCTTTTTAATCGAAGGACGTTGGTTCGTCGCGGTGGAAGACGATGTTGTCGTCGTTCTTCGTACGCTTCCACTTCCATGCTCGTGCATCGTTCAGTTAACGGTGAAGAGGAAGGAAGAAGAATCATCGAAGAGATCCGACATCGGAAGGGGGGTACCAAGGAAGAAGGCGAGGAAGAATTTGTTGTCGTCGGCATCTTCACGTTCTTCGTCGGAGGAAGCGTAATACTACAAGTGCTGGGCATCACGTCACTTTACCAGTGCTATGTCGTTTTGTGAAGTCGTCCCAAATCCTCCTCCCATGCTCTCTATATATAGGAGAGGGGGAGAGGTATGTGTCCATCATGGAATTTATGACGGTTCATTTATTAGGAACCTCCCAAAATTCCAACGACGTGGTTAAAAAGAAATAGGAGTCAAGAGAATTAAAAGGGTTGACACATAAAATTAATTGACATCAATTAATTTTATGTTGACACATAAAATTAATTTATTGCATTAATTTTATGATGGCACTCAACATTAATTTAATGGTGACACAAAAAATTAATTGATAAAAAATAATTTTATGTTGACACATATAATTAATTGATTTCTTTAATTTTATATTGACACACGACATTAAAAGATAGGGTTGTGAGGTTTCATGTCCCTCCCCATTATATGGGTGTTTAATCCCCAAGTGGATTTTTAAAAAACATTAACACATGGCATGAGTTCAACTAAAATAAAATAAGTCGTTACTTATTTTATTTTATTAATCCATGTGAAACCAAAAAACCAACTCTCATACTCGATCATCTGTTGTCGAGGTGAAATCCTTCTTAAGTGAAAACCGGAGCTGTGAGTTCAACAGTGCCCTCAAATTTCTATTCTGAGAACCCATTCAAAATATAGAAAAACCTGCATGTACGTTTACTGAACGTACCCAAACAAAACATTAGAAATTGATTTCGGGCACACTGGACCTCGGAATCAGGGGCCATTAGAAACTATACACTCATAAAATTCTAAATAATTTAAGGAAAAAAGATTCCTTGAAATTTTCAGTTCATTACATAGTATGTTAGTGAAGGATGTTTAGATCATACCTTAATCATAGTCATCACACCATATGCTACATATATGTGTGTAATAATTTACTGCCATGATCACAATATTACCTTCTTTGAGACTCACTTTCCCTCACAGTTTTATTTTTCTCTTTAAAACCTTGATAAATCATTATAGTAGTAGAGGTATCCACGCCTCCTTATATAGGGGTAATTTGTTCTCATATTCCTCATATGAAAGATATTCCCTCAAGCCTATAACACCAACTAGGAGGACCATCATCCAAACTATCATCATTAGAGGGAAATAACTCTGATAGCATTTGAATAATTCCATAAAACGTATAACATACCCATTTACCAAACCGAGCTTCCACAAATCTCAGGCATCCCCCCAATATACCTGAGAATTCGGACTATAATTAAGGTCTAAGAGGTGATCATGGGGTTATTTCACCTTATTAAATAATGTAAATCTATAGTGGAAAGGTATTATTAGTTGAAAATGACATAAGAAAAACTATTCAATATAATATTCTAGATGATTTAAAAAATGATTAAATACAAAGAAATTAATTTGAAACAAAAGTATTATATCACCAATGAATGTTCAGATAAACACATTGACTAAAGAACTAAACACATACCATATAGCACAAAAATTACTTCTATCCCATATTCATAGTATCAACACAATACCAACTACACATATTGGCATCACACTCATATCTACTAACATCCAAATATAAGGCATTTAAAAATACATAATATATAAGAAAGGAATTTTATAGACACATCAATGGGGTCATTTATAGTGATGAGTACCAAATACCTTAGGCCTCCCACAATGGTATCCATAATTAGAATATATATGTGTGTGTGGGTGCATGCAAGGAATAAAATATGATTAAACCATAATTACACACATTTATTCATGATATAATATTTTTATAAAAATCTATGTTTGAACCCATAGCATGATTTATCCTATTTCTGAGTCGGTAGAGATACTGAAGATATATCTTACCAAAAGGTATCATGGATCTCCTTCAATACTACTAGACATATTTATAGTTTTCATTTAAACCATTTTTCATCCAAACCAACCAATGAAGATGCCCTGAATACACATAATTTTAATCTGGAGTCACATATATACAATTTATTGATATCTCTATCAAATTCATCAATCAATATCCCGAATACATACCATTAATGCAAATATTATCATGCCCCCAAAATGTGTCCATGATCACCACCCATTTCATATGGATACCTATAAGATATCCATACGCCAACATAGTGATCAATATAATATAAATTTATTTCCTGACTACATAGGATACTAACAAAAAAAATATATATAAAAAACCGAACTGAACTTATCCTACATGGAAATTAAATCAAATGTCTCTATATATATAGTAAACATAAAATATCCACATATATTTTTAAAAAAATAATTTCTTCCTTTTTTAATATATATTATGGATTTATAATTTATAGTATTTTCCATAAAAATTATTATTTATTTTATCTATGATTATATCATCTTAATTATTTTGAAAATTTTGTTATATTGTTTTTTATATTAACTATTTGAATTTTTAATGATATTTTATTTTTTAATGATATGAAAAATGATATGCATTTTTTTATACTAAAATAACTATTTTATAAAAAATATGTGTTAGGTTAGGTGTTATATTAAAAAATATAATAAAATTATAATGATGATTAAATTAAAAAATTATTTTAATTTATATTCAAAAAATTGACAAAAACTAGTTTCTAAAAAAGTTAATAAAATAAGATGTTATAGTAAGCATTACATGTCATATATAATTGTAGTTATTTAATAAAATATTTCTAATATAATATAAATGATATATTATTTCATTTTTTTTATTCATTGATGTAATGGATTTATTTTATTTGTATATTATCAACTTTTATGTGGCTATAAATTGAATAATATATATTCATTTATATTCTTTATTAAATAATAGTTTTAGATTTAATGGAAATGAAATTTTATATATTATACAATAAAGTAAATTGATGTGTAAAATTATAAGAACATATTAAATGTTTTTAACATTATAATATTTTAAAAATATCACATAAGGATTGTTCAATTAAAATAATATAACTTTTATATCAAGATTAATATGGGAATGATTATCGATGTTGTTTTTTGCTTTCACATTAGAGGTGAAGTCAATTTAGTTTTCATTGAGAAAATATTTAAGAAGGTATGATGCTATAATAAAAATGATGCATAAATAAGATGATTAATAAATAATTGTACTGTATACTAATTGTTTAAAAATTATATATTAGGTTATTTATAAAAATACATTCTTATTCCTTGTAGAATGAAAGAAAAGTTAAATCTCATTTCTAAATTTTTTTTACCCTGATATAGATATGAATAATCATTATAAAGAATATATTTGATAATCATATTGATCAATAATGTGTTTCGTTTTTGTTTTTAATTTATATATTGGATTCAGTAATTGTAAATATATCCAAAGTGCTGACGTATTGCTGACATAATGAATATAAAAGATGGGGAAAATTAAAAAAATGGTTTTAGATATTTTAAAATGAAAATATTGTAATGATTTATGGTTTTGGTATTTTTTAAATATTAATTATATGTATGAAAAATATTAAATATTTAAATATAAATTCTAATGTAATATAGATACTTTTCAATGAAATTTATACATCAAACACATAAAATAAATTAACGAATATCTAATGTTAAAATTGATTTATAATTATCTAGAAAACCGTAATATCATTTATTAAGTCATTTTTTGTTGATTAATGGTGTAAAATATCATATATTTAGATTTTATTATCCAAAATTCAATTTTAAATGAAATTTAAGACAATTAAATAGAATTTATAAGAAAAAATGGAATTGAATCATACTTATCCAAGGTAATTAATTCTACCCATTCCAAAACACATATATAGTTTTTCTTTCTAACAAATTATTCATTAATCCTTTAACACATATTATTTTATAAGTATATAAAGATATATTCCACTAAAAAGTACCTTTTTTAATAAATAATATATATTTTTTAGGAGGCAATTCAAATAGTAAGGTAAGAGTTTCAAACTAAATCCTTTTACTCTTATTTATAATTCATGCTCGTTAAATATATTTTAAAATTTATAATTTTTAAATATTATTTCATTCCATTGTTATTGAAATAATTTTTTTCCACAAATAATTATGAATCACCCATTACCTCTAAATGAAATCTTTTTCCTAACACATTAATATGTGAAATAGAATAAATTTTTATAAATATTTTTGTCTCAGTTATCTTATCCTCTTACACGTTTTTAATAACATAAGTACGTTTAAATTGTAACCCAAATGAATTGTTTTATCTATATTATGTGGTTCAGTATTACACAAATTTATATTTATTTTTTATGCTTTTAAACACATCTGAATTCATTGATCGATATAGTGTTTTTACTTAACAAAAGAGAACTATTATATTTTCACTATCTTATTTGTTTCATGCATATTACTAAACATTGATATCATGATATAATATAACATTAATAATAAATTGATATAATAATTATTATTATTTAATTGAAATTATATGTTATAAAGGAAAAATTAAAAATAAACTTTCATAGTCATATTTAAACATAAAAACATGTTTTCAAGGGAAGAATCATTTCTTTGTATCTATATCAAGCCACATTTAACTATTCAAATCTATAATGGAATAAAAAAATATATAGAAACCTATATATATTATTTTATAATTTTACATAGATCATTGATTTATACTATTATACTGAAACATTCTTGGAACTTGGAATTGGACAACCTAAAAATGAATGATGTATGAAAAATTAATAAATTAATTAAAAAATATATAATAATAAATGAAAATAGAGAAATGATGATGAAATTGGTTTTGATGAATGTAAATAATCAATTATTTTTTATTATTTAGTATGTTACAATGTTTAAAAATAAACATAGTAAATGAGTGTAATGATCATCCTTTAATCCTTTAAATGTTTTGAAGTCTTTCACTCAAGATTCTCTCTCTATTTTCTTCTATGAAATTATATCATCTTCTTGTTGAAAATTATATGTATATTTGGTTTTTAAATTATTTTACTATTAAAACAGAATTAGTTAACTCATTATATTAAAATGAATTTAGTTTTTTTGGATAAATTTACATTCTCAATTAAATTGATTTAAAATATGTTTTTATTATTTTATCCTATAAATAAGGAAAGGAAATATCATATATTATTTATTAGAGTTTTATTTCGTGAACATTTTTGATTAAGATGAGTGGGCATTGGATATAACCCACAATGAATTTTTTACCGATTAATTCTCTAATAAAAATATATAGTAATTAATGTAATGATTTATTCCACAAAAAATGGATCATAAAGTTGATTGCACGGGTGATAAAAATATGATGTCTCAATAAACAATCATTGTTACATGATTTTTTTATTCACTATTGAAATATTTTTTCTATGAAGATATTCGACAACATTTATTGCTTTCATGTTTGTATATGGGTTTATATGATTTCAAAAGTATTATTTAAATGACAAACATTATAATTGGTTTTTATATATTCAAATATTATATTCTGTTCTCTAGTGTAGTTCACCCTTATTGAAAAATGTTTTCTCATCCCTTGATTTGAAATGATATTATATGGTTTAAGGATGAGTAAAAAGAATGTGTATGTTAATTTCATAGAAATGAAGATATATCAAGGAAGAATATTGTGTATCATTTTATGTTTCATCATTTTTGGGAAATAATTACCCTTAGTATATGATTTAGTTTTGTAATACTGACTGATTATTAATCCTCAAAATCACTAAACATAACTGACTTGGTAGCATATGTGATGGAATATTTCTGAAAAATATTTCATTATTGGGTAGTTACACTTGATCTATTACAGTTGATATTATAGTAGGGTTTAAAGAACATAAAGAGTTATGAATTTGGTCAATTGAAAATGGATGTAAAAACATGGGATATAATGGTGGTTCTCACAGGGTAAAATTGTTATTTATGTATATTTTAAAAATATATTATTTATTGTATTTTTCGTTAGTTTTTTTCATAATATATTGATTTATTTTATGTTGGATTTCTGTACAGTTACCAAAGTGAATTATGTTGTATGGACACAAAATGACAATACCCTTCCACGACTATAACCTGTAATGGATTGGACAAGTGATAAAAATTATTTCCATATTCACTCAACAAATATAGGAAATAAATTGATGTAGTTGTTAAATGGGGAGACAAAAACCCTTAAAATAGTATTTCAATTGCGTATCATTTTATGTGAAAATTATTTTGAATATTTCATGGGATATACAACATGGTAATAGCATAAGGATATATAGTTTATTTGAAATATGTATCTAATATTTTTAGTTTCTCATAAATAAAAAAGCTAAAGATTGTAGTCTATCATCATGAAGGTGAAATTGATTTATAGAGGCCTAAAATTAAAAATACTAAGTAAGAAATAAATATTAATACTATAGAGTAAAATGTATATAGATATTCCATTCTAAAAATATTTTTTTCTCTTATGATTTATCATATAATTCAATTTTGTTTTATATAAGTATGGAAAAATGAATATGTCTCAGAAGATGATTTTGAATAGTATTTTAATATATTGGAATCTTATTAATTTAATTATATTATAGACCATTAATTTAATATTCCTGTATTTTAAACAGGTTTTCAAATAATATTCTCAAGGGATTTAGTAACTCGTGAATTTAATGATTATTATGTAATTATTCGATGTGTTGAGAAGTTTTGGATCAACATTATTAACTCTTATGTATATCATAATATATAGGATAATTATCTTTCATGGTAACTTATTCATTGATTTGAATTCAAAATTCATCATTATCCAAGTTTTTCTAGAATAATTATTAACTAGTTGGTGACCTAATGATGATAGGATTCAAAATTTTGATTCTCGATACATATTATCATTCATAACAAGTAATAGTACAATCTTCCCTATTGGATGGAATTAAGTCAACAGAGATAAAATATATTCTATTATAATAGAGGATTATATTTTTAATTTAAGTACTATTAAATGAGTCTAATATTTATGTAAACAGTGTTAAATGATTTGGTATGTGGTTATGGGTATCAAATAACCATTATTTTAAATATAAATTATTATGAGACACAAATATATCTCTCTATTATATTCATCCAAAGTTAATATATATATATATATATAATATTTATATAGTTATATTTTGGTGGGAATTAATGAATAATTATATTTCTAATTTCATCTGAAATTATATATTTTTCAAAAACACAGTGCTAGATCAAAAAAATATAATGGAATTATTTATCCATTATTGACTCGATAAATTAAATAAATATTTATATTGATGTCTTTAAACAATGGATTTTCAAATAAATATTATTGTGACAATTAGATATGGTTTATCTGTGATAGTTTTACCAAATATTTACATTTTATTTCCATTGAAAAAAAATGTCCTTAGTTAAGTTTTCTTTGATCTATTTAAAATAGAAATTAAAATTTCATGGAGTTACACATTTGTTATACCTTATCACAATTTGAGGATAATTAATTTATTTTATAAAGTATATATAATGATATTAGTTGTTGAGTTATATTTTAGTATAACTTTATATCGTCATAATAGTGGGTATTTGGAGGAAAAATTTCAATCTTGGGAGAATATGATTCTATATTATTCATTAGATTGACAGGGATGATAGGATTAAAAAATTATTCCTCTTGAATATTATTATTATAATAGATTTCATTAATTTATATAGATGGATCCATTTGAATTTTTATACAGAAAGTGGTTTCAAACATATTCTTGAATGGATGATGATAAAGGGAGGACAGTTTTGGAACTAAATTGATGGATGGAGTGATTAAAATAAACAAATTGATTAAATTCCATATGGGAAAAATAAAAAAAATAGATATATAAATTATTTTAGTAATGAAAATTAGTATGATGTATGTGGTCTTGTTTTTTATAGAATATCTTGACGATGTGGTGTGATGTAATTCAGAACAAAAGTAATGTTATTTCCATTATTTATTGGTCCATATGAACTCATCGATAAGGTGGGATAGTGAATTATCTCGTATGATTTCCAAAAATATTAATCCTTATTCATAAAGACTTTTATGTATCATTAATAAGTAAATATTTAGCAGATACATATTATATGTTATGCTCGATGCACTACAACTAGAGGTGAATCAATTATATGTGAAAAAACGAAGTTGGAATCTTGATCCTAGAGAGAATGTGTTTCCATATAGGGTATATTTTATTATTGATTTTTTCAAGAACCAATTGGATTAATAAAGGTACATGGGAAACTGATGAAACTATATATATGAAATTTTAATAGACATGTTTACCATTTAGTAAAATATTAAAGATGAAATTTTTATAAAGGTGGTGAATTTATTATCCATGTACTTTTTTGAATAATATTATTTGTTTATTATAAAATATATTATAGAGATATATTTTTAATAATTATCGTTAAAATAATAAATAATATAAACAAATTTTACCAAATATTTAATATATTTTCTAGATTATATTAATTTTTTTATATTAATATTGTTAATTTATCATTATATTTAATAGTTTTAATATCATAGAAATGTCTTAAAACTTGATATGAAACAATTATATGAATTTTGATCCTAAGATATAATATCAATTATTGTGATATATATATTTATATATATTATGTTTTTTATTTTATAGTATAAAATTTAATAGTAATATATTATTTTTAAAAAAAAATTAACAATCTATTTTCAATTTTCCTGCAAAAAAAGATTTTAATGAATTTATTGAAGTGTTCATAAAAAATATGATGTGATAATAACTAGAAAATGTGATGTATAATCAGATGTTTGGATATAAAATTAGGATCAAATAATATTATTAATATTATTCATTAAATTAATGTATATATTGTTTTATAATATTTAATTTAAAAAATTTTATATTTATTTAAATCATTTATACGTTTTTTAGGTATTTTAATTCAAATTCCATTTAATATAAAAGTTTTATATTAAATTGAATTAAACTTATTATTTTTTTATCTAAAACTATGTATAAAATTTTAGAAACATGTATAAAATATATTACATGATAATGTAAAAAATTATTCTATAAAAATTATTATATTAATTTACATTATTTTTTAATTCAATATAAATATTATAATAATTATAGATGTTGTTGTAGTTCTTGTGCAACATTGGAAATGGAAATGTAGTTGTATGTAAGACAATATCAATGAATTAATATGTAAATTCATGGAATAAAAGAGAAATATTATATATAATAATTTATTTTTAAGTATATGTAAGTTATAAAAATTATAAAATAAGTAAATTAACTAAATGTTTACCAAGTGCTTGCGCAAGGTTTGAAAAGTAAAAATTATTATCACAATATTGTTACTAGGAAATAAACTACGAAAAAATTCTTTATGTTGTTTTAGATTATAATATGAATAAATAATAAAACAAAGATATTCAATTTATCTGATTTTGTGATTTATTAATACGATATATAATGATATTGTTAATACAATAGTGATGTAACTATAGTGAATGAAAGAGAAAAGAAAAATAATGGAGGATTTAAAATAATAAAAAAATAATTTTGTATTAATTATGGAACATCATCTATTTTGGTAATGGAAATTATAGGTATTAAATTATTTTATTATTTCTATCTAAATTATATAGTTATCTTGAAATTATATTGTTTTTTCAAATAAATACCGATAAAAATAACATTTTGTTCGGATTAATGTGAAAAAGGATTTATAATTTAGCATAAAATAATAATAAAATATTAAGTAAATTTGGGTCCATTAATGTTAAAAAGTATCATCTATTGTCCATTTATCTCTCACTTTTCATTTTATTGTTACGTCATCATCCCATGAAACTGAATATTTTGAGAAATGGAATAACATTTTCTCTAATAAATGAAACTCAATCTACCAATTCAAAAACACATATATCATTATAATTTATATAATATTTATGATCAAATCCCTATCTAAACATATCATTTCATTTTCATGGGAATCTAATATCAAAAATGTGTAACGACTTGAACAATTATAAATAAATATCCATTTCTAATTTAATAATGTGTCTTATTAGGTATTATTGTTATTGAAAATACATGAAATTATTTAGTTTTATTATATAATATCATATTTAAATGTTTCTAAACATCATAACAATTGATAATATATCTAAAGATGATTAATCATATGATTAGGAAAAAATATATGGTTTTAGAAAATTTAATTGACTCAAATGAAGTGATTGCCTCAACCATTTATACTATACAATATCAAATCCCATTTATATTAGATTTTCAAGGGTTATAACATCACTTTTATTTTCCCATGAACAATTCCATGTCGACATATTCCAACATAAGAATTTTTGAAACTATTTATTGGTAAATTTCAAGCTCATAAAGATCACGGCCGAAACCATGTACACCAAAAGAACCAGATGAACGTATCATTTTCAAAAACATTACTCTTATAAAGATTCTCGGTGTATTAAAGAAATATATATAATGAACCATTTAATATGATTATGTACATTATATTTTATATATTAATCAATAAGTTTTCTTCATATTATTTATACATTGTAATTAATTTTAATAATGATACAATAAAAGAAAAAAATTATTTTTTTGTAATATTCAAATTTAATTAAGGAATTTATTTTGAAGAATTAATTTAATTTTGAAATAATAAATATAATAATGAAATATTATTATTATTAAATTATTTTTTCATATAAAAATGGTTATATAATTTTTATGAAGTCAATTGTCATTTTTATAGGTGTTCAAAAACTATTTTTGTCAAAAAGTCAACATTTCCCAATAAATAATATTATTTTAAATGTTTAAATGAACATATTTCGAAAAACATTAATATTAAATTACTATATCTTTTGAAGTATTACCTTGAAAATTATCTAATGGTGAATTTTTAATAATTTTATAAAATAGTAAAATAATTAAGATAAATTTAAATATTGTGTAAATATACAATGTGTATTATGAAATCATAACGACAAAGAAGTGATATAATAATAAATATAAAGGGTATCCTTGAAAGAATGTTTGTTTTTCCATTAATATAATATAATGTTATGTTTATTTTATTAATATTAAAAATCATTTATGAATCCACCAAACCGTTAATATAATTTTTGTTTTTAAATTAATTAATTTAACAGAATTACAAAGTTACAAATCAAAATGGTATTATTTTTTTATGATACAACTATTTACATTTGACATAATTAAAATGAGATAAATTTTTTATAATCTTTGGGAAAAATCATGTGGAAGGTTGTTTGTTTTGGGTTTTTCATTATATAGAGTCAAAAAACTATGTTTCAGAAAAATAATAAAGACTTTCATCACTTTTTTACTATATAAAACAACCAATGATATCATTTTTCATCACTAAAAATACTTTTATCAAATTATTAATCTTATATCCCCTCTCTAAAGTACTCCCAAGGTCCCTCCATGTTCTGATGAATCTCTTCAAAAGTATTGGGAGTCACACTCTTAAGTTAATGGTTCCTTTCATTGTCCTCTTTATTCATGAATCTTAATAATTTTATAACCTTTTAATTTAAATTCCTATTATTGGGGTGTGCATTTACACATGACTCACACTACCCTTGTTATTTAAAAATAATTTAATACCCATTTCACTCTCATTAATCCATCCAATGATCATTTATATTTCTCTATCAGGCTGCCAAAATTTCACTACCGAATTCTCCGTGAAAAAATTTGTAATGAATACCCTTAACAAATTCATATCAAGGGTTATCAATTTTGTAAAATTATACGTCTTTTATTAGGGAATTACATGAATATATTCCCCATTCCTTGATCTGAGAATAAAATATTATGATTAAAGAATCCATTTTTTAAGATCTATATGGCACACATAAGCGTGATAATGAAATTAAAATAATGTGTGCGCCAAGAATGATGTAATGCTCTAATGCATTGGGTGATATTTTAGTCTCATGAGACATTATGAATGGGATTAAGGAGTGAACCTAATCTATAATTTAAATCTTTCTAGTATTATTTCATGGTTGATATTCTTGAACTATGTATATGATATAGTGTTTTAAGTAGTTGTCACATTTCTCATGTCACCTTTATGATTATCATTATACATCATGTTTCATTGTTTATGTTTATGATTCTCATAAAATATCTGTTTCATTGATAATTATATCATTTTACATGTATTACGTTATTCAGGGTTTTACATATTTAATCCTCAACTGGGATTTATATCCCTCCCATTTCATACATGTGTCCCTAGGTTATCCCATTTAGTTTTTTGTACATGAATAATAATGATTTTTTCAATAAAGATGTTGTATTTCAAATTTATGTTTTTTTTGTAATATAGCTATTTCCCAATGTAACTGGTATTATCAAAAATAGTTGTTGTATTATTTTTAATAATATTTAATAAACAATGACATAATTTTTAGTAATGATGAGTGTTTTTATAGTTCGTATCAAAGGAAATGTTTATTTCGATTTTTAATTTGGATTAGAAAACAATAGTAAATATCATATGTATAAGACTAATTATAAGAAAACAACTCTAATTTTTTTTAATGTAATGATTAATTGTTTAATAATTAAAATAAGTCCCCTAATATATTCTTTATGTGGATGTGGCTCTGGAATTGATGCTTATTAAGATAAAACTCGAAAACACTATATCGGTCTTCAATCGACAAAGAACTGGCGCATGATAATAGGCCTTTTTTCTCAACAGGTTATAAACATTGTAGTTATATGATTTTTTAAATTCATTTGATTATTAATAACCATTATTAGTTTAAAAAAAATATATAACAAATAGATGATAGGAAATAAATCATAGATAACATAGATTAATCCTATTAAATCACAAGTTTAGGAATCACACATTATATATATGTTATATATTTAATGTCATTGGATTCTCAGTTATGTGTTTAATATATCTAAAATAATCATTCAGAATTATCCATTTATTATTGACATTGTCTTGAAATACAATGAATCAGGTAAATAAAAAATAAAAGACAAAATGTAATGACATCCCCAACGAGATGCCCAGCTCGATGGGAGTAGTAATAGAAAGAATTATGATAATAGATTCTTGAATGAGTTATTTCATTAATAAAATCATAGATCTGGAGATGTGTCCCATATCCCCCTATGAAAAAACAAGATATTGTTAGGACCATTATGCAGCAAGGTCTATTACTTTCATTTGGTTATTTTTTCCCCTAATAACATAACAATGGATCAAATAAATTGTGATGATCATCTCCATCGATCAAGGTTCATAACATGGGAAGGTTCTACTAGATATTTATTTTATATAGGGATAATCTAATCAGTGATTTACATTGATAAGGAATATAAAGCATGTGAATAAATCGAAGTGATGGTGGTGATGGAAGTTGGTGAAAAGTTTGATTAATTATTTCCTTGCACTCACCGAATTAATATATAATGGGTTGTCCTCTCCATATATAAACAATATGTTGAATATATTTGGGATACTGAGGGGTGATTCACAGGAATTGCAATATATGCCTGTATATTTTTCCTTACCCCCTAATTCATGGTTTCCCACTACGTTTTTGTAATAAACCAAGTTTATAAACAACCCTTGTGATCTGAGACATCAATAGATATATGGAAATTGTCAAATGTGTTTTCAAAGTTGAAATATAGATCAATGAATCTCATTGGAATCAAATGGATAATATGTTGAAAGAAGAGTTTAATCCTGGTGGTTTAATTGTTAATTATAAAAATTCTCTTGAATTTTTTCATCCCTCTAGTAAAATTTGATGAAAGAAGTTCCATAAAACAACCATTGTGGAAGGAGAAAATTCATTATGTGTGGGAATAAAGGACACATTGCTAGAGATTGGTAAAGGGTGGAAACCAAAAATCAAATGGGGGGAATTAATTATCTAGTATACCATTCATAAAATTTACATTATTTAAACTATAAAAAACCAGGACACTTTGAAAACCAATTCTCTAAGACAAGAGTATTTTAAGACAACCAAAAAACACCAAGGTAACAGTGGAGAGATTTTTCCATCAGAACCACTGAGCTGCATTCCAACTATAATGTATGGATAGGTATTCTGGTTATTTAATAATGAATAGTTAACACACATTTTGATCTTTTTTCTACAGATTCCTTCATATCTTAATTCTTAGTAGAACTATTCGACAACACCACAAAGCATAGATGTAGTGTAGTTGTTGAAAATGGAACATTGGAAAATTATTTGATCACATGTATATAGCTCATATCCTTTAATACTTTTTGGGGAAAACATCCATGAAAGCATTTTTATGCTCTCATTGGTAGAATTTAATCTAATTTTTTATCAACATTCTTTCCCTGTATAGATGCAACATATATTTCTAAAAGAAGTAAATGACTCTCCATATTGCAAATAATCGTATGATTATATACAAATGTATTAAGATATAGGGATCTTAATAAGTACCAAAATTTCAATCATGGATATTTTTGCACTATGAGAAATAATATATAAATAAGTTGATTGATTCTAATGAAAGGATAATCCTAGAATACAATCACAATATAAGGGAATACACTAATGTGTTTCCCAATGAAATGATTGGCCTTCCACCTAACTGAGAGGTTGAGTATTCAATTGATTATATAACTATTATGCATCTATTATCTAATATTCTATATGGAATTTTTATTGTTATACTTGAGGAGATATAGAGAGAACTATATGGTAATGTGGTTAAACGGTTTATATGAACATGTACATTAATATGGGATATACTAGTCCTTTTTGACAAGAATAAGGATGGCTCAAAGAGCCTTTGCATTTTTTATCATGAGACTAAAAAGATCAAGAAAAATAACATGTATCATTATCTATTGATTAATGATATGTTCGATCATATACATCAGTAATAATAATAATCCATGGTGAATATTTAGTTTGGATATTACCAGGTTTGGGGGAAGAAGGAGGATATCTTCATGACTAATTTCTATATAAGGTACGAGCTCAATTAGTTCATTTTAATACCATTCAAACACATTAATTATCATTCAATTATAATGAACATGGTGAATATATTATTTAGATATTACATTGAAAATTTCATTGAATTAATTATAGATGATATTCTAATATACTGCAAATGAATTTTTGAGCATGAGACATATTTGAGAAATATTCTACAGACCTCATAAATTGAGTGGATTTATTCTATAAACAAAAATTTTGAGTTCTAGTTGAATAATTTCCCATTTTTGGGGATTATTATCATAAGAAAATGGATACCTATGAACCCTTCATAGACAGAATTAATAGAATGATGGATGATGAAATCATTTGTGATAGATATCCTTAGTTTCCCTGGATTATATGGTACTATCCTCAATTTGTAAGACATTTCACTCGATTTTTCAACATTATTACAATGCTAACTAAAATTTGATATGAGTTATATTGGAATGATGAATGTGAAGAGAGTTTCATGGAGTTGAAAAAATAGATTTATCCCTACACATATACTCACATTACCCACTGGTGGAGGACAATTCCTGGTATTCAACATTTCTTTTAATAAGGTATTGGTTTGTTCGTTAATTCAAACTTATAATGTTATATTCAATTCTAAAAGGAAATTATATTTTCACGAATATAACCACCCAATGAATGATCTATATTTAGCAATAGTAATTTTCACAATTAAAATTTCTCATCATTATCTCATTTCAGAGTTGTGTGAAATATATACAGATCATAAGAGACTAAAGTATGAATTCAATCATAATGATATGAATATTCGCATGTGATGATGGTTAGATCTATTCAATATTAATACATAAGGAGTTGTATGATTTGGTTCATGACTATGGGTACCATCAACTCCAATGTTAAGGAAGTATGTGTTGGTTGATGCACATAGTTTTACTTTCTACATCCATCTAGGAAGAAAAAAGATATATCGATATCTCTAAGAACACTATTTGGGGGACAATATGAGTACAGAGTTTGCAAAATATACATAAATGTGGAATGTATATCATCAAGTGAATATAAAAAGGTTATAATCTAAGGGATGATATAACCATTACTCATACCTACATGGAAATGAAAATCATCACCATGGAGATTTTTAATTTTCATCTAACACCATCAAGAAGAAATAATGTATTATGGGTTTTGGAGGATCGCCTTAAAAATACTCATCACTTCATTGAATCTCGAGAGTACTTATCCCTTGATAAAATATCAAGGATATTCGTTATTGAATTTTTGAGACTTCATTGAATTGCAATAATAATTATATTCGATCGTGATCCATGATTTACCTCATTGTTCTTAAAGGCTCTCAAACATTCTCTAAATACAGAGTTAAACAACAATATTAATTATCACCCTCCAAATGAGGGAAAATATAAAAGAATTATCCAGATGCTCAAGGATATAATTAGAGTAATATATATTGAGTTTTCTGGTGGATGGGATCAATATCTTCCACTATTCGAGTTGTTATTCAATAACAATTTCCATTTATCATCCAAATGTGTCACGACCCATCCTCGAGGCCCATGCCGTGACTACCCTAAGCCTGCCATCCATAGGCCAGGGGCTGGTGAGTATTACCAAAGGCATAAATCACTATGTCAGGAAGACATTTCCTTTATTAAAAGAAAGTAAATACAATAGAGTACACAACATGAAGTAAACACTTAGTAAAAATGAATACAAAAGAGTGTGCTGGAATTTAAATGGGCTAGTATACAAACCAAACTGAACAAAAAGTACATGTAAAAAGTGACAAACATATGAAAGTAAAGAGAAATTCATGTATTGAATCATGCATAAGAGGGTGATGTCGATCACTCAGGAGTCAGCCAGACTTAACTTCGTTCTAGACTTCTCTAGATTTATTGCACCACTATCAGCCTTGACGAAGAAGGGGAAAACCTTCGTGTGGTCAGAGAGATGCCATCAGAACATTCAGAAGATAAGGAAGAGGTTGACCAATGTGCCCATATTGAGGCTACCGAAGGAGGGAGTACGATATGTATTTTACTACGACGCATCAGGGATGAGACTCAGGTGTGTCCTGATGCAGGAGCGAGCAGTGATCACGAATGATTCACGACAGCTGAGATAGAATGAGAATAACTACGCTACCCATGACATGGAGTTTGCAGCAATGGTCTTCACCTTGAAGATGTGGCAGCACTATCCTGTGGACGAATGCTTCATAGTCTACTCTGACCACCAGTGTCTCTGGTATAACTTTTCATGGAATGATCTGGAACTGAGGTAGTGGCGATGGCTTGAGTTATTCTTGGACTCTTATATGGATATTATCTATACTCTTGAGAAGGGGATTATTCTATAAGATGATCCCAGTAGGAGATCAGGCATTCAACTATTAGGAGAGGTGAAAGAGCAGCTGGTCGCGTTTCAGATATCCTTTGAGGATAGAGACGGAGCGAAATTTCTTCAGTCTCTAACAGTCAGTCCCCCACTTCTCCAGCAATATAGGGAGGCGCAGCAAAAAAACACTGACTGTGAGACACGACATGCTCATATATCCACATGATAGGCACCTGAGAGATTTTCTAAAGGTAGGGAGCACTTCATCCTCTTCAGAGAACGTACTATGGTACCAGTGTCACTTCAGGAGGAAGTTTTGAGAGAGTTCCACACATATCATTTATTGGAACATCAAATAGACAGAGGCCTCTAGAATTTGAGGATGGCGACAATGTCTTTCTACGGGTCTCACCTCGACGAGGACTACAAGGATTTAGCCGAGGTGGAAAGTCATATCCATGATTCATTGGTCCTTTTCAGGTCCTCAGTAGGGTTGGCGAGGTGGCTTACCACTTGGCCCTTCCACCTCATTTGCACCGGGCGCACGACGTCTTCCACGTATCTCAGCTGAGAAAATAATTTAAAGACCCAAAAATTTCAATGATTTTTTTCATAAATTCTTTGAAATTTTACGAGCCTGTAGTTTCTAACGGTGCCTGATTCTGAGGCCCGGTGTGCCCGGAATCAATTTCTGATGTTTTGTTATGCTTAAACTAACCCGCGTAAGCAGTTTTCCAGAAAAAGTTGAATAACACTTAAACCGTTTCTCGGATCTAAAATCTGAGGGAACCGTTTCACTCAGGATGGCGGGTTTAACCTATACGCAGCTTATGTTTAGTCGGCGCGGGCCTTCGGTGAGAAATTCCAAAAATGGCATAACTGTAAATAAAATAATTAAATAAATTATTTTATTTTTCAAATTCTTATAACTCACAAACGGTATCTCATATTGAAAATATGATACCACCACTAAACTCGTGAGGGTATGCTGTATTTAAAAAGATACTAACTTTGGCCACCGCGGGCCACTAGAAAAAGTTAGTTTTTGGCCGTAAATAAAATAATTATGTGAAAATTATTTTATTTTAAAATTGATAACATCTAAATGGTAACTCGGATTGAAAATCTGAGAGTACCGTTAGATATTTGGAGGCGTGATTCGCCTATTCAAAGCCTAATCTCAACCGCCGTGGGTCGAGGGTGACTGATAATAAGTTTTCTGATGTTTTGTTTGGGTATGTTCAATAGGCGTACAAGTGGGATTTTATATCTTTTGAACCAGTGCATGGAATTGAAATCTGAGGGCATCGATGAACTCGTAGTGCCGATATTCACCTAAGGGGGACATTACCGCAGTTGTGTTTGGACAGGAGCAAAAGTTAATTTTTTGGTTATTTTTAGTAAATTAAAAATTTTGTGTGACATATTTTATAAGTGGTGGTTAATTTCTCCAAAGAGAAGTTGGAGGTGGGTCCCACCCCCCACATAACCTCCCGTGGGATGGTATTGTGTGGTGGGGCCCACACGAGTTCCAATCTCTTAAAATCCCCCTTAAACTTCTTAAACCCCTTGAACTCCCAAATTATGGAGGATGAAACTTCCTTTATTAATTAGGAGCCTCTTCATCTCCTCCCTCCCTTTTTAATGAGCCAACACAACATTTAATTAATTAATGGATGTGGCTTAATGAATTTAAATCCCTTTGAATTTATTAAGTCATACTTTAAATAAGGGGTGTGTTTTTATTTTATTTTGGTTGGAAATATTATTTTGGGAGGCTTTGGAGGATCAGAAAGGAAGCGTTCTTCCCACGAATAACACGAAGAACATCTCCAACGTGGAAAACGTCCTCTTGATGAAGAACACTGTTTCCACCGAATAAATATGACGTGCCAACTTACTTTCCTCGACCTCCTTTCACATTAAATGAGTAGACATAGACCACACGGAATGTCGACGACACACCATCCTTGAAAGTTTCCCAACATCCAGGAAATCGATGTCTGTCCTCTTTCCCGTGACTCTGCCGAGAGAGAACCTTTTACGATGTAGAAGAATTCAATTAATTTTAATTGAATAAAATTATACCTTGTTCTTCGTTGAACACCTTGGTTTTTCATTAGAAAAATTATATCATCTAGTACGGAGGGTGTGGGCCCAACCAACACAGCCTAGCGTTCCTCCGTTGAATGTTTTTTTATTTTGTGATAGAGGCGGAGTCGGAAGGGTGCAGGGCTGTCGTACCGCACCGGAGATAGAGACCACGAAAATAAGGCGGCGAAGATCGAAGGTGGAAGAATCCAATGGATGTGGCCAGGCCTGGCCGCAATAGTGGAGGACCGACGCCATCGCGCCGGCCGTGTGGAGGAAATTGTGGGCCGCTCGACGGACAAACCGAACCGGCAGGTAGTAGCCAGCAGGGCTGAGGACCGCGCCGCCCCCTTGGCATCGCACAGGTCGCCTTCTGAACGAACCAGCAGTCTACAGCCTGCTGGGCTATAGGAACATGTCACTCACAGGTGCCGCGCGATGGGGGAACTTGGGATCGCAAAACCAGGCCGCTCGCGCCGGACAAAACCGACAGACTTTGGCCAGCCGAGCAGGCAGAGGCGGCGCCACTTGGCACCACTGGGGGAACCAGACCGGCCCGCTCCACGGGTGGGCCATCCCCCACTAGTCCAGGCCAACCCCCACCTGGTTTGGACCCACCAAACTATGCCAGGCCGACCCCTAGATGGTTCGGACCCACTGAACCAGGTCGGGCCGACCTACCAGCCACTGGACTTGACGGGCCGATCCCATTTCGTTTAAATGCGAATATCTTATAGACCGCGCGTCCGATTGATGTGTCATCTTCTGAAATGGGACCCTTGAGACGAGTCTTACCTTTTGTGATATTCTAAGTGATTTTTGGATGACTTTGGAAAACATCCGGGTTTGGAACGAGCATAAATCTAACCGGAATCCGGGAACGAAAAATGCTTATAACTCTCAAAACGGGCATCCGATTGACACGCCGTCTATCGCTTTGGGTTTATTTTGATGAGAATCAACATTGGGATACATCAAGTTAGTAATTTTTGTTATTTTATGTATCGACACTCCTTTTCTCGAAAGCGGACCCTCCCAGAATTGAGCATGTTGTGTGCGGGAACCCTAGAGTTCGATGCGACTGTGTCGATGACTGCCGTACTGGAATCCTCCGTGGGTTCGATGATGAAAACTATACCAGAATCCTATGTGGATTTGACAGTTCTGACATAGTTTCTTGTTATATATCATGCGTGGGTCCGAAAGCTTATATGAATGAGTAACTACATCTGATCATCTCTATTACTGTAGAATAGATCCCTTGTATCCTGTGTGGGTCCGACAGCTTCGACGAGATAGCTGGACTATATCATGTGTGTGCCTGATAGCTTATCTAGACTGTATCCTATGTGGGCCTGACAACTTAGACGAGATAGCTGGACTCTATCCTTTGTGGGTCCGACAGCTTAGCTGGTCCTATATCTTATGTGGGTCCGACAGCTTAGATGATCCAGTCTCTACATCTGATAATCTATATCTCTCTCTGCTATTGTGGAATACCTGGGGGAGCCTAGTCATAACTTTAAATTATCTCTCTTATTGGTGATTGACTTTACTTCCTGTGTGTATTGGGTTGTGCTTGGGATTGAGAGTTGGAGTTGAACTGTGATTGATAACATAGGTATATGTATGGGAATATACTTAAGTAGGGTTGGTTGATACGTCATGATTGTATCACTCTTATGTGGTTTATCCATAAAGGATTCTAGGAGACCATCAGTGGTCTCGGGGTCCCTACTGATTATCGTTATACTCACCCTAGTACGGGCTATGCCCGCACTTCGTTGTATCGGTTGGAGACGACGAAAAACACTGATCGTGGTAGTGAGTTGTGGAGCTGGACGGTACCCGGAGGTGGACCATTTGGTGAGATGTACATGAAGCGGATGGACAGACACGGGGTCCTGAGGAGGCCATCCATACCCACCCTTAATGTGGGAATTCTAGAGGAAGACTCAGAAGTTGTTGTTTTACCTTTCTACAGTTTTACTAGCTTTTCAGTTCATTGTACTTTACTGTTGGGGTTTTATTTCCATCCACTTTCCATTCAGTACTTTCTTTTGTATATAGTTTTAATTTGTGTTTACTTCTAGTTGCTAACTCTGTTGTTTTTTATTACTTATTATAGGAAATGTCTTCCATTTTTATTGGGATTACGCCTTTGTTGCTAGTCGCCATACCCTGGCCTATGGAAGGCGGGCTTTGGGTATTCACAACTCCGAACCCGAGGACGAGTCGTGCCAAATTGGTATCAGAAGAGGCTGTTCTACCACAAAACATAGGGCTCTGGTCTATCTTACTCTGAAGAAAAAGTTTTAAGAGTATTGGGTGTGGTTTTCAGTCCATGGAGTCCAGTGTTGGTGCGGAGGCTGACATATTCATACCCCAGGACCCTAAACTCTGATTTCTGACGTAGTGAACAGAAACACATATTGTGTGTGTGTTTCAAGAGTATTCTTTGTGTTATCTTTAAGATAGATCACCAAGTATAACTTATTGACTGTGATGCATGTATTACTTATCAGGATTCCACTACGAAGACAACCAGCTAGGGCTTCTGAGAGAGAGTACACGATGACGGCCCACCGAGCAACAAGGATCCGATGTAGGGTCCTCTTACTATGTTGGCACCTTCGGGCAGTGTGCCACCTGATCCACCACCCATTGGGGAGAAGATTCCACCATCCACACTAGCGGACGGTGCACACCGAAAGAGCGCATTACATGATTTCCACTAGCAGAATCCTCCGAGGTTACAAGGAGAGATAGATTTCCATGCAGTAAAGGACTGGATGGAGACGATTGCTAGAGTTTTCTGCCTAGATGAGACACTAGTAGAAAAGATGATGATCATAGCTTCTAATAATTTTCCTTGAATTTCCATGAGGATGGTCTGCATAATGATGAAGTTTCGGTACTTGGACTGTTTTCTGTGATGGTACCTTTAGGAAGTGTGCCAACTATATCACTGCCCCTTGGTCACCAGACACTACCGGCAATACCGGTAGATGAAAATTTTATGCTTAGTCCCTTACATGTGTTTCATCACTAGATATCCCTCATGTTCCATGGCGAGCCCGACCCACAGGCGACTAAGGACTAGATTGAGGAGGTGGTTGGGAGTTTTCTAGAGCTTATACAGCTTCGACAGGACAACATGTCGTTAACAGAGTATTCATCGAGGCATACCGATCTTTACTAGTACTCAATGAATATGATTTTATTAGTTCTTTATAGAACGGACCAATGAGTGAGGTGTGTTTAAGGATATCTGAGCCAACACATTTTCCACTATGCTTTCCTACTTATGTTAGGGTGCTAGAGAGAACCTTCGTTGTTGAATGTTCATTGGTTGACCAAATACAGATAGTGAATGTTAATAGCTATAAAGCATGAAACTTGCGTCAGTCTCAGAGACATGGGTGTGTGATATGTTTCTGGAAGAGGAATTGTTAAGGACAGAAGAATCTATAGGGAAGAAGATGTTTAAGCAGATCTAGGAGAGTAGCATGAGGTGGTGAACATTTCGACATGTTACAACCACCCGCCATTGTAGTCCCTCGTAGGCTCATGGAGCTGGAGTTCAGGGGAAAAGAGTAGCTGCATGCGGGCAAAGAGAGTGACCTAAGGGCTCTATGAATTATTTGAGGTACGGTCTGGGTCTACTACAAGCTGTCGTCTCAATAGGCATAGGTACCAATCATTGATTCCTTCCATGAATCTGGTCCCAAACATAGAGTTTTCGATTAAGCCATTGACATGAACCTCATGTCTGGAAATACCTTTGGGAGGAGACTCGATAATTACACTTAAGTTGATAGTGTGATCTGACTCTTGAGGTGAGAGTTTTGGTTGGATTCTCTTGGTGGTAGTGTCATGGCCTTACGAAGTTATTCTGGGTATGGACTGGGCAACCACAATTCATACACAGATTGACAGTATTAGGAAAATAGGTTGTGGTTTATCTAAAAATTTGGGATGGGTTTCCCTTGGTCAGTGAAAAGGAAAACCCAGGAAGCACATTATAAAATCATGCATAAGAGGGTGAGGTTGATCACTCATGAGTCGGCCAGACTTACCATTGTGCGATACTTCTCCAGAGTTGCAGCACCACTATCAGCTTTTGAGAAGAAGGGGAAACCCTCCGTGGGGTCATAGAGATTCCAGTAGAGATTTCAGGAGCTAATGCAGAGGATAACTAGTGCTCCAATCTTGAGCCTTCTAGTGGAAGGAATAGGAAACGTAGTTTACTGCGACGCATCATGGACCAGATTCAGGTGTGTACTGATGCAGGAGTGATCATTGATCGCATATGGTTCTCGGAATTTGAGACAACACGAGCATAACTACACTACCCATGACCTGGAGTTATTAGTTGTTGTCTTCTCTTTGTAGATGAGGTGCACTATCTTATGGGAGAATGATTTAGAGTATACTCATATCACAAGAGTCTCAGGTATATCTTTTTTTCATTAGAACTTGAACCTGAGATACAGATGATGGATCGAGTTCCTCTAGGACTATGAATTTGAGATACTCTATACTCCTGGGAAAGGGAACGATGTAGCAGATGCCCCATCAAGAGATCATGGATTCAGCTGCTAAGAGAGGAAACAGAGTAGACAGCTACGTTTCAGATATCCTTTATGGATAGAGATGGATCAACCTTTCTATAGTCTCTCACAGTCACTTCTCCACATCATCAGTGAGTCAAAGAGGCACAGTGTGTGGATGCTCACTGTGAGACACCATGTGCTCAGATATCCACAGGACATGCACCTGATAGATTTTCTGAAGGTGGGGAGCATGTAATCCTCTTCAGAAGAAGTACCATGTTGACCAGGTATGAAGAAGGGAGTAGTGGAGTTGGTCTCTCGATGCCTCACTTTTTAGTAAGTGAGGGAGGAACATCAGGTACCAGCAGGCTTGGTTCAGCCTTTAGAGGTATGAAAGTGGAAGAGGGATAAGATATCCATGGACTTTGTGATGGGACTTCCACATACATCCAGAGGAAACGACTCTATCTAGGTGATTGTAGACTGACTCAACAAGTTGGGCCAGTTCTTACCGATCAGAGAGCATGGCATAGTAGAGAGCATGGGATGCCTCTACGTTCAAGAGATAATATGACTTCATGATGTGCCATCGACTATCTTCTTTGATCAAGATGCTTGCTTCACTTCCCGACTATGGAAGGGGTTACATGAGGCTTTTGGGACGAAGCTTCACATGAGCACCACCTTTCATCCTTAGAAGGATGGTCAGACTAAGAGGACCATTCAGACTCTTGAAGAAATTCTCCCTGCATGTGTCCTCGACTTTGGTCACAGCTGGAAGGATCACTTACCTTGGTAGAGTTTGCGTATAACAATAGCTACCATTCCACCATCAGGATGACACCTTATGGGGCATTGTACGACTGACTGTGCAGATCACCACTGTGATGGACTGACCTAGGGGAGTCAGCACTTGTAGGACCATAGATGGTTTAGGCTACATCAGAGAAGGTTCAGATAATCTAGGAGAAGATGAAGACTGCACAGAGCAGACAGAAGTCATATGCTGATAAGAGATGGAGACCACTGGAGTTCGAGGATTGAAGTCGCGTCTTCTTTCGGGTCTCACCACATTGGGGTCTAAAGAGATTTGGCCTAGGCAGCAAGTTATCTTTGTGTTTTTTCGAATCATTCCATGTCCTCAGTAGTTTAGGTGAGGTGGCTTACCACCTGGCCCTTCCACCTTAGTTGCATCGGTTGCATGATGTATTCCACGTATATCAGCTATGTAGATACCCGCACAACCCATCCCACTTCATCGACCATAGGGAGCTGGACATCGATGATGGGGTGAAATTCATAGAGGTTCCAGTGGAGATTAAGGATCAACAGGAGTGGTTCCTGCGTGGACGGTCGATTCCAATAGTGCACATTCGCTGGCAGCACGAGAACCTTCAGAGGAGCACATGGGGGAAGGAGGCTCAAATGCATTCTTAGTACACTCATTTGTTTCCCTAGTGTGTGTTGTAGCATTACGGGAAGGTTAATACCTAAGGTTTGGGTAATGTAATGTCCCGTAAATTTTAGGGAATTTTTTTCTTCTTAAATTCTATGTAATTTTACGAGTCCACTATTTATGACAATGCCTGATTCCGAGGCCCGGTGTGCCCTGAATTAATTTCTGATGTTATTTTAATCATAAATTAAGGCGCGTAAGAAGTTTTCCTAAAATAGTGTAATAACTATTAAATGGTTACTCGGATCAGAAATCCAAGGGCACCGTTTCACTCGGGATGGTGGGTTTACCCTAGGAATGACTTAAGTTTAGTCAGTGCATGCCTCCTATGAGAAATTCCAAATATGGCATAACCATAAATAAAATAATTAAATATTTTATTTTATTTTTCAAATGCTTATAAATCACAAACGGTAACTCGGATTGAAAATCCGAGACCACCATTAAACTCATGAGGGTATAATTTATTTAAGAAGATACTAACTTTGGTCGGTGAGGGCCACCAAAAAAAGTTAGTTTTTGGCCGCAAATAAAATAATTAAGTAACAATTATTTTATTGTAAAATTTATAACATCTAAATTGAAACTCGGACTGAATATATGAGAGTATCGTTGGGTGCATTGGGGCGGGTTTCACCTAGGCAGATCCTAACCTCAACCGCAGTGGGTCATGGGTAACTGATAATAATTTTTCTGATTTTTTGTTCGGGTTCAATCAGTAGACGTAGAAGCGGTATTTTATATCTATTGAACCGGTGCACTGAATTGAAATCTGAGGGAACTAATGAACTCACAGTGCCGGTATTCACCTAAGGGGATCCTTACCATAGTTGCATTTCGTCGGGAGGAGTAGTTAAATGTTTTTGGATTTTTATTAAATTAAAAATTATGTGTGACATAATTTTTATGTTGTGGTTAATTTCTACAAAGAGAAGTTGGAGGTGGGGCCCACCTCCCACATAACCTCCCATGGGAGGATATTGTGTTGTGGGGCCCACACGAGTTCCAAACTCTTCAAATCTCCCTTAAACTCCTTAAACCCCTTGAACTCCCAAATTAAGGAGGATGAAACTTCCTTTATTAATTTGGAGCCTCTTCATCTCCTCCCTCCTTTTCTAATGAGCGAATTCAAAATTTAATTAATTAATGGATGTGGCTTAATGAATTTGATTCCCTTTGAATTCATTAAGCCATCCTTTAAATATGTGGTGTGTTTTTATTTTATGTTTGTTGGACGTATTATCTTGGGAGGCTTTGGGGGATTAGAAAGGAAGCATTCTTCCCACGAAGAACATCTCCAAAGGGAAACAACGTCCTCTCGATGAAGAACATTGTTTCCACTGAAGAACGACGACATGTCATCTTTCTTTCCTCGACATCTTTCCATGTTAAAGGAGTAGAGGCCTCCCGTAAGGAACGTCGATGACACATCATCCTCAAACGTTTCCCGTCATCAACAAAATCTACATCCTCCCTCTTTCCCGCAACTCTGCCGAGCGAGCACCTTTTACGAAGTAGGGGGATTCGATTAATTTTAATGGAATAAAATTATACGTTATTCTTTGTTGAACACCTTGGTTCTTCATTGGCCAAATGATATCATCTAATACGGAGGGTGCGGGCCGAGCCAACATGGCCTGACGTTCCTCCATTTCTTGTTGTTTTATTTGGCGACATAGGTAGAGTCGGAAGGGTGTAGTGTTGTCGTCCCCCATCGGAGAACGAGACCACGACCATGAGTTGATGACAATCGAAGGCGGAGGTGACCGAAGGCCGCAGCCAGGCCAGGAAGCGGTGGTGGAGGACTGGCATCGTCATGCTGGTTGCGTGGAGGAAACTGGATCCCGCATCCACAGGCTGCTCAGCAGATGAACCGAACTGGCCGATCGTAACCGGCTGGGTAAGAGGACTGCACTTCCCCCTTGGCGCCGCGCAGCAGAGAAGATCACGACCTGTTGTCCAAGCCGCATGATGGATGAACTGTCCGGCTACGGCCAGCCAGGCTGGAGGAGCGTGGAGGATGTAGGCGTCGTGCGGCGGGGGAACTGCGTGCCGTACACGCCAGACAAAACCAGCCAGCTTCGGCCAGCCATGTAGGGAGCAGAGGCACCGTCAGGTGAATCGGACAGGCACGCTCCGCGGGCCGGGCCCGCAGGTTAGTTGCGCCCCACCAAGAAGGGATGACCCCCCCAATCGGGTCGGACTCGCCAAACCAGGTCGAGCCGAACCCTAGCCGGGTCGGACCCGCCAAACCGGGTCGGGCCGCCCGCCGGCCACTAGGCTTGACGGGCCGGGCCCGTTTTGCTTAAAGTTTATATCTTCTAGACCGCACATCTGATTGACACACCGTCTGTGGAACTGGGACCCTGACAAAGAGGAATACTTTTTTCGATACTCTATGTGAGTTTTGGACGACATAGGAAAATGGAGGTTTTGGAACGAGTGTAAATCTATTCGGGCCCCGGGAACGAAAAACACCTATAACTCTCAGACCGGGCATCTGATTGACGCGTTTTCTGTCGCCTTGGGTTTCTTTTGATGAGGATGAACTTCGGGATACATATACTCTAGACTATGTGATAGTTGATGTATTGACCCCCCTTTTCTTGGGGAGTGGACCCTCTCGGAATCGAGCGTGCTCTGTGTGGGAACCCTAGAGTTAGCTGAGACTGCAATGATGACTACCATACTGGAATCATTCGTGGGTTCGACGACAACAACTATATTGGAATCCTTTGTGGGTTTTGACAGTTCTAAAAGAGTAGCTGGTCTTGTATCCTGTGTGGTTCCGAAAGCTTAGATGAATCAGTAACTACGTCAGATCATCTCTATTACTCTAGAACAGCTGGCATGTATCCTGTGTGGGTCCGACAGCTTAGACGAGATAGTTGGAATATATCATGTGTGTGTCCTACAGCTTAGGAGGACTGTATCCTATGTGGTTCTGACAGCTTAGCGGGTCTTGTATCCTTGTTGGGTCTAACAACATAGATGATCCAGTCGCTACATCTGATCATCTATATCTCTCTGTTCTATTGTGTCATACCTGTGTGAGTTGAGTCTTGACATTCAATAATTTCTCTTCGAGGTGATTGCCATTACTTCCTGTGAGGACCTGGTTGTGCATGGGCTCGAGAGTTGGAGCTGAACTATGATTGATAACTTAGGTATATGTATGGGCATATACTTAAGTTGGCTTGGTTGATACTTCTTTATTGTATCTTTCTTCGGTTGTTTATCCTTCATGGATTCCGGGAGACCTTTGGGGGTCTTGGGGTATCTATAGGGTATCGTTAAAATCACCCATGCATGAGCTATGCCCACACTTAGTTGTGTTGGTTACAGACGATGGAAAACACTGATCATGGTAGTGAGTTGTGGAGCTGGACAGTCCCTGGAGGTGGACCACTTCGTGAGACATACAATGAGCAGAAGGATGGACTTGGCGTGCTGAGGAGGCCATCTGTACCCACCATTCAGGTTGGAATTCTTAAGGATGACTCAGTAGTTGTTGTTTTTCCTTTCTGTAGTTGTACATGCTTTTCAGTTGTTTGTACATTACTTTTGGGATGGTATTTTCATCCCCTTTCCTTTTAGCACTTTATTTTGTATATAGTTTTAATTAGTGTTTACTTTTAGTTGTTTACTCTATTGTTTTTTATTACTTATTAAAGGCAATGCCTTCACTTTTTATCAGAATTATGCCTTTGGTGCTAGTCGCCATCCCCTGGCCTATGGAAGGCGGTCTTGGGGTAGTCACGACATGGACCTCGAGGATGGGTCGTGATATCTAAGCTGGGATGGCATTGCCTTTATAAAAGTAAACAAACACAACAGAGTATGCAATAGGAAGTAAACACTAAGTAAAACTGAATACAAAAGAGTGTGCTGTAAAGTCAATGGGACAGTATACAAACCCAACTGAACAATAAGTACATGTAAAAAGGTACAAACAACTGTAAGTAAAGAGAAGATCCTGGATTGTCCTACCGGGTTCCTACCTGAAAGGTAGGTACATATGGTCACCTCAGCACTCACGTCCGTCAGTATCTTCCATGTACCGACTCTTCGCAAGGTACACCTCTGGGTACCATCATGTCATGGCGCTCTCGGCATCCATCAGCGTTGTCCGTCTTCTGCATCCAACACAATGAGGTGTAGGCATATACCATGCATGGGTGTTTATAATGATACATAATAAGGACCCCGAGACCCGAAAAGTCTCACAATATCCACTAATGATTAAAAAAGGAAGAAATATACAGTCCCATATTATTAGCGAACCCTACTTTGGTATATTCCCATAAATGTACCTAAGTTACGAATCTCACCCCGACTCCTACTATCGAGCCCAAGCACAATCCAATTTCACAAAGGAAGTAAAGTCAATCACCACATTGATAATGGTTGAAAGACATGACTTATCTCAATCATGTATGGAACAATAGAAGAGATATATAGATGATCATATGTAGCCAATAAATCAACTAAGCTGTCGGACCCACACAGGATACAAGACCAGCTAAGAAGTTGGACCCACACAGGATACATGCCAACTATCTTGTCTAATCTGTCAGAACCACACAGGATAGAGGCCAGCTATCTTTTCTAAGTTATCTCACCCACACAGGATACATGCCAGCTATTCTAGAGTAATAGATATGATCAGATGTAGTCACTGATTCATCTAAGCTGTCGGAACCACACAGGATACAGGACCAGCTACTCTGTCAGAACTGTCTAACCCACACAGGATTCCAGTAAAGTTGTCATCGTCGTTATTGAACCCATAGAGGATTCCTGTATGGTATTCATCTTCGCAGTCGCAGCCAACAGTAGGGTTCCCGCACACAGCATGCTCAATACTAGGAGGGTACGCTCCTCGAGTAAAGGGTTCGATACACCAACTATCACGAAGTCTTGAATTTATGTATCCTAAAGTTCTGTCTCATCAAAAGGAACACAACGTGATAGAAAGTGCGTCAATCAGACACCCGATCTAAGAGATATTAGTTTTTCCATTCGAGGGGCCCGGTTGGATTTACGCTCAATCCAAACACGAAAGTTTTTCAAAATTTTCCCTAACTCACTTAGAGTATCAGAAAAGGACTGCCTCATCACGAGGGTCCTAGTGCTGTAGACCATGCGTCGGTTGAACACGTGGTCAAGAAGTTATTCACGTTTAAGCGAAACCGGCCCGGCCAGTCATGCCCATTGGGTTGGCGGGTCGGCCCGACCTAGTTCGGCGGGTCCGACATGGATGGGGGATCGGCCCAACCCGTTTTGATGGGTCCGACCAGGCCGGGCGGTCGGCCCGACCCGGTGGGGCCCGACCCACCTGTGGACCCGGCCCGCCGAGCTGGCCCAACCGGTTCACCCAGTGTTGCCAAGAGGCACCGCCTCTCCCTACCCAGCCGACCGAAGCCAGCCGGTTCTATCCAGCATGAGCAGTCCGCATTGGGGGCCGCTATTCCTCCTACACGGCGTCGCAGTTTCTTCAGCTTGGCTAGCAGGCGACTGGGCGTTTTGCCTGGTGAGAGGCCCGTACAGCGGGAAATGGTCTTCTCCGCAGTGCAGTTCCAAGTAAAAACCGCAGCCCTCCAGCCCGAACAGTTATGGCCGGAAGGATCAGTTCATCAAAGCGGCCCGCAGATGTAGGCTGCGGTTTCCTCCTCCCAGCCGGCGTGATGATGCATGTCCACCACCGTCGCGGTCCGACCTAGCCGCGACCTTCGGTCGCCGCCTCCTTCGATCATCACAACCTCTTCCGACCCCCGCAACCTACATGGTAGTGGCCTCTATTCTCCAGCATAGTTCGATGACATCACGCCCTTCCGACTCCGCCTCCATCGCCAATAAAAACAACTAGTATGGTGGAGGTTCGGGCTATGTTTTTACGGCCTGAACCCTCCACGTTATGACATTAACAATTGGAAATATATATTCCACAATTAGAACCAAGATGTTAGAAAATATATACAACTCAAAACAACCCCCTACCTCGTATTTCATCGTCAAACGTTGACGTGCCCTTGAAGATAGTTGTCATGGAAGACGGATGTCGTTCTGTCAACGTCGGAGGGGAAGACATTATCATTGGAGGTGCTCTTAGAGGACAACATCTTCTCCCTTGATGCAGAGTAAAAGGAAGGAAGATTGGTGTTCTTCGTGGGAGTCGCCGTTCTTCATCGAGAGAGTATTATCCTCCCAATTCTCTGAAGCTCCCCAAAGCAAGATTATGCCAACCCAATTAAAAGAATGCATTCTCTTTTTCTAATTTTGGAAAATAAATTCAAAACTCAAACACTCAAATTTACTAATAAATTGTGGTGCTCAATTAATTAATTAAATGGTGTTGGAAAGTTATTGAGAGAAGGTGGGAGGTGGAGAGTTTTCAAAAAATTAAATAGGATAGAGAGATGGCTTCATTAATACAAAGGGGAGTCCAAGAGTAATACATGGGGGATTAAAGGGATTTGAGGGGTTTGTGCTTGTCTGGGCCCCACCCCTAGTTATATCCTCCAAAGGGATTTTAGGGTGTGGTGGGCCCCACCCCTAACCTCCTCCTAGAGACTTTAACCACCTTTCAAATAAAAATGTTTTGCACACACATTTTTATTTAATCTATAAATTTAATTAGAAACCCCAAATTATACCTTCCATCCCAGATAAAACACAATTGCGGTAAAGGTACTATTAAGTGAATACCAGTGCTTTGAGTTCATCAGTATCCTCAGATTTCAATTCCGATCACCGGTTCAAAAGATTGAATAACCCGCACGTACGTTAACTGAACGTACCCGAACAAAGCTTCAAAAAATTATTAACTGCCATCCTCGACCAAATGTGGTCGAGGTTAGGCTCTGCCTAGGTAAAACATGCCCCAACGAACCAAAAAGTACCCTCATATTTCCAATCCGAGTTACCGTTTAAAAGTTCTTAATTTTACAATAAAATAATTGTCACACAATTTTTCTATTTGCGGCCAAAAACTAACTTTCCTTGGTGGATCTTGCCAATCCAAGTTAGTATTTTCCTAAAGAATGAATACCCTCACGAGTCAACAGTGGTGTCAAATTTTTAATCCGAGTTACCATTTATGTGTTATAATAATTTGAAAATAAAATAACTTAATTTTATTATTTTATTTACGGTTATGTCATTTTCGAGTTTTCTCACAGGAGGCTCGCACCGACTAAACTTAAGTCGCTCCTAGGGTAAAACTGCCATCATGATCACAACGGTGGACTTAGATTTATGATTTGAGTATCCTTTTAAGAGTTATTCCACTTTTTCAGGAAAAATGCATACGCGCGTTAATTTAAGCTTAGTAAAACATCAACGGATCATTAAGGGAACTCCAGTCCTCAGAAGCGCGCGTCGTTAGAAACTACGGACTCGTATAATTACCAAGAATTTATGAAAAATAGTTCCATGGAATTTCATAGTCTTTAAATTTTCCCCACCTCAGGGATTTACATCCACGTAAGGTACAACTCACACTATAGAATCAAATGGGGGTACTGTGTACGGATCTGACCCTCCCACTCACATGTGCTCTCCTTGAGGTTCCCATGCTGCCAGTAAACATGCACTAGAGGAATCGACCATCCACATAAGAACCACTCCTATTGATCCTCAATCTCCACTAGAACCTCCGTGAATTTCTCCCCATCATCGATATCTAGTTCATCATGGTCGATGATGTGGGACAGATCATGCATGTATCTTATCACCTGGGATACATGGAAGACGTCGTGCACCCGGTTAAACTGAGATGGAGGGACTACGATGTATGCCACCATGCCTACCCAGCTGAGCACCTGGAAAGGTATAATGAATCATGGGGATAACTTTCCGCCTTGGCTAATTATTTATATACATCGTCGAGATGAGACCCATATAAAGACATGGTCTCCATCCTCGAATTCAAGAGGTCTCCCTCTCCTGGATGTACAGCTAAAGGAGATGTGTGGTACTCTCTCAACACATATACTTGAAGTGACACTGGTACCATAGTCTGTTCTCTGAAGAGGATGACATGCTACCCATCTTTATAAATCCATCATATGCCTCTCCTGTGGATATCGGAGCACATCATGTCTCACAGTCAGTGGTTCCTCGCAGCGCCTCCCTAACTCGCTGAAGAAGTGGGGGAGTGACTGTAAGAGACTGATGAAAGTCTTCTCCATCTCTATCCACAAAGGATATCTGCAATGTGGCTAGCTGCTCTGTCGCCTCCCCTAACAGCTGAATGCCTGATCTTTTGTTGAGAGCATCTGCTACAATGCTACCCTTCCCAGGATTATAGAATATCTCTAAGTCATAGTCTTGGAGGAACTCAATCCATCGCCACTGCCTCAGGTTCCGATCCTTCTTTGATAAGATATACCCGAGACTCTGGTGGTCACAGTAGATTGTGAAGCATTTTCACATAAGATAGTGACACCACATATTCAAGGCGAACACCACTACTGATAAGTCATGGTCATGGGTAGTGTAGTTATGATCGTGGTGTCTCAACTGTCGTGAACCATACGTGATCACTGCTCGCTCCTGCATCAAGACACACCCATGTTTGGTCCCTGATGTGTCGTAGTAATGTATGTAACCTATGACCTCCTCTGGTACCCCCAAGATGGGCACACTGGTCAACCTATTCCTCAGCTCCTGAAAGCTCTGTTGGCATCTCTCTGACCACACGAAGGGTTTCCCCTTCATTGTCAAAGCTGATAGTGGTGCTGCAAATCTGGAGAATTCTACAATGAAGTAAAGTTTGGCCGACTCATGAGTGATCGACTGCACCCTCTTTTTCATGATTCCATCCTCTGTTTCCTATGTTTTCCTATTCTCCAACCAAGGAAAACACCATCCCAAAGTTGTAGATAACTCACAACCTTTTTTCCTAATACAATCAATTTTTTTATGAACTCTGGTTGCCCAGTCCATACCCAAACTATCATCGTAAGGTCTCGACGCATCCACCAAGAGGTTCCAACCGAAAATCTCACCTGAAGGGTCAGATCACACTATCAGAATAAGTTTGATTATCATGTCTCCCCCCAAAGGTATCTCTAGATTTGAGGTTCAAGAAAATGGCTTAACTGAAAACTCTTGGTCTGGGAAAATATTTGTGGAAGGAATGAATGATTTTTACCTATGTCTATTAATACGGAAGCTAGTAGTAGACACATAACATACCTAAAATCATTCCTAGAGCCCTTGGGTCACACTACTTGACCCCATGCAACTACTCTCTTCCCCTTCCCCCCAGCTCCCTGAGCCTAACGGGGACTACATAGGTGGGTGGTTGTAACATGTTGAAATGTTCACCACCTCATGCTGCTCTCCAAGGACTACTTCCACGTCTGATGCAATGAAGATTTATCTATCCTTAACACTTCCTCCTCAAGAAATGTCTCTCATGCCCAAGTCTCTGATACTGGTTCCATTTTCATGTTTTCCAAGAGATAACATTCCCTGGCTGTATCCGCTCATCCAATGAACATTCAACCACAATGGTTATCTTTAGCACCCAAAAATAAGTGGAAATGCATAGAGGAAAAAGTGTCAGCACAGATGTCCTTAAACAAACCTCTATTATAGGTCCATGCTCTAAAGCATTTCTCGCATCATATTCATCGAGTACCAAGAATAGTCGGTTCACTTTAACGAATACTCAACTACCTACATGTTTTCCTGCCGAAACTGCATAAGCTCTAGAAAACTCTCAGCCACCTCCTCAAGCGAGTCGTCACCCGCCTGTGGGTTGAGGCTCGCCTTAGAAATTGAGGGATATCTAGTGCAGAAACACATATAAGGAACTAATCCTACAAGTGTCCTCAACCGGTACCGCCAGTTGTGTCTAATGACCAATAGGATGTATTATAGGTGGAACACTTCCAAAATGTACCATCTCGAAAAACTGTCTAATTACTGAAACCTCATCACTATGCATGCCATCCTTATGGTCAGTCACTGAATGATATTTGTATATAAGATCACTATATTCTCTATTGGTGTCTCGATTAGGCATAAAACTCCTGTAATCGCCTCCATCCAGTTCTCTGATGCCTGGGAATCTGTCTCGCCTCAAAACCTCGGAGGCTACTTCCACTGGAACTCGTGAAACACACTCAGTCGGCGTGCACCATCCTCCAATGAGGCTGGTGGAAACTACTGCCCAATGGGTGGTGGTGCTGCTGGTACACCACCTGAAGGTGACAACATAGTGAGAGGGCCCTAAACCAGGTCCTCTTCGCTCGGTGGGCCGTCATCTGGTAATCTCTCAGTAACCCTAGCTGGCTGTCTACGCAGCAACATCCTGATAAGGAACTGGTGCGCCACAGTCCATAAGTTACACCTGGTGAGCTAACTCAAAGAGGCCACAATGGAAACTCTTGAAACACACATGCAATCAGTGTATTCGTGCACTGAGTCAGAAATCAAAATTAAGGGTCTTGGTGTATGGATACACCGACCACCGCACCAACACTAGACTCCCTAGACTGAGAACCACACTCAATACTCTTAACAATATTTCATCACAAATAGATTGACCAGAGTCCAAATTTCTGATGTAGAACCAACTTCTCTGATACCGATTTTTCATGACCCGTCCTTGGGGCCCATTCCGTGAGTACACCAAGCCCGCCTTCCATTTTCCAGGGGATGAAAAGTATCACCAAAGTCGTAAATCACTATGCCGGGAAGACATTGCCATTATAATAGTAAAAAAACACAACAGAGTACGCCACATGAAGTAAACACTACGTAAAAATGAATACAAAATAGTGTTATGGAAATTAAATGGGTCAGTGTACAAACCCAACTAAACATCATGTACAATTATAAAGGGAAAAATAGCTTTATGTAAAGAGCAGCTCTTCGATCATCCCTCGGGGTTCCTACCTGAAGGGTAGGTACAGATGGCCACCTCCGCACTCACATCCGTCAGTCTCCTCTGTGTGACGACTCATTGCAAGTTCCACCTCTGTGTATCGTCTTTGTGTGGTGCTCTCGGCCTCTGTCAGCGCTATCCATCATCTGCATCCAACACAACGAGGTACGGGCATAGCCTGTGAAGGGGTGAGTATAACGATACTCAGTACAGACCCAGAGACCCGCGAAGTCTCATAATATCTACTAAGGATAAACAAAATAAGAAAGATACAATCATGAAGTATCAAACAACCCTACTTAGGTACATTCCCATACATATACCTAAGTTACCAATCTCAATACGGCTCCAACTCTAGAGCTCAAGCACAAAACAAATCCACAACGAAGTAATTCCAATCACCACCTTGATAATCATTGAAAGACATGTCTTATCTCGCAAAATTATGCCAAAATAAAAGAGAGATATAGATGATTAGATGTAGGCACTGGATCATCGAAGATGTCAGACCGACATAGGATACAGGACAAGCTAAGCTGTCAGACCCACACAGGATATAGGCAAGCTATCTTATCTAAGCTGTCAGACCCACACAGGATACATGCCAACTATCTCGTCTAAGCTATCAGACCCACATATGATACAAGCTAGCTATCTCGTCTAAGCTGTCAATCCCACATAGAATACTGGCCATCTATTCTAGATTAATAAAGATGATCAGATGTAGTCACTAATTCATCTAAGCTGTCGGACCTACACAAGATAAAGGACTGGCTACTCTGTCAAAACTATCAAACCCACACAGGATTCTAGTACAGTTGTCATCATCGTCGAATCGACAGAGAATTCTAGTACAGTAGTCATCGTTGCAGTCGCAGCCAACTCTAGGGTTCCCGCACACAGCATGGTCGATCCTGAGAGGGTACGCTCCTCGAGAAAAGGTGTTGATACATCAACTATCATGAAGTATTGAGTTAATGTATCCTGAAGTTTAATCTCATCAAATGTAACCCAACACGATAGATGACGCGTCAATCGGAGGCCCGGTCTGAGAGTTATTAGCTTTTCTGTTCCAGGGACCCGATTGGATTTAAGATCGATCCAAACCCAGATGTATTTAAAAATTGTCCAAAACTCAATTAGAGTGTCGTAAACGGACTGCCTCATCGTGAGGGTCCCAGTGCCACTGATAGTGCATCGATCAGACATGTGGTCTAGAAGTTATTGTTGTTTAAACGAAAGGGGCCCAACCCGTCAATCCCAGTGGGTTGGCGGGTCGCCCCGTCCCGGTTCGGCAGGTCTGAACCAGCTGGTGGATCGGCCCATCCTGGTTTGGTGGGTCTAACCCAGCTGGGGGGTCAGCCCGGCCCGATGGGGCACAGCCCACCTGCGGACCCGACCCGCGGAGTGGGCTGGTTGTTTTGCCTGGCGACGCCGGTCCATAACCACCGCGACCAGGCCTGGATGCGGCCTTCGGTCACCGCGGCCTTCGGTCGCCGCCTCCTTCGATCGCCGCCGCCACGGCCTACATGGCCGTGGCCTCCCTTCTCCGGCGTTGTGTGATGACCCCACGCCCTTCCGACTCCACCTCCTTCCCCAATAAAACCAACAAGTATGGGGGTAGTTCGAGTCATCTTCGTTTGACCCGAACCCTCCTCGTTACGACGTTAACAGTTGGAAATTTATATTCCGCCATTAGAACGACGATGTATGGAAATATAAACAACTCAAAACAACCCCCAACATCGTATTTCATTGTAGAACGTTGAAGAGTCGTGGAAGATAGTTGTCGCGGAAGAGGGATGTCATTCCATCAACGTCAGAGGGTAAGACGTTGTCATAGGCGGCGCTCTTAATGGACGGCGTATTCTCCCTTGACATGGAGGAAAAGGAAGGAAGATGGGCGTTCTTCTTAGGAGTCACCGTTCTTCATCGAGAGAGTATTATCCTCCCAATTCTCCCAAGATCCCCAAAGCAAGATTATGCCAACCCAATTAAAATGATGTATTCTCTTCTTTTGATTTTGGGAAAATAAATTCAAAAATAAAACACTTAAATTAATTAATAAAATATGGAGCTCAATTAATTATTTAAATGGTGTCAGAAAATTAATGAGAGAAGGTGGGAGGTCGATAGTTCTCAATAAAATTAAAGAGGAGACAAAGATGGCTTTGTTAATAAAAAGGGGAGTCCAAGAGTTACAGAGGGGGGTTTAAAGGGAGTTGATGGGTTTGTGTTCATGTGGGCCCCACCCCAAGTTATATCCTCCCAAGGGAGGTTAGGGTGTGGTGGCCCCACCCCTAACCTCCACCTAGAGACTTTAACCACCCTTCAAAAAAAAATTTGTTGCAAACACATTTTAATTTAGTCTATAAATTTAATTAGAAACCCTAAATTATAAATTCCATCCTGTATAAAACGAAAATGTGGTATAGGTCCCCTTAATAGAATTCTGGCACTACAAGTTCATCAATGTCACCCGTTTTCTATTCTGAGCACCATTTCAAAAGATAGAAAAACCCGCACCTACATTTATTGAACGTACCTGAACAATGCTTCAGAAAATTATTAACTTCCATCCTCAACCCACTACGGTCAAGGATAGGCACTTCCTAGGTGAAAAAATCCCCAACGAACACGACGGTACGTTCGTATTTCCAATCCATGTTATCGTTTAAAAGTTATTAATTTTTCAATAAATTTATTGTCACTTAATTATATTATTTTCAGCCAAAAAATTACATTCTCTGGTGGCCCTTGCCGACCCATGTTAGTATCTTCATAATGAATTCCTACCCTCATGTGTTTAGTGGTGGTCTCAGATTTTTAATCCGTATTACCGTTTGTGAGTTATAAAATTTTGAAAATAAAATAACGTTATTTACGGTTATTCCATTTTTGTGTTTTCTCACAGGAGGGCTGCGCCGACTAAACGTCATGCCTAGGGTATACCTACCATCCTGAGCACAAGGGTGGCCTCATATTTCTGATCCGAGTAACCTTTTAAGAGGTATTCCACTTTTTTAGGAAAACATCATACTCGCATTAATTTATGCTTAGAAAAGCATTGACAGATGATTCCAGGCACTCTAGGCCTTGTAATCACGCACTGTCAGAAACTGTGGACTCGTAAAATTCCCATGAATTTAAGAAAAAAATTTCCATGGAATTTTTGGGTATTTAAAAAAGGAATCCCTATCAATCCCATTATTGGAAGAGGTGAAGAACCCCAGCTTGATGGATTGATGTTCATGAATGAAAATTTAAATCTGTTCAAATGGTCATGGAAATTGTGGAAAATTTTAATACCATTCTAAATCAAAACAAGGATACTTAGAGTCAATAGAGGATCTATGTTGAAAATTGTCGACAAGACCTACAATTTGATATTTGATTTTTAATGACTTGGAATTATGTCAATGACATTTCTCTTATTATTTTTATTTAATATAGTATATATAAAAGAAAATTACTTATAGAACACAATAGAAACATTATGAACAATGAATGAATGAAATAAGATGTATTTCTAGATCTTAAGGAACCTATACCAATGAAATAATATATGGACCATAGATATTTCAATATAGTCCATATGAATGTTGAATTAGCCAAATGAATAGTAACATCGGCCATGAATTTATGTATAAAAGTTAGCACATTATAAATAAATGTATGATATAATTATATAATTGTAAAAGTAAGTTCTTATTATAAAAATTAGTAATTAAGTGTTGTTATTTTTGAAGGGAATAAATATTTATTTACATGTTTAGAAATAATAAAATGATTTAAATGAAAATTCACTTTCATAATATCTATTCATAAATTAATATTTTATATTATTATGATTTTAGAATAATTTTTGATACCTTATTTAATTTATCGACGTGTTTCAAACTCTGTAATAATATTAAAATATATATTTTCAAGTAAATGATCTTTCTAACTAAAAATTAATTTTCTAATATTTATAAAATTATATTCATAAGATATACTTCATTTTTTTAATTTTACTCATTGAAGAATTTTAGTGTGATTTTGTTTTCGATTTTTATAAAATACATGATGTTTTTGTGAATTGGAAAAAAAATAATTTACGATAAATGTTAAATACTTGAATTATTGAGTCTTAGGTGTTGTATTGATGATGTGAGCCCATATAATCGAAGCCTAATTCATTATTTTAACATATTTGGTAAAAACTTCTCAACTATTCATATTAATGATACAAAATAATAAACAAATTAATTATATATTCAAAAACACCTCTCTCTTCAACAATAAATACCACCCTCACCACCCCATCTCTTCACACCATCCATGCATTGACCTGTGTAAAATTTAAAATAAATACTCTTAAAAATTACCTCACCCATGTAAAAAATATATTTGGATCCTCAAAAGGCCCGAATAATTTCCCTATAGAGGTTCTCATGGAGGATAATTCAAGAGCCACAATCCTCTTCCTTTTCCTTTTAATTTAATTTCATTTTATTTTATTTTATTATTCTTTTCTCTCCTGCCCTAATAAATATATCATGAAAACTATACTACCATAAATATAATATAATTTTTTTTATTTTAATGTATTAATCCATCATCAATCCCCTTTTCCGCTCCCTTTTAAACCAAAAAACGGAAACATTGGACATGAGGTGTTGCTTCATCACAATCAAGATTTAAATGTAATAATTTTCCTTTACCGTATTCAAGGAATATAATGAAAACATTTTAATGTTTGGTTAATATTATAAAACATATATCTCATCATTTTTTATAGTTTTGATGTAAAATATTTAAATATTACTAAATGAAAAAACTAAACGAGTTTGTTGTGATCTAAAACTGCTTAAATCAGTTTAAACAAATATCATTAACATGTTATATAATTATTTATATTAATATATGTGAAAGAAACATTATATAAGACCAAACACATGTATATATATCTATTTATAAAATTTCATTCAAATTATAGATAATTATAACCATTTAACATTAACATCATTACTTATAAACAAGCGAACCGATCATGAAAACCGATAAAATGAACACCTACGAATGATTAAAATTGAACACAAAAACTTGTAAAAAAATATATAAATGGATATAATAACACTATAGTGAAGAAAATACATGTATATAAGGTTACTAATTAATTTGTTTTTGGATTTAATATTATTATCATATATATTAATTTCATGTACTCAACTTATTCGGGTATAAGGTTAGAGTTTTCTTCATGAACCTTCATTTTCATTCAGTTTATCATTTTTCCCTCTATACACATATTCAATTAATAATAATTTTTAAAATAATTATTATAAATTATATTTATATGTTACAAATACATATATCTATATAATATCATATTTCATTGATGGGGTAATACATGTCTTATACAGATTTTTTTCAGTTTTCCTATTTACAAATGACTGATAAAGGAGAATATCTCAATTTTTACCCATATTCATGTATCTACATAATATGTGTAATACTCTATTTTTCACTAAAATTTAATCCAAAAAATAATATTTATTCATTTCTATTTTTATTTGAATAATTGTGACAAGTAAAAATGATTTTCCCAAAATAACTATTAATTATAAAGTGAATGGAGTATTTCTCTCCATGACTTTATCAATGATTTTTGTAGAGTATTTTTATTTATTTAAACAGCTATGTTTAATTTTTGCTTTATTGAGATTGGCCAATTATTTTTATCATCCACCATATTTTATTAAATTTTGTATCATGGTTTGGACTGTGGATATTCTATAATGATTCTATTTACCACACTACTCAAAATGGATAGTGATTATGTTTACAGATTTTGGAAATTTATTTAAATTTCATATGTTTATGATGTTTATGAATAACACCATTCATATAAGGAATTATTTTTACATATTGAGTTATTTTTGGGGAACTCTATATCCCCTTGATGTATAAGTATGTCTCATGAGACAAACTAGACCGGGATTGTACCCATTATGCATAATGTCTTGGATGAGTCTCTGACGGTATGTTTATGAATTCTGGAATTAAGAATTCCCTCATTATAAATAAGTAATTGATATTACATGTTATTATTTGATTATTATAATATCCATGGTTATGTCTAATTATGGAATAATTTAGTCATCTTTTATTCCTGCCATTTTATGCCCAATATAATTTTTTAATGACATGTGTTTTTCTCTATTCAACATGCCTTATTATTTATCTTTATTATAGCATCCATTGTATTTCCTACCCTTACTGAGCATCTGAGATCATGCCTTTCTTGTGTATTATTTTTCCATATGTTTGAGAAGATGTATATTAGGAATGACTTCAAGGAACAATCTAGGAGTTATGGTTGATTATAAATGATTTTCTATTTTTTTTCCTTCCAAGATGTAATGATATATTTATGTATGTATTCTAGATTACAAAAATAATAATGTAATATCTAGCGAATCAGGATTTTTCTTATATGACATTGGAATATTTCTATAAATATTTACAAATCTAAGATCTCAAATGGCGTGAGATTCCTTTCCTGATGTTCTTTGAATAAATTTTATAAAAATATTAAGTACTTCTATAATATACCTGTCGAGGAAATTAGGTATCTATTAAAAAATATATCCTATCAGAAAATAGACACCACTATTGAGACCAGAGTGTGTAGATTACCCTATGATGGGTATAACTTATGTAGGAAAATACATTCTGTGGAAAGGTTATCGATGTTTTTTTGTGAATAAATAGATTAATTTATTTTGGGATGTTATATCTAATAACTCATAAACAAAGTCTCGAATCATATTTCTGAGACTTGTGATTGTGTTTAGAATATCATGTTTACCCTAGGTATGACATAAACAAATTCATAACTAGGTGTCAGGTTGGAGGAGATTTGGGGCCAAGTTATTATGAAATGTGGGATAAATTAAAAATTAAATCCACTACAGGAAATATAGGCATTTGCGATGGGTCATTTGCGACGGGATCCCGCCGCAAATGCCTATTTACGACGGGGATCCGTCGCAAATCGCCCGTTGCGGAAAACGCCGTCGCAACTAGATTTGTGGTTTTTTTTAAAAACTTATTTGCGACGGGCCCGTCGCAAATAGTTCCTTCGAAGCAACTATTTGCGACGGGCCCGTCGCAAATAATAATAAAAAAATTAAAAAAATTAAAAATTATTTATTAATATATAAATCAATAAACTTATTTATATTGATATAAATATAATAATTATTTATAAAATATGTTTTAGAAAGGATGAATAAAAATCAAATATGAATGTATAAGATGTTCAATAAATGTGGGTTATAAAATATTTTAAAAAATATTTTTAATTAATAATTACATAATTTTTATCAATTAATAGTCATTTAATAACTCTTTGAATATAAAAAAAATAAAAAAAATTAATGAAAGATGGAAAATAAGAAGAAAATGAAACCCAAACTTCAAACGGCCATAACTTTTAATCCGGGACTCCGATTGAGCTCTACAGCATATAAAATCGAAGCTTGCGACGAGCTCTACATCCCTATGGACCGGTGGAACCCGTCCAAGGTTTTTTCGAGGCCCAAAAGGCCCCGAAGGCCTCCAAAATTGAGTTTTTAGTCGGGGCACCCCGGTTTTTCACCGTTCAAACAGCTATAACTTCTGATCCCGATGTACGATAAACCTCTACCATATATCATGTTGAATATCTTTTAATTTTCTTCGATTTGACTGATTGTGGAGCTGAAACGGACTCCTGGATTAGAAGTTATGGTCCATTTAACATTCAAATGGCTATAACTTTCGATCCGGATATCCGTTTGGCCTGTACTGCATATCACATCGAAGATCGTTTCATGTTCTTCGATTTGACTGGTTGTGGAGTTGAAACGGACTTACGGATTAAAAGTTATCGTCATTTTAACATTTTCAGAGGATTTTCACCCCCTCATTTCTATGTATTCATTCATAACTATACATATATATATATATATGTGTGTGTGTGTGTGTCTGTGTGTGTGTATTGTATATAGGTATTTATTTATTTATTTATAAATACACATAAAAACACATATTTTATAAATTTATTTAAAACTAAGCATATAAATATATATTAATTAATATACAAATAAATATACGAATAAAAACTTATAACTACATATATATATATATATCTATATGTATATATATATACAAATAGAATAAATATATATTAATATATGAATAAATATATATTAATATACGAATAAATATATATTAATATACGAATAAATATATATTAATATACGAATAAATATATATTAATATACGAATAAATATATATATTAATATATGAATAAATATATCTATATATATATATATTTATTCATTCATATAACCAAATATATTTATATTAATATAAATCTATATTAATATATGGCTAAATATAACTATATATATATAACTATAATTATTCGTAATTATGACTAATTATTTTTAATTATTCCTATTTATTATTAATTATTTCTAATTATTATTAATTACTCCTAATTTCCATTAACTATGAACAATGAATACTAATAATTTAAATTTATTAAATAACAAAACAATCTAAACATAATTAAATTACAACTAATTAAAAAAAATTAAAACTAATAAAAAATTAAAAATAAATATTAAATTAAAAATAACATAAATACCTTCAAAATTGATCTGAGGTTGATCTCCGATAATTGTTGAAGACTTCAATATCAAATCTGCAAAAAAAATTAAACTTAAGAAACTATGAACACTAAAATTAGAGAAGTTGAGAGTGAATGGAAAAAAAACGGATGGGTGTATTTATAAGTTAGATTATTTGCGACGGGACAATTTGCGACGGGAAACCCGTCGCAAATAATACTATTTGCAACGGGACCCGTCGCAAATACTTTAGCCCGCATTTATTACGGTCAACAGTTAAATAGTTATTTGCGACGGGACCCGTCGCAAATAATAACCTGCCGACATACTATTTGCGACGGGGGTATATTCTCGTCGCAAATAGTTTCTACCGCCGCCGGTTATTTGCGACGGGGGTATATTCCCGTCGCAAATACTTTTTACCACCGCCGGTTATTTGCGACGGGTGGTAACCACCCGTCGCAAATAATTTTCCAGCGTTTTGGCGCGCAATGTGTGCCAACCTTTTTGCGACGGGTGGGATTTCCCCGTCGCAAATAAGTAGTTATTTGCGACGGGAAAATCCTCCCGTCGCAAATAAGTTTTTAATAGGACTATTTGCGATGGGATTTATTCCCGTCGCAAATAACCCGTCGCAAAAGCCCTTTTTCCCGTAGTGATCCCTTCCCACTCCCTCCTCCACTTTTTATTGTTCACAAAAAAGGATTATCCCCTCCCTTACCATCTTTGGTGATGAACTACTTGGAAGAAAAATGGATGAAATAAAGTGTCATCAGTCTAAGATCATCATAGTGTACACTCTTAGATAGTGCATTAGTAGCCTCAGTGTGCCTATTTGATCATAAAGCTTCAACATTTCTCCACATGGTAGGTTTTTTTGTTTTATGTCTCTATTTACTTTATTTTTCAAATCATCAATGGATAATTTACTAAAGGCTGAGTATATGTAGATCGCATCACGAGGATTCAAAATTTGGTCTCAGAATAATTTTCTAACCACCATAACAGAATCGGTGGTTTGCCGATGGAGGAAGTGGCATGGTTTTGGTGGTGGCAAAACGGATTCTGATGCTTGCATAGTAGATTCTGGTAGAGGCATGGTCAGATCTGGTCAGAATGGTCAAGTGCAGTGTGGTAGCCTTACGGCATGAAGTGCTAGTGGGAGGAGGATGTTAGGTGGCAGGTGAGAGAGTTCAATGAGCCGTATATCTGATTGATGCTCAGATTCTAGGCCATGTGTTTGATTCATGGGATGGTGGGATGGGTCAGATTGGACAGAGCAACCCGACCCAAGCATAGTGGTCTGACTTCATATTACTGTATCTCCAAATATGGGTGTCTAATTGACACGATGTCTATGGAAACATGTTCCTCTACTAGAAATGGATATTTTTACAAAAGTTAATTTTTTTAATACTTGGTTTTATGGCTACATTTCATGAAACTCTGATGTTAAATTATATTATTATTATTATTATTATTGAGAATATTGAATGAGATGTATCTCCTACATCCTATGTACAATTTATGCATCGTTATTAGCATTGATACCCTGGATTTGATGCGAACATTTTAGGACCGATTAGGGGAGCTAAAATTGAAATTTTGTTGTGGGATCCTTGATTCCCGGTCAAGGAAATTGTCGTGAAATGTGAAGTTTTCACTCTTTATCCATTTTGGGTAGGTGAATAGTAAACTAGGCTTGTTTTTAGCTATAAAACATAATGGTGGCTGTGGTTTGGGCCAAGGAGACATGGTGTGAAAGCTATATTGTGTGGGACACTTGGGTCAGTAACACCATTACGAAAAGTGTTGAGTGGGTCCTCATGGGCCCTGTTTGTAATGTTTCCATCATATGGGTTGTGTGGGTCCCCATTTTCATTTATCTACGAGGTTTCTCAGTATCACATACCTTTTAGTGTATTGGGACCCCTCTTCAACTAATATGTGGGTTTTTTATATCATGTCATTGTTACTAGACTATGACCCCTCTACAGCTACATTGTATAAATCTAGGGTGGGTTTCCCACTTTTTGGAAATAATTGTATTAATCGTCATCGATAACAAACACTGACGACTTGGTGCATGAATCTTCTTGAGTGGTCCAATGTGATCCTCACTTCCATTCATGCTTCCCTGGTAGGTTATTTTGTTTCAAAATCACTATATAAACCTTAGAATTGATCCTATAGCAAGGATGTTTTTGTAGTGAACAAGGTCCATAGTGAACCATGGTTACGAAATCCCTTTCAATGTATCATGATTTGTTTCCTCTACGATCTATCGTGCCGTTTTCTTTGTTCAGTGTTTCTGGATAAGATTTATTGTCCCCTGGAAGACCATGATTGTGATCCCCTACCCAAGGATATGGGGATGGTTTAGTCAATGGGTGACTTATTTTATGGCGATGTTTGTTGATAATTTCCATGTGGATAGATACCATGAGGGTTGGTCAAGTTGTGTCGTTAGTAAATCTACAAATAGAGTTGAATCTATTAGATGACTATCATGTGGGATGACTCATCTCATGAAGTATACAATAGATGGTTTCATTATAGAGTCAATCCTCAAGTATGAACCTATTAATGGTGATGATATCTGATCCTTAGGAGGATTGGTACTCGTGATGAGTTTTTCTAGGTTATTTAATGATTTCCTTGAAGAGATTTTGAGGTTTATCAACTATGTGATTGAGGTTACTGATCATTTTTATCTATGTATGGTCTCGAGATAGTGTTTATCCCCCATTTGGGTTCCCTCTAGATGGGTCGAGTAGATTGTTTCCATTAAGGTTCTCTATTTAATATTGAGTTTATATATATCTCTAAACTATTCCATGGATATGTATGTGAATGCATGTGTATATGTACATTAGTCTATGTCCTCCTTGTGTGTGATAGCCTTCTTTCCCTGGCCTCCAAACCCTTGCCTATGGAAGATTCCTTGGGTGGTCTCAACTCGACCCCCATTAGGTCAAGTTGGGACATAGTGGAATCAAAGTGGGATTCACTTGGGGAAGATAATTGTGATCTTGGATTGGGATGCATAGTGAAAGTGTGTGATTAATTTTAGTTTTATTTTCTAGTTACGGACTATAGTGTTGGTGTGATGGATGATGTCTACATTAACTAGGATTCTGATATTTTTTCCTTTCAACTCAGGAGTTTAGGACACTAATCATTGAGAAATAATGGTACATACCTTATATATGATTGTATTTTCCTGTTTTAGAATCCTTCATGAGTCATATCCACAGATATAATTTTTAATCATGTTGTGTATTTATGTTATTTTAGAAAACCTCTAGGATGATACCTTTATAGGGTTCCATTGGGGGGGGGGGGGTTATAGTGACTATCCACCCTGAGATGATGCTTCTCTAAAGGACCCTACTTTTGAGGTTAGACCTCCTCGTGGTCCTCTGGTTGAGCCACCACCTTTTGAGTAGCACGTTGTTCCATTAGTGTAGGCCGAGGATGGACATAGTCTGAATGTGTGTCACATGTTCTAGAGGTAGAGACCTCTGATGTTGAAGGGTTACCCAGAACACCAGGTTGCTAATGACTAGCTTGTGATAGTCACTTGTGTTTTCTGACTTGAAAGGACTCCTCCTGGTCATATGGTGGTCCTATCAATAATCCATTTTTATGGATCATCCATGCACGAATGTAGTCTTTTGGCGTAGACCCAATATTAGGTGATGATATCTTAGCCATAATTTGAGTGGGTATTCATGGAGTATTTGTTTCTCACCTTATCGAGGTCAGTGTGTAGCTAGGATCTTATGTAGCTTTAGAAAGAGATAACGACCATGGAATAGTACTCATCATGGTTTATGAACCTGTCACTTCACTCCCTATATATGGTTCAGGATATGTTCATCAAATAATAGACCTTTATGTAGGGATTGTGTCAGGAGATTAGGCCATTATTGGTGTTGTTATTCCTTCCCATCTATGATGGACTATTGGAGTGGGCTTTACTGGTGAAAGATTTCTAGAAGATAAGAATCAAACCTTTAGTGATGGGCATGTAGAAGTTGAGACCTCGACAACTAGTTCAATAGCTGGTAGTAGGTGTTAGGATTTGGGCTATAGTCATGCACGATATTTCAAGAGGGTACTCATGATAAAGGATTTAATGGTTGAGGATCTTAGGGTGGTTTTGGTAAGACGTAGGATAGGTGGTGTTTTACTTGTGACCATAAGGTACATATTTCTAATAGTTTGACCCACTGTACTGATGACAGGGGTGGATCAAATGATCCCCTTGGAGGACAAACTTTTTTGAGAACGGAGGTTTGAAGGTTGGTGGAAATGGTGGATAAGAGGGTGTAGTAGTGGGATGTGGCACACATTGTGATACTCTACCATCATCACAAGGTGGTCCAATGTTGGATGAAAGTGATACGGAACAGGGGTTGGGAAAATAGTAGGTAATTGAGTTCGTTGACCTAGAGGCTCTACGAATGTATATAATTAATCTCTGTATTAATTCAAATTTCTATAGTATTTTGGTAAATACATTTCATATGAACTTATTTTTCTTTCTAATTTTCCTAATGGTTTTTTTGGAGTGACACAGGATGCCGATAAGACCATATTTCAGTTTTTTTCATCATAGATTCAAATGCACAAGGAAAAGGGATACTTTTTCACCAAGTTTGTTTTTGTAATGTGACTAAAACCATTAGAGAAATTTAGTTTCACACAAACCAAAAAATGTCGAGGTGTCTTGTATAGGTCCCTCAAATAGGTGTGAGGTAATGGGTGGGGGTTTTTTGTTAGTGTTTTCATTGTGGGATGGTAAGACATAATGTGTGATGGTAATCCCAATTTTGTTTGTTTATACCCTCACATGTTCGGTGTCAGCTTGGTATGTGAGTTTAATGGTGAATTCATGGGTCATTTGGACATGGGTTCAGAATCATAATAATGAGGGAGGATTTCCACACAACGAAAAATTATTCATCCATTATGCTAATCAATGTGGGAGAGTTAGTGTCACCCATGGTAGAAAGTATCGAGGTGTAGTGGATGAGTACCATTAACATGAGTGTTTGGAGTAAGATTGTTGGTCTCTGCCTTGGGTTAGTGATGTTGCTTTCCTCTAGACCCAATGACTTCATGAGACCCAATTCTTGGTGTTTTCCACAAGTGGTAGTTGATTAGGAATGTGCCCATCTTCATGATGTCATCCTGGGATGAGAAAGACATGGCTGTGGTATCCATTTTGTTTATGCTAACTGTGTTCTTGTTGGCAGGACGAGAACCCTTGGTTGATTTTTGGTGGTATTTGGTGAACTCTCTATCAAGGGAGACCTAGTTGAGAGTCTGATTTCAACCACTCATGCCAAGACTTTTTCTTTTTTGGGGAAAAATATTTAAGGTGAGAATGATATAGAGACTCAAGATTTTCCATCAATGAAATTAGAGTATTTAGGCATATATTTCAAGAGTTATGAGATAAGACTGCATGCGAATTCATCAATCAGTGTGCCCAAATTAAGTTTTATATAAATTGTTTGTATTTTTATACAATGTACATGGATGAAATAATGTATCTCTTAAATAAAATATGAAATCCGAAAAAAGAGTCAACCATTGATAACAGAGTGTGTCGTTTACCCTAGGGGGATATATCATTTGTGGGTGAAAACCTTCTATGGAAAAAACTATCAAGGGAATTTTTTGATAAAAAATTAATTAATATATTTTGGGGAAATAGATATAATAACTCATAAATGGAGTATCAAATTGAATTTATGATACCTCGTTAGAGTTCAAAATGTTGTTATTACCCTAGGTGTGACACAAACATCCTCTGTCCTAGGTGTCAAATCGGATGTGAGCTAGAGACATGATATCAAACTAAGGGGAATTAATTAAAAATTAAATCCCTTATCTCTCCCCTCTCCTCTTGGTGGTGCAAATGTAGGTTGAGAAGAACCCCTTATTCCTCTTTTGTGATGGATGACCTTGATGCTGAATTGGATGAATGATGCACAGTTGGTCACAAATATTAGTTATGGAAGCTCCCAAATCATATAACATCATCATCATAGATCCAATTTAACATTGAATATTTGATATTTCACTCAGGGTCATGAAGTTTGAGTTCTAATTCCTGATCCACTTGATTTTGCAACATTCTTGTTCAAATTGTCAATTGATCTTCAAGAGGAGGATCAATCATTATAGATCATGTCCTGCTGTTTTTGGATATGATATCAAAATAGTTATCCATCCCCCAAATTTTTATAAATGTTATACTAAAAGACTAAGTGATTCTTGTTTCAGTGGTGGTGTTGTAGATTTTGGTGGCGGTGTGGCATTTTCCGACGGGCACGAATGGGGGTAGTGAAGTGGCGTTGAGGCAGCTGGGCAATGCGGTGGCGTGGATCACCGGGGGTAGTGACCATTGGGTGGAGGGCACATGGAGTACATGAGATGGACACAGCTGGGCCACATTGGGGTGGGCCGACAATGTGGCAGTGCCAAAGTGTGGTGTGATGGGTCAGGCCTATCAGAGGGGTCTAGCTAGAACTGACCAGACAATTTTGTGTCGGGCCATGATAACTTAAATTTTTTCGTATATCCCAATACGGGTGTCTGATTGACACATTGTCTATGTGCATTAATTCTAATCATCAAGACGTATCATTTTATAACATTTTATAACTTTTATGGCTTGGTTTTATAGCTGAGTTGCACAAAATTCCTATGTTTAATAATTATAATATAATTATTTTTATTTAGAGAATCCTATATTGTATGTATCTCATGTTTCTAAGGTTTGATTGATGCACCGTAAATAGTTTTGTGACCCTGAATTTAATGTGTAGGTTACAAACCATACTTCTGGTACTTAATCCAAAATCAAGATGTGGGTCCCATGATGCCTAGTCTGGGTGTTTACATTTAAATGTCATGTTTTCATTGGTAATCAGTTTTCGGGAATGTAAATAGTCTATCCTATGAGATTCTCTACATATATGTTGATGGTGAAAATTGTTTAGGGCTTGGAGATTCGCTATGTTGGTGATATTGTGTTGGTCACTTGGTTCAATGATGCATTTACTGAAAGGGTTGAGTGGTTCCCCAAATCAATGTTTGTGAAATTTCAATCAGTTTGGTTGAGTAGGACGCCATGTTCCTTTATATACGAGGGTTTTTGGTATTAGGTCCCCTTCACCAGACCCTGACCCATCTTAATCTACTATGATGTTTTTCTGTATCACACCATTTTCACTATACTATGACCACTCTTCGGCTACTCTGCGTACATGCCACATGGGTTTCACTCTTTCTAAATTTATTTATCATAATAACCACAGATAATTTTCGTAACATATTTGGTGCATTTATTTCCCTGAGAGGTTGAGTGTGATCCTCGTATCCCTTTATGCTTCCCTGGTAGGGTTTATTGGTGTTGGCAAGAACAATATTAACCCGATCATTGATCCTCTGCCTAGGATGTTCTAGTAGGTTATCTAACCCTAGTGATCCATGGACTTAGAATCCCTATCTATGTACCAAGATGTATTTAATTTATGATCTATCATGATGTTTTCCACATCAGAGTTCTCAGAATATATGTGACATGATTTACTCAGGAATTTATCCTCTCTTAAGTGATTTATTCTAGATTTTGGGTTATTGCATGAATCCCCTTTATGTGTTCAGTATTTGTAGCTAGGTTTTAGTGTCCCCCAGTTAAAACTAGGTGTGATCACCTACCAAAGGAGTTGGATATTGTTTAGTAACTAGGGGAATTATTCTATGGAACTGTACTTTGAGCAGGTACTCAAGGATAGATACCACAAGTGTTGTTCGGGTAATGTCATTAGTTTTTATACCAATAGAGTGGAATCTCTCAGACAAGGGTCATCTAGGATGTATCATATTTATTATTGTTCTTTTGATATGTTTTTTAGATCCTCAATCTTTGAGTATGAACCAATCAATAGTGATGAGGTTGGAACCACATAAGGCTTTGTGCTTGAGACAAGTATTTATGTGTAATTTCTACGATTCCTAGTGATTTTTTCTGGTATGACACACTATGTGTTTGTTCATACCAGTCATGCTTCGCTGGGGATGGGATCAATGTGGAGTTTCTCTCTCCTTTGGGTTCCCTCTGGTAGGATCGAGCAGACTTTTTCCTTTCAGTTTTTCCTATTTATTTTTCGTTTTTATAAATATCTTCACACTATTTCATTGAGGTGTATGTGTGTGCATGCATAAAAGTATATTTGGATAATGCCTAATTGTGTGTGATATCCTTCTCAGCACTGGTCGTGATGTCCTGGCCTATGGAGTCAGGATTAGTGAGTCACGGCTAAATCCCCATTTGGTTGGGTCATGAAAAACTGGTATCATAGAACACTAAACATTGGGACCATTGCCATGATATTGGTATGTGTTTCATAGTTATTGTGTGAGAGTGTTTCAAGTTTGGATTTTTGGCCAACTACTCCATTTTCATTCTAGCAGCCAATGTACCATTCACTACAAATCTGATAACCTTACTTATGACATTGGACATTAATACATTGGTCATAGGTAAATAATGGTACATGCATCATATATGACTTTTTTTGTCTTTTCATTATCCTTCTTGAGTCATCTCCCCATATATAATATTTTTCCATGGTGTGTCATTATGTTATTTCAGGACTACCCCTTGATAACAGTGGGATAGGGTTTTATGGTGGGGTTGTGGAGTCGATTTCATTAAGATAAGGCTTCAGTTCGTGGCACAATATTTGAGGACAGACCTATATTTGGTCATCCTATTGAGTCACAACCTATTGAGAAACTTTTTTTCCAGTGGTGTAGGTCTATGATGTGCATAGGATGAGTGAATTTTATGAGTTAAAAAATAAAGTGAACTCTAAGGTTTCGAGGGTGACCTAGACCCCTATGTAGTTATTGACTGGATTGAGGTACTCATGCATTTTTTATCCTTTTTAGAACACCCAACAATCTGATGGTGGTCCTAGTGGCGATCCATTTGCAAGGTTAGGTTGGGCGCTAGTGGAGTCTTGTGATACAGACCAATGATGATGAGACATTATCTTGCTAAATGTTTGAGTGACACATCAGGGGTGGTTTTATTAAGCCATGTTGAGTTCAGTGTGTATCCAAGATCTTATGCAACTTATTATGGTGATCAAGACCATGCCAGAGTACTCTCCATGGTTTATAGACCTGTCGTGTTACACCCTAGACATGGTATGAGATCTGTTATTTCATTCAAGGACTATTGATCTAGGATTTTACTAGGAGCTCACGTTGTCAATGGTTTCAGTATTCCTTCCAATGAATTATGGGGCGTTGGAGAGGGCCTTAGTGTTTGAGAGATTTTTAGAAGAGCATACTATGACCATTAGTGTTGGGAATGGGGGAGCTGAGACCCAGAGATTGTTCAGTAGATGGTAGTGGATGATATTCTTAGGGGTCCAGGCATGTGTGACATTTCAAAAGATGAACCCATGATAGAGGATTTGAGTATCAAGGCTCTGAGTCTAATTTCATTCATCCATAGAAGAGGTCGTGTTATATTTGTGACTATCAAAGACATTTTACTGGAGATTTTCCATCCCACTGTATTGCTGAGAGGGAGATAGTCAAAAGACCACCATAGAAGAGGCAATATTATTACCTTTGAGGTAAGTAGGGTATACAATGTAGGGTAGGAGTGGGTGTATCATCTAGTGGATGCAGATGGTATGATTTTATACCATCACCCCAAGGTGGTCTATTCTAGGCTCCGAGAGATGGATAATGGGGCTGGGAAAACAACTTGTTGTAGATTCCACTAACCCAAATGCTCCATTAATAGATAATGGTATGATCAGTGTTCTTTCTACATTATGCAATATTTTGGGAAAAAATTTAAGAGGTTCTTTTTTCATTCCACTACTTACTTGAGTTTTTTAGGAGTGACACAGGGCGTCCGTAACACCATTTTATGGTGTGGTTTTATGTGGCTTCGAATGCACGAGGATGTGGGATCATTTCCCCAATAAGACATGTTTTTATGGGAATAAAACCATGTGGGGGAGTCATTGTCACCCATATCATACAACATCAAGGTATGGTGGACGAGTCCCTCTGACTTGTGTACTGGGAGGGGGTGTTTTAGTTTATGCTGAGGTACAGTAAGACACTATTCGAGTTGGGAATATATATCTTGTTTGTTTATTCCTATATGTATTCAGCTTCTGTTTGGTATGCGAGTTTCTTGAAGAGGTTATTGTGCAGTTTGACATGGTGCTAGACTCACAAGAACGAGGGATTCCTTTCTCACTAATGATCATTCTTGAGACGCAATGAAAAACTGTGTGGCTGAGTCATTATGTACAATTTTGATAATATCGAGATGTAGTGGATGATTACCTTTAACATGTGTGTTTGGATTAAGATTTTTGGTTATTGTGTTAGGATAGAGAGGTGGCTTACCGCTAGACACAATGAATGCAGGTGACTCAGCCCCTAGTGTTTTCCACCTATTTCATATGAGGGAACATGTGGCCTAGTTCATGATGTTGACTTGGATGCGATGGGTTTTGGTGCGGTATCTCTTGTGGTTCCCCTTAGTGTGAGATTTTTTAGATCGTGAGGAACCTTGATGGATTTGTGGTGGTTTTTAGTGAACCCTATAGTGAGGGAGACCATGTTGAGAGTCCTTTTTCTTTACCTCTTTCATAGACCTTTTCTTTTTATTGTTGAAAATAATTAATGTTGGGAGGATGTAGTGACTTAAAATTTTTATTTTAAGAACTTGGGATCTTTATGCCAATATTTCCATATCTAGGTGTTGAGACAGAATGATATTTCATGTCCTGTTAATCCCAAAATAAATATTTTAAAAATATTAAGTATCATTATACTATGCATTAAGAGGAAATGAGTTATCTAGTAAACGGTTTACTAGAGAAGAAAAACGAGTCCACCATTGAAATTGGAGATTGTTTTTACCATATGCATGGTAAAACTATTGTGGGCGTATGCCTTTTGGGGATAATGTTATCGACGGAATTTTAATGAAAATTTATTTATTTATTTATGGATTTCATATTGAATAACTCCTGAACGGAGTCTCAGATAATATTTCTATGATATAGGCTAAGTTTACAATGTCGTATATACCCAAGCTATAACATAAACGTCATCAGTTCTAGGGTTTGGGTCGAAGGTGGGCCCGGTCAAGGATATTATTAAGGGGGGGGATTTAATTAAATATAAAATCACTTCCCACTCCCTATACCCCTTGGTGATTCATACACTTAAGGAGCATCCCCCTCCATCCTAAAATTTGTTGAAACATGACCCATGGGTTGAATCAATGAAAAAATGTGCCATCGGTATCATATCGTGATAGAAAATTCTTCTAGATAATAAAACACTTGCTTTGGAGTGCTAATTCGACCATGAAGCTTTGGTGATTCACCCCGAGGTAGGCGTTTTGAGTTTTTAGTCATCATCCTCTTTATTTTTCATTTTTATTCTTCAAATATTCAACAGATCTATGAGATACGGATGATTCTGTGTAGACTATATCCCTAGGGTTTGAGATCAGATATTAGAATATTTGTTTGGCCACCATATTGTTACCGATTTTCTACAGAAGGAGGAGGTACTGTGGAATGTAAAAGTGGAGCGGAAGATTTATGTGGTGGCATGAAGGGTTATAGTGGGATTGGTTGGAGGAAGTTACATGCCTTGGAGGCATATGTGTAGTTCAGTAGTGTGGATCACCATGAGGAAGATGCCTTGGACCAGAAGCTATGTGGTGTGAATATACCGGAAAGCATGTGTATTCGGTGGGGTAGTAGTCCTGACACAGCTGGGACAAAGGCTGTACATAGCCATGACAATGTTTGAAGGTTGGCCTTCATAGATGAGATGTGGCCTAAGGATATGGGTTGGGCCAGCCAGAGAAGGACGACCCTAGATGTGTGGACTAGACATAATGGGTTCGAATAATTTGGGTTGGTACTAGATATCTTCAAATGGTCATATCTCCCAATCTGGGCATCTGATTGACATACCATCTATGAACAAACATTACTCTCATCGAGAAGGATATTTTTTAGACTAGCTCAACAGTTTTATGATTTTTTTTGGGCCTCAGTTTAATGAAACAACTAATTTTAATAATAATAATAATATAATTATTATCACTATGAGATTCATGTATCAAGTTTATCTCCTACATTTGATGTTCGATTAACATCAATTTAGTGTAATTGGGACCCTAAATTTAATAAGAACATTTCAAAAATGATTTTTGTTCTAAAAATGAAATTGTGCTGTGGGATCAATGAGGGATGGTCTTGGTTTTTGCAGTGAAAAATGAAATATTAACTAGTTATACATTTTGGGAATGTAAATATCCTATCCTATATGTTTTTTTGTATAAAATGTGATGGTGGACACATTTTGGGTCTTTGAAACACGCTGTTTACGTGATTTTGTGTGGGTCACTTTGGTCAGCGATGCCTTTACCGTCAATGATGAGTGGGTCTCCTGATACCTATTTGTGATGATTCAATCATCTAGGTTGAGTGGGCCTCCTTATTCCTTCAGCTATGAAGGATTTTAGTATCACATCCCCTTAATAGAATTATATCCCATCTTCGGCTACTATGTGGGTTTTTGGTGTCACATCCCTTTCACTTAACCGGGACTCCTCTTCAGCTGCATCGAGTATGTGCAATGTGGGTTTACCAAATTCTTGATGGATTTTTATTAATCTTCATAAACAATAGACATAGCAGATTTGGAACTTGTATTTCCTTAAGAGGAATAGTATAATGCTCATGTCCCTTCATGCTTCCCTTATATGGTTTTTGATGTCACTGTGACCAATATTTACCTTGGCACTAATCCTCTACCAAGGAAGAATCGGGAGGGTACAAAGCCCTTAGTGAGCCACGAGCACACACTTTCTATCTACGTATCGATATGTGTTTATTCTGCCATCTATCATGATTTTTTCCTCACTGGAGTTCTCGTAATCATCATGAACATATTTAGTCATCCATTGATCTTTTGATAAGTGAGATGTTCTAGATTCAGGATGATGTGTGATATCCATTTGGTTATTGGTGTTTCCATCTAGGGTTTAGTGTCCCCTAGCAGAACCTCATTGTGATCACCTACCCGAGGAGTTGGAGTTGGTTTATTCAATGGGTGACTTCTTATGTGATATTTTCTATTGAGTGTGTTTTCATGGACAAAAACCACGAGGAATGTTCGTGTTGTTCCATTAGGGTGTTTTACTGATAGAGTGGGATCTCTCAAACGAGTGTTATTCAGTATGAATCAGCTCTTGGGTTGGGTTTTTGATGATTTTATTGAGAGTCTCGATCCTTGTGTAAGAACCTGATTTAGATGATTTGGTTGGAACCATAGGAGGCCTGGTGATCACGACAAGAATTTATAGATGATTTATGGGTTTCCTTGATAGAGGTCACTAGTCATGTTTATCTAAGGGTGGGTTCGATATGGTGTTTATGTCTCATTTGGATCCATTTTTATTGGTTAGGAAGAATGTTACATTTTAGTTTCTTTCTTTTATTTTGGGGTTTTGGGGTGCCTACTAAGTATTTTTATACTCACACCTACATTATATTCTCTTGTTCATGTCTTGATTCTTGTGCATTCCATAGGACCTTCGATGGTGTCTGAGGTGGAATCAGACAATGAAGATCATTTTAAGCCTAACAGACTGAGGTTTTTACTAGAGCATGGATGTGGAGCATTATAAGGGTTGAATCTGATCCAGATCCCAGCCATTTATACAAGTTGGAAGCTTTTAAATTTTTATTTTAGTGGGAGCTATATTTTAAATTTTTTACTACTATTGTACATTTTTTGGGATAGATGTATGGATTATTTTAACTTTAGTTTTTTATATATATCCTTGGATTGTTTTAGGAAGGTCTATGTTGGTGAGTACGTATAGGTACCTTAGGCTAAGGCCTCCTAGATTGTGATAGCCTTATCTGTGTATGTCACCATCCTAGGACCTATGGAGGAAGGCTTGGGGAGTCATGGATCGAGCCCCATTGGCTCGAGTAATGACATAATTGGTTCATTGGGATTCAGTTCTTATATCTACACAAATGTAATAATGTAAGGTAGTAACTCTGAGAGTCTTGGGTCAGGGACATATAGTATATATAAATCGATTTTTAATATAAATGATGTATTCTATATTTAGAAATCATATAATATAGAACATATCCCTAAGATCTAATTTGTTGATATTCATAGATTAAAACCCAAAACATTTGGTATATTAGAGAATATGTGAGTCTTTCTAGAAATTCAACCCAATCAGGACTCTACATGTTGGAATGGTTATGGAACATATGTTACTTTGGGTAACAACTCTAAAAATCTATCCCATACCTGGCTAGGGTTTCCTAGTAAACAATAACGGTCCTTACTATGCACCTTGTTAGATACTCCCAAGCGATATGCTTATGATATGTCATGATTTATTTACAAAACATTATGAAGAATGTAAAATAAAATATTTTCCCAATGAAAGCAGGTTTATGATTATTAGATTTTATATGCATAAAAGATCAATTCATGTTATTTATTTCTTTAGTAAGATATTATTCCTTATGATTCTTAAAATAATCTAATACATTACATTTTTTGAAATGGAACCTAGTGGAATGAATGGAAACCATGTAAATTCACGTATACCATTTGGGTATTTACTACCTATGCAAGAAAGTGATGTATATAGTATATATAGGATTTTTGTGGAGCAACTTATGACTATACTGTGAAATCTTAATTGGATTATTAAAAATAACCATACCCTTATTGATCATCTTGATATGCAACATGTAGGTCCTGTGTTAGATCGCATTATGTGACAACAACCCTCATCAATCAATGGGACTACAAATAAATTCTTAGTAGAGCAGTGGATAAGTTCTATAGAAATGATATTTATCACTTTGGGAAGTAATGAAATGGATAAGGTTATCTTGGAAATTTATCATTTCTCATGAGATACTGGTTAATATTGGTTTTTGATTCAAGAACCAAAGGATGATAAAAAAATTGAAACTACAGAATGGATAAATATTATGGTTGTCTTCCTATAAAAATATATCCCCCATGAAGAGTGTGTGGATGTGTAGACATATTTCATGAATATGATAAAAAATAATGATGAGAACGTTTTTTAGTATGAAGACCAATTTGTAAGGTTATAAAGGCATGTCATAGAATACATATGTAATACAATGAGTAATATTGTTCAATTATTTAATGGGTTTAATGAATTCATCTGATGGGTTTTGGTATCCCACGAGTTATCATTATATGAAGATATTGAATCCAATTCTATCAATATAGAAAATAATTATCTATGCATTATTAATTCAATGAAAATAAAGTGAAAATGGGGTTGTTGATTAATATGGAAAAGGACACACGGAAAATGTGATGAATGGAAGAATTTAATTTCTATCATGTGATAATTGTGGAATAAACTCCCTTGTAATTTCCCGATGTGTATGCATGATTCTTAAGACTTTGGAGAAAAATTCCACCAAGATAATGATTACAAGGGAAGGATATATTCAACCAATGTTGAATACTACAATTACAAATAGATGGGAAATTATGATAATGAATTTTCAAAAAATCATGGATACATTCTCCAAATAGGGTAAAAGATAAATTCATAGCTTATATGGTCACAAAATTTAATGTATATGTTTCTATTGGTATAGAGGTAGGTTCCATAATCATTTCCTCAAACATAGTAAATTCCTTAATTTATTTTAGAGCATTTCATTCTTATATATCCTCATATTTTCTAAGAAAATTAAAATTAAAATTGTTGATTTAATAAATTAGTAATTAATAAACACTCCCAAGGGATGTTTCATTGCAATGAAGATGTGTCGGCCTATCCCCTTTATATCACATAAATATGCATTAGTTGTAGACATCTTTATCATACCAATGATTGACTTTATCATAATCATCTGTATTGATTGGATTTCAAATTATGATGTGACAATATATTACAATAAGATAGATGTTACATTTTTTTTAAAATGATGTAGAATCACTTATCGTTTGGGTAGAAACACCATTAACATACTCTTTTCCAGACCCACCCCTTACAGCTCTATTGAATGAAATACTTGGGGAGGAATAGAAAATGACATCTATGAATGAGGAAAGAAATTTTAAAATTGAATATATATATATATATATATATATATTTAAATATTATATAGACTTATTTTTACTGGATTTAACTATACATCACCCAAAGCCGGAAGTTGATTTCTCTATTGATTTAATTCCATATAAAATACCTATATCAAATACTCTTTGTACAATGGAAACTATGGAATTAGTAGAAATGATGAAACAACTAGATGAATTGAGTGATGAAATATTTATAATCCTTATTGTTTTTTTATTCAGATCACCCATTCATATTTTCCAGAAGAAAAATGAATCCATGAGGTTGTGTATAGATCATAAGAGAAATCAATTATATTATAAAAAACATAATGTATCCAAATCCTGGTATGGATGATTTATTTGTGAATCTTTATAGTTATCTATACATTTAAATGATTTTATATCGATATGGTATCATCAATTTTGTGTGAGGAAGTGGGATATTCTGAAGGCGAAATTCTTAGAAGCTATATACATTAAACATTTACAATAATTCCATTTGAACTGACTAATTATCCCTATATTTTAATTGATCCAATGTATAGTTTTTTCATGAAATATCATGATGAATTTTTTGTTATATTTATTGATGATGTCTTGGAATACTCAATAATATATAAATACCCTAATAATCACTTGTGAATTATTCTAAAATCTCATAGATGAAATAAAATATATGGAAAACTTTGAACTTGTGAATTTTAGGTCCAAACGATTTTTTTTTTCATGATCGTATTGTCTCAAAGGATGGAATCTCAGTTGATCCTTACAAGAAACAAGAAGTTAATGAATGACATACTCCAACGAACATAACCAAGGTACATATTTTTATTGGTTTAGAAGGTTATTATTTAAATTTTTTTTCAGAACATCACCCAATTAGCTAATATTTTAACCAAGTTTACTTATAAAGGGCATAAGTTCATATGGAAAAAAGAATGTGAAAAATGTATGGAAGAATTAAATATTATATTTATGAATTCAATATTCACGGCTCTACCATAAAGAAATTCCTTAATTTTTTTAGTTATTCATCAATGAAAGGACGTGGGTGTTTCCTTATGTAGGATGATTTATTTATTATATATTCATCAATGGAGTTAAACATTCATGAATATAATTATCAAACTAATTGTATTGAGATACCACGTTTAATCTTTACTCGAATATTATTCAGACACTATCTCTATGGTTAAAGGTGTGAGATATATACTAATCACAAGAGCTTTAAATATATAGGCTCATACCAAAAACTAAAACATTGGCAATGGTTATGGCTCAAACTACACAAGGATTATGATTGTTCACTACATTAAAACCTTGGGAAGGAGAATAAATTAAAATATGACCTGTGTAGGAAGGATCTTGGAGTTGTGATAAAAAATTATGATTAATAAGGATCCTGATTATATAGATGAAGAAAAATAGATATGATAACATCAATGAAGGTGAAACGTCCTCACTTTACCAATTGGATTCCTAACCATATATAATAGAATGTATTAAATTTTCTCATTCTGATTATGATATTATTCAAAAGAAAATTTAAAATGTGAATGATGGGACTTGAGAAGACATTGTGTACGTGGTTGGAATTGTTAAAATTTGGAGGAGGCAATATGTTACCCATATAATTGAGATAAAAAGGGAGTTATTGATGATGAATAGAGATATAATTTCTCTATACATCCCAGTAGAACTATAATTTATAGTGATTTGATGGAAAAATTTCAGTGGGGTAATATGATATAATAAATTTTATATTATATATCAAGATGGATGGTCCGTAAATAGGTCAAGTATGAAATATAACAGACTAAAATATTCACGCAACCTCTACCTATTCCAAAATGAAAATTGGATGAAATCACAATGCATTTTCCCACTATATTACCAATAACTAGATGAAATAAGGATTCAAAATGAGAGACTATTTATTTAAATTCCAAATCTTCACATTTTATTACAATGAGGGGGGTTTCCACTAAATAACCTTGGACGACTCTATAGTAATCAAGTGTCAAGACTTCATGAAGAACCTCTTTCTAATATGTATGATTGTGACCAATGATAAAAATCAAAATTCTGGAAAATTATTCCTAAATATTTTGATTCAAAAATCAGTTTGAGTACTTCTTATCACCCTAAAACAGATGGGATGTATGAAATGATGATCTAAAAATTATAAGAAATGTTGATAACATTTTCTAAAGAATTTCAAGGTATATAGTATCTGTATTTTAGTTTTTATGTGTTTCCCTACAATAATATTTTCCATTCTAGTATTTAAATAGCACCATATGATGATTTGTATGGAATGAGGTATCCTATACTGATATGTTGAGATCAAGTTATTGGAAGGATGATTGTAGGCCCAGAGAAACTCAGAGAAGTAGTAGAAAAAAGGTATATAATGATCAAACTGATATCATAGAAATGACAATTAGACAAAATAGTTATGATGATAATTGAAGGATGGATTTGGAATTTCAACTGAGAGATCATGTTATCATGAATGTTTCTCCATTGAAGTGTGTTATAAAATTTATAATGAACTGTAAAATAAGAACCACGTACATTGGTACTTTTTATATTTTGGTGATAATTGGAACAAATGATTATATTTTTAAAATTTCACCAAAAATTTCTAAATTTCACAGAGCATTCCACATATCTTTTTTAAGAATGATCTTGATAGACCCAACACATGTTCTCGCAGATGAAGAATTAGAAATGGAACATGATTTATCTGGCTCTGTAGAGACTATCAGAATTATGGACACTAAAGAGAAGTTGTTGTGAAATTAGATGAATTGGATAGTAAGGGAATATTAGAAAAATCCTAAAATTGAAGAGGCAATGTGGGTAGCCGAGGACATAATGAGGAAGAAGAACCCAAATCCTTTTATAGGGTAAAAATTTTGATGTTTGAAGGGAGAAATATTTATAGGAGTGGAAAATGTAACATCCATGAATTATATCATTGAAATTTCCCTTCTTATGATTATTTCATATATTATAGATCCCATTAAATATGTTTTTCAACACACAAAAAACATTATCAATGATGAATGAATGAAATATTCTGTATTTCAAGAAGATAAGGAACCAATACTGATGAAATAGTAACAAGACCATAGGAATAGTAATATAACCCTTATGAATTGTAAATCATACAACAGAATAATAACCTTACCCTTATATGTATAAATAAAATTTAGGCATCTTCTAATGAATGTATAATATAATTATATCATAGTATAAGTAAGTGAATATTTTATAACATAATAAGTAAGTGTTTCTATATTTGAAAGACAAAAATATTTAATTACCAGATTGTAATTAATAAAATGATTTAATTTTTTTTTCATAAATTGTACTACTAAATTAATATTATGTTTTCTTATAATTTGAGGATAACTTTAAGATACCATAGTTAAATTTTCAAAGTTCTTTAAAATCAGTTATAATATTAAAATATTTCTATATTCAGTAAATGATGTTTTAATTAAAAATTATATTTTTCAAGTTTCAAAAATTATTTTCCTAAAATGGAGTTCATTTTATAATTCTGCACATTGGAAAATTTTTAGGTTGTGTTTTTTGGAGTTGTCTAAAATACTAGAATTTTTTGTGAATATTAAAATATGATAATTTGTAGTAAATGTAAAATACATGAATTTTTGATTAATTAATTATTATTTTTTCTGATTTAATACAAAAATATAGTAATTTTCATCATTATATTAATATATTTTGTGGTAATTCTAAAACTATTCATATTTATGAACCTAAATAATAAACAAATTAATTAAATATTCAGTAGAAACCCTATCCTCCATTATAAATACAACCTCACCAACCTGTCTACTCACACCTACCAAGATTTGATCATTTTTAAATTTCTAAAAAATAATATTCAAATTTCCCTCCTCCTTGTCCACAAACACTTGGCCTCCTCAAAATAAAAAATCCATTTTTATAAGGAGGCTCACAGGGTGCAAAATTCAAGAGGTAAAATAATCATCCTTTTCCTTTTAATTTATTTTCATTTTCTATTTATTTAATATTTTAGCCTCACCTAAAATCCTCAAAATATAATGATAACTCATTTACCTTACATATATTATAGTGTTTTATTATAATATAATAATCCATCAATAATACCCTTCTACTCTACCTTTTATTCAATAAATGGAAACATTGTCCATGAGGTGTTATTTCATAACCTTTAAGGATGAAAAGTTTTGATCTTCCTTTGACATATTCATGTATTTCCATGAAACATTTTAAATGGTTAACTATTTTCTTAATACATATATTATATCTTTTTTAACGTTATTGAATTAAAAAATTTACATAATAACAAATAATTAAACAAAATGAGTTCATTTTGATCTAAATATTCTTAAATTAATATAAAATACTGTCATTTGAAGGATTAATAATTATTTGTAATAATATATGGGGGAAACCAACATAATAAAAATTACACATATTTAGGTTCATCAATAACATATAATTTGAATTCTGGAGAATTATAACCATTTTACATAAACTTCATTACATAACTCTATAAATCATCAAAATTAGAATAAATGAACATAATAAAACAATTATGAATCAAATTCATGTTGATAATTTAATTAATTAATTAACTAATGTTTTTAATTTATTACCCATGAAATTAATCTGATGTGAAGAATTCATTTGGGAATAAGATAAGGTTTCTTTTTCACAAACCAACATTTTCATCCAGGTTAGTATTTATGCCTCTATACACAAGTTTAATTATTAATTAATTTATATAATTATTCTAAATTATATTTATATGTTAAAAACACATAAATCCATATCATGTCATTTTTCGTTGATGGCATAATACATGTTTTATAAGGTTATATTCCCAATTCTCATTGATATGCAAGCTCGACTAAAGGGAACATACAAATTTCATACCCATTTTCAATTATAACACATAATCTCCTTAAGAATCCATTATTTTTATTAATTCACTAATTCTATATTGAAACCCCATATTTTTTAGTTTTTGGTGTTATACAAACATATATGGAATATGAAAATTAATTTTCTAAAAGAACTCATCTCTGCAAAGTAGAAGGGGTATTTTTCTGAATAATTTCATAATGATTTTATTCGGAAATTTTGATTTATTTAAACACCCATTCATATGAGGAATTAATTGGACTTGTTATATGATTGGTGTTTCCTACTATATACCCTAAATTCATCAGTAACATTCATGAGGCCAGATATACAAGGTTTTTACCCATTATGTATAGTGTATTGGCCAGGGCCTTGATGATATGTTTTTGAAGTATGGAAATATGAATTCACTCTTTATGAAACTATTAATTGATATTAAATGTGATGATATGACTATTATAATAAACTTGGGAATGTTTTATTATGTAATTACCTAATAATATTTAATTGATTACATTTTATGCTCAATATTATGTTTTCGTGACAAGTATTTTTAGTTATTCACCCTGTCTTATTATTTATGTTTATTATACATTCCGATGTTTTTGTTAACCTTACTGGTAATCTGATATCACCCCATTCATGTGTTTTAAATTTTTCCCAAGATTTAAATATGTATATTATTATTGACTTATTCAGATAATGTATGAGTTATAGGTGTTTCTAATGGATTTAATATGTTTTTTCCATTCAGGTTTTGAAGATTAATTTATTTTTATAATCTAACTTATAAATCTACTAAACATATTGATAATTTATTATTTGAGTCCAATTTCTATTCTAATAAAATGAAATGTATATTATTATTGACTTATTTAAATAATGTATAAGTTATATGTGTTTCTAAAGGATTTAATATGTTTTTTTCCATTCAGGTTTTAAAGATTAATTTATGTTTATACTCTAACATATAAATCTATTAAATATTTCCCAAGATTTAAATATGTATATTATTATTGACTTATTCAGATAATGTATTATTGTCCCTTTGAGATCATTTATCACATAAGATCGGTGTCCAATCAACTAGAACTCTCATATAACTTATAATATGTACATAATGTATGCCATTTATCCCTATTGAGAAATTATATACTAGACCCCAATCATGTTCTCAATCTATTGGTGGTACCATTAGAGAATTATTATTCCTATGAATAGTATCCAATGGGAATCATATAACTTAGAAGTAATATTATATGAAAAAAGACAGTGATCCATGTAAAAGTGTAATGGATAAAACACGATCTTGATGAAGATACATGGGAACTGAAGGAATTAAAGAAAAAGAATTACCCTCATTAATTTTAGTATGTAAAATGAAAAATTATAGGGTAAAATTTCTATAGGGAAGATATTATAACAACCTGAACTCTCATAAATAAAATTCACATAGTTATTTAATGAAATAGCATATAATGTATTATGGTTATATATAATAAATTTACAGAACTTTTTTATTTTATCCATTATAATTTGAATGAATTTTATTAATCGTAATAAATTATTATATATACGTTGAATAGTAATCGTATGATTGGAAAAAATATGATGTTCTATGAAATCAATTTGACTTTGAAAAATAATGCGATTACCTTAACCAGTAGATCTGTATCATACGAATCAAATTTATCAAAACATGAATATAAATAAAATCACTCATAATTTCCATCAAATAATACCAAGATGATATAAAACAATAAAGCCATGGGAAAATCCATTTACTAGATAATGTTAAGTTCATCAAGATCACATCCCAAACCATGTATGCAGAACCACTGAATGAAAGCCTCACCATTTCTCACCTAACTCTTAGGGAATTATATAGTGTTTTTAAGGGATATGTATCAAGACCCTAAAAGTATGTTTTTGTAATGTTTATATATGATAATGAATATATTTTTATCTAATGATGGTTAATTTATAAAAGATTTTGATTTTGATAAAATAAAATAGAAATTGTATTTATGTGTAATATACAAATAAAATTAGGAATTTATTTTGAGGAATTTATGGTTTTCGAAAATAAATAATATTTTAAAAAATGTTATTTTTAAATAATTTTCATCAAAAATAATTGTTTATGTAATTTTTATATTGTAGAATGTAATTTGTAGGAGGGTTAAAAAACGGTTATTGTCAAAATAATTAATCATTTTTAAATAAAAGTAAACTATTATTTTATAAGTTTAAATTAAAATATATTGGAAATAATTTTGAAATATATATATTTTTTGAATTAGGACATTAAAATTATCTAATGATTCATTCATCATATTTTTCTGAAATAGAAAAATTTTCAGGTAAAATTTAAATACAGTATTAATAGATTGTGTGTATTATGACATCATAGTATCCTACAAGTAATGTAATAAATAATATCAATGGAATCCATGACCATATATGTGTTTTACCTCTAAAATAATGTTCTTTGTTATTTTTTATTATTTTTATAAACCCTTTATAAATCCTCCAAAAACATTAATATATTTTATGGTTTTTAATCATTTCATTAAGAGTATGACTCAACGCCACATCCTAAATGGTATTATTTTATTAGGATCATTCATTTCTTTATAAAATATTGAAAACTGATCCAATATTTTAGAATCCATTGGGAAAACATGGTAATGTTTTCGGGATTTTTTATTTTCATGTCTAGAGTTTGAGCCTAAGTTGATGAAAAAATAATTAATTTCTAATTAATTTCATAACTAATGCCACGAAAACTATTATATATATTCACTAAAAAACATATATAACAACATTAATATGACCTTTCCTATCTATATTTTATCCAAGGTTCCCCCATGTTCTCTTTATTCTCTTCCAAGCATTTGGTTTCCCACATTCAAGATTTGGGTTCTTTTCTTTCTCCACTATATTCAAGAATATTATTTATTTTATTACCTTTTTTTAAATTCCTATTGTTGGGTTTTTTTAGAAAGATACATAATTACCCTATAATTTATAAATGATGAGGGAATTATATAACTATCATCAATCCTTCACATGAACATTTATGTTTCCCTATTATGCAGCCAAAATTTCACTGTGTGATACCATTAAAAAACATTTGTAGTGAATACTAATACCAAATTCCTATCAAGGAAGTTCAAATTTATTAACACATATATATATATATGATTTGGGATTTAAATGTATTTATTCCCCCACAAAATGATCATTTAATAATATATGATGATGAATGAATCAATGTTATACAATCTATGTTGTACACTGAAGCATGAGAAATAAATGAATGCGAGGGGTGCACCCAGAGTTATATAACACTCCAATATGTCGGTAGACCTATTAGTATAATGAGACATATTGAAGAGATTATAGAGTAAAACTATTCAATTATATAACTTTTTTACATCATGATTTCTTGTAATTTATCCTTGACCCATGATTATGATCCAGTGTTTTATGTTTTTACCACATTCTACATGTTTCCATTATGATTATCATGTTATGACATGCCTTATTGTTCATGCTAGGGATTATCACAGAATTTATGACCCATTTATATGAAAATTTTATAAAAAATATTACAAAATTTATTTTTTTACATTCGCATTCCCATGCTAGGCTTTATATCCCACCCCTTTCTTATTTTAGTCCCTAGGTTGACCCAAGTAGTTTCGAGTATGGGAAATAGAAATTTTTTTAAATAAAGATGATGTATTTATTATTTTTAGTTGTTATGGAATGTAAGTATTTTCCAAATACCTTATATTTATATATATTGCATGTTTTTTTATGTGTAATATTATGTAATGAATCATGAATTAATGTTTAATAATGAGAATGTCTCGTATAAAAAGTTCCCTCAATTATGGAATTTGATTCATTCCAAAGGAGGATATTCAAAAACCAATAAAGTGGTTCCAAACTAAATATTTACCTTATTAAATGTGAATCATAGTCCTTAAAAATATTTTTAAATTTAATATATTATGTTATTTGTTTTCAATTCTCATAGTATTATCATAATTTTGATCCATCAATGATAAAAAATTTCAAATTTCCTCCCACTAAAGACTATTTTATAAACTGTTAATTCATTAAAATATATATACACTATATCATTTTTTTCTATTATAATACAAATAATTTCAAAAACACAACTAAAATTTAAAAATAACCATAAATAATTTTTTAAATTTTTAATATTCTATTTTATAAAAATAAATTATTTTTGGGGGTTTCCCTTATTTTATTTTCCTTTGAAATATATCTCTCAACATAGTGATTTTAATCTATATAAATGGAATGTTTTATTTTTATATTCATTAATATTTAATGTATATTATTAACAAAATTCATGATTTTATTTTAAATTAATATTCAAAAAACTTAATGTAATTTATTCTTGAATAAAAATATTTCCATCATAAAAATGAATGTACAAGAAAACACTGGGACTTGAGAGGGAGCCTCGGAGCGGCGTGGTCTCCATTATCTCATGGAACTAGGTTTTCTCCCCACACATCCCTCCCTCCCCCTTCGGGCCATGATCTAATCATGATGGATGTGGATCTATTATAGCATGGGCGGCAGCGTCACTTGTCAGTGGAGATTCAGCGGTTGGCACTGATTTGGTTTGACTCAGGGTTGTGTTTCTAATTGTGTGATAGCGTCACCTCTCGGTGGGCTTTCGGTGTTTGGTTCGTCTTGTGCGGCGACTTCGCATCCCGGTGGAGCTTCGGGGATGGATCATCTTGGGTTGCTTCTACCAGGGTGAATCTTGTGTGGAGGAGTCTCAGATCGATGGTGGTCAATGACCATCTCTGTGTGGGTCCCTCCCGATGTGGGTCGGCTACACAACTTCTCGGCGGAGCTTTGGCGGTTTTCCCAGTGTGGTCTTCATCTTTTGATGGCGTGGAAAGTTGGTGTTTCCCCAACCGTTAGGTTCAGTTTTTCCAGCACATCCAGTGAGAGGTTATGTTTATAGGCATCTATGGTGCGGTCCAGGTCATGATCTGTAGTTCTATGGAGGGGGAGGTTTTCTGGTTCTTATTATGTGGTTTTTTTCATGAATTTCTTTTGGATTTGTGGTAAATTTTCTTCGTGTTGGATTTGTGTTTGTTGCTCTAATTCATCAAGATGGCCCTTCTTTCTCTTATCACTTTTAGGGTTGGACAGAGTCTGGTGAGGGGGTTTATGTAGTTCTGATCGGATCAAATCCAAGACCAGAGTGGTGTTTTTGTTCCAGGATGATCCAGTTTCCCTCATTGGTGACATTCCCTTGACGTGGGGTTGGACTATCCCGTCCTAGATGATGGTGGATTGAACTCCTACTATTTGGATTGTCTTCCAAGAATCTGTGGCTGCAGTGATGGGGTGTGATGTGGTTTTAAGGGATGGTCCAGGATGACTTCTTGTTGAAGGATTTTTATTTTGTTCTCTTGGAATGTTGTAATGCTTTGTGAGGTCTTCTAGTAAGGTGAGGCACCCGGACATGTCTACGTGGATTGGCCCCAGTGGAGGTTCCAGAGCTGTTGTTAATCATTGCAGAGCTTTATGGATTTGGATGTTCGAGATGGTATGACATTTGTCATTGGATCGGGCCTATGCTTTGAGACATGACCCCTAATTGTTGTTTGGCCCTACATCGGTGTAGAGCATTTTCATGTTCAATTGCTGGCGATGGGTTACTTCACGTTGTTAGTTTTGTTGGCCTTTCTAAACCTTTAGGTCATGATTTTATTAAGGTCGATGATGTTTTTCAGGGTTTTCCCCCTTATTCCTTTAAAATTAAATTTTATTTTAATAAAAAAAGTGATGGCCTTTGGGCCATTGGAGGAAGTTAACAATGATCATTATTTTTAAACATAAAAACATATATACATTTGAGGTTTTTCTAATAATTGAAACTTTTTTACGACTTATTGAACTTCTTAAATTATATATTGACTAAAAACATATACTGGGAAACCACAAGATATTGATGAATCAATGTGAAATGGTATTATAATATTATATATACATCAATCCTCTTCTTGAAATATTAACTAAACAACCTAAAAATATTTTACTTAAGAAAAATTAATCCAATTACTACAAAATTCATAATAATAAATGAATAAATAGATAACATGATAATGAAAATATTATGATCGAAGTATTTTTTAACATTTAATTTACAATTAAGGATGAAAAGTATGTATAATTTATATTAGAACATAATGTAAGGTGTTTTATCTTAAATATTTAGTTTAAATTTGTAAAGGCACTCTCACAACACACTATCTATCCTTAAAAAAAGAATTATCAGAATTTTCATTATTATATTCTAATTTATCCGTATTTATATTAAGCATTTCACATTAATTCTCATAACACTATAGGATTAGCCAAACCACTATTTTAATGTCATTTTTATTATATAGGTTATATTCAATTATTTTCATTATGAGTTGATATATAATTATTTAGGATTTTTACTCATGAAATGGAAAAAATATTCTCTTCTATTTTTTATTTATGTTATGGTTTATTAAAAGTACAGATGAATATGTGTGGTAAAAAGATATATATCCTATAATCATAAAACAATTAATAATTATGTAGGAAAAATATGATAGAAATAAATTAAGGGTTCATTATATTGATATTGTTGTTAAAGGGGATATTGTATGGGTGATTATGAATATGATGTCCCATGAGACCTTTATGATCACTATTAAAAATTTTACACTATATATAAGATTTTTCTGTAGAATTAAATTTCAGAATAATTTTATTTCATGAATTAATATGTGTTTATACGATCTCATTTTTTACTAGTTAATGGAAAAATAATTTCATTAGATTTAATGAATTCAAATTAACTAACTGGTTGCATTTGTATCACATATCTTATTATTCATTATCTATAAATCCCATATTTTCAAAATTCTTATTGTTGTTTAAGGAAGAGTTGGAACTATAATTATCAACTTGTAATGAATTATATAATAACACCATCCATAGTGAAATAATTATATTCATAAATTCAATTACACATTTTCATAAATTCATTCTAAAATTCATTGAAATACTAAAAAATTGGATTTCCATTATTAGAATTTTATATAACTTTCACATTAGTTATTGAATTTATAATGTGTACTTACTTATTTTTAGTACAAAATTAATATTTATGAACCCAACAAGATGGATATGTGTCAAAAATTGATGCACAAAAATAGTTTGATAAAAGGCTATAAATATGGGATTAAATATTTCATCATGTTTTTAAGATATCATTCTTAAGACCATTATCAAATCCATTTTCCAAAATTAAATTTTTATTCATGAAAATTTATCCTAGAATAGTTATAATAAAATTTTATTAGTCAATGAATAGATCAGATCTATATATTATGGTTAAATATTTGTAAAAATTAGATTTGGACACCTATTTGTAGGATACTATCGTTTATAGACTATTTGATATTAATACCATTGTAAATGATTATGGATTTCCGATAGATGTAATAAAATTGAAAATTTTGAATGACCTTCATGATTGTCTAATGTTTTTTGGGATGTTAAATAGTTGTTCCAAGAAATCATTTAATACCTGTTAAACTAAATACAACAAATTTCAACTATTTGTATGTTATGTAATTTAAATGATGGCAGGGATTGTAGTGAAGCCATATTTAATAAACTAATTATTCTCCTAAAACATATGCTACCAGAATATGATGAACTACCATGTTGAATGTATGATAATAATCAAATGTTACATTTAACATTAATGATAAATTAAAATTACATTCATGTCTAAATATTTTAATATTCCTTCTCAAGAATCACGAATCACCAATAAAATACCCTATGTGTGGAACATATCAATACATGAAAAATTAATCAAGTCCATGAATTTTTTTTTTGTAATTTCAAATCCTTCCATGGTTTTGAATCTACATATGTGAAATAAAACTACTAAAAAATTGGAATAGAATGAAAATATAAAAATTAATGATGGGAACCTATTTCATCCAAAAAATTCTCCTATGTGGACCAAAATTAGTTACGATTATACTAAATTTGTAAATTAGATGAATTTTTTTTCTTGAATGATCAAAATATGGAATAAAACTTTTGTGTACAGATTAATACAGATAATAAATGGCATATCCTATCAGTAAATAATATTTTCCACAATGGTTATGCATGAAGAATATAAAATTATATTTTCTCTATGTATATATATATATCAAAATAACATGGTATTTATATTGATTACAGTTTCCCTCTACTGATTGAAGATCCGAAATTGATGTTTGATACATGTGTTAAAATATATGATTCTCAAAGAAGTGAAGAATTCACATTGAGGGTCTTGTTGTATGAGATAATACATTTCTTCCTTTCTTATGGTAATTTATTAGTCAAAAAATTATAGGAATAATGTGGTGTCTCATATTTAAAAAAATCTTATACTAAGATTGGTTGAAACAATCCTCGAAGGCTTTCTTTGGACATAAAAGATTTTTGCCGCAATAAAATATAGATTTATCCTAGAAGACAACATTATATTGTATTTTCAAACAAGGAACAAAACCATATCTAGTAATGGGTGATCAATTGTGAAATAATGATAAATATATTGATACTATTTTTGGTAAACCATTTTAGAAAAACCATACAAAATCAGTCTGGATGAAGAGTTCAATTTTCTTTGTATTTCTGTATTAGAATTGTTTTTATTACATAAATTTTATTTATGTCATTAATGTGGAATAAATTTATTTTATATAGTTATTGGATTGTTGCAAAATTTTCCTAGAAAATTGAATGACATCATCGAGGCTAGGTAGAAATTTATTGAAATTGGGATAAGGGATGTGTTTGCACTAGTGAAGGGTAAACTGTGGACTTTTCTTCCTCTAGTATCTTACACTCTATCATGAAAAAAATATCACTTATCATTTACCTTAATTTTTTAATATATAAGCCTGGGTATTCATAAAATACAATGAATACAATGTCAATGAATAATCAAATCATATTAGGACTAAAATCATGTGACTGTTATGTTTTGAGGCATGTATGGATGCATGATTCTTTTTGTTGCATTATACCTCAATCTTTATGACATACATTATCTAGAAAATTCTTCTATTTCAAATCTATATGAACTATTGTTATATACTTGATGGAGTTCCCACAATTAATTCCGAGGTTTTGGTCATATTATAAGTAATTAGAGATGTTCCAGCAACAAACATTCATTGATATAATGGTCCCCCTGATTTTTTCCGAGTTAAAGAGGTTCTAATATATTTTCAGATCTATTATAGATGGATGTAATCCACTGCATGATATATGATGATTTTAAATGGGTATGTCAAGAATATAATTCATCAATAATTTTATATTATATAATGATATATTGTTGAATAAGCTATTGAATTCTGTACCAGTAACCAATAAGATGTGTACAACATAGGTATCCAAATTTCTGATCACCATTAATTCCTTATGGGAGAAGTAATATATTGTATATATGTTGTTACATTTATATCAAAACTGTGGTGGAACGTGAACCTTTATATTTTGTATAATATTAATTATTTTGATCTATATATAGAATCTCAAAAACAAATTCTTAGAGATTTGAATCATTTAAGGGTTGAAGGATGGATATCAAGTAAACATAGTAAATAGTTTAAAGGATAGTTTTGAGAATAATTTTATAAGGAGTTAATGAATTTTTTTTTCAATTACTGAACTTCTTTAGTAGATAGCCAGGTACAAAATAAAAAAGTAATATCTGACACTAATTTTGTAATCAATAGTTACACATTCTGTAAAAATATACGATGATAACTATAGTAAGATGAAAAATAGTGGTGTCAGGAATCAATCTAAATTGATACACATATCGGGTTCCATGAACATAAATTTAATTTAGGAAGATATATAATATTTCATCATCATAGAACTGATATATGAGTTGGATTATAAATCATTTCATATTTTTTCTCCATTCAAAAAGGGTTAACAATATTAGTGTAGTGAATTTTGATGATATGGGATTCATGATGGAGAATTTTAGTATTGATGGGAAAAAATAAGAGATTATCATAATGGTATCACAAGTAGTGCATTTTTTATATATCTTAGATGCAAAAAACATGAATAGGTAGATTGTCCTGCTCGCGACTAAAACAAATTTCAGGTAAGATAAAAAATCAATTTAGGATCATCATTTCCTTAAGATATCTCAATCAGATCATGTCTGTCCCAATGTATAAACATTCCTCTATAATATAGGTGACTATAATGGTAGAAAATTGATTCTCTATAGAGGAACAGAAAACAAAAAATATTTCAAAAAGGAAAATGTGTTAAATGGGAAGGTAAAAAGGTGTTATTGTATAATACCTCAGTCCTCATAATATTATATGTTCTCCACTATGTTAACATAATATAAATTAAATATATTACTACTCATTTATACAATATATTATACACATGATGATTTTTAAAATCCCTAGAAGTAAAAAACATTAAGGAAGAAAACCCATTGTAATGATGTAAATGTAATGTTATGATATACTTACTCTATTTTACTATAAAATATTACAATGGAACAAATTTTTATTTTCTATTATTCCTTGTAGATTCTATTCATTTTAGAATATTTTTTCCCATGTGTAATGACATTATACGAATAACAATGTAGTTGATTTTTCTTAATTATAGAGGTAATATTAATTTCTTTAAAATAAAATCATTCTCCATAAAATTAATTGGTGGATTCATATATATATATATATATATATATAATATTACTCACATAACAATTTTTTTCCTCCTATAGGTTGATTATTTATTTGTGTTTGTGTGGTCAATCAATATTTCAATCCTTTCTATTCAAAATATTTTTTAAAAAAATTCTTCTCCCTATGAATTGTCTCACCCATGCACTATTGGTAATTAACACATTCCATCATATTACAACCACTTATCAATCACAGTGGTAATATTGATGATTTCATAGTAAAATCAATGACCATCGAATTACTGTATTGGTAAATATTTATTTTTTATTTCATTATTTTTAGTATTAATCATATAATAATTCTTTTCTTATACAAGTGTATTCATTTGGTTGATTTGGGTTTGTTTGTTCAAATCTTTTCATGGTCATGAGATATTTAGAATTTGTGCCTTTAACTAAGATAATGAAAACAAGGAAATGCATCAAGAATGCATAAAAGCATAATGAAAAGTTTAATCCCTACTAATTATTTGATTAGTTTTATCATCATTTTATCTACTATTTATATCTTATATTTCTATACATTTCTATCTACTACTTAATTAATTTTTTTACAATTATTTTGTGAAGATATATTGACTCAATATTTTTATTAGAAAATCATACTAATTTAATTCTAGAAGAGTACAAAAAACACATGTAGTCATTTGGGTGATTATTGTGATATAATAGGAACATGATATTAATATAATATTAAATCTTTCTTTTTAAAAAATAATCATTTTTAATCTATTAAACATCAAGTCAATATACAGGTTTGGCCGTTAAAAAATTAAAGGTGGAGGAAATCATTATAAAATTGGTAGTTTTTATTTTTGTAGACATCAAATTGTGTACGATCCAACCGTACATAAATTTTACACAAAGTTCAACTAATATGACCGCAAGTGCTTCATTTTATTTATAATTTACATTAATTTTATTAAAAAATGTCAACTAACACACTGAAAACTAATTTATAATATTTATAATGTTTTGATACTTTCATAAAATGATCATCTTGTCATTTGTGTTATGTTGGAATTAGTTTCACCTCAATCTAATACATGATGTACTGAGTATAACATAGAGTGTTCATTATGAGTTTAACAATTATATATTATATAAAAAATATCACTTACTAAAAAATGATAAAACGAAATAATATTTTTATAATAATTTATAAAAATTATTCATACCTAGTTTGTGACACGTAGGAATTAGTCTAACATAAAACTAATACAAAATGAGATTGGTCTGTGTAAAAGTGAATGTTTCCTATTTAAAATGACATTTTAGTAAAATATATATGTGATGTACTAGAAAATATAAAAACACATTTTTATTTTTTTGATAATTTAAGAAAAATATCCATTGGTCATTTGAGGTGTGCAGGAATCATCTTAAACTCAATCTGATGCTCAATGTGATTGACATGACCTCATGTGCATCTTTTTATTTTAAATTAATATCACTTTTAGTAAAATAGAGATCTTCCTAACTCATCACTGAGAAAATGAAATTGGATTATTTTAATAATTTAAGAAATCGATCCATATGTCATTTTTGATGTGTAGGAATCATGCACAAATAAATTTGATAAATATTGTGCCTAATATAACTCAATGTGTCTATTATCATTTTGAAAATATTATTTTAGACCAAAACATATCACCCACAAATAATTTTCCCAATACACTAGTATTTTCTTGATTATTTATAAAAATGATTCTTTAATCCTTTGTGAAATATAGGAATATATCCCAGGTCAAACCGATATATGATGTTATTGGTATGAGTCGAAGTGTGTTATTCCAGTTTAAAATTAACTTTTAGTTGAAAAGAGAAGTGATTTTATCAAAACCAAGAAAACATATTAATATTTTCATTATAGTTTAGTAATATTACATATAATACATTTGAGTTGTGTAGGAATATTCCCCACCACAATCCCACTCACAGTGTGACAGATATGACATCAATCACGTAATTTTTATTTAGAATCGACATCAATTATAGTAAAATGGAAAACAAACATACTTGAAACTGAGAAAAATAATTTAGATTGTTTTATTACATTAAAAAAAATGATCCATATGTAATTTTTTATGTGTTAGAATATTAATCACCTCCATTTAAAACATGATGTTTTAGGTATGACTCACAATGTATTTTAACAGTTCCAAATTGAAATTTTAGATTAAAAAACTATAACTTATTGAAAAATGATTAATCATTCTAGGATTTTCATGAAAATTGAGGAAAAAAATTCATAAGTATGTTATGATAATTATTAATTTTTATTAAATTAAAACTGATACATGATGAGATCAGTATGAGCTAATGTTTGCATTTCTCGTTTAATATATCAGTTTAGTATAAAGGGTATGTGACATAATCAAAAAAAGAAAACACAAATGGATTGTTTAGAATTTATCCGAGACATGTTGTAATTGGCCTCACCTCAACCCTATGAAAAGTGTGACTAATATGATTCCATGTGTGTATTATTATTTAAAATTAACATCAATTCTATTAAATTGACAGTTGGACTACTCAAATCCTAAAAAAACATTTATATTATTTTGTTACATTATGAATACAAGTCATATGTCATTTGAATCATATAATAATTTCTTGAACCTCAATCATATGTAAATTGTGAGCGAGATGAATACAATTGTGTCTTTTTTCTTTTAAATTTTCATATGTTTTATTAAAATGGAATTCTAGCATTCTCAAAACTGATCCAATGGATTCATATTGTTTATATCTATTAGATAAGTGATCTGTATGTCATTTGAGACTTGTAGGATTTTTCCACATCTGAATCTGACATATCGTGTTACCAGTATTACTTCATATGCATCTTTATATTTAAAACTGGCTTCAATATAATTTAAATGAAATATTAACATACTAAAAACTTATAAAATGAATTTTATTGGTTTTTATAGATTTAATTAATGTTCCATATGTCATTTTTGATGTATAAGAATCGTTATCAACTGAATATTATACACTATGGGCCCAATATGACTCAAGGAGTTCACTCGCAATTTAATATCGATATTTTATTACAAAAAATTTCACTCAATGGAATCTAATAAAACATGATCCAATTTTATTGATAATTTAGGGAAAATATTCTTATGTCATTTTTGATGTGTTGTAATTTGTATCACATAAAACATATTCATGATGTGATCAATTTGAGTCAATCTTATTGTTTTTAGTTTAAAATTACATCTTGGTAAAAAATAAATGTGACATACTCAAAACTAATCTAATGCATTCAAGTTTTTTAATAACTTATAAAAATGATCCATAAATCATTTTAGTTTTCTAGGAATTGGTTGAACCTCAATCAGATGCACGATGTGATATGTATGTTTCGAAGTGTGTATTTTTTAAAAAAACTTTACATTAATTTTAGTAAAATGGACATATGGAATTCTCAAAACTGATCAAACACATTTGTGTAATTTTGAAACATTATAAAAATTTTACATATATCATTTGAGACTTTTATTAATAAAATTCATCTTTATCCAACATACGGTGTAATAGGTATGACTCCACGTGCATATTCTAATTTAAAATTGAATTGAATTTTAGTAAAATGGACAACTAACATCCTAAAAACGATAAAAACACAGTATGGTTATTTTTGTACTTTATGTAAATGATCTATAAGTCATTTTTGAAATATTGGAATCAGATTCCCCTCAATCAGATACACGATGCAATAGATATGACTCAAAATGAACATTATCAGTTTAAAATAATCATTTTAGTACAAAATTTTTAACTCATGTTAGCAATACATTGAACCCATAGACCATTTTAATTTACTTATTTAATTAATTTTAATATAGATATTTCATGAATACAAATAGTAAATGGTGTGACATGTAATAATCAACCCTAACACATTCTTATACACATTGTTCCATGTATGAATGAACATTTAGTTTTAAATTAACACTTATTTTTATTTTGTTCCCATATATTTTTTAAAACATAATAATTCTTCTATTATACTTGTGTGTAATTTTCATATTAGGGATGGTTTGTTCAGTAATAACATTAATCAAGTTAAGGATAAAAATTCAAAGAAACATTGTTGTTTTTGAATGTATGTAATAATGAATACATATTTAATTGCATAAACTAATTTTTGAAATATATAATATAGTTTTTTATAATTTAATATGGGATTTAAATTTAATTTAATTTAAATAATGTATTGGTACATATTTTTTCTAATAAATGGTGGGTTTTTTGATCTATGGTCTGCTATTACAACACAATGCAGTTTGACCCATTATCAGTGCTTTTGAAAGCGCTGGTAGATGTGTTCATTATCCATGCTTTTTAAAGAGATGAAATATTCATCTTTTATAGTCACTTTTAAATGTTCTAATAAATGTGTCTTTTATCAGCACTTTTAATAACACTGAAAAGCTTACACTTTATCAGTTCTTTTTAAAAGTACTGGTAAATGGGTCAATTATCATCACTAAAAATTAAATGATAAATGACCCATTTATCAGTTAAATGTTTTACTAATAAAGGGCCAATTTATTTTTACTTTTTTAGTGCATATACAATTTATGGTCCTCTAATTAGGATCCTGTTCTAAATTCCTTCTCAAACCCCAATAAAAGCCATTTTTAGCATTTTTAAATGACTCTTTTGTAGTAGTGTATATCAAAATTGTATATGAAAATCATTCAAATTTCCAAAGACGGTTTAACTAATATAGAATTAGACTAATTTTAATTTAAAATATATTAAAAATATTATTTAAATTTATATACATTTAATAATAAATAATGTTATCAATTAAAATTTTGTGATTTTCATTATACATTACGAAATGAAACTTTTCATAATAATACCAAAAATTTATCATAAATTTTTTAATATAATGATTTCAAAAATGATAATTATTTTATAAATTATATTTTATAAAGGAGTTAAAAATTAATTTTAAATTATGTTCTCCAAGAATGGATAAACTATCCATTAGATGAAATTCAGTTCTTGGATATTATTTAATTTTCTTATAAAAGATGTCTATTTTATTATGAAAAATTGATAATGATAATTTTCTTCATTTAGATAGTAAATCACTTACCCTCCAATTTAATATCTAGTTTAAAATTTTATACTATATTATGGTTCATTTTGACCCTGGGTTTTGTGTTCTACATGATATCAGTGAGATTAAATTAAAATAAATATATTTCAATGTTTTTTTAATCTCGTTGTTTTATTTACAATAACAAATTGAATACAAAAATTAATTTTTATAAATTCTAGGTGTTACATTTTCCAAATAAAAAAAATATTTCATTATCATAATTTAAAAATCATATCTACGATCAAGGGGTCGATATTTAAATTTTTTTTGAGAACAGACTTTATAAAAAGGGACAATAAAATATTCTACTTTTAAGAGGTAAATGGATGTAAAAAAGGTCATACGTAATTACACTTAATTGGATTACAAATCAAAGACAATTTGGTGGGATGTGAATGAAATAGACATAGAAGTGAAAATAAACAAATAATGATGTAGAGTGATACGAAATATGATCAAAAGGAGGTTCCGGATGAAAAATCCATAAAATAAATGTGTAAAAACGTCATTAAGTCATAAAAATTGTGAAAATAGGGAAAAATTGTTTCAAGATCCTTTTACTAAATTTGAGTAATTTGGTCACTCTTTTAGAATATAATAAATTACAATTAAAAGATGTATATTTATCTAACAGAAAAATATCATCTTATTGTTATGTTTCGATCAAATTCCAATATATTTATCACTATATTATAAGAACCACAAATATGATTTTTTATCCATTAGGAAGTAAAATTACCTTTAATTGATAATATGATCTATAAAATAATAACAATATGTTCCTTCAATAAATTAGTGTTGTTCCCCATATCCTTATAGTAGAATAATTCAAAATATTTAATTTCATTCATTCATTTTCAATCACATGAAAATTTTTATTTCTCTCGATGATTGTATCAAACTACCATTCCCTTTAGAAATGTACCATGGTGTTACTTTCTATAATTATGTCATTTCGGAAAAACATTCATTCCCTTTTTTTCATCAAACATTATTTTATTTTCCTCCCCCTTATTCTAATTTTTTACTATGAAGCCATAAAAAATGTATAATTATTATTTTGTATTGAATTCCCATAAATCTATTTTATAATTAGAGGAACAAATTTTAGAGACCAATGATATTTAATGAGATGACTTAATCCATTAAACAAAATGTTCAATCTTTCCCTCCATGTTGTATGTGGAATCAATAGCATACGAAGATTACATTATGGAGGTATCTTCTTAATCCATGATACATTTTTATTCCTTTTGATTTATGATAATTAACATTATCCTCATCCCAATTTTCAATTTTGATGGGAATATTTTTATATGAATGTCTTCAAATAATTTTACCATTCCATGAGTTTGTTTCTTCTTCCTACCAAGTATTACTGATCAACATCCACCACTGATATAAATTTCATTTGAAATAACACACTTCTGGTGTACATTTTATTTTTAATTATATCCCAATTCAATAAATATTTTTTTTCAGATACCTAATCAATTGATTATATACAACTGTGTTAGTAGTCCAACTAAATTTTGGGGGATTCATTTGTATAATGGAATCCAATATAAGAGACTCTCACAATGGAATGAGTTCCTCAACCAAGGAAATGATACTTTTCATAACCTAATTATGCAACCCTAATATATTCATAAAATCTGCTGTTCCAATAAAAAATGTAATGGATACCTCAAAAAGTAATTCTCTACATTTGACAAATTTTTTGATACTCAGCTTTCTTCTAGATTAAATTTATAAATAATAAAATATATTAGATTAGAGAAAAAAATTATGAATTTAAAATCAAAAAAAATATTTCAAAATATGGTGAAATACATAGCTAATTTTGTTAATAAATTATGCATCATAAACATGGATTCATTGGGATATCTCTATTTTCACATCCATCATAATGGTTAATAATGAAAATGTGAATTATCCGAAGTATATCCCCCAGTAATTTTAAAAATGATGAGAAATATGGTATGTTTTCATTCACCATGCAATGATCATTTGAAACGAAATTCACCCTTTATAGATTTATTACCCCATGTTCCCATTAAACTGGAGCCACACAAACTTATATCATCTTGACATGAATGTATTGCTGTAAAAAATCCATATAATATCTTTTTTACAAAAATATTAAGATGTTCTTTTGTAATTATCCATACAGTCTATGATTCGGTTTCATTCGCAAATATTGGTTGTATTTAAACTAGTTCTCAATATTTTTTCTAAACATACTATGATAGAAGCATTAAAATACCCATCACCATTATACTAGAGATGGTGTCTGATTTATTACATGGGCATCAATTCAAAAGGTCAAATAAAAAGCCGCCGATATATTTTATAGTTATGAATAACTAGATAGATACATGATACCCATTTTATGTTATTAATCGAAACTAAATCATAATATATATATATATATTAAAATGAACTACATCCTTCAAATCTATTTTAAATATCTCTTGCTCATACCATAGGAAAACGAGTCAATATATAAGTGAGATCAAACACTCAGTAAGTGTTATGTACAACGGAAAAAGCATATGTCAAAAAAATGTAAATATAGAAATGAATAAAATTTAGCATAAATTAAATTTAAATAACGTGAAAACATTAATAATAAAGTTATAATATAAATATAATGGTAAATAACTAAAAACACATACGATTTAATAAAAAAACTAAGAGTGAAATGTAACCAAGAATAATTTAATTATAAAAATCTAATAGAGAAAAATAATTTAATTATTAATGAATGAAACAAATAATTATATGATAACATGATCTCAAGATTCGTGATACCTCTATTGTAAAGATATAATATAATATATATTTCATAATAAAGGTAAAATCTATTTAATTTTTCCAACATAATTTATCTCACAAGATATACCAATTCATTGTGGGGCTATATTATACTAGGCCCCACTGATCCGAATAGGTCAAACTATTTCCTTATATATCCACGGATTGATTTAATTCTTGAATCATTATTCTTTATCATTAGATATTTGTATTGATTAAAGGATATATAATTATCAACACATACAAAAGTAATAAAAAAATTATAAGTAAATATCATATCTAACAAAGGTATACGATTATAAAAAAAATATATAAATTTTAAAAAATATCTATATTTCAAATATATTTACTTTATAATGATAATTTATTATAACAATGTGATTGTTTCTAGAGAAATTTAACAACTTAAAAAGATAATGAGTCTTCATAATAATTTTTTTCACATCCTATATTTCTTAAAAAATACACTTGTATGAAATGAATCTAATTGAAAATTAAAATACCATGATTTATGAATTAATCATTATATTACATGTCCATAACATTGTTTATATGCCATGAATAAATTTTTTGGTTCTTAACAATACAAAATGCCTCAATGAAGTGAAATTAATATGAATTCACTTACAAAGATCATATCATTGTAGTGGGGATTAATAAATGAATTTATAATTTCAATAAAAGTAAATGCATATTCAAAAAGAGGATATATTTTATAAAATAATCAAAATTAATTTCACACATTCTCTTTCATGACATAATCAATTAATTGAAATTTTAACTAAATTAATGAAAATTGAGTCAGGGAATCCCTTACCTAATACTTCCTTTTGGGTTGAAAATGATTTGACCTCTTATACATCATTTTTAAAAAAGTTATTAACATATATAAGAACCATATTATTATTTATTATATCATATATGATCATGTTATAACATCATTTCACCTGTTCATTATTGACATTTCATTTCTTAAATTTTTAGTGTTAGTTGCCTTATTTTATAATTCGTGTTCATCCATGATGTTTTTGTTGTTATTAATATTATATAGTTTCATTTCCTCGAGAATAATAATCATGATATAATTATAATATTTATATTATAATTAAATGTTAAATACCAGTCGTGAAATATGGGTTTGTGAAATGAAGTACATTATTTTCATCGAGATAGCATGTCATATATACACATGGGTAACATCTCTATTTTAATGATCATTATATAATGGTGATATGTATTACTTTTTATTTCTATAATCACCATAATATCATAAGTTTCCAATTAATTGTTAATGTATAATTAATTATATCATCCATGTGTTTTAGTTATTGTTAGATCATAATAACAATTAGTAAGACAAGAGGGAGTAAAATGTGTATTTTAAAAAATCATCAATTAATATTGATTTTTAATTATTTTATAATTTTAATAGTTATATAGTGATTTTATTACTATGAAACATGAGTAGTTTTTAAAAATAATTAGTGAAAAAAATGTTTTCTGTGGTTCAGGGCACAAATTTCCCAGAGTCCACTCCACCAACACAATCTTTGCGATCTTAGTGAGTTTCAGTAGCAAGGTCCAATTATCATACGAACTAAAATAAAAACCTATCTGAATGACGATTAAACCATTAAAAAAGACTAAATAGATCCTTCTGGTTCGTTAACATGGAATTTATTTTCAAAAAATTAGTACAAGAGTCTTACACTTCAACATAATTGAGTACTAGTTGTTGAAAATTTAATAAATACAAAGAGTTTGATTTGGTTATGGTTCAGGTTTGTATACAATGTTTAAGTAGAACAAAAAATAATAACTGGAATATCTACTTCAAAAAGAAGAATATTTAAGAAAGAGTAATTCTCATGTGATAATGGTTTCTAATGATCTTCTATAATAACAGCAATAAAAATCACCAATATTCTTATAGAAATATGAGGATGAAAAATGTATGTCACTAAATTGTAGAATATTTTTCAATGTTGAACATTCCTTGCAGGAAAAAAAAATGATATTTACAAGAATACAATGATATGTGTTAATTAGTGAATCTTTTATTACTTTTATCAGAAAGATTAAACACACCACCAAAACAAAAATTAAAAAAAATACTTCGATCATATAAATATCATTCTTGAAAATGAGTATATATAAGAAAACCACCTATGTAAACTCATAAATTAAAATTTGAATAGACAAGGTATTTTAAAAATTCACATAAAAATATGAGAGATTTTATACAATGAATGTGCCTCTTTGAATCAATTATAACATAATATTATTTAGTCGTAGAGAATATATTAATTAGTATGTAATTCTATCGATAATATATGAGAAATATTAAATAAAAACATGTCTTTAAAAATCACATTTGAATAGACAAACAAAGGGTTCAACATCATTGAGTTACGTTCATTATCTATGTGTAGGGTTCCTACAAACATTTTTTTCCATAGCCATACATTCATCTTCACCAAAATGTAGTGATCAAGGTAAGGTAGGGATAATGATCCATACATTCATTTTTATTTGTATACAATTCTGAATGTATCATTGATTAACCATATGTTCAATTTCCCAAATATATTTTTTTAACATGACTTCCAGATTCAATTATAGGGTTTGTATTCAATAAGTTTTTTTGATTATATAAATACAAGGTTTCTGATTCCTAAACATAATATCCATCAAAAGGGTTCTTGATTCATACACTTAATATATTGTGTAGGGATTCTATTTCATATTAAATCCATTAATCATAATGTAATGATGATAAACCATATATTTATTCATTGAATGTGTCATATAATCAATGCTTTCATAATGGATCCCATAGTTAATAATTTCATTAACGTTAAAAAAAGATATATATTCCCGAAACCTACTTAATGAAATATTATTATAAAAGAAAAATGTGTATTTGTGAGCATCAAAATAAACATATTAAAAATATTAATTTTGAGACAATACATTCTAAATAATCTTCCTCTTTTTCATGACCGCAAAATTAATAAAATAATTATCATAAAGTATAGTATTTGTAGACATTAAGAAATTATTTCTATTTGACGTTACTATTTAGATTAAAACAATATTATATAAATGAAAATAGAAAAACTAATAGTTTTTCTTATAGTATATATTATTATGGTTCTCAAATATTATCCCCCTTTTTTTATAACAAAAATAATTTATTTAAATAATAAACAACATAAACCACCATTAATATTGCATTAAAAACTAATCAAACACATTTGGGTAATTTTGATACTTTAGTAAAATGATACAAATATCATTTGAGACTTTTATGAATCAACATCATCTTAATCCAGCATATGGTGTGATAGGTATGACTCCATGTTTGTCTTCTTATCTAAATTTGACATGAATTTTAGTAATATGGACAACAAAATTCCTAAAAAATGTGAAAACAATATATGATTATTTTTATACACTATGTAAATGATCTATAATTCATTTCTATATAGTAGGAATAGGATACCCCTCAATCAGATACATGATGCACCAGATATGTCTCAAAATGAAATTTATCAGTTTAAAATCAGCATTTTAGTTTAAAATGTTTAACTCATGTACCAAATTCATTAAAACCATAGAGAATATTAATATACTTATTTAAATAAATTTAACATAGAAAATTCATTAATACAAATAGTAAATGGTGTGACGTGTAAGAATCTACCCTAAAAACAATTGAATACAACAATTAATTTTTATAATTTCTCGGTGTTAAATTTTCCAAACCACAATAATATTTTATCCTCATAATTTTAACATCATATCTATATTAAAGGGGTATATATTTACAAAGTTATTTTTGAAAACCCACATTATAAGAAGGGGAAATAAAATATTCTAATTTTAAGAGAGAAATGATTGTAAAAAAAGGTCATATGTAATTACACTTATTGTTTTCCAAATCAGATAGAATTGGTGGTATGTGCATAAAATTGACATAGAAGTGAAAAAAACCAAATACTGATGTAGATTGATATGAAATATTGTCAAAGGGAAGTTAAGGAAGAAAAATCCCTAAAATAGATGTGTAAAAAGGTTATCAAATCATAAAATTTTTGAAAATAAGGAAAAAAATTTATTCAAGATACTTTTACTACATTTCAGTAATTTGGTCACTATTTTAGAATATAATGAAATAAAATTACTCAATGTATATTTATCTAATAGGAAAAATATCATCTTATTCTTATGTTTTGATCATATTCCACTATATTTATCACTATATTAAATGAACATCCAATATAATTTATTATTCATTAAGAAATAAAATAACCATTAATTGATCATATAAACTATTATATAGTAACACGATGTTCCTTCTATAAATTTTTATTGTTCCCCATATTGTTATAGTAGAAAAAATAAAAATATTTAATTTAATTCATTCATTTTCAATCACAAGAAAATTTTCATTTGTCTCCAAACTTGTATCAAACTCCCATTCCCTTTAATAATTTACCATGGAGTTCATTTCTATAATTATAACATGTGGTAAAAACATCCATTCCATTTTTTACTTCAACCATTATTTTCTTTTCCTCCCGTTATTATATTTATTTACTCTGAATCCATAAAAAATGTATAATTATTCTTCTATTTTTAGATCCCATAAACCTATTTTATAATTCGAGGAACATATTTGTGGGGCCAATACTATTTAAGGACATGCCTTAATACCATATTAAAAATAGAAAATCATGCACTCCATGTTTTATGTAGAATCCATAACATAACAAGATTACATTGTGGAGGTATCTTCTTAATCCATAACACATTTTTATTCCTTTTTATTTAGGATAATTATCATTATCCTCGTCCCATTTTTTTCTTGTGATGGTTATCCACCAATGATCTAAATATAAGTGGAAATAATACACTACAACTGTATCCTTATGTTTATCATTATATCCCAATTCCATAAATATTTTCATCAAAGACTTAATTAATTGATTAGATACAATTGTGTTTGTAGTCCCACAATATTTTGGGGGATTCTTCTGCATAATTGAATCAAATATAAGGGACTCTCACAATTGAATGGGGTGCTCCTCCAAGGAAAGGATAATTTTCATAAACTAATTATGAATCCCTAATATATCCAAAATATCTATAGTTCCAATATAATATGTATTGAATTACTAAAAATTGAAATCTCTACATTTTCCAAAATTATTGATACTCTTCTTTCATCTAGGTTAGTTTTCTAAAAAACTACATATAATAGATTAGACCACACCATTATGAATTTAAAATCATAAAAAATATTTCTAAATATGGTGAAGTACTTAGATAATTATGTAATGAAATTATGCATCATAAACCTGGAAGCGTTGGGATATATATATTTTCAATTCAATTTTAATTGTTAATAATGAAAATATAAATTATCAAAAGCATATCCCCCAGTAATGTCATATAATATGGGAAATATGCTATGTTTTCATTCACCATGCAATGATCAGTTGAAACAAAATTCCCCCTTTTTAGAGTTATCAACCCATGTTTCCATTATACTAGAACCACACACACTTATTGAATCTTGACACGGATTTATTACTATGAAAAATCCATATAATATATTTTTTTACCAAAATATCATGACGTTATTTTATAATTATCCACACCATCTATCATACGATTTTATTCAAAAACATTGGTTGTATTTATTATAATTATCAATATTTTTTACTAAAAATACTATGATACTAACATTAATAGACTCATCCCCATTATACAAGAGATAATGTCTGATTTATTACCTAGGCATCGATTCAAAAGGACAAATCACAAATGGCTGATCTTTTTTATACTTGTGAATTACTAGATAGACACATGATACCCATTTTATATTGTTAATAAAAACTATATCATATATATATATAAAGTAAAATTTACTGCAAACTTCAAAAATATTTTAAATATCTCATGTTCATACCTTGTGAAAACGAAACAATATATGAGTGAGATCAACCACTCAGTAAGTGTTATGTATAACAAAACCAATCATATATCAATAAAGTAAATATAGAAATGAATATAATTAAACTCAAATTCCTTTTAAATAACTTTACTACATTAATAAAAATATATATATATAGAATTGTAAATATCTAAAAACACATACAATTTAATAAACCATCCAAGAATAAAATAAAACCAAGAATAATTTAATTCTAAAAATATCATGGATAAAAATAATATAATTACTAATGAAGGAAACACATAATTATATGATACCATGATCACAATAATCATGATACCTCTATTGTAATGATATAACAGAAGATATATTGCAATATAAAGGTAAAATATATTTAAATTTTCCAACATAATTGATCTAACAAGACATACCAATTCACCTTGGGGATAAATTATACTATGGCCTACCCATTACAATATGTCCAACTCTTTCCTCATATATAAACTAATTGATTTAATTGTTGAATCATTATTCTTTATCATCAGATATTTTTATTGAATAAAGGATACATAATTATCAATACTTACCATGTTAGTGAAATAAAATTATAAGTAAATATCATATCTAATAATGGTATAAAGAGATAGAAAAAATAATATTAATTTTAAAAAATATATATATTTCAAATATATATACTTTCTATGGAAAATTTATTAATTTTTTTTATTGTTTCCAGATATATTTAACAACTAAAATAGAAAATGAGGTTGCCTACTAAATTGTATCACATCCTATCTGTCTTAGAAAACACACTTGTATGAAATGATTCTAATTGAAACATAAAATTCCATGATTTATGAATTAATCATTATTTTACATGTCTATAACATAGTTTATATTTCATGAATAATAATTTTGGTGCATAAGAATAAAACAAGCCTCTATGAAGTAAAATTAAGATAAAGTCACTTACAGAGATAGTATCATTGATGTGGGGATTAATAAATGAATTAATAATTTGAATAAAGTGGATATGAACTTTCCAAAAGAGGTGATATTTTATAAAATAATCAAAATTAATTTAACACCTTTTCTTTATCATGACATAATCAATGAATTGAAACTTTAACTGGAGCAATGAAATTTGAGTCAGGGAATCCATTACCTTAGGCTTCCTTTTGGAATCAAAATGATTTGACCTCCTATACAGTGTTTTAAAAAAATTCATTAACTTATATACGAACCATATTAGTATTTATTATATCATATATGATCATGTTAGAACATCATTTCTCCTATTCATTATTAACATTTCATTATCTTAATTTTTTTATTGTTAATTGACTTATTTTATCATTCGTGTTCTTCCATGAATGTTTCAGTTATTAATAATATTATAGAGTTTCATTGCCTCAAAAATAATAATCATGATATAATTATACAATATGTATTATAATTAAATGTTAAAAACCAGTCATGAAAGATGGTTTTGAGAAATGAAGTACATTATATTCATAGAGATGGAAGGTCATATATACACATGAGTAACAACTCTTTTTTGATGATCATTATAGAATGCTGGTATGTATTATTTTTCATTTCCAGAATCACCATAATATCATAAGATTTATTTTAATTATTTATGTATAATTAATTATATCATCCATGTGGTTTAGTTATTGTTAGGTCAGAATAATAATTAGTAACACAAGAGGTGGTAAAATGTGTATATTCGAAAATCATCAAGGATTATTGATTTTTAATTATTTAATAATTTTTATAGTTATATAGTATTTTTTCACAATGAAACATGACAATTAGATTAAAATAATTAATGCACACAAATGTTTTATAGTGGTTCATGGAACAAATTTCCCAGAGTCCACTCCACCAATGCACGCATTGAGATCTTAGTGAATTTCAATAGTAAGGTCCATTTATCATATCACCAAAAATAGAAACCTATATGAATGAAGATTATACCATTTGAACACGACTAAAATGATACTTCTAGTTCATTATCATGGAATTGATTATCCCCAAATTAGTACAAGAATCGTACAATTCACTAAAACTGAGTACTAGTTCTTGATACTCTAATAAATACAATGAGTTTGATTTAGTCATGGTTCAGGTTTATATTCAATGTTTATGTAGAACAAAAAATAATAAATGGAACATCTTCTTCAAAAAGGATAATATTTATTAAATATTAATTCTGAAGCAATCATTATTTCAAATGATCTCTTATAAAAAAAGCAATAAATATCACCAATAATCTTAAAGCAGTACGAGGATGAAATATGTATGTCAACAAAGTGTAGCCTATTTTACAATGTCAACTATTCTGTACCACATCATAATATATTATATTTACAATAATACAATAATATATTTTAAATAATTAATTTTTTATCAATTGAAATAGAAAAAGTAAACAGACCACCAAAACACAAATTAAAAAAATACTTCGTTCATATAAATATCTTTCTTGTGAATGTATATATATAAGAAAACCACACGAGTAAACACCTAAATTAGAGTTCGAATAAACAAGGTATTTTATAACTTCAAAAAAAATATGAGAGATTTTATACTATTAATGTGCTTATTTGAATTAATAATAACATTATTTGAATCAGTCATAGAGAATATATCAATCAGCATGTAATTTTATCAATATTATTTCCGGAATTTTGAATAAAAATATGTCTTTAAAATATCACTTTGGAATATCCAAACATATGGTTCCACATCATTGAGTAGGGTTCCTTCTCTAAGTGTAGGGTTCATACCAAAATTTGTTTCCTTATCCATACTTTCATATTTACCAAAATGTAGGGATCAATGTAAAGCAGGGATGATGATCCATACATTCATTCTTATCAGCATACTATTCTAAATGTAGAACTGATTTACCCTATGTTCAATTTCCCAAATGTAGGGTTTGAACATGAAGTCCCGATTCTATTATAGGGTAGATATTCCATATGTTTTTTTATTCTCTATATATAGGGAATCAGATTCATACACATAATTTTCATCAAAGGGTTCCTGATCCATACACTTAATATATTGTGTAGGGTTTCCATTTCATTCCAAAACCATTCAACTTAATGTAATGATGATGAACTATATATTCATTAATGAAATGAATCATATGAAAAATGTTTCCATAATGGATCTCATAGTTTATAATTTCATCAATGTTAACAATATTATATATATTCCTAAAACATACTTAATGTAACATTATTATAAAAGAAAATATGTATTTGTGAGAATCATAATCAACATATTATATATATTATTTTTGAGACAGTACATTCAAAATAATATCTCCCTTTTTTATGACCACAAAACCAAAATAATAATTAACATAAAATATTTCGATTTCACATAACTATTTTGATTAAAATAAAATTATATAATTGAAAATTGAAAAACTGAAAGTTTCTCCAATAGTATATATTCTTGTGGTTCTCAAATATTATCCCCATTTTATGATATCAAAAATAATTTACTTTAATAATAATCAACAAAAACCATAACTAATATTGCATTTAACTATAAATGACTGTTATAGTTTTTTGTTAGAAAAATACGATATATGATATGGTAGTGTAACTAGAAAAGAAAATAACACAACAAGAAAAGTATAAAACATTATAAAATGCACAAAAATATTGATACAACCTAAATTAAACATAAAATCTGATCATCTGTTTGATAAATAATGAGTATATCACACAATAAACTAAAGATTTTCTAAAAATAAGGGGATCTAATATGATTGGAGTCCTTCGTCTGAATATCTACAGGTGGTAATTTCTATAGAAAGATGAATACTGGTCTTAAAAACACTATTAATTTCAATAATATTCAATAATAAACTCTAGATATTACCATTAAATATATACATCCAGTACTGAAGAATATTTTTTGAATCTAGCCTGATATTCCAGATTTCCACTGAAATTACCTTACTAAACACATTCACTATTTCGTCAGATTGAATAATGGTTGTAGGTCTATCAATGGATTGATGAATGACTGGTCCAAACTAGGATTATTTAAAATCCATCAGGATATTTAATCTTTCTAATTATCTATAAGATTATTCAATAATGTACTATCTCATTGGAGATTGTATAAGCTATTATTGACTTCATTTAATAAATAAGAAATATCATCAAATCACTTTATAATGTTAGGATAATTTAGTTGTGTTGTAGAGGTTGAAGCATGATGTATATCCTTGATAGATTGAAAATAAGCTTCAACTCACTAAAACCATGAATCTTCACATATTCATCATTCATATATCTGAACTCACTATATAAATAAGTTAAAAAATCATCAAAATCTACCATAAAAAACATATTTTCTAAAAAATAATTATGTTGTATTTTAAGGGATTTTATCTTATATCTTAGAACTTTTAAACATAGGATCTTCACATATTTATTCTTCTCATATTCTAAATCTTCCCACAATGAAATGTTCTACGTCCCAAAACAAATTCACTTTTGAATCAATGATTCAACATAAGAGTCAGAATGCTCTAGAGTAATGTTTCTTAAATATTGCAACTCTATACCAAATCCAAAAATGTCTCTACATGGCCTTCTGGTCTATCTCTCAATATATATATTTTTGTGACAATTGAATCTGGAGTAATTAGTGAGTGGTTTTCATGAGTTGGGATATCTTACATGTGAAGCTCTTCTTTATGGGCCACTTTTTCAACATTATCATTCACTTGATCTTCATGTTAATTAAATCTACATCATCGAAAATAATGATTCAAATATTTCATTCATGAGAAGGACCTCCTTCTTCATGTCTTGGGTCGACCTCTTCATCAGGACATAAATAGATAGAACCCACTGAAGGTATCATCCTTTACTCCCCTTGAGCATCTTCCATCAGCTACTATTGTAGTTTACCTCGAACAGCTAAAATAATTTTGCAGGAGTTTCTCCAAAATTTATCCTAATTTCATGACAGTCCCAACATATAGAATTTTGTAATGTTGAAATATATATTTTATAGTCATATTAAGGATCTTTCTTTTCTTGAACAAAAATATGAAGTAATTCTTCCATATAAAAAGTATCCCATTATTGATTCTTTATGAACTCAATGACCTATATATCTTATCCAAAAACAAGGTAAATTGAACTTAATTTGGTTCAAAAATAGTAACAAAGCATACATTGATCGGGAAAAAACATTCCATAGATGAGTTATTCTTGAAATAAATTTAGTTTGAATAAACATCATAATGGCTTTCTATCAGGATTAAGGTCATTGGTCATCACTATCAAGATGTTTCATGTTCCAAATAGATAATAAATAATTTCCTCTTACTTATAATTTTCCTCGCCTATATTTATCAAGTAGACATAATATTCCCCCATAAGGAAACCACACAACATCTTTTATATATCCACCAAATAATAATGAAATTAATTATAATGAATCATAGAGGATATATAATCATCACTAATTCAAAAAAAAATTAAAATTTCTATGGAATACTTTTTCTTTATTAAAAACATTAGAGGAGTGTTACAATCTCCAAATTCAAAATGTAACCCTTGAAATTGAATGACCTCCAATAATGAATGATTTTTTTCATTTAAATCCTCAATATCTATCACCTACCTTGATGAAAATTATGATACTTCACTAGAGGGTAATTAGACACACCCAAATCAATTTCATTTTGTATTTATAGTGTTTCCATTTCTAAATGTTTCATGATTTAAGGTTATATGAGTTAGGGATTTGGTAAAATAGAATGCGAGATTATTTGCATACAGAAAGCACAAGAACAAGTATGTAGAAGAGCAAGTGAAAGAATATTGATTCATCATGACGATTGAGAATGTAATAATAATGACATAGTTCTAAAAACATGAATAAAGGTAAATTGGTTGAAATTCATTTTAAATATAATCAATTGGTAACTGATCAAAATAAAGAGAAATTAATAAGTAAATACAATATGTAAATATTACTTGATATATAAAAAGAGAGACTAAAAAAATAAATTATTTAAAATTCATCTAAAAATTTAATATTCTTAACACCACATTATTAAAATCAAAACTGGAACATGGATGTGGTTTAGTGAAATTTGACATTAATTTATATATGGTACTAAATAATTATATAAATATATTATTTTTAAGAACATTATCCCTCAAATAATGATTCCTTATATACATATGTCTAGTATTAGAATGAATTAATGTATTTTTAAAATATCTATAGCTCTACTATTATCACATAAAATATGTATACTATTTAAATTTTGTTCAACATCCATCAGCTTGAATTTCTTCTACAACCCCTTTGTATAATAGCTCCTAGTACAAAAATATTTTTCCCCAGCTATTGACAGAGAAACTGAGTAATGTTTCTCACTTGAACAGTATACTAAATATTTTCTAAAAATGTGGCAGGTTCAAAAAGTTATTTTTCTATCTAATCTATCACCACGAAAATCAGAATCTAAATATGAAATTTTATTCAATTATGATATATTAGGATAATTATGAGTTTGAAAACATAGTTCTTTTTATATATATAAAAATTATTTCAAAAGCAATAAGATGATATTGTTTTGGATTTAACATAAATTTAACACATAAACATACAAAAAATATTATATGTAGTATGTTATTAGTATGATATAATAAAAAACCAATCATACGTCTATATAACTTATTATCAACTGGTTTTTTATCATCTTTCAAATCTAGTTTTACATTAGTATATATGAGAGTTTTAAATTTATTTTTTTCTAAAGTCTAGTATTTTTCCAAAAATATACAAGATAATTACTTTAATTTAAAACATTTCCATATTATTTTTGCCAAATTTTAAATCCATAAAATAAATATAATGATCCCATCGTAATAAATTCAAATTATTTTTGAATTAATTTTTAAAAATCATTACAATGACTTTTTATTTGTTGATGTGAAAATATCATCATCATCATAAATAGACACTAATAAAATATTTGAACAAATGATTTTCCAAAAAATTGTTGGATCATATAATCCAACAATAAATCCTCTTTTCAAAATAAAAAACATAATCATTCTTATAAAGCTCTAGGTTCTAGTTTAAGGCCTTAGAGATCTTTAGTATGTTTCAAAATAGAATTTTGTTTTTGAGGAATTTCAAAACTAGGATATTGTTAAACATAGAATTACTTAATAAAATAACAATTTAAAAAAGAATATTTGACATCCATCTAATATAATTTAAAATTAAATTGAGATGTACAATTAAAAATTATTTTAATGGATGGTAATATAGCTATTGGGGAAATTATTTCATCCTAATATATACCTTCTTCCTTATTTTATCTTTTTTGGACTAATGTAGCTTGGTTTTTAGTTATGATCTATTGATCATCATATTTATTTTTAAATATACACTTAGTTTATATTACTGGATAATTGTATAATCATTCAAATAATTACCAAACTACATTATTTCTCAATTTCTTTAGTTCCTTAATCATTTGAAGATTCTAACTTTCATCTTCTAAGGATTCTTCAGTAGATATATATTCTAACGGGGATAGGATGTAATGTAATTAAGATAGGCTTTCTATATTTATTTTAGTTATAATTATATTGTCAATTTCTCCCATGAAAATTTCTATGGGATGGTTCTTTAATGTTCTATAAATTATAGGAAATACACATTCATGTTTTTTTTCTGTGTTCTTATGAACTAGACTAAATATTATTTCTATCATTTTTAAAATTAGCTTTAGGGGTTTGAAGACTCGTCTAGTGAAATGAGTCAACAATTTCATCTATTTGATATTTCTATTTAATAGAAGCATATTTTTCATGAAACATTACAAGAACAAACTCTTCAAGAATCCATAACATTTTATTAAACACTATATAGGCTTTATAGGTAGAAAAATATCCTATAAATATTCCTTCATCATCTTTTAGAACAAACTTAATATGTTTTTTCTTAGAATTCTGAATATATACCTTGAATCCAAAAAAATAATGTACATTAAAATTGGTTTTATATTATTCCAGTGTTTATTTGGAATCCAGTTAAAAATTGTTCTTATTAAATCTCAATTAATGATACAACAGACTGTTCTCACAAATTATTCCGAAAAATTAGTAGGAAGAATGCATTAGTTCTGTATAGTCACTTACATTTCAAAAAAGGGTCTACATCTCTTTTAAAAAATCCATTAACTAAGGTGTTCTTGTTGTGGATAAGGTTTTTATAAAACACATATTTGAGAAAATAGAGTAAAATTATTGATTCGCAATATTTTTACCATGATTAATTCTTAATGATATTATTTGGTATCCTTTTTAGTTTTGATCATTTTTTCAAAAACATTCAAAAATAGTGAAAACATAACTTTTGAGTTTTAGAAAATATATCCAAGTAATCGAGAATAATCATCAACTAAAATTTAGACATATAATTTACTAGCCAAAATTTCTACCCTACATTGTCAAAAAAATTCATATGGATAATTTATAATGGTTTAGATGTATACATTTTTCTAATATACTAGATTTAATATTTGTTATCTTTTCCAATTTGGAATGAATCATAGAATCTACAATTATCAAACTTAAGAGTACGAAAGTCAGAAACTATCCATTTCTTGGATAATTTTTTAAAGCATAAATATTTTAATTTCCAAGACTTTAATGGAAAATCCATGATTATTTTGTCTTAGTAAATACCCAATTCCTTTTCTGTTTACTTAAGGAATATAAATCCAAAATATAAAAATTTTCAATTTTAGGTTCCTTAAAATTAAGAACAATAACATTGAACACATAGTATGGATTTTTAGAAAAATAACCATAGAAATAATTATCCCAAAATTATGATTTACTTATCAGATTGTTCTTTAAGCCTTGAAAATACAATATTTAGTTAATTGATATTGTCTTTGAAGCTAAAACAGCTCCAAATGCAATAATTTTTTCCTTTTAATTTCCCTCAAAAATTGTCTAGGCATCTATTCATTTGAGTCAGCAAATGGAAATTTGATGAGTCCCCAATAATTTTCCTAAAGTATCAATTGTCTGTATATTATATATATACATATATTTTTCTTATTTCCATTTCTTATGAGATAATTGAATCAATTTTTTTGTTTGGTACCCATATTTTCATGGACCTTGCAGTGTTAGTGAGATGTGATCTTGGAATCTATATTTTCATCATTTTAACATAATTTAAATCACTTTAATTAGAAATATTTTTAGAAATAAAATAAATTTTAATAACAATGATTTGAGTATTTCTTATGTAATAATTATTTGTGAAATTATCATTTGTAACATATGACAACTAGCTAGCTTCATTTGATTTTAGAAAAGATTTTTTTTATAATTTTTTTTTCACCCTTTATTTCTATTCCAAATATATATATTTTAATAATTATATTTACAAGAATAGCATTTAAAACATTTACTACCATTATAATGCTTTGAGTATTACTTTTATTATATTCTAATTCATTCCAAAATTCATTAATATTTTTCCATAACTATACAGTATGATATAAAGGAATTGAATTTCTCAACTAAATCATGATTTTGTTTTAGCATAGTATCACTTTCTCATAAATCAACCTTGTGAATATTTTTCAATGATTTATGTTTCATTAAAAAAGAATCTTATTTATCTTATAAAATTTTATAATAATAATATAGAACACTACTTGAGAAACTATCAGTACCGGAATAAATAGTGTCATAATATTGTACATATTCATCTTCCTTATCAATAAATCACATATTCCCTCCATGTTTTTCAATTCATTTATCTAATTTATATTTAGAATATCTATTAGAGTCTTCACATACACTCCGTATATCCTTTGTGGCTCTTTTTTCCATTATACTCTTAATCATCATTCTTTTGATACAATTTTTTTGTTCTTTTTGATTAATTTATTAGTTGGGGAATCCATGTGTGATGTGGTGCAATTATTTTCATTCATACCATCATACATCTCCATGCTCTTTTAAATCATTATAAATGTTTTTTCTAAATCATATTTTGTCTGTATAAAATCTACCTAATTTACATGCTAGCACTGCTAGATCCATTTCATAATCTGAGGAGTTTGAATGTTGTGTTGCTATTTTTTTTTCTTCTATGATTATAATATTTCACATTCAGGGAAGTATTTTCCCTCTTTACTATAGTTTTATAACATTTTACTTCATCTCGAATTTCTATTTCATACATAATCAATGATCCAATTAGTTACTTCAATGTCATGTTTTTTATATGTGATGACTGATTAATAGAATTATATATGTCATTACATATAGTGAGTAGTACTACAATTACCTTTAGAGCCAAATTAGATTGGATAATACAACCTCCAAAGGTAATAATTCTCTTGAAAATATTTATTGTCCATCAAATTTCCTGTGTGATGAATTTGTCACCAAACATTATGAAGGTGTCAATCTTAAGCTTAGCAATATCATGCCTCATATGTCTAATATTGTTTGTTCCATCATTTGTAATTAAAATATTTTTTCTCATCTCATAGGTAGTAGGACATTTTGATACATGATTAAATTCACTAGGACCATGTCTGTAGATAATAACATTCATTACTTTTGAATTGATGTCGTATTCTATTTTTTTCAGCAACAAATGTCTTTGGTTTTTTAGAAATTACATACAGAGTCATGATATTCATATAAAAATTTAATCTAAGAATCCATATATATATAATCGTTCATGATTTCTAAAATCCATTATTTTATCCATTAAAATATGGATCACAGACCATAGATATTCCCCCCTTTTGATCATCCATTTTCATTTTTTTCAATAGAACATAAAATTTTCACCATGATATAGATTTCCCAAAAAAAAAGATTGATATAAATTTTTAGTTTATAATCATAATAAGTAACATAATAGTTTATGAATTTTTTATTTTCAATAATCACAACCAATTATTTTATTTAAATTATTTTGAATTTTATGCAGATACTTAGTGTTTTATTTTTAATAAAAAATGTGTAACTAATAAACCAAATGATCGAACACCGCAATTTTGTAGTTGTTAAAGGCAAATATATCTACTAGTCCACTCCACCTATGTTCTCCATATGAGAATGGTGAATTTAATAAGAAATGACCTCATATCACTAGAACAAAAATCCATAATTGAGTACAGGTAGTTGACACCTTCACTATTCTGCTAAATAACGCCTTATAGTTCATTAATTGGGAACTGGTTATCCACTTATTAGTATGAGAAGCTGACACATCCCCACAACATAGTATGATCTATTGAAACACTAATAAATTAATATATTTTTAATTATTTTTGGTTCTATTTTATCTTCACAATTACAGCAGGAGAAAATGAGAGTAAATGGCTATTCTTGATTATAAATGAAATAATTTATGATACAGTAATTTGACTGCAATCCTGATGTTAAATGATATTTAATTCATATAGAAAAAATTATTGTAATAATATAACAGTGGGACGAGGATAAAATATGTATGTCACCAATGTGTAGCATCTTCTATAGAGTCAACCATTTTTTAGAAACATAATTAAAGATATTTACATTAATATAGCCATATATGTGAATTAGTGAATCATTTATCACTTGTATCACATATATCACACACACTACTACCACACTGATACAAACATACCCTTATCGAATAAATATATTTATATTAGTTGAATAGATCCATTAAAATCACCAATGTGACGAAATAAATGCAAATCGTAATTGGTTATTAGTGTCATACCTTCCTATAATAATATGAAATATTTTCACTGATGAATACAGTTATTTGAATCAATTATAACGAGCATAGAATTATTCGTAGAGATTCTTAAAATCAGTCGACAATTTTTTCCAATATATTTATAAGAGTATCAAATAAAAATGCAGATTTAAAACTTTTCTGATGAATAGTAAAACATAAGGATTGACTGTATAATATAGTCTTTCTTCATGTTGTGTAGGGTTCCAACCAAGACATTGTTCAATTACCATATATTAATTTATGTTAATATTTGGGATAAAATTAAAGTATGGAAGATGATCAATAAATTCATCATTTTCCGCTTGAAATTAAAAACGTAGAATTGATTAACCACACACCTAATTTTACAAACATAGTATAAGAATATTAATTCCATACTCCAAGATTGGGTTTATATTCCAATCATTAATTTATTTTATAGATCATAGGTTTCTCGATCCATACACATGATATCTAGTGTACGTTTTCCAATCCATACACTTTATATCCATCTTAGGTTTTTCGATCCATATGTTTCATATCAAACATAGCGTTTCAATTACATATTAAAACATTTCAGCGTTAGGTAGGGATTATGAACCATATGTTCATTAACTGAACATAATCTATGAACAATGCTTTCATAACAGATCTTGTAGCTAAGCAGTTCACAATAGAAAAAAATAGTGATATATTCATGAAACATTTGTAATGAAACATTATTATAAATAAAGATTATTTTTGAGAAATATAATATACAGTTTTTTGGAAACAATACATTCACAACAATGATAAAAATAGTTTCACATCATTTCATGAAAGTGGTATTCCAAAAATAAAAAAACCAAATTATCATCATTCATTGTGTGAAAAGGTAAGAAATAAAATGATATATATTATCTTCTTAAAATCAAATATATTTTATTAACATAAAAATTACTTCATGAATAACACATATAATCGTTAACTTTTTCCTTATTACATTCCACATAAAACATTAGTGAAATATGAATCACATCACTTCTCATGATGGCTATACTCCGTACACAATATCAATATTATTACAACCCCTATGGAATGGAAGATAAAAAGAAATATATGATATAATGACTCAATTGGTGAATTTATTTTACAATTATCATAACTGTTCTTTATATCCATCATCATACCCATCAATTCATTGTGGTATTAGAAAACGAATGACATCAATTTGTGAGGTGGTAGTCCGTTACACACATGAATAATGATTCTATAACCCATTTTATAAGATTGGATATTGTTGTAGGTAATGTAAATAAATAACAACAAATAAATATAAATAACACATTATGTTTATTTAATCAAAATTGTGTAATAATAATTTAAAAATGTTGATGAAAGAATAAAATATAAATTCTTGTTGAAGAATTTTTCCTCTTCTCTGGGTAACCTCCCTATGTTTTCAAAAAAGCATTAATAGGTTGTATTTTTATCCCAGATAAGGATTCTAAAATAATTGGAGTTACATTTAATAATTTTTTCTGTCAAAAATTGTCAAAATAAAATGGTTTTGAAGGTGTGAAGAAGAGATGTGATGGGGTTTCTTTCATATATGATATTTGAGTAGGACACTATTACTTTTTTTTAAAAACTAAATTATAATCATGTATTTCTCATTTCCCATGGTTCTAATAATTAAAAAAAATTTAATACAAGATATTATTGAGAATATATTTTTCCATAAACTATATTTTAGAAAGTAAATGGGTCATTTAAACACTTATCCTTCTAGTTTAACTGTAGATAAATCTATTTTTACCTTAACTACAATAGGTGATTTTAATGGTTTTTATTATTTTTTATGGTCAAAAATTATGATCAAATTAGATATCTTAAATTATACTGATTCAAAAAATGGAATTAATTTTAACTAATTCCATTCACCGAATTTGAAATATGTGATTTAATATTAATCATATAAATGATATATGAAAGTGAAGTTTTAATGAAAAAGTATTCAAAAGATTACAATGTTTTTATATTCAAATTTAAAATAAAAATTATTTAAATTACATTAATAGGATTAATTTAAATAAAATTTTACTAATGTTATATTAAAACCAATAATTTTTTTTCATATTATAAATTTATTTAATTAAACTGTAGTTTCCGATTTCAATTCAATATTTTTTATAATTTATCATAAAATGAAAATTTTTTAATGAATATTATAAAATAAAACTATGATAATTTATATATTATTATTTGAAAAATAAATTTTTTTTTTCAAAAAACATTCTATAATTTTTTTTAGAATTATTTTTAAATTGTATTTATAAAGTGTGTCTTACCCATCCTTTTGAAGAAATATAATTTTTCAGAAAACATTTATTTTTTATTTAAATGATTATTTATGTATTTATAATTAATAGATAAAATTTGTTTTTATAATTTAGTTAGTACAACTCATAATTTCTAATTTAACAGTGAGGATATAATGTTATACTATATTACAGTTTAATTGGGTTCAATGTTTCATGTTTTTCAATGCATCAAAAATATTTACTTTAAACAAATATATTTAATCAGTAGTTCAGTCCTGGTATTAGGTGGAATATACACTATTGAATAAAATTTTATTTATTTATATTTTACGTTTTTTACATAATAAATGCTTATATAAATGATCCTTAACGGGAAAATAAATTATATATATGGTATACCCATGAGAAACATGTTGAGAAAAAATAGGTTAACAAAAACATATTATAAATAATAACAAAAATATATATCTGAATGATTAGAAAGAGAATAATTGTTTAGGGATTTTAAGATGATCACATCTAAATAATGGAATGATTTTCCTGATGGTATATATATATTGAGGAATAAATTATGTGAAATGGGATAAGAATAACACATTGTAAAGAACCCCACAAATATTGATTAAATAATGTAATAAAGAACCTATAATAGAAGTAAATACTTAAGTTTTTTTTATAAAAATCGAAATGGAATATAAATTTTTTTGAAACAAATAAGGTTTTTTAGATATCCTATAATATTAAATATATGAAATATTAGTACATGGAAATAAAATAAAAATAAAAATTTATATTCAATAATGTTTATTTTAATGAATATACTGGATAAGGAATATAAAAAAAAATATTCATAGAAATGAAGTAGAAAATAAAAAAGTTATATATGTAATAATATTATAAATTTAATATATAAGAATTAAATGGGTAGAAAAGTTATATAAATTGAATTAATGCAAGAGATATAGAAGCACAAAAACATATTGGGTCTAGAAATCCCCTACATTGAGTTGTGAATGTCTTAGTACATTTGTATAACCTCAATAATAATGAATTTAAATATATTAATAATTTATTATGATCACATTTGTATATATAACAGAATATAATTCATCTTTTTTAATTTTATGAATACGTTATGATCATCTTCATCATCCCAATGATGATTACTTCATCATTTTGAAGTCATTCTAGTTCCTCTATAACGAGTCCCCGGAATTTGTGAAGCCTATAGATATGCATATTTTTATAATTATATTATTTTCAATTATTACAAATATCAAAAAAATATCATACTTAGAAATTTTTTATTTACATTGAATTTATTTATTTACTAGAGACTTCATTTAAGGAATTTTTCCAACCATTGAAAGTATCATTGTAATTATTTTATATTTTTTTAACTTTATAAATTATAGAAAATGAAATAAAATAATATATATTATTATTTTTATTTTGATAAAAATATAATTAAAACTATTAATGAAGAAAAATATCAAAAATGAAATAATTTTTCTCTATTGTAAATGAATCGGCTAAATATTTTGTGTTGAAACTAATTTATATAAATTAGAAAGTGATTATTAAATTAATATAATAATGTTTCATTATTATTTGGATATTTATTAAATTATATATAGATGTATGGAATATATTTTTTGATGTAGAATTATATGAGAAATTAAAAGGGCATGGTTTAAATGGTTAACTTTTACATCAGATGTCCTCCATTTATATATTACTTGGGCTAAATGAATTGTATTTTTATCACGTATCTATGAATTATATGAAGTTATTTATTTTTATATATCAAAATTTTTTATCTTAAGGTACCATGATAGGTGTTTTGCTAATGGGTGGTGTTAAGAAGGGAGAAAGAAGTCGTTTGGAATTAAATATTCATTAATTAATTATTTTTCTTCAAGAAAATGAATATTGATGACACTTGTGAAAATGAAAATTTTATATCATATGTGAGGATCGAAAAATAGTTTTATATATCATCTAATACAAATTGAATAATCAATGTAACATATAATGTAATATACTATAATTTTCCATTAAATTGATTTTAAAAGATTTCAAATATTTCATAAAAATAAAAAAAAATTAACGTTTAAAAATTCGGAAAAAATATTCTAAAAATAAATACAATTTAACAATATTTTTTTTTAAAAATTTTTAGGAATTTATTTTCTAAATGAAAAAATATTTATTCAAATATAATAAATATTTTTTTTGACATAATCAAATTTCATACCAATAGAAAAATTATATATGACTTAAAAAAATATTCTTTTATTTATTTATTTAAATATAATAATGATTTATGAAAACATTTTATGAAGTTAAGTTATTATAGTTTATTTTAAAATTTATCTCAATGTTTTATTTTTACCTAAACCAATCATATAATTTTTCCCATAAAAATACAACTATAGTTTCATTATGTTAGGTAATTATTTTATCAAAATATTTTCTTTTATTTTATTAACGTATTATATAAATTATTTATATTTTATTTCATAAGATGATGCAATATTTTTCTACCAATCCAATTTTCTGGTTATTATTCTATTATCGATGATACTAATTCTAATGGTAAAATTACTATTACAATAATCATTTTACATTGGAATTCTACTTCTTATAGATGAGTCATATTTAATTCATGAAGTATTCACTAAAATTTATCTCAATTTTATATTCTCCATTTCCTTAATTTTCATATAATTTTATAATATTTCTTTTTAACCTTTATAGTAATAATTTTTAGTGTGGTTATTCATGGATAATGAAATATTCCAATTTTTTTTATTCTTGTTATTTTATTTTTTTCAGTTATTATAATGTTGTTTTAGTTTCAACTATATGTGGTATATTTATCATCCAAATTACATATTCTAGGTTAATATAATAAATTATTTTTTGTTTTTATTATCTATACATGTGTTTTATAACATATTCCAATAAATTAAACATAATTAAATTTTCATAATTCACAATTTATATGTATATGTAATAGTCATTTAATTTTTTCCCATTCATAAATTAAAACATCAAGATTAAATTTTAAATAATAATAAGAGAAAATACGTTGATACATATATTTCATTGATTAATGAAACAAAAATTTAATGGTTTTATATGTATATTTCACTTTTTTCTTATGTAACTATTTGGGTTTCGGTTGTCTTAATTACAAGGTTGTATCAGGTGCAAGTGTTGGATGATCAAAAAATGATTCTAGTGGGAATTATACAGACTATAGGTGTTCGTGTTGTAATATTTGGGTGTCTCATTATGATAGCTTTAATATATTAGGAGTCCCTCTATTTACAATATGATACATCACAACCCTATGGGGACACACTGTGTTTCTAATAACTTAGTGGCATTCACTCTAGGTGGGGGTCTTCATGTAATTCTCCTTGAGTTTCACTATAACCAAGACATTTGGTAGTTTGTTTAATGGGTAGCCTTGTAATATGAACCTAGGATGCCTTTTTTTCTATATTCCTCCTTTATATCAACCCTCACAGAGACTTTATGGTCACAAGGGATTATTTTGGGTGATTTTTTTCTCCCCTAAAATCCATTCAACTCAATAGATGTATCATATATTGTGGATGTTCTCTCTTTGTTACTCTATATCCATCCAAACCATTGTTTTATTATTGATCATATTGTTCATGTTTATTCTTTTAAAAACCATGTTTTGTTGATTTATTTATTTTTTGTGGTTTCTATAATTTTGGTATTGAATTATGAGGTGTTTATTTGAGAGTACACTCTTTTCAGAATGAGTTTGGATGTATTTATTATTTATAGATATCATGTGATGTTTATTTCATGTTTTTATTACTGGGGTGTGTTTATAATCCTTTAATAAAGAGGGTTTTAGTGTTGAAGTGACTGGGTATGTTGGTATAGGTGTGGTTGACCCCTTATATGGGGAGTGACATGTCATATCTTGGTAAATATTGAGTTTTATCTATTTTGATGGGTGAATATAGGGTTACCCACTTAGGTAATTTATCATTACCCATGTTTTCAGGTTCATTTGAGGCTATAATAACCTATTAATGTGATACAATTTCTTGAGTGACGAGTATCCTTTTTTTGGTATCCCATGATTTTTCTTGTATCACATTATTCCCCACATTATTATTAGTTTATGGGTACACCATTAGAGATAAGATGCTACTTGAGACTTGGATATAGAAACCATTAAGTGATAAGGGGTTTGTGGAATATGGGAAATGGGGTTTTTCTACGACTGATAAGGAAAAATCCATGTACTATTTTTCATATAAAGTTTCTATAGACACACCCTTATATGATTGGGGAAAATATGGTATATATAGGAATTAAAGGCTTTATGGTTAACACATGATGTCCTAGAGGGTATTAAATTTTATTTATTTATTTTGTTCTATAAATTCAACCACCTATATAAAAATTCAGATATTATGTTATGGGGTTTTTTAGGGTTTCTTATTTAGATTATACAAAGACTTTGTGTACGCAATTCAATGTGTGTATAGAATTTATATTCTAAGATCTATCCATGGGAAAGTTACGTGTGATATATTGTTGAGTATATATTATTTGAAGATAATTAAGGGGATATAAAAAGGAATTGAGATTATTTATAGGGATTCTTGATTTATTATTTGGTATTTTTTTGTTAATTATATATTTCTTTAACCATTATATGTTCTTTTTTTTGTTTTAGAATGAGATTATAATTTATTGTATTTCACTATGATATTTATCATGATGATATTATTTTCTCATATATTATATTTTATTTTAAATTTTTGTTTATTATTAATTCCATTTTAATCATTTACTATAATGGTTATCTGATACTAAGTACATAGTATCATTTTAAAATCCTTTTAGGACCTTGCCTCTAATGAGTACCCTATTGAATATGGTGATGTGCAAATGATATCATATGTTACACCTACTTGGAATCATTAATTTTGTCCGAAGAATCATAAAACTGTATCAGAGACACTTTTGATAATATTTTCTCATTATAGAATAAAATAATGAATGTAATTTGTTTTAAACTCCCATATGATGGTGTGATTGTTTTAAAAAATACATGTATAAGGTATAACTACGTCAACATTGTTGTGGGAATATTTCTATTTTTTATGATACATTTTCATTCTGTAACCCAATAATTTTGATCTATTATTATTTATTAGATTATTCCTTGAAAAAATTGAAAATTTTGGGTGAGTTGATGCCACCTATAGTGGAAGGTAGGACCATATTTCATCTCATTAATAGAATGATATTGATATTGGTCCATTTTAACGAAATTTAAATAATTATATATACTTATCATTAAAAATAGATCATTGTTTATGGGTAAAAATTTTAATCAAATAGAAATCCTATATTTTTTTCGTACCATGATTGGTACTAATGGGCAGGTGATAATGATTGTAGAATAATCCTTGGGTAATTGTATTGGGGTAATTATTATTGGTTCTAGTTATTACTCAAGGAAATGGTTATTAGTTTCATCATATGTGTGTGTGGAGATTAATTTCTTAATTGTTGTTAGTATTTATGTTATTATGGGCTTTGGGGTATTCTCATGGTATTTCAGACAATTCCACTATATTGACATCATGTGTAACAGTTAAGGGACCATGGTGAAGATTCCTATTAATTATGGAATGTTATTAATGATCCTATTGATGTCGTGGAGTGTCAGGATTTGGATACAACAGATTTTATTCTACTCATATTGGTTATATAGCCTTTTTAGAATTCTATTTATTATATTTTTCTAGTGTAATGTGGATTTACAAACTATAGAGGGTCAATAATGATGATTTTTTATGATACTTCTAACTAATAGATACTATAGTATTACATGTAATGGCCGTTCCTCATGATGTAAATAACATTATTAAGATTATTAATGGGACATTGATCATTGGAAGATTCTTAAATACCATCATGTGAATCTATTGGTGTATATTCTATAGGGACATGCAAATAGATGGTGGGGATCATTAACATAGACTAGAATATAGTAGGTACTTTCATGTGAATCATTTAAATAACATGTTTTTTAATATTTCATTCATAAGATGCATGGCATGGGTAGATATTATGTGTATATAGAACCTGAATTGGAGAGATTTAGTCATCCATCTTTGTGACCTGTTTTTTTGAAGTTAATTAATTTTTCTGTATTTTTTGGATGAAAATGAGGTTTAGAAGGACCAAAGGGTTTATATTATTTTTAACCAATGGTGAGGAACCAATTCCAATTGTTTTACTTTAAAAAGATTCTCAGATGTTATATATTACGATCCCACCACTGATAATGTATTAGATGAGTACAGTGGAGTAGGGTTTCCTCAATTCATCAATAGGCAAAGTGGTGTCCTTATGGGTGGTATCACTTTTTTCACATCAAATTATTGGATGAGGTGATTTTTGAGTTATTCCATGACAGCGAATGGAAATTAAGAAAGTGTGTGAGAGGATTTATTTTTTATATATGTGGAATTGACTCTATGATTTTTAGTATGACCTTTATAGAAAATACCATAAGATGTGTACAAGTAGGACTAGGAAGATACATTCATGCCAAAGAATTATAAATCATTATTTCTTAAGATTTATGGAATTAAAATCTTTTTTTAGAGTCTAAGTGTATTTTCAGATATTTGGGCCATGTTTTTGTAGACCTTATATGGATAGAAATTCTATTTTTGGGTGGTTTGGTTGGGGAGCATGTCGTGGGTCTTAGCATCAAGTGCATTAGAAGCCTCAGGGTTTAGTCCCAAAAGTGAGTCTATTATAATGGAGGTCGGGATGAGGATATATGGAAGGTCATGTGTATTAATTTGACTAGGTTCAATATGATTGTTTGTATGTAACTTCAACCATTATATGTACAATTATAACTACATTGACTATTTCATTTTCATTTTTTGTTACTAGAGTTTCCCATTACATTATATATAATCATGTTGTATCCAGGATGGTATTTACCATATTTTTTTCCCATGGAATGTTACCACTTGATACACATCTTAGAAATAGGTAAAAAAAATTTAGAGGCATATATATGTTCCATAGTGGTTGAGTGTTCTTAAAATTTATGGGATTTTATGGTTATCATTATAATGACTTTTAGCATCATTTTCTGAATGGAATACTGAATACACCTGAAGGATCACATTAGATACTAGAATATGATGTTTTATTTTACATCACATTGGAGAGAGGAGTATTTTATGGTGGTAGAGTTGGTTGTTGATGTTGTTAAAGCTAAACTTTATTCCTAGTTTGTAGGATCCATTTCAACTTATCTAGAGGGTATTGTTCTTTAAGAAGACTATGTGATGATAAAAATTACATCACTCTGATGGTTGTGTGGTAATAGTATATCATTTTCGTGTATTTATTAAGTATCCCTATAAATTGGTAGATCATGTTCATGATTGATCACATTCCAGGTGTAGAGCCCATTTCAATTCCCACTTATTCAATATAATTATCTATGTTGACCGAACCAATGTCTCAACATGTTGATCTTGGGGAGAAGCGTTTTATCTACCTCTTTACCTCTCATTGGGTTAATCTGGTTCGATTTTATGAAATATATTATAATTACCATATATATATGTCAAATTATATTTGTTGAGTGAGGGAATAATAAAGCACTAATACCCTATACTTGGTATTGATGAACTACTTGAATAGTTATGGGAATTTAGATGGTCCTCCAAAATTTATATAGAATATGTTTAACATTAGTTGTATTTCATGTTATAATAATTACCAAAGATATTGATCAATATTAGGTGTTGATTTTATGATTATCTCATGTTGTGGTTAGAGTTGATAAATATACTAGCGGTTTTCAAGGATCAAATGAATTCAGTTTTTTCCTATATCTAAAATCATTTGTCATTGTTTTTCATAGATATAATCATGTATTATTAGTATACCCATGAGTCATTTTATGATCCAAATGAGATTATTTTTTGAATTACTCATGAAGATTATCATAATTCTGCATACTCAATGATTTATATTTTTATTAAATATGTGCACTTTCATGGACATGTGATCTCAGAACGAAACATCTCACATCACCTAGAGAATTTGTGTGATGTTATTTATTGGACCCATTATAAGAATGTGTTCAAATTATATAGGTATATGGATTGATAATATATTTTGAGTTTTTTATTCTTGACTTATCTCTCATGGATGAACCTATAACTAGGATAGATAAGAAAAGTTTCCTTTTGGAGTGGAATATAATATATGAAGGGGGAATTATAGGAAGTGGAGATGTTTTGGACTTATTTTCAAATTCTGAATCTTCTGAACTAATATAATGGATATATTGTAAATTTAGTATATTTTGTATTCATATAGGTACTTATTATATAGAGGTATTGATTGGTCACTGAAGGGTAACATTAATATTGAACCCATGAGTGTAAATAAAATACAAATGATTTGGAGATTTTATTTTGGGATCATAACATGATGATTTGGCATGATAATCTCTTTGTTGACTGATTTTTCTTATATATACCATACAATAATTACATATATAAATATATTCTGAAATTAGACCTGAATATATGGAGCGTAAATGTGCTGGATTAACTTCGTACATTTTTCTTTTGAGATTGAATATTCCATATGGTTGGGGAATTTCATTCAAGGCTTCGAAATCATAAATGATTATGATTTTTTTATTTATAATTATAAATAGAAGTGGAAATAGTTGATACAATAAGTGGTATGGAAGGTTAATATATATAATTTCCAAGAGGCAAAGACTTATTATCCCTTAAATATTTAATCATCATGGGTATTCCAAGTGAAATCCAACTAGATGATTGATTTATATATCTATGTACTATGGGAATATCTCATGGATGATGATCCTACTCTATATTAGACTCAATAGTTAAATAATGGGTTATATTACAACAGTATGATATTAGTCCTTAATATGATGATGTAAGAGTTGATGAGGGACACCCATAACTCATTATGTTAGATTTATGTTGGGTTCAATAAAATTTATCTAGATACAAGGTAGTGTTTCTAGTGGATGGTTATATAGAAGTAAGTCTTAGTTTTTTTTCTTGATTCCATATGTATAATAGGTTTGATTTTGTGATCAATTGTATTTTTTGGTTAGTACATCCCCTTATAGTGTTAATATGAAAGTGGGAATATGTGACTTCGTATATTTTCATGGGGATACCCCAATCCTCGAAGGGAAAGGGCATGGTGTCATTGGAATTTGATAACTATAAAAATGACTCCCATTTCATACAAATACTAGAGACCCAGTTTATAGTTGATTTATGAAAATATTGTATATTAGAAAAAGTATGGTTTCAAGGTATGAATACAAATATATTTTAATACCGAGATGTATTCTTCATGTTCTTGTTTTAAAGTGCCTAAAATTTTTTGTCGGGGTCAAGTTATAAAATTAACATGATATATTACCCAAAAATAGATGTATGGTTTGTTATGATGAAATATGTACGAAAAGAAATTTTAATAGAAGGTGTCCACAATTTTGATGAATCATGGGATTACTATATGACTTTATTATATTTTAAATATAATATTAATTATTAATATTGGATCAAAATTGTTCCTTCTAAGACTATTTATGGTGGTTTTTTCATCAATTATATTGGATATTTATAGGGGTGTCAGTGCTGGTAAAAATTATCATAATGTCAGAAACAACACAAATGGTGTTGTTGAATATAAAGAAGTTGGTTAACAATCATAATTGAATGTGATCAATAGTTTACTAAATAACTTGAGTAGAATATTTCCCCTTGAGATATTGAGTATTCTTTCATGTATTACCTCAGTTGGGTAATCGTTAGTTATGGAAGGATCACATCATGGTATATTAGTCAAATCAATATTATATAACGGATTCATATTGTGGATTATTATCTAGACCTTACTCCATAAAATTGATGTATTCAATATTTTCCTTCATGTTTCATAACCGTAAAAGAACGATAAATATCCTATTCTTATAATTACAGTTGAAGTAATCAATATGAAGGATGATTCTTTATTAAAATATAACCCAATTACGATCTTATATAAGGGTGAGATACTTATTCATGGTAATGATGTTCTTATTTTCTAGATATTATGTCAGAACATGTGGACCCATAATGAGACATGGTAATAGGAGCTGGATGTGTGGTTATATTAGTTAAAGATATAAATAAAAGACACCATGAGATGCTTCTCAAGTATGAGTTTTTCATAGAGGGGATGTTTGTAACACCACTAAATTTTCAAGGTGTGTTACATTTAAATATAAATTTTTTAGATGAAAATAAAAATATGATCAATATATTTGTAGTAGGTTTTTCTTATGAGTGTGTTTTGGAGGATTTTAGGGGGCTTATAACTATAATTATGTTTTCTGTATGTGGTCATGAAATTAGTCCTAGATTCCCATATATAAGGGTTTTAATCTAGGGAGTGGTTCAGTATAAATAATAAGTTATGAAATAACCCTAAAAAATAATTAATGAATCCATTAAAGTGGGGAATTTCCTCTACTTGGGGGATATCATGTCATTTCCCCGTAGGTCACCCCACAACCATGTAAATGGGGTTCTCCAGGAGGGAAATCGTTTTTATATCACCATGTGACACATTATTCTCCTCAAAACTCCATTATCTCATCATTACATGATCTTGATGTACATTTTTGATTTTTTTGGCTCTTTGGATTTCGTCTAACACAATCAATTGTGAAAGATCTATCTTTAGGACTTCGGCTCCGTAAAAGAATTTATTTCATTCCACATACTATAGTTAATGGGTTTTATTTACAAAACCAAGATTTGAATATTTGGGGATATTTTTGGTTTTATGATTGTTTGGTATTCAATAAAGAGGTTGTGATCTACACTTAAACTTCACAATGATTTAGGTAGCATGTATTTACCAATGTAATTTTTTTTATGCTATATTTTTCATTTTTCTTATATTACTGTATTTTTACATATTAAACATGTTATATTGGTATTTAAGATTATTTTTAGGACATTATGGTTGTGGTTAAAACCTTATATATATGGTGGTGTTTATAGATTGGTTGTTTTTTAATATCATTCTACATGTTATTCTATGGTAATCTTAATGTTGTTATTTGAACTTGTGGGAGCATTTGGTGACTGTTTTAAGAAAAAATGGATTATTAAATGGTTATAACGGCTCAACTGATGATCCCAATAACTTTTTGTTCTATAAGATTCATGTTGTATTATATTATTTGTTTTCAGATTTCCTAGTAATGTGTCTACCCTTATTGATGCTGTTAATATTGGGACATGGATATGAAATCCTGTGAGGAAGAATTGATGGATCAAGAAAGAGAAATAAAGATGTTCTATTAGTGATAAAGAATAGAATCTGTTATAATTTTCATATAAGGTTTTGAAAAAAAATTTTTTTATCAAATTGGAATGATGTAAATATTGATGGGAAATCATGGAGGTTTAGTTTGCGCCTAATAACCCAATTAGTATTTTATTTATTTAATTTTTCAATCCAATCAAAATATCCTACTTTATATAACAACTTTACATAGACTAAGGGTGTGTGTGAGGTTCCCAATTATATTTATAAACACACTATATATTGGTGTCTTCATATGAATGTTGATATTATGGATTAAGACCTAACCATGATAAAGGTAGATGTGACGAATTCTGAAGCAGCTACTGGTGGATAGGGATTGATGTCATGCTGGACCATTTTTTGGGGTATTTCATAGTCATTCCAAATTTATTACCTCGTTTATTTTTTTCACAATGATGATTACAATATTTTCAGGGATTTGTCTCCATGGTGTACCTTTAAATCTCATAATATAATTTGGAAGCCTATTTTTTGTGGATTTGTGAATGAGTGTATTTTTTCAATTTGCTGTGTATCAATAATCTGTATAGATATATAAGACATTATTTCACTAGGTTCCAATGTAATGTAATCATATTTATAGTTTTTTAAAGTATCATGGACATGATGATTTTTCTAGTTGTATAGAATTATTCACTTATTGTCGATAATATTCAATATCTTCTCCTTGTAATATAGATTATGCTCCAAATATTACACCATATTACTTACTATATGTAAGGTATATAGTATGTAGTTCCTCAACATGGACACATCGAACACACCATAAACAAGATATAGGTTTGGTGTAAGTGTTAATTGATTAGCCACATATTGTCTACACATATGAGTTTTAATGGTGATGATGTATCTTGGGAATAACCTTCACTTTAACCCAAAATCCGAGAATATATTTCAAGGTTATATGTAATAAAACACATAATTTCAAACTACGATCCTTAGGTTTTATATATGGATTTTATTATATCTCTTATATAAAATCTATACTATATTGATGTATTTTTTAATTGATTTGACCTTATCTAATATTTCATCTACATTTCTGAGTCCAAATTCTTACATTCCACAACATTTTCCAAATATATTTATGTTCTAAATTTTTCTATGTAATGAATTTTATAAGGATCCAAAATAATAAATGATTGGATTTTTTTATTTTTTAGGTACAAAATAAGATGAATATTTTGATCCCAAACTTCATTGGGGTCCTTATAGAAAACAATTATCATATCCTCAAGTACCTATATAGTTTTTAGATATTTAAAAGTAGTCTTGGGATTTTTTCTCACAAAGAATATAAATTATGTTCTCATGGAGTTTGGATGAGTTTACCATACAATTTAGGTAAACTAGTGATATCAATTAGATAAAATTAATAGTGAATTTTCATCCAACATTATCACATCATTTATTTATTTCAATAAATGTTTATTTACTATAGGCCCACTACAATTGTGATAAATATTAAATCCTTTAAAACATTATCCATTAAAACCTATATTTTATTCGTATTCTTTCATATGAATGGTGAAACATATGTGGTGATGATCTCTCATTTCCATATTGGTGTAGTTAATAGTTTCATCATCCCATTGTTCTTTTTTTACATTCTTCCTTCACTTTATGGAATATTAACCTCATTAAAGTTTATTCAAATGTCTTTTTTTCATATTATCCAACAATAATTTCTCTCTAATATATATCAACATATTTTTCTTAGCATAGTGGATATATAATGTAAGATATGTGCATAATCTAATAGGTCTTAATTTTTCTCAATATCTGATGGTATGAATAATATTTTCCTAATTATCACAATTCCAAAAATATCCATTTTGAAATACAAGGTTTTTTTTCAATCCTTACTATGTATTTCTTAATTTTTTTCTAAATAATCCCACTCACAATATTTATTCTACTTTTAAATGGATTCTTTAAGAAAATGTTTTGTAAAACATAATAATATTATTTGAATTAAAATTCTTATATAACTCATTTTCAATTATTGGATGACTAGATCATTCTTAATATTAATCCCAATTAAGGTTTTAAGATCATATGTATTATGAATAACTTCCTAATTTTCATCCTTACCAAGAAGTTAATAGATTTATTTGTAATAGTCTTTGATTAGATATAACCATCCACATTTGATCATGTTCAGCTACATCGGTGTTCATATAAAACCCATAATAATATTATCTATATATAGCGCACAACTATCCTAATATAGATAATGACTTCAAATAATTAATGTAAATATTTCTACAATATATTATGGATCATGTGTTGGATTTTCTCTATCATGTACCATAAAAAACCTTGAGGAATAGGTTAATAAGTTATCATTTTCATGACAACAGAACATAAACCATTATTTTATGTATAATTATCTATCAAAAATCCATCCCTGAAATTATGGTATGATGAGTACTATTATAGTGATAATATAGGGCCCAAAAATTAAACATTATATAATCATCATTTAAGTCATGATTTCTATATTGACATTCTTTTTTGGTTTAGTGTTTTAGAGAATTAAGCCATAACTATTAGATTACATCTCAAAAATTATAAAGTAGACACTTCAAATCTATACAATTTTTTCACTATAAAAAAACTCTTTATATGAGAAAAGAATTAATTTACTGATATAAATATTCTTGAATTATTCATTTATTTTACCCTTCTTTATATACTAAAAAAATAATTTCAAAAACATGGGATGATCATAAAAATCACAATAAGGTTTATAAAATAATGAATGAAATCATTAGTTTATCTATACATACAAATCAATGAAATCATTATTTTCACTTGTAAAACAAAATCTCTTGATCATACCTAATTAAATCATAAGATTTATGAATAGGACATAGAAATTATTAATCATAAATGTAACTTGTGGCATCCATAAAATATTTAAATTGTATCATTTACAACTACATATGGAGTTACGTTTAGAATAAAAATCATAGTATATTCCTTAAATCTCATAGAAGAACTATTAATGTATACCTATGAAAAATTATCCAGTGCATTGTAGAGCAATCTTGGTCTCACCAACAATTGTTTTATCACATAACAACCTTTATATGCAATAAATTCCAATGAACCATAACATGTTCATAACACATAATAAGCTTAAAGAAAGACAACATTTACATATTGTAATAATAATATAATATTTCATGATATTGACATAATAAATTCATTATCTAATCCATTTTCAATAACATAATATATAAAAAGTTTATATTGTATTTATTTCTCTTTGAAAAATATAATGTATTGTTATGGAATCGAAATATTAAATAATACTCATGGTGGAAGAATGGTCGTGGTTACAACATATGTTAAAAAGAAACAATCCCTTTGTCGTTTAGTAAAACACTTTGAAAAAAAAATATTCCTTTTGAAAAGTATTGAATAGAATTAAATTAAAAGGGGTATAATTATACATCGTATAAAATATGTTTTTGTATAAAAAATGATATGCCTCAATGAAAGAATATTGAGACAACGTCCCTTACCTTGAGTCTGACTTATCTCGTTAGATCATTATATTCCTGAATAATAAAATTAGGTTAATTAATAATTTTTTCAGAATTTTTTTCAATATTATTATTCCTTTCATATCACTTATAACATGATATTAAAACTAAATAATTATTTATGTTAATATCTGTTGTTTTGGCGATATTTGGTACTTGAGTTGGAAATGTGCATGTTTTGAGGAAAGTTTTACACATAGTCAAAAGTAAATTATATTTAAAAGGATATTCATGATTTTAATATCATATATATATAGTATATATATTTATATTGATTTATTATTGTAAATTACATTTGTAGATAAGAAATGAAATGCATCGTTCATGAAGATGGTAAGTCGTATGTATGCATGAACGCTACTTTCATTTATTTTTCATATTTATAGGAATGGAAAATAAATGATACATAGGTATATTATAATTGATTTCTAATTTCATATTATAAATATATTACATATCTTCATTAACACTATCTTTAATACATACCATTTATAGCATGAACATGTTATATCACATTGAGGGGGCTATAGTCTGCACCTCCTCAAATGAAATTAATGTATTTATACATTATAAAAACAATAATGTTATGCTGTAAATTTTAAAATATAGAATAATAAAGACAGTATGAATATAATATATATCTTATATAAATAATATTCCATTATAATGGCCACCATGAAGGGTGATATGAGAATATTTAACAATCATCATTTCGTGTGGATGTAGTTTTTTGTACACAGAAATAGAATGTTCGTATCCATTAGATGGAGGTGTGTGTAAGTGTAGTTATAATAAATATCATAAAAAAATCCTAGTATGTTGAGGATATTGGTTTTATTATGCAATAAAATAATAGTAATATAATAGGGACTGGATAAGGAATATAAAGGAAACCAACTTGAGGGAAGATGTTACGCCTAAATTGGGTAACTTCTTTTGATTTCAGTCAAATGCATTTCTTGAATTTTAATCCATCCGAAAGTATGGATTATATGTGTAAGGTAGGGATATTGGGAGATTATTTTAGTATAATTTTGATGATCCACGGGGCTTTAGTTGTGTGATTAACTAGTTATAGGTGGTGGCCTTTTATAAGATGGAGGAGTGGCACATTACTAATGTTTAAAATATTAAGTTATTATAAAGTAAATTTGCATTAAAAATGTGTCAAAATTTAGTTAGTTATATTATATGATAAATATTAGTTGAAATAAAGTCATCCAATAATAATTATATAGGTTTTCGATATTTTTTAATCCTTGGCGTTTTTTATTTAACACTTTTTTAATCGTACCGTTTTATCAAGAATTTAACACTTGGAGAATCAAAATAGTTAGAAAAACATGAAAAATGTCCAAACAATGAGTAATTTTTAATCTTTTAGAATTATCATTACCATTTGGACAAATATTATATTTTTAGGAAATTAATATCATTTAATAAAGTATTTTATATTTTAAGTTATGAATTATGTCAATTGTGGAGACTATTCATACTTGACCTTTTTAAAAATTCATAACAACCTGATTCCATCGAAACAATGGCTATAATTGAATGATAATATATAAATATAATCTATAAATTTTTTTAAAGGCATAAAAATAATTTAATTACATTTATTTTAATATTTTAAATATAATTTATTTAAATCCTTTATTAATGATTCAATCACAAGATCATCATTGTGTCATACATAAATTATTTTATTCAATGAATAAAAATTATAAATAAAAAATAATGTTATAATAAATCATTTTATATTTCTAATGAATATTTCTTGTTGAATACATCACTTATATAACCCTGTATAAAAATTGTTTTAGTAAAATATATATCATTATGTTTTTTCTCATTATTTAAAATTAATTATTTTATAATGTCATTATCACTCCCGTGTAGATCCACGGGGTCCCAAAATAAAGAAAAGGGTTCCCATGGTTGGAAATATCTCATCCAATAGTATTAGGAAATGTTTTAGTGTAGTTTAATATTATAATAACATTGTTTTCCCAATATATACAAGATTTACTCTTTATCCATGGTAAATAAAATAATTACTGAAAGTAATATTCATAATTTCCACAAATAAAATGAACTTATTTATATAATTTAGAACATCCAATTACAAATATTAAATTTTATTTACAAAATTAAAAAATATAATTTCCATAAATTAATTTAAATTAAATCCCATTGTAAAAAACAAAAAAACTATTTTTATGAAGTAAAAACATCCAAAAGATTGATAATTGATTTCGTCCAATATCAATGTGAAATTAAATCCAATGACAAAAACTGGAAAAAATTGTAAAAAAAAATAATGAATTTATCCGATAAAAAAATTAAATATATAATAAAACTATATAAATAAATTATATGAAAAAATAGTATTGAAATGAAATACAATATTTTTCACGAGTCATTAAAAAGGAACTTTAACAAAAAAATTACCAAAATTTAAATAATATATCATTTTATGTCTTAAATCTATTAAAGAAGTTTATTTTGTCAAACAAATCTTATAAATGTTAAAAAAGCAAGATTTATAAAGGGTTCACATTCAAAAGAAAGTAAAATGAACTTTTAAAAATATTTTAGTTTTTCATTCTTGAATTAAGATTAATTATTATTTTAAACCATTTAATTTTTTTGAAAAAATGTAAAGACTTTTAACAAACATTTATAATCATATCGTAGTTAGACTGGTTTATTCTCACTAATAAATCAGTTTGGGATTAAATTCCATTTAAAATAATAATATAATTATATTATTTTTCAATATAAGTCACTGATGTGTGCAACATAAGATTTCAAAGTATCCCATTGTTCCTTGTTGAGTACGATAATAATAAAAGTATCCACATTAATGTAAAATTATTATATTATTCATCAATATTAATATAAATGAAAATGTATTATTCTATATATACCTGGGTTGTTACATCGTCCCCCCTTTTGTGAATTGCGTCCTCATAATTATATTCACTTATCGAATAAGTGGGTGTATTTATCCCTCATATAATTTTAAAATTCCCGTGATACCTCTTGAACCATATGATTTTTACAAAAAAACATTACATGATGATTTACTTTAGTTTTCAACACTTTCTTTCTACGATCAAGAATCTGGACCTGTTATTCCACATAATAATGATTCTCTTCCAACTGAACTATATCTAGACTCAAAAAATGAGATGGATTTATCATATTATTTTGAAAATTTGAAACATGAAAAAAAATATGTAACTGGGATAAATGTGGAGGTAAATCAAATCTGTAGTCAACTAATACAACATTCTCAAGGATTTATCAGGTTCCAATGAACCTCAGACTCAGCTTTCCCCTTATAGAAAAACTAATCACACTTATCTGTATAGAAGCATTAGACATGATTACGTACCTCGAAAGAAAGATCCTGATTTTGGTTATCCAATTAACTCTTGTGGATACTCTTATTTTTTCTCATTTGTTTCTGAATAAAATCATCATTTTCTTCCATCTCTTCTACCAATTCTGCCTCCATTAACATCTTATCACCTACTTCATCACAAAAAGCTGGATTTCGACACCACATTCAATACAATGATTCAAATGGTTCCATCTGTATAGTAGATAGAAAAATATTTTTATAAGAAAATACAACCAGAGATGTATGTTTCCCTCAAATTAATTTTTAATACATTGAATAAGAAAAATACATATCTTCTAATGTCTGAATTATTCCTTCTTATTTCCCATCTGATCGTGAATGAAAAGATGTATTAAAAATTAATTCAGTACCCGTCGACTCTTGAAGTTCATTCAAAAGGCTAGAAGTGAATGTGGGATCATGATAATATTCAATATAGAGATGAACTCTATTTAACCTATGAATCTCTTTAATATACAATTTAGAAAGTTTATCTAGAGAAAGATTATGTTGAATAGGAAGAAAATGAGAATATTTACTCAATTCATCAAAAATAACCAAGACTTTATTGTTAACTCAATATGTCTTTGGTAGTCCTTTTATGAAATCCATGGATATTTATTCACATATCCACTATGGAACTTGAAAAGGATAAAGAATCCCTTTCGGCAAATTTTTCTCTTCATTAACCTGTCTACAAGTCAAACATCATAGGGTAAGTTTAGGAATACATCTATCCATTCCATCCCACTAGTAATACTCTTGATGATCTATCTACATCTCCATATTTCCTATATTAACTAAAAATAGAGAAATACAAGCTTCACATAATAACTCTTTCTTCAACTGGGTATCACAAGGAAAACATAATCTCTTTCGAAACCTTAAAAAAAATCTTTATTAATGTTAAATTCATGTAACATACCCTTCTAAACCAATTCTACTATTTTTTGCAACTCATTGCCTTTTTTCCTTTTCTTTCTTTATTCTATTGGATAGAGCCAATCATAGTGAAACTAGAAACAAAATAGAGGAATTCTCGACACTGAAAACATCCAATCCAAAATTCATCAAAACATTATTCAATGGGTCATGTTCCAAACATATCATGGTTAATTTAGTATTACATTTCTGACTCAAGGCATCAGCCACCTTTTTCTCTTTTCCTAGATGGTAATGAATGTTGCAATCATAATCCTTGATTAATTCTATCCATCACCTATGTATAATGCTTAATGTTTTATATGTGAATATATAAATCAAAGTATTGTGGTCATTATATGTTTCAAATTTTACTCAATATAGATTATGCCTCCAAATATTTTATGATAAAACAACACTACATACATCTAATTCTTGTGTAGGGTAATTTAACTAATGTGTTTTAAATTGAATTAAGCCATTACAATTACCTGATCATTTGATATTAATAAACAAAAAATTACATTCAATGAATGATCACTATATATAAAAAAGTTTCCATTTATTAAAGGAAGATCCAAAACTGGATCATTAACCATTATTCTATTCAATTTTTGAAAATATTCATCACATTATTTTTTCCGCCTAAACATTACACCTTTTAGAGTTAATTTAGTCAGGGGACTAGATAAGCGTGAAAAATTCTCATCAAACCTTTGATAAGATCCTTCTAAAACAATAAAACTATGAATCTCAGAAATTGTTGTGGGTATAGGTCATTCATTAACAACTTTTGTTTTAGTAGATTAGCAGTTAGGACACCCATATAAAACTTTTGAATAAGGAATGATATTTAAAAAAACACACACATGTTGAATTTCCCTTATTTTTTTTTATTTTGATGTTTTCAAAAAAACACATAAAGGAAATTCATGATCTTATTTGCATTTAAAATATACCAAATATTATCAATAAATAAAACAACAAAATTATCCCAAAATTGATGTATTATTAAATTTATATCTTTTTAGCTCATTGGAAAGTATCCCATAGATTTTGAACTCACAAGAAGCTAACTCATTTCAATATTCCAGATTCAATCCAAAATAATAATGATTTATCTTATTTTCAAGATACGTTATGATGTTTGGAGTATAACATTCTAGTTGGAAATTTATTCATCATAAAATTCTATCGTGTCACCCCCCTTTCTCATTTCTGAGTATTAGTTTTCCATCCTAGGATAAACTGCATTCAGAAAATATTTCTCAAGAAATATATCTTTGTATTCATCCTAATGAATAGCATAAATATCCTCACTATCCCTAATACCAACTACCACCATGGATCAGCTTCACCATCAAAATGAAAAATAGTATGACTAAAGTTTTGATGTTCCGAACACCCCATGAAAATGAAAATATATTCCAGAGCATTAATCCACCCATAAAGAAGCATAGGTTCAAATGATCCTAAAAAAGATGGGGTATGATTCCTCTTAAAATGATCTAATACTAACATTTTTCTTTTTAGTTGATCTGGATAATCTCATTCATGGATACCACCACCATTTATATATTCAATCAACTATTCTATTTCTACAAATAACTGGTCATTACTAATCCCAACCATTTCTTGATGCTGATTAGGAAGGTTTTTTCTTCTTTATGTCATCCCATAATAGTTTTCCTTTTTATTCTATGTAAAAACAATACAAACACAAACATATCATAGACTAAGTAATATGGTAATCTTCAAATGATTTATCATTTCAATGTGACCATAATGTAAAAATAATTTATGCATATTCATTTTAGAATATTCTAACACCTAAAGTTATCTATACTGACTTCTAATACAAACTATAAGGCCCCATATTTAAACATTACATAGTCTTTTGTTATGTAAATAATTCGATGTTGAGTATCTTTTTAGGTTTATAGTTGTAGATAATTAGGTCATAACTATAAAATTACATCTTAAAAATATCAAAGTAGGAACTTCTCCTCTATCTTATTTTTTCACAATTATATAACTATATAAATAAAACAAGATTAATTTTCATGATATAAAAATTCTAGAATTATTCATTTCTCATACACTTCATTAAAACCTATGAAAAACATTTCAAAAACATGGGATGTGAATTAAAATCTTAGTATGGGTTATAAAACAATGAATGGAATCATTAGTCCATCAATACATACAAATAAATGAAATCATAATTTTCCCTCATAATAAAAGATCATTAACATACCTCATGAAATCAGACGATTTATTTATAACAGACAAGAATTATAAATCATAAAGCTAACTTGTGTTATCCATAACATACTTAAATTTTTTCTTTCACAACTACATGAGGAGTAATATTTTCAATACCCATCATAGTATATTCCTTAAATCAATTAAGAGAATCATTAATATTTTCCTCTGTCACTTTGCCAATTCATTGGGGAGCAATCACGTTCTCACAAAACCTTGTTTTATAATATAACCACCCTTATATGTTAAAAATCCCATGAACCATAACATATTTATAACACATAAAACAAATATAATAGAAAGAGAACATTTCCACATTGTCCTAATTTTATATATTTTCATGATATTAACAAAATCATTGATTTATCAAAATCATTTTCATTACCAAAATACATAATAATTATATATGGCATTTATTTTTCTTTTAAAAAGAAAATGGCTTATTAAGTAAGGAAAATGAAAAATAATAGTCGCAGCTATAAAAAGGTCGTCGTCAGCTCATACATTAAAAAACATCCCACATTCCATTTAGAAAAACAATTTGTAAAACTAAAGATTCCTTTTAAAAATTGTTGAATGAAATTAAAAGAAAAAGATTATAATTAGACACTATTTTAAATAAGTTCATGTATAATCAAAAATATTCCTCAATGAAAAGAGGTTGAGGGAATGTCCCTTACCTTGAGAATGACTTGTCTTGTTCATTCATTATATTTCTAAATAATAAACATATGTTAATTTAAAAAATCATCAGGAATTTTTCCAATTTTATTATTCATTTTATATCACTTATTTCCATGTTAGAAAAATTACATAATTATTTTTGTTAATATCTGTCGTTTTGTTGATATTCGGTACTTGAGTAAAAAATGATCTTGTTTTAATGTAAAGATTACATATAGTAAAAAGTACATAACATATAGAATGATATTCATGATTTTAATATCATATATTTCTAGAATATATCTACATTTTATTATAATTTTACATAACATTTGGAGATAAGATATTAAATGGACCATTCTTGGAGACGGTAAGACATACGTACGCCATAACACACCTTACATTTATTTTTCATATTTAATGGAATTAAAACAAAATAATACATAAGTATATTATAATTCTAGAATAATATAATATTTTATACTCGTTAAATAATTTTATTAACTCCATCCATTATACGTTCTATGTATGGAATTAATGAGTCATATCACATTGATGGGGCGGTAGTCCGCACTTCCTCAAACGAATTTAACATATTTACCCATTATCGAAAGAATAACAGTATGATGTAAATAAAAAATTAATAATCATGGAGAAAATATAACTATAATAACTATAATATATAATTATAGTTCCATCGTAATATCTACCACGATAGGTGGTATGATAAAATTGAAAAATAATTGTTTCGTGAGGTTGTAGTTCACAGTACACAAAAATAGTATGCATATGTCTATTAGATGGAGGTGTGTGTATATATAGTTTGAATAAATATCATAAAAAATACTAGTAAATTTAGGAAACTAATTTTTTTGTTTCATAAAAAAATAATAATATAATAGGGAGTGGAGAAGGAAAATAATGGAAAGGAACTTGAAAGAAGATATTACCTCTTAATCAGGTAACCTGTTTTGATTTGAGCCAAAAGAAATTCATGAATTTCCTTCTACCCAATGTAGTGATTCTATGTGTAAGGTATTTATATTGGGAGATTATTTTAGTATATTTTGGATGAGACAAGGGTAATTAGAGGTGTGATTAAATAGGTAGAGGTGATGGCCTTTTATTTGATGGAGGGGAACTTTAGTAAAGATTGGAATAATAATTTATTATAAACTCAATTTAGATTAAAAATAATTCCAAATTTAGTTAGTTTGAATATATCAATAATATATGTCTAAATAAAATCATCCAATAAAAATTAGACATGTTTAAAATATTTTTTTAATCCTTATATTTGTTATATAACCCTTTTCACTCTTACCGTTTATCAATCATTTTACACATTGCGAATCAAAATAGTTACCAAAAAATGAAAAATTTACAATAAAAGATTCCTTAATAAAATTTTAGAATTATAATAACCATTGGTATGAATATTAATTTTAGGATTTTATTATCATTTGATAAACTATTTTATATTATATGTGATGAATTATGTCAATTTTGGACACTATTTGTACATGAATTTTCTATATGTTCATTATAAACTGATTTCTTCGAAACAAAGGCATTAAATAAAAGGAAACATGTCAATATCATCCAAAAAATTAATTTATGGTATGAATATAATGAAATATCAATTTATTTAATATTTATAATTATATTTATTAGAATCCTTTATTAATGAACCAATCATTGCCTCATCATTGTGTCGTAATTAATTTTTTAATTAAATATCAAAAAATAGTAAATAAAATATCATGATGTCAGAAATATTTCTAGATTTTTATTTACTATTTATAGTTTAATATATAACTTATATAACCCCATATAAATGATATTTTAGTAAAAAAGACATGTTTATATTATTTTTCTCTTTATATTAAATTATTTTTTACAAAATGTCATTATCACTCCCAAGTAAATTAATGGGGTCCCAAAATAAACCCAAGGATTAATATGGTCATAAATATATTTTCCAACATGATTATTACTTTTTTTAGGGTATATTAATATTATTATAATGTTATTTTTACCCTTATTCATCATATTGACCCTTAAAGCATGGTAAATAAAATGATTACTGATTTTACTATTCATAATTTCCAAAATTAAAAGTTACCTATTTAAAAATTTTGATACTTTTGATTATAAATATGATATGAATTTTTTCAAATTCAAAAAAAATAATTGACTAAAATTAAATTAAAATTAATTCTCATTCTCAAAAACCAAACGCTTGTTTTTAAGAATTAAAAACTACCAAAAATTGACATGTGTTTCTGTCAAATTTCGTTGTGAAATTAAATCCAATGATTGTAATTATATTAATTGATAAATAAATAATCCAATAATACTTTAAAACAAATCAAAAGGAAAAAAACTATAAAAATATATTAGTTGAAAAGGTAGTTTTGAATAAAAATGTTTTATTGTTCACTATTCATTCAAAAATGTACATTATCAGAAAAGTACCTAAAATTTAACCAAAATAAATTTTGATGTCTCAACTATATAGAAGAAGTTTATTTTTTTCAATTAGAGCATATAAAAGTTACATAACTGGATATAAAATGGAATCTCTTTCAAAAGGCTGTAAAATAACATTTCAAAAAATTTAGATTATTTTATGCATAAAATTGGATTAATTATTTTTTCAAACCTATAATATTTATTGGATAAAGGTAAATACATTCAACAAACATGTATAATAATATTTTATTTAGTTATGTTCATTCCCTTCAATACAATATCTAGGAATTGACTTCTATTTAAAATAATAATAGCATTGTATTATTTATCAGCATAACTCAAAGTTGTGCGCAACGTAAGATTTAAAATAAACCAATAGTTGTGTGAGGAATACTCAATCAGAAAAATCATACCATTTTACAATAAATTAACATCTTATTAATAAATATTAATATAAATGAAAATGGGTTATTTGAAAAATACCTGGTTTGTTACAGATAATCATCCAATTCAAATCATTGATGTTCTCAAAGCATTCATCTATCTAGAATCATTGTAAAACTTTTTTGAGATTCCCTGGTTAGTGGGTTTGAATAAAATATGATGTTCCTAAAAAATAAATAATATTAACCATCTAACATGATGAAATTATGTATCATTATTACATATGTTGATATATTTCATTACATAGTCACCTTTGCCTTTATTAGATCCACATGTATACCATTTTTGGTCATAACAATCCATATAAATGTTTCGATCTCTATAAAAATTAATATTTAATATACTTTAAATATAATATTCAATTTCATAATTTCCTTACCATATTTCTCAAATTCACTTTATGTTCCTCCTTTTTTTGTTATTTGATAATTTCATCAAAAATTCCACAATTATTATTTTAAGGTAATCAATAAATCCTATATTTAATAGTAAAATAAATATTTTATGGGAAATTTATGAGTTTAAAAACACTAATATTAAATCATAGAATCCATAAATTCTATGAATGGTATTCGGTAGAATGTTATCCTTCTTCAAATTCAATTAATGATACCCAGATCAAAGATCCACAAAAGAGAAGTAATAATCATTATGAAGATGATAAAACATGTCATTAATTAATTTTAGGGTTGCTTGTTCATTATCATGATATTTTTGAGTTATCTGTAATCATTATATATGCGAAATAAATCATAAATACTCATGATAAATATTGTTTTTCTCTCCATGGTGTATCATGTTGGTGTATGTAACCATTGTATATATTTTCATTTAGTTTCTTCAAAAATATCATAAATTAAATGGGAGAAAAATATATAGACTCATTGATATTGTTTAGTAACTATGTATTTGATCAATTTATAATTAAATATCTCAGTTAGGATGAATACTATGAAACTATTCACGAAACTTTTTATCTTATTCCTTTGTATTAGGAATGAATTCAATGCATATGTTCTCCTTTATCTTAATAATTTTTTTATAATATTATTGATTAAAATGTAAATATATTAATGATTTAAAATGACATTCAAAATGATAAGAATCATCCTCCTTATATGTTTTTAGAATCATTGGATAATCTGGGATATATAATGTTATTCCATTATCTTGTAAGTCATTGTTGGCTCTATATAATGGTGTCAATTCCATGCATAGTATAATGTTTAATTCCACTAATGAGGGTTTAAATATTTTCTAATTGACATTAATTCGAAAAATATATATTAATGAAGTGTTATAAAATTTATATGAATCAACTTCAATAAATGGTGATACCAATGATAACATAACCTCTATGTCTTGAGTTGGTGATTGAATATTTCTATTAAATAAAATTACAGAAATTAATGAATATAACACTATTAACGTAATATAATTTATTCTCATCAATAGGTAATAAACATAACAATTTTTATTTGATTTGTTTCTAATAATTTACGAAAAAAATAATTAAGGTAGTGATGATAATAATAATGTTATGTGCATTTTAAAGGTAAACTATTAACATATATATAATAACTCAAAATTAAATGTATATCATACCTTCTTAATTTAAGGTTTTCATTCATGGTTACTCATTTTATATTTCAGATTTTGTTTTATCTTCTATTCCCTATAATATCAAAAATAATCTATTATACCTACAATAATAAACAAAGTCTCATGAACATATTATTAAACCATTAAAAACCATAATATCTATAGGTCTAATGCTTTTTGTAGACTATATAAATAATAAATGAACATAAATGTAAACAATAGAATCATTATTTTAATATAAGTAATTATCTATTAAATATCATTAAAATTTTATTATTTATTACTCCCCTGGGATGTACATATAAGAATATGGTTTGATAATATGTATACTAAGGGATGAAATTGTATAATTAAATTAACCATATGATATGATAGGTATAAAATAATGACCTTATATAGGGGTTCACATATAATCACCTGAAAAAATTGTATGATATAAATTATCATAAGACAATAGGATCATGAGGATCAGGTAATAATATAAAACATGAAATTACATTAACAGGTCAAGGATCACATGCAAGGCCACATTGCATAGTGTGTTAAGATTATTTATTTTCAACAATACAATGTATCTAATCAGATAAAAACAATAACCAATGCATTAAGAGGGTGTATAATTCACGGACCCCAAATTAAATAATAATTCACATGTATATTTGTTCCACAAATGAAAAAAATGAATAATATATAATGAATACAAATGAAATAACCTATGAGAAGGAAAATGAAACCAAAAAATGTTTTAATGAATAACATAAATAATGAAAACTATGATTCAAAATAATGGATTAAGGATTTTGATAGATATAGGTCTAAATAAATAAATATAGGATATAATATTATAGATAAATTTATGAAAAGGTGCTGGGAATGGGAAAATGTATTTATGATAATTAACCTAATACTTGATAATTTATGAAATGAGAAAATATAATTTTAATAAAGTATGTTTAGACGGTTTTGATTAAAAACATTAAATAACTAGAAACTATTTCTATAAATGAATGGGTCTAATATAAAATATTAAATTAATAACTATTTAAGAGTATCGAATGACAATAAATAAGAAATATAAATTTGACAACAAATAAGAATTTTCATAAAAGGTGGATTATGAATGGTATATAAAGATACATGAATAACTCCAAAAATGTTATATAAAATAAACTAGGTATATATATAATGAAAATATATATACATAATATAGATGATATTGATGTTAAGAAAATATAGTTAAAGATATGTAACGGGAGAGAATGTTTAACCCAAAAGAAAATGAGGATAACATAACGGTTCCATCTCCATGGGAAATGAATCACTTAGTATGTCAATTTATCATATTATATATAGAAATTTATTTTATAAAATAATCAATTCATAAAATTTTTCATATAAGAATATTTTTTTATTATAAATTTATTTTCATTTATATTTTTTTATTATGGAATTATTATTATGTTCACCGCCTTTAGGATTTTTGTTTCACTATTCATATGTCACATTAATATTTTGATAATGATGGGTGTTCTTATTAATGATTCCTAAACTCTTGATCTATATATTTATGGAGTATTTTATATTTAGGTGGTTAGTTTCTTTTTGGGATTTTTTTGGTGGTTGGTAATCATCATTGGTTTAATTTAATTTAAATATTTATTTACAAATTATAAAATATTTAATGAAATACATTATAAATATTATGACTAAATTTAAATATAGGATTATTATTAAAACCATAAATGAAGGTATTTATTAGAAATAAACTAAGTAGTCCATAGAGACGATGATCCAACTATAATATATGATGTTTCCCTTTTAAATGAAATTAGGGAATAAATGCTAATGGTTATTAAATTAATAAAATAACATTTCATTACACATATGATATTATTTTCAATGTATTTTCATTTTTTTAATATATTTGGATATCCTAGATAATGAAAATAACATAAAAGAGGTCAATCGTGACACTGAACTCTTCTTTCATATGTGCTCTTTGGATACCCATCTATGGTGAATGTATTTGAATTTTTATGATATAATATCCTGTAGAACATGTATATGAGTATTAGGTTGCTATTAAGGAATAGTTATTGTATTCTAAGATAGTTTTGGTGTGAATAGGTGTGGGGTGGTGAATGATGGTATTTATCTAGAGAGGAAAGGAGAGGTTTTGAATAAAATACCCATTAGTTTATTTTTTCTATCAAGACAACCATTATTGTTGATTCTTGTGACTATAAAGTTTAATTTGTGCATGTATGTACAAGATAAATCATTTATTGTTAATCTTATATATGAATAATCATTTACTGAACATATAATGTAATAAACCATATTTTTTATAATAGACTGTTCACTAAAAATAAATTCTTTAAAAAAAATAAACAAGTCACCCTAAGATAATTTTATTATGTTTATTCCAAAAATGAAATTATTTTTATCATAATATTTTATTAAATATGAGTAATTTATTATTTAATGACGCTCTATATTTAATGAAATGTACTAATTTTTAATTACTCTATCAAATTGCCCTCACCATGAAAAATAACATATGATTTAGAGATATATTTTAGTTTATTTTATAATAATATGGAGTGGGTTGTTATATTATATTATGGTAAAATGAATTTTAATATTTATATTTATTGAAGAAAATAATTTTAATGACATTTAAACATATATGTTTTAAAAAAAATGAAATTTTGGATGCATTGTGTCATATATATTTTATCATAATTAATGATTTTACTTATATGTATTATGATATAAATTCATTAGATTTTATTTCATAAGTGATCCAAATATTTTTTACTAATCTAATTTTAATTTTATTATTCAACAAGTAGGTTACTATTATAAATAGTTAGGTTACAATTTTAATAGTCATAATTTTTTTATATTTCTTATAAATACTCATATATTCATCATTCACCATTCATTACAATTTATCTCAAGGTTATATTATTCATTTTAAATTTTTTGTATTCAATTAATAGTGTTTTTTCATTTTTACAATTTTTTATGTGGGTGTGATTGTTATATGAAAAGAGGATCAAAATTTTCCTATTCTATTCATTAAATTGTTTACTATCAATGTATATTATTGGAAATTTTATTATTTTTATTTATTCTCTATATCTAATTATATAACTAAATATAATAATTTATTTTTGGTTTTTAATATGTTCGGAATGTTTTATATAGTATATTTTTAAATATAATAAATAGATATATTTATGGAGAAATATAATGTGATATATAAATTTCACATTCATTACAACATATATCAATAATCATAAACATTCATCCAAAAAGATAAATTTTTATTTATAAAAAATTCACATCCCAAAATAACATAAATCTTCAACACATTAAACATAAATTTAAAACTACAAGATAAAATACACTAATATAAAAAGATCATCACCCCATTCCCAGGTCACACACTTCCCCTACACTACCAGAACTCATACTACAACACATGAAAAATATGTTTTCCTCAATTTACTCCATCAACACTAAAAAACATGACTCTTATAAGGAAATCACATCCTATCAAAAAAAATTTCTCTTTCCTGAAAATATCCATTAATAAAAGAATCACCTATAAATATATAAACTAAATCACCAATGGTTCACGAGTCACACCTCATCACTAAACCAACTATATCAGGATGCCATTAATGAAAAAAAATAACAAATTACATGAACCTTCTTTTCTATAGACATACCTCATTAAAATCCTTATTTACTTGCATGAATGTCATGAAAACGATTCATATAAAAAAATGAAACTAAATAATTAACTCTTTAAATAATGATTTATACATATTTCAAACAAGTTTTATATGGACTATTCGAATCTAATGAATCAAATCCTATTCCAATGATATATCAAAATATTAAACTAACTCTTTTCTCCTCATATGAACTTAATTTGTAGGGATGTAGAAAATATTGAATAATTCTGAAAATCATTTAAAAATATGTATATGATAATTAAAATGTAAATAATATTTATATTAAACCAGAGTACAAATTTTAAAGAACATTATTTCCAAATATATTTCACATAAATGAAATAATTCCATGTTATTTTAAAACACAAAATCAGTACTAATAAATAGATCCCCTATGAAAAATAAATAACTCAAATATATCAAAGGTGGACCATGAATCACGTTAAACTTATAATTATAATTCAAAAACAATAATCACTATGATTAATAACATAAATACCATCCCTTCTATATTACTAAATATATATGTTATTTAATAATCCCATCCTATAGAAATATCATATTATTTTATACTAGGGATTTTACATTCCCTTAAATGTCTTCAAATTTTGGATCACTACCCATTATCGTATTTATTGGTTCATAGAATCATCAAAATATAATGTTCTTTCATATTAAATATCTATGATTAGTAAAATTTACTTATAAATCATAGAATGGGATTCCCAATGTCATTCATACCAAATCCTCTTTATTTAATCCCCTAAACATCTTCCATGATTTTTATCATTTATATATTTGGTATAAATAACACTCAAATAACACAATAAAAACTTCCCATGGAATCTTATCTAAGTAAATATGGTCTATCCTCAACCATATTCATGTCCAATATAAATGTTTACATTCTACTTTATTTTATAGGAATATGTATGATGTCCTATATAATTTGAAGGAATATTAACCATATTATATTTATTACTTACCATTAAATCATGATGATTAGATAATGAACTTTGGAACTCTATTCATTTTCATATTTACTAGTGATTTATTTATTTGACCCTTTTCTCTTCAACCATTCTCTACTTTCCATCAAATGATTGTGAGATTTGTTTAGTTAAAATATAAAATTCATGAAATAAATGAATACATAACTTAACAAAATAAAATTTGTATAATGTTAAAACCAATACAATTGAAAATATATGTATTGTTTTCACACATCATAGATTTATTAAACTATGAAAACTATCTGGAAATAATTATACCACTACACGATGTTAATTATTTCCAGAATAACCCTATCACAACATTGTTTCATCAACTCCTCTACCCAACCAATTAAAAAAATGTGGTTTTATTAAATATCGGTTAAAAAATCGAATGTCGCCTTACCCTTATGTCAACTAATTTCATGAAATAAAAAAGATCAATAAAAACTGCCATCATACTATAATATATTTTAATATAAAGTAATTAATTATTTTTTACATAATTTATTAAAAATACATACTCTATTCACATATAAAATGTGATTTTCATTATAAAAAATAAATAATAACATTATATTTGAAAAAATCATAGGCTAAGAATTTTTAATATATAAATAAAATTTTTCTATTTAAAAAACATTTCTAGATATTAATTCATAAAAACTATCTCCAGAAAAACATATATAAAAAAATCCCTAAAAAAATTTAATAAAACAGGTCATTACTAAATCAAACCAAGGATAAGATATCTAATGAGCACATAAGTATCATATACACAACCTTTTAACTACAAAAAATATATCCAAAACAAATTGAAAAATATAAACCACCTTCCAAATTCCATTTCTTATTCAAAAAATATTTCTTGTTAGACATTTATTATGTAAATTAGTCACATAAATATGTAAAATAAGGGCATAATGTTTTTATAAAATAAATCAAAATATATCATAGTAACATGAATCTCACTACTCTATTAATGAAAATTAAATAACATGAATTTATTTAATGAAATAAAACAATTACATGCTTTACAATTATAATAAATGTTTTCATAATCCAATACAAATATTATTATAGGACACCACATTAAAAATACAAGATTAATGGGGTATATATTAATCATAAAGAGGAAATTATTATTAATTTTATTATCCTGTAATAATGATATTTTAAAATTAATAGTGAACAGTTTATATATTTTGATATAAATTCCTAAATTGTTTTACAAGTTTATAAAGATCATATAATCTAAAAAACTATTCTGAAATATTTAATTAATATCCATTATATTATTGATCAAATAAAACTCTTATAATTAATAAATTAAACATCATTGAAAATCAAATAGAATGTTTTATATTCCACTATACCATTAAATTTCTTATCTCTAAACTAGATTGATATCCAGAACACAGAATTATAATATTATTTTATCTATTTATTTTATTTTCTCTTTTTTAATCAAATTAAACATGTATCAAAACAACCATTATATAAATAATTTAATATATAGAATGTTATTTTCAATACAGGGAATTCACAATGTCCATATAGTGATACAATTCTATATTCATAAGAGTATAGTTTTCAAAATTTATAAAAAATCATTAATAAGTAAAAAAACATAAAAAAACACTCAAACACATAACAATGAATTTATTATGTATTTAATTATTCAAACTCATCAATTTTGGAACTCCTTTTGATAGACAAATGATAAGACACACGAATGAAAATAGTCCCCATGATTTAATCCATTACATTTCTCGGTTACCTAGGTATGGGCCTAATCAATTTCACTTAGTTCCCCATGTCTATTAAAGGTTTAAAAATGCTCTTTTCTATTATGAGAAGTCATGTGTCACCACCTCCCATGCCTTAGTACAATTTCTAAAACCATCATTTTCACACAGATCATAAAAACCAAGTACCCAATTTTTATCAATAAATAATCCCCTAATGAATATCCTTCGAAAAACCATTTTTATGTTAATGATGAAATTATAGAACCCTCCTTTTATATTTTAATTTCCCTATCTGTGTATAATTGTAATCCCTATAACCTATGGTAATTACATAAAAATTATTGGTATTTGAGTCATGAGATGATAAATTATTATTATAAGACAACTTCATTGATATTTATTCTACACTCAATGGAAGGAGCATTAAAATCAGTAATTCTAGATTATTATGCATCCATACACTTTGGTGAGAACTATACATGGGAAAGGGATACAGAATTTCCCAAATGGGCCTTCATATGAAGGATAAAAACATGTCACAACTATAAAAACTAGGTCAACCCCTTCAACCACCCTCCACTAATGATAACTTATTCACGTGACACTTATTTTACAGAATCTGTCACACCCCGACCGCGGATGTCCGTAATTGTTCTCCTTTCTTGGTCCCGATTTAAATTTTTTCGGAGTTTAATTGCGATTAGTGGTTTTGCGCCGGTGCGCGGTCATCGCATCGCTAGCAGTTACCGTGCTTTCAGCCCGGGTGACTGTGTGCTCACCCGGCGTTCTAAATACTAATGTTTTTGCGTTTACATTTTATTACTCTCACTATTTAAATTGTGTTATTACTATTGTATTTATTTTTAATTTTATATGTGTTTATATATGAGTATATGTTATGTATATATATGTATATATACATATATGTTTGTTGTATTTATGTTTATATGTTTTTATAAAGGTATATGTATATACATATGTCTATATATATGTTTGTGATTATATATGTGTGTTTTCTTATTATTTTTTTATGGTTTTATTATTCTAAATACTTTGGTTATAATAATTATTATTATAATTAGCTAACTTATTATTTTATTGTTATGATTATTATTATAAAATATTATTATTATTATTATAAGGTTTTACTAATATTTTTGTTATAAATTTTTATTTTATTAAGATTAGTTTTCATTATTTTATTTATCCTTTTATTATTATTATTATCAATTATATATATATATATATATAAACCTACCCTAACCCTAGCCATCCCTTCCTCCCGTAGCCGCCTACCCCTCTCCCTTCTCTCCTCTTCCCGCAGCCCTCCCCTCTTCTCTCCTCTCTCAGTTCTCACATCTGCTGCGCGAGCCGCTCCTTCACGCGGCACCCCCATCCTCGCGGCGCCTGACTCCAAACGTCCCCGCTCGCCATCCCACCGCGCCAAGCCGCCGGCCTCCGGCGACTCTAGCCTCCGTCGCCGGCGCACCCTGCTGCCTCCACCAGTCCGACTCTCCCGTCCCAGCCCTGCTCCCGTCGCCTCCGGCGACTCCGCTGTTCCGGCCTCCGCCCCGCTCTCCTCTTGCCTTGCTCCGCCGCGGCGTCACCCTCTCCTTCTGCCTCCTTCCCAGCACACCAGGCATCTCCCGCTCATCCCCACGCACCGCCGCGTCGTCCCGACTCCCGCCTCCACCTCGCCCAGCCCCACTCCCCCTGTGCCCACCGCCACACCCGCGTGACCCCGAGCCCCACCTCCGTCCGGCTCCCGAATCCCCGGCGCACCCTTCCTCCAGCCGCCTCCCGTCGAGTCGGCCTCCCTGTTTCCGGCCCTCCCCTGCTGCTCCCAACCCGCTCCGCCCTCTCGCCTTGCGCCGACCCCGACCGCCGCGCCCCTCCTTCCTAGCACCGGCACACACCCCCGCTGCCCTGGCCTCCCTCCTTCAGCCCACGCCCGACCGCCGCTCCACTCCCTGCCGCGTCGCCGTCCCGGCCTCCCTGCTCCGCCGCCTCCCGCGCGAACCCCCCCAGGCTGTAAGTTTATTTTATTTTATTTTTTTCTTCATTTTTGTTTGTTTGTTAATTTTAATTTTATAACGATTAATTATTTTTATCATATTAATAACATTATAATTATGTTATTATTATTATATTATTATTATTATTGTTTTATTATTATTATTATGTTAATATTATTTTATTATTATTATTATTATGTTAATATTACTTTATTATTATTATTATTATTATATTATTATTATTATTATTATTGTTATTATTATTGATATTAACATTTCATATTATTATTATTATTATTGTTATGATTACTAACATATTATTAATATTAATAATAATATTATTATTATTACTAATATATTTGTTATTATTTTAATTATTATCGTATTATTTTTATTATTATTACTATGTTATGATATTCTTATTATTATTATTAAATTATTATTATTATTATGCTATTGTCATTATATTATTATTATTAATATTATTATGTTGACATTATTTTATATTATTATCATTATTATATTATTAATATATTATGATTATATTAAATTGGCATTATTCCTATTATTATTATTGTAGTAATATTATGATATTATTATTATTGCTATTATTGATATATTATTATTATTATGCTAATTATATTATTATTGTTATTGTCATTGTTACGACTATATTATTATTGTTATCATATTAATACTGATATTAATATTATATATTGGTTACTGCTATTATATTATTATTACTGATCGTTAAACCTGTTTTTCGGTCTATTGTTTTAGGATCTGTTTGACGGCGCAATTCGATGCGCCATTTTCGCAACGGGAGTCTTGGGCCGTGTCATTCGTCATTCCGATTTGAGGTAGGTCTCCCTATGCACTCGCCTCTAAATTAAGAATTTATTTATTCCTTGTCCTTTTATTAAATTTCAGTAAATTTAAGAAAATAATATTAAGTAGTTTTTATAGTGTGGTGATTTGCTGATAATGCAAACTGTTTAATTCTAGCATTTCATTAAAAGTGTTTTCTTGGTTTCAATTGTGGGATTTCATAGTAATTTCGCTAAATGGTTCTTCCTGAGTAACGAAAGACATGTTGAATTGGGTTTTGAAATGTTTTTGGCATGTGTAAATTAGTAAATGTACTGTTTATGGAAAATGTTGTTTTCTTATAACCTTGATTAGAGAAAACGTCGTGTGACCTTTTGAAATTGTTTTTGGAAACTTTACGTGTGGTTCTTGGTTAGCGAAAGATGTTTTCCCTTGTTGTGTTATTAAAAATAATGCTTTCTGGGTTGTGAAAGTTGTTTATGTTCTTGTTTGAGTGTTTCCAAAAAGGGGTTTTTGCGAAATGATTAGGTAATGACATTTATATTTTCAGAAAGGTATTTTTGACGTGCGTGAGTTTTGAAATATTGTTTGGGTGTGGAAATGGTGACTTTTGAGTGCGATATCTTGTTTGGCCTGCGATATGAGGAAGAAATATACTATGTTAATGTGAAGCTTGTTTGAGAACACGGGGAAACCCTGGGTATCTAGGTGGGCGGACTAGAACTAGTGTGCTAGTGAGCCGGATGGGTGTCGTCCCTGTTTCACTTAGCTGGATTGACGTTTGCAACACTAACTAAACATATGATATCTGAGGTTCGTGGCCTTCTAAGCCACGTGTTCTGAGGGTCGTGGCCTTCTAAGCCACGTGTTCTGAGGGTCGTGGCCTTCTAAGCCACGTTTTCTGAGGGTCGTGGCCTTCTAAGCCACGTTTCACCGAGACACGAGGTTCTAGGGTCCCACGCGAGCTAGATGAACCTTAGGGGATTTACCCATAGTGCTCTACCATCTTTGGCGTGGTACCTTCCGTCGGCATACGGGGGACCACTTGGGTGTGAGTGTGTGCGTGTGTGAGTATGTGTGTGTGTGTGAGTGTGTGAGTGTGTGTGTGTGTGTGTGCCCATGGTTATTGCTGATAACTTCTGGTTTATTTTTACTTGCACTTGGTTTTCCTTGCCTGTTTACCTTTACCTGCACTTGTTTTCCCTGCTTGTTTTCTTTAGTCATATTTCACAGCCTATACTGCTAGACTTTGAGAAAAATGGTTTTTAAATGAAAATGCTTTATTCGCTTTGGGTTAGATTTGAAGATGTAACACTTTGCTTTTCAGAATGAGTTTAAAACTAATGAAATGGAACTAACTTTTGAAAAAGAATAAGGGAAATGTCTCGTGTTTGATTTTCAAGTAAAGCATTATGAAAAATTAATTTTTTACATTATAGTTCAAACCTGGATTATGTAGATTCTATATTTACTGGAAGTGCTTTGGGATTTTAGTTGTGAGGCTCACCAACTGAGTACTTTTGTGCTCACGCCTATATTTTACCTTTTCAGTTGCAGGTTCCTTGTGTTCAGGTTATCCTGCTTGAGTCGCTCAGTGTGGGAGCGACGTTGGTTGTAGTTGGGTGGTGACCCGCGAGGTCACATGGAGGTATGTCGTCGTATAGTTGTTTATGTCTTTAGTGTTTATTTGTACTGTTCTTTTTTTACTTTTGTTTGGGCTGAAATCGTTCCCAACGATCAAAATTTTAATGCCCGGCACTTGTTGCCATCCCGGGGGGATCGGGAACGCTCCTCTGATACCATTTTGTCACGAACCTGGGCTGGTTCGTGACAGAATCTCATATCCCATACCCAACTATAGAAAAAAAAATCAAAATGTCACCAAAATGATTTAAAATCATCTCAGTTACCTCCTTTGTGATTTAATAGTTCACTAAGGTACAAAACATGGTAAAATTCTCATTCATACCTATAGTAAGGTTAAGTATCATCATGTCCTGCAATATGGGGAATGACTAATCAAACCCTTAAACTTGGGATCCACATTCTACAGGTACATATGAGAATACCTATTTATTTGAAATAAAAAAAAGGGTACCAGGCATAAAAGAAAATTTAAATTGTAGTGTATTCATCCACATAGGTCACTTAAATGGGTTTCCAATACTCCTGACCACATGTAAAACCATTATACCAACCATATTAAGGCGTGAAAACCAATATTCACGAATTTTTTCATGTATTCACATGATAAATGTTTTCATTAAAACTATCCCCTAGATATATAGACCCTCCAATGTGTCCAAAATTATATATTCCATAGATATATAAGATTTATATCATGATAAAACTAGAGAAGTCCCTCCAAACATAAGATATTCAACATGGATACCAATTTCTCCCATTGGGTGACACAATTACAATAAACAAATCCATGATATAAATGGATTCCTTCCTTGGATTAATCCCTAACCATGTTCCCAAACATTATTCATTAATAAGGATATATTAATGTTTCCAATAAACATATATCGAGGTAGTTATTATTCATTATCAACCATTATTGTTCCACTTAATGTTATCAAGTAGTTTTTAGGGATTCAACCAAGGTGTAATACCAATCATCTTACCAAGGAGGCCATATGCATCATAGGTCCAGTCATCCACCACTATCCAACCATTAAACAATACAATGTACGCATCCATCAATGATATCCTCTAAATACACTTAAACCATATGTCCTTATAAAAGCTTCATATTCTATAAAAAATATTTTTGGTTCCCAAGAATAATCTTCTATGAATCCACTTTTCCACCCCTCACAAAACATATAATTCTTAGTTACATGATGTATAACTACATGATAATGTAAAAAATGAATGACTTTAAAATTCATGGTATGGCCCCACCATATATTGTTAAATTAAACAACTCAATCTATATGGGATATGAATAATATTTTATCCATATGTAGAGGATTATTTTTTAAGGTTCAAAACCTACTTCATAACCATATATATCCATCCCCACCATACCATATTCCTAATGATAGTTGACATCCCCACTCAATTTTCATGTTTCAATTAATCCCATTATTCAATTTCTCGAAGTCAATATTCCTCAAGAACCCATGTTAATGGGGATATATTCTGGATGAAATCACCTATGTAATTATTTGTTCAGATATATTCATTTTTTCACACAAATACCATTCATTATATCTATATTTCATAGAAACCCTTCTCATTATTCCATATTCTAGAAAAGGCTATCAAACACAACATATTCCCACTAGCCAAAGAATCTAACTAATTAACAAGCTCCATATCCATAGAAAATAAACCTATATTCTTGGGGACACACTCTATTTGAGGCCAAATAGAAGCTGTTTACAGTGAATAAGTCACACATCAACAATTATTTTGAACAATTCTCCTAAAAGTCCATTTAGAATGACTCTAAACAGCAGAGATATTTTCATGGATTATCTTCCACAAAATTATCTATACAAATCCATTTTACGTGACCATAAAATCTAATATGTCTCACAAATAAGTGGCATTGTAATACATATGTTTTGATTCCCATCCTATAGATACATAAGAATCCCTTATAGTGGGTATTATCCTAACACCATAATCACATAAAACTATTCTGGATGTTAATAAATTCTAGTGTTCCCAAGAGATGTTTTTTGGAAATGTTTAACCAATATCCAATAGAAATATAAATATCCCCTTAAATATATATTCTTTTCAATGCATAATCTAAATTCAATCAAAATAATTATAGAAATTAAATCCACATTGAAATTTCAAATAGATTTCAAATCATATTTAAAATATATAATTACTCTCATACTAGGTAATAATTCACCCATAATGTGAATTATTAAACCAAGATCCCATGATCGTGATCAATTAACATTCTATGGAGTTTAAGGCAGTATCATACTAACTTCATACCATTGGAATTAATATTCATAATGATTAAAATAGTCCATAGAAAGTTCATGTTAGGGTTTTTAAAAGAAACAAAATGGGGTGTTATTTGTGAATTGGAGATGGATAAAAAAGATTTTGTTGACTTTTTCATTAGGAATTATGTTCCAATGGGGGTTTCATTAGAAATAATATATAAACGATAGTATAAATATTTTGCCTATGAAATTCATTGATTGGGAATAATTTTTATTATGACACTACAATGATGGGTTTTCTTGTTTATGCTTGTTTATTTTTCAGGAACTAAAAAATCCAAAAAAACTCCAATAAATATGAAAAAAAATTCCATCAAAGAATCAAACATATGATTCGACTTCCAAAAAGGATTTACCCTCACCATATAAATGTTTTTTTAATTAATTTTGCACTACTATCATCGAGTGACGAATGAACTAATATTAGTATATCATCTCATTGGAAATATCCAAAAAAATATACACTACTCATTAAATCAACATGGTGTTGAGGCCTCATAGACCATCCGATCAATAGTGATCAATGGAGATATTTTTGGCTTATACATCCACCATTTACTATTTTAGAAGACATTATCTAGAATAGTAAAATGCCAAAAAAACTTATCAGAGGATGATTGAGAAAAATATAATTTTTTATCCTTATCACAGACCAGGATCTACGCAATATATATATAGTTAACCATTTAATATATCAAATCCATTCATAATCTACTTATTAGAAATATTCAATTGAGGCTTAAATTGACATCCTTCCCATAGTCACATAGACCAGGAAACATTGATAGATGCCAAATTTGGGGAATGACCATTGAATAATGGGATTAGTCCCATGCACCCATTAAAAAAAGGGGGTTAATGGCTATATTCTAATGATCACTAATGAGAAGTTATATATCCCTATAAATACTAAATCATTATAGCATATAATTAGATCTAATTTGGATGATCATGTTGGAATATTATGATAAAAAAATATGTATAAAACCTATGTCATTTCTCTAATATGATAATTTTGTTGGCATATTCTAGTGGAAATTGGAGCACAAGACTATGATTATATTCCCATTCCAACTAAATAAAAAATATGTCACCATTATTATAATATGATCCCTTAAATATATACTATAAATTATATTTTGGAAGAATTAATTCCCTTCCCAAATCTTCTCTACATGTCTGCATAATATAGATTCAGACGAAGATGACCATTGGTATATCATGATGTGTAAAATGTAGAACAACGTTGATTCCCCCACCAAAAAGTAAGTAAATCATAAATATTTTCTATATACTCCTTAGGGGAATGACTTTTTACCTTATTTAACACTAGTGGATCATCAAAATATCGTAGTGAATAATAATAATCAATATTAGTCACATATAACAAATGTAATGTGTGTAATCTAGTGTTCTATAATAATCAATTTAGGGTATGATTATTTAATATATAATACCCCATTATCTGACATTTATATAACAAATATTTCTTCGGACAATACATATATCTGCGCTCTCACTATATTAGATTAATAAAAAGTTTATGTGAAAATAGATGGTCTCACTCATATTCCATCCAAGGTATATAAGCCTCATCAATATATTTTAGTTTCTCCCATTAAAGATTGGGATCATATACCATTATACAATAAATATGTCAATCTAGATTGGATAATGAAATATAATGATAATTAATAGGATAAAATCTCTATTCTAATATATACATTTCAAAAACACTAACATAATCCTACAATACCTCAAGATAATCATAATTATATTCTTGTAATGTGAAATGGGGATACCAATAGAGTTCCTATGTAAGAAATTTATTTCCTAAACCTTGTAATTACCTTAATAAATAATATACCCTCAATCAACTAACATAAAAATAATTGATGTTTCATTCGGGAAAACATATATGTCATGATTTAGATAATAAAGCATTCAAAATAAATTTTGATATCCTTAAGGTCAATAATTTTTCTCAGTAAATCCCCATGAATCCCTAGAATCCACATAAATAGAGAAACCTTAATATCGATATAGTTTTATTCCTCATGATTTAGATATAAATACTCTATAAGTTTTCTCAATAGTACTATACATGAGGTTCACACCCATGTAGTTAGGTACTGGTTATGAGGGGAAACAAAACCAACAAAAAATGATTATTAATGTGACTTTAGAGAGATAACCAATCGAACTCACTGTGAAGGTACTCCAATGTTGTCTTCATACCCTAATAATTATTTCATCTATCTTTTAGGACCACTCTGAGATTTCCACCACAGATATAAGTAGTTAAGAGTAAAATGTTAACAAAATGTAGTTCCTCATTATTTGGAATCTGATTTATCATCCCAACTAAGGGAATGATTGATGACATATATTTCATTTAAAATTCCTTTAGTGTACAACAAAATTTAAGAAATAGAATAAATTTTACATGGCTTCAATACATTTAATAAAAAATCATGTTAAAACTATTATGGTTTGTTGTCATCGAGGAGTATCACTCGAAGGATAATGATAATGGAATGGTTATATATAATTAATAAGAAATATGTGATATACTAATGAATTTATGACCCATATACACCTCCCAATATAATATTATAGACTCCCTATAAGAATAATTTATATATTTTCGTCACCTGAACCTATGAAAAAACATTATTATATAATGTTATAGTATTTTACATTTGAGGATTACACAAAAAACATTATGGTGGTATGAAAGATATCCATCATAGTTTACATAGATTCTTTCTCATGGTAATGAAATATAATGTTTGGAATGTAATGTAGATACCTCAATTATACCTATCTCAATCGTATAAAAGCAATATAATAGATAATCATACATTCTCTATAATGTTTTGTATAAGGGGTGGGGAGAATGTTAAGCCTTTCATTTCAAACTACTACTACCAAAATTCAGTTATATGTGAATGCAAATAATAATAGTAAACTTTTCACACCTATTATTCTATAATTCAATATTTTTAATCCCACAATATTTTTATTTTTTGGTAAAATTCTTAAATTAATGGTTTTATTAAAAATTTCGTCTAAATAAATGATACAGAGTAATTTTCGATTTTAATATTTTTTAATTTAATTATATACTTTATTTAGAACATTTTATACACAAATTAAAATATTGAATACATTTCTTTGATAATTCCATGAATATTGGGATTAATTTATCACCATTCGATCCAAAGATCAAAACAATAAGGAATATTTTATCTATATGGGACATGTATTCCATGGAAGCAGAATCATGGGAATATGATTAGACTATAAGAATATAATTCTTTTTATTAATTTTTAATAAAAATACATTGTTATATGGAAAATGATGCTCATTTTTTAAGGTTCTTGAGAAGTAATAATATAAAAAACATCCATGAAAATAGTTTTCACAATTTTTAAATTTACTAGGAATATGATACACAAACATCTGTATGATATATTTTGGAGTGAAAATGAGAACCATCCCCTATTAAATTTTTACTCCACCACCATTTCTAGATGATGGAAATTTTAGATTTAAATATTAAGTATCCCAATTATATTAAAATTTTCAATAATATTTGTCTGAATAATTTTTACATTTATATATTATTTTCACTCTCTTTCCCCAATTTTATTTCACATAATGTGTTCTTTTCCATTGTTTCCTTCTTAAATCCACCAAAAATGGACAAAAAAATTGACCTTTGTTCATGTGTGGGAGTAGTGAATAGAATGAGATTCATGAGCTTTATTTTTATTTAATAAATAATATATATGAATTTAAATAATTGTTAAATATATAATAGTGAGATGTCACACAATTATCTCTATCATTTGAGTTCTCCTTCATATTTATCAGTCATCATTCCCATCATTATTTATGTCGTGAATATGGTCAAGCATGACATGAGTAGTGATTGTATATTATAAGGTCTCATAGTTGGATTTATATATTTAATTTCCCTATATATAAAGGCCTCGGTATAAGGTATGATAATAAAAATGATTGGTTCCAGTGGAAAATCTCTCTATTGATACATTCAATTCAATATTGGGAATCATTTGAGAATAATTATTTTAACCACTGTTAACTAATGATAACATGTTTCATCCATATTTCATCAACCATAATTATATTATATGATTTATATATAAATATATTAGTACTACATTAATCATTTAAGGCCTATATTTATACATGTTAGATTCTAATATTTAGAATAAAAATTTAATTTTTTTGAGTAGCATCATCGAGATCGACTATAGGTTGTATCTCTATAGTAAATTCTTATAAAAATTAGAAATTATTTGAATAGTGATTCAACAAAAACCACCTTCATAAATTGAGAAAGTGTTAGGGGGTGTCTTTTTTCCTAAAGATATTATTTTTCATTGATAAGAACAAATTCATAAATTTTAAAAATAATAAATAATAACATAATTTCATATTATTTTTTCTGTAGGTTATGATGGATTGCATTAGTGATTTTTTATAGAATGTACTACTAATGAATTTTCTAGATGGAATGAATCATTAAATATTGAAATGCTAAAATATTCACATGAAATGGAAAAAAATTCATTTTTAATTCTTGTGAATTTAATGTTGCTAGAAGAAAAAATATAGTGAATATAATTATAAGACACAATATTTGAAGAAGTAAAATATCTATTGATAGAATAAAATTAATGGATGTTAGAACACAATTATTTTCATATTACAAATATAATACAAGAATAAATTGTTGAGGTCAATGAAATAGCTGGACATCCACATCCCTTTCATAAAAGCAAATTCTTGTTATCTTTTATAATGATAAAATAGATTGAAACTCAATGATTTAATGGATATTGGATTTCTCAGAATAATATTTATTAAAAAATTATTAACTTTGAATTGAACAAATGTCTAACTTGTATTAATTTTTTATATTAATTATCATTAATGGAGACTTTTATAGATGACGATGATTAAGTGTATTGTTTTGATGAGATAATAAATGTTCTACTTGAGTTCAACACTATTACATATGAATATAATAGAAAAAAATTATTTCATTATAGATAATTTCCTGATCCCAAAACTAAATAGAAGCCACATCCTATTCTACAATCATCAAAACTATTGGAAACCATTCCTTAAGATGAATAATATTAATAGAACCCCAAAATGTTTTACATCTCCCACTTTCCCTCAAATTCTCCCATTCAACCTTTCTAGGTGTGCATATATTTTATTTTCATTGTGATTCCTCACAATTATAATATGAACATTAATATTGAAAAAATAATTTATTTCCATAAAATGTCACCCCCAATCATATTGGCGATGTCCAATAGAAACATCCTTACCATGGTAATTTAAAACCTATCACACATATTGGGAGTCCAAACTATGTTATATTATCTTTTCCCTTTATCATTATTTTAATTTATTTTACTTGTCTGAAATTTTAGTCATGCTTTATAGGATTAAAGGGTAATTATCATTGATACTAACAAACAAAATACACTTGAAAATAAACTCAATTTATTTCATTCATTATCTTTGAATTTACTACCCTTTATTTCTATTTTTTGAGTTGAAATAATGTGTTGGGAAATATATCTATAGTGGAGTATCCGCCTAAAATGTTGTATTTTGAATTTGTTCCACTTATATTTATTTGGATTTTGGTTACATTTGGAAAATATTAATATTCCTTTAAATTTTCATCATTAAAATTATTTTTATATACATTATATTTTTTAAAAATAAATGCTTTTAAATTATTGTTTATGTTAGAACATTGTGAATGAAACATATTTTGATTCATTTTTATAAGATTGAATGAATTTGATGTCCATTACCATGAAAAAAAATATTTATAATATTTATTCTAGTATTTTATGGTATAATAAATGATTTTGAGACATTCCACTTATTAACCCCACTTTATTGAGAGAAACATGGAATTTGTGTTAGAAATAAAACACATGAATTTTCAATTTGAAAGATGAAAAGTTCATAATTATTTTATATCATTGAGGAATCATTAATTGAAAATAAATTTTTTTACTTCCCACATAAATTTATATTTATCATTTTATAGAAATTTGGAATAATGAACTTAATTATAGTTTTAAGATAAACTATATTCCATTATTCCTTTATCATCCTCTACACATTGTATTTTCCAATTAATATTTGAAGTTTTAGTTAAATTAATGGGATTCTCATGTGTGTTTAATAGGATATAATTTCTTTTGGGGTGATTTTAGGCACATTTCATCATTTTGGGAAGTTTTTAGGGGGAGATTTGGTAATAATTCATTATTCATTGTAACTTATTTTAGAATATGTTTCTCATAAAAAATTTATAAACTGATAAAAAAAGATATTGAAAAAATTGAGATGAGGTAAAAAAATTCATTGTGCAAACTTTTTTGACTCATGTCCCCCCAAAAAAAATTTAATGAAACTTTAATCATCTATTTTATTCATTTTTCATCACATAAAACCTGAAAAAAACAATAAAAAACATGACTGTGGAATAAATTATTCACTATAATAACAATACGACTCAAGTATCATATAATAAAATTAGAGGTGTTTTGTTTCAAAATTATATGGGTAAATGTTTGGGTAACATCATAGGTGTTCAAATTAATTTATTGTAATTAATATTTGGTCCCCATATTTATGAAAATAAATTTTTTAAATGATTTTACGAACCAAAACTAATCCATACATATTGAATAGAAAATATTAAATTATTGAATTAATTATTATATCTTGTGGTGTACATAACAAATAATATTTATAATCCTAAAGCAATTTATAAAGTTTCCATGTATGATCATAACATAAGATTTAATATCTATTTATTTGATATTAATATAAAATCCAATCTGTGGTATTCTGTGATTTTTCCATGAATGGACCTTTTAGGATGGAGTAATTGAAATTTGAGGGAATAAAATAAAAGGGAAATTTTTTTCATAGATTGTACATGATATATTTATTTTCTTCAATAGATCATGGATCTTCATTCATTTTCTATTCTTGTTTTTATTTTTATTTGGATAATACATGGTTTCCTAAGAGTGAAATGGTTAATTGTGGGGGATTTATGAAGGTAATATTTTCACATGTTTTATAATACGGTTAATATATTTTTATCCAAAAATTAGGTAATTTGATTGGGAATACTCACATTTTATTAATATTAATTTGTTATTAATTTTGAAAATACTCAATTTTTTTATTTTAAACTATTTTTTCATAATTCAGTATTTCACTGAGAAACTTTTCTAAAATAATTTATATTTTAACATTCTATTTTTATGATTCTATATAAATAGGTGATAAATTCACACATGTGGATAACAATCTTAATCCAAAATATTTTGGCCAAAAATAGCTCACGGTATAGGCCTCAGAATTTGCGCATAGAATGGATGAATTTAAAAGATATACCCATATCTCAAAAAATACCAACATCATGTTCATAAATTTCACATGCATATAGATAAGTTAAAATAAAAAAACTTCATTAAGTATATTCAAAAAAATTTCTATTATTGTGATAAATTCTTGGGGTGTTTGATAATGAGAATTCTAAAAAACATCCTAGAATGGATGATTTTTGTGAATGATTTCTCTATAATTCATTCATTACGTGTAAAATTAACGTACATTATTTTATATGTATGTGAAATTTAATTTATAATAAAACTCGCAATGAACATTTTTTCAAATTCTATAATTTCTTTGGATATTATGATAAATCATATGGGGTATGAATTTTTGAGTGAAAATTATTACCAATCTATTTATATATGTATACTCCTCCATAGTTTGAAGGGTTTGGAGTCCTTAGTTACCATATTCTGTAACTTGTTAGGGTAATATTTAACATTAACAATAATATACATATTTAATATATATATAATATCTTATTCAACTCATTCAACATTTTCATTTCTTTTTATGTTTTCTCCTACAATTTTCTAATATCAACTCTATTAAAAATAGGAAACTATACATGATGGTTGTTCATTGGAGGGAGTAGGGATTTAAATGTGTTCCGTGGTTTTTAATTCATTTTAGCTATTCAATTATATGAATTTAAATAATGGTTAAACTTATTTTAAAGATAAGTCTCATAATTTTCACTATCATTTGATTTCATCTTATCATTTGTTAATCATCATGCCTTAATTATTTATGTTGTGCATGTAATAGGAAATGTCATGGGTAATGATGATTGGTGAATAGATATCATAGATATATTTGTGAAGATAATTTACCAATATATAGTGGTCTCCATATGGGGTGATTAAAATTCAATCAATAGGTTATAGTGTGATATTTCATGTTCACTAGATTGAATTGAATATTGAAAAACCATTGATAATAATGTTTCCATTCATTTTAAACTCCTAAGAATGGTTTCCTTATTTATTACATCTAACATAATTTTTATATGAATTATATATATCAATATATCTATATTAATATTAGATTCACATTTAAGACACTTACCCATATATAATTTAACTTTATAATAGTTAAATTATAATACTAAAAATTGAAATTTAGTGTGTTTTGAGTGTATTTCTAATTATCAAATATAGGTTGTGCCACTATCGTAAATTCATAGGAAAATAAATCTTTTAAATTGAATAGTGATTAAAAAACCACTATCCCATCACTTTAATTATCTTAACATATAGGGAATATTTTTTTACCTATACCGACATAATCTATATTATTAATCGAGAAACCCCATTCCAATGTTGTTTCTAGAAATAGAGCTCTATGTTATTATGATATGTTGTCAGTATCATTCTTATTGTATCATAGAAATAAAATATGTAATATTATTTGATGAAATCATATCATATGGGAAAAGAGAAACCCTTACTGGTGACCAATTCATGCTTATGAATTGAACTACAACTAGAATATTTCATGGAGAAGGAATAAAACTCCATGGGATCATGATTGGTATTTCCTCTTTAGAATTTTTGGAGAAACCCTAACCTATAGGGATATAATTGTTTTTATAACCACCACCACTCTTATGATCATAAATTCCAAAAATTTTCTAGGATTTTATGACTCCCTCTGGATCACAACCCATTTGTAAGGGAAGCCAATGATAGATATGGGTAGTAAGAAAAAATTACCCACTAAGTTGAAAATTGTTATATTGGATCACAATATATCCTAACACTACTTTTCCAATTGATAAAATCCCCATGGTACTTTGAATATGATAAATAAATGATTTTTACTACACGATACATATATATTAATGTAGTTTCCTTCAATATCCTGAAAAATATATTATAAGTACCCTAAAATCGATCAAAATGGCAATGATTCATCCGCTGACGATATCCGTCACACTGATGATGAAATCATGCATACACAGAATCATATAGAAGCATCGAATCATGGAACTCCAGTAAATGACTATTTATTTCAAACTGAGTGATCTTTTTGTAAATTTAATTTGAAAACAATAATTGCATGTACCACACAACCTAAAATGGAGGAATTCAAATCAATTTATTTTGAAGAAATATATATATCCAATTAAAACATAAAATAGAAGAACTAAATTATATCAAATCATAAGTACACTACTAAAATTTTCCTAGGGATTATTATTCATTATCAGAGGAAATTGAATCATCTATAATATCTGAGAAAATAAAATAAACCTCTCAACCTATATGATTAAGGTTAAATAAACCAACCTTTTGTGATTTCAGGTGATCTTATTACCTAATAATAATTTTTAATGAATTAAAATAGTTCCCATATGGGGTAACAAAATATATTTCCTTATTCTAGATAAGGATAGGCCTTTTCCAATATTGATAATAATAACAAGCATTTTAACGACATAAGTTTCCAATCATAGCACCAACCAGGGTGTCCACACAAGGGATGCTTCCACTAGAGCTCCCTAACATATATTCCTCATTACGAGAATAAATTATTTGGACATATGACATGTTTTATTTTATCCTTATATGAACAAATACCTTTATTTGGTGGATGGAAATCCACTACCACTACATTTTTGGAACACTAAATTCCCTATTGTTTAAAGAATACGGGACCCAAGGAATCACCAGACACACTCCACATCTCATTGTGGATCTAGGATAAGAATTTTACAGAATATAGAAGTAAAAATGCATTGATTCATTTTCCATAGCATCGATAAACTATCATACATCTATTTTAATAATCAATTAATTGGATCCATATAAATTTAAAAGGATTTTTAATGGTAGTTCCTATAGTAATTATGGTCAACAATATTTAACACAATTATGCATTTCCACTGTAAATAAAAATAATGGAAAAACGTGAGGGTTTTAGTATATATCAACCTAAGGAAGGGAATAACATACTCACCCAATAGAAATATTTATTGGGACAAGATACCAGAGATCATATTCATGAATATCCATGGAAAACTATGACATTGATAATTTTTCTTAAATAACTCATTGAATAGTATGTTTTTTTCTATATTTTTACTCTTGTATTATTATTTATAATAATCTAAGAAAAAATAATAGTTGATTAAATATTTCTAATATATAAATATTGATATAGATGAATATTCAACCCATCTTATGATACCATCACTCTTAATGGATTAGGAAACCAAGATCACACAATATAATTTGGCCCCTCCCCTGAACAAACAATAACATGGAAATATAAATAAGTAAAAATATAAGAACCCTCCATATAAGGATACTAATAATAAATTATATTACATAAAAATTGATTATGTTTCACGTTATTATATTTTTTATTTAGATACTGACCTACTCAAACTAATATATATAAGGGATCCTAATGAATTGAATTGATAAGACCATACTAATTAAAACACCTTACACAACATTTAATGATATAACATCATTAAATACTTTTTAATTAATGATATAATTGTCATTTTATGTAATCCCATGTCATGGATAAACCATATTTCTACCACATCAGTAATGGGTGAGTGTAAATTAATGGAACTCAATAGTATGAATGCAAAAATATTTGATAAATGGATAACTATATAATTATTTAATATGGGACACACCATGAAAAGAACAAAATAAATTATACTAGATTTAATCCCATGTCATATTGAAATATCATAGATGGAATATTCAATATATCAACCTTATAAAATAAATAAAAAATACTACCATAATAATATGATACATGGGGTTGAATCATTTCTAGTGCCTAACATTCTGTAAACTATTTGGGACCACTTACTTCTACCATTGGAATAATTGTAACCTTTCCATCAAAAAATAAAATAAGAACAATCCTAGAAAATATAATCCCCAATAGATGAATAATATATTTATACTTTTTAGAATGTGGTATACCTGATACACTCCTTCATTAATGAGGATGTGAACATAAACAAACATATAATCCCTCTGCATTTTAAGGGATGAGGTCATTTAGGCCATGTAATTCATATAATATGAACATGAAATGGTACTAAACATTTAGAAATTATTCTCACTAAAGATATATATGCTATAAAAAAATATTTAAAATTATCTATGCACTTTGCATATTACATCATACTGGAGGAACAAAATATTGATTTTCATCAAACCATTTAGCATAAAACCATGACAAGGATAGCTCCTCCAAAACCACTAACTATAAAAATATCCTTTTATATCAAGGTAATCATTCATAGACATAATCTATAGTGCATTACATTACAATAGTCAGTGAACCCCCACTAATTTTAAGGGAACCCCTTTTTGCAGCAATATGACATCAATAAGTAGTTAGACACTATTTATACTAAGATATCTATTTCATAATCACATGACCTCTACACTATGATAAAATAATCCCTAATTATAACCCATTTTAGACCTCAATTATTTGAGGCTAAATTCTATATATTCAATGAATATTAGGCATATTGTATCATTGAACAATTTCACACAACCATTTCTTTTACAGTGAATGATCATACACACACTATATCTTTGTATATCATATTATTCTATGTATTTTGAAAACTCAGTGATATAAATGTTCATATTATATATATTTATAATGGTTTTAGGATCAAACCCATTGAATTCTAGATTCTACCCCATATGGTTTATATTGAGGTAGAAATGACACCCACTAACATGGCCATTTAATCGAATAACAATAGGGAGTAGTGTCATCTCTGTAGGATCGAGCACATTGTCCAGTTTATTGATTTCATATTTTATACTGAATTTATGCTAATTCACTTGGACACAGTCTTCAACATAATGATTGGATGGATTTATCTTAATAAAAAATAAATTATATCTCTATCATACCACATATAACTTAAATACTGTAATAATATTTAGGCTAGATTATTGTATGGTGATATAACTCCATTCCCATGGTGAAACTCACGCTATATATATGAGGGGCTCTATAAAAATAAATTTTATGAATAAATGATGGATAATTCAATCCAGGTAATTTTCCATAATGGTATAGAGGTTGTACCAAGCATTCCATTGATAAAAAATAGAAATTTTTACGTCCTTAGATTTAATCAATTCATAAAAAATAAATTCATGAAAAATGGGATTATTTATGTAACTTCTAGTAGAAAAAATATTTTTGTATTCTTTTTATCCTTATTATATATATTCCATCATCCAAACCTTTCTATATTTTATTGAGGTTTAATCAAGAGGATTAAAATCATACCCCTATTATAAATGAACCCTTTCATTCGTAATAGAATATGTTTCCCCAACAACATCATATTAATGACCCAATGATTCCTATATATTCTTTTGTTGATTAAAAAATATTCTTCCTAAAATCACTTGAATATAGGGTTTTCCACAAGTTTTTTTACCCTAGATGACAGTGTAGAAGATGTATATATTACTAAGAATTCCCTGATAATGATTCTAATTTATTTAAGCCCTTCAGATATAGATATGTACCCTCATCATTAACAAGATATGAAAATTTACAAATTCCATCATCTATATCCATGATTTTTCCTTCACCTCTCCACCTTAATTAAATTTATGCATAGGATGAACAGAATTAGGGTATCAAGGATTCCTCTAAAACATTTGTAGAAGGAATCTCTACCATATTTGATAAAGTCAGAAAATGGAATATATTTAATAAAACCCACAACAAACATTAATCAATGTCATCATATCTGTCGAACGACGAAAGTATGAATATCGTTATTCAAAAAACACTACAAATTAGTTTTATTAGAACTCAAAAATAATGTGTGTAATTTATCTAGGTGGGGGTATATAAACAATGTTTTTTTCCTGATAATCATCCATGTATTATATAGGAGAATAAATAATTTCTTCAAAATCATGACTACCTTGAAGAAGCTGATTGTGAAAATATTTTCAAATCCATTCAATTTGGAAATTTAGAAACTAAATGGACTAAAAATATTTTCCCTATCATTATAATGTAATGAAAAAACATAATCTTTATTTATTTCAGTGACCCTAACCTGAAATACTAATACAATAACATCCCAATACCAATTATTCATATAGTGATTATTGAAACCAAAACATTCCATGGAAATTGTTATGGTAGTGTTTTCTATCTATGAAAAAATTGGGACATCCACCAATTATGTGAACAATTTCACATTTCTGGCACCATAAATGGTATTTTTCTAAAGTATTATTCTCAATGTCTTAATAAAAATTTATCATTTGTTTTGGTGTATATAGACCTGTAACATTATGATGCTTTTGAAAAAACATAATTGAATTAGATGTAGCATAACACTTCATTAAATGTTAGTGAAAATATTCAAAATCATTATTTTAAAAAAAAAAATCAATATTTATGCTTTTTTAATGATAATTGAAAAATGAGATTAATTATTGGAAATATTTCTCAGATAATAAAAAATAATCATGGGGATATTATTATTTGTGATAAGAAAAAAAGTGTGAATTTTTTTCTCTAATATCTATATATTAGCACACACAGATATATATATATATATATATTCCCACACACCCAAAAACACACACACACACATAGAGATATATATATATCGTAGAATGATTATTTAATTACTATTAATAAAAATAAATTTATGATATTATAATTATTATTTGGGGTATAACATATATTTTTTAAAATTTAATTGATTTTGTTGAAAATAATAATAATTTATCTGAACAGAAGTGAAAGAGTGTGGGAGTATATATTGATTTATGGGAGTAGTTTATAAGGTGGTGTTTTTCAGAACATAATTTTCATTAGTAATATGGTGAAAAAATTGTTAGCCAAATAAAATAATTAAAAAAAATAAGAGCATGGGGAAAATTTGGATTTTTTGGGTGAGGTGAATACATTGGAAAAATGCATTTCATATAAGGGAAACAATAATAAATTTAAATAAATAAATATTATATATATAATTAATAAAATTGGGGGAAATGGATTTCATTTCCATGTCATAAATAGGTAAATGATTGGGGGTGAATGACTTCCCTACAACATCTCTAACATATTATTTCCATCCCGCATTAAATTTTATTAACTATTAACTCTCCCATATGTCGATTAATACTGATTGGATAGATTAATCAATGGTTAAAATTGATTTATCCTAGTGACTAATATTTAGATCATAAATTTTTTCCATCGATAATCAAGTAAGATAACCATATATAATCAATTTTAAAAAAATTGTCGTAGTTCTAGATATTTGAATCTCTAAAGTGACCAAAGATAAAAAAACATAGGAAGTACACAATTTTAATCATTTGAATATTACATATAACAATCTGTCTCACAATCTATGGTTCTATAGCATTACTATCTTTGAAATTACCTACAAAACGTCTTATTTTAGAAAAAATGTGAATATTTTTCCATAATTACACACCCCTAATTCATTGTTGGGACATATCACATTATATAATCATATTAATAACATGGGGGTGGATATGTAATAATGTATTTTGTTCACATTCCAAATAAAGGAATATTTTATCCAAACATTTCAAATTATAAACATGAAAAATATTATTTTGAGATGATAAATATTTTATAAAATTCTCATGCGACCATAGGAAATAATCATAAAACATATTACAGAAATAAATGATCATAAAAATATTTTTAGGATAAATAAAATTATGATTTGGCTCATAAAACATCTAAATAATCATAAAATATTGTTCAATCTTTGTTTTGTAACATAGATGAAATGAAAATAAAACAAAACACCTTAAGGAGGAAAAATATAATTGAAGGGAAAATATTAAGGGTGTTAAATTACCCTTAATCCCCTCCAATTATGGTCCACCATAATAGAATCATTGTGAATGTTTTACCTATAGATCTAGTGGTGTTGTAAAGGTACAGATAGCTGGGTCACCTAGTGGCACCATGTAGGACCAACATGTGCATTATCATTCATAATATACCTATGAATTATCCTGTGTGACATGCATTTTCAATCTAACCTCTTCACCATGGGTCCCATGTTTACCCTTAAATAGGACACAATGATCTTAATTTACATTGATATAAAATCTCAATGACTCACTGAATCCTTATTCATTTTATTTCGCCGCCAATTCCTTCAAAACCATTTAGGTAGCTCTCCAGAATAAGAGAGAAGTGATAATAAAGGAGAATAGTGAAATTAAAATTCCTTCAAATGTCTAACATGGAGGCACTGGTGTAACGAAACCTTTATCCTTTGTCTAAAATAACTATCTCAAAGTATCATTTATAAACCTAGGTCATGCACATGATTATTCTAGGAACACCTATAGAGACCTTATGTGCATATGGAAAGGAATCACCCAAGTGTTGTTTCCTAAATGGTCTATCACCAAGATAAAAATTTTAGATAGTGCATTCTTACCAATGAAAAGACATTACTATCCAACCATTTTTACCATGTGGGAGACCTCCTTATCATATCCATCATTTACATACATGTTCCATCATTCATGAAAAAATTCAAGCCACCAATGGTAGGGAACATATTTATTTAGATATCTAGTATGAGGGGGGGGGGGTTGAATTGAACCCATCACTAAAGCTTCAATATTATGAAAACCATGGTAAGAGTCACCTCATCATGTCTCCAATCAAAAATTCATTATATTGGTTATATTATTCCTTAAAATGTTGTACCAGATGGGTAGTGTCCTTGGGATGAATGAAAATATACATCCCCTTGATCAAAAGGACCCCAACCCTCTAAGTGATGTCTCAGATATCCATGTATTGGATGTTAGAGAAAGGACCATGTCCTCCGCTTGTCATCTCTATGAATAGAAACCTCGGGGTCCCGATGGGGATGAAGAGGATCACTCTATCCTTTACCATTAAGGTTTAGTATATTATACTCCTCTCTTCACCATGAACTATTCACCAGTGAATCTCACACGGAGTAATCAACTAATCTCTCTTATAGGACCTCTCTAAATTCATGTTTTCATCATTAACCATACCAATGGGATGTATACTAATGGTTAGTTAGACATGATTTTCCAAGGTATAACTATGGTTGGATATGGGCATGCCCTATCCCCTTATTCATTGTTTATATCCCCTCCCTCATCCCCTAGAAGACAAACATGATTCTATGGTTTCTTGGATCTATTTATGTCTCTTGTTCCACACACTAAACATGACTCTTGATGTCTTATAGGTTGGTTGTGATCATTACATACCCAAGATCGCAAACCATAGGGAATCATTTGATGTTTAATCCCCAACCAAAAACATTCCTCTTACCTTGTATAAAAAAAATCCATGTCACCATACAACCTAAGGTAATCCTCATTGGTCTAATCCATAAATAAACCCTCTTAGTGGGACACATTAAACTAAGATAAAAGTAGTTATATGGTATCCATAAATGTTGGTCCTCACAACCAGAATATTTGTTCCTTCATCCCCATCAAAATAAGATATATAGGAAGCCTCAAAGAGGTTAAAAAACCACACCCCAAATCATCCTCAGTTATCTCTGGGATGTATTCTTAGTAGGGTCTTATGTAACCTATAAGAATGTATATAGTCCAGTTCATCATGCCTACCTCATCAAAATTCCCAAAAAAATTTGTCCAGGAACCTTTTCCATGATATCCTTATTGCACGATATTTATCAACATGGGTTGGTCCTTATCAGATGGCCTTAAAAGGTACGATGTGTCCCAATTAACAACATAGAATTATGTTTTTTCTAATTCCATTAACAAGGATACGATGGAATCACATCTAATGGGAAAGTTCCAAACATAAAAAATCTCCATTATCTTTTGATGATGAAACATTCTAGTGTTCCGTACAAAAAACAATTTCCACACAACATGTAATTAAAGAATTATAAAATGGATATCCCATTATGAATGATTTAATAAAAACAACCCCCCATAATAATTCATCAGGTTATAGATTCTCATAGGAAAACAAATATTGAACCCTATATAAACGAATATAAAAAACTCCACCCCTTCAATCAAATGTCAGACACAATATTCTCATTGGAAAAAATTGTGGAAATGACTTGTATCCACATCCAAGATAATGGTCTCACTAAAAAATTAGGACTCTTTCACTATCAAAATGGAATATAGCCAAACCAAACAATAAATTATGCATGATTTTAAATCTTAGATTCTTCTTGTATCATTTTTTCTTGTTTTTTCTTCTCACCTGTATTTCTGGAACATTCGACATGAACTCCCTTTATTCTAAATGAATTCACACTAGCTCCCACAGACATATTCCTTGGATACCATTCATGTTGGGTCATCGTATAATTAGAATAAAACACCACCAAACTAGAATATTAAAAGGTTGTTCTCAAATTTACTATTCTAGTAGCACATCTAGAATTGTACCATCCCAAAAATAGATACTACTCAAGAGGCCATCTAGCTCTCAAATATTTATCATTCTACGAGTCAGTGATGCTCAGTGGTCCAAAACAAGAAGGAATGGGTCATAAACCGAAACCATTTCGGGATAATATACATATAATGTATTAGTCAACTCATCTCTTATCTTCAGGAGTAAGATCAACACTTCATAGACAACCTCAAACCAATGAAACTTGGATCCTTCCCAAAATAATCACCACCATAATCATGTGGTATTGAACCCTCAACATGATGAGGGTTCTATCCTTGGTAGTATGTCTTATTTCATTTAAACATGGGAATTCATGATGTCCTGATGGTGGTGGATATTAACCAAAAGGGTACATGGCTATACTGTTATCCCCATCATAGAGGCCCTCTTATCAAATTTTGATGGAAAATTTCTAGAAAAAACATACACCGTACTACACCAATCAATCCTACCAGAAAAATCATCTGGCATCATCCTAAGAATACTGTCAACAAAATATTCCAAAAAACAATGAGTATGAAAAAACACTTTACCCCATCTATAACACCCACCAGACAATATCGGTGGAAAACAATGAAAAGGCACAAACACATATGAGAATTTATCATGAATTCTAGTAGTATTTAATTGAAGAATATATAGAAGTCATCTTGAAATTCCCAATGAAAAATAGGGGGAAGACCTATATTTCTACACCCAAACCTTAGTATCGTTAGTATCAACCTATAGAAAATAGAGGAAAATAGAATATAAACACCCATGGTAAAGTAAAAGAATGGGATCATCTCCCTATTATAGTAACATAAGTCACCAAGAAAATCATGATAATGGTTAAGGGGTCGGAAAAAATTCATGAATACATCCTACGAAAATTCCATGATAATATTATAGGAAAAATAATGACATATTCTAGGATATAAAAAACAATTCTATAAATATGGTGATTCGTTATCATGTAACTCTAGATCATAAACACACCTATACTCTTATCCAAGAGGTATGTTGGGAAAAATTTATCAAATTATACAGATATCCAAATTAGGTTAATACACTCTGTCCAAATACAAGTTATATTCATATTCCAATGGCTACTCTGATGAAAGCACAAGCACATGTGAAATTTCTAATACTTTCTAAAAAATTACAATAGTGAAATAAGAGCTATTAAAGAACGTTTCCCTAAATAAAAACCACTTTACCTATAAATAAGTCCCATTATCTCACCAAAACATCATCCATAATGAAACCTCATAATATATGGTTATATAATGAAGACGCAATATATGATCCCACATTAGTTTATTATTTATATTTTTAATTTTTAATACATTTATCTATAGAGGATCATGATTCTATATTCCCATTAACTAAATTATTTCACATTTTTCATTAATTATGAATTTCCACCTAGGAAAAATAACCATGAGTTCTTGCTACATGTATATAATTTGATTGATCTCAAGATCACATCTCTATATGGGAGTCATGATTTCCATCAATTTGACTATAATATCAAACAATAATAAGTCCTTTCCCTTTATTCCTTCATCACAGAAGTTCATACATTGGGTATATGATGTAGAAATTCACATTACAGTGGGGAATAAATTTATAATGGTATTTTTCCCCATAATGTTACGCACTGTGAATGTCCTCTATTTTGTAGTGCTTCTCTTCATAAAATTGTTCCTCCCCTAGGAAATTTAATTATTATATAGACCACCTACGTTGATGCACATGGGAAAATGAGGATAGTCATGTATAAATCCTTATCTAAAATTTTTGAAAGCCTTTCTTATCTATTAGACAACCTATGGTGATGGAAATTCTCAGTACCACCCATTTATTATCTAACATCCAATATGATAGAAAAAGTCCTAACAAATCATGTTATACATACAAAATATATAAGAAGGAATCTACATTGGTCAGAATAGGTTGGGGAGCCTCTTGTGAAAGATGATGAAGTATTGTTAAACAAGATGGGTAAATTGGATAAATATCACATACCTGTCCGGTTATGGTGTTTATCCACTCCCAAATAAATCTTTCTAATGGATTTGTTGGAATATTTTGTACATGAGATTTTTTTCAACATATGGAATTATCATTGTTAATTATGTGATAAGTTTTTACCAGATGATGAATATACAATTCAAGTCATGGTTATTGTGGAAAAACTACTTTTTATTAAATAATTAATCATAATTTATTACAAAAACTTCAATTGATACAACATATAAGATCAAAAGTTATAGTGAATTTTGGGCTTAAGATCATTACATAATAACTTAAAACTTGAAATACAACATTTTTATTTAAAACTTCACTTACATGACCACTACATTCACTCGTAAATAGCATTTCATGGGATAACCTAAGGACATGCATAAGAAAATGATGATCTATAAATCCTAATAAGTGAATAATCATGGAATAACATTATAATTACAATACATGTTAGAAAATTGGAATATCAATAGAGAAAAAGAGAAGAACAAACATAAAGTCATGATAAATCTTGATAATAATAACATAGAAATGTGGCCACCACAATTTCCATTGAATTAGGATGAGCCTAGGATCATTGCAAATGGGGCATTAGTAAACCCTCATTGCACATGAAGCATGAGAAAACCCTCATTTCACTTGAATTATCCTGAGTAAACACCCATTTCCCATGACGTATCATGATACTATACTTTAAGAAATGCATTGGATCTCTATAAGGGCGTACTATTATTAAACATTTCATTTCATCCATAAGTGTTCCACATGGATCATATAACATGGATTCATAAAACATCATCATTTATTCCATAATAAAGGAATGTGGAATTCATACAAGAATCTTTATAATCAACATGTAAATTTTGAAGGTAGGTGGTAATATGGGGGGTGCTCGGAAACCCTAGACTGAGGGTCCTCTTCGTCAGAGACGACAATGGCTCTCGTGCTGATCCCTCCCCCCTCGGAGGGGAGGGATCCTCATCGGACATCAAGAAAAAAGTTTCCCCATTTATCCCCTTCTCTAACCCTGTCTTCGTTCCTCCACTTATGAAATCTACTCTGTGATTTCATGTCCCGGAGCTCATTGATGGTTTTCCGAATCATCATATTTCATCCTCAGAATTCACGAAGATCTCTGTGCTCTTGAAGCTCACCTTGGTTGTGCGGTTCAATCATCGAAGGCCTTCAGTGGATTCCATCGACAGATTTATCTTCAACTCCTGGGACCTCTGCCAAAGGGTGAGAGAAGTATTTCTCGACAATAATCACATCATGATCCACTTTTCATCATAGGAGGACCTCATTAGGGCATGGTCAACGCCCCCCAGTGCTGCAATGGTTTCAGGTTCATTCTATTTAGATGGTCATTTGATTTTCATATAATGTTTGACCCACCCTCTTCTGTGATTTTGGGTAAGCTTCCCCAATCTTCCGCTCCCTTTCCAAAGTCCCTATGTGTTAAAAATGTTCACAAACCTCATTGGTAGATATCTTTTCTCGGACAGTCGCACAGAAGTTTTTTGTCTCCCGGTGAATCCATGGGTGTGTGTTGAGATGGAAGTGTCGATAATCCCTTTTTATTATGTATGGATGACAATCGGTGAAGATTATAGGTGTAAACAACGTGTGGTTTATGAGCGTTGGCCTGATTTTTTCTCAGCTTATAGGCAGCTCGGACATCTCTCTGATGTGTGTCGACGGGGTTCTGAAAAGCCGGTGGTCAGGGGTATGGGTCACCGGGGTGTCTAGATGGAGACCAAGATGGTGGGTAGCGAGGAACAATTGGAAGCGGGAAGAGGGCATAGTGAAGAGGAACCACAATTGTTGCGGCTGACGGAAGAACGACACAACAACCCTTTAGCTGATGCGAGTGATGAGGTTGAATTGGGATCCGAGGTGAGAAAGAAGCCTATGGACCATCATCTGAACCCGCTAGTATCCGAGGATTTTAGCAGGCTTATAGATGATATAGGGGGTACCTCCAACCGTGGTGTCGAGGGAAGGTCTTGGTATGAATATGTATGTGTGGAAACACAAGAAAAATGTGAGGGATGTGGCCTTGGAACGAATGATGGGAGGTGTGCAGGAAGTTTCGACTGCTTTGTGTATAGAGAAGTTAGGGGCGAGCAGTGGGGCTGGGAGTATGGGGAACCATAGACTAACTATGGGCATGACTGCTTCTTTAGAGGAGAAGATGCTGGAGGTTCGGGTTTTCTAAAATGAACTCCAGTACAATTTAGCAAACAGGTTCGAAGGCCACCCATAGGCAGATGTTCGATCAGATCCTGATATCCTTGATAAGAGAGGAGAGGGCTACGAGAAGGAACTCATTGGTGTTGAAACCTAACTATAGATAGATGAAGTTCTAAGCATGAGGAGTAGCAGGAGTAGCAGGAGTGTTAGGATAAGGAAGGGGTGGAAGAATTAATCCTACCTCCCTCTTCCATTGGAGACTCGGTTGGCAAAAAAGTTAAAAGGAATTAAATTTTCCAGTGAGAACCAAATTCCTCAAAGAATATGGGATCAAGATGATAAATTTTTGGACTTGATTTTAAGTTCCAATGATGAAGCGCTTGAGTAGGTATTGGTTCTGAATTCGAATAAAGAGGAAGCAGCAAAGATGATGGGGAGGTCCCTAAAAGTGTTTCTTAATGAGGAGAAATACTCTTGGATTGACCGACAAGTTCTCATATTGGTAGGGGGATTCAACAAAGGTTTGATCAGTATGGAGGAGTATATCCAGTCTTGGGATCAATTCACTTCTTTGGTCGAAAAGCTGATGACTAACGTACCAAACACTCAGATCGCAACTTTATCATGGGAACTGTTTAGGGTAGCAGGCTCTGGTGACCTTAATTTACTATTTTAAGATTCTTTTTAGGTCGGACTACTGAGTTTAGCTAGCTTGGTGGACTGTTGTGCCTGCTGTACCAATGTTAGGTGCAATGTACTATTTATTATGCTGAAAAAATTTTCCCTGCAATAATATCTTCACGCAGTCTTTCTCCAGAAGGGGATTAGAGAATGAAGTCTTTACTGAAGGTTGCCTTTCAAATTTGGTCATTTAGAGGGTATGGATTCACCATCAGTACCATTCCCATGCATTCACACGAGACTGCTCGTCGAAGGGTCATCCTTTGATGAAGGCTGCGACCTGGAGCAACTGCTGGGGAGGAGCATGTTCTGTGTTTGTTTCTTTTTGTTTTGGTTTCTTTGTGGTTGGTATTGGATCTCAAGCTTTCTCAATTTTCCATAAAATTGATTTTATAATAAAACAGTAATTTTCAGTTAGTCAATAAGTAAATGTCCATAAATTTTAATACCCTTTATAGAGAAATGGATATGTTATTCACTACACAATGGCGTTGGCATGGAAAATTAGTGCAATTTCAGCAGCGTAACAACGTGACATAAGAATTCATCAAAAAGGTTGATAAGAGAGAAAAGGGTGTCTCATTATATATACATGAAATGGAAAGTAATAGAGTAATATAGATACATATCCCAACAATTTTAATGTAATTTAAATTCATGATACAAAATAATTTCTTGAATTTAATTGAGGAGAGATAAATACCATTCGGAATTTCAATATAGTAACAGGTGCACATGGAAGGAATTTATTGAAAGAGGAATGGGTCTCTTATAATTAAAACATAACGAGGGAAGCATGGGGGAGGTGTGAAACCATACCCCAATATATATAATTGTAATTAAAAGTGCATAACAACATTACGAAAATTGGACAAAAATTAGAAAGGAAGAAAAACCCTAACTTGGATGTGTGCTTCCAACGGTTTGAGAGAGGTTTGATAGAAGCTTCTTGGGAGCTTTGGGATCCTTGGGAGGATTATTGAGAGAGGAGGGCAGATTTTGGACGAAATAAATTGGTTTTGAGTGAGGGTGAAGTGGTATATTTGGTGGGTTTATATAGGAAAGGATAGGGAATTTGTTATTATTTAGGTTTGAGACACCTCACATTAAACATATCAAAACCACAAACCAGACCATCTTTCTAGCCAATGGTTTTTTCCAAAGGGGTGTGGAAAAATAAATTATAAGTCTGATGCCCGAAATTCTAAAAATAATGGTGTTTCTTATGTAGAGGTGAGTCACACTACCAAGGAAAATAATTTAAAAAGACACAATGTTTAAGAAGTCTTGAAGGGTCCACTAAAGCATTGTTAAAATATAAACCATACCCAAAATAAAATTATTTTAATGGTAAAACATATATTATCTGAAATAATGTTTATAGTTTTTTATTATATCAATATTGGGTCCTAATGATGACATAATACATATTATATATTTAATTTGTATTTAATTTTTACCCAATAATTTGACAGTCTCAGAAAATTATGAAAAATTCACCATTAGATAATTTTGACATAATTATTCCAGAAATAATATTCATTTTAGGTAAATATTTTTCTAAATATATTTATTTTTTCTTTTAAAATAAAACCAACATTTATAGAAAATTCATGGGTTTTGACAAAAATGGATTTCAAACCTTAATAAATTTCAATTTCATTCATAAAATTATATTTTCATTTATATATAATTAAAATTAATTTAATAATAATAATAATATTTTATTAAAATATTATTTAATTGAAAAATCCATTAATTCATCAAAATATATTTCTTAGTTGGACAATAACTAAAAATACTAGTATTTCATTAAAAACTATTTACAAGGTAACAATAATAAAATGAACGTATATTAATTATTATATACAAAAATAATGTACATAACTATAGCTCTAGGGTCTTGTTGCATAACACCTTATAAAATATGCGTAAAACTGAAGAGTAAGGTGTGTGATAGTGAAGGACTCTTGGGGCGGCTCAGATAACATTGATCGGGTGGAAATCTCTATCAACTTCCACATTTCACATAGGTGGTCCCGATCGAGTTTATAATATTCATGGTATACTTGGGCTTGGTAAAGAGATAATCCCAAAGACGTATCCTCCCTTCTAAAATCTGGAAAATGGGATTCGTATGGGGAACTTCTACTAGATGAGGCCATCGCTTCCTTTTTCGGACTAAATTGGATTTGTTAAAGACATATATTTATACTAATCACGTGATCAATATTAAACTGTTATATTAGAAATGATCACAATTCTAAATATTATTTTAAAATCCAAAAACCTAAAACCAATGAAGTTGACATTTTATATAATCATTTTACATAAAGAGACATTTCATTTGATCAAGACGGATTTCAATTAATGAAAGTTTGGGTCGTTACAATCTTCCCCCATAAGAAATTTCACCCTCAAAATTTCCATTTCCCACACTAAAACTATTGAGGGTAACTGTGCTTCATCATTTCTCTAATTACCACATCTTTTCTTCAAAAATGTGGTTTCTCCACAACACCTTGATGAGGGGAATTGTCTTATTTCATAGAAATGTTCTCTATGATCTATGATCATTACTGGTTTCTCCTCATAAGAAAGATCATCCTCTAACTATACAACCTCTAAAGAGAGTACATGTTAAGGGTCCGTTATGTACTTCCTTAAGAGCGATACATGAAATACATCATGTACATTGGCCATGTTAGGTGGATGTTCATGTTGATAGGCCATAGCCCCAACACGATCAAGAATCTTGAAGAGGCTGATGTACCTTGGACTTAACATCCATTTCTATCCAAACCTCATGAAATTAATGCATATAGATATGCGTAGATCTAACATGTCACCAACATTAAACTCAATTTCTAGTAAATGGTTATCTGCATAACTCTTCTGTCGACTCTGGGATTCCTTGATATGGTGTTGAATGGTTTTCACCTTCTCCACCATTTATTCGACCATTACATGTCCAAGAAACTTACGCTCACTGCCCTCATCCCAATATGCTGGTGTTCTTTACCTTTTCCCATAAAAGTCTTCATAAGGTGCCATTTGGATTCTCGAGTAGAAATTGTAATTATAAGAGAACTCAATAAGAGGAAGATGTTTATCCCATCCTCCTTTAAAATCCATTGAGCAAGCTCTCAAAATGTACTCCAGTGTTTTGATAGTCTTCTTGGATTAGCCATCAGTTTGAGGATGATAGGTCATACTAAACTTTGGTTTAGTATTCAGGGCATGTTGAAGAATATTCCAAAACCTTGAGGTGAATGTTCGATCTCGATCAGACACAATAGATTGTGGTACTCCATGCATCCTTACCACTTCCCTATTATATATCTGTGCCAGTTGATCCAATGAGAAATCCTCTGAAATAGAAATGAAGTGTGAAGCCATTGTAAGACGATCCAAAGCAACCCAGATTTCACTCTTTCCATTGGATGTCATTGGATGTCTGGTGACAAAGACCATGGTGACGTTCGCCCATTTCCATTCTGGTATGGGAAATGGTTGCATTATCCCCTTAGACATCTACCTCTCTTCCTTCCCTTGCTGACACATCAGGAACTTTGATGTATATTGAGTGATCTTCTTCTTTATATTATCCCACCAATAATTCTCTCAAATATCACAATACATCTTTGTGTTTCCTAGGTGAATAGAGAAATTTGAACTATGTGCATTATCCAAAAGTTCCTTCTTTATCTCCGGAAATTATAGAACACATAGTCTTTTCGAAAATCTTATAATTCCTTATTCATTAATATTAAACTCTGAGGATTTCCTTTTTTCCGATATCTTCCACTTTTCCCTGAATTCCCATATCATCCTTTTTATCATCCTATAACCTTTCCAAAAGTGACAGTTGAGAAATCATTAGTGAAAGGATTTATGATGTTCGGTTCTTTATGATTCCCATGTCCATCTTCATCAAATCTAATAAGATTGGAACCATTTCAATTTGCATCAATGATAGAATAGTTGGGTCCTTTATACTTAGGGAATCTTCCTCCTTGTTTGCATTCCCATGGTGGTAATAGATTTAGGAGTCATATTATTTGATCAGCTCTAACCGTCTTCATTGGTGCATGTTCAATTCTTTCTATGTGAATACATACATGAGGCTTTTGTGGTCCGTATATATTTCACACTTCTCCCTAAAGAGATAATGCCTCCCAATTTTAAAAGAGAAGATTACAACAGCCAACTCGAGGTCATGTGTTGGATAGTTTTGTTTAGGAACATTGAATTCCCTTCAAGCATAGGTAATTACTTTTTCATTTTTCATCAACACGCATCTCATGCACTTCTTCGAAGCATCAATGAATACCACAAAAAGGTATCCACTTGTGGGTAATGTGAGCATGGACATAGTGATAATCCTTCTTTTAAAATCCGGGAATCTTTCATTGCATTCATCACTCAAAAAAATTTTACTCCCATCCGAGTTAACATGGTAAGAGTGTTTGAAAATAATGATAAATTTCTCACAAATCGTTAATAATATCCATCTAACTCAAAGAAGTTACGGATATCCGTTACCGATGTAGGCCTCGACCATCCCTCAATGGCATCTGTTTTGGAGGGATCCATAGATATCCCATTTTTGTGATGATATGGCCCAAGAATGAGACCTCCTTCAACCAGAACTCTCACATTTTGTACTTTGCATAGAGCATCTCCTTTTGCAAGGTCTCTAGTAAAATTCATAGATGCTCCCAATGATTGTCCTTGGTTTTGGAGTATATCTGAATATGGTATATAATTAATACCACAAATTTTTTGAGGTAATTTCAAAAGACTCTATTCATCATTTCCATGAAGATTGTCGGAGCATTATTGAGTTTGAATGGCATTAAAATGTATTCCTAGTGCCTGAATCTTGTACGAAAAGTAGTTTTGGGGATATATTTCTTCTTTACCCTTACTTGATAATATCTCAACCACAAATACACCTTGGAGAATTATTTTGCTCCACGCAGCTAATCGAATAAATCATTATTTTTTGGGAGAGGATACTTGTTCTTTATTTTTATTTTGTTATGCTCGAAATAATAAATGCAAAGGTGTATTGACCCATCCGTCTTCTTGATGAAGAGGATTGGTGCACCCCATGGTGATACACTAGGGCGTATACACCCTTTATCTAGATTCTTCTATAGTTTTTAGTTCAGCTCTTCAAGATCCACAAAAACTATTCTATATGGATTACTGGATATTGGAAAATCCCCAGGTATAAGATCAATTGAGAATTAAACATCTCTTCTAGGTGGAAGACTGGACAATTCCTCAGGAAACACTTCAGTGACTTCCCTCACAATAGGCATGTATTCTAGGATGGATGCCTCCTTAGACTCAATCATCTAAGTCATGTACACATGCTCATAGTCAATAATATCCATTCTTGAGATGATGGAGCAAAATAATATTCATCTTCCTCCTTGCACTTGTATGGAATCGAGGTTCGATTCTTCACATGAAGAGTGATTTCCCATGCATGACAGTTTATATTGGATCTATATAAGGAATGCCAATCCATGCCATGAATTGCCTCAAATTCCACCAGAGGGAGTATGAAAAGGTTTCATAGGAATTTCAATCCACATATTATGACGGGGGAGGATTTATATTCAGGAGATACAATGATTGCCCCATTTTATTTACTCACCGACATATTCACTTAAATGATTCTGGGTTGTGATGGGATTGTTCTACTAAACTATCATGATATAAAAGAATGTATAGAACATGAATCAAAATGTTCGTACTCTATTCTTCAATGAATAACTAGCATACTTATCACCACTTCGTTATATGGGTTCACATTGACTATAGTAATGGAAAAATATCTCCCTTTATTCCTTGGAGGTTATTGGTTGCCTCTGAAAACGCTTAGATTAGGGCACTGATTTTCTAGATACCCTACTTCTTTGTATTTTTAGTAGTGAACAACGCGTTGAGGTTCGAACAGTGAATTCATATATATTTTTTCTACTGGTTTTTATTTCCAACAGTTAATAGCCATGTGCCCTTTTCTTCCACACCTAAAGCATTTCCTCATCCCCTTCAGGAAATTTCTGGGGTGCTTCTTTCTACAACTATGGAAAGTGGGATGCTGGATCATCAAAGAAACATTGGTTTTATCCATCAGACCACCATCATTGACGTTTTCCTTAATCTTCCTATCCCCTTGATAATCCTGAGATTCTTTGATCTTCATTTTGAACTTGAGAGCACAACAGAAAATTTCATCACTGCTGTCAAATTCACATATCAACATCGGTTTTCGCACGCTAGGTTTCATCCCACCAAAGAAGTGGTCAACCATGGATTCGAGGGTAACAACCCAGCCAGAAGTGTATCATGCTAGCATTTTGATGCTTGGTTCATACTCTCCAACATATTTTTCCTCAATTTGAATGAGGGAAAGGATGTTCGTTTCCATCTTAGGCTAGAGGCTGCACGGAAAATATTTATCAAAAAATGTCTTCTTGAAATCATTCCATTCCAATGCCTCGATCTGCTCCTCAGGATTCATATTTTTGATCAACGTACACCATTGATCTGCTTCACCCTGCATACGATAAGAAGCCAGGAGAACCTTCTCTGGTTCAGAAAATTGAAGGATGGAGAAGATCATTTCAATGGAGTTATTTGATTGTTCGGCGATTGAGGGATCATATGATCAATTAAAATTAGGGGGAATGTGTCTCATGAAGCTCTAGACAGCGACATGTTCTAGGTTATGTGTGTTGAAAGTTCCTCTTGACCCATGTTTCTATTCAAATCATGTGTTAGCTGAGAGAAAAGCATGACAAAGATCTCAATTCCCGCTCCCATTGGTTTGGGCATCTAATTAGTACAATCATCATATTGATCTCCACATTGGTTGTTAGCCCGAGTCCTCCTATTAAAAGCCATTGGATAGAATAAAAGGAAAGTTAGGGGTAACACATAAAGTGTAATCCAAGGACAAAACTATGGAATTATAAATCAATTTTATTTCCTTAACATATGAATCTATTGGGTTCAGTCTATGTTATCCATGATCTACTTTCTAACATATATTCATTGGGAATTTTTTTATCCCCTAATAATGGTTCATACTAATCTTATTATATTACCAAAGAATATCCTCTAGGAGTCTGATAACCAATATTGCAGTAAGGCCTATTTTGGTGCATGATTTCACATTCAAGTCTAGCTCAATGTGGTGTTTTCGGGTTTTACCCCTAGGATACATCTGTGCCAAACCCACCTCTACCTGATCGTATCAAGATATATATGTATTTTATTGATAAACCACATAGTCAATACTCATCAAAAATTAGGGATGTTTTTAGAATACATATCCTTGTATCTAAGGCTTTACTCGAGTTTTTTAATCATATCCGAAAAATAACTAAACCTATACTCTAATACCAACTATGGCAACCCTGCTTTTTATTACACAGTTAAAAATAATTTATTACCTAAAAATAACATGATAAAACATAGAAGATCAAGTGGTCAACTATTTTTAGGGCTTAGTATCATTACATAACAACTTAAAACATGAAATACAACATCTTTATTGAAAACAATCTTTATGTGACCACTACATTCCCCCCGTACTAAACATTGCATGGGATAACCTGAGGACATGCATAAGAAAAGGGTGAGATATAAATACCATTAAGGAATCAATCATGGAATAAAATGAATAATACAACACATGATATAAAATAGTAATATAAATATATCACAAGATAATCATAAACATAAAGGCATGATAAATAATGATAATCATATCATGGAAATGTGGAAACAACACATAACATGGATTTAGCATGAGCCAAGGCTCATCGCACTTGGAGCATGAGTAAACCCTCATTACACATTAAACACAAGTAAAACCTCACTGAACATGAATTAACATGATTAAAAACCCATTTCACATGATGTTTCATGACACTATACTTTACCCAATGCATTACAGCTCTATAAGGGCACACCCTTCATAAGTATTTCATTTCATGCATAAGTGCACCACATGGATCATACAACATGGATTTATAAAACATCATCATTTATTCCATGATAAAGGAATATGGAATTCAGAATTGATACTTTATAATCAATAAGAAAATATGAATAAAGGTTAATACCCTTGATTATAAAATGGGAATGTTATTCACTACACAATGGCAATGGCTTGGAAAATCGGTGCAATTTTGCCAGCGTAACGGTGTGACGTAAGAAATCATAAAAATGTTTGGTGAGATAGAATTAGGTATATCATCATATGTATATGAAATTTTTAGTAATGGGTCATATATATACATGTCCCAACAATTGTAATTGAATTTAGATTCATGATACCAAATAATTTTTTGACTGTAAGTGAGGAGAGATAAATTCCTTTGGGAATTTCATCATAGTAACAGGTGTAAATGGGAGCCATTTATTAATAGATAAAGTTGTATGTCATTATTCAAACACAAATATGGAAGTATGGGGTAGGGGAGAAACCATACCCCAACATTTATAAAATAAATTAAAAGGGCATAACATCATTTTGAAAATTTGACTAAATGAGAAAGAAAGAAAACCCCTTACTTGGAAGTGTGCTTCCAATGGTTGGAGAATGGTTTGAGAGAGGCTTCGTGGGAGCTTGGGGCACATTAAGAGGATTCTACAGAGAGAAGGGAAGAGGATGGACTTAATCCAAAGGTATTTAGTGAGGAGGAAGTTTGATCAGGGGGGTTTATATAGGAAAGGAGAGGGAATTGTTTATTTTTTAGGTTTAGGACACCCCACATTAAACTAATCAAAACCACAAACCAACCCATGGTTTTTTTGGTGGATTTTTCAAAGGGGACTTAAAAAAAATATTTAATATGGCCAAAGTCTGAACTTCTCAAAATAATGGGGTTGCTTATGTGGAGGTGAGTCCCACATAGAAGGAAAATAATTTAAAAAGATAAAATGTTGAACAAGTCTTGAAGGGTCCACTAAAGCTTTGTAAAATAAATCAAACAAACCCAAAATCACATTATTTTAATTGAAAAACATATATTGGCCGAAAACAAAGTTTATAAAATTTTTTACACCATTATTAGTCCATTATGATGTCGTAAAACATATTATATATTTAAACGATATTTAATTTTTACCCAAAAATTTGATTGTCTCAAAAAATTATGAAAAATTCACCATTGGATAATTTTGACATCCTGATTCCCAAAATAATATATATTTTATCTAAATAATTTTGTAAATACTTTAATTTTCACTTTTAAAATAACAAATGACATTTATAAAAAATTCATGGGTTTTGACAAATATGGATTTCAAACCTTAATAAAAATTACAATTGCATACAAAAAATTATATTATCGTTTATATTTAATAAAAATAAATTTAATAACACTAGTATTATTTTATTATAATATAATTCAATTAAAAATCCTATAATTGATTAAAATAGTTTTTTAATTGATCATTAAATAAAAATACGATTAGTGCTTTAAAAACTATTTTCAAGGTAACAATTATAAAAAAAAATTATATCTGTTATTATATAAAAAAATAATGTACATAACCATATTGTTATGGTCTTGTCACATAACCCCTTATAACACCTACATAAGACTGAAGAGTATGGTGTGTGATGGTGACAGACTCTTGGGGTGGCTCAGATAACATTTCTTGGGTGGTAATCTCTATCAACTACCACTTCTCTCTGAGGTGTCCCACTCGAGCTTAACATATTCAATCTCGACTCCGGATTGGTCAAGAGCAAATCCCAAAGAAGAATCCTCCTTTACGAGCTCTAAAAAATGGGCTTCATATGGGGAACATCTACTAGATGAGGCCATCACTTCCTTTGTGTGAGTAAATTGGATTTGTTAAAGCCCTATAGCTACTAATCATGTGATAACTGTTCAACAGATATACTAGAAACAGTCACAATTCATAATAGTATTTTAAAATCTAGAAACATAAAACCAATGATGTAGACGTTTTATATAATATTTTTACATAAAGATACATTTAATTAGATCAAGGGGATTTCCATTAATGAATGCTTGGGTCGTTACAGCAATAGAATAGATCAACATCCAAATGGTATTGGAAGCTCTCCTATATTCACAACATCCAACATCATAGAAAATACAATTTCCCCTTCATCAGGAATTTATATACATGTTTAAATATTTTTGTCATCTGATCATAGACTCCTCTTCTAGTTTTCATATCATATAATAAGGTAAAAGAAGAGTATTTCATTTCACTGTGATACTTAATAAAAAAAGTTCACCAAACATGGCATCATACATTGACATAACATCCTACTAACTTTGAAAAACATACTCAGTTGATGACCATTGATATTCTTCATAAAATAGGCATCGACCAACTATCTCCAATGTTGATCTAGAAGAGATAAATCCATTTATTGACTTATTCAGCAGGCATATAAAAATATTGAGCCAGCATTGATCATTGGGTGATTCAACCATTAGATTGCACTAATTTCACGAATAGATAAACTATATTCGAGTGTGGGATGATCCAGAGAAAGCTAAATGATAGATCCAACACATTTTTGTACATAATATAAAATATCAAGAGGTAATCCATGGATGTATCATCCATGAAAATCTAAGATTAACTCCATTGAATAGGGTTGGGAAATTTTTTTTAAACAACCATAAATTTCAAAAAAATTTGACCGTAGAGTTGTGAAAGTGGATCAAGAACACCCCTATACCATAGGGTAGGGGGATTTTTAATCCAAAAAACATATTACTTAGAATATGTATGTAATATCCAAATTAGGTGGAATATAGAAAAAAAATACTCTCAGTCTATACCATCACATGACATTGTATCCTCATTGGGGATATGCATCATCAAATTTTATTGAGTTTCCCTTCAAATTACCATATATCAAACAGCTTTAAGATTACCATTGAAGGAGAGGGAAAGGCCTCTTTAGTGGTAGAAAACAAAGGTAGTCACTCAAAGATTCTGATTAAACTCCTATAATGTCTTATACCGTAGTGAATTTCATTAAAACATCCCATACATATGTTATGAAACAAATGTCGAATACAGATGATTTGAATGTGGATGTTTTGGTTCAAAATATGTTACACATCAAAATTGTTGATGTATGTGTGAGTATTGGGATCCATGGTAATTCCCTGGATTTGGTAATTCACTCAACCACTCCATTATTTCCTCTTAGGAGACTACACATAGTGGAAAATATTTAAATGCAATGTTTTTTCTTCAACCACCTATTTAATTGAATGAATTCCTTAAAATTGACAAAATATTTTCTTATGATGAGGAATAGATGAAGGAATTAGAATACATAAAACTAAACAATAGTGAGGAAACAATACTAATAGATATTTTCTTCAAATAGAGACTCAATTTTTACTTCCAATTTTTTCACCGCAACAATGAGGCTTAGTTGTGGAAACCAATATGGATCTGGAATATACATTCAATGTTGGATATAAACAACCAATATAATTGGATCCCAAAAAAATAGTGGTAGTTTTTTGAACATGGTACAGAACTAGAAATGGGATAGACACATTTCATTATACCTATCCTAATATGTTTCCCATTACATATACTATAAGTGACATCAGAATTCAACCTATCATCTTTTGACCCTATTTATGATCTTGGACTCGATGAAATTCATCAAGGGTTCATCAATAATATTTTTTCCGTAACGGAACAAATGATTGGTGTGTTACTTTATAGACATAAAATAATTCTTACCTGTAAATGCTTATTTTTAATCTTCCCTAATTGAAATTTGGAAACCATAAATTTCCTTTTTTCAATGGATTGGGTGACTCAGAGTAGCATATAATGCATTTTGTGTCCAACTATAATCCCAAGAAGGGGACCCATACCCAATATAAATAATTGAAACATATATTATTTGGGATGAAATTATACCGGATATCCATTGTATGATACACTAGAATACATGCTCAGTCAATTAAAAGGTGAGAAGATCTAAATCATATGATTCTATTTTATATCAGATCGAGACTACAGAAGATACGAGGACTTATACTATCAAAATTAAACCAAAAAGATAATTATAGTGTTTATAAATTCATTACTTGATGGAAGGGGTTGAAATTCTTCCTAATACTTTAGAATTCTCAAACATATTTTTTCCACATTTATAGAGAATCATTAAGATGAATTGTGCACACTACTCTTACCTATTAAATATATAGGAGGAGACTAGTATCTATCCCAAATTCCTCATATACAGGAAGGCTCCATCGCACAAACAAGGTCTAAGTCTTGAAGAAATTTAATCTTCTCAAGGAAATAAAATTTTCAATAAATAGGATTCCACTTTTACACATAATATAGACCATATAATCACTTGAGATCTAAATCATCCACCACGTCAACAAGTTCGTCTCCTAAATACCATAAAAATTTCTACCTCATCACGACATGAAACGGGTTCATGGGATAGAATTTATTAAAAGGATAAATTAATTATTTTATGTTGGAAATGACCAAGTATCGAAATTATTCTTCTACATATGCGAGAACAAATTGATCATGATAGAAAACCAATGAATTACAATGAGGATGGAGATGAATATCTCTTGAATTTCCCCATCCATAACCCAATCAACCTTGTAGTGTTGGCCAATATAGACAATGTAATACCCCTTTTATAGAAAATCCTTCAAATCATGTTCCAAGTGTTTTCCCACAATAATCAAGTACATCAGTTCCAAATGTTCCTTGAAAATAACTTCCTAATTTTGGGGATAACCTACTTTTAGCAAAAAAAAGTATGACATTATAATGAAATTAGCCATGTCTATGACCATTTTATCAGTCTAGGATTCCATTAATCATTCAAAATACCTATAATAATTATTATTATAGGAATTTTAAAAACCATAAGAATATTTAGATGAAGTTTCTACTACAAAATCATATCGCACAGAGAATGATAATGTGGAAAAACACATGATCATCTATTTAATGGACCAGGACAATGATTTAATTATAAATGGAAAAATTGGGCCCATTTATGTTTCTATAATGATAAATGAAAATGATATCTAAATCCACCCTAGAAAATAGCTTATCATTTAACTGCATTATGTTCTGAAAACTTCATTAGCTAGGATATAATGAGTATCACTTGTCCCATTTCCCATTATCACTAGAATGATATTAAAATATTGATAAAAAATATCAAAAAAATAAAACATATGAATGATTTTTTGGATCTCATATATAACATATAATTCATAGTTGTTTGTTAAGATATGAACTTTAAAATTTTACTGGAAAGCCCTTGGATTCATTAACAAACGTTTATTCCTTCATAATACTACCAATGCTAAAAATATTTAATTAATGGTCAAATATGGAAACTTTATAAAATAATTATATAGGATTATATCCTATCTGTGGAATGAATCTTGTGATTTTTGATCATTCTTGAATTATACACCATAATAGTCTAGAGATACCCAAAACTAATCCCTTCATTCATCTAAGTGCATACTATGTGCTTCCCATTAATAATATGAAGCGATGTGTCCTACTTTAGGCCAATATTTATTGATATACATGTCATAATTTGGGAAAATTCAACATGAAAACTTTTAAGAAGTTGTTGACCCTCTAGGACATGATACAATATCATGTGAAATTTTCCACATATCATCCTTTCATGTTGGAAAAATACAACCCCATTAGCTGGATTGGAAGAATTTTTGACCTTATTAAAAAAAAGCGATGATTTAAATATTTATCCCTCACTTCCCCTTTATATATTCAACAGATACATTAGTCATTAGTCTTATATGAAGAAGTTGATTCATCATCAGAATGTATAAATAATGACTCTTTAACTTACTATTAGATTTTCTTTCACCGCCTACGTTTATGGAAGTGGTGCAAGAAGAAAATAATGAGGAAGTGGAAGAGTTGAAAGACTCCAAGGTTTCCCTCAAATATTTATAGAAGGTATATTTTCCATCATTGATGAACTCTGAGAATAAAATCTATATAGAGAAGAATATACACAAACCAAATTGGTTATTGTGTCCATAACATCCAATGAACAAGATATATATACCACCTTACTGAAGCATCATATGGAAATGTTCTCCAATAATTACATAAATACTCCAAGACATGATACTGATGTGGCCACTCACTAAGTAGATTTTCCTAAAAACAATAATATATATATATATATCAATCTAAACGAAAACACCCAAATCCTGGCTCTACTCATGAGGTCCTATTAGAAAATATTTCAATGATGACTTCATCCAGGATGTTTAATATACAAAATTGTTGACCAACATCATCCCAATCCAGAATAACCATGATAAATTATTGTTTTAAAAAAAAATTATATCTCAACTAGCACTGGCTAGAATATTATTTCCCAAATCCATTCCTAGAGATATTAATTAATGCAATAACGGGATATTAATCCCACTCCTTCTTTCATGGAAATTAAGGGTAAAAACAATATTGATGTCCCTAGAAGATGAATAATCCATCACTATTATGTCCCTTTAGGGAGTATTTTTCTATCGGGAAATTTTCTATGGTTGAAGGAATTATGGTGCTACATACTAACATGCAATGCATTGTATCATTAAACCCATCCCAATGATGTTTTCAAAAGGAAAATTAGATGGATTGGTGGACAACTAGGTGCTATTATAATCACATAACTAATCTCAAAACCATTTTCAACAAACTATTTCTACATAGCTTGATGCTGAACCCCATAAAAAGTGTTTTGGGGCAACATGAAAAAAATTTCTCAGTTTCATTAATAATCATCTTATCAAGAATGCTGACCACGATAATAAAAGAATATCCTCAACAAGGATCCAAATCTAAACCTTAGATATAATAGGGTTTTATAAGGATACCTTTTCGACATTTAGTGCTTTAATGATAATCTCGCAAGATTTTATTTTCACATCACCAAGTTGATGAAGAAGGGACTAACATAATAATTGACCAATGAATTTCATGAATCATTAAATAGACTCAACGAATAACCCTTTCACCCACCGATTCTATTTACTCCCATTGAAGGGAATCGACCTATATTGTTTGTGACATCCCTTGATCAATCCCTATGAACTTTACTCACAAAAAATAATGAAGTCTTCAATGATAAAAACAATTTTTATCAAAATTTAAATATTCTATGTATTCAGACTAGTTATTTTGATATAAAGAAGAGATCCCTAGCAACAATCTTCCTGGTTTATAAACTATTTAACTACTTACAGAACCATGTGGTCTATTTGATATGTCAAAATATTATACTCAAATATATCATCAATCATACAATGTTTAGATGATTTTGGAATGGTGTTTTTTATCCTACTATAGTATGATATATGACTCATTACTCACAAATCAATGAAAGGGTATGATTTGGAATATTATCCAACAAGAATCACATATAATAATCAATTTCGAATACTGAATTTCTAGATGAATAGAGCTATTATATTCATGATTTTTCCCCCATATATGGGAAATTTATTTGGACGACTCTTCTAGGAGCCCAAAAGGGATGAGAATAGAATACCATAAGATTAAAAAAGTATGGTTATGGGTCATTAATATATATCTAGAAAAAGTTGTACTTAATTACATGTACCAATTGTTAGAGGTTTGTATAAAATAATTATAGAATATAAGGCCCATATTGTAGTCATAGAACTAGCACATTAGATAATAGTGGGACACCTATAGGTTAATTTTTATTTTTTATTTTGTAATAGAATAGATCAATGGTGATTGTTCCATCAGGAAGGAAGATGTAGCACCCCATATTGACTATTTATGCAGAATAATTTGAAATTTCCCCTTGGTATCAAGTCTGTATCTCATCCCACAATCATAGATTACTCATGAATATACAGTAGATAATTAGGATATAGATTTGGAAGGTGCATACAAGTGTGAAATGGTCATTAGTAATGTGCATTGAAAATGGTATATCCTTTATCACATGTAATCATCAAAGAGATGAATGAAATCATTCATGTCCCTGAAACATAAGGTCTTCCACTTATACTAATAATACCCAACATCGACTACCATGAAATGGGAGAACTCCAATTACATAGAGTTAGGAATGATAAAATCAGAAAAAATTGACAAATTTATTTTATTTCTATATAACTAAACAAATGATTAAAATTAAATTTAGAAATAGGTACATGATGGTTTCATTAACATGTTTATTGATAGATAGGAGACCACTATTGTGAACCAAAACTACAATACATCATAGTGCATGTGGTATGACTCTAAACTAGATCAATCATAATCCTATTCATAATAAATTTAAATATAAAACAATTACTTTACTACATTCTATGAAACTACATTGTTCCCATTATTGATTTTCAATGTAAAATAGTGAAACATTTCTATCCTTGTTTGAGAGAATAAAAATTATATGTGATGGTATCCCACCATGCATTATATTCTTGAATTATGGGTTAATTGTTTCTCATTCCGAATAGGTATGTAGTGACACCTAGAATTTTAATCCTGGGTATAGAAACAATAATGAAAATTCACCCTTCTTTATATATGGTTTAAACCTATACAGATAATCTTTCAACGATTATATACTAGTCGATACTCATACTAATGAGATGAATAATAATGTATGGATCATGTTTCCCAGTCTATCCACTAGATAATATAAATTTCATGATATCTTACATGTATTTTATTTTTGTTCCGTAATATTCTATTGGTAATCCTTGTTTCTAAAAACAAGCATATCTCGCATGGGATTAGAAGTTTTTGTATAAAAAATCTCTACATGAGTATGAATATCAATTCAATATAGGGTTAATATGATACTTGTTTTAATACCATAGAAGGCACATAATATGACATTAATCACAAGACATTTATGTTCATAGATCTTATATAAAAAGGTTTTTACTGATTCTAATTCACATGAGATCTGTATTGAAAGAAATATCTTACATCCTCACCCATACATAATTTATATAATTCCCCATTTTATATGTATGAGTCATATATAAATGAGTGGGTCCAATTTGGGATCTCACCAATTTCATGAGACCACATTTCAAAAATAATAGTCCATTCCCCACACATGAATTCAATAAATACAAGGAATCTACTCTAGAAATACATGTTCCTTGATTTTTTTCTCCCAAATGATATATAGTGATTCCAGGGTCAAATACCTTTTTCCTACTATCTATTTAATTTTATTATATCGAGTCACCGATATCCTTACCACATGACTTCAAACTACCTGGATTATGTATTTACATCATGAATTTAATCATTATGTTCTCTTAAGAACTATGTGTGTCTTGATTTTAATTCAAATGTGATACGTAGTTATTTATAGACCTCATCTCCTAGTCCTGGCCATGAGGTAAAGGTAAATTCCCTCTCCTACATAAAACCAAATATCAATGTAGGATATGTTAATTTTGGTTCCCTCATTCAAAGGGTTCGCCAAGGAAATAGAGATTCACATCCTACATATGAGTTAGATATATGGAATATACTCTAAACATCATTGAAAATATTATCCAAATTTATTCATTTGTACATAGATATATGACTTCCCCACATCATTCCCATATCATAAACACTTATATATTCACAACCATTCCCCTACTACATGTAATATATTGGTTTATAACTAATATCCCTATTTCTTAACTATGTTGTAACAAGAACCATCTGTATTTACATAATTCTCCCACCAAAATCAGTATTTCTTTCAGATGATTCTTATGTTTTAAAATTTTGTTAAAGTCCCCAGTTGTCTTTACATAATGTCTCCCATAAAAATGTTTTTTTAATCTTATGACACATTATTCCTCCATAAAAATCACTTATATATCTAAAATCGCTGAAGACATCATGTCAGATCCCACCATTCGATCATGGCCTATGTTCATCTATTGTATGTTTGTACTATGTCACCTCCCCCAGTTTCAGAACCCCAAGACCTTGGTTTACAAATTTTCACCATCATGTTTGGTGTATGATAGAGGAACCTTGTACTATTATTCTTCCTATTACTCATCATTTCAATAATATTATGGTCTTATTCGTGTGGAAATCAATGTATAACACCACATTTTGTGTCTGTGGGTTAGAACTATATATGAAACCAATTACCCTATTTTTTGGTAATATTTACTTGAAAGTCTTCATCTATATTCACGTACATTCCTTACAAAAAAACACTATATATAGGGAAATATGAATATCCATAAAAAAATTTCATTAAAAATAGAATGTTGTACTTTTTTAGAACTCTTTATATGAATATGTATTAATACTCCAAAGTAGATTTACATCATTTTCCCAAAAAATAGATCTTTCATCCAAATGATTACACTATTATACTATATAGTAACACACCATAATGGAATTTTTATTACATCACCTACAAAATTGGGTCTTCAAACAGTAATAAATTCTTCTTTATGATATACCTTCTCTATCTACATAATCCATTTCCCCAATATCACTATTTAGTTCTTGAATCCATATATTATAGTTTTCATCCCCCGTTCATTCCTAAAAGTAAATGGTACATTCCCAAGATGATTACTCTAAATGTGAGAATTAACAAAATCTTGGTAATATCTAAAGGACCTATAATTATAGCCTTATGTTTCCTTATTACTTGACATAAAAATACATGTTATAATTTACATTTCAATAGAATTTAAACTGTATGAAAACTACCTCACTATTATAGGTTAAATGGTATGATCCTGGTCCTAGTTGGGTGACATTAAATAGCATGATAAATCATCCTTTGTTAAAAAGTGGACATTTTACCTAATTTCATTCATTTAAAATAATGTAACATACTTTTAAAAAATAAAAATTCTTTTTTTGTATTTTCCCATTCATGTATAATTACAATATATATTCTCTCTTCATTTTCAGACACATTTTATTAGGAAAGCAACCGTCATAGTATCGAGAAATCTGGATATTTAAAAATTTTCCAGATCATGATCATTGAATATCAGGATTCCATAGGGTAAATTTTTTTAAATATGTAGAAACACACCCAAGATAGTATTTAATATTTTACCAAAAAAATGATCTTATCACATAGAGGATGAATTTGTTTGACTATTCAGTAAAATTCCCATGTTTTTTAGGCATAAATCATTAAAATGATTCTTTTAAATGGAATCATTTTCTTCCTTGGGAGAGACCATATAAACTCTCATATTCTTCAAAAATATTGTTTTGGAAAGAACCTTTTGAACTAGGTCTATATACATTCCTCATATTATTATGTAAAATTATTTTTTATATGAAAATTATAAAATAATGACTCATAATTTCCTATACGGAATATGAAGAATGTTAGAACATTCTTTGATAAACAATCATACATGGGCCATATTTTAAAAACATATTGTCAATGGTTCTTAAACTATAACACCATTATCATTTTTTTAGTTTTCATGACATTAAAAGTCCCATGAAATGATACACATTACATTCCAGGTTGAAAACCCACAATAGGGTAACATGTGAAAAAGTTGAGACTCAACATGTCAGACATACACTCCACATTTTAGAAGATTTTGATAATAAAAAATAAATAGAACGACGCATAATTAGTAAAAAACTAGAAAATGGTGGGCTTAGGAAAATCCAAGCCTCTCAGAAAAATTCTTATCATTATAGATAGAGAAACAATGTATGGAAATGACATAAAATTTTAGAAGTTCATAAAGATTCCCATGTGTCTATAACATTAGTCAAATCATACATGCTAGGCACAATGGCCTAATAAAAAATTAGAGTGTATCTTCATCCCTATCACTGTTGTTATGATTATTTGATGAAAATAAACCTTGTTATGAATAACATATTCAATATTATGAAATAATGATAAATTTAAAGTATTGATAAATACATTGATTATTGTAAAAAAATCCATTCATTTATGAGATAAAAAATTTGAAGAGAATCCAAAACATTGATACACACTGTCATAATCTACATAATACTAAGAGAAATATTCATTTGCATGATGAAATCCCGATCCCTATCGGTATCCTAGAAATGTGTGTCTATCTAAATAGCCTTAGTCTCCTTGGACAAGTGGAGTTCCTGTTCAATGGTCATAGTGGTAGTTGACACCTCCATTTTGGATCCATCTAGATAATGATAAATTTTTACACTCCCCCTTAGGAGAAAACCATTTTTATTGAAGTCATGATATATGGATGTAAATATAATTAATATTCTTTCCTTTATAATATAAATTCATTGTCATGGTTTCTCACTTCCAATGATAGTGAAATTTAATAATCACTAGTGATAATTTCAATCAATTATTTGATGATGTCACATTCTGGTTTTTGATTTTCATCATTTCTTTCGGTTCATTTTTGGTTCTCTGTTTTTTATCTAGTTTCGGTGTGATAGGTTCTAAATTTCGATGTATTTCTTAGTTTAGTTCTTTTTCTATTGTTATTCCTTAGTTTTATTTTGTGTTTTTTGTGAAAATATTAGTTTTGGACTTGGATGTAGCATCCGTGTGGTTGAAACATGGTTTGGTAAACCATGTGGCCTTCTCTAAGTTATTCAGTGGATTAAGTGATGGTTGCATAACCATGGCACATGGCCTGCACATGGTTTTTGAAACCTCTCTGCAAGAATTCTAGGAGGTACTGTCTCTAGGTAGTGAAATTATATGATGTTGGTTGTTGGATTGAAAATTTTTCTTCCAAACCATTAGGATCCCATGTGGGTCCAATATTGGGCTCATGGATGCTGTATTGTTTGGAAAACCTTGCAAGAAAACTGTTGGATCTGAACAAATCTTAAAAATATCAAAATTCTTAAATCACACCTTCATGATTTAAACCCAAAATCACCCACTCTCAGAATCTAATGGTTCATGCGACCTAAATGGAGCACCTAAATTAATCTATAACCCTCTTATTCTCACCCTTGGTGTGGAGATATGTTTTATTCAAAGGTTTCATTTATATCTTCAAGGTAATCCTTCTCTTCTCTCCTCCATTATCCTCTTTATTCTAATTTATATTAATATATCTTTCCTCCATGGTCATTTTGAGATAGAGTTTCAGTTTTCCTTGATTTATGTAGGTGTTATTTCTTATTTATCTTTTCTCTTGGTAGATCATGGACTGTGGAACTTTCATGAGGTGTTTTTGGGATTGAACTGTTGAAACGCCGTGGTTTTAAGGAAGTTTTACCTTTCACATACCAATATAATTCATGATATGTTGGTTTTAGGATTTTATCACCATATTTATATGATATATAATGATGTATGATCTTCATATAAATTGATTGGTTTAAAAAATTGTGATTAATAATTTATATTTTATAAATGGTATTTTATTTTTATAAATTTTCACACCAAGTGTTTGATATAATTATTTGTTGGAATTCATATGTGTTATTTTTTTGTGAGGCATGGGTTTTCAGTGTAAATGTTTTTATGACCCCATGATGGTTTATTTGGGTTCCTACATTTTTTTATAAATCTTATTGACATGAAAATGATTTGTGTTTGGTTATTTAAAAATGAAATGGTGTATGACATTGATAATTGGACCTTTTCAAAATTTTATAAAAATGGTTTGGATTGAATGTGTATTTTGAATGTTTGAATGAGATTTTTATTGTGATTTTGATATGGGAAATTGTTTTATTTTACTAATTTTAAAAGGTAATTTGGTTCTTTGATAAATAATGTTTAAAAAAAAAATTATTATGCTCATTTAGAAATCTTTGAAAATAGTGAATGTGTATATTATAAAAAATCTGAAAGGATAGTTTTATTTACTTGTTTATATTCAATGGGTGGGATTTCTTTATTGTGGAATTCTTGTGACCCATTACATATTAATGAAATGAGAGATCATGGGTGTGGAATCCTATGTGACGTTTGAGTAGAATGGAAATATATTAATCCATGGGGGTGGTTTGGGTGATGTAGGTTATGTAAATTAATATAAATGTGACTGTGACTTAATGCTCAGTTCTCATAAGTTAGATCACCATCATATATATTCTTGATATGGAGAACCTATAATATGTGTTGAAATTTCTAAGAAATATTATTATACTAGATATATTACAGACAAAATAGTGTTCCAATACACGGGGATATATACATTGAGTTTTATCGCTATGTTAATGGGCCCCCCAGTTTGTACCATGTGGGGTGTGGCCAAGTGTATTAGAATTTATAAACTTCATCATGTGCGGCATGATTTTTGTGATATGTCTACATGTATAATTATGTTCCAAATTATTCATGAGATCCTTGGATCCTCCCATTCCTATTGGATCTTAGTGACATATGGTGTATTATTGAGATTCATGATTGGTTTTTTACTCTTCTATTCTTATTTACATTTACCTTATATTGTGATTATTATTATTGTCTCATGTTTGGTGTAGTTACTTGGAATGTTATGAGTTGGTTTTTCAATGTTTTTTGAGAAATTATTTCCGCATAGAAATGTTTTATACTCACTCATTCCCATTATCAAATGAAAGAATCAAATTCCCTTAAAAAATTTTATTTATCTAAAATGATAAACCATGTGGTTTTTGAGATGAAAATTTGGAATAGACCATGAATTATTTTGAAGTGGAAAATGTGTTAAATAATCGTACATTTATATTTTTTTTCAAACATGAATTTGATGGTTTTTATTTTATTGTATGTGAATTGGGAATATATTTCTTCAAGCACACCTACTGAGTTTAAATACTCACGACTAAACATAATTATTAATTATAGATTGTGGTGCATGTTTTATCTTGGGATAGATCACTCCGGACAATAGACCACTTTGTATGAAAGGATGACCCTCATGGTAACATAGAGGTTTTGCGGTCATCAAGGTGAGTTTGGTTGTTTTACAGTATTAGTGGGAGGTTTGTTATACTTTAAGATTCTTTTATAATGATATTCAGTTTTTGTTATATATAGATTGGGATACTCAGTTAATTTTCTATTTTTCAGTTTATATGTTTCTATTTGGATAAATCATTCACTTTTGTTTGTGTAATTTATTCCCAACATAATCTCCCTACCCATGGTGATCATGAATGCCCTTTGGGCATATCGTCAATTGAATTGGGTGACATGTTCATGGTTGAACTAGGATGGTTCATGAAAAAAAGTTATCTTAGAAAGAATTTTCATTAGGGGAACTTGATTCTCTTATTCCCCTTGTTTTTTGGGATGTCGTGGTACATGTAGTTGGACTGTCGGATCACGAGGTGCATGTCTAATGGTGTGTCTGGATAGCACATTCTAGACCGAGCGTTGAATTTTTATGGGTTTTCTTGTTTATTTTGGTTTCAATGATTCTTTTGGTTTGTTTTGTGGTTGTTATATAAAAATGTAGTTTAGGTAAATATCCCAAGGAGACCATATGGCCTATAAGGCCTTTTTGATCTAGGGAAATAGTCAAAGAGGATACTATATGATAGTGGTTTGTTTGGAATATGACCACCAACCATATTGTAAAGTTACCCATCAACACTAATTCCCTCTTGTTTTTTAGGCTTCTTTGTTTAATAATAATTGTTTCTTAATCCTTCATTTTTAATTGTGAACACTTTATTTCAATGGGTAAGTAGTTTGGATTCGGAATGATGGGAAATGAATTTATAGAATAGTTTTTGAAGAAGGCCTTAGACAATGGATTTTTATCAAGTAATTTTGTTGAAATTGGGGATATGTTTACCAAGATTGAAATTATATAATTGAATTTTTCGGTTTCTCAAATTTAGTTTAATGGAAAGTGGTTTTTTATTTTCTAATTGGGTTTTGTACATTTGTTTTAAATGATAAGGACTGTGTTTTTAGTAAAAATATTTAAAATAAAATGATATTTTTTATGTTTTTGAATTTTTTTTGAATGAAATGAAATACACTGTTGATGAAATCCATAGAATTTTATTTAAATAAAGATAACTATACATTTATATTTTTAATTTGAAAATAATTTCTTACATAGTATTTAGTGATTTTTTAAATAGTTTTATGAGTTTTGAAACATAATGGGATTGAATGTTTGGAAGTGTGTAACTGATGTTTTGTTTTGGAGAATAGAAATGTTTGGTTTGGAAAATTGGTATTTTTAGGGGTTATCACATGTGTGGATATGTTTGGAATGTGTATGGATTAGAATGTAGTAATTTGTATACATGTATGGAACATTTTATGGGTTCTCAGGGGTAGAACATGAATATGCATGTTTTAGGATCCTACGATTACCATTTTTGAGTGTTCAGGACAACATGTCTATTTTTCTTTTCAAAAAAAATATGACTTAATACATTGTGGTTTTTGATAGACAATTTATATGTGTAATGTTTTTATATGTTTTTATGTTTTTTATATAGTGTGTTCGCTCGTTATCTGTAAGGGATATTCATGTTGTGTTCTGAGTTTATAATCTTGTTAGTGATTTGGTTTTGAAGTTGTGTTTCCTAGTCTTCTTGAATTATTTTGGAATTCTTGAGATTGTTTCCCCTTATGTCGGTATCAATTTTATGTGATCCCCATATTATGATCTAGTTTTTATTGAGATCTTATATTTCTTATTCTCTAGCATGTTCTCCCAAAAGGGATTTTATAGATGTTTTGTGGAGTATCTATAGGTGATTCTCTATTATGAAATTTTTTTTGTAATCAATCTATGGATTTAATTCTCTTGTTTCAGAAGATAACCCGCACCCCCAAGGAAGACAAACCAATCAGATTGGAGTAATGTGCTATTTGTGCATGATTTTAAATATACATTTTTTGTAATGGGTTTTTCCAATGTGGCGGTTGTGCCCAGTGGTGTTCTATTTGATTGGAATGTAAGGGGATATTTTAGGTATCATGGAAAACTCTATCTTAATGAATATTGGTTTTCTATTTGGAAACTATTAATTTTTTTCTATGTGATGTGGTGTTGTGACCTTCTATTTCAACCAATGGCATTGTGTGTCTGATTGAGGCACTAAAATTATGAGTTCATATATATATTCATTAGATCTTGACATGGGTGCATCAGATATATCAAACATCAAGGATCCATCCATATGAATCAGAGTGAAGCTTGTAACATTGTTAGGTATCGCTGGGGTGTGGGGATCTATGTTTTATCTCTTCCCTCTAATGTTGGGGGGTGAGTAATTTAAAATTCCATTAGTGAAGTTCTCTTGGATGTTTTGAGTTCCCCCTTCTCACGTAAATCTAAATGGTATTATCATCATGTAATCCTATAGATAGTGCCTTTTTATATTTGAACTACTAATTATTTTTCCTTCTATGGTTACCTATTTGGGGGGTGTTCCTTTCATTGGTCCTCTCCCCACCCTTCTATTTGGATAGGGTATTTTTAGTCCGTTTTAAGAATTCATTTATTAGTTTAATCTTGTTGGTTATTAATGCTCGGTAGGCCAACCACTATCCATTTTTTTCATCTGAAAATTATTAGTTCTAGATGTTTTATAATGGTGGGGAGCCTATTCTGATCTCGCATGTTCATGATGCAATTTAATATCTTATATGATTTTATTAGAAGTTGATTGTTTTTTTAATTTATTAATTTAGTGTTCTTTTCTATTTGTGTTATTTTTGAGTCTTTGTGCATTTTAAAAATTTTGTGGTTAAATTTTTTTTGTAAAGGTTGTGGTTTGAAGTTTTTGATGTTTCTATAGAAGTGGGTTTCACAGTTGTTTTGTATCTGGAAAAGGGTGTGACTTCATTCTGGTTGTGTTCGAGATGTTATTGGTTTTAGGGGTTGGATATTATAGATTTGGAAATCCATGGACTTTGAATAAATCATCTAGAAATGTTGTTTATTATTTGGTATTGGAATTATTAATGGTGGGAATAAAAATCATGAATGAATTTTCATTTTGGTCATTTATTATGGTTTTTTTGTAACTCTATTTTTATTTTATTTAAAAGTGAGGCGGGTTCTAAATTTATAGCTTTTTTTAATTTTTCATCATGTTGTTATTCATTAGTTTTCAAATGTTTTTTTGTAGAAAATATATTTTTTGGATTATAATTATCTAATGAACTATTAGATGATGGTATGGTAAACCGGGTGTCCTTCTCCAGGTTATCATGAAACTCCAATGTTGGTGGTAGAGGCATGGCCTATAGCTTACGCACAGTTTTTCAACCCATTAGAAAATAATATTTGGGGGGGGGGGGGGGTACTGTCTAGATGTAGTAGCATTTTTCATGGTTAGTGAATGGCTTGGATATCATGTGGTCTAACCACGCATATTCCTAGGTGTGTCCAATAAAGTGTGCGTAATTAGAGTATTGTTTGGTAAAATGTGTGGCCAACCTGGGAAAGCTATCCAAATGTAAACAATTTAATAATTCATGAACAACCCCATCAGGATTATAAGGAAAAAATTCCAACTCTCCCCATATCATGGTTCATGAAAACTTAATGGATCACCTCCTATCCTATATAATCATCTCTGCCTATAATTTTGTGTGGATCAAGGATTTTTTCAAGGATTTTTTATAGATCTTCAAGGAAACCCAACTATAATCTCTTCCCTCTTCCTCTTTCATCCAATTTATCTAGAGATCTATTTATTCCATGTTCATTTATATGTAGGGTATGAGTTTACCTTAATTGATGTTAGGTGTTTTTCAGGTCAAGTGTTTCTATTGGTTTATCATGGATTGTGGAACATTTTTGAGGTGTTTTCTTGTGTGCATTGTTGAAGAGACATAGATTTTATGTAGGTATACTAATAAAATTCATTTTTAAATTAAGATTAACTGTTTTAATTATTTTTTATCCTTTCTTATATGGAAAATAATCATGTGTGGCCATTGGATAATCTTTTTTGTGTGAAAAATAGTTATTTATCCATTTTTTGTTAGCAATTGAATTTTTTCATAATAAATGTACAAAAAAAGTGTTTAATATAATTACTGGTTAGATATCACATGTGTTTAGTGATTTGTTTTTCATGGATTTTATTTTTTAATGTTATTGTGACACCTTTACTTTATTTTGGGTATTTAAAATAGATTTATAAAAACCTTGGCCTTGAAAATTGTGTGTTTTTTGTTCATTAAAAAATAAATGTTTTGGGAAGTTGATAATTGGCCCCTGTTGAATATTTATAAATTTAATATTACTTAAAATAGAGTAGTGAATGTTTCAAATATAGTTGTAAAAAGATAGTGAAATTCTGAATGTTGTTCTTGCACTCTTTTTTAAAAGTTATTTGGTACTTAGATAAATGATTTTTTGCGAAAAGGGATTGAGGCCCATTTAGTAATTTTCAAAAATAAGGAATATGTTTATAATAAAATATCTCTTGGGGTGATTCTCTTAATTTGGTAATATTTATTGGGTGTTATTAACTCACTATGAAATCCACGTGAAACATTTCATATTTTGGTAATGTAATATCCTTGGATTGGAATCCTCTATGATCTACATGTTAAATGTAATAATATTAGTCCTTAGGGTTGTTCAGGTGATACTTCTTGTGTACATTATTATATATATGTATGTAATCAGATTCTTGGTTAGAATCAATTGGATTACCCTCTTCTATAATCATGACATGGATAACCTAATGTAGATATTGAATTTTATATGAATGATTGATTCACTAATTAGTGTTTTCTCTAGATAGTTGACCATGAAACATGGATATATATTTATTGAGTATTATTTCTATTGTATTAGCCCCCAAGGACAATACCTTGTGGGTTTTGGCCAAGGGTAATGGTCATTTCTTAAATCATCAAGTGATGAATGCGTTTTTGTATGATTCAGCTTGTATTGGTATCTTTTGTATAATCTATAAGATCTTATGTTCTTCCCATGTCTATTGGAAAATAGTTACTTACTATTGATGACTGATATTCATGATTGGTCAGTTACTCTCATGTGCTTATTTCTATTTCCCATAGTTTTTTATTATTTTGGTAATCTCATGTGTGGTTAACTTATATGAAATGTGATGAGTTGATTTTTCCTACGTTTCTGAAAAACTTTACCCCATAGGAATGTATTTTAATCACATATTCCAATTATGAAATGAAATAATTACTTTACCCTTGTCAATATTAATATTTATTTAATGGAAAAGAATCTTCTTATTGAAAGTAAATAGGGAAATGGACCAAGATTTTTTGAAGTAGAAAATTTATGAAAAAATATTATTTTTATATATTGTATTTCAATCATGAAGTTGATGTTTCATTTATTTTAAAGGGATTACATTGGTAATATATTTTATTATCATGAATACAGAGCTTTATCCCTGAAAATTGTAGATTCATTTTGTTTTTATCTTTTGGTTTAGATTTCTTCTTGGATTAGATAGTTGTGCGGGATTTTTCAATTTTGTATCGAAGAGTGAGTCTCAGGGTCACATGGAGGTGTTTGAGTTGTCATGTTTAATTTTGATTATTGTGTTGTTTTGTTGAGTTTTTTATTATATTTATATATTCATGTATAAATATTTTATGATTGGTTATATATATATATATATATATATGTTTGGATACTCATTTTATTTATCATTGTTCAGTATATATGTCTGCATGGGGAGAAATCCTTTCCTTTTTGTTACTATACTGTGGGTCGACACTAGTTTACATCAAAAGGGGATATGGAAATACCATTGGTCTATCTCATGGAGCATCTCAAGTGTTGGGTTTAGGGTCAACATGGGATGGTTCATGATAGATGATGTGTCATATTTGTTCATTTTACTACTCCCTTCAGGAATAAATTCATGCAAGGAGTTATGAATCCTAATGAAATCATGTACTTCAAATCCATGATTTATGAATGTAAATGGATGTAGATGGAGTCATGCAGGTAGGTATTTATTGAGAATTATAGATATTATATTCCACATTCCCTGATTGAGGGAACAACATGTTCTACAAAGGGGATATTGTGTCCCCAAAATTTAATCAAAAACCCTGTTCGAGGGAGAAATCTATTCTAGGATTTGATCACTCAATGATTAACCATTCTTCTCTACATCATAGATAGTATGAGATTTTATCTCTAATGTTGGTTGAATTATAATGTAATATCATTCCTCAGTCTTGAATGACAATGTTGAAGGTTCTATATAATGGATAAGGCTCTCTCTTAATAGCCAAACGATAATTGATTGATGAAGAAGGGTACAATTAAGGATGTTTGAGGAACTCACCCAATTATGGACCAATGGATTGGGTGGATTCTTCCTAATTATTCCCAACATCAGTGGATTACGGTAGACTATCTGGATGTGGGGATTTCTCCCGAGTCTTACCAGATCCCATCAATGGAGGCTTTAATGACACGAACTCTTTAAAAAAATATCACTTTGATATTTAATAAAATGTATTATTATGTATTATAGTTGTACAAAAACACATGAACTAATATGGATTTATTATATCCTATAAAATTTTAAATACAATTATGATTATTTAATATTTATAATATTTTAATTGAGTTATTATCACATTATTGGTATAAATATAGTGCTTAACAAATCCAATTGACGCATACATAGTATGTTATGGTCTCAACTAGTAGGATTGTAACATATGAATCCAGTTTATTAGAGAATATGTGAGAGATAGTGTCACTGGACTTTTTCATGACCAAGATTGATATGATTTCCAATGACTAAAGCATAGAGAAAACTAATTACAAGAGAAGTTTTGGATTGTTGAGACCATGACCCAAACCATGTATGTAGACCGCCCCATCAAAGCCTCACTATCCTGCCCATTAATATAAAGAATTTTTTATTGTACTAAATAGTTATGTATGTGGAAAAAAATAATATTAATATGTTTATTGTATTTTAAATAGAACAATTATTGTATTTACTTCTTTATTATACTTTTGAAAGTATTTTTATAAAATAAATCACAAATTTTATATTCAGGTAATATTAAAATTCTATTAAGAAAATTATTTTGATGATTTAATGGATTATTTAAATGAATTATGTCTTTATATAATGTTTTTATTCCATATTTTTTACAAAAAATAAATTATTATATTTATTTTTTGAAGTCAAATGTAATTTTTATAATGGTTCAAAAACACTTATTATCAAAAACCCAATCATTTCACAATAAATGTAGAATATTGTTTTAAAAGTAAAACATATACACAGAAATATATATATATATATATATATAATATAATATAATATAGTATTGATAAAATTAATGTTATTATTGAAATCATAAATTTAAAATTATCTAATGGTGATTTTTTCATTATTTTCTAAGACAGTCATATTTTTGGGTAAAAATTAAATATCGTATAAATATACACTGGGTATTATTACATCATAAAGGAAAAATATTGTGGTAATAATTACTCTAAAACTTATCCAGGACCAAGTACATGTTTCTTATTTAAAATATTTCTATTTTAGTTCTATTTAATTTTTTTAAATGTTTTCTATGAATCCTTAGAATCCATTCATATTTTTTTTGTTTTAAAATCATTTCTTCAAGAGAATAACTCAATTCCGCACAAGAAAGGGTATTAGTATATTAATTTTTTCCCTTAGTATCAAAATAGAATTAAATCCACTTTATTTTCATAGAGACCATGTGAAAAAATATGGGATGGTTTTATTGGTTATTTTATTATATATATTCCAAAACACGTGTTTGAGAAATGATAAATAATTCCCTAGTCTATTCCTATATAATCTCACTATGATAAAATTTATATTCACGAAACATCCTACAATCAAATTATTAATCTTGAATCTTCTCTCTAGAGTACTCTTAATGTTCCCCTAATCTCTCATGATGTTTCTCCCAAGCATATAGAGTCATGCACACAAGTAAGGGATCCTCCACTTCTCTACTTTATTCATGTTTATTTTTTATCATATGCCATATATTTCCAATTCCTATTTATGGGATATTTATTTACATGTCCTTATTAATTCCAATTATCTATACCAATTATAATATACCCTATTTTATCACATCAACCCAATTTATGAATTTTTATGTGATGTCATTATGATGTCAAAATTTCCCCACGATTTTCAACCACAAACCATTTGTGTGGAGAATAAAATAAATATTTGTTTATCAAGGGAGTTCATCTTTTTATGCATATAATTAATATAATAGTAAATTAAATTTATGTATTCCACAAAATATTATCATGTAATAAAATATGATGACGAATGATTTTATTTTTTATGATCTATGTGGAACACTTGATAAATGGAATGAAATGAATGTGATGGGTGAAACCATAATTATATAGTGCTTCAATACATTTTTTTATTTTTTAGTCTCAAGATACATCATGTTTGGAGCTCCTGGTTGTTAGTTTTGTTTGAAATTTTTTTTCATTCGGAACATTATCTATCATTATTTCATAAATGTTATCCATAACATATGTTTATGATGCAGTGTTTTACGTTGTTGTTACATTTACCATTTGTTCTTTATTATTATCATGCCATATCATGTCTCAATGTTCATGTATTTATTATAAAACTTTTATTTCACAATTTTATATATATTTTCTAAAATTATTTACCTCAATCAATGTTTATCCCCATACTGGTCTATATATCTCACCCCTTCCGTATGTATATCAATTGTTTATCCCATGTAGTTTCATGTGAGAGCATGTTATGTATGGTTTAAATAAAGATGATGCTCTTCCTATTTATAATTATTATGCAATGTACCTATATCTTAGCGAAAGTATATTTCTTGATCATTCATGTTGTATTAATTGTAACCTTATTTAATAAATTATTTTTTAATTTGAAATAAATATATGGGTTTTTATAGTTGGTATCAAAAGAAATGTTTATTTATTTTGGGTTTATGATTAGGAAACAATAGATAATGCCTTAGGGATAAGAATACGTATAAGAAAACATCCCTACATTTTGTTAAGTATAGATTAAGTGGTTTTTCAAGAAAATACCTCCATGTATGGATACTACAATTGGATGTGACTTTGGACTAGATGTTCAAAGTTGTAAAACATGAAAAAATTGTGTTGATCTTGACTCGACTTAGAGAATTTTCATAAAAATAGGCCTTTTGGACATCGAGTTTGACACTCCTAGTGAATATTATTTTGTAAATTAAATTATTCATTAACAAGCCTTATCAAGGGAACTACAAATTCCCCTAACAGTATATGTTAGGAAATAAATTATAGATAACATATTTTGAAGCCGATTAATTAATAAGCTCTACAATAAATTTGACTTATAAGTTATCCATTTAATGTTATCGTATTTCTCCTTTATGTGTTTTATAGTTTTAAAAAATAATCCCTAATTATGATATTATTTATTAAAATATATAGAATTAATATAAATCATGGAAATAATCGATGAAAATGAATATGTAATACCAAACCCAATGAAATACCCAACCCGATAGGAATGGGAATCGTGAACTGTATGACCTTAATATATCAGCTGGCATTGGATATTAATAGAAACCTAGACTATGAGGTGTTTCCAAATCCCCCTAGTTGATAAAAATATAAAATTGATACCTTTATTCAATAAATATTTCTGAAATTCAATGGATCATCCAATCCCTTAATAATGGAAAAATGGATCAACTCTACTAGGAAGATCTCCTACATCTAAGAATTTTTTGAGAAAGAAAATGATTTACAAGATTTATATATTATTGAGGGAGAACTTGATAGGTGGTTGACATTTATAAAAAATTAGAGGCATGATGAAATATCTAAGTGATCTGGTGGAAGGAATTAAAAAAATATTTTCCACAAATATTTTCCTTTTACACATCGACTTAAAAGGAAATGGAATTTCTTTTCCCTCAAGAAGAATGATGATGAATCTATTAGTGAATATGAGGAAAATATCAAAATATTTACATGATATTACTCTGTATTTTTTGTTGAACTTGAATGAAAGGTTCAACACTTCTTTTCCTAGGTAAAACCTAGTATACTAGAAGAGGTAACAATTTCATACATTGATGGATATGAGAAAATTGACCAATGTTACCTCAAAGTAGAAATAATTATTGATGAATCTCAAGTGTATCCCAGGGATAAGTTTTATAATGTAATTTTCAATTCAACTGGTCTAAGGAAGAAATCTAATGATTCATATAAATTCTAACATCTAACTTATCAAAGGATCAGAAATAAGAACCTAAAAAATTACTTAAGGGAGGTGAGGATTTGCTTTTTTTTCTTGAAGGAAGGATACCCAATTAGCGATTTAAAATAGGAGAACATACCCAATGATAAAGAGGAATATAATTCTCCATTTAATAATAAATTCATTATTATTTTCATTTAATATATGATAATAGGGAAATTTTAATACCAATTCACTGAGGCAGGATTTTTCTTGGACAACCAACAACATCCAATATTGCAAGGGAGAGATTTTTCCATCACAACTACAGAGGTGGATCCTAAAAATAATGTGGTGAGAGGTATGGTAGTTATCTATTAAAGAATTGAAAACGTAATTTTTTATTCTAGTTCTATATGTTACTTCATTTCAAGAATGTCTAGTAGAACAATTTAAATCCCACAAAAAATCATGCAAGTATAGTAGTCTATGAAAATGGAAAATGGGGAAAATATGACATCCCATGTTTATAAGTCCTCCAGTATCAAAATTTGTTGGCGGAACATAATTGAAAACATCATGACACACCGTTTTTTTTATAATTTTACACATTTATTGGCCTGGATTGGATTTCCTTATATAGAGAGAACATAAATTTATATGATAAGAAAATATATCCTTATATATATAATCTACCCCTGATTTTTCATATGTTCATGGAGGAGGAAGAATCAAATTTTGAACCATCTTCTTATTCATGGATATTACTTACCAATGAAAATGAAAATTTGGATCAATTAATTATGTCTATGAAAATAATTATCCCTGATGACATTACCATTTTGAGGTAATATTCTAATGTGTTTCCAAAGGAATAGTGTGGTCATACATTAAGCCGAGATGTTGAATTTTCAATAGAGCTTATACATCCTACATTTGCGCATTCCAAGACTCTATTTAGAATGGATGTTGGGAAACGTGATGAGATAATGAAACAAAGGATTGATCAAATGGATAAAGGGTTTATACACACAAAGTGATTCCCTATTGGGTTCACCATTCATAAATATTATGAAAAATGTAGTTCAATGTGCCTTTTCATCAATCATCGTGATGAAAAAAAAATTAATTATAAAGAAAAAGTTTACATTTACACATATTTATGAATTTTTTGAGCTTCAACATGGAGAAAAATTATTCTACATGGTGGATATAGGGTTGGGAAATTACCATGATTGGTTGAAGAAATAGAATATCCCCATGATTACTTTTAATACAAGGTGCAGGTTCTATGAGTACATATTAATGTCATTAAAACACAATTATTATATAAAAATCATCATAAAAATGACTAATAGTGTCTTTAGATATTACATTGAAAAATTTATGGTAGTCATTCTGAAATATTTTCCAATATACTCCAAAATCCATGAGGAGCATGAGGAGAATCTAAGAATTGTGCTAAAGACCCTACGAAATGAGAATCTCTATTCCTAGTAAAAAAATATTTTTTATGGATGAAGGAAGTATAATTATTGGGGAATATCATTATAGAAAATGGGATATTTAATAACCCTTAAAATACTAATGAAATTAAAGGATCTATGAGGCCATCATTTTTGAAATATATCAATAGAATCCATGGATTAACAGGGTGATATCGTCAATTTGTGATAAATTTTATGCAATTTACAAACACTCTTACCATGATATCATGAAATGGAATCAACTTTTATGGAAATTATTTTTTTGAAGAGATATTCAAGGAGTTGAAAAAGAATATTATAACTTTAACTATGCTCAAAATAACCCCTACTAGAAAAATTTTCATGGGATGTAGTGATTCTTTGTATAAGGTCTTGGTCTATGTGTTAATTGAAAATAAAAAAATGATATCCTATGAATCATAGCTGTTGAATATAAATGAATAGAATTATCAAATTCATGATCTATAGTTTCATCTAGTTATCATAACTTAAAAAATATTATGGCATTATCTATTTAGGGAGAATTGTGAAATAAATACGGATAATAAATTCCTTAGGATAACATTCACATAGAGATATTTGAATATGCACCAATAAATATGGTCAGAGATGATCAAGGAATATGACTCCATAGTCCACTATCATTATGAAAAAGTGAATAAAGTGGAAGACGCTCTATGTAGAAAGGATCTATTAATTTAATCGTTTAGGGTAATTAAGAGGCATATTATATTAATATATTTTAAAAAGATCAATATGGTATTCATAAATAAAGGAATATAACCAATCCACAAAAAAATGTTTTCTAAACTATCCCTTATGAAAAACATAAAGGATTATCAAATAAATGATATGGGAATTAAAAATAATATGGAAACTATAATAAAGTTTAAATCCTAGAAGATTGGTGTTAATAGTAAAATAGATTTAAAATTTGGTTCATTAATACATGTACCATAAAATATTGAGTTAATGAAAGAACATTTGGATGATTTTTATAGTTTTACATTCTTTATATATATATAGGAAGAACAATAATGTATAGTAATATCTGATTGAAATATAAGTAGGAAAATATAAAGAAAAAGATCATATAAAATACATTAAATTACCTATTATATTATCTAAGGATATATAAATGAAGAAAGCCTATGGTTATTATGAAACCATTACCCATAACAACATGGAAATTGTAAAATAACTTTGGAAATTATGACCGATATTCTTAATACATCCATAGTAAAAAATTCTATATGGGATTTGATTTATTTTCAAAAAAATATAACTCATGTTATCAAACATTAAGATGAATAATCACTGGATCTATATACAAAAAAATACATCTTATATATAGAATGGAGTCATAGAAACCCACTATCGATTGAATCTGATCGAGATTCAATATTTACCTTCATGTTTCAGAAGAATCTTTTACAATATCTAAATTATGAGTTAATCCTCAACAAGGATTATGACCCCCAAACTGATGGACAATCTAAAAGGAATATTCATTCACATGAAAACATATAGATTTTAGGCTAAATTAACTGGAAAATAGTATAGAATCATTATCTTTCTCTTTCTAATTTCTCTTAAAATACTAATTTCAACTCAATATTTATGAAAAAGGAAAATCATAGTCCACGATACATCATCCCCTTTGAGATCCTTGACCGCATCAGAGTAGTATACTATTGAATAGAACACCCAAACAACAAATCTCAAGTACAAGATTTTTTCCATGTATCCCACTTGGGGATGTATATAACAGACCACTAACAATTAATTAATCAGGATATGGAATAATTAGTTAATGATCATTCGTTTAAATATAATTTAATGAATATCATAGATCGTAGATACAAACTTATATGTAATTTGATGAATCACCTTTTTAAATTGTTATGGACAAGTAAAAAAGTTGTACGATGTGACATGTGAGCCGGGGGAAATTATGAAATAGTGTTAGCCTCATCTATTTTATTATGAAAAATGAAAATTTCAAGGGTGAAATATGTTAAGGAGATTAGATTGTAATAACCCAAACTGTTGTAAATAAAATACCCATAATAATTTATTTAAATTTCTTATTATTTACTATGGATATAGAAAACACTTGAACTCGATTGGATTTATTATATCCTATCAGATTTAATGTATCATTAAAAATCATTACCATTTATAATATATTTTTTATATGTGATCACATGCTTAGTAAAAATATTTTTTTAAACAATCTAATTGAGACATAAAAAGGATAATATGTCCCTGAATGGTAGGTTCATACCATATAAATACCATTAATCAATGCTTATACAGGAGATAATATTACTAGGAGTTTTACTTGAAAATTCCCGTGTAGAGATCCAATAACTAAAATATGGGAGAAGCCGATTATGAGAATAGTACATGTTCATCGAGATCATAGATAAAAACATGTATACTAAACCAACCCATTATAGTCTCACAACCATGCACCTTATCCTTATAAAATTTCAAGGTTTATAAAAGATATAAATATCATGACCTTAATAATATTAATATTTAAAATCTATCTTAATATAATAGTGGTTAAATTTACTTCTTATTTTAGCATTATAATTGATTTTTTTGATATAATAACAATCAAATTGTATATTTGGGTAATATAAAATAAATTATAGAATTTATTTTCCTGAATTAAACGATTATTCAAATTAATAGTATTTTAATAAAATATTAATAATAATTAATTTTTACTAAATATAAATAATCATATAATTTTTATGGAGTCAGTTGTAATTTATATAAGGTATTGAAAACTATTATTGTAAAAAAAATTCCTCAAAAAATATTAATTATTATTTCAAAAGGGAAACTACACAAATCTAGAAAATTATTTTGATAAAAAATTGATATTATTTTTTGAATCAAAATGTAAATACTATCTAACTACAATTTTGTCATAATCAAATGGGAAACATGATTTTTTTTCAAAATTAAATAATATATACATATATTGTATGTCTTATGACATCATAATGACCAAATGTTATGTAATAAAAAAATAAAAGATATCCATGACCAAATAAATGTTTTAAATTTAAACTAATGTGATTTTATTTATTTTTCAATAATTTTATAAATACATTGTATGTCCTCTAAAACCATTAATATAGTTTAAGGATTTAGAATAATTTATTTTAGAGTATGACTAACTTACACATAAGAAAGGGTATTCTATTTTTAGGTTATTACATTGTAATTATAAATTAGTCGAAACCGCTACCATTTGGTAGAAACTAAGGGAATAACCATTATAATGTCATTGGTTTTGGTGATTTTATTATATAGAGTCCAAAACCTATGTTTGAGAAATGACTAATAATTCCCCAATCATTTCTTGTATAATTCAAGGCATGATCCCATTTTTCATCACATAAAAATATTTTTACCATGTTTTTACTCTATGTTCCCCTCTATAGATTACTCCCAAGGTGGCCCATCATCTCAAACACTCCACCCAATATATTGGAGTCACAATATTAATTATGGGATCCTCACCATTTCGCCTTTATTCAAGTATAATTTTATATTATAAGTTCTATTTCTGATTTCTAATGTTATGATATATCATTATATATCCTTATAACTGAAAATTTTATTTCTAAATGAAGGATACCCCTTTCTCTCATATCATCATTTTTTATGAATTTTAAATGATGTCGTTATGCTATAGAAATTTCACCTCAATTTTCCATGCCAAAAATATTATTTATTGAATTCCACTCACTTTTCCTATCAAGGGTGTTCATGTTAATATAGTCGTACATATTTAGCATGGGAATTACATGTATTTATTCAAAACTCCTTAATCTAGGAATAAAATTTGATGTTGAATGACTACTTTTTAATAATCTATGTGGAACATATAACAAGGAGAATGAGATGAATTTTATTGGTGTTCCCTAGATTAAATAGACTGGGTAATGTTTTGCCTCATGAGACATCATATTGAGATATGAAGTGAGACTAATTCATTTATTCAATATTCCATTATTATTTCTTTTCTGTTATCATTAACCTATAGTTATAATGTAATGTTTTAAATTTTATCCACATTTACCATGTTTTCTTTATTATTATTATGTCATACCATGTCTCATTTATCATATTTATGATTCAAAATTATATTTTTCTTCATTGATATTCATATTGTATAACAGGTATTACCTAATTTCTTTTTTATTCCCATTATAGGATTAATTGGACACACATTTCTGTTTTATTTCCCTAGGTTATCCCATATAGTTTTAAGCACGAGAATATTAAGAACATTTTCATTACGGATGTGGTTTTTTTGTTATCAAATTGTATTTAATATAACTAATTACAAAATACACTAGAAATCATGATCTTCCTAGTCATATTAAGTGTAAACATATTTACTAAATAATGTGTCAATGTGAAATAAATAAAAGGATTTTTATAGAGGCGTGTGAATATTCCCCACTTAAAAATATCCTAGATTGGGTACACCCTCAGAACTCGGAGTTGGATGGACTTTTACACTCTGTTGATGCATCATTATTGCAATGTTATCAATAGATAAATTTAAAACTTTCAAGTAGTAGAGATTAATACAGTATTAATAAGAATTTGTTTTACGTAAATAAATCCTCACATCCATAAAATTACTTAATAAATTCTTCAAACTCTTATAATGATGTGAGAATATTAATACGAGTGTGAAAGACTTCGAAGGACATGTCATGATTTCTCATGGGCTGTATTAATGTCCCATTCCCAATGGTAGTCTCACACATGGGGATGATCAAAAAATTTGTCTCATGGCCTACCAAAACATAGCCTAATGGTAACATGATACCTAGAACATCTTCCTCAGAGATAGGGATTTTGTCAACACCATTCTCTACAGGGTCCTTCGTGCTATGAGAAAAATCCGGAATAGCATAAGGAATAAATTGCAAATTGTTTATATTAAATTTTATGATAAAAACATATCATTATAATAATACTCTTCCCTTCAAAAAATTTTATAAATAGATAATGTGGCATCAACACTTAAAACCTCTCGAGAAAAAGGATCCAAATCACCAGCAAAAAACATTTTGTCCTCTGGAGATTACTCTTCAGTTCTTGGAGGCTTATCTCCAAGACCATTGAGATTGTAGATATGTGAAGATTCTGCAACCACAAACATGATATAATATATGTTCTGGATAATATAGACATTAATGATGTTTTGTAGTCAGTGGTGAGGTTCATAGATAAGGAATTTATTCCCAATAATTCCTTATTTATTAGTATTGGGTGACTGGCACTCAGATCCTCAAAGACGAGTTTCAAGGAATTTATTTTCTGCCATTCCTTATTTTTCAGTAGGCAGAGAGTAGTACTACAATAATCAATGAATGGAATCATAGGTGGTAGTATATAATCTCCCTTAATCTCACTGTCATCATCTATTTTCCAGAGGATAGAACTCCTGGATCTGGTGTCCATTAATCTGTTCCAATTGGAGCTCCATTCAGGTCATTATTCGTTGATGGGATCTCAGCCGATTTAACCTTTTCTTGATGAAAATAAATGTGTAATTTCCCTCATTAGAAATACATTAATAAAAATAAAATAATTTAAGAATAAAAAAGGATATAGTAGAAGAAGATCTTACACCCTTGGGATTGACATATGTATCCCATGCTTCAAACAAAAGTGGCCAACCCCTTCAGCAGACCCATATTTCAACATATCCTTCACCCACTATGTGGAAGTAACCATAGTATCTTTTTTTAAATATATATCTCTACTTAATGGATATTTCTTCCTACATAATATTGACAACCCACAAACTCAACATCATGAATCATGCCCTACCAAAATTGGATTCCCTCAAGTTACATATATTCTAAAGACGTTTCTGCCTACTATACTCCTTATCTGACTATCATTGGATTCATCGACATCTTGCATCTCTAAATATTGGTTTAAAGATAGGATATTGGATTCCCTATCTCCTCATTGTGATAATTATTAGACTATATATGGTCAACTTCTATGGTTATATCTGTTTTTATGTTGACCGGTGCACCAAACCATGGACATGGACATTTAGGTATGATCAGGCCCTCATTATATAATACTTATATAAGAGGAGTAAAATTTTTGGAGGGGTTGGATCATTTCACCTTGAATCATATGTATAATGGTTTCCAATGATTTAACTCAAGGAACAAATCTATTAACACCACTAGGGAAATGATGATATTTATACATAATCACACCAAAAATACTATAACAAATAGTAGAAATTGGTCACATGGAAAAATAACTCCTTTTAACATGAAATTAGAGAAAAATTAGGTTATGACCCATATATAGAGTAATTTTAATGGCCCTGAAAATGGATTTCCCTATGTGAATATACAAGAGTAATTGATGAATAATCTCAATGATAGTGGTTTATAACAAAATGTGCTTCTTCTATAATAGTTTGACTGACTGAATGGCCTGAAGGCCAAATTTTTTATTAATTTTCGATGAACCCCATTTTAAAAGAAAAATGGGGAAACCTCACAAGATTTATAGGAAAAAAACATAAACAAAAATTGAAGGTCAGTACTCATAACAGAATATAGATACATACCCCTCCCCAACATACTTATTGGTATGAAAAACCTCTACCCTGCATGATTATTCAGCAAGTTGTGCCATGTAGGAATGCACGGGCCTGCTACAGATGGAGGATACCCTCACAAACATCATAATCTGAATAGTTATGCACTATGAATGCTCTTAATATAATCCTATTCTTGAAAAAATCCATGCAGAAAATATGAAATGAGCCTTCCAAAAACCAAATTTCTAACCATTATAGTAACCCCACAATTCGAAAAAAAATACCACCATTATCAATAAAATCACACATGGACACTAATACAACTCCCAAAATAAAAAATCCTCAAGATGAACATATCAATTACCTCCATCCATCAAAAATCATACCAGAGAACAACAAAAGATAAAATAGTACTCAAACCACATGCAAGCTACCAATAGATAATCAAATGGAGATTTCAACATAAAATTTGTGTTTGTGTCCTAAAAAGGATCACGAAATCCGAGTAACCAAAAATTCAACACAAATCATAGAGTTAAAAAAATCAAAGACACCACTATCGCGTATAGTCATCACCACGAACTAGTTCTTCCAAAACCAAAACGACTGTGAAGAAAGGCAGAAGAAATCAGCAGAACACTAGATGTAAGTCTTGCTACAAAGATCCCATCACCGCCAACCATAACACACTCGAAGACCACAACAAAGAACCAAAAGAACACACCAGAGAAAAGGCAGAGACCATAGGCCGTTGTATATGGAAGCTCAGTCATAGACCGGAACTACGCCACCAAGTGAGACCCTATATAGGAATTCTTGTCTTTTAAGGAACATTATACATGGCTTGTTACCACCCTCATTCGTACTGGCATTGTTCCACGGTAGTATATAATTTAACAATAATACCCCACTTATCCATATCAAGACACCCTGTAATATATTTTTAGGAGTGGTATTTCCCCTATGTCTCTAGAAATTTGTGCATCCACACATTAGGATGGATATCCCCCTTTGGAAGGGGACTTCATTCTTGAGGTCTTGAGATTTCATCATTAGAACATGAATGAAAACTCGAATCCTTTCAGTGTTTTCCCATTTCACTTTCAATGGGATGAATTCATCATACATATCTCGAATGATTAGAGATCTTAATAACTTATAGACTTCCCACAGGCTAATGATTAATTCTCTTTTAATCATATAGTAAAATTTCTTTTTGGTTGTTATATTCTCTTCGTAGTTTGATAATGAAGTTGGAATTCTTACATATATGTCTGGGCCATTTAGATTGAATTATAAATTCCCACCAGTTTCAGCATTCTTGAAATGTTGGTATTTTTTGGTGTACCATGTATGCCCACGTATTCTTAGATCTAACACCCCCTCCCAGTTGGATATCTTGGTCTTCCCCCAACCCTTTGACTAGTCCATCTTGAAATCATGGAAGAAGAATGAATGATATTGTTTCTTTGATTTAATAGAATATTATTTCAAATATGTATCACACATTTTGTGATTAATGACGTATTAAATTCATGATATTTCTACATTAATGTATGCACCCATGTTCAAGATTCTAGTAGTAGTAATATTCATGTTTTCATGAAACCAATAAAGAGGGGTATAATTCATAAGCTCACGTATGATGCCCTTCTTCAGATGTATGTATCCATAGATCATCAAATATTTTCTATCAAGATACTATTTATGAGACTTGTTCATATTATATTCCAACTATAGTAGAGTATTATTATGTACATCTCAATAGTCATGCTGGATAGTATCATCATCCACCATGATGGGGTTTCCAGCTTGTTAATAAAAAACTCCAATCATCTGAGTGGCCATTTATCATATATAAAAGAACTAATATTTCTTTTAAAAAATAATATTTGTTTTGGAAAACGTTCCAAAAAGTTAGAAATTTTGAAAATGAATGGTCTCAGAGAGCGTACTATCCTAATTTACCATGTGTAGTCTACTCTTGCAAATATACATGTTGCACACATAGGTTCATTACTAGTCTACATGAATAGGGCATTATGAAATGAATCTTAAGAGGAAGGTCAATGTGATATTCTAGAGTAACCAGAGAAGCTTTTAAAAGCGATATGTTCACCCACTAAGGAAACCAACTCTATGGAAAGATGAGGTATCCCTTATTCATGGGCTGTATGAACACCCCAAATATGCGAACGACATACACAGAAGATCTATATGGATGACCAGCATGACCCCAATACCCTTTTCCCCCATATAAATTAGGATCAAACCCTATTTTTTAGATCAGATACAATACATGGGGGTGGGGGCTTTTCTTGACACTGCATTTTTTCACATGGATGAAAATATGCTATAGTAAAATACTAATGGGGATAAGAATAAGCGAAGAAAAAAATTATACAGCTTTTATATTTCACTGAATTCCCTCTATAACGGTCTTACCAGAATTGTTCTAGTGTACATGATTGACCTATTCAATCAACAATGTCAAGCAGGCATAGACAGCTGGGTCACCCAAAGGAACTACATATGACACACCATCATATTATATTGTGTTCTATATAAAAATATTATCATGTGTGACATACCAATTCAAGCCAGCCTAATCTCCCTTTTTCCATTTTTTAATATATATATTATAAGGCTCCTCATTTATGATCAACAAAAATGATGAAGAATCCTTGAAGCCCATCATTCCCTATTCATTCACTAAGGACCTCAGAAAACTTTTATATAGCTCTCCAAAATCTAATATAGGACGAAATGTAGTTGAATTATCAAATTAAATGTAATTCAAGGGTTTTAAATAAAATTTACATACAAAAATATCCATTTCTCCCTTGTCATCAGGCCCTAACATGAAGGACACATTCCAAAAAAAGGGCCTCTATGAGATCATTCCTATAACTCTTAAATATACCGATGGAGCTAAGAGATTGGCCTCTCCCAATATAATTTTATTTGGTGTCCCTTCTCTAAGAGGAAAAAATTACCTCATTAAGGCCCACCTATGAAGATCTCTTACAATACACATAGGTCTAATTTTCCTAATACCTACTTGAAACACCCAATGGTGATATTATTGGTGATGTTATGGATTGTATGGGAAAAACGACCTGCTGAAAATTGTGAATGTTATATTTTTTTTGACTGATTAATATGAGTTGTGGTTCCTTTTTTTGTGACTATTCTGATTGATGCTGTATCACAGCAAATAGAAATTGGATGATTACCTATACCTATGCAAGGAATTTGTTTCCCAGGTATTTTTGGGTGTATGTAATAACACCCTAGAAGAATGTGAATTTTGATAAAACCATCATTTGAAAATATTTGAAAATTATCATGATATGTTTTGATTAGTATTAATTCTTTTGTGATCTATATGTGTGTTAGCAATGGGGTGTGAAGAAATATATGGTTTTTTGGATGTTATTTTAGACATCGAGGAGGTATTTTTTTGGTAGTGATTTCGTGGAAGCGATGAGGTGGATGATTATTCATGCTTTTAGGGTGGAAAATTGATGAATTATTTATGATCAATGCCCAATTAGTGGTGGAATATGTTGAGTAACTGCATAAAAATGTTTAAAATGGCATGATGTGGTTTGGATAATTGGATGAGACCTATTAATAAATATATTAATGTTTTTTATGATTATGGTGGATAATGTTTTATATTGAAATAAAAAGTTATTAACCTTAGAGGAAATGTGAGGACACAATAGTTAATATGGTATCTTTGGTAAAAAATGTGACGGTGTTGTGATTTGGTTTGTGTCTTTTTAAATACATATATTAGGAATGTGTTTTTTACAGTATATATATACTTGAATTTTTTTTTGGATTTCAATATTCACCCCACCCATGTTGATCACAAATGCAAAACACCACCATTGTCACACAAGATGTGGGGTGACTTTCCCAACAGGTGATGGGGAGTTCGAATGGCTGGGTACCTTATCTTCCCCACTCTCCCTTGCAGGCGAGGTAGGTATAGTACATGCATTGATGGGTGAATGTATATTAGTGATTTATATAGTGGTTACGATGGTCCAAGTGTCTTTTTTTATGATAAGATATCCCAGGTGTTTGTGGACGATGTGATATGTGTCGTAGATATCTTTAGGAGGATATGTGACAACCTATGTGTTTTTGGACGAGATGTGCCTGTGCTTATTGGGAGGTATCCTAGGTGTTTTTTGCAGAGATGTGTATGGTCACGCTAGTGGGGTTTAGAACCCAGATGTATTTGGGAATGTTTTTTTGGGACCATGCTTGTGGGGTGATGTGGCATACGAAATGGATGAGATTAATGGAGAGTACGATGTTGGGTGTGAGAGATGCATAACAGTGGGGAACTGGTGTTGGGGTACCCATATTGATGTGATCATATAATTTTATACTACCTAACATGTGTTATTTGGTGAGTATTCCCTAGTGATAGTGGGTTTGTTTAGTATACGTGTTTAGGTGATGTTTACTTCTATTTTCTTCTCAAATTTGCATTTGTATTCTTCTCTCACATGTTCATGAGATGCTTTTATTTTCATACTGAGTATACTAGTAAACTCAAACTATATATATAAATCTTTTTTAGGTTCTCAAGAGGATTTCACAGACTTAGTTGGACTTTAATAGCTCATATCATTGAACTTTGTTGTTTTTCTCCTTTAACATTGATATTGGGCATTTACATTGGAGATTTTTATTGTACCAGTTCAATTTATACAAGTATGTGGGATAGTTGGGGTTTCCATTTTATATTTTTCATGTTGTTTTCATTTGGTGATTCATTATATATTCTTATAGTATTTAAATTATAAATGGTAATTCCTCCCATATTTTAGGATTTGTACACCATTAGAGCTATTATCTGACATGAAGACTACTACTGGTGCGACCCTGGGGTCATTGTCTCTCTCCCCTAAATGTGGAATCTTTGGAGGGAGTGGGTTATGTCATAATATTTAATCTCATTTATGATGATAATGAATATGAGTTCATAATCCACATTTAGTTCCATATATTCTCTCTATATAATTTTTAACTCATTATTTTTGAATATATATTTGAAATAAATACGAAATGTATAAATTTAATCCATTTATATGAGGCCACCAAAATTTAAAGAAAATAACAGAATAGCTAATTTCAAATCATGTTTATAGTAATTTAATATTCAAGGATTTAGTTGGAGTGAAACATAATTTATTACCAGATCATTGTACATCTAAATTAATATAATTTACTATAATAAAAAATCATTAGAGATGTAAAATTAACAATATCTACATGGATGGTAAAACACAATAGCATGCACTAATATTATTGTTTTTTTATAGAAATATTCACCACAAATTTTTTTCTTTTTGAATTTTACTCTGTTTTAGTTAATGTAGTCAATATTCTATATATACGAGCAATGTTTTTAGAAAATAACTTTTGGTATCCTAAAAAATAATGGAAACTATGAACATTTATATCATTCATAGTTATTATCATTTAATAAAACACATAATTATTTGTAATGTTATTAGTTATTAAATATTTAGAAATAATATATCCACAGATTGAAATTTGATTCCTCCATAATAGAAAATCCACAAATTTTTTAAAGATTCAAGAAAAAATCTATTCCGTATTCTATGTAAAAAATGGGTCATTAGAAAACCCCAAGGTTATAAATAAAAAAATCATTATTCATATATGTAGTCTGAAATTTTTTATTTGGAATAACTTCCTCCTTCATAGTTAACTAATAGTAACAATAAATAAGATTAATATTTAATTAATATTAAACTCTTTTAAGAAGACTAAATAATTCATTGATATTATTAAAATCATACATTTTTTTAATAGTGATGTCATTCATGACTATATAATCAATTAATAGACTCAATGAATCATTAATCAATTAAAAAAATAAAATATGTTCTCATCGTGGGAATTTTCTTGGAAGAGTCATTTATTATCTATAAATACTTTGAACTACATTATTCAATTCCTAATTTTCTACATGATACACAAGATAATGGGTTTTGTAATAGGAATAAAAATTAGAACTATGTTGTGATTAAATTCTTCCTCTCTACCAAGAATAACAAAAGGACAGAAATTTTGAAAAATCCATATATACAATCATTGTGGTCAAATCAGTTATTTGAATAGTGATTTTTATTTCCAAAAATATATACTAATTAAATTTTACATCAAAATATAATCAATTGCTCAACGTCGTGAGTAGTTATGAAATTTATTAAATCGTTGAATATAACTCTTAATCCTAAAAAATTATATTAACAAGATATACTAAAATTCAATCCACACCAAAAATAATATTGAATAATACTATGGGGAGATTAATAAATTTTTTAGGAAAGGCCATCAAACTAATAATAGTTGGAAAATTAATATAAATTATGGTTAAATTAAAATGTATAACTCTAGTTCTCACCAAAATATCCATGTTCTTTTTATAATATGATATTCCCATTTTACTTGAATGGTTATTAAAATGATTGAATATGATGATCCAATGTCAAACAAGGAATTTTAATAAATAAAATAAACATGTAATTTATCTACTTATACTTCATTAAATAACCCAAAATTGACCATAATAAAATTAAATGAATTTTACATATTTTTTGATCATGATGAATTCTTTCATTAATTCAAATATGTTCACAAATACACTATCAATAAACCATGACATTATAATAAATAAATTTTATGATCATAATTTCATTACTATTTTGATGATTTTATTTTTTATCATAAGACACATGTCCAAAAATTCAATATTATAAACTCTTACATTATTTTATATGAGAATATATAAGGATAATTTTACCACATATGTCTAAAAATGGAAATTTTATTTTCTTACATCTAAATTTATTTGATAGACAATTCTCTATTTTTGTACATATATACCTTATCATTTTCTTTTTTAGAAAAAATAAATAATCATTGGGAAATTTTATTTATAAGTTATTGACACGTCGAATAATTTTCCAACATAATTTTATCTCATATGATTCCAATTTATTTTTATATATTTGCATCAATCCCCCCAAAATTTCATTAATTTTTAAATCAAGATACTTTATAAATTATGATGTGTACAATTCCATTAATTTTTTTCCCTCAAACGCGGCCACCGAATAAACCTCCAATATCAATTAAATATATTTTTTCATATCCTTTGTTTAAAATCCCTAAAAATATATTTCACAAGAAATATATTAAAAAATTCATGAAATTATTAAGCATTAATCTCTTCACTCTCTCAGAAATTAATAACCATTTACATGCATCTAGAAACATTACCTTAAAAATGATTGATATCAAGAGTTAAATTATTATTATCTAGATAACAAAAGACCATGATTATATTTTATAGTTATTTATTAATCCCATCAACTAGCACATGGTTGGAGGAATCATTGAACGATGGATGGTTTTGTTTCATTAAATTATCCACTGTTGAAATCAACCTCAATGATTATCATTGATCCTCTCTCATGAGGAAAAAATCACCATTTATAGCTTATTTAAACTAATATATCATAATTAAAAACTATTATATTTTAAATCCAACCATATAATTTTTATGAGTTGAAATTATATTTTTACCTTGTTTCCTTCCCATAACTACTTCTATGATTCCTTTATGGTAAACAATTCTAAATATACTTTATTTAGATGAATAAAAATGGTAATATATACATTATATATCATTATAATGGAAAATTATAAAATACTAAGTGTAAATTAATAAATTAAACTGAACTTTAAACTTATGTATGTTTTTTTTATAATAGTAACTATATATACCTTATCTATATTCAATCGCTAATTTTATTTTTAAAATTGTAATTACTATTCATGAATTCAAAAATACTTTTTTATGATTATAGTCTTATTTAATTATCTAATAACTAATTAATTAAAAAATAATTCATCAAAAAATGTATATTTCCTCTTAGTATTTATTTTTCATATAATACATGACATTTAAAATAAAAAATGTTTTTTTATTGAATTATCTTTATAATTTTTATGTAGATGTTATCTTTTTTTTCCACTCATCATTAGCAATCTAGAAAAGCATTTAAAAATATTAAATTAGAATAAATAATTGTATAAGGGAAATAAATAAATCGATAAACTACTTTTCCATTTAAATACGTTGTGATCATACAAGGTATTTTTACATTGTCTTAAAAAAATTGACCACAATTAATCATTTTTCCCATGAATTTTTCTTTATTTCACAACTTTTTTCATAAATCACATTCATATAAAACAAAAATGGTAAATCATAATCATTTTGGACTCTTATAAAACATTATTACCCAATAAAATTCCTATATAAAAACCTTTACACCCTTGTGAGCTATAATAATTCCTTTAAAAAATTCATGATATTAACAAGTGGTTTCAAATGATTTCTATGAGCACTCCCTTTAGAGCCTATAATTTTGATATTGTATCATTTGGAAATAATCATCATTGAACTCTAAACATAATCCTTACAAGAACCATTATAATTGTAATAACTATTTTACTTGACATCCATCAAAATTATCCAACGGACAAAATCATTTCCCAAGCCATTGGAGTGCTATATTGGGATTGGATATCATCATGAGCTATATTGGGATCACTTATCATCATGAAAATTATATGGATCACCCATAAAAACACATAATATGTATCATGGACTATAACATAATAGATATAATGAACTATAACATTCCTGAAATACATAATATATATGATTTCTATAATTGTAATCGAAAAAATATTATTTTAAAACTATAAGTAAATAATTTTTTTTGATATACACAAATATGATTTCATTAAACCAAAATATTCAAAACATAAAATCTCATAACAATGGGAAGGGGGGTTTTTTATAGGATGAATAAAAGAATATTATTAGGTAATTAATATCCTAATATAATATTTATGGTGGTGGTAAATTTTTTGTGTTGTATAAGTTAAAATAGAACATTCCTTTTTCTATTTGTAATGTGTTTCCAAATAATCCTTAATAAGATTCCATTTGAAACCATTATAAGAAAAAAATCAGTATAATTCATAATTTAACATTACAAGAAATAAATAAAATAATTTTATATATATGGACATGGATTTAAATTATTTATAATATAATCTTATAAATAATTTAAAATAATTTATTAATGAAAATCCTCACTTATCTCAAGTTTAACACATAAAATATGTTATTTATGTTCTAGAATAACAAAAATATGTTAAAATTTATATGTCATAAGAAAATATTTCATTGTATATTTCCATTCATTTTTAATTATTACATTGTTATATTTAAGGAATAATAAATATTAAGGTATATTTTTTAAGGATATTCAGATCACAATCCAAAATAACCTCACTAGATTGATTTTGTTCAAAATTTTAATTATTAAATAATCTACATAATAATTATAATTACAAAAAGTAAAATTTATTTTCATGAAATAACCCATTAAAACAATTCATGAAATACTATTATGAAAAATGAACTATGTTACAATCATGAAGATGGTAGGCCCTACATATTCATGGGTAACATGTCCATTTTTAAATGAATATGATATAAATAAGGTAAGTATTATATTATCTTCAAATAATTATTATTATGTTATAAATATCTTATTATTTATTTAAATACTCTAATATATTATATTCTTGTGACGTGTTCAAGAAAAACAAATCATATCGCATCATGAAGGTGGTAAACCACTTCTACACACAAATGACATTGTCATTTTGTAATTAATGGATATATATAATTATAAATTTTTATTTTTATTTCTAAAATTGTAATTATTTATTTAATATCATATAATTTCATTGAATACAACATTATAACCATCTTTAAGAGGTGGTTATGGAAAAGGAATTACACTAGTTCATGAGGGGAAGTCGGTAGTATACATGAAAGATAGTTTTGATTCCCATTTCACGGAATATGAGATGTATATAGATTTTTTACTTAAATTCACAGAATTAAAGTGTATGGAAGATACTAATGTTAATAATTTTCCATGATTAATTAAATATTTTAATGGAAAAAATATAAAAAGCTAAAATATTATGTTGAAAAATTATACCAATTTTTTTCGGATAACATCTTTTGTTTTACACCATAGGTCATCTAAGGATGGAATTATAACATAATTAAGACCTCTAGAAAATGGGTATAGTTATTAGTAGTATATTTTAATGGGATTTTATTTTCAAATTCTATGCTTAATAGAGGAGAGGAGGTTCCCTTTTATATGTTAGGGGAGGGGAATTGCATGAATTTTAAAAATATTAAATTAATTTAAATTAGTTATCATATTCATGTTGATAAAATTTGATATAACTGAAATATATTTTAATTATTGGTCATAAAAATCTTATTTATTAAAATTTTCGGATGCTTAGATTTGGGGTTTACCCATATCCGATTGTTTAAAACATTGTTAATCATTTTTTACAATTATAGTGATATTCATGTATTTACATTTTAATTGTCTTGAATAATAACATAAAAGAAAAAATGAACAATATATGGAACACATATTATATTTTCAAAGATATCCAATTCAAATATCGTAATATTATATTTTTATGAATTTTAAATCATTTAGTAAAAAAATTATTATTAAATATCATTAATGTCATTTTTAGAACCTTAAATTTCATTTGACATAGAAAATAACATTAAAATAAAATTTAACCAAAACATCTAAAATATTCATAACATTTTATAATTATACATAAAAATAGTTGAACACTATAAATTTCCAAAAAAAATATTAATTTTTTGTTTTTAAAATCATTTAATTTATTTATACATCATGAAAAACCATAGAGTCGATGTTCATAGAGAAATTAATTTAATTATTTCATTAAAAAAACATAAAAAACATTTTTCAGGAAAAAAAAAATTGTTCATATTTCATATAACTATTTATAATAGAAATTGTTTTATAAATGTCACAAAATATTATTAATGTTAATATTTGAAATGTAACATTTCTTTACTTTATCTATTATATAAATATTATTATTGTCGAATTAAATGTAATATTAGAAAAAGAAGTTATATTTTTAAATTTTAGATGGTTTTAAATAAAATAGAACCATTCAATTAAATAACGGAAATCATTTTAATTAATTCTATGTCTTATCACAATATGTGTATCCCTAATTAACTAATTTTACAATAATCATGATAAAAATATTTAATTTTATTATTGTTCATATTGATCAAAACTAAAATGGACTTATTTAAAAAATGTGTACCTATAGATTCAAAATATGTAAACAATTTTTCCAGATTAATTTTCTAGAAGTGGAATAATTTAATTTAAAATTAATCCTACAAAGCGTGATGAAAATCAGTTCTTTATAAAAATCCCTTTTATGTATAAAAATATTTTTTTAAAAAAATTATATAATTATTTCCAAAAACATAAATTGGATATTGACTAATTAATAAGAACTGATTATATTGAAAATAAATTAAAAAATAAAAGTTTAATTTAAAAATACATAAATTAAAATACACTGTACAATAAAAAATCAACATTTTTAACATTTCATTGTAAATCGAATAATTTTTTAAATGATGAATAATCATCACATGAAAAAATTGACATTAAAAATTTTTCTATTATATTTACTTTTAAAAATAACAATGAATAATTTTAAATTATACTTTTTATATGAATTCATATGGTGCATGAAAGCGTTATTTTGGTATAGCTAAATCTTCTTTCCATTTGATTAACAAATTTATTAATATTACTATAATAATTGTAACTCTAATAATATTATTAATAATTTATTAGGTTTTTGATGGTAAAATTACATTTTAACACGCTCACACCACACACACATCTCTAAAAGGAAGCTCATAGTCTCCAAAAGGATAACCCACCCAATTACCACTTTTTATTAAATTATATATTTTATGGACAGAAGGTCCAGTGGGAATGAAACCCCTTACATGGTCTATTGTCTCACAATTGGATGTCTTTATTCCCTTTACACATCACTCCTTAGTCTCCACCTTCACATCATGCTCGTGTGACCTGCCCTTTGATAGCCTGAAGGTCCAGTGACTTAATAACCCAATAAAGATGAATAATACATTTGTTATAATACCCTGCTACAATATCTGCTATAGTACTGGAACTCCTAGACACCCATATCCAATAATGGGAACCATAAATTTAAATAATATTGAAAAAACAATGGGAGTATACACCAAAGTAATATACGTGGTTTCAGATAGCATTTCCAATAAGATCACATCAACTTTTTCATATGGAATATATATTAAATAATAAATAATTCTTAGTAATAATATATATATGGAATGATAATCATTTTTACATTTATAAAAATAATAAATTTTAACAATTTCTCAATATTTTATAAAAAAAAGGATATCGAACAATTTTCAAGAAAATAAATTTATTTGGTTGCATATATAATATTTATTCACTAAAAAATTTTAATTAATATTTTTAATAAATACATGAAAATTTTAAATATAGTCTTGAGTAAGGTATGTAAATCTTCAAGGATCACCACACTTCAAAGTGATCATAGTTTCTTGTTAAACTCATTACACTAGGGATATTATCCAATGGTGTAAGATTCAACCCCAAAAATATTATCATAGCATTAGAAATTTGAAATTAGTTCCATCATCATTAATATAATTGATGGGTAAATTTAAAAATCACTAACATGACTATTCTGAACTACAAACATATATATCATCCCATATTATATAAAATTCCAACAGAAATGGTAGTTTATCAAATATCATTTCAAAATTGGCCTAAATTCATGCTTTCACAGGACATGAAAATTTGATACCAAGAAAACATTCTCAATGGTTATTAAAAAAATCATTTCATTCATAGAAGTTCATTTTCATAGATATTCCATCATTCCATGCCATCTTAATTTCAATACAAATATTAATGAAATGTTTTAAAAATCCATTTATTTGTTAAATAACATACTAGGACCGTGAAAATTTATTAAAAGTTCCTTGAAAAAAAAAGGAAATCACCATATATCATTTAATTAAAAAATAAATACCATGATTTAATGTTTTATTCTTCAAAAAAATTTCAGAAAAAAAATTTCATAACATAAAATCATTAATGGTTTAATTTTATTGGGAAATCCTATGAAACCACCTACAAGAATTAAGAAAAATATAATAAAAAGGAGATCCAATAACAAGAAAATATGGGGGAAATTTCCATATAAACCACAAATGTTAATCATTATTCATGATTTCAAATGTTTCCATGGTTATAATATATAATAAAAATCAAGGAACAATACCACATACTTGTTTCTATAGAAAACAAGGTAAGACAAAATGATCAATAACTACTAACATGAATAGTTCTTTAGTCTACCAAGACTTATTTTTAGAGTGACAAAAATATATACATGGGAAACAATATTCGTGTAGACCATGTTATGGTTTTAGGATGATAAATGATCAATAAAATGAGTATTATGGGAAAATAATATGACATTTCTTTTATAATTACCAACCCTATTAGTATCACCATCTACACTGTGGATCCCCCCAGCTACCAGATGGTTTAGATAAAATTTATATAACACTTGGTTTATTACATGTTGAATGGTGTCTATTCATTTATGATCTAGTGGATGTAGGAAAAATTCCTAAAATAATGAATTTCCACATTCTTGCTAGGGGATGCTAACTAGAACGATCATGGGAATATAGTATCTTACGATAACATTGGTTAGTCGATTTCTTTTCTAGTTCCCATCATGAACTAGAAAAATGTTCCTCCAATTTAGTTTCTAACAATGATACCATGTTCACATTATTGTGACATGAATTTATTTAACATCACTATTACATAATTTTTTTGATGAACAACCAAATAGAGAAACAAATACAAGAAAAAAAATATTTTCTGTAGTATATTCAGATAGTACAAAACATTCGTATAATAAAACATAAAAATTTATTTAAATCTTTCTTATTGATACTTAGAAAATATTCCATTCTTCATATATATGTAATCACTTGGGGGTATACATCAAAGAATGGTGTTGGAAAAGTCCAACTATTAGATTGAATAAGGGTCAAATATCAATATAACATGGGTGGTAATAAGTAAAATAATCATATAATAAGAGTAAGATCATAATTAGAATCATGAGGGAATCATTTGATAATGTCATGTAATTAGGAAATGTATAATAATGTAACATTAGTTCTTAGTGGTAAAATACCACACATAATTAAGAAAAAATAATTCCTCTTGTTCACGCCTAACATATGTGCATAATAATAAAATCATCATTGTGAAAAAAAATCATGCATTATATTCACAAAAATTAACCATTATACCATGAGATCCATCACATTACCAAATTAATTGATGGGATGTATCATACCAGGTCATCCCACCACATCATAATATTCAATAATCTTGTTCACCACATGTAATGTATACCTATCATAATCATGAAATAACACATTGAATGGAATGATTTTAATAAATATTTAAATTCATGGATAATATTTTCAGTTCCCAAAAGAAGGAGTGAGATCATACATTGGAATAAGATATCATTTTTTTAAATAAGAAACAACACATGAGGAGTTGAATATTATTTTCAAATGAAATATCTTTTTGAAAAAATATGTATTTACGTTAAAAATAATTATTGAAAAATGATTATTCATGAAAAAAATGGAATAATAATAAAATTTTATTGAAGTTAAATTAAATAAAAATATATACTAAAATTGATTTGAAAGAGGGAGAACCCAAAGAATGATGGTTGGGTTCGATAATTAACTTACATAAATTCAGGATTAATTTCGTCACTTTTTCACGCATGAATAATATTATTATATATATTGATAAATTTATCCTAAAGGTAATTATTTTAATTTTCACCACTAGTTATAAATTATAGTCATTTGAATATATTAATTTTTTTCCTTTGTTTTAAGGTAGACATTTTTTTATCACGCTTTACATAAAAACTTCCCATTTTACATCGATTTTGTTATTAATTTCTATGTAATATAGACATATTTAGAATTAAATATATATTTTTAAAATAAATATAGTGATATGTTTATGTATAATTTATAATATATATCAATAATTATGGTTATAATTGTTGGCATGTAAATGTATCTATAGGTGGTTAACCAAAATTTGATGGGACATTGCTGGGAGAGCTGGAAATTGATGTTTTAGATTTATATATATAGAGGGAATAAATATGGTACTTATATTAGGATAAAATTATTAATATGATATTAAATTATAGAATATTAAATCTTATATGGTTTGAATAATAAAGGTGTGGTTAAAAAAATGATAATAATATGAATATGAAAAATCGAAGAGTTGATCAAAACTTACTAAATCATCGATGTAGATTCTATTATACGATAGTAAAACTCTCTTGATGATTGGATAATGAATACTCTAGAAAATACCAATGCATTATAAGGTCACTAATTGGGATTTTATTTTTAGATTTTATTCTTTATAAAGTTAGGGATTAGTTGTTTTCCAAGGGGAGTGAGTGGGGTTATTTATACACAAGGAGAGGGGTATTTTTTGAATAAAAATATATAAAAAATAATATATCAATGTAAAAAAAATAATTAATATTTTAAAATATAAATCATATATATATAAATAAATGGGTTTTAAGACTTTAATACTATTTATAATTTGAATAAAACAGTCTATTAAATAGTAATGTGGAATAAAAGGAAAATAGTTATTGAAGGGATTACATTTGACTTTAGGTTTTTGGAAAATTATTTTTTGGTTTGAAATTTAATTTTATTATATGTTAATAAATATTTTCTGAAATTAAAAACATAATATCTAAATAATTTTTTTAGAATTAATATGTGATTATTACATAATTAATTGTGAAATTTTATATACACCAATTTCAAAAAAAAAATTATATTTAATATTCACATGAGAAATGAAATATTTCAAAATATTTTAAAATAAAAATTGAGAAATATAAGCCTTCTAATTTAAAATTTTAAATTAATTTAATAAAGATAAATTTATTAAATTCGTAAATTTAAAAATAATGGAAAAGTTTTAACTTTTACAAAATACTTTTTAATATTCTTTTTAAAACATGTTCTTATATTATTTTTGTATTTTTTAATCATGATATTTATTTTATTGGAATTATATTTATTTTATTTAATTAAATTTATGATGTTAAATATTATTTATATAAAAATTTATTTTCTTAGATAAAATTATTATTCTAACTATTAGGTTATTATTCACAATGGTCGGGTTACTATTCCTAATGGCCAGATTACCACCTATATACAACTATTCATTTGTTAACTAAATATTCACTAAAAATCCTCCCTAGTTTATGTATTTTCATTTTTCTAAAAAATTTATTGGTTTGATAAAATTTTTCTTCATTTATATATTGTTTCTATGGGGTCAATGATCTTAAGAGATAGGGGTGATGCATATTTTTAATTTTTAGATTTTATATTTTATATTTCCTTTTCAATTATACAGTTTGGAATTTTAAATGGCTTCTTTGATGATTAATGTAACATTATTTATTAACGAAATAAATTTTTTCCAATTTTTTTATCAATATACTACTATTTAGTATATTATAATATCCCTTTTTTCAAGAGACAAATTTCATTTATAAACTCTAGGTTTCTACATTATTCCCCGTTTAGAAATTTCAACCCTAAAAAATAAACTCGTATTCTCATTCGATAATAGGTGAAGTTACATTTGTTTTTATGTTTCCATTGGTTCCCATGTTTCCTCTTCATACTTATGGTTCCTACATAACACATGAACAAGGAATTTTATCTTTTTTATATAAAATTTTCTCTACAGTCTATGATATTCAATGGATTTTCTTCATAAAAGATTCCATTAGCTAGTTATACACCCTCTATATTTAGTACAAGTGAGGTATTAGGTATATACTTCCTCGGGAGTGATACAAGTAACACATTAAGATCTTGAACCATACATAGTAGAAGTTCAAACTGATAGGTCACCACTCATATGTGATCAATGACATAAAAGGGATAAATTTAGCTTGGACTAAGCATCCATTTTTTTCTAAAAACACAAGAATTTCATCCATGGTGATAATTAAAGGAAAAAATTATCTCCATATTAAAAATCCAACGTCTTTCAACTGTTTTCATCATAGGTTCTCTTTTGACTCTAAGTTGATTTTATATTTTATTGGAATACTTGAACCATTTCGATTATATCCTTCATAATATCAATTTTAATTAGTTTTTTCCCCATATTCATCACAACAAGTTTGAGGTATAAATTTCATACCATGTAGAGCTTCATAGGATTCCATTTTAATACTCTGGTAGATAATATTTATATAGGATAACTAAACTAATGGGATATTCTGATCCCATACACCTTTGAATTCATTTGGTCGGTCTCTTTTAATGTCTTTTAGAGTTATAACAGTTCTCTCAGACTAGACATATGTTTGGGGTGATAGTCCATTCTAATATTTAAATAGGTACTCAATTAATGAATAATAATTCTTCATAATCTAGATTTGAACATTGGATCATGACAAAAAAAATTTAATGTTGAACTCTATGCAGACTCAGCACATCCTTCACATAATTCGTGGATTGTTTTTCAAGAGATAGATCATTATAAATAGAAATTAAGATGGTGGTCGTTGTGAGTTTTTACATAAGAACCCATATCACATTATTTATTTTATATAGGAGTGTTGTGAAAATATGCATAGTGGAATTATACAATTTTAAGGTGGGTATAGGAAATGGTTTTATCATCTCTTTGACCTTCAGATTTATTTCATTAACTTTCTGATAAAACAAAAACCATGTGATGGGATTATCAATACACTTTTTCATATTTTCCCCCATAAATACACTCACAGAACACAATATATGATGGTGCATCTAGGATGGATGGAGAATGATGAGGTTTGTTAATTTTCCAATTTCCTTATCTTTATCTTTATTAATTTATGCTCATAACATGTAGTTCGAAATTGAATCTTTCCATCATCATTAATTTTAAACTCATATATCTACCCTTTCATCACTTAATTTTACTTCTTTTGTAGGTCCAGAACATCCATTTCTTCATCCTTGATCTTTTATTGGGATATACGGTTGGGAAATAATTTTGGGAAGGTTGGACTTATTCCCATATTTTGATATTTCATTATTCATTCCTTATATATTAATAATGAAAAGTTTTTTCCCAATATTATCATAGTAGATTATTAGCTTCTTTTCTACTATGAGAATAATCTACATATTTACCCATTATTATATGGTAGTGAATAAAGAAATAGTATTCTTTAAATATCTCTAACAAATTTTATTGAGGCATGCTAATCTCCTTTTTCAGGAGTATATAATTTAGACTGTTATGATTGGTATATATGTTATAAATATTACCATAGAGACACATCCACACATTATTTTGAGTGAATATAACACCTAGTAATACAATATCATTCCTCAAATAAGTCATCATAAGGATCATCAATTATATTTTGGTATATTGTAACACCCGAGACTTTTATGTTATATAAACCATCAAAGGAATCTTTTTCTACACAATACTTTCTTGGCTTGATTTGCACGCAATCGCGACCTTCCTCGATAGCTTGCGTCGTACGCAATACCGAGTTTCACTAAACAACAATATGCTATTAAAACTAGCCGTTATGAATAGTAATAACCACTTTTTAAAATTTTATAAATTTTATTTTTCAAAATGGACTTCATTTTTGGACTCAGAATATCGAAATTAGCCTAGGGTGAAATTTTGGTATTTTTCTGAAAACTTTCAATTTTTGATGAATAGTGAAACCACTAAGTGGTAGGTTAAAAACTGAATTTTGCATAAAAATTAATTTTATCGCTTCTGTGAATGGAATTTCAAAAATCTGAGAGACACGGTTAATATCAAGGACTAAAATGTGGTTCAATGAGATGAAAATAATTTTTTGGTGAATAGTAACTTTTTACTATTTTTACCGCGGTTAATAGTAAATAGGGTAACTAAGGGTAAATATGATATCAATATTACCCTAACACATGTCCTAATTCTATTGGACAAGTGTAATTCGACCAAAAACTGACTTAGGAATAAAATATGACCATTTAGGCCCACTTGGATTAGATTAGGACATTTATTATTAATTTATTTAAAGAAGGGTTAAAATAGTTAAAATCAAAGTTTAATAAGTAAATCATTTTTTAATATGGGGTAATACATAAGATAAATTCGATTGTAAATATTCATTAGAAAGCTAAAAAGATTTCCTACATGATGGTATTTTATTTTTAATTTTTAGACATCAAATAATTTAATTTATTTATGACACAAAGATGATGCAGTAATTATCTTATTAATGAAATATTGACAAAATTGATAATATAAATACCAAAATAAATGTAATTTGAGACTTTTTATGAATTCCACTAATTTTCTAGGTTACTATGATATATTATTGTTGATTTAATCAACTTGGTTCGAACATATAATTCTGTTATGACTTTCACAAAAATCATATATCAAATAGTGTCAAAATTGACACAAAATAGTTTTTAAATTAAATATTATATTATTAATTGTTATTTTATTGATAAAAATCTAAGGTTCGGCCAAATGACTTAAATAAGGATATATATATTAATAATAAACAATTTGGGGTTCGTTTGGCATGTTATAGTAAGTGTATTAACCATATAGTGAAAGAAAACAAAAAGACACGGTAAAAGTTAAATTAATTAACTTAGAGTTAAATCTAATTGATAAGGTTAAAATAATACCCTAAACTTGTCTAAATCCTATTGGATGATAGGATTTAGACCCATCCCCACTTTAGCTTCGAAATAAGACCCTTTGGAACCATTATAAACCGATTTTGACTTTAATATAAAATAATATTTTGAGATATTCCTAAGGTGCCCCTCTCATCCCTTATAAAAGGGCACCTCCTCCCCCTCCTCCTCACACCAATTTGAGCACTCATGCTCGGCCAACCCATGCCATTTTCTCCTCTCCACTTCCCTAGAATAATCCTAGAGGTCCTGGTCTTCTCCAAAGACCAATCTTAGTTCCTTAAGTGGAGGATTCAAAGAGGCGTTCCAAAGAAGAGGTAATATCCATTACCGATCTTTTCAATTTCTTTCTTCTTCAACTTCTTCTTCTTTAGTTGTTTCATGATAAAGTAATAACATCAGTATTACTTACATACTGATATGTTATTATAAATATGAAACAACCCTAATTAACCTTCTATCCATCCTACGGAAAAATGAAATCACCGCGCGTGCGTACGTACGGAATACCGTCTCCACGCCGTGGTGTAATCTATTTTCCACCATAACCTTACAAGGATGGGTATAATGGTGTAATGAGTGACTATATATGATTATTATAAAGTAATATTGATACTGAAATAATATATATATATACTCCAATACAATTCCACGATCATAGGAACGATATCATCACTCGTGCGTACGTACGGAATACCGTCTCCACGATGTGATGCGACTCGTTCTACATGATCTTCATTTCATAATGATTATATAAATGAATTGAATGAATGAATATGGTATATACTACACTAATACCATTATGGAAATGAATTATCTATAACCTAAAGATAATAATAATAATTTATTCGACAAAACACGCATAAGAACAAAAAGTTATAAAGACCCGAGTAACAAGTAACAATGAAATATTACTAACAAGAAGCTAATAATATGACCATATATGATCTCATATCAATATGTATGATTCTGGAATAAGTCAATAACATTATTTAAACCATTATACAGGAGCTTCAGACACGAACAAAGAAAATCGGACCTAAGGTAAGGGAAATATCACAATCTCATTTTTATCCGAGATTGTTTATACGTTGGTATTTACTGGGGTGTATTTTATCATCCACATCCATGTTTCTTCAATATGTAATATTGTTTCCATCCACTTGCAATTGTTTAAATCCAATTTTACCCTTAGGTGAGTTTTTAGTAAAGAATATGAAAGGAATCTTTTGTCGTTTTTCCGTACGAGGTACTTTTTGACTTTTCCGACAAAAGTACGAAGAATGTTTTTTTTAACTTATACGGCATGAATGGATTTTTAAAACATTACTTCAAAGAAGCTTCCTTTACAAGTTTTCAAGTTTATTTTTAATCAACTTCTTTTATTTTAAAGTCGTATGACATGCTATGAAAGGAAAAATGTTTTTGAAGAAGAAAGGATATTTTCCTCAAGAATGGAGTTCAAGTATTTTATCAAAAATATTTTCCATCTACGATAATAAAAGGGTTATGTTTTTATCCCTATTATTACATTGATTTGATCATGTTGTGATGGAATTATTTTTATGAATTCCTTTATCTTATATGAATTGATTTATGATGTCATGATGTTTCAAGAATCCCATTTTTGTTACATGTGTTATGCGATGATGTATGTTTTATGATTATGTGGCACACATAAGAAAGGATTCATTATAAGATGGGTGGGACCTATATCTCCCTCCAATGCATTGGGTAAAGACTTTATATCTCATGAGATAGACATGGCTGGAACGGAAGGTTATTTCGGTTCAGTGATACAGGACTGAAACGAGGAGTGAACTCGGTTCAGAAAGGGACTTTGTCCATTAAGATAGTCTTGGCAATGAGTCATGACTAACAAGAAATGATTTTCCATGATTATGTGTGCATGCCACAAAGTTTCAAGTTTTATGTTATGATTATGGGGATCTCATTTTCACTTCTATGATTTATTCCATGTTAAGATATTATGATATCTTTTGCAGTTTTTGATTTTCATAAAGATATGATATGATTTTTATTTCCTTTATTTGCCCTTGCTGAGCATTTGAGCTCACCCTTTTATGTTTTCTTTTCCCCAGGTCAGGAAGATGGATATTAAGTAGAATATGCTAAAAGGGACCCTAGATATGATGAAATAAATGGGAGACACTGTAGAAGATTTATGAACCAGTTGTTTATGTTTCCAGTTTCTAAAGACACTATACCTATACGGTCCTTTGTGGTTTTGTCATATGTTGTAATAAGTGTGCTTCAATTTTGAAGTATTAACAATGTATGTAAAGTGTGGGTCGTTACAGTTGGTATCAGAGGAAAGGTATAGTCAACCTTTGGAAACTAGGATGTGAAAGCCTTAGTAAGAACCCTAAGGATAAGTCTAAGAATAAAACACAATCTTAGAAATGGCCATGAATAACCTTGGATAAGACCATAAGCATGAAATTTTTTTTTCTTGAATTATGTGGTTTCCTATTATAATTAGTGTTGCTCACACTATTCTTCTTGGTTTTAGTCAATGGCTGGAACCCGAAGGAACCGTGTTAATGCGGAATGCGATGGGCAATGCAATGATTGTCCCCCTGAGCAACCAAACGATATGGGAGCTGGAATGCAAAATCTTGTAGCCATGCTCACACAACATTCTCAAGCTATGAATCATGCAGGATTTCCAAACGAACAAAGGAGGGAGCAACATTCTGTTGAATCCTTCATGAGGCAGCGTCCACCATCTTTCAGCGGGTCTACTGATCCATTAGTTGCTGAACAATGGATTAGTACCACTGAAAAGATATTTTCAGTTCTTTAATGTTCTGAGCATGATAAAGTCATCCTAGCAGTGTATCGTTTGGAAGGAGATGCGGATCAATGGTGGAATCTTGTTAAGAATACTAGGCAAAGGGATGAAATTGAGTCTATGGAATGGGACGAGTTCAAGAACTTATTTTTCAATAAGTACTTCCCTCGTATTCTCCGAACAAAGATGGAGAAAGAGTTCCTTGAACTGAAGCAAAGGGATGATGAATCTGTTAGTACCTATGAAGCAAATTTTACAAGACTTGCAAGGTACGCTTCTGGTATTATTATCCAACCTGAGAGTAAGATCGATCGATTCTTTAGTGGCTTAAAACCAAGTCTTCGAAGGGCGTTAGCCATAAGGGACTTTAATAGCTATGAGGAAATCGTTCGATGTGCTCTCAAAGTCGAGATGGAGATTGGAGTAACCAATCAGTCACATGGGTTTGATAAGAAGAGGAAGATGGAATTCAAAGAAAAATCTAAAGAGCACACGGAAAAGAAGATGAACTTTCCCTTGTGCTCAAAGTGTGGAAAGAAACATGGAGGGAGTTGTCTTAAAGGGACAAGTAAATGTTTTAAATGTGGAAAGGAAGGTCATCGGGCATTTGAATGTTGTGATAATGGGAAGAAGATGTCTAATGATGCAAACAAAGGAAGGGATACACAGAATGAACCTACTACACTTCAATGTTTCAAGTGCAAGGAGATGGGGCATTATGCCAATCAATGCCCAAATCCAAGGGTTGATGATGATGGTCGACGTCAACAAACTATTAAGGCTAAAGACAAAGGAAAGTCACGTGCAATTTCTATCAGCGATGTGGAGTACGATAACGATGTGGTGAAAGGTACACTTACCATCCACTCTAAAGTAGCAAATTTTTTATTTGATTCTGGATCCACCCACTCTTTTATTTCTGAAAAATTTTCTAAGGGTATCACCATATTACCTCAACAATTAGATGTTGAGTTAGCTGTGACAACACCTAATGGCACATCAATCGCATCAGAAGTTTATAATTCTTCTCCGATCGAAGTTTGTGGGAAAGTGCTTCCTGCAAATCTTGTGATCCTTCCTTTAGTAGAATTTGATGTGATTCTTGGCATGGATTGGCTTTCTCTACATGGAGCTCATATCAATTGCCAAAGAAGGGAAGTCACATTTCATATTCCAGATCAACCTACGATCGTCTATCAATGCAAGGATGAACATAACCTTCCAGTGGAAATTTCTTCCATCTTATGGGTATTGATTCCACTAAATGAAGGTTATTTATCTCAAATAGTTGGTGAGAAACTCACGATTAAGAATATTCCCATTGTACGGGAGTTTGATGATGTCTTTCCGGAGGAATTACCGGGTCTTCCACCAAATCGTGAAGTTGAGTTTTCAATAGAACTCGTACCGGGTGCTTTGACTATTTCAAAGACACCTTATAGAATGGCCCCAATTGAGTTGCAGGAATTGAAGAAGCAACTCCAAGAGAATCTTGATAAGGGATTCATACGACCTAGTGCGTCACCTTGGGGAGCACCTGTTCTATTTGTTAAGAAGAAAGATGGATCAATGAGACTCTGCATTGATTATCGAGAACTTAACAAGATCACTATCAAGAACAAATATCCTCTCCCACGCATTGATGACTTATTTGACCAACTACGCGGAGCTCAATACTTTTCCAAGATTGATCTTCGTTCAGGGTATCATCAATTAAGGGTCAAAAGGGAGGATATACCAAAGACGGCTTTCCGTACAAGGTATGGACACTATGAATTTATAGTGATGCCATTTGGTCTTACTAATGCCCCTGCTATCTTCATGGATCTAATGAATAGAGTCTTTAGAGACTATCTTGATCAATTTGTGGTAGTATTTATAGACGATATTCTTGTCTATTCAAAGAGCAAGGAAGAACATGAAGATCACTAGAGAATTATATTGAAGACCCTGAGAAAGGAGAAGCTTTATGCCAAATTTACCAAGTGTGAATTTTGGCTTCAAAAAGTTGCATTTTTGGGTCACATAATCTCAAAAGAGGGGATATCTGTGGATCCAGCAAAAACAGAGGTTATCGAAAGATGGTCAAGACCAACAACAGTAACTGAGATCCGATGTTTTCTTGGTTTGGCTGGATATTATCGACGTTTTGTAAAAGATTTTTCACGATTATCTAATCCACTCACCAAGTTGACTCGGAATGGTGTTAAGTTTGTCTGGACAGAGGAATGTGAAGAGAATTTCAAGGAGTTGAAAAGAAGGTTATCCAGTGCACCTGTGCTCACACTGCCTTGTAGCGGAGAAAGGTTTGTGATCTACAGTGATGCATCCAAGAAGGGATTGGGGTGTGTTCTTATGCAAAATGATATGGTGATAGCTTATGCCTCACGACAGTTGAAAATCCATGAGCAAAATTACCCAACACATGATTTGGAGTTGGCTGCGGTAATCTTTGCATTAAAGATTTGGAGGCATTACCTTTATGGTGAAAGGTGTGATATTTATACTGATCATAAAAGTTTAAAGTATATTTTCACACAAAAGGAGCTGAATATGCGCCAAAGAAGATGGTTGGAGCTGATTAAGGATTATGACTGCTCAATCCATTACCACCCTGGGAAAGCAAACAAGGTGGCAGATGCATTAAGTCGACAAGACCATGCTAGTTTATCCATGATGAGGATCACAAAAGATCCAATATTTATGGATTTACAAAGTATGGATCTTGGAATTATAATTGAAGGGGAAAAATCTTATCTTTCTCAAATGAATGTTCAACCATCTATACATGTGAAGATTAAAGAGGCACAGAAAGAAGATGTCGAGTTACAAAAGAAGGTGAGAAATGTTCCTGAATTCAACCTTGATTGTGATGGGATAATAAAGTTCAGGAATCGGGTTTGCGTTCCTCCCATCCCCGAATTAAAGAAAGAGCTGCTGGATGAGGCTCATAGTTCTTCATTCTCTATTCATCCTGGAAGCTCGAAGATGTATAGGGACCTGAAAGAGTACTTCTGGTGGGATGGCATGAAAAGAGATGTTGCTGAATATGTCTCTCGATGCTTGGTTTGGCAACAAGTTAAAGTTGAGAGACAGAAGTCTAAGGGGATGTTACAACCATTACCCATACCCGAATGGAAATGGGAAAACATCACTATGGACTTTGTCACAGGACTTCCTAAAACATCCAAAGGCAATAATGCTATCTGGGTCATAGTTGATCGTCTTACAAAGTCTGCACACTTCATTGCTATTAGAGAGGATTTCTCTCTTGATCAGCTTGCCAAGATATATATAAAGGAAGTGGTAAGATTGCATGGAGTACCACTTTCTATTATATCTGATCGAGATCCGAGATTTACCTCGAAGTTCTGGCGAAGTCTTCAGCATACTCTGGATACAGAGTTGAGTTTCAGCACTGCTTATCATCCCCAGACAGACGGTCAGTCTGAGAGAACAATTCAAACCCTAGAAGATATGTTGAGAGCTTGCTCTATGGATTTCAAAGGAGGTTCGGATCAACACCTACCTTTGGTGGAATTTTCTTATAATAATAGCTTTCACTCCAGTATTCAGATGGCTCCTTATGAATCTCTCTATGGAAAGAAATGCAGGACTCCAACTTGCTGGGATGAAGTTGGGGAAAAAAAGCTATTAGGACTTGATCTCGTTGATGAAATGGCAGAAAAGGTCAGATCTATTCAACAACACATAAGAGCAGCTCAGAGTCGACAGAAAAGTTATGCCGACAACCGAAGAAAAGACCTAGAGTTTGAAGTGGGTGATAAAGTGTTCTTACGAATATCTCCCTGGAAGAGGGTTATGAGATTTGGAAAGAAGGGGAAGTTGATCCCTAGATATATCGGTCCTTTTGAAATACTGGATCGTGTTGGGAAGGTAGCTTACCGATTGGCGCTTCCACCGAATCTCTCTGAAGTTCACGATGTGTTCCACGTATCTCTCCTGAGAAAGTACATACCAGATCCTTCACATGTACTCAGCTCAGAAGTTGTACCGCTGGAGCAAGATCTTTCTTATGAAGAACAACCGATAGAGATTCTGGATCGTAGCGAAAAAGTCATACGAAACAAGACCACTCGCTTGGTGAAAGTTTTATGGAGGAACCACCAACTTGAAGAAGCTACATGGGAGCTTGAGGATATGATGAGGGAGAAGTATCCTCATTTGTTTGTTACAAAGTGACGAATTTCGAGGGAGAAATTCTTTTTAAGGGGGGTAGAATGTAACACCCGAGACTTTTATGTTATATAAACCATCAAAGGAATCTTTTTCTACACAATACTTGCTTGGCTTTCTTTGCACGCAATCGCGACCTTCCTCGATAGCTTGCGTCGTACGCAATACCGAGTTTCACTAAACAACAATATGCTATTAAAACTAGCCGTTATGAATAGTAATAACCCCTTTTTAAAATTTTATAAATTTTATTTTTCAAAATGGACTTCATTTTTGGACTCAGAATATCGAAATTAGCCTAGGGTGAAATTTTGGTATTTTTCTGAAAACTTTCAATTTTTGATGAATAGTGAAACCACTAAGTGGTAGGTTAAAAACTGAATTTTGCATAAAAATTAATTTTACCGCTTCTGTGAATGGAATTTCAAAAATCCGAGAGACACGGTTAATATCAAGGACTAAAATGTGGTTCAATGAGATAAAAATAATTTTTTGGTGAATAGTAACTTTTTACTATTTTTACCGCGGTTAATAGTAAATAGGGTAACTAAGGGTAAATATGATATCAATATTACCCTAACACATGTCCTAATTCTATTGGACAAGTGTAATTCGACCAAAAACAAACTTAGGAATAAAATATGACCATTTAGGCCCACTTTGATTAGATGAGGACATTTATTATTAATTTATTTAAAGAAGGGTTAAAATAGTTAAAATCAAAGTTTAATAAGTAAATCATTTTTAAAATGGGGTTATACATAAGATAAATTCGATTGTAAATATTCATTAGAAAGATAAAAAGATTTACTACATGATGGTATTTTATTTGTAATTTTTAGACATCAACTAATTTAATTTATTTATGACACAAAGATGATGCAGTAATTATCTTATTAATGAAATATTGTCAAAATTGATAATATAAATACCAAAATAAATGTAATTTGAGACTTTTTATGAATTAAACTAATTTTCCAGGTTACTATGATATATTATTGTTGATTTAATCAACTTGTTTCGAACATATAATTCTGTTATGACTTTCAAAAAAATCATATATCAAATAGTGTCAAAATTGACACAAAATAGTTTTTAAATAAAATATTATATTATTAATTGTTATATTATTCCTAAAATCTATGGTTCGGACAAATGACTTAGATAAGGATATATATATTAATAATAAACAATTTGGGGTTCGTTTGGCATGTTATAGTAAGTGTATTAACCATATAGCGAAAGAAAAAAAAAAGACACGGTAAAATTTAAATTAATTAACTTAGAGTTAAATCTAATTGATAAGGTTATACTAATACCCTAAACTTGTCTAAATCCTATTGGTTGATAGGATTTAGACCCATCCCCACTTTAGCTTCGAAATAAGACCCTTTGGAACCATTATAAACCGATTTTGACTTTAATATAAAATAATATTTTGAGATATTCCTAAGGTGCCCCTCTCCTCCCTTATAAAAGGGCACCTCCTCCCCCTCCTCCTCACACCAATTTGAGCACTCAAGCTCGGCCAACCCCTGCCATTTTCTCCTCTCCACTTCCCTAGAATAATCCTAGAGGTCCTGGTCTTCTCCAAAGACCAATCTTAGTTCCTTAAGTGGAGGATTCAAAGAGGCGTTCCAAAGAAGAGGTAATATCCATTACCGATCATTTCAATTTCTTTCTTCTTCAACTTCTTCTTCTTTAGTTGTTTCATGATAAAGTAATAACATCAGTATTACTTACATACTGATATGTTATTATAAATATGAAACAACCCTAATTCACCTTTTATCCATCCTACGGAAAAATGAAATCACCGCGCGTGCGTACGTACGGAATACCGTCTCCACGCCGTGGTGTAATCTATTTTCCACCATCACCTTACAAGGATGGGTATAATGGTGTAATGAGTAACTATATATGATTATTATTAAGTAATATTGATACTGAAATAATATATATATGTACTCCAATACAATTCCACGATCATAGGAACGATATCATCACTCGTGCGTACGTACGGAATACCGTCTCCACGATGTGATGCGACTCGTTCTACATGATCTTCATTTCATAATGATTATATAAATGAATTGAATGAATTAATATGGTATATACTACACTAATACCATTATGGAAATGAATTATCTATAACCTAAAGATAAGAATAAGAATTTATTCGACAAAACACGCATAAGAACAAAAAGTTATAAAGACCCGAGTAATAAGTAACAATGAAATATTACTAACAAGAAGCTAATAATATGACCATATACGATCTCATATAAATATTTATGATTCTGGAATAAGTCAATAACATTATTTAAACCATTATACAGGAGCTTCGGACACGAACAAAGCAAATCGGACCTAAGGTAAGGGAAATATCACAATCTCATTTTTATCCGAGATTGTTTATACGTTGGTATTTACTGGGGTGTATTTTATCATCCACATCCATGTTTCTTCAATATGTAATATTGTTTCCATCCACTTGCAATTGTTTAAATCCAATTTTACCCTTAGGTGAGTTTTTAGTAAAGAATATGAAAGGAATCTTTTGTCGTTTTTCCGTACGAGGTACTTTTTGACTTTTCCGACAAAAGTACGAAGAATGTTTTTTTTAACTTATACGGCATGAATGGATTTTTAAAACATTACTTCAAAGAAGCTTCTTTTACAAGTTTTCAAGTTTATTTTTAATCAACTTCTTTTATTTTAAAGTCGTATGACATGCTATGAAAGGAAAAATGTTTTTGAAGAAGAAAGGATATTTTCCTCAAGAATGGAGTTCAAGTATTTTATCAAAATTATTTTCCATCTAAGATAATAAAAGGGTTATGTTTTTATCCCTATTATTACATTGATTTGATCATGTTGTGATGGAATTATTTTTATGAATTCCTTTATCTTATATGAATTGATTTATGATGTCATGATGTTTCAAGAATCCCATTTTTGTTACATGTGTTATGCGATGATGTATGTTTTATGATTATGTGGCACACATAAGAAAGGATTCATTATAAGATGGGTGGGACCTATATCTCCCTCCAATGCATTGGGTAAAGACTTTATATCTCATGAGATAGACATGGCTGGAATGGAAGGTTATTTCGGTTCAGTGATACAGGACTGAAACCAGGAGTGAACTCGGTTCAGAAAGGGACTTTGTCCATTAAGATAGTCTTGGCAATGAGTCATGACTAACAATAAATGATTTTCCATGATTATGTGTGCATGCCACAAAGTTTCATGTTTTATGTTATGATTATGGGGATCTCATTTTCACTTCTATGATTTATTCCATGTTAAGATATTATGATCTCTTTTGCAGGTTTTGATTTTCATAAAGATATGATATTATTTTTATTTCCTTTATTTGCCCTTGCTGAGCATTTGAGCTCACCCTTTTATGTTTTCTTTTCCCCAGGTCAGGAAGATGGATATTAAGTAGAATATGCTAAAAGGGACCCTAGATATGATGAAATAAATTGGAGACACTGTAGAAGATTTATGAACCAGTTGTTTATGTTTCCAGTTTCTAAAGACACTATACCTATACGGTCCTTTGTGGTTTTGTCATATGTTGTAATAAGTGTGCTTCAATTTTGAAGTATTAACAATGTATGTAAAGTGTGGGTCGTTACATATATGATATCACTTTATTATTACATATTATTACAAAACTAAAGACGTTTATTTAATAATCATTGTATATCAAAAAACATTATACACATTGATGGTGGTTTGAGTACATGTTACTTGATTACCCTCTTATTGAGCTCCTTAAGTATTTCATCATATTAATCTACCCATCAATACATTAATAATTTATGTGTTAACATAGTTAATGATCTTGAAAATTATGAGAAAATTCTCAATAAAATTGGTATTACCCTACTAAGATAGGAATGATATGTAGTTACATGAAGTTGGTGGGTCTATGAAAATCATAAAATGCTTTCTTCCTTTATGAACCACGTAAATTCCATCACTTATGATTACATACCCCATAAATGAGACAATTTTCATCCCAAAGTCACAATTTATAAACATATCAATCATTCTATCTTTCATTATTGTCTCGAGAAAAATCCTAAGGTGATCATTATTTTCCTCTATTATCTTAGATTGAATGATAATATTGTTAATATAAACTACAAAAATCAATCTTGATGTAGTCTATAAACACTCTATTCATAAAATCCATTATGATATAAAGGGAAATAGTTTGTCTGAAAGGAATTTCTACAAACTAATAGTGGACATACCATATATAGAAAACAATATTTTAAATATCTTCCTTCTTCACCTTCGATTCGTGATATATATAATTAAGTTCTACCTTTTAGAATTATTGATCTCCATTTAGTTGATCATACAAGTGATCAATAAGTGGTAAATAATACGTATCCACTATATTTATATTATTGATATAATATTAATTAAAACACAAGCACAATGATTGATACACTTTCATAAAAAAGAGCATTGGAAAATAATATGGTGATGTGTTAGAGCCTATGAAACATTTTTCCAAATACTCTTTAAACATCTTATTTAGATCGTCCATTTCTATAAGGACCATAATGTATAAGAATTTTTTTATATAAAATTATATGTGTTTGAGATCAATTTGGATCTCTTCCTCAGGATCAACAGATAGTTTGAGTAAATCTTCAGTAAATACATCACTGTATTTCCCAATAAATGGAATTTCCTCTAGGTCGATACCTTCCTTTAAATCAACTATTTGGGAATGGTATTATTCATCACTGGGTTTCAACACCCACAATGCGGATGCATTTTACAAAATATATTCATGGCCATCCTTATATTTGTATAGGATAATTTTATTGTTAAGAAATGAATATAGATTCCATTTTCCTAATAATTTAGGTGTTCTCTATTTAATGATATCCCTTACGTGACTAGTATACAGTAAAATACCACTAAGTGATGTATTAATTGATTCATTGGATTAATATTCCCATAAATTTGTACAAAATAAGAGTCTAACACTTGGGTTGAAATTATTTCACAAATATTTATTTTTTAAATATATTTCTACTTCAAGGTATTAGGATTTTTGTTCAATATTTCTAGAAAATATCATGGATATAAATGACTGATTAAAAATAGAATCAACTAAAACATTTTTACATTATTGAGTTAATTCTATGTGTACCATGGAAACTTTATTTTTAATCATCACTTTAGTTGATGTTATGGAATAATCATTCCCTTGGTCCACTGTATATGGTGGTTTTTGTTGTTTATTTCCATCAATAAACTATGGATTATAACACTTGATTTCATAGTTACCAATATCTATTCATTTAAATCATTATAACTTGTGTCATAATTTATGAGGTTTCTTCCTTTATCACACCTTTTGGTAGGATTCGTTATATCTCTTCGACATTCAGGGTCTTTCTAGCCATCTCTCCCATGCTTCTTTTATTTCCATATCGTATTGTGACAAATTATTTGATATTTATTCCTATATTTCTGACATGTGGGTAGTTAGATCCTCTACACTCCTTTTTAATATGAACCAACATAATGAAACTCCATTATTCTCTTATTATATCCATAACCATTTGACCATTCTCCAAAATCCATCTTTACTTTGAGATAATATCGAACCACTTTCTTTATAATACCCAATGTCATGTATAGATGAATCATTTCGAAGGTGTGTTATTAAAACCAAAAATAATATATCTATTTTTCAGTAATTATTGATAAGAAATCCTGAGGCATAGATTTGATGCATTATTACTTTTTCCTCATATATCTGGATAGATTCAACATCCTTTTTCTTCAACTCTATAAATTTCACCTCTATATTTGTTCATATATTTTGAGGGACATAATTTTTTGGAAATATTTTAATAATGAAGTCCCAATATATCAAATTCATTTCATCTATTTTCGTGGAGTTATTTATCTATTCACTCCAATGATCATATTCTCTCTCTTAATTATAGATGGATGGTGTAACCTTTTCCACTTATAATTGTAGAGCATAAAAAACATCTTCTCCATTGAGTGAACTCACTATTCTATTACAAGAGAATAAGAAGACCCAAAAAAGGATGGTGGTTGTTTCCACATAATGGACTCAATGTATATTTTATACTTATGGGGTGTAAGTTGAATTTCTTCATGGCTTAATTTATTATATATATTCTGTAACAACTGGGTAAACATTTCCATGGAGTTTTGAACACCACCTATCATGAAATGGAGGTTTTTTTTTCGGAAATGGTTTCATTGTCCATTACATGGGTTGTTGGTATAGATTCTCCTAGTTCCCACTATTTTTCAAAATTTAAAAGCTTTGAAAAATATGTATGTTAATAGATAATAAATAATTTATTCTTATGTAAAATTATATTCAAAATAATATCTTATGGGAGCCGTATATTTATCCTTTCTTCAAAATAATGTTTCTTAGATGTTTATATATACAAGGTATTTTCTTTAGGGTTTTCACTAATTAATATTTTCCTTATTCACAAATTTACTAAACTATAAATTTAATATCAACTATAGAGACCATAAATTTTCTTACATGATGATTCCTTTATTTTTAAGATAAACGACATAATATAGATAAAAATTCAGGATCAAAATTTTTATTATATTGGTAAATTTATGATCATAGATATCATAAAAATAATAACACAAAAGCATTTATCTAAATCATTGGTCTTCATACTTCTAAAATATTATGTTCTCTTCAGTATATGTAATCACCTGAGGATATACATAAACGAATGGGGTGAGCTAAAATCCTAGGAAAATGATGAATTAGTGACATGAATCAACATAAAATGGGGAGAATAACCATAATAATCAATTAATATGCATTAGATCATCATCAAAAATCATGATGGAAACATGTGATAAAGGAATTCAAATATAAATGAATAAAAATGAAACATTGTTTCATAATGGTAAAAAATAAGACATAGTTTTGAACAAAATCTCATCATACTTACGCATAATATATGTGCATAATCAAAATTTTATTATTGTAAAAAAAATCTAGAAAAATCTTCATGAGTATTACACATTATCTCTAGAGAGACATAAAATTAACCAATGCATTTGAGTGTTGTATTACTTCGGTCCAACCCATGGAATCATAGTATTTACATAATTAATCCTACCTCATTGAACATTTAACAATCATAGTCATTTAATAACTCATGAAATGGAAATTTTTTACGAGTAATTTATAAATATTATATTTTTGAATAATTATTGTGGATAAAATTATATAGAGAGAGATAAAACATTGGAATAACATATAATTTTTTTAGATAAGAAACAACACATGAGGATTCTAATATTTGTTTTTAGAATGAAATTCCTTTTGTAAAATCATTTAATTTGGATAAATAACAATGGTAGAGACATGTATATCCCCCAAAAATGGAATAATATTGAAATTATATTAAAATAACAGTACATGAACTTCCATACTATAGATTATATGAAGGAGGGAGAATCCAAATAAAGGGAGTTTTGTATGATAATCCCCTTTACCTTATTTCTCTCATAATTTCTTCGTTTTTATAACTCCTCAAAAAAATGTATTTATTTAAACATGAATAAAAAATTATATTCTGATAATTTTTTAACTATTTATCAATTATAGTGATTTTATTATATTTGGTAATTTCCCTATTTATAGGGTAGTCATTTTGATATCTTGTTTTACTTAAAAATTTAACAATCCCCTTCAATTTTGATATTTTATTTAATATAATTTACCCATTAGTTGAATTAATTACATAATATTATATAAAACTAAATCAAATATTTATATATATGTCATAATATCCATCTATGACGATGGTTACATTTTTTTAAACATTTCATTATATTTAGTTAACCGGCCTTTGATGTGTCCTTGTTGGGAGAGATAAAAATAAAAGTTTTAAAGTTATATACATATCATAAATATGATACTTTTAGTTAGTTGAAATCATTAAAATAATGTGAAAACATTTATTATTTAATATTATAATAATTGGGTGTGAAAAGGAGGTACTAAAAGTAAGACAATAAGAAGAATAAAAAATATAATATTTGATTGAAATATACTTAGTCAGTAATGTACATTCCCAACTATGATACTAAAACTCCCTTGATGTCTACAGCTGGGTTACATCTAAATGTACCTATGGTTTAGGAGGGTTTTTATAAAATGTATTTAGGAATAGGCTATAGTTTGGAATTTGGGGAATTATTTTTTTTAATGAGAAGGAGTGGGATTATTTATATATGAGGATAAATTCATTTTTATAATAAAAAATTAAATAAAACAATCAATCGAAGGTGAAACATTTGATTGATAAATTTGATGTTATAAATCATATATAATAATAATATAGTTTTTTAATACTTTAATCCCATATATAATTAAAATTTATTTTTTAACAAAAAATAAAATGAAAAGAATGCAAAAAAATTATTTTAAGGGATCACTTTTGACATTAGGTGTTGGAAAATTATTTTTATGTTTATAATTTAGGTTTATATGAAATTAGTGACTAAATTATGAAATTAAATATTTCATGCACAAACATAAATATCTAAATGTATTAGTTCATTACTAACACATGAGTGATGTAATTTATGATATAGTAGTTATTTGAAAAAATATGTTTTTTACTATTCACTCAATAAAAGATTTATTTTAGAAAATTAATAAAAAATCCCCCTTTTAAAATATAAAAGTGATGATCTCAAAAATTTACATTCATTTTAAAAAATTCAATTTCCCAAATAAGTTTTTATAAATTTAAATTTTAAAGTTATTACTTTTATGTAATAGGTTAAAATACATTTTATTAAAAATGATGTTAAATTATCTTTGTGATTTTTAATCAGGTTATTTAATATTTAGAATTTTTATATTTGAATTTGCCTAAATTAATAAGGATACATATATTTTGTATTGAATTTTTTTATTGTGAGGTAAAATTAATATTCAAACTATCATGTTACTTTTCCCAATGGTCGAATTATCTCATATATATAACAACTCATTTGTTAAATCAACAAATAGTAAAATTCCACCAAATGTTATAAATTTTGATTTTCTAAGTTTTTTATTAGTTTAAAAATATATTTCATCATTTCTATAGTTTTTTACATGGGGGAAATGGTCATCAAAGATTTTGGTGATCTATATTTTTCCATCTTATCATTTCTATTTTATATGTTTCTCAACCAATTGTACTTTTTGGTATTTTATTTTTTTTATTTACTAATTAATGTGATAATATTTTATAATGAAAGAAATTTTTATCAATATCATTATGTTTATAAAATATATACATAATATTATAACCATAATTTATTTCAATAGAAAAAATTCATTTATAAACTACAGGTTGTTACAAACTTTTAAACCAACACTCATGTGTACCCCCGACCCCTTGAGGGATGATTTTTTTTGTAAAAATTGATAAAATTAAATAAAAAGAAGAAAAAAATTGTCATATCAGAAGAAAATAGTATGATTTTTCCATAATATAACCCATATTTATATCTACCCCAATAAATCTAAGGTGATGAATGTGGAACCCCCAAGAGAATAGACCATAACTCCCTCATCATCCACTCTTTATCCCCTGTCTCATGAAAATATGATCAATACATAAAATAAAATTTGACCAATGATATATATATATATATATATCACTTAATGAACCATTATGGGATAGTCAACAATTTGAAATGTTTTCTCAGTAACTAACATATATGGTTTTATGTCAAGGAGTTCCAAATTCAAAACATGAGACAAGTCTGTTAAATTCATCTTTATTTGAGACACATGGAATTTTTTTTGGATCAATGCCATCTAAGGTGATAAATACTAATAAATTCCACCATTTAAACCCATTCAATGATCATAAATTGTCCCAGATTCCTCAAAGAAAACATCCCTTAATTCACAAACCGTCTGACTAGATTACATCAAATTGTTGGCTCATAAGAATTTTTAATGGCTGAAATAGGGGTTAATTGAAGACAAAAAGACTAAGGAATTAAATTCCAAAATATCACTATAATGTTTATTTACACTTTTTTATCATCTAATGATCAAATTACTTATAACAGACTTAATGTATACTTGATAAATAAAATTTAATAAAGGATAGAAATATAAAAATTCTATATAATTGAACAATATAATAAAAAAAATTATAAAAAAGTAAAAATGAAACATTAAAATATTCTATATTAAAAGAAATTTATATTTTTTAGGAGTATGAACAATTTAACAATAATTGTCAAGAAATTCAATGACCTTGACTTAGTGTATCCCTACTATTAAAGAAAGAATAAGTTATGTATTTCCTCATGATGAAATACCGTGATAAAAGATATCGAAATAATATATTTCTATCTATCATCATATTGATTACATTAAATAGAGACCCTATGAAAATATTATAAAGAGAAATTAATGAGATGTAACGACATAGAAAAAACATTAAATGTGTTATGCTGCAAAAGCATCAGCCCCTAAGTCCTCAAATTCACCGTAATTTATGGAAATAACTCAAATTGTAATATTTATATGATTTTTATTTTTAGATTTATTGTGCATGGATGATCTCCTTATTGAAAGCTCAGTATGTACGTCCCTACTTAATTTTTATTCTGTATCACCATTACAATGATATAAAATTTATTCTATCTTGTAGAAAAAAATTTCACTCTGATTATAAATATTATCATTTTAATGAAAAAAAATTAGTCTCATGGACTAAACTCAATCAAACTAATATTCAAAAGACTGTCACGCAGATAGACTAAACTCTATTATACTGATATATTATACTCAATCATTCTGATAGACTAAACTGAGTTACACTGATAGACATGATTAAGAAAATTCAATGAACTAAAATTTATTCAACCTTATGTATTCAACTTTTTTTAGTTTTATTAATCTAACATTAGTCAGTTTGATGGATCACCCATTATTCAGTATTATGGATAATACATTAGTCATTATAATGGATCAAACTTGTATAGAAATGTCATATTATTTAGTTGTGTAATATTTCAGCATCTGGTAGAATAAATCATTTTATAAAAGTACACTCAAATGTTATAAAAAATTTAATTTTATAAAAGAATAATCATTATTTTTGTTTCTTGAATTTCAAAATTATAGATAGAAAGTACCAAAAGGAAAAAATATTCCTCAATAATATTTCACTTTTGGAAAACACAAAACGAAACACTTAAGGATAAAATAATAACACTAAAAAATTACAAACACAATATTAAATTTAAGAAAATACTCCCTTTATCATTATTAACATTTCCGATATTCTTAATATTATTTTTGTTTACCTAATTTGAAATGAATAACAACATAAGATTATATCTACATTAATATCTTTTCCCCAAAAAACTTCTCCCAAAAAATGTCATTAAAATTGTCTCCTTAATAAATAATTCCATCCCTTTCTGATTTAGAAAAGAAATATGAGTGGTAAAAATTACATGAAGTATTAGTAGAACAAATATATAAAATAATTATGTTAAAATAAACATCCATTAATGAAAATAGAAATATAATTCAAATAAATAAATTTTTGAAATCATATTAGAGTATTTGGTAGAGAAATATTCATTCAAACATTAATTCAAACAAACTTTTTGTTATTTTAAGATGATTAAAGAAGAAAAAAAGAACATTATTTATTCTGTATCGTATTGATAGCGACTTTCATATTATATAACTCTTCATATTTCTTCACAATTTCTTTTTATTTTCATACATTGCATCATTTTTCAATAAAAAAAATTAAACTTTTGAGATTCATGTTTTATCTTATAAACTTCTTCATTAAGAGGTTGTTTCTAAGTATTCACATACTTATTTAACATCTTATATTATTATTCAAGAAGAGTGTTTTTCTGATTAATTTATGAAATCCCTTGGTCTTGTGGCTCTGATAAACAGTTGAACTATTCAACTAATTTATATTTTTATCTACTTTAGAAGATAAATTTTAAAAAGAACGTACATATTATAATAATGTATTCATAGTAACACCAATATGTTCATCATGGAATATAATATCTCTTATTATATATTTTAACAATCATAATATTTTATTTATTATTATACTTTCAATTATTTATTCAAATTTGAATGATTATAATTTGACCACAATATGAATAAAAATTTCCACTAAGTGATTTTGAGCATATGATTGAACTAATATATATAACCATCACTGATTTTTCATACATTGAAATCGTATACTTGTTATATATTGAATATAATCAACAATTTTCATTAAATAATCATTAAAATATGTAAATATTGATTCCATTTCCTAATCTATATTCATTGATTGAGAATGTATGGGATACGATGAAACATTTGAAATATGTACCATTAAAGGAATAACATATAGTTTATTTTAATACACATTATCATTAATTTTACACCCTCTAGAACTCCCTTTACCTAAATTTATCTATCAATAATGTATTTTTCTATTACTTATGTTTATGATTTTGGATTTTCAATTAATTTTTTTACAATATTCCCTATGTTTAAAACATCAAAATAATCATCCATAGGATATGTACATAAACAAGATGATACTAAAAGAAGTAATATTTTCCTTATTATTATTCCTTTTCATATATTTCATTATTATATTCTTCCAATTCATTTTATAATTATCTAGTCTATTTATCTTCAATTCTATAATAATCTTTTTAATATTCTTCACAATTTCTGAACTCGAAAGTGATATTATTCTAATATATAATTTTAAATCTCCACAATGTTAAAGTTTATTTTTTCAATAGTAATTTAAACGTAAGAGGTTCCAAAAGAATTTGTTTCTGAAATACATTCTTGAACAACATTCGAGAAGAAATGACTAATAGATTAGACAAAAGATAACAGAGAATTGAATGAACTCCTTCCAATTTTGATATTCTATTTTTTTAAATATCTCCCTGATTTTTTTGAAATACATTCATCAATCGTTCATAAACCATTTACATATAAAATATATTCATCTACTTTCAATTATTTTCTTCTTCATTCAAATATTCTATGTGTTTCTATTTTACTGAAAAGGACTTTGACTTACTGAGTCCATGTTTCATATATCCATCTTTTTTTATTCCATTAATTTAATCAATTATATATAATACATATCACATATAATATAATCATTATTATTTATTATGTGGAAGAAGAAACATCTCCCCACTTTTCTAGTAATGTTTCGTTTAACTATTTAAATTTAGTATCGAGTGACATTATTTTTGATGTATCTAAAAACGTTTTCACTACTAGCATGACTAGATACCTAATTTTTGATATTTATTATTGACAAATAAAATAATATTTTTCTATAATTATCAAAGACCAATTATTTAACATTTTTATGATAATAAAATTTACCAAAATCTTGTTAATAAAATATAGAAACCTTATATTTATCAATTTCATCGCACTTTTCTTAATAGTATCAATTTAGATGAAAAATAATTTTCTAAATTGATTTAAACATAATTATTTGGTTATCAAAAAATAATTATATATAATACCTTTTAGGTATCTCTCTCTCCTTTCCATGGTATATGGAAACATTGCATATATAACAAAATACTCAAGAATCTAGTTAAAAATAATATACTTTCATGACATTGGCATAATAAGAAAATAATAATGTTTCATCCGATGGATTTTCAAAAAGTCCACGATTTCAGGGAATCTAATGAGTAAAAATGTATTCCTCCCCATTCAATAGAAAATATACAACATCTGAAACCTTTTGAATATTCATCAAATCACTCTCATAAAAAATATTACCTATTATTACCTTCAAAACATCATTTACAATAAACTCATATGCTGAGTAAAATTCCATTAAAATCATTGGAAAATGAAGATAAAAAACATATATTTATATTCAATGATTTTTATGAACTAAAAATATGATAATCTAATTCGTGAAATAATTAGCCTTATAATTCAATTGCATCTAAAAAAATATATTCTTAAAGAAATATATATTTTCAATTTATTAAAAAGGATAAATTCTATAAATATAAACCGGTCTTAGAATATATGATCAAATTAATAGAACCTAAATGGATGGAAGAAAAAACTTCAGAATAATATAGAATTTTATGGATGATATACATCATATATCTGAGAAACTAATGTGGGATATGGTGACCTATTTGAATACTAATCGGTCGGGGAGAGAAAATTCAAATTCTGAATATCTGATAGCTTATATATAATCCCATATATGACCAAAAAATAAAAAAATATATTAAAAAGATTATAATAATACATTTTACCAATTAAAAGGTCAATTTAATAAAAATATTATTATATGAAAATGTTGTTATGAAATTAAAACTTTTATATTTGTAATATGGATTTGAATTTTAGGGATTATAAAATTTAAACAAAATGATATTTAATTACAAAAATAGTAAAATTAAAATATTCAAAAATATATTTCATGGTGAAAATTAATTTGTATGTGGGAAAGTAAATATGGTTGTTGTTTGTCTTGTTTATTAGAAAAAATTAAAATTTTGGGTCCCCAAAATTTAGAGTGAAACTACCTATTATTATGGGATATGGTTCTTAGGGATCATTAAACCCCATATCACATCATGGTATGCATTGTTGACTTCAATGTGGATACCTAATGGGAGAAGGAATTGGTCCTCAATGACTAGAGTAGAACCCCATTTCACATTAAGGCTTGTTTCCTTGACATTTTGAGTAGAACCCCCATGAAGATATGGAATTGGTCTTCGAAAAAATGAAATAAACCCCTATCATATTATGGTTTGGTTCCAGGAACATTCAAATTGACCCCTCCCCCATCAGATATGGTATGATCCTTGATTATTATATTGGAAACCCCTTTTTGATCTGAATATGATTCCTTGACCATCTGAGTGAAACCCCCAACCAGATAGTGTGTGGGTCCTCAATAATAAAAGTGGACCCACTCCCCCTAGTATACCAGGATGTAGGTCCTAATATTATGTAATGGAACCCATCAACATTTTTATAAGTCCATTACCAATCGACTAGATACCCTATTAGATAGGTCTCGAGTCCTCGTGGAATCGGGGTGGAACCCCATGGCATATCAACGAGCTAGTCTTGTTCATATACTTTTAGAGTGGAACCCCCTAACACACTAAGGAAAAATTACTTTTTTTGTAAATTGTGGTCCTTAAAAATGTGGCATAGTGGATATGTATGGATAGTGAGGGATATTTATAATGATAGACACATGAGATGTTGGGTATCATTGTTGGATCTCATTGAATTTATTGTGAATCATTTCATGGGATGGTTTGTGATATAGAGATCCCATATTTGTCTCATTTGTGGTCCTTTTAATGATAATATATATATATATATATATATACATCTATATCCATAACGTTGTATTTTTTTACTCTCCAGTCGTGGGTTTTTATGTTGCAAGGGTTGTGGCATGTGATTTCCATGTTTAGCTGCTCAGGGTTGGATGTGGTTACTCTGCTAATATGGGTGTAAAGTAATTGATGTGCAGTCATTATAACCAACTTTTTGATCCCCTTGTTCTTGTTAGAAGTTACATAATCTATTGGTTTTGTTTGAGGTACTTTTTGTAAATTATTTCACTTTTACTATATATATACCTATTGTCTATTTTTCTACTCACTGTTTCTATTACATGTAATCCTACTGGGTATGTATTTACTCACCCGTATCTAGGATTATCTTGAACTTGTGGATTTTTATGAATATCACAGATTGGTTGGTGGGAATTATAGAGGATCATAGGGATACATGGTGAAATGGAATGTGTATAGTGTATGTATCTTTGAGATCACAAAGGAGGCTCTCTCAGCACTTTTACGTTACTTTATAGTTTTGTTGGATTTAGACATACTTATGGTTGGGAATATTTTTTTCCCATTATTAATTTTAGTAATACAGTATCATACTATCATACTATCTAGATTTTTTACATGAAATATTATTCCCAGATTATTTTTCTTTATTTACATTTATTCCTCTATTCTTTTTCATCACAATGACTATGTGTGTACAGATACTCATCAAAATTCATCCTTGTGTTAGTTATTCCTTTAGCACCGGTCTCTAGTCCAAAGCCTATTGGGGTGGTATTGGGGTAGTTGGAGATCATGATATGCTGGTTCTGGTCATAAAATACTATTTTTATACCTTCAATATTTTTATAATTTTGGAAAATTATAATTTCGAAAATTCCATTAAAATCACTATTGTTACATTAGACACTATTAATTTAACTTGATATAAAAAAATGAGAATAATGATGGAATTAAAATCATATTCATGAAAAATTACTGAAATTTAACATTTTATTTTATAATCCATTTAACTCAATAATACAATCAAATTACATTACATTTAATATTATAAAATGAATGTATTTTATTTTTCTAATAATTTAAGAGATATTTTGTTGGTATTATGTAACACATTATCAAAATTATATAGTCACTAAAAATAATTTTTTTACCCACTTCTGAATAATTTAATTTTGATAAAAGTAACAACATAGATTCTTTCAATGATTTATTTTTCCCCGAACACATAAGTTTTATTTAAAAGTAATAGAGTTATATTTTGTTATTTTCAATAGCAATAAATATTATCTATTTCATTTTCAATTACTATTCACCCATAAAAACCTAAATTTAGATCCCATGGGGATACGAGACAAATTAAAATCATATAATAATAATTAAGGATAATATTTTTTACCATAATAATTATTTTTAACATAGGTTTTCCTAATTGACACTTCATTGAGGTGATAAATTTTTCCATGGTTACTATTCATAATGTAATTGTATAAAAATGAATTATTAAAAAAATTAGAACCATATAAATATAAATTTGTAATAAATTTTTCATTATTCAATCTCTATAACTAGAATAAATTAATTTCAAAATATCTTTTCAAAACAAGATGAATTGATATTTTAGAAAAATACAGTTCATCTACAATAAACAAGATTTTTTCTTTTCTAATTCCTAAAAAAATATTATACGAATGGTAAAACCTATAATGAAAATATAATAAAAAATTCATTACAATCATTTACGAATAGTGATTTTTTAATATATTTATATAAAATAAAGTGTGCACGTAAAATTATTTTTTAGTAAATACATTTCTTTTACATCCAACTGAATTTTTTTTTATTTCTAATAAACTGATAGACAAAAAATTTATTTTTTTCAGGTATAAAACATATATTTTACATAATTTAGTTATTCATATTCAAACAAACAAATTTTAAAAAGATTTTATATCATTAAAAAATATTGTGATTAATTTAAACAAAGAGTTGAGTATATTTCATGATATCAAAGAAATTTAATTTATAATAAAATAAATATACCAAAAAATATAAAGGTGTTAAATTATACACCCTCCAAAGTTATTTTTTGATTGAATTTGTTTACATGATTAAAATCAAATTTGAATATATCTTCTTCATCCCAACCTTCGGTTCTCATGTAGCTTCATGAAATTTAAGAATCATTTAAATAATATTTTTCAGATTTGTAGTCATGTTCCATATAAAATTGTCAAAGTGATATAGGATTTATTCTATTTGTTCATAAAATTAATGACATCACACCATAGTTATGATATTTTATTTAGTATATCTGATATATTAGGTTAGAACTCACTCATGAGAGACACATAGAATTCATCATGACTATGATAAAGGTTCAGTAGAATCCCTAAGTGATAAATTACCAACCCAACAAGATATATACTCTATATAGGGATAATATACCTACTTCTATTATTTCCCATTGTTTCAAATCTCATAATTCTATTCAAATGAGAAATATATAGAAAACATTTCACTCAAAATTTGAACTTTATTCCTCAAAAATGAATATATGTATAAATTATCTATCAATATGAAGTATCTTTGATGTTCTATTTATTGGATATTACTTTATCTACAATTTAATATGTTGTCACATGTCCTTATATCATTCTTTCTCTAACTTCATCAAATAAAATTAGAGATATACACTTAATTAATTATGGGGAATCCATAAGATCCTTCAAAATTCATGATATGAATCTATTTTTTTTTGAAATCCTAACAAGAGGAATTTTTTTAACTCAACAACATTTAATATCTATAAAAAAATTCATAACATACCCCCTAGGGTTTCAAATAGTCCTCTCAATATGAAAATCTATCTGTGGCTGATAAGAAGTAATTGAAATTAACTCTATATCCAAATCATACTGAAGACTTCTATTAAATCATCGAGGTAAACCTTTAATCCTAATCAAATAAAATAGAATGTTTAACTCTATAAAACCTTAACAATTCAATAGTTTATATCATATAATGATTATCAAGAGAAAAATATTCTTCAATATAAGTCAATTGTGACAACATCATAAGGTGATAAATTATAACCCATGTTTAATTATGATCATTTGATGTTTTTGGGGTCCGATAAAAAATTATTGGGTGTGGGTTTCCCATTTCCATTATTTTAAGGTAATGGTTATATCATCTCATTAGATTTTAGTCTGTAATCATTGCTTTAAAGAGATACTATGTGCTAATATATATACAAATAATTATCACTCATTATGTTGTCCCACCAAAAAATACTCCTTCAGATCTCTATAAATATTTGTACATCTATAGTGAATAAATAATAATGAACTACAATCCTCATCTAATAACTCCTTATTCAAATATAATATATACAAAATACATCAATGGTTTATGAACCTTTTCTTTACATAACCATCACAGTTAAACATAAAAATTTTTCTTACCTTATCCTATAACTCTACAACTTTTTTTACTAATTAAATATCACATGGATGAATGGTTGAAAAAACATTTTTAAAAGAAAATTATTGTCTAATTTACTCCTTTTTTACAAATCCATTCATTAAAAACAATGATTTTTTTCAATTTTTTGAGACTCTCATAATAGATAACTAACCATCATCCTTTTAAATCAAAGCATCAATGACCATCTTCCCATTCTATGTATTGTGATGTTTTAACAATTTAAAATATTTAATCAAATCATACCATATTCTTTGGAAAATATTCAACACCTTTTATGAAGATATATAGTTCAATATTCTATTATTATTATATATATCACCCAATATACAATACACACAATTCCACTATTTTTTCAATGAAAAAATTACCACTTCCATTTCAAAATCATGTGTCTAGTAATTTTTCTCATGATTTTTTTTCTTATCGGGAGGCATATTTTATAATAATATCTTTCATAGTGAGGAATCATCAGATTACCTTTATTGAAGAAACATAATAGATCACTAACCAATAACTATTGTAGGGGATAATATCTTATAGATGGATGAATTTGAAAAGTGGTTTCGTATAATTATGAAATATTATTCATGATCATATATAAACTATAAAAATATAATAACGTTCTTGATAAAGAATTCCAAAAAAAAGTTAATTATTATAATTAAAACTATATTCATTAATTTCATCATGGTAACTAGAGTATTCTTATGTACAATTTCTATTACAAAAAATTCATAATTTCCATACCTCATTCAAAAGGTTTTATGGGGAATTTCATTCATAATTATCCACAGATTATGATATCCATATCAAATATCAATCCTAAAAAATATAAATATTGTCATAATTGTTCAAATAGATCGTTGATATAAAGTAGATAACACTTGTTCATAATAGGTAACTATTTAAATTCTCTATAATCAATCAAAATATTCATTGGCCCTTTTATCCTATTAATAAAAGGAATATGTTCAAACATAGGTGATGATATATTAAAAATTATCCTCTTTTCTAGATTCTTAATGAGATTCTTCATTAATTATTATAACTCAATCGGGGCCATTATATATAGAGTCATTGTTATAAGTCTAGATAAATAATAATAACTATTGAAAACTCATCATTGTAATTATAGGTAAGACATGGAATCTATATAGGAAATATATCACCATTTACCTAAATAGTGGGTTCATTTTTAATATTCATATTATACCCAACCATTTTAATTAAATATCCCCCAAGAATGCATAGAAAATCCCATATGATCTAATAAATTTCTATTTACTCTTTAGGTTCATCTACACACATAAAATATATTATAATATCTAATATAACTTTCCTTCATCAATAATTAATTTGATCAATATAAAAATAGAGTGAATCCATATAGAAAATTAAAGAAAATTCATCTAGAGGAAGAATAATAATATTAATAGGATGAATGTTACTACTAATTTTAATTAGATTCAATTTATATATTGGAGATTCGGTTATCCTACCATTATAATTTTTCACTTCAAACTCAATTTATAATTATTATGGTAGTGATGTGATGGGACTAGAATATTATTAAGATATAATGGTGTGGTTTGAACAATAAATAAAATTATAAATCTACAATCTTATAGTGGATGATAAGTGTTCCCTTAACGACATCAATATAGACAACAACATTGGCTATAGTAATTGCATATGCATGGTCTCCTCCATCAAATTATTTTGTTTTAATATCCCTTGATGTTTGGGTAATTAGTTATAATAGAGCCACATATACCTATAGTTAAATAACATTAAATTTTTTTAATCTTCCTTAACTTTCACTAATTACCATAATAGATTTTTTTCGAAACATGAATCAAACTAAAATTTTATTATATGATTATTACAAGGTATTTCTTACTAGAGTTAGAGCATGTTATGAGATTCCTATGTCACCTCTCACCCTTATTAATTTTTTTCTATACAATCTTTATCATATATTAATTTCCATAAAAGCTATAAAACCTTGGGAATTCATTCTATATATTTATAATACATGATATTATATCCTAATATGATGGGAATGTTAGGTAGAGTATTTTACATTAAAGGATTTTCATAATCCATAAAAATTTATTTACAGTATTTGTCATTGGATTACTTATGTAGTCCAAAAAATCGATTTATAAAATATTAATGTCATATTTAATCATAGTAACATTTTTCATTTACCTTTTTTCTAAGAGTCTAGACTTATCTCTCCATATTAACTTACTGTTCATGGAGAAAATATTTTTTAGGGAAAATTCTGTAAAATCCTTCAATTACCTGCCCACTATTTCCTCTTCGTTCCATGTTCTTTAGTCAATGAACACAATTGACATTCATACCTTGAGAAATGATAAACTGTCATGAAAATAATCTCTATTTCATTATTTCCTAATGTGATTAAAATCTTCTCAAACAAATTTTTACTTTTTTTATCTACAAATTGATTCCTTGTCTCATTGAATGCTAGAGGTTATTAATTCATGAAGTAGTTTGACACTATTATATCACATTGATTATATGTATGCTTCTCTATGTGGGTAAGGATATAAACCATAACCTAATTATACTACCCCAATATAGTTATAATTTTTCCAGCCCTAGCAGTATTTCCATTATCATTCATATGATTGAAATCCCTCTATGGATTGTGTTCATTGATATGATTTTCATTCCATTGTCTTGCCACCAATTCTATATAATGGAATACACTAGATTAGATCCTATTGTTAAATCATAAGAATTTTTAATGGAAAAAATAAGGGTTAATTTTTGATAAAAACATTAATGAATTAAAATATAATACATCTTTATTATGTTTTATTAGACTTGGTTATTCACAGATAATAAAATTACTTATAACAGACTCAGTGTATTCCTAAAAAGAAAAATATAGCATGGGTTAGAAATATAAAAATTCTATATAATTGAATATTATAATTTAAAAAGTATAAACAACAAAAAAACATTAAAATGTTCTACAATAAAACTAATTGAATTTTTTAGGAGTAAGTATACTTTAACCATAATTTTCAAAGAATTAAATGACCTTAACTTAATGTATCCATACAATAAAATAAATAATAAGGTTTCAATTTCCTCAAGAATAAATACCATGATAAAAGATATTCGAATAATATATTTCTTCCAAAACTCATATATATTACTTTGAACAAAAAGTATTTAAAAAATTTATAAAGATAAATTAATGAGATGTTACAGCATTTAAAAAACTCACGATGTGAAATGCAGTAAAAGAATCAGCTCCTAACTCTTCAAATTATCCATAATTAATAGATGTAACTCCAATTGTCATATTTATATAATTCTTCATGTTAGATTCATGGTAAAAGGATGATCTCCATCTTTAAAACACAATAAGTACATCTCTATTTAATTTTTATTCTGTATCACCATTATAATGATATAAAATTTATTCTATTTTATAGAAATAGTTTTGACTCTGTTTATAAATATTATTATTTTAATGAAAAAAACAAATTTAGTCTCATGGACTAAACTCAATTAATCTGATATACAAAACTCAGTCACACTGATAGACTAAAATCGGTTATACTGATAGATTAAACTCAATCATACTAATTGACTAAATTGAGTTACACCGATATAGAAGATTATGAAAATTTAGTGGACTATAATTTATCCAGTCTGATGGATCCAACTTTTATTTTGTCTGATTTATCTAAAAATTGTTAGTTTGATGGATAAAACATTAGTTAGTATTATGGATAAAATATTAGTCATTATAATGGATCATACATGTGGGTAAAGGACATATTATTTAGTTGAGTAATATTTCATCATCTGGTAGAATAAATCATTTTTTAAAAAAAACTATAAAGATAAAATAAATTTCATTTTATAAAATAATAATCATTAATATTTTTTCTTGATTTTCGAAAATAATGATAGAAAGTACCGAAAGGAAAAATATTTACTCAATAGTATCCCCCTTTTTTAAAACACAAAACAAAAAACTTAAATATGAAATAATAATAGTAAAAAATTTACAAACAATATATTCACTTCAGAAAAATACTCCCTTTATCATTTATAACATTACCGATATTCAAAACATAATTAATGCTAACATAATTTTTATGGAGTAACAACATAAGAATATATCTTAATAACTTGTATGTAAAAAACTTCTCCTAAAACTGTCATTAAAAACGTCTCCTCAATTAATAATTTCTTCCCCTTGTGATTTTAAAAAGAAATATGAGAGGTAAAAAGTTCCAGAAATGTTAGTAAAACAATTTTATAAAATGATTAATTTTAAAAACACAATCATTAATGGAAATAGAAATATTATTCAAAAAAATAAATTTTAGAAATCATCCGAGAATAGTTGGTGGGGAAAAATTAATTCACACATTAATTCAAACAATCTTTTTGTTACTTTATAATGTGTTCATAAGGGAAAAAAATCATTATTTGTTCTACAGATTATTGATAATGTCTTTCATATTATAGAACTATTCTTATATCCTCACAATTTCGTTTATTTTTCATCCATTCCATCCTTCTTCAATTCCAAAAATTTAAACATTTGAGATTCATGTTTTACTTTAGGAACATATTCATTAAGAGGTTGTGTACTGATATTATCATATTACTTTAACTTCATATATTATTATTCAAGAAGAATGTTTTTCTGATTAATTTATGAAATTCTTTAGTCTTGAGGATCCGATATACAATAGAACTGTTTAACTAATTTTCATTTTTCATCTATATTAGAAGTCACATTTTAAAAAGATCTTACACATTCTAATGATGTATTCTAAAAAACTCCAGTATGGTTATAATGGGAAATAATATCCCTTATGATATATTTCAACAATCATATGATTTTATTTTCTATTCTTCATTCAAATATTTATTCAGTTATTAATGATTTGAATTCCAATTAATATGAATAACAGTTTCAACTAACTAATTTTGAGCTTATGATTGTTCTAACGTATATAAAAATCTCAAATTTTATATACATTGAAGTCATATACTTGTTATATATATATAATATAATCCACAAGTTTCATTAAATATTCCTTGAAATAAGTAAATTTTGATTCCATTTCATATTCCATATCAGTTTATTGGGAATCTATTGGATAAGATGAAACATTAGAAACAAGTATTTTTAAAAGAATAACATGTAGTTTATTTTAATTGTCTTTATAATTTATTTTACACTCTCCATAACTCCATTTACATAAATTTATCTATCAGTAATTGATTTTTCTATTAATTTTGTTTATGATTTTTGATTTTCAATTACTTTTTCTCAAATTTACACCAAATAGAATACAACCAAATAATCATCCATAGTCTATGTACTAAAACATGATGTTTCTAAAAAAGTCCTCTTCTACTTATTATAATTCCTCTTCATATGTTTCTTTATAATCTTCTTCCAGTTCATGTTCTAATTATCTTTCCTAGTTATCTTTATTTATATAAGAATATTTTCAATCTTCTTCACTATTTCCAAACTCAAACGTTATATTATTCTAATATTTATTTTTCAATCTCTAAAACTTTAAAATATCAATTATCAATAGTAATTTAAACTTTAGAGGTTCCAAAAATTTTTGGTTTCAAAATACATTCTTGAAAAACAGTTGAGAAGAAATGACTTATTGATTAGAAAAATGATAATGGATAATTTAATGAACTCTTTTCCCTTCATATATAATATTAATATGAACATGACTATGATTTTTTTCAAATACAGTCACTAAAAATTCAAAAACCTTTTACATATAAAATCTATTCAATTATCATCTATTATTTTCTTCAACATTCAAAACATATACAGCTTTCTATTTCAGAGACAAGGCCTCTATCATGTTGAGTCGAAGATTCGTATATCCATCTTATTTTATTTCATTAATTTATTCAATTCTTGATAATAAATATCACACATAACTTAATCACTATTTTTTAGTATAAGCGGGGAAGAAACATCTCCCACTTTTCATGAAATAATTCCGTAAACTCTTGATATTCACCATCGAGTGACACTATTTTGGATTTATCTACAAACTTCTTCACTGCTAGCATGACTAGAAACATCATTCATGAAATTTATTCATCATAAATAAAATCATATTTTTCTATAATTATCAATGACTGATTCTTTATCGTCATTATTAAAATAAAATATTCCAAATTCTTGTAACTAAAATATAGAAACCATATATTTATCAATTTCAAAAACCTTTTCTTAATATCATCAATTAAGATGAAAATTAATTTACTAAATTTATTTCCACATATTTCATTAGTTTTCAAAAAACAATAACATATAATACCTTTTAGGTATCTCTGTCTCCATTCCAAGGTATATGGTAACCTTGCATCTATAACAAAATAACTCGAAAATCTATTATAAATGATATACTTTCATAACATACCAATTATAAGAAAATATTAATGATTCAGTCAAATATTTTTCCAAAATACAATAATTCAAGGAATATTATGAGTTAAAAAATATTCATCCCCATTAAATGAAACATCTAAGAGATCTGAAATCATTTTATTATTCATCACATCACTCTCAAAAAAATTACCAGTTATTAACTTCAAAACATCTTCCACAATAAGCTCAACTGATGAGTAAAATTCCATTAAAAGTATTGGATAATGAAGTTAAAAATATTATATTTATATGAAAAAAAAATTGTGAACTAAATATATGATAATCAACTTCACTAAAGAATTAGTCTTATCATTCCATTTCGTCTAAATAAATATATACTTAACAATGTAATTATTTTCAATTTATTAAAGAGTATATGTTCTTTAAATATTAACCTGTCTCAGAATATCAGATCAAATTAATAGATCCTAAATAGATGGAAGACATAAACATCCGACTAATAGAGAATATTAGGGATAATATTCATTATATATTTGAGAAATTGATATGAAATATGGTGATCCACAAGAATATTTATTGGTTTGGGAGAGACAATTGAAATTTCAAATATCTTATAGCTTATACTTAATCCCATATATGAAAAAACAAAAACTATATACTTAAAAAATTAAAATATTATATTTTACCCATTAAAATTTTCTTTAATAAAAATATTATTATATGAAAATAATGTTAGGAAATCAAAACATTTAGATTTTAATTTATCATTTGAATTTTAATGTTTATAAAATTTAAACTATAAAATATATAATTAAAAAATAGTACAAATAACATATTTGACACTTCATTTCAGAATGAAAAGTAATTTTTATATGAGAAATTAAGTATGATAGTAGTTCATCTTGGTTATTAGAAAAAATTAAAATTTTTGTAAAAAAAAAAAAATTTAATTCGGAAGAATCTATTAAAACTATAATTATAAATAAAATTAATAATTTTATTAAATCTAAGGAATTTTGTAACGATATAGTTATTTGTATGTCTAAGAATTTTAGGAACATTTTTAATTATTTAATACAATATAATGACTATAGTAAAACTATTGTTTTTTTGTAAAAGTAATATTTTTATTAAAACAAATGCCTTCGAGTATACATTTTTTTTAGTAAAACTAAATTTTTTAAAACTACTATTTTTTGAAAAATCATAACATATATACCCCTGGTCAAAAGGAGTTCAATAATGAAATTATATTTGTAAAAAATAAGATAATATGAATGATCAATTTATATTTATCATTCCAATATTCAGTTTAGTATATTTAAATCTATCATAACATAATTGTTTTGAAAAAATAGCATCATGTTTTTACTGCATTCTAATGAATTATAAAATTATTTCTGATTTCCCTATGTGATCATAAATGTAATTTTGTGTTTTATCTATGTGTTTTTCTTGTGAGTAATGTGATGGGTTTTTACGTAAATAAATTGATATTTTTTCCCAAATATTATATTTTTACAAAAAAATATATGCTCAGATCCGTGAGTGTTTGTTTTATCCACAACACATGATCATAATTACATCCCAATAAAACATATTCACCATCACTAGTTAAAAGTGCTACTGAGCCTTCTTTCTTACATACCATGACATTAAATCTTCTACCCTGAAATGAAAATTTATATAAATATGTTTTATATCTATTTTACATCCGCTAAATTTATCATATAAAAATATTTAATTTAAATTTATTTCCATAAGAATAATATAATCCTAGATATGTATTTCCATTAATATAATTAATTTTTTTTACTAATGTAGGATGCAATGCATTTTGTCAGTATTTTTATCTTTCACAAAAACATATAGAATACATTAACTATAGAAGAATAGTTATTATGCATAATAAACTTCCTATAATTACTCTAAAATTATTTTGATCAATTATTTTTCTATATTCAAAAATATATAAATTGTTTTAGGTTATTATAGTATTAATAATACTTCTAGGTTTCTCATATCTAATTATTTTAAGAAAATATTTTATATAATTAGATTAGCATAAAAAGATTACGCCTATTTTTTAAAAATTTAATGTCCTAGGAAATATTTATTTTCTCTCATTATATTAAAATCAAACCCATATTTCATACGATACTCAAAGGAATATTTAAAATATTTTTATGTTGAACCACATAATAAATCATATATATATATTTGAATAATGAGTTTGTTTTTATAAAATCAAATTATAAAAATTGTTGGATCTGAATGTTAATTACCAAAATTGAAATATAATAAAAATCTAATACATGTATCATTCAAGAATCAAGAGTATTGATTAAGTATATAAATTTTTGTATAGTGTTTAAATACATATTCGATGGATTTTATATTTCTAATAATTGGGGTTAGTTGACATAAAATCCCTCCAGTATATATGAGTTAAGAAAAGAAAATTTTATATCAATTTGGAAAATATTGAAATTATGATGTTTTGTGTGTTCTAGAAGAATATAAATTTATTCAATTATTTATATAGGTGGATAAGTTTCACAATATTCTATTCCTTCTTGTTCATTATAACCTTCAGAAAAAATCTTTTATTGTTTCTTAATTTAATTCAATTATCATCATGCTTATCCAAAAAAACCAATTTAAACAAATTACATAAGTTTATTTTTGTTCTTCAACCAATGTCTAAACATGTATCTTTTAATTAATTGGGTTCATATTTCATAGATTTTATCCTATGGACATCACTTAAATCTTTAGAAAATGTATGTTGTCTAAATTATTATAGAAATTCCTAATGTTCAACTTCATTTCTTTTGTAAATTATAGTTATAATAGGTTGATCTATTTCACCAATGATATCAACAATAGGAATTTTCCAAATAAACATATATTTGTTGGGGTTATGATTTTTTTATTCAGAAAAATTTCGAAATTCTTCATTAGGTAGAACATCAGAAAAATATTCTTCAATTATTTTCTCATGAAAATAACATTATAACATTGGTTGAAAATGAGGTTTTGAAATAAAATTAAAATATGTGAATTGATGTTATTTGGAAAGAAAAGTATTTTTTTAATCAATATTTACATGTTAGGTTTCGTCAATGTGTATTTAATTTTCATTAAAAATTATACAATCCTTAATTTTTGTATATTATCCTAAAAATATTCCATTATTTCATTTTCATGAAATATTATGTAAATTATCATTAGTATTTAAAATGAATAATTTGAAATCTAAAATATTGAAGTATTATTTTTTGGGTTTTATTCTACTCCATAACTAATAATTATTTTTATTAATAAAAGTTATTAATAAAATTAAATTTATATCATAGAATGAATGTATAATTGAGTTATCCCAAAAAATATTAAAAAACAAGCATTCAATCATAACTATTCTTATAAATACCTGAATAATACAAATTCATCTTTCAACTCAACCATTTTTTTTGTAGAATTTTAGGTGATTAAATGTTATGTATTATACCATTTTTTAAATAGTTTTAAAAAATAATTTATAAATTATTCACCATGTTCACTATAAATATTTATCCTGATTATATTTGTATCATTTTTTAATTTTTTTATAAATGTTTTAAAATAGAAAATTATTCAAACATATTTTCTAAAAATTACACCCATGTATATCTAGTGTAAAATTTTACTAAAAAATATACATAGTATTTTCCATTGATACATAATGATATTATAAGATAAAATAAACCTATGTGCACTGACTATAAAAATCCAAATATTGAGTCTTCACTAAAAGATTTAAAACATAGCTTATATTATTTTTTGAATTGATAAAGATCATATGCATTAGAAGAATCAAACATTTCTTTTGGTAAATCATTATCTACCACATTAATCGATAGTTTATCTATATTTATAAAATATTTGTGTCTTAATCTCATATTCCATATCTATAATTAATCTTTCATTTCACTAAATCAATGTAAAAATTTAATCCTAAGGCCTTATATGTTATTTTTATAAACATTCTCATGATGATAGGAAAAATTTTAAATTCATTATTGATCAATGAGTAGTAAATTTATCATTCCAAAATTAACAAGATACCCTTCGTCACATAATTTAGTTATTCTAATATGGTTGTTTTTATTTCTTACAACAACAAAAAACTAGACATTATGGATTTAAAAATAAGAAAAATATTATATATTCTTGATAATTTCTCGTTGTTTATTGTCTCAAATGGTAAAATGTTTAGTATTAATTTTCTTAATCTTCTTAGGAAATCATTTTTTATTGTTATATTCATGGAACAAGAAAGATCCATGTACGATATATTACTATTTCACATTCTAATTACCTAGTGATCCCAAAGATTATTATTTCGGAACACAAGTCTTCATGGGTATGATATTATTAGAAAATCAAATTTTAGAATGACCATCAATCCAAATGTTAAATGTTTTGAATATTCAATTTTTTTGAGAAATGTTATTTATAAATACATAAGTATCTAAATTTATTTTAAATAACAATTTTTTTTCAATTCCTATCAATTGTACATTTTCTAAAAAATGGGGAACTTTTTGTAAAAATGTATTTTTTTATAAAAAAAATAGGTTTCTTATTTTTAAAACCATTTTCAGATATACCTTAATAAAGTTTTCTTTGTTTTCAAATTTTATCAATGTTTTATTTAATTTTCCTAAACATTAATATCATATTTTTACAACATGATATTTCATAATTATGTTTTATAACTAAATTTTTATCCTCAATTGACGTTATACTCAAAAAAAAATTCCTCTATTTTACATTAGTATTTAAAAATTATATATTTCAAACTACTTAGAAAAAACTAGATTTCTGAAAAAATTTCATTTCTAATTCTTTAGAAAAATTTGAAATCTCATTATTATGTGTTAAAATTATTGAGTTTTATTTTTCATTTTTTTCTTCAATAATGTTGGTTTTTTAGAAATTTTTCAATTCTAGTTTTCTTAATATTTGGAAAATATATTAAATTCTTTAAAACTATTTGATGTTTTATTTCCCTAAAATGATAAATAATACACATTAAATGATTTATGTTTTTTATCATTATCAATATAATTGTAATTTTTATTTAATAACAGATTTTTTAAGGACTCAACAGTTTCGGTATCCATAAAGAAATTATTGGATTTAAGAATCTAATTATATAAATTGATGTTCTTCTTATCATCACATAAACTATCAGATGAACATTCTAAGGAAAAATAACCACTAATATAACTCCATGTGTCTGAAAATTTTATAAACATATTATTACTATATATGTATAATTTCATAGAATTTTTGTCTTTATTTCTATCAATCATTCATTTTTATTTAAGATTTGGAAAGTCAGGTCTTATACAACCATCTTCCTTCAATTCATAATTGATAAATTCAGAATAATTATTTTTATCAATTTTTATTTGTGATTCATCAAATACATCTGTCAAAAATATTTATTCCGAAAGATATTTTCATCCTCTTAGATATATTTTCTAATTAAATTATGGTTTATTCAAAACAAACACCCCTTGATTCAACTACATCATTATTTTTCATTGATGACATAGATATCTGATGGGATGAAAAAGAATTATTAAAAAAAATTTAACTTGTATAAAAATAAATTCTTATATTATTATTATCCATCATTTCATCTCCTCATTTTAATATACCCCTATACAACATAATAGTATCAATTAAATCATCCCTAATTAATTTTATACCATTATCGTATAATCAAAAGTTACACTATTATATTTACATTCACTGAGAATAATTTAAAAAAATCATACTACCAATAATTCATCTGTAAAATCATTTTCCACAAATTATTGTAGAATATTTTCGATTTTTATAAATATCTAATTTATCTTCACTTCAGAATTACCATGTATTAAATAAAATGATCGACATTCTTCTCTTAAAATTTATCTTCTAGTATCAAGAATATTAGAAGTTTCAAAATTATTCACTTCTAGTTTCATTCAAATATTATTTAATGCTTGATAAGAAGATATTTGAATATATATTTTTACAGACATATAACAAAGAGATGAATTATTTACTCGATAATTCTATTGATATTTAGTATTGTTTAGTTTTATATATACAAAAACTTCTTTATCTAGAATAGTATAATTTCTAGTCATTATTAAAGTTATCATTGCATGTTTTAATAAAAAATGTCATCATTATGTATCTCTATTATTCATATTTAGCACCTTAAATATTTTTTTGTCTACTGGGATTTAAAATTTCATGTTTCTGAATAATTAATCATTCCATCTTATAAATATAATAATTTCTTCTAGAATATATATTTTTGTGTCATCACATCATTTAATAAAAAGTTTATAAAATTTATAACTAAAAGATATTAAGATTTATTAAAATAATAAAAGAAAAAACCAACAAATGAAGAACTAGAACCTACTGTGATACTAATTTCTGATTGTAAGTGTTTACAATGTCTATTATAGGGGGTGAATTGTTTATAAAAACATCAAATTATTAAAATACTAAACATATATATTGATTTTTATTAGACTTAGTTATCATCCAATGATCAGATTATATATAATGGACCTAGAGTATGTCATTTAAATCAATATATAGATATGTTTGGTAATATAAACCTTCCAAATGAATGCATAGGGAAATTAAAACTTGTAAAAACCATTAAAAACATTTTAGAGTTTTGTATTAAGAATAAAAAAAATCCTTATAGAAGGAATAATTGTACTTAAAGAATCAACTTATAGTAATTCAATAACCTCGAATTAATGTATCCATTGTTTTAACCTAAATTCATGGTCTTACTTTCTTCATGAATACATCCCTTAATAAAAAAATCATAATTGGATAGATCTTTTTATCCATATAATCCCAAAATCATCTTGATTGGAATTATCCATATTTTTATCCCTATAAACCATAAATCTAAAAAAATATTAGATATATAATATTAATGTGAAAAAGTTTAATGTAATTTTTAATCCTTATAGAGATTCTATAGAATGAAAAATCTATACAGCATTTACTATGTGAAATTAATGAGATGTTATCGCAAAAAAAAATTCAGATTTTTTGAGTTAAAAAATAATCAAATACTTCCTCCTTGAATTCCACTCTATTTATAAACACACCTATAATATTCATGATTCCATGATTTTATGAGTTTGATGAAATGGCCATAAAGGATCTCCATCATGGTATCTCAGAAATTACATCTCCATCTGATATAATTTTAACATAATCATAACGAGGAAATAAATAGTGTTCTGTACGATATAAATATTTTTGACTCATATTTTTTATAAAATACTATTCATGTTGATTAAATAAATTTTCATTTTGGTTGATTAATCTCTTCCACACTTATAGAATAAACTCAGTCACACCAATATGATAAACTCAATCACCCTGATAGGCTAATAAATGTTATAAAAATTTAATAAACTTATTTCCATGGATATACTATAATTTTTAATTTTTATCTAGTGTAATTTATTCATTCTAATGGAATAAAATTTAGTCAGTTTGATGGATTATAAATTATCCAGTCTGATGGATCAAACTTTCATGGAATGTGTATATTTTATTAGTTAGTAAAATCTCTACCCAGAATATAATAAACTTCATTCTCGAATATTATAATCAATACATTGAAAATATATTGTTATTAAAACATATTTTTAGGAGTTTTTTTATTGTCAAAAATTATGATTGAAATATTTAATTTAAAACATTGAAATCAACACATATCATTATAAATCATTATATATACTATCAAAACTATAGAATAACATATCATAAATTGAAATATTTATGGATATTTAATCTCAAAATAATAAAGATGGTATATTTAAGAATATTAGAAAATCATTCAAATAATTTTAAATACAAAATAATGATTTTTAATGTATATTTAAATTATTACATGAAAATCCAAGGGGTGTTTAAAACCCTGTGTGACGTTTGTTCATAATCACCATTCAGTAGATTGATTTCCATGATATACAAGAACCATTTCTTTTTTGGTGGTCTTAACCAAATAAGTATTAGAGAAAAAAAGAAATCCCATTATAGTATCCATATAATGGTATATTTATAATAATAGAAAAATACCACACCATTAATAAAACAATAATATGTTATCCATGACATAGAGTTATCTTTAAAGTTAGTCATATGGTTATTTCTCTAATCTATGTTTTCTAAAATCTAGTTATCATTTTATCTTCCAAAAATCATATGATACCTGTTTTAAAGACCAAAAACCATTTAGCCCATATCCAGTACTTTCTTTATTAAATTGGTATTAGATATAATGGATAACATCCTAGAGGACTGAATGTTTTAGTTGACTTATAAAAATAAATACATACCTGAATATCAAATTACTTTTGAAAACATAAAATATAGTATATCATTTCCTTTCAAAACACGATTTCTCCCATTATAATAACCATTAATATTAATTTAAATAAAATTCCTGGAATCATTGGGGAATGAAGAAAATCAAAGTGCTGAGCTTAGATGCCATGTAAGGGTACGTGTACAACAAAATCAATTCAGGAATGAATAATATTGAAATAATTAATGATAATCCAAAATTCTATATAACTAATTGTATGTGTTATAAAACTATCTAGGGAAATCATAAATATTAAAAATCACATTTAGATAAATTCCAAATTTCTTAATGATGGAATGCATAATGTCATGCCTCTAAATCAATCCATTGGGGTATTGTGCCAAGGTATCACACATAAATGGTTAATACCTCGACCAAATAACCAATCAAATAGGTCTCACAATACCAACTAATTCCCCAAGAGGATATTTAATTCTATTTCACACCTATCACCTAATAATTCCAATGAGTTTCTCATAAAATTATATAATTCCATATAGAAATATTCTATAAATGTCACTAATTATATGAAATAGAAGAACTAGAATACAGAAGGTCAATTTCAAACACAAATGAACCCCGATAATATTGTTTATGGTCTATATTGATAATACCCTTATTAAATCATAATATTAAATAGAGGATGTGGAAATATTTCAAAATTATTTAAATCATTAACTAGAATGTTTCCTGAGTAAAACCTATCTATGCACATTGAAATTAAAATATTTAATATCTAAAAATATAGAGATTATTATGAAAAATAATTTCTATACAAATAATTATTTACCCATGTAAGGGATTCATAAAAAAATTGGGCTTTCAGGTCGGTGTTAAAATATATTCTTTTTTAAAGGGTTTAAAAAATATTTCAAACTGACATACATAAGAAATATAGAAAGTTCTATATTTTGTAAATGATTTATGATTCTATTTAAACCATTTTTTAAAATTAAAACATCAATAAAAATTTCTTCAATATATCGTGATAATAGTAATTATGTTAAGATAAAAATTTTGGGGAAAATATGGATATGTGAGAAAATGATTTCTGTCTGAGTAGAAAAATAATGTCATTTTCCATAAAAATATTAATTTGGTTTCTTGATTACATAGAGTGTAAAATGAAAATATATAATTAATTTCAATAAATAACAAGATTAAAATATAATAATATGGTTTTAAGAATGAAATATAAAATCATTACCTAAGTAGAGACTTAAAAATTAACATTCCTGAATAATGTTGAGATTGTGAAACAAATGCTTTATTTAGTAGATTTTGGACTATAAATAGTATGAAAGAAATATTATTCAAATGAAACATTAAATACCACTACTATAATGGTAGTCATGTTATATTTTTTCAATGTGGGAGTATATACAATCATGGATGAAATATGTGGTGAATATGTCATATGTCTTATAGAAACAATAGTGAGATGAGAAACCCTTAAAAATACTATATCAATGAAGTGACAATTGAGAAATAGTGTGGTTATGTTGGATTAAAAAATATGAAGAAATATTACCTCCCACCCACCTCAATTTATTGATAAGGAATAAGGACATTACATGGTCATAAGAGACTACCCCAAGATTTCCATGGAAGATAATAAATTCCACGGGTTTCATTAACAGATAATGGATTGTTTTCAATTCGAAAATAAAAAAACATTTTCAAACATGCCATAACCAAATAACCACTACATGAAACATGAAAATAAATTAAAATAACAAAAAGTAATACTATTGATATCATAATGTAATTAATACAACATATTACAATGGAATACTTGTAAACATAAAAGTGCATTGAGAAAGACACGACTAACAAATACCTAATAATATAAGGATATAGTTCTGTAACTCAAATCATGGCTAATACACCAATACCAAAAAATATCATAATACCCAAAATTAACCACTATAGAAGTATAATATTTTACCATTACTTATATCATAATATATGATATTTGAAAAATCATAATACATCTAAAGAAGGGGTGAGTAATGAAACACATTAGGGTTTCCCCAAATGACTTCCCTAATCATGCCATTAGGATATAACACGATAGAATATTTATTTAAGCCAATTTATATAAATAAATTTAAAATATTTTAAATCTAATTATAAAACCATGGCCATGGTAAAATGGTTTTCTTAAAACAGAACCATGTTCCTAGAAAATAAACCAAACAGGTAAATCTAATCATTTCATGATTTCAATTAGAAATTCTCATTACAAATCACATAATGACATAGACACCACAAAAAACCACACATACACACACACACACAACCATACGTGATTAGTGTTACCATTAATAGTGGAACTTCACATAAATAATTTGTTTCCTTTGATAGTGGTTCTTTATAAGAATTTTCCATCCCATTTCATACATTCTTAACAATTTAATCGAGCTATATTCCAATACAAATATTTCCAAACTAATTCAATATTTTCAATAAAACCACACTTGTATTGAAAACCATAATAAAAACCATTTCAATAGTACCCACCCTTTTATTGAAAACAGTTTTTCATGCATCACGAAGACAAAATATATTTTAAAATTATCATTTTGAAACCATGTTACCAAATTCACCTTTTCCAAAAAAAAACATCCAATTATAATCACTTCCACAAACCCATACCAAATAATTTTTCCATCAATCATTTCAAAAAATCATAATAAGTTAAACATAAGAGAAAATAAAGAAATCAAGATTTATTGTTTGAAATTGTGGAGTTGGGAGTGATGACACCAACCTTGGGATTTATGGTGGAAATTAAGAATGACACTAAGATGCCAATGATGTCGGGTAGAATCTCTTAATACCCCCTTATATATATTACCATAGAATAAAAAAAGACATATCTTACCATTATTTCTGAAACAACATCATATCTATCCATAACAAACTAGATCTATGAAAAAAAGAGAGGTAGATAGAGGAAGACAAGTGTATCTAAAAAACCACCAAATCCTCCAGAAAATATGAATTATCATGAGAACAGGAATTTAATGAACCAATGAATGCCTCTGTTTCAGTTATATATTTTTGAGGAAATATTCCTTAGTAATTAAGAGGGAGAAATACTGAGTTACTGTTGAAATGGACAAGAAAAGAGGGGTTAAAGGCTAATCATGGTTTAGATCCTTTTTGTGGATCTTGTTCTTAAAATGTGCATGGTTAGTACCATGGTTTGGAAACCCGCAAGCTAATAGTATTAAAACCACTACCTCAAGAATGATCCCCACATGGTTGGATCAATGATCTATAAAATATGGGCACCAAATGTGAGAAATCCCAATATCCCACATGGAACGGTTTCTACTAGGCACTTGTACAGTTTGAACAAACACTATTCCTGACTGTGTGCCTTCCCCTTAGCTAATGTCTCATTGTGAATAGTTTATTGTAGGATTTCCATGGTTTCCACTAACAATCGACCAACCATGATCCTATATAAAATCCCCCAAAACATTCCAAAATTCGTTTATACACTTTAAAACTTCACCCAAAAATTTTCATAATTAAAAATCATAAATAAAAGATTAATTTCATGTAATAGGGGGTTCTATATTATTCCCACTACTTAAAATTTCATCCCCCGAAATTTTAGAACCATCATTTTTAGGAATGATTTCTATAAATTTCTCTTTCTTTTTGTTCCCCAATTACAAATTCTCTTATTTAATATAACCATGTTTCCAAAAAACCGATTCTAGACCGATTATTTTCCAAATGAATACTTTATCCTAACTATCCACAATATGAACTGGAACAAGAACCATTGAAGCATTCACCTCTAGTTCAATGTTTCACAATGACTCACTTGGATAGGATTTGGTTGATATTTTTTCAACTAAGATACATGAAACATAAAATGGACAATACTGAACTCTGGTAGATGAGAAAACTAATATTCCACCTCACCGACCCATTCATGAATCCTAAAAAGACTATGTATGTAGGAGATAACTTGACCTATTCTCCAAAATGACTCTATCAAAGTCATTATGACATCCTATATAACATACTATCAGTCACCTCAAATAACAAAAATAATCGATAATGATATGCATATGATTTTTGATGTCTATGATACATCTCTATCTATTTCCTAACCAACTGAATATTATTCATTGTTTTATATATAATGACCTATCAAAATAGTGAATTACCATCTATTTCAACCAAACAAAGTGGATAAAATAATAAATCTCATAAAAATCATAAAAATCATCGTTATGTATTGAGTTATGATAATTTTTTATATGAGAACACCACCAAGTGTATGTTTTCTTCCCATGAGGCATGAAAATCTATAACACGTGCTTGTTTCATTACTTCCATTGATTTAATCGTCCATTTGGATGTTACATCCATCTAATGAGGATACAATATACTCACAATCAACTGAGTCCCAAAGGAATTTGGTATGGATTTCCAAAAAATAAGACGTAAACTTCATGTCTTTTGAACGATCATATGATCATTCGTCATTATTTGAAAGTGGTTAATATGGTGAATGAATACCATTCTTATAAAGATTTTTATAATTTCCAACTCCTTATTTTTAAAAGTCTGGGATCCTTTCCTCTTAACGTTTCCAATTTTTTGTGTCTGACTTTCTTGAGTAACATTAGTTCATACCACCTTTACTGTTTTCTTTGTAGGGTCTTCATCCACATTTCCATTAAATAAAATAACAATTATTTAGTGGAGGGAGACATAAACCTCAAATATCTATATGAAACTATTTTAAAAGGAATGACATATTCCTTTACCCCTTCATGGATATAGATATTTGAAAAGTGTTCCACCATATGAGATTTATGAATCATGATGAAATTTTACAAATTTATTAGCTGATCCACAAACAACCAATGGTATCATATTTCCAAGATGTTATTGGGAGACCTAGTACAAAATCCATATATATCTATTTCCACTAACAAACTAGAATTGGTAATGTCTCCAACATACCTTAGGGTCATTAATGCTCTGATTTAATCTGATGACATGTAAATCATCTCAATATAAACTCAGACACCGTCCTATTAATAGTAACCCACCAAAACTATTCCTTTAACTCCATATATATCATATGTATTCCACGATGAACCACCCATATCAAATGTTTGTAATAATTAATTATTTTTTCCTAACAATCCATAGATATGACTATATGTTTTCTAAACCCCAAAACTGAAATCCCATCAATCCTCAAGACATCAATGGTCTCCCCACCATTGAGTTATTTTCTAATATAAACACATTCATGTATCATATGTTTGTGAAACTATAACCATATCTACAATTTCATGAAAAACTGAAATTGGAAATAATGCTACAACATTACCATGGTCTTCACTATCTAGGTGCATGTCGAATAGCACCATCATCAACTACCACTCTTATAAAGACTCCTTTTTCCAACTAAACATATGAATTTCTACTTAATTAATATTCCACCAAATATCCCATAACTGGTGTATACATAATGTCAAAGTCAAATATTTGGAGACACTCCAAAAATAATCGTTTTCATAGGTTCAAAGCCTTTGGTGTGAAAATATGTTTATAGATATTATGATCCATAAACACTATAACTTTCTAACAAAAGAGATAATTATGAAAAGTCATTAAATCAATGAATATTGAAGCTAACTCTAAGTAATTGGTTGGTTAGTTATTCTCAATCAATTTTAAAAATCTAGAGTCATTATAAACAATGTGATCTCCCTACATAAGAACACATACCAACCCAGGTTTTGAAGAATCCAAATAGACTACAAACCCTTTCCAAGAGTAATGAATTTTCAAATATAGGTGTTGATGTAAGGAAAACATTAATATGAGGAAAATCCTTTTGTAACTTCTTTCCCAATTGTAACAGAACATTATTCATTGTAAAATCTATCATAGGTGATGTTTTTTGTAAAAAAATATAATCAATTCATTGGAAATAACAATCAAACCAATAAAAATTGTGTATCATGAAGATATTATTTGGTGGTTTCTAAGAAATAACAACCTATATCTTTTATGGATCCATAGAAACACATTTTTCAAAGAATACTTGACCATATATTTGTACATATTTTATACGAAAATCAAAATTTGATAATTGGGGATATAACTGATAATCCCTTGTCATTTCCCTTGCAATCGATAATTATTTCTCATGATCAAACCTTTTCTGTGAATACACCAATTTGTTATCCCAAAATAAAACCAAAAAATAATCTAGATAACTCTAGAATATCTAGTTCATCATTTATAGAAATACTGATGGGGTATTTGTTATATTAAAATATATTACAAAATATTCATTATACCCATATCTAGTCCAGAAATCTATCATTGTAATGACATCTTTTCATACCAATAATTGGTGATTTATTGATCACAATTCAATTTTGCAGAACCACTAAGATCCTATATAAGGATTGAACTGATAATTAATTAATGGAATTGTATAATGATTCTTTATCATACCGTGGTTAAAATAATGATAATACAAACATAACCAAATATTATATCATCATTTTTTTTAAAATAAGATAGGTGCTTCCCATGGATACATCTTTGGATGAATGTTCCCTTTGCTTTCTATCTCCTAAAACTATATATTCAGTTCCCATAATTATATTGGTATCATTCAATAAGATTCATGATTAATAGGTATGGTCACTAGATGAAGGTCAATCTCAAACTCCACTTATATTTTGGGTGGAAACCATAAATAATATTTAAGAAAAATCATATAGAAACTCATCAAAAACCACTGGAAAACTGAAATTATTGGTCTCTTCCATCGATTAAAAAGTAAACACTACCAATAGGTATGATATTATTCCAACTGATGGGTTTAACATGATCATTACACCATCATGTACATTCCTTTCTCCTCTAATGTGAAGATCTATTCAATCCTCAGTCATGATATTGACTATTTTGGTATAATATTTTATGTGACCCAAGTAGTACACGGTGTACCTGGATGAACGAAGAAAATGATTTTTAAGTATCTCTAAATCATTGTTACAATGCATGGACCTTCTATTTATGTGTGAATGATGATTATGGAACCAGATGGACACCATGATCAATGTACCCTCACTTTTTTGAGTATGTATATAAACTTTTGAGGAATAAATATGTAAAGGAGGCGATAATATAACACCCTAAGAATTTACAAATAAATTTAATATAGAATGCATGAAAAACTATGTATCTAAAAATAACTTCATTATAACCTATCCACTAAACATAAATTTGTTGACTCTGGGATTTAAATTTAAAAACTCTGACACACACGGTTGTGTTTTTAAGATGATATTTAGATTCTGATAGAATTTACTTAATTTTTTATGAATAGTAACCTGCCTTTATGAATAGTAACCTACCCTTATAAATAGTAACATACCCTTATGAATAGTAATATGAATCTTATGAATGGTATCCATGCCCTTGATGGTATAAATGAACTTATGAACCTTAAAATGAAGAAGAATATTTTTTGAGTTTATATATTTTGATTAAATAATGATTCAATTAAATATTTATTTAATAATATTAGAAATTTATTTTAGAAAAATGGACTTTATTTTTGGAATCTACACATTAAAAAATTGTTAGAGATAATTTTTTGGCTTTTTCTGAAATACTTGAATTTTTAATGAATAGTAAATTCTGATAATTCACAATAACTGCTAAATAATGGAGTAATTGAGTCATTAATGATGATGTGATGATGTAATCCCAATTTATACAGATTCACATGGAAAAATTAATATTTTTGGTCATGGAAGACTCACTATTACTTGACTTGTGAAAAAATAATAAATTAAAGAATTTTATATTGAGAAATCCCCTCTCTGCTCCACTATAAAACCCCCTTCACTCCCTCATCTACTCACTTCTCTCAAGCCATGGGCCTTGCCATTATTCTTCCCAAACCACTCAACATGATTATCCCCCATGTCCAAAATCTTATAGCCTCTTCAAAATACCAAAACCTCTTCCATTATGTGGTTCTCAAAGGAGAATGTTTCAAGAGGTTAATTCCTCTTTTCAATTCCTTCATTCCTTTTTTATGTTTTTTTATTTTTGTTTCATTCCTAACCTACCATCAACCAAATAGAATGATAACTCCTATAACATACATGTACTGGATTTTTTTATAGTAATGGTATATTTCATTATCTTCTCTCCTTTCCACACCCTTTATTTGGATGAAATTAATGTACCATTTGAGATGTGCTAATTTAGAAAATTCAAGGACAACAATTTATCAATTCCAATTATAATCATTAATTATGGTCATGAAACCATTTTTTTATGGCTGATCCAGATTATTATATATGTATTAAATCCTATTTTATTTTTTAATCTTTTTTTAAAAATGGTATTTTTTTATAAATCAAAACATGTTAATTGTAATCAAACCGACCAATTAACCAAAATGGATGTCACTAAGGTTATATATATATTAATATAACCTCACTCTATGTAACCAAATTAATTTTAAAACCATGTAATCTTTGGGATGTTCACTAATATAATATTTATTCATTTCTAAAAAACCACTTCTATCATTCATATTTATATGAACATGAATATAAGTGAACCGATCTTTTAAAACCAAGTAATCAAATGAACCCAAACAATGAAATTGAACATTATAACTAATAAAAATGGATTTGAATAAAATAAAAAGGGTTATAATAATTAATTTACATATATAAGAGGTTCTTGAATTATTAATTAATAACCCTAATTTTTTTATTCAGGTCATTAATAACAAGTCAATGACACCTTCGATCTTAAGGTATGGGATATCTTAAACCAATTTCCATTTATTGAGTTACAAATCTATGTCATAGGTTTTTTCTTTCCAAGAATATGTGTGATTGACCTAGGATTATTTTATACATTATATCCACTTATATTTTGTGGATTTTTTTTGTCACACATAAATATTTCATTGATTTATCGTCACTCTAATGACACAATCTTTTTTAGGGATTGCATAGCTCAATTTACATTCTTTTAGTTATACATCAATTTCATTGGTTACATTGTTCCAAAAATATGTGTGAATGACCTATGATAGTTTTATACTATATATTAACTTATATTTTGTGGATTTTTATTTGTCACACATAAATATTTCATTGATTCATCATCAGTCTAATCACACAATCCTTGTAAGAGATCCTCTCTCTCACTTTTGTTCAATAATCTCTCCTATGTTGTGCTCTTTAATTCATATTTCATAATGATGGGGTATGTTTTTTCACTTCCCCAAATATACCTTGTGACATATAAATAATTTAATACCCCTTTTATCTAATAAATCTTTTGCAATAACACTTGTGACTATGATAAAATGTTTTATAAAGTGTTTCTCAACTCACATTCATTTCTTGGAGTTTTTCATTGTTCGCCACTTATTTCATTTATGTTTTATATGTGAATATATATTTGATATATAATAACATTATTATTTTTATATTCATGTTATTTAATGTTTCATTTGAGTGTTATTATGTTCTGGTCATATGAATCGACTGATTACTTTTTGGTAAAAGACTTTGTCTCAACAACAATTTTGTTGGGACTAACTTTGTATTGTACACCTTATAATACTTATGTGGTGTACCTACTACACATTATAGATCAATTTTAATATGAAAATATATTTATATTAAATATCAATAATCTCATATCGTGGATATGTTTTTTGTCTAACCCGTATACCATTTTGATATAGTGTATATTTGGAATGTTATTTTATGTATGGAAATATTGATGAATCAGTATACTAGACTCTATAAGGATACTAAAATGGCATATTGATCTTGTTTTGAATCAATGTATAAATAATGATTTGGACATGCATTGGAGGGTGGCGCCCGATATATCCCCTTAATGCATCGGTTGGTCTCATGAGACAAATCAGTTTGCGACAAACCCTTCGAGTTTGTTTCCACAAATAAGATGGGTTTCAACCCACAGAACAAAACCATTTTAATGGTATTATGGATTCATGTTCTCTATATAGGACATCCAATTAATAATAGTTCTATTTATTAATTATCAGTTGTTTTTATTTTCCATGAGGTTTTCACTATAAAAAAAATTTATGGATGTAGTTTCATTCACAGTTTTTAATGGCATTAGTTTTTTGTTTATTTAACATGACAAGTTGATTATGTCATATTGAATATGATTCACTTATTATTGTATTCATGCTTCCTCTACTTTTAACCCTTACTAAGAATTTGAGAACACCCCTTTCATTGTTCACCTTTAACTGCTGATGAAGATAAAGTCATATATTGAATTCATGTGGTTGTAGTTTTTAGATTCATTAGGTATTTATTCTCGTAACCTTTTTCAATATAATTTTTCGTACATCTATGTATCTAGTTTCATCAAGACATTTAAAATGATCTTTACTTCAGGATTTTTCATTCCTTTTAACCATGACAATATAACTAGTAATGCACCAGATCCAGCTAATAGGGGTCAGGGTGTAACAAGACCATTCACACTATTGGGGACATGTTGTATGTTTGCATCATTGACTTCGGTCGTAGCTGGGAGGATCCCAAGCATTTGGGGTAGTTTTCATACAATAAAATCTATCACTCCACCATTGGGATGACACCTTATTAGGTGTTGTACATGAGAACATACAGATCACCTTTGTGCTGGACTAACCCAGGGGAGTAAGCACTAGTGGGACCAGAGATGGTACGGGCTACCACATAGATTGTGTAGATCATCCAAGAGTATATGAAGACTGCACAGAGCAGGCATAAGTTTTATATCGATAGGAGATGGAGACCTCTGGAGTTTGAGGATGGTGATAACATATTTGTATGGGTCTCACCTTGATGAGGTTTGAGAAGATTTGGTCAAGGAAAAAAGATATCTCTGAGGTTTATTGGACCCTTAATGTTCATCCACAGAGTTGGCGAGATGGCTTACCACATAGTACTTCCCCGTCAGTTGCACTGGGTGTATAACGTCTTCCATGTATCCCAGCTTAGGAGATATGGGCATGACCCTTCTCACATCATCGACCATAGCAAGCTTGATGTCAACGATGAGGAGACTTCTACAAAGGATCTACTAGAGAATGAGGATTGACAGGAGTGAGTCCTTCTTCGGCGGGTAATACATCTGGTACGCATTTACTATAAGCACGAGAACCAATATGAGGGATAATTGATGTGGGAGGCTTATGTTTGTGCTCAGTACCCCCACTTGTTTTCTTAGTTTTGTGATGTGTATTTAGGAGAAATAAATCCATGAGGTGGGAATAATGTAATGTCTTGGGATTTCTATTTATTGTTTTTAAATATATTGGAATTTTATGAGTCTGTAAAAATTGAAGGCACGTGATTTTGAGGCCCAATGTGCCCCTAATGAATTTCAGAACATTTTTTCAGGTACGTTCAGTAAACATACGAGCGGGTTTTTGTATCTTTGGAACCAATGCTCGGAATTGAAATCTAAGGGAGCTGTTGAACTCATAGCGATAATATTCACTTAAGGGGGCCTTTGCCTCGACCACTATAGGTCGAGGGTGAAAGACATAATGTGGGGTTTTCATGGAAATAGAAATAAAATAAAATAAACTTTTCTTTTCTTTTTCTTTTTCGTTGAAACCTCCGGCGTGGATGGTCTAATGGTGGGGACCACCTGAACTAAAACCCCCCACATGGGTTATAGTGGTGGGGACCACCCGAGAATAAAATCCCCTTGATCTCCCCTCTTAAATGTGGGGAAGCCTCTTGAACTCCTTCTTTAATAAGGGACGTGACCTTTATGTTTCCAAAAAAAATATTATGCCAACCTCATTGTAATTTTGAAGTCAATTTAATTTGTGACAAAAATTAAAATTTTAGAAACATATCATGTTGGCTACCATTTCATTTTGGGTGGAATTGGAAGGGAAGGGTTGGCAAGAGGAGAGATTCTAGAGAATTATTTCCCCAAATGAATAACACATTCTCCAACAAAGATTATTCTCTCCAATGAAGAATTCTCTCGCCAATGAGGAATGTCTTCAATGAATGAACCGATGATCAATGGAATGATGACATCACATAAGTCCGTATATACCCCATGACTTCATCTCTTTCCTCACGACCTCTGTTGAAAAATCATCATGGTATGGGTTTAAATGTCTTTGATTTTATATTTCCAAGTTCTTCCATTCTGAAACAACACATTTGGATCAACTCTCTAACTCGTTGATGTGTAGATGATTTCTTTGAGGGTTTTTAAATTATAATTTCTAGAGGTTGTAGTGTTTGACATTCTTCATTCATGATTTTGTTGAGCCGCTTGCAACCGCTCTAACACAGAGGGAGCGGTCCACACAAGCATGGCCCCACCCCTCTTTCATTCTTCTTGTATAGAATTTTCGTCGTGGTGGATGAAGGTGGATTTGTGCACGATGATGAACAAATGTGGTGTCTGACGTACCGCTGGCCACGAAGTAGGCGACGACGAACCCACGCCGCATGCGACCTCCGCCGCCCCGTAACCTCGCACTGTCTACGGCCTTCTCCATCTTGCAGCCCTCCGCGACCTCGCGGCCCTGTCCACCACCTCGCGTTCACAACGCCATGTGGCTCTCTGTAACTCCCCATATCCTCGCCGCCTCATGCCCCACCATGCCCCCCACAGCCTTGTGTCACCCTCGCGACCCTTGTAGCCTCATTGCCATGTGGCCCTCTCCCCCCCTATGGCTTGACACCGCCCTTGTGGCCTCTACGGCCCTCATGGCCTCCATACCACCCAGTGTGCGCCGGGCCACCCAACGGGGCCACGTCGGACCTTGCGGGTCGGTTTGACCCGAACTGGGTCGGGTCGGCCCCGAACGGGTCGGGTCGTGTAATACCAGACCCGGGCCAATGTCGAACTTTACGCTCTATCAGCCACAACTTTGGCACCATGAGTCTAATTGATGAACCACCCACAATGATGGAAGCCTTGGAACGAGACAATCCCTTTGAGTATACCCCATAATATATTTGTATAATGTTAGAGTATGGTCCGGTTGTATCGAGAAAGAATCCAACCAGGCCCTCGGGACTAAAAGGCTAATAACTCGCAGACCGAGCATTCGATTGATGAACTGTCTGTTGTGTTGAGTCCCCTATGACGTGGAAGTCTTTTGAGATTCTTATTAGAGAGATTTTGTGGCTGTTGGAATATAGACCAGTGGCCTGTGGAGAGGACCATTTCCGAGACAATCGAGCGTAGTACGAGAACCCTGTAGCTCGATGTGACATGAATAATGAATAGAGATCTTTTGTGGGTCAGCACCGAGAGATATTGTGTGTGTCAGCACTAAGTGATCATGTGTGGGTCCGCACCAAGAGATCATGTGTGGGTCAGCACAGAGCGATCACGTGTGGGTCCAAACCTAGCGATTCTATGTGGGTCAGCACCGACCGATCCTATTTAGGTCAGCAACAACGCCTCTTAATAGAGTATGATAAATTACCGATTATATCTAATAATCTCTACTATTGTACTAAAGTTATACCTGGTGTGTGAAGAGTTCGTACCGATGTGGTACTTTCTTTCATGGTAAAACCTTGGTGGTATTATTCTGGGTGGTGTACTTGTGTTTTACTTACCATTATGGTACTCCTTCCTTTGTGGAATAGTTGAGCATTGGGATTTTGAGTTGGACTCTGTGTTTCCACATGATTGAGATGGGTTTAATTGATAACTGAGTTATATGTATGGGCATATACCTAAATTGGGTTGAGAGTTGATTCCATGTTCTGTGGCTTATCCTCGATGTATTTTTTGTTACCTTGATAGTCTCGGGGTCCCTAGTGAGTATCGTTATACTAAACCCAACATTGGATATGCCCACAGCCTATTGTGTTTGGTGTAGACGATGGATATCGCTAACATATGATGAGAGTATCAGGTCTTGAGGTGGCTCGGTGTTGGAAGTTAGATGAGGAAAAATTCAGAGATGGTCGTTCGTGAGCTGTACCTACCCATAAACTAGGATTCGTGGTGGACGATCCAAGAAATGCTTTTAACATATCAGTCCTCTTGTACCGTCCAGTTTTCCTCGTAATTTCCTATTGGGTTTTATTCTCCCCCCTTTTACTTATAATAATCACTTTATTTACTATTCAGTTTTCTTGAGTTTGTATCTTGATGTGTGCTTTATTGGGTGTGTTACATAGTATAAAAGTAATGCCTTCCCAGTTTTAGGGAAAACACTTTCTGTGTTAGTCACTATCCAATGGATTATGGAAGGCGGGCCATGGGTTTTCATGACACCGTCCGTGGGGGATGGGTCGTTATATAGAAATTTTTGCAGGGATAGGCTAGGAAGATAGTTTTTTTGTTGTTAAAACATGGGTTGGAACAAGAGGAAATATGGGAGAGAGAAGCGTGTAAGAGGTTATAGTGGCGTGATATTTTTTTCAAAAAGAATCTTATGTATACTGTGGATTATAGCATAAGGAATTGATATTTTATGGTTGGTAGAATTTAAGTTCCCGACCATTTTTGACGATCTCTATGGCTATTTTCAATTATCCTTCTGTACTTGGATAAGTAATATTGGTTTGCGTTATAAATTAATGTGTGTTTGGGTAAAAGTTAGAAAATTAGGATGAACAAAGGGCAGTGGGTAGTTTGTGAATGATTTTCCCAAACCATGAATCAAATCCCATATAACCGGTAAACCTAGGTAGAGTGGATTCGCATGGATGTAACATGATTTGGAAACATATGTACCATAAATGGATAATCTATATACCCTCCCACCAACTAGACGAGGCACACTGTTAAGGTGCATAGTAATGATAAAACCTTGCACCAAAAGTACAAAACTGTGCATGTGGTTTTAGTTAACCTACAAATTGGCATTTAATTTCTTGGACCCCCTATTTTAAAATTTATTCTACCCTATCTCACTGCAAATTAAATTCACTAGATTATGGGGGCACCCAGGTGGATTTCAATGCCGCCCAACCTCCTTTAATGGAGAATCAGATGGGAAAATGAAGATCTTCACCTTTTGGGTTGGTGGTTTCTTCCCATTTAGATATCTATTTCTATTTAGCTCATTATCCTAGATGAAATAGTGATGTTTTTATACTACTGGAACTAGAATTAAATATATGTTTTTAATATCATAATTCATTTAAATCATTGATCTAGGAATTTAATCAATATATTGATCTATGATTTTCTGCCACTCAAATATTAGGGATTTACATTGGGTGATCGTTCATCAATGAATGTATGTAGGTTGTATTTATTTCAAATACCTAATTTTATATTTAAATTACAAGGGTGAAATTTTATAATTTATATTATATGTTTAACAATTTAGTTCTTGATTAAATTATTTAATTTGAAAGATTAATTACTTATGGAATTGTGAAATTAGAAATATTGAGATTGCATATTTTGGATAGTTAATTTTTGAATTAATTATGAGAGAATTTGGAATGTTGAATTGGATAATTGATTGTTCTATTAATTATGGAGGTATTTAAAATTTTAAACTTGATTAATAAAGAGTATAATTTAGTAATTTGAAACGTTGGGATTATGAAATTTTGATTTTAATGAATTTGTTATTTAATTAATTATAGAGAGACATGATTATAGAAATTGAGTAATTAATTTTAAAATTAATTATTGTTAAATTGAAACTGTTTAATTGAGATAACTAATTATAGAATTAGTTAGTGGATATTATCATGATTATTGAATTGATTAAGATGGAATAATGAATTGATGAATTAATTGGGGTTTTTGAATTTATTGAACTATAATAATTAATTGACGAATCAATTAGTGTTATTGAATTTATTATGAAGGAACAATTAATTGAGAAATTAATTTGGAATATTGAAGTGATTGATATATAATAATTAATTAATAAATTAACAAGGTTTATTTAATGGTTTAATTGGGATTAATTAATTATTGGGAGTAATGTTATTATTTAATTTATGAATTAAAAATTTTGATTGATGGGATTAATTAATTAATTAATTAATTTAAGGAAGTAATGTGATTGTTTTATTTTTTTAACTTAATAATGGTAATAATTAGTTAACTGAATTAATGTGAGTATTAAATTATTTAATTAAAAAATGGTATTTTTGGGAATGATTAATTGATAAAAAAAATTAATAGATTTAATTTGATTACTTAATCGTGGAATTAACTAATTAAATTGACGAAAGGAATTAATTGGTGAATTAAATTAAATAATTTAATGTTATTAATTGACTATAAATTAATTAATGGAATTTGACATGTGAAATTATTTGAAGAATTAATTGAAATTATATAATGTGATAATCTAATTGTGTAATTAATTAGTTTAAATTGATGTTAACAATTTATTTGTGAAATAAATGACATATTTGAATGATATTAATTAATTATTGAATTAATCAATAGAGGTTATGTGAAAATATAATTGGTGAATTAATTTAAGCAATAGAATCTGATTAATTAATTTTGAAATTAATTAATGAAATTTAGGTAAACCATTAATTGTTGCATTAATTGATTGATGTGATGTTATTATTGAAGACATAGATTAATTTGTTTTTGAATTAACTAATGGATCACTATTATTATGCAAATTGTGAATTAGAAAATTAAATAATGAATTAATTATCTTAATATTTAAATTATTGGTTTTTCATGAATCATTAATTGTTGAAATAATCTTGTAATGTTTAATTTTGAATTGGAATAATTTTTTGATGAATTAATTTTGGGATATAGTGGTTCCCAATTGAATAATTAATTGATTAAAAAATTGTGTAAAATTGTTATTGTGAATTGATAAATTGTTTTTGATATTAATTAATGAATATTGTTTTGAATAGTTAATCGTTGAATTGACTAATGTAGACGATGTGGGTAAATAATTGTTTAATTTATTAATTTAGTTGATGGGATAAATTAATTGTGGAATTAATTAATTTTATTGATATGATTAATTAATTTATGAATTAACTATTTTAGTTGATATGGTTAATTAATTTCTAGACTAATTACTGTAATTTATGTGACTAATTTATTAATGATTTAATTAATGTTATTGATGTGATTAGTCAACTGTTGAATTAACAAATGTTTTTTTATGTGGTTAATTAATTGTTGAATTGATTAATATAATTGATTTGACTAATTATTTATTGAATTAGATGTGTTTATTGATATTATTAGTTAATTGTTGAATTAACTATTGAAGTTTATGTGATTTGTTAATTGTTTAACCTAATAGAGGAATTGATTTTCTTAACTAAATATTATTGACATGATTAGTGAAGTATTGAAATATGTATAGGAATTATTTTGACTAATTAATTGTTTAATTGATTAATATTATTGATGTGATAGTTATTGAATAATTAAGTAGATTATTTGATGTGATAAATTAATTATTTAACTAACTAATGTTATTTATGAGATTAAATAATTATTGAATTAATTATTAGATATTGAATGTAAAAAATGTCCATTCGATTGTGATGTTACGAATGCTAACGTGGTCATTTAGTTGTGCAATAAATAATGGTAACATGGTCATTCTAAAAAATTAACTATGAATGGGATTTTGGTCATTAAATTGTGTGTAATGAATAAGAACATTGTCATTATATTATGTGAATTATGAATAGAAACATTGACATTAAACATTAAATTAAGAATATTAACAACAATATTTTTAGATATGATATCACCTCAGACGTACATGAGGCAAAAGCACAAGACAAAGTTTTTTTCAATGTATGGACGACTACAGAAACTCGAATGTTTATGTGGTGAAATAAAGATTAATTAATAATGTGATAAATGTTTACATATGAATTGTAATTGTTTTTTTATTCATATTTTAAAACTATTATTTGAATATATATTATGTATGACTTCATTGGTGGTAGACTAATGAGTTGTACTCAGACCCTACCCGGGATGCCTGATCAGGACCTAAATAGATTATATGATTGTATGACAAGTTAAAGTTAAAGTACATTTGCTAGAGGGATAATTAAGATAGAGCATGAGTAAGGAACTAGACTTGGTATAGGGTACCTTTTGGAGGAGTTTTCTATGTCTTTATTTATTTTATTGTTTTTCATATTGACACTTGGCACATAATTTAGCATGACGTAACTAGTAATTGATTTTGATATTTTCTTTGTAGTTTTGTGTTATCTTGAGATGATGATATTATTATTATTATTTTATATCCTTTTCATTATTGATTTATTATTTGTGCAGTTTTACTACTCTAAACATAAAAAACAGGGTATAGACTCGACATGATAAACATTAGACCCACACAACTAGTCCGCAATATCTTTCAAACAGGGAGATGTGTTTCATGTGATGTGGTGGTCCTAATCTGGGACCAAGTGTATGGAACCTGGTCTAGGACATTACATATAATGTGGTTGATAGGACACAACAACAAATGTTGAAATTATACTAAGGTAAATCTTTTGGAATCACAATGGATGAAGTTAATTAGGATAATTAGGTAGTGGTTATCCTCCTCTCATAATTTGGGAGTTTCATATTTGATTTTTAATGAACCGACCCAATAAAAATATTATTATTCATCCATTAGTGACATTTAAATTAAGTATCTCCCTCTACATAGATTATAGAATAATGAAATAATGTTTGATATTCAATTAGATAAAAGATGAACCGAATCTTCCAATATTTTTTTTGTATATGATAATAACATATATAATAATAATGGGTGAATTACCATATTAAAGTGCATATATTTCTACTAATGTATGATTTATGGATTCCATCATGACTTTTTATTTTTTTGGTTGATCATAAGTTAAATACAACCTTTTTAATTTGAATTTTTTAATGAATTTAATTAAGGATAAATGACATTATACTTTATAGACATATGATTAATGGTACTGGTAACCATTTGTGTTTATCTGATCTTTGATGTTGAGGTAATAATGGGTTTTAGTTGATCACATTACAAAGTTATAAAACTTCAGTTTTATCCAAGAATATTTCTTTTCAGATTATAGTTTTTTAATACACATTATGTAAGTTGTGTGGTTGCACGGGTCACCACATTCAATTGTATCTTATTGGGATTTTAACATTACCAAAACTTTTTTGTGAATTTCTATGCACATTTTTTATATATAGTTTCATTTCAATATTGCATTTCATCCCTGGGTAGATGGTCTATCTATGAGAACAATTAAAACCCAATAGGGTTTTATATCATCTCATTCTATAGATTTCAACTGTTTTTGGAATCAAAACATTAATGAAGTTGAATTTTATAACTACAAAGGGTTTCACCCGAGCATTCAAAAGGATCCTTATGAATCTCTTTATGGAAAGAAGTGTATAACTCCAATGTAATGAAATGATGATGTAGAAAGAAAGCTATTGTGACCAGAGATAGCTGAGGAGATGGTAGATAAACTTAGATCAAATTCAACATCATGTAAGGATTTGACAAAGTACACAAAAATGTTATGTTGATAATCATCAAAGTGATATAGAATTTTATGTTTGGGAGATGATATTTCTATAAATTTCTCTGTGTTTGAAAGAATAGGAAACTAATCTATAGGATTATCAGTCTCTTTTAAGAACATGATCATATCATAATTGTATCTTATATATATTTTTTTCACTAAATCTCTACTGAGTTCACGATGTTCCACATGTATCTATTAAGAGGAAGTACATAATAGATCCATCACATGTACTAAACTCTATGGTTGAATCAGTAGAACAACATATTTCAGATTAAAAATAATTGGTATATATTATGTATTATAGAGATTAATTTCTATGAAACAACATCTCTTTCCTAGTCAAGTATTTATAGTGAAACCACTAATTTGAGGAACATACATGAGAACCTAATGATGTGATGAGGTAGATGATTCTTCATCTGTTTTTATCCGAGAGTTGAATTTTTAGTGAAACATTTACTGATGGTGTGGTATAATGTAGTACCAAGATATTTTTATGAAATATTTTTCTTTAAATATTTTAATTTATATGATAACTTACCTCGTATTCAAAACTGAGTTAAAATGAAGCATGATACACTATTAAAGAATTATTATTTAATGTGATAGTTATAACAAAGCACTTAAATTTTTTGGTATTAATATGATAAAATACTTTCTCAAATATAAATAACATTCATACTCAAAAAATTATTTATAAATTCACAGTAAAAAGAATTCATTTTTACTGAAGTATTTATATTACTCTAAAATATCCTTTCTATAATTTTTTTATTGTTAGTGAATATTACAATTAATTTATAAATGTATCAAAATTAAATTTATTTTTTAATTAATAATGTCAAAATTACATTGTGAATTTGTTTTTACAATTTTTTTAAATGATTAATTTTTTAGTGAATATTAAAAAATGCAATTTAAAAAAAATATTTGATAGAATTATATTTAAATATACATTTTTTCCTATTTGATTCAAATTGACATAACGACTATTTATTTATTTATATTCTAATTAATTAAATATTATTCATCTTTATTCATTATTTTTTGTTTTAGTAATACATTAGGTGTCAATCACATTTTTTCAAGAAAACTAATTTTAGCTACATTAAAAGGGATTCAATTTAAATTAAATTATTCCACTAACAGAAATTAAATCACTAAAAATCAATTTAAATTTTACATTCTGTGGTAAAATGTTGTTAAATATTTTCATTTTAGATTTGGTCATTAAAAATAGTAGCAATTGAAATTTTATTACTTCTGTAAGGGTGAATTAGGTAATTAAATCTAAAAATAGAAAAATAAAGACTATTAAATAACATAAACAGATAACTAAATTTTACGTAGGGAGTTAATTTACTCCATAAACATATAATTTTTAGTATTATAACCTTTTTTGACATTTTGATGATATTATTACCATTACTGTATTTTATTTCATGAAAAGTCCAACATGTAACACCCTTTTCTTAATAATTATAATATTTTAATATGGGATTATATATAATATTTTTTTACTATAAATAGTATTTTTAAAAATAATATATTTATATTTATCATGGTATGTTGTTTTTTTATTCTTAGAGAATAAATACTTAGCTTGAATGGTTCCCCAATGCTTATGCAGAAATTTTTTAATTGATGGAATAATCAAATAACAGCTATTTAAAACAAAATAATTAACTAAATATTATATATTAATGGTGATCCAAAAATTCTCTAGATTACCATGATCTTTTTATAATACAATATAATACTTATTTTATGTTATACATGTTTTCTTGATGTTTTCAAATTCAATGTAATTAATATTATCATAACGAAAAATAATAATATTTTATGGGATTAATATTTTGTTATATTATTAATAAAAATAATAAAATCATATATAAGAACAAATGGGATAAGATAATGTTTAAAATTTGATAACCTATTTATTTATAATCCATTTTTAATCATTTGGATCTAGAATAGTATTAACATATTTAAATGCTTTGTGAATTTTCAATAGTCTCCCTCCCTATAGTTTTAAAAGGAAACCTCCTCCCAAGCCACATTACACCTAATTTAGTAACCTAAATCAACCATAATATACATAATTAACTTATTAAATTACTTTTAAATATAGTTTAGGTTCAATTCATCCAAAAAAACAAAATGTAGAGCCCTTTCTATAAGATCTAAATAAGAAGTTTCGAAGAAGGTATAATCGCCATAATCGGTCACTTTATTCTTATACTATAATTTACCTTCACAAAATCTATGATATACATTATTAAATAATAAATTTAGTATCCATAATTTTTTAAAATTTTATTATGATTATTAAAAAACATTTATACACCCAATTTGAAATAAAATAAGATGTAAAATTATAACTGGTGTGTACTTATTCTTACTGTCTCCACATACTGATAGAATTCAATTTTCATCATCATAATTTATGGATTGGAATTTTAATTTATTAAATTATTATATATGATTTTTATAAATGTAATATACTTATGTAATCATAACATTATGTCTACCTTCTTATTATCCAATATTTTGTGAAATTATTACGTCAATCATGCGTACATATGGATTACAATCTTCCTGATGTGATATTATTTTCTTCTAATGTATATTTCGCATGTATGATAATGATGATGAATTTAATGAATATATATTATATATATTATATAAAAATAGTTTTTGAGTGGTGAATAATTTTTTACCATTATTTTATTCAATTAATTAACGAATGGATGTAGTGTTCATGTGTACGTACGGTCTATCATCTCTATAAATGATGTAATTCATTTTTTATCTCTAATTTTGATGAATGATTATAAATATGTATATAAATAATATATATGATATTTATTACATTATTAATATTCTTTAAATTATGTTACTATGTTAAATGTATAAGAAATGGGACTTCCAAACTAAAAAATTCTCAGAAAATGATTCAGTTATCACCCATAACAATGAATTTAATAACAATTTATTAATAAATAGGTGGTAGGATGTTATAAATAAATAATAAATGGTATGACTAATGTATTTTTATGGAATAAATTAATAATAAACCAATATTTAATATACCAGGTTTTTGAATGTAAAATATAAAATTTTAATCTTGAGGTATGGGTTTGTTTCACAATAACATCATTATCTTGTATTGTTTATATTTATGTCTCCACAAGAGAATGTTTCTATTCCTTGTCCCAGATTTATAAAAATTATTTCAAATAATTCTTCTTTATTATTATAAATATTTTTAATATCATTTTAAAGATTTTTTACTTTTTAATAAATGGGTTTAAATGACTCATTTTGTCTCTTCCTTGATAAGGAACTTTTTTACATTTCCAAATAAAATTCAGAAAGAATATTTTTTAACAGATAAGGTATCAAGATATTTTCCCACCATCATGAAACATCAAATATTTGAGATAATATTTAAAATTTTGTAAATGTTTTTTTCAAATAAGTTTTTTTATCTTATAAGTGTTAATCATAAAAAATGATTTCAAAATTGAATTGATATTTTATTTATGATTTATTCCAACGAATCATTCGAAATAATTTTATGTAGTATTTAAAAAAAATATTTTACATAAAATTTACTATGGATGTGACACAAATATACCATTCTGATTCTTTATTTAGATGTTTAATCATTATAATGGAAATATATTGGCGAAAACCATTCCATTTTCCATGATATATACATTGTGGAAATTTTTAGGATATCTATTTCTTCTTTTGGGTACATTGAGGATTAACGTTTTATGATATTTTGGCACACATATGTATGATTATATTTAAGTGATGAGAGGAACTATTATATCACATTAATTAATTGGGTGAATATTGATATCTAATGCGATAATAATGGGAGAATGTTTATGGGATTGATTCCACAATTGGAAATAGGTTTGTCGTGATCTACTATTGGAAACTGGTGTGTTTTAATCCATTATATAAAACAGGTGTATCTTGATATACTGTAGTAAAGAAGTGTGTACTTATATATTATGGGAAACAAGTTTTTCTTGATCCACAATGATAAATATGTGACATGTCCTGATATAGAATATAGGTTTTCAGGGTAATTAACCTATAAATATGAAATAATTTTCTATAAATATGATGCTTTCACAGTTTTATTTCACGATATTATGGTCTGTGATTGATTTATGATGATGTCTCACTATTATGGGATATTTTATCTAAAATTATATTTTTATAACATGACTCTCATTAATTAATATATTTCACAAAATAAAATCTTATGTTTCTACTCTACAAAGTTAGTAAACTATTATGTTTGTTAGGCATGTGTTTTATAAAATGTATAGAATGTTCATCTAAAAATATTTGACATTTATGGTCATTACACTACACCTATAATATGTGGATATATAAATTTAGAAGTTCATGTGGTAGGATTTTTCCTATATACCAGGCTCAATGTGGTGTAATGAAGATAAAAGTGGGGTTCCTTTTTACATGTGAGAGGATGGGAACTCATCGAATTTTATGAAATATTAAAATTTTAAAAAATAATTCATAGGTGAAATGATTTTTAATGGAAAAATATTCAATAATATAATTGGATGTATTTGAAATACCACAACCCAAGAAAATTTGTTACGTTTTAGAGGTGATTTATATATTATATTTTGGTTCGAAACCTTAGTTTTCTTATTTAATCCTTAGCTCTGGTAATGATGTTTTCACACATAATGTGTTATAAAATTAAATATAAGATTAATGATGGAACATTACTTGAAATTATATGATATTTTAGATTATATCGTATCGATATTGTCATCTTTCGTGATTTTAAATATTTTTAAATAATGTAATAAAATAATATTCTCATAAAACATCATTAATGACATTTTTGATAGTATTCATTTAATTTGATAGTAAATATACAACGAAAATGATTCAAATTGAATAAAATACTTTTAAAATAGTTTTAAAATATATTCATCTATAATTTGTTAGCATACTATAAACCACACATATTAGATTACTTTAAATATTTTTTTATTTTCCATAAATTAATGATATACTATGTTAGTGTTCCATAATTATTCAATGTAAATAAATTATTAAAAATATATAAATAAATTACGACTAAAAAAGTAATTTATTAATTTCTAAAATAATATTATAATGAATTCACAACATTCTTTTTTACCAATGTGAATAGATAAGAGATATTTAATAGTTAGAGAGTATCACATTGTATTTTAATTTACATCAAATATTATATAATCCATCTTTGGGATAACTATCCCTTAAATATTAAATTTCAATCCTACGGTGATAATGGTTAATTAAACGTCATTCAATATTTATTAAAAATAAAATTGGTGACGTTAATGTTTTATTTTAAATTTTTTAAAACTGATTTAACCTTTACCAAAGTAATAAATGTTACCATGATTATTTTTTCATAATACCTAAAAATAAAAAGAAAACATTTTATAAATTTATACATTATAATTCCAATAATGGAATCCATTTTTCACAATTTACTTTCTATAAGTGTCAGATATCATTTTATAATTTGAATGTTGAACAAATTGAAAACCATTTTTTAGAAATATAGATTTTTAAAAATAGAACATGATTATTTCATATATAATGACTAGAAGAAATATTGGATTAATGTTCAAACAATTTAATGAATATATAATATATAATTTTCTTTAATATCATCCACCAATAGTGACGAACGTAATTTATTAATACAAAAATCATTTTATAAAAAAAAATTTACAAAATTTCATATACATTTTTTTAAAATGCTTTTTATTTTCATTTTAAATTAATTTATAAACATTTAATTCATTTTATACAAATGTTAAAAATAAATTTCACAAAAATTTCTTAATTATATTCATACCCTCCAATCCACCAACTAAGAGATAATTATCCCATTAATTAGTTAAATTTTAATATCATATTATGGTTTATTTAATCTTGGTGGAATACTATCAACGAAATAAAAACATTAGAGAGAAATATATCATAAAATATTGAGGTGTAAAATATAATCTCAATTTTAGAATTATCACTAAAATATGAAACCTTATAGTCTTCTAATTATGAATGATATGGTATATTCATACTCTTGGCCCACAGCATCAAAGAAATTATTATATTCCAAACTTAATAAAGTTCAAAGGGAGTCTCATCAAGCAGCAATATCAAACATCATATTAAACTATAAATTTCTTACTAGTTGTGGGTAAATGTTTTAAATATTTTATTTAAACAAAGCAACTAATCCTTATTTTTTAATATATTTACCAACTAATGATTTCCTTAGTAATAAAACCACTATATGAACTTCTTTTTATACACACACTAGTTGATCTAACATATCAGCATTATGGGGATTGAAATATAAACTCAATCTAGATTTGGTTTTGTTTTATTTCTATGAGAGATAAACAGAAACTATTGATGCATCATTGAGATATCAATTTACCTTAACCATTCTTTCACTAACACCCAAATATTTGGCGACTCGGTTATGATTTAGTAAGAAAGAGTGTCTTGAGAATAAAATATTTGAATGTTACTTGATCTATGGCTTTAAAGAAGAAAGAGTGATGGGTGTATTAATTCAAATTCTGATTTGATATTTTTAATTCATTTGGGGTAAAATTTAAAATAGATAATGTAAAATTAAAAGAAATCAAGAAAAAACACCAAATATTTTTTTAAAATAGTGATATTCATGTTTTGTTTTCTAAATATAAGATCATTATTATGGTAACATAAGAAACTTATAGTTATTTTACAAACCTTATGTCATGATTTATGGTAACATAGAGGGATTAGATTTGGTAAACCAACCATATGAAAAAATTATCATGTTTTATTAACTGGAAGAATGAAAATACCTTACCGTCACTTGTTACCTGAGGATAGAAATAAATATTTTTAAATATTATCTTTCAATTAATGTGAAATATTAAAAATAAGAAAAGTTATGATTAAAAAATAAAACAATATTATAAAGAATATAAACATTAATAAATGAATTATGTAAATAAAATGGGTTGGATGAAAGGAAGAATACGTTTATAAATAATTTATCAAACCTAATTAATTTATAAAATAATCTATCCTCTCTATATTAAATGAAATTCTAATAATATCAGAAATATGATGTGCTGTTCTTAAAAACAAAATAGTAATAACACATTTTTTAAAATAATTTCTAAAAAATATTTATCTTATATAAATATATTTAGTCGTCATTTTTGATATAGTGTTCTATGAAATATAAATAGTTATTTTATTGTAAAAATTTATAGTGATATATTGGAATTGATATCCATTGTTTAGAAATTTCTGCCTCATCCATTGAAGTTGTCAACAAAGTGTTTCTACATCTATATATTCATCGTCGATAGTAGATAATTAAACTTATCATATCTTCTTACAATACCAAGAAACTGGAGGCTTTATAAATAGATGACAAGGTCCATAGGTTCTTTTCTAATATAAATTAAAATCTCAAAAATTATCATTATAATGACTAACTAATTTAAATACTTGACATTTATAGTAGAATATCCCAAAAAATTTATATTCATAGGGTATGTGAATACAATTAAAAGACACTTATATTATATTTTTATTATTTATGTGAAAATACACACAGAAATATAAAATTAATAAAAAATTGGGCCAGATAGATATTAAATATACTAAAATTATAATCATACCTCTATAAGCAGTCTGGTCAGCTGATTTTTTCAGTTTCATCTAGATCGTTATTATACATTTCACACATAAGAGTTTCAAAAACATTGTTTATATCTATAGAAAAAATTTAATTGATCTTTTGTGATTTTACATTGATTTAATATTATTCCCTTTTACAATAATTTTTTTGAAATCTATGAATGATATTTGACTTAACCATTATACTCATTTAAAATCCGTGATTCATTATTTTAGAAACAATGTTACAGAAGGATTTCTTGGATTAACCAAAAATAATATCATCAACATAGATTTGTACTGTAGTAAATTTAATTAAATTATTTCAATAAACTGACTAAGAAAATAAATTCCTTTTGCAAATAAATTTTAAAATAAAAAACGAGATGATCATCTCAAACCAAGCTCTAATATCATATTTTAAACCATAAAAATCTTTTTTATTTTTAATTACAATATTTAGAAAATGGGGGTTTTCAAATCTAGTGGGGTTCTCAAAAACAATATCCTCATCAATATAACCCTTATGAAATATAATCTAGAATTATCTTTTGTATTTATTTAAATTATTATTTGTTTCATATCAAATAAGTGTTATGATGGATTTGGGTATAACTATTGGTGAAAATGATAATTTATAATAATTAACTTTTATGACAATAAAAATGTGCATAAAATTTAAATTTTTTTAAATATTATTCATGAATCATCAATCTTGTTTCTATATTCCAAAATGTTTTCAAGGACCAGTTCGTAATTTAGTGTATCAACTAATTTCTATGCTTTATTTCTTTCAAATTGATTCAATTATTCTTTTATAGATATCAACCAATGATCACCATTTATTTCATCTTTGATACTCTTAATTTCTATCTAATGGAAAATATTATTCATGTTCAATCTTAATGTCTTAGTGGGTCTTAGGTTTAAGTACATTTTTTCAGGCCTCCATATACAACATCTAGGGGATGGGTTTTTAGTATATGAATGGTTCTAAGAGATGATGGTCATGGTTATTATAAGTATTCTTCTAGTTTTAGGATGTATTGATATTAATCCATTGTATATTTAACAAGTAAATAATATTTTTGGCGTGTACTTTTAGATGGATTATTGAAATGAAAATGTTTTATATGATCCATTAGGATTTTTAGAAAATATTTGGGATCATGTTGATCAATCACATAAAAACTAACATACACAGATTCATCAAAAAAAATTTTCTTATTAAATAACCTATATTATTTATTACTATGGGAATAACCATGGAAAAGTACTTTTATATATTTTTTGTGAAAAAATTTACATACACTATTTTTTTCTTATAATGAACAAATTAATATGAAATACTATAAAACAAAATAATTTATTTTTCACCATTCCATAACTCATATGGATTATTTTCAAATATAGATCTAATTATAACACTATTGATTAAATAATAATAAGTGTTAGTATATTCAACACAATAATAGTTAAGTAATTTATATTCCAATAAAATGGTTTATAAAATTTCTTGAAGAATCATATTCATTTTTTTAATAAGAAATTTTTTTTGAGGTGTTTCAGGTATAGATAAACTATGATTATATCCATGTTTTCAGAATATATATTCAAATAATATAATATAATATTTTTGTTCATTATGGCTTCTTGTAATTTTTACAATTATTCCACTAATTTTCCTGGTTGACTTATCATATTTAGGAATATAAGTAGGTTCTTCACTTTGTTGAGAAAGAATAAAGCCCTGTATTTTATGAATAGTTATCCTAAATTTCATAACAAAATTTTTTTCCTAATAAAATTGAAAATATATGTGGTCCAAATAAATCCATTTGAACTAGTTATAGTGGTTCAGAGGTAGAAACATCTTTTATTAAATATATTTTGTGGAACTTTCTCTTTGGATATTTATTTAAAACATTATATATTGGAAATATGATTTTGGAAAGGCCACTGGCTTAGTCATTCTTGTTTATCATTTTAAATGAGTCTATTGTTTAGTTCATAGTCTCATATTCCATACAAAATATAATATTTATAAATAACTCAATAAAGAAACATTTTGTGATGAAAAACAATATAATGTAATATTATAAAAAATATAATTTCTTAATAAATTAAATAATAAATCGTGCAGGATTTATAAATTTTAAAATATTTTTGAAAAAAATAAAATAAAACCCATAATCCCAGAAATATAAAATATTTAGAATATTTTACTTCAAATAAACAAAAAATTGAACTTTAGAAATAATAATTAATTCATAGTTTCTGAATTATCTATTTCCATAATCCTTCTTTTTTCATTGTGATTGAATGTGACATGTATTCCAGAAACATTCACATTATTCTTGGTGATTTAATTGTATCATATCACATTTCAGGAATATATGATCACAAGACAATAAATAATTGTTATATTCATTTTAAAGTATTTTCCTTAAAAATTCACAGAGGAAAGTAATATTTAATATATATTTTTTATGATATGAAAAGTTAGCTACTAAATCCTTTTGAATATAAATTTAGTTCATATGATTATTAATAGAATAATTAATATATATATAGAAAAAAATACTTTTTAAGTATAAATAATTTTTAATTGTTTTTGAAAATACATGTTTCCTTATATTTATTGATTAATATTTTGTTCTTCAAACAATGAATAGAGTAGTTTTTATATATATTATTTTTATTCAAAATCTAAACCCAACTCAATATTTTTATTTAATATTTTGTTTCACCCATTTTAATATTCAATATTTTTCAATGATAAAAAATCTGTTAGAATTATTTTTTATTTTGTTTTTTTAGTATTTTCATATAAATGTTCTTATTTAATGTACTTATTGTCTTTTACTTTTCAATACAAAGATATGTTTTATCAAAAGAACATTAAATATGAATTATTTTAAAATATTTTTATATTTATTCTAAATCATTCATTTTTACTTCTAGCATAGAACAATATTATTCTAATTTCTCCTTTAAAATTTCACGTTCATTAGATATATGATTAGAACATATTTATTTTACCAATATTGTAGTGTCAATAATGTGAGGATTTTATTTTTCATTTTCATAAACATATATAGTGTCTAATTAAATGGGGATATCCATAGATGTACTTAAATATTCCTTTTTAATTGTAATTTTATATTTTTCCTCATACATAATTTTATAATAATTCAATCGGTTATATATTTTGTCTCATTTGTTCTTCACTAATTGTTTGTAATATCACCTAACGAGTCAATTAATTTTTTATATTTCATTTAGTTTCATCTTTTATAATATATTCCATTATAATTTTACTTTTTTAAATAAAATATTAATTTTATAAAACATAATGAATCATTAAGATAACTAAATTGTTTCATCATCACAATCAATTTCAGATTCACTTTTACATGTGTTTTTAGATTCAGAAACATGATTGGAATTTGATTGAGTTTAATTGAAAATTATTTTTTGTTCATCATCATTATTGTTCAATTTTTATTCATTATAGATCATTATCATGGAAATTAAATCTTTGAATGATAGTTTGAATATATCATATTTCTACCAAGTAAGGATAACAGTACCACTCCAACTATAAAAAACATCCTCTTACACAAATTATGACATAATTGTTAACAAAAAATATCCACTAATACAAAACAATAATAAAAAACCTAGTTTCCTTGGAATATTATGTTTATAATACATCAATTTGTTACCAAAATAAAAAACATTACTAAATTCTATAGAAATTGTTATTCTAATAATTTCAATATTTTGAAATCGTATTTAATAACTTGTGGAAGATATAGAAATTTGGGTGGCCTAAAAATCCTAGAAAGAGAATAAACATGATAACGAAATATAATATGTGATTCAATAGTATAATATGATATCATAAAGGAGAACTCACATGAGTAATCACATGATATCATATCATAAAACCCATGGAAACCTGATAACACAGAATTATAAGATATGTTAATGAAATATAAAACATGAAGAAATAATATGTCAAGGATAAAAACTAACACAACATCATATAGTGAACAAAGTCACATAATAGAGTAGGATCTCTCCCTAATCCAATTCAAGAGATCCCATAATACTAAAACAATACATAATGCCTTACATGGCTATAAAAGTTGGGTCCACAATGCCACATTCATTTATTGAAAATGAAACTTTTCCCCATAAGTAAATAATTCATAAGGTATAATATAATAATTACAAATAAAAATAAAGAATGATGTATTGTATTTTATTATATATTAATAAAATGGGATTTGATAAATAAAAAATTTGAGAAATTGTCATAAGGAATATATTATCTCTTCATGGTAGAATGATGGAGCTAAGAATATATGTAATAGAGTGATATATGTAGAATTTAAAATAATTACACAACATAAAATATTATTATAGTTTTATAATAATAAAACATTTGAAAAATAAAAACAATCATGAGTATAATAACCATCCCACTTTAAAAATATATCTTGAAAAACTAACAATACAAAAAAATTGAAGAAAAAATTTTCTTTCCTAATTATACATGGAAACTTATAAAGTAATTATCAAATAAAACAATGGACATGATGTTATATAATTATGTACATGCCATATATGTTAAAAAAAATTCCAAATACAATGTAGTTAAAAGGTTTAAAGTACTTCATTCTAATAATTAAAAGAATATTTTTTAAACCATTTTTAATAATTTTAAACATGAGAAAAAATCTTTTCAATATTTCATTTGGGTAATTTTAAAAAATTTATTGTAAATATGTTTTAGAAAGAATTGATATGGATGAAAAATATACTTTTTTGGCTAAAGAGATAAATGATCTCAACATTACATAAAAACATTTATCTATAATTTTACATAAAAATTAAAGTAAAATGATTCTACACCTTGAAAATATCTTGAATATCCATAGAATAATAAAATTAAGTCGGTTAATAATTCAATTATAAATTACTTACTGATAATGAAAATTCTAACAAATGTAGTCCTTATAAAATTGGGATTGTAACATAAACTCATACATCTTTACTAACTATTAAATCATAACTTTCAATGAATTAAGATTATTTGTAACCAAATATTCCATGAGGTATTAAGGATCCATGATATTATATGTAATTTATTATTATAAAAACTATTTAAAATAAATTATGTGCATAATCCAACACCCATCTCAATGAAGGATGTTTTCAAGAGGAAACCCATACCTTGAGTCCTAGATTCTTTTTGCGTCTGTATTCTATCTCATGTATAATAAAAATATTATAATTATTTTTTTTCTAAGGAAAATTTTTCCATGATTAAAATTTTATATATAAACCATTAAATTTATTTATTTTAGTGACTTGATTAATTACATTGTATGTTATGTTCACACCAGGTGGTTTGAGGATCATCGATTCATTATTTCAAAATAAAATAAGTCTATTGACTATAGTCCATGAGATCATAATTCCACAATAACTAGAATAATTATCATCAAATAATTATTTGTTTTATAGATAAATTATAATTTTAAATTATCATCATAGAAGGAAGGTAACTAATATTTTATCATTCTAGAATTATAATAATATAAAAAATTAAATTTTATTTCTAAATACACATTCATATACAATCCACGTGATGCGGTAATAATAAAATAATCACATATCTTCATCATTCAATATGCTGCCGTATACATGAAAATTGTTATCATTTTTTAATGGATGTTATTGTAATAAAATATAAAATATAAATAATATAAATAATTTATAATTTTTAATTAATATCATATATAATAATTACATCCACCATCATGAATATATTTCAGATACAATATTGGAAAATAAATTACATCAGATCTTGAGGTATTAGTCTTTTGTAAACAAGAATGTTGGATTGATTCCTATTTGATGGAGAAGTATATAAATAAAAATTATACCATCAATAAAATAAAATATCAGTATTAGTGAGATACATGTGTTATTTAATTTTAATTATTAATCCATAAATAATTTTTTGGAATGAAGAGTTAAAAAGGAGGAGGAAACTAAAGAGGATTATCTTCAATTAAAACTATTGGGACCACTTTCTGTATGAAGATTTTATTTGTTTTCAACAATTTTCAATATCGGTCAAAATTATGAAGGATATGAAGAAGGAATCCAATGTCTTTAGAGATCGGAAAAAGTGAGGATGCATAAAGAATTTTTATGAAATCATAACATTGAATGTCATTCTTGGCCAATTATGTATGAAGTCAATTCATACCTTTTTTGAACTAAACCTAAGATCAATGAATTGGTGTCAAAGGTGACACATTGTCTACAACATTGAAGGTGTTTGAAGAAGTCTCAATCCTCCACTTTTGGATTAAGAGAGATGATTAGAGTCTATTGGAATTAACACTCTAAAATGATTTGAGGATTTGTGGTTAGGATGAATGAATTTCTTTGGAATTCATATTCCAAAATGAATGGACGAAACCAGATGATTCTTTTTGATTTGTATTTTACAATCATCACAAGTTTAAAGAACTTATGGTGCAAGACGTATGAAGGATAGAGAGATTAAAGAAGTGTTTTTGTTAAAACACATTTCAACATTATATTGTCAAAAAATGACAAAGACAAAAATAAGGCACGCAAGTGTCGGCGTGCAAGTGTCGACACGCAAGTGGCGGTGTGGAAGTGACGACGTGCAAGTATCTGCACGCAAGTGGCGGTGTGCAAGTGTCCACGCACAAGTGTTGTAGAGGCGTGCAAGTCATATTTCAAATAGCATTATTTCAGAAAAATGGAAAAGAAAAGAAAGTGGCGTGCATGTATTGGCACGCAAGTAGTAGCGCGCAACTGGTGGCATGCAAGTATTGGCACACAAGTAGATGGGGAATGAAAGTCCTATTTAAAAGATCATCGAATCACAATAACACAATGGAAATAAAGTGGTGCACATGTTAGAATGTGTCATGCATGTCAAGAGTGTTGCGCAAGTCAATAGTGTCGTGCAAGTCTTGGCACGCAAGTTCATGTAGTGAAAGTCATATTTCAACACTATCATATCAAAATATGAAAAAGGAAAAAAATGCATACAAGTGATAGAACGAAACACTAGTGATGAAGTGGCATGTAAGTGATGAAGCGGCGCACAAGTATTGGCGCACAATTCTAGATCATGCAAGTCACTGAAATGCCTATAAATAGAAGAATAGCCTCCTCATTTTTTAAGGCTCAAAACTTAAGAGAAAAAACATGAGCTCTGAATGCACAAGTGTAGAAAGTGGAGCGCATGCTGAAGTGCCGATCAAGTTGAGGGTTATTTATAAGCTGTGCAAGTATTGTCTCCTAGTTATTTCCATGAATGTATTGCCGCACAAGTATTTCCGTGGATGTATTGCCTTGCCGCACAAATATTGTCGAACAAGTATTTCCGCGGAAGTATCGCCGCACAAGTATTGCCGCACAAGTATTTCCGCGCAAGTATTACCACACAAGTATTAACGCTCATGTTTTTCTGAGCAACTATTTCCGCGTAAGTATTGTCGTGCATGTTTTTGCGCCCAAGTAGTGAGTGGCGTGCAAGTAAGTGGCGCGCAAGCTGGGTGGCGCGCAAGTAGGGAGGAACACAAGCTGGGTGGCGCACATGTAAGGATTGGTTCGCAAGCTGTGAGTTGTTATAGAGGTTCATACCTGCTTCTGTTCAAATGTGATGACTCTAAGTTGATCTAGAATTCATTGTTTTTACGAACACAAATAGAACTTGTTATTCTAGTAAGAATAAGAATAAGAAGAGCTCGGTGTAGATAATTTTGCACTGAAAGAGAACATGTGAAGAATATTAGGTTTTAGTGAAGCGGGTTATGCATTAAAGAAGAAGAAGAAGAAGAAGAGTGTGAATCTTACAGGTTTTCTGCATAGAAATAAGTGAAGAAGAAGAATAAGAACAGAGTATTCCCAACTAAAGGTTGAAAATTATTCAGGGCAGCTTAATTCAGATGATGATATGTGAGCGGATCCTCAGTGTCAGAATAATGACATTGGTGTATGTCATTCTAGACATAATGAGAAAAGATTTTTTAGTTCAGTTTGTTTTCGCACTAAGAATAAGAATGAATATGTTTAGTTCAATTGGTGTTGCCCTAGAAAAGAAGAGAAGGACATAAGGAAGAATTTCTTGCCTACTAGTTTGCAAGTAATCAAGTGAATAACACTAAAGAAGACCAAGAGCATAACCTACCTTTTGACGAAGGAAGAAGATTGTCTCCATAAGCAGTATAAAGAACCATCTATACACTAAAAGTTGGGCTAGGTCATCCCTAGTCTAGGTTAGAGGATTATTTCACACATCCCACTAAAGTGTAGGGACTCACACTGGCTAGAGGATTGTTTTCCTAGCCACTCCATTGAAACAACATATCACATTATAGTGGAGAATCCATGCACTGGTCATCACCATGCATGGTAAAGACGTAGCTACTCTTATTGAGTGGTGAACCTTTCAAAAATATCGTGTGCATATTTTTGCTACTTTATATTATTGCATGCGATAGAGAAAAGAGAATAAGAGAATCCATATCCTAATAGGTCAATATGTATAGGGATAAAAGTTGAAATTGGTTTTAAATGTCCCCAACACTAGTTCACCCCCCTCTCAGTGTTAGGTATATCCCAAACTGGTCCTCTCAATTGGTATCGTAGGGGCAGGTTCACCTCTGTTGGATTCTCTACAAAAAAGTTATTCTCTTTTGAAAACATTATTTCCATTATGAAGTCAACAATTAAGAGGAATGTTTGTAAAGATTAATTTACCTCTGAGCAAAAAGATATATCTACCAACACCATGATGAATATGAAAAATAAAGAGAAAGGAAAATTAATAAATAATTCCCTCTCAAATAAAAAATAATAAGCCTCTGGTTCTCCATATTTGGCTGAGGTTGAATACACACAAGACTTGGAAAGTAATGAGAATGTAGCTCAAATACCAACCAAGAGGATGGAAAACCTTCCCAACTCTACTGATCAAGATTTATGTGTTAGTACGTTTGAAAATTATCCTCTAGATCAAAATTCAACCACAAGTGGTCATGATCAATCTATTACGTCTCATGAAATATCAGTTGATAGATTAAGAATGATTATGCATGTTATTCCTGATGAAAGTGAATCCATGGTTTGTGGAGTATTTAAATGTATGCAGGAAAATATCACTCAGTTGGAAGAATAAACTAATGTGTTGGAGAAAGTCTTACAAAGAAAAATTGTTGAATGTTTGAAGCTCTCTAGACAGGTTGGAGGCTTTGAAGCAACCAAGAGGGGATTTGAAGTAAGATATTAAAAGTGGCTAAATGATGTTGAACAAAAAGAGGGAGTCAATAAGACTCTAGAAGAGAATATCCATGCACTTGAAGATGAGCTTAAAAAAGTCAATGATGTCATGGAGTTATATTTGGAAAAAGATTCCAAGAAGATCAATAAACATGACTCTTTGTTACATAACAATGTGAAGATGCATGAAGCTGAAGTTGAAAGATTAAAGAATGCTTGTGAAGAGAAGATGACTATGATTGAAGACCAGGAAGTCATCCTAAATATGAGATGTCTAGAATTAGAAGATGATTTTACCAATCTTGAGAAGACACATATTGAGTCTCCACAAAAGAAAGAAAATTTTTTGTTAGTATTCAATGCTCAATGGAGGATTCTAATGTCAAAATACCTCCAACACGTGATAAAAAGATCATATATTCACTCATTGATCTATCAAAAGCAGCTATGAAATTAAAGGTATCATCCATGCCAACTTTTACTAATGTCTATAAAATTGTCTCTACCAAAAGTGTAGGTTGGATAAAAAATTCTAAACAGGAATGGATGTATAAGAATTAAAAGGAACATACCACCAAGGCTAGAGTGGATAGGGGAAATATTGTGTAAGATAGATCCCTAAAGAAAGCACAACATTCAAGAAGAAGACTCAACAACTATATCAAGATGATGACAAGAAGTCAATGTTTTTTGGTCAATGCTTGTGCGATAATAGGTTTGGACATTTTGCACTGGATTGTTGGTACAATACCATAAATGTAAAAGCACAGTGAAAGCCCATCTCTAGGGGGGAGAAATCCAGAGAAGAAGAAGCAAAATCCACAAATCCAGAAACATCTGTATACTGCAAACAGATTTGGAATGTTAGATAACATTTGTGTTGTATGAAATAGGAGGGTTTATATGAATGGTTCCTGTTCAGATAAGAAAATAAGACCACAGAAGTAGGGAAATAATGAAGAACCATCCTTGGGAATAAAATCAGACGAATTATGTGAAAACAAATTCTCTCGATAAGATTTCAAGAAGGAATGATGAGAATTCCTTGGATTCTATGTCCAAGGAGGAGAAGGGTGGTGCATCAAAAAGAACCACTAAGAAAGAAGCAACTCATAAGTATCCATGTAGAAGATCCAATCATGATGCCTTAGTCCCTAATGATATTTTGGTGGTTTGGCCAGAAGATTTGGAAAGAATGAAAAAAATGGACGATTCACATGCTAATAACTGTGCTAAAAACACAAATAAGATTCTAAATGAAGAAAATGAAGTTTTGTGTGTGAGGTGAAACAAGGCTGGTCACACTGTCAGAAAGTTCTTTGAATTTATTCCATCCTAACAAGAATTCATGAAGAGGATGAAAGTTTCACCAGGTGATTCTAGTGCTTGGAAAGATCTTGAAGAAAGGAGATTCACACACAAAGGGATAGAAGAAGTATTGAGATCCACACAACCACATTCAAAATTAAATATCAAATGTGAAAGTGTGAGGAGTGGAGAAAATGGAGAATTTTTGTGTAGAAAATAATCTCATCCTTCCTTCTCACATTGAAGAAGCATGGAGGATCAATCTTATTACCTTAAATATTTGTTTACTATATTTGTTCTGATAATACAGGGAATTGAAGGTGAAGCAGGATCTCAAATGGAGAACCTGAGATTCAGGGTTGTGAAGTGTTCTCTTTAGGGGGAGACACGTGAATAAGTTTCCAGAGTCATTATCTCAATATGTATCAACATTATTTGTTACTAAATTCTACAACATTGAATATTGTCTGAATATTAGGTCCTTGGAAATGGTATGTTATTTATAAATATATCATCCTTTGTTGCTCACAATAAATATAATTCTATAAAGGGGGAGTAATAATGATTATAAATGACATAAGAAGAGTGAAAGTGCCCCGAGGACACTTATCCTGGAAATTTCACTTGAATGTTTTTTATCTGTTTGTTGATGTTAGTGCAGGAATTTCAGGTTGATTATTTTTTATCACATTCAATATCTTCAACCTGGAATGAATGTGGAAAACCTTCAAAGATAAGTGTATGAGTTTTCATCTCATTTGGGGTCATATTCAGTTGGTAATGGACAGCTTTGTTGTTTAAATCAAATCCTCTTGTTTTCTACACCGAGTATTGATCAAGTAGACATAGAGTGAAATTATTGATGGAACATTTCTTAAGTATGGAATGATACCCTCTCTACCATGAACATTGTATTTCTTGTCAATAAGGGTGAGAGAAATGAAATTAATGTCTAGGGGAGAGATAAGATTCTCATTTTGACACTGACACTTTCATCTGAGGAGACATTAAGGTATTGACAAAAAAATAAAAAGGGGGAGATTTTTGGGCCCACTTCGTGTATGAAGATTGTATTTGTTGTCGACAGTTTTCAATATTGGTAAAAATGAGGAAATATTTGAAGAAGGAATCAAATTTCCTTAGAGATAGGCTAAATTGTGGATTCTTGGAGAATTGTTATGCAATCATAACATTGAATGTCATTCTTGGCCAATTCTCTATGAAGTCAATTAAAACGATTGTTTCACTGAACCAAAGTTCACAGAACTTGTGTCAAAGGTGACACATTGTCTACAACATTGAAGGGGTTTGTAAAAGTGTCAAGCCTCTACTTTTGGATAAAGAGATATGATTGGAGTCAATTGTAAATAACACTCGAAATGGATTTGAGGATTTGAAGTGAGGATGAAAGATGTACTTTGGAATTCATATTCCAAAATGAATGGACAAAACCAGAAGATTCTTTGCTGATTTGTATTTTACAATCATCACAAGTTTGGAGAACTTATGGTGTAATCCGTATAGAGGATAGAGACCGAAAGAAGTTTTTTTGGAAAAACACATTTCAAAATCATACTATCCAAAAAAATGACAAAGGCAAAGGAAGGCATGCAAGGGCCGACGTGCAAGTGTCGGTACACAAGTGTCGACGCGCAAGTGGCTATGCGCAAGTGTTAGCGCGCATGTGCCTGCGTGCAAGTGGCGATGTCCAAGTGTCAGCGTGCAAGTGTTGTAGTGGCGCGCAAGTCATATTTGAAATATCATTATTTCATAAATATGGAAAAGGAAAGAAAGTGGTGCACAAGTATTGGCGTGCAAGTAGTGGTGCGCAAGTGGCCGCACGCAAGTATTGGCACACAAGTATAAGGGAAATGCAGGTCATATTTCAAAGATCATTCAATCTCAATAACACAAAGTAAGTAAAGTGTCCCAAAAATTAGAATGTTTCGCGCAAGTCAAGAGTGTCGTGCAAGTCTTGTTGCTCAAGTGCATGTAGTGAAAGTCATATTTCAACATCATAATATCAAAATATGACAAGGAAAGAAAGATTCACACAAGTGATGGAACGACGTCCAAGTGATGAAGTGGCGCACAAGTGATGAAGCGGCGTGCAAGTATTGGCGCACAAGTCTAGATCCCACAAGTCACCGAAATGCCTATAAATACAGGACTAGCCTACTTATTTATTAAGGCTAAACACTTACGAGAAAAATTTGAGCTCTGAACGCACAAGTGTAGAAAGCGGTGTGCAAGCTAGAGTGGCGTGCATGATGAGGGTTATTTATAAGGCGCACTAGTATTTCCACACAGGTATTGTCACGCAAGTATTTCCGTGCAAGTATTGTTGCGCAAGTATTGCAGCACACGTATTGTCGTGTAAGTATTTCCACATAAGTATTGTCGCGCAAGTATTTCCCCGCAAGTATTATCGCGCAAGTATTACTTCACAAGTATTAAAGCGCATGTTTTTTTCGTGCAAGTATTGCCGCGCAGGTATTGTCGCGCAAATATGGTAGCACATGTTTTGGTGCGCAAGTAGTGAGTGGCGTGCAAGAAGGTAGTGTGCAAGCTGGGTGGCGCACAAGCTGGGAGGAGCGCAAGGAATGAGTTGTTATAGAGGTTCTTACCAGATTCTGTTCAACTGTGATGATTCTAAGTTGATCTAGACTTCATTATTTTACAATCACAAAGAGAACTTCTGATTCTAGTAAGAAGAAGAAGAAGAGCTCGGTGTAGATGGTTTTCCAATGAAATAGAACATGTGAATAAGAGTAGGTTTCAGTGCAGCTGGTTGTGCATTAATGAAGTAGTAGAAGAAGAAGAGTGTGAAGCTTACAGTTTTGCTGCATATAAATAAGTGAATAAGAAGAAGAAGAAGAGTATAGTATGACGAACTGAAGGTTGATAATTATTCAAGGAAGCTTAATTCAGGCGATGCTATGTGAGCGGATCCTCAGTGTCTGAATAATCACATTGGTGTATGTGATTATAGCTAAGAAGAGATAAGAAGTTTTAGTGCAGTTGGTTGTTGTACTAAGAAGAAGAAAGACGAATTTTCCTGTAGTTGGTGTTGCAGTAGAAATGAAGAGAAGGAAATAAGGAATAATTCCATGCCTACTGCTTTGCAAGTAATCAAGTGAATAGCACTATGGAAGACCAAGAGCAGAACCAACCTTTTGAAGAAGGATGAATACTGTCTCCATAGGCAGTATAAAGAACCAGCTATATGCTGCATGTTGTGCTAGGTCATCACTAGTCTAGGGATGTGGATTGTTTCCCACCCCCCTCTAAAGTGTAGGGACTCACACTGGATAGAGGATTGATTTCCTAGACACTCCATTGTAATAGCATATCATATTACAGTAGATAATCCATGCACTGGTCATCCCCATGGATGGAAAGGAAATAACTACTCTTATAGAGTGGTGAACCTTTCAAAAATATCGTGTGTATATTTTAACTGGTTTTTATTATTTCATGCGACAGAGAAAAGATAATAAGATAATCAAGACCCAAACAGGTCAAGAGGTACAGGGATAAAAGATAAAATTGGTTTTAAATGTCCCCAACACTGATTCACCACCCTTTCAGTGTTAGGTATATCCCAAAATGGTCTTCTCAAGGAAAAACTCCATGTGATCTATTATAAATGACCCCATTGTTGGTATTTTGAAAAGAATAAAAGCTATAAAAATTTAATATTATTTTGGGTGGATAATTTATAATGGTTTCTCTGTTCCAAATTCCATTAGAGGTGTGAATATATTAGTGTACAAGTTTCTGTTTTATAATTGTGGAGGAGTGGCATTCTTGTAAATGAAAATAATAAATATTCAATAATGGGAAGTCACATTCATTCCATGTGTCTTAAAAATTGATATATTAGAGAATATGAGAGATAGGGAATGTAAACACATAATAATAAAATATTGAAACATCTTGTAACGATGTTATCCTCTTTGATTATGTGGTTATTCACTTTTACTATTTAATCCTTTTTACCAAGATAGTTAGTTTTTTATTGCGTTTACTATTTCATTTGAACCAAAATTATTATAAATTGAATAATTTAAACCAAATCATAATGTATGAAGAAATATTTATTTACTCCAACTAATATTTCTAAATTTTAAAAATATTAATATTATAGTGAATTAAGATCAATTACCAGAAAACCCCATGAAAAAAACACCAAATAAAAAAAATAAAAAAATTAATGTTTCAAAATTTAAAATTTAAATTACAATCATCGAGCACAACACCTAACTCCAATAGAGGCCACATGATGACTGACTCATCCTCTCCAATGTTTCTCATCGACATTGAAACCATCATCGCTAGAACCATAACACACATTCCAGTGACACTAAATAATCATCAATGTTGTGAAACAAAATCATCCGCCAACATAATAAAACCATCTTAGTAACTTCATAACCATGATGTCAATATGCTTTCTGCAAATTTGGATGCTGCTATCGACTACAACACCATTGGATTCGAGAGATAAAAAAGGAACCAAAAAATTCGACGAATCACAAAAACCATAACAATGAAAAATTCCAACGTTGACCCAAAGATAATGAAAATGAATCCTTAAAAGTGGCCTCATATACTCACATTAACCAGTTGAACTTCAAATCCTAAGACAACTTGAAAGTACACCATGCAAGTATAACTCAGAAAATCATGGTAGAATCCAGGTGGATTAAAAGAGTATGGAGTTGAATTAGGTGTCATCATTGAGTTTTACTATTTACAAGACCTCCAAACCATGTATTTGGATCCATTTCTAGGTGATTTATTCTTGTAACCATCATTGTCATCATGGAAGAAACCCCAAACGAATAAATCCTCAATCAATTAGAAACACCACCATTATAAACTAAAAACCATTGAAAATTCATCATAATGAAATAGTTAGAAAGAAGATAAATATTTGAATATCATTAACAAAAACACAATTATAAAAAAACCACACATCAGGAGTTAAAAATAAACTTTCAATGGTAGTAAAAGGGAAGAAACCACCTCACAAAGAAGCAGACTTCCACACTAATACAAAAACTACACTCCCTATCAAACCTGAAAACACACACACACACAACCAATATAGTTTCAGGTGTATCAGACTAGGTAGGTAGAGTAGGGCTGAAATAGGAGGAATTGAGGCTAGTATAGAGAGTCTAGACAATAGAAACCGGTATGGAATAATATAGGACCAAGGGGCTCAAATTTTTCCCATTGTGTGCTACAACCAACACATCCCATGAGGTCTTGATCTACATAATTCCTTAAAAATATCATTACTTTTTGTAGGATAGACCAAAATAGAATAAAAATAAGACCCACTATAGAAAGTGCGAGACCAAAGGAAATCCAAGAAAATCATAAAGGAGGAAAGATGGAGAACCTTGGGAATAGTGGGAGACCCTTAGCCTGAGTAGGGAATCCAAAAACCAATGAGGGAATGGGGTGATGCTGAGAGTGGAAAGGGGATATAGGTGAATGTGTGTCCATATCCCTATAGAAAAACTCTATTGCTGAGATTCAAGACATCTAATAAATGTTTTTCCAAAAAAATGCATATTCAAGCAAAATATGAACATATATAAATCATATCAATAGAATGAGTCATTAAATGAATTGAAGTTCACAAAGAATAATATATAATCTATATACTTTATTTAAATAAATCATCATTATGGGTTATATTAATTAATTAAAATGAAGTTACATTATCCATTTGAAATCAATTTTCATAAAAATCATTTTTCACCCAAAAAAATAGCGTATATTGTAGTCCCATATAATATGAATATAAATAAACGTAATTTTATTATATCTAAAATAATAATAATTATCATAATTTTAAATTAATTTTAAATAATATATACCTTTTAAATTGATTAATTAATTAAATAAAATGGGCGTTTGACAAAAGTAGTCATTTATCAATATTCAATTGAAATCAACATTTTTATGTGTAAAAAACATTCACGTATTTAAATATAAATATTATGATTTAAAAAAATAACATTATTTTATAATATAAAATTTCTAATATATTGAAAAAATATTAATAATATTGACCCGTTAAATAAATAAAAATAATTTTGGAAATAACTTTTTAATTAAAATATAAGTGCTTATTTCCTACGAGTATATTAATCAATATATATTTATTAGCATGTATAACTCACTTTGAAAAATTAGTTAATATTATTAAGACCCTCTATATCATGTGCAAGGATACAATTATCATATTCAAATAATAATATTTTAAAAAACATGTAGAGATTTGTTTTAACTCAACATTTCATATTGAATATTCTCTCAAATATATTGTTCTTTTAAAATCCTAGGGTGTTACATCCTAACCAGTTAAATAAGATATTTCCTCCTAAATGGAACTTTTTATTAGTAATAAATAGTTGAAAATTTATAATTCCTTATATTGAACTCCCACATTTGAATATTGGATTGTATTACTTTCTCTAAAAAGAGAGAAAGGGAAATATGATGTTCATCTAAAATAACCCAAGGATAATGAAAACTGTAAATAGTTATGGAGAGAGATATAGATATTTGATAACAATAATTTGATTGATTAGGATTATGTTACCAATCACAAAATAATAAATATATGATGACTAAAAGAGTATTGATTTTTCATATATGGAGGTAGCAAGATAATTTTTTTTCAATGTCAATTTCATATATTTGATGGTATCATTTAATATTAAGATATAGAAATCCAAAAAAATAAAATTATGTGATATTTTTAATTTAATAAGAAAAATTTATTCCTTTCATTGTTCTTTGATCGATTTCCACTTATCCTTTTACTCTAAGGAATAAATATCCAATATTTTTTTAATTCTAGAGCACTTAAATTAACTTTAAATAGTATGTAAGATCAAAAAATGAGTAGTAAAATATTCAAACATTGTTTATTACACCAAAAATTGGTTTTCACAGTATAAATAATTATCAAAATGAATACAGATACATTAAAATCCAAATTTCAAGAATAAAACCAACATTTTAATATTTATTATTCTATAAATATATAACCTTATATCTTTAAAAATCATAATAAACATAACATGAAATATATATTTTAACACAATTTTTGTCTCATACAATTCGTAATAAAAATCCAGAAACATAATTTAATATTACAAAAAAAATCAATTAAATTAAATCTAAAGAATAAATATATATCTTAACATAATAAAACATTTCCCAGTTTATATTTAACCACTTGAAAATGAAAAATCAGAAAAAATATTTTCTACAAAAATATTTTTATCAAAATAAAAGAAATTTTTATCTATAAAATAATATAAGTAAAAAAGAAATTTATACTAACTAGTACAATAGATAAGAATGTGGAATGTGTTTTACCCTTTCCAAATGTGATGAGTTTTGACAAAGCCTATGGGTTTTCCATTTTCTAAAACTATGGAAAACTTACGTGATAATAATATTTGTAAATTTCCATAATCCTATAACAATCACAATAATATGAAGAAAAAATTCCAAAATAAAATTATTAATTAAGTGAATTATTTTTTGATCTTTCTGGTTTTCTATCCAACTCATTCTTTTTAAAAAAATGTCTATTTCTAATTTAATATAATTACATAATAAAATAACATGTATAAGATTATCATTTTCAATCATGTTTTTTATATAAAATATAACATTACCATTAAATCACATTTCTCGGTCAACATTGTTATTCCACATATTATTAAAAATATTTAATGAAAAACTATTGTGAGACATTTCTTAGTAGTTTAATCATTTTTTAATAGGAGTACCATTGAAATAACAATAATTCAACAATATGTATATAGAGTTCCAATTTCCTAATTATTAATTAATTCCACTTAAATTATTATAATAACATGATTCCTAGTAATTAATAATTCGATGAGATTGTTGAATAAAATGACAACCATATTCCCAAATGTTGTGACATAAAATTGATAGTGGTTCCTTAGGCTGAATATTATTTCCATTGGTATTATTAACTATACTAATAATATTTCATTATTATGATTATTATTTTTTCCAATTAGTTACAAAAAACGTTCTTTTTATAACATCATTAATTCATTTTCCTTGGTTACTATTGTCGTATTTTTTATAAGTATGAAATTTAATATTATTTTCTCTTTTATCTTTTGGACTTGAATTTCCATGAGACATAATCATTATCTACTTTGTTTTGTTTTGGAAGTACAATATGTTCCTATTGTTAATCATAATTTTAGAAATCTCATTTAAAATGTTTAAAATATTTCTATCTTCTATTATTATTATGTTAGTCATCTGACTGAAAATTAATTTTTTATTAAGATATGTTAAAACTCCTTTTAATTGAAAAGGGGGAAACCACAAAGACATCATTGACATAAAAATGAAAAAATTCCCCAATGGTCTAAATTTCTATGTTAAAACAACCAACACTACATGTGAAAATCCCATCCAAACAAAAAAAACATTAAAATATTTCTTCCACCTTCCGCCGCTATTTAACAAGCTATCCTGAGGAAAATTACACGGACCTGGTACCGATGGCCATATACAAACCCTCTCAAACATCCAATTCTTGAGCATATAGGTACAATGGAAAATTTCTCCCCTAAACCTCGTCTTGAGCAACCTCATGTAGTTGATCTTGTTGTATAATCCTTGAGTCGCAGAACCCCAAGGCAAAATAAAAAATAATGCACCAATGAATTCCAACCATAAAAAAACCCAGCCACAAAATGAAAACCATCAATAATTCCAAACATCAAACCTTCACTACCTATGCTATTTTTAAATTAAATCCAAACAAATTCACACCCTACTTCCAAAATCCTTCACAAGAAGCATATATATAACAAAAAAATTTAGATCCCCTAAAACTGAATCACAAACAATAACACATCTATTATTGTAGTTAAAAGTCCAAGAATAAAAAAAACATAATTGAAAATATGAAATATAGAATCAAAGCTCACTGAAACCAGACCTCACCATAATAAAACCACAAATCCCAGCACATCCTTCAAATCTGTACATAAAAATTAGATCCTCCCAACTCACCCATAGTTGACACCAAATCCATTGGAAAACCCCATGTTGTAGCATCTGAAACTCAAACCTTAGACAAACACCAAGCTTCCATGGAAACCCACACCAAATCTAATTATAGAGTGATACGATCCCATCACAATGAGGTTTTTTGACAAGGTTAATCTAGTATGTTTCCTTCAATGGAAGTGACTGTTAACCATAAATGCACTGTGAAAAAGTATTGAGGAGAGAACCACACCCTACATGACATGGAGGAGATGAAGGTAGAAGAAGGTGAAAATCTAGTATCACAAAGCCCCTAATGAGATCATTTTATGTATCTAATTTGGTTACACGTATCATTTTTAAATCATTTCATTTCCCATCATAATGGTTTTAAACATGCTTTATCATATGTCCCCCAATTTACTAAAAAAAGTTAAAAAAACATGATGTGTATAATTTAATATATAGAATGGAAAGTCATAAAATTGGATGGAATAAATTAGAAATGATAATTATATCATTATATATATGTCTCTAGGTCACAAATTATTTTTTCAATGGTAATGATTCCTATAATCTTTTCTATCCTCAATTTGTATTGAAGTCATTCATAATGGTTCTTAAGAGGTTTTTGAATTTCTAAAACATAACTCAGTAGACATTTCAACTATTTGAAAAGTAAGCCACATTTTATTGTACAACGTAACAATTGAGTAAATCCCTCATTCATTTTGTGGGTTATAATCCATAGGTACAGTTTTTCATACCTATTTTGTCTATTACTATAAAAAATCAGATATAATTTCATAGAAATAACTCACACTATAATTCATAACGATTATATTATTCATTTCATTGCACAGAGTCTTATCCTTTTACAAATCCATCAGGTTATAATAAATCTTTTCTCATTATAGATACAATTTTATAAAAATCACTTTTTTATACCAATAATAGTGACTCAATGTTTTTACACCTATAATTAATTGAGTTTATAACATAAATTCCCTTTAACAGAAAACAAGGAATAAAAAGGCCTAGTTTATTTTGATGTATATGATTATAATAAATCAATGTTAAAGAAAAAAAACTTCATTATTTTATTATCAATAATTAACCCCTAAATATTTTCACGATCATAAAATTGTATGGAGAAACCTTCAGAATTCTTAGAAAAAGGGATGAGCGAAATATTCTAGTAATAGAATAAACATGATAAGGATACATAATGTTTAAGTTTATGCTATAACATTTCATCATAAAATACAATTCGCAAATGTAATAAAATGGTAGAATAAAATAATAAAAATGGCATTAAAAGATCATAGTAGTATAGTAAATGTGGTAGAAACATTAAATATGAAATAAACATTAGTAATAGATATCCGGAGAGACTACATCAAATGGTGTAAAATTTCCCATAGTGGAATATATTAAATACATGATCCATTAAAGGATTTCTCATGGTTCTAAATTATTACCCAATGAATTGGAGGGAATAATAGACTTTAACCTTCTCTCCTATATCTGGTATTGAAACTGTAAAAATTATATTTCAAAATTTTATTCTGATGAATTTGATCCCATTATCACCATCCAAACCATACAAAATCAAAAAAAATTCAACTCTTAAATTATCAAGGACCATTTAGGTTTAGTGTTTTATAGAATTAGTACAAAATATTAACATCATTGATTCATAAATAACATATTCAAAAATATGAACATCATCTCCTAGTATACACAACTTTGTATATTCCACATAAGGTTATCGTGATCATTCATATAAAACCATTCTAAATATAATTTATTTACAATCATTCCTGATAACCTGGTTAAATGTAAACATAAGGAGGGTGATCTCAAATACAATGTATGAATATGACTAATTATTAAAAAGTGAATATCGTCATTGAGATTAAGATGTGCATAAGGGCTTGTTGAAATAATCAATGTGAATGAGTATAACATAAGAGGAATCACACACATCAATACCTAGATCATAAAACATGAAAAAATAGAATAATGTTTTAACAAAGGTAGGGGTCTTAAGAATCAATTATCTTGATCCATATGATATCAATTTTGATCATTGGAAACACTAAAAAATCATGGTCACAATATCAAAAAAAATTGGCATCATGGGATAACATCTTCTATTGAACTCTTATGAAACCCTTAAAAATTGGAATAAACATACGTAAAACATCGAATATATCATTATTTTGATCATAATAATTACCTAATTCAATAGTACTCAATATAGAAGCAGATATATTTCATTATAAGGAGGATCCACGCTTCGTTTCCATGGAGCCGCACTTCACATTCCTTGTTTGTGACGATGGCGACAATTGCGATGGTCTCTACCACACCGTTGGGGGAGGGACCTTCATCGTCAAACAAGGCAGTAGGTTCCTCTTTCATGCCCTTGTATAAACCTAACTTTCTCCCTCTATTTCCTCAATCTTCATTATACCTGAATGTTTTTTATTTGTTCAATGGGAGACAAAATCTACCGTTATCAATCACAGAGTTCAACGAAACCTCATCGCATCATTATCTTATGCTAATTTTTCTGTTCAAGAAATGAAAGACTTCGTTTGATTCATTTGATAGGTATGTATTTGGTTCTAGGGATTTATAGGAATGGGAGACAGTGCGTTTTATGGACATCTGAAATATCATGAAATTTTTTGCCTTAGAGGATGATTTAATCATAGACTGGTCATGTGCTCTCTATGCCAACAATAGATATCAGTTTTACATATATCCATGGAAATATTATTTCCTTATGAAGAATGATTCCCCCTTAGTTGTAGTTTGGGTAAGCTTCCATAAACTCCCATTACTATTTCAAAATAAATTGGTTATTATATTGATTGTGAATTTAGTTGGTATATATATGTGTTCGGATGGCCATACCAAAGAACTTGGCCACCTTGTAAATATGCAGGTCTCAGTTGAAGTATATGTATCCAAATTTCCTTTAGATTATGTTTGGATAATAGTTGAGGAAGAGTTTCATTGAAAATAGGAGGTGTCCTATGAGTTTTGGTTCAATTTATGATCTATCTATAAGAGGATGGGGAATTCAATGAAAACATGTTGACAGGGACCCAATTATCAGAATGGTTTGGGTAGCAGTAATGAACGAGAAACACATTCCTCAATAGGATTTCCTTGATAGAAGCTGGTTGGTGTGGACTCTAAGGTTCAATCTGTAGTGGATATGAGCTTTGGACCATAGTAGCTGAATCTTTTGGTGAACGGTGTTATTAGGCACTTTAGGGATGATCTTAGTGGGTCACAAAATTCTCCACCTATAGAGGGTAATGTTGTGGAGGAGGTGCAACCCAGTAGTGGTCTCAATGTGGTGGATTCTCAACTGGTTTAAGAATAAGGAAAAATGACACCTAGGACAACTTCATACACTGTGGTTGTGAACTTAGGGTTTGGATGTAATGCCGATGGTCTAGAACCTAAGGCAACAAGGGAGGGTGACTCTCCTCATGGTATGGTGATGAAACAAGATTTATAAAATTTTCTATGTAGGGAGATGTCTTTAATTCTGTTGGATAATTGATTTGAAGGGTTTTCATAGGTTAATCCTGAACAGGAGGCTAATGCCGATTCATCTAGGCCCTCACTAAAGAAGTGGGCATCCAGGAAAAGGTAATGTGGTGGGGAATATTAGTTATTAGTAGGTGATATTGTAGTAGATATCAAGGGTGGTCCGGTAAGCCCGAGGAGTCGTTTGAGTGAGAGGGGAAGTCGGAAAAAGGGAAAAGAATATTCTTATTTACCACCACCATGGGAGACTACATCTATGAAGTCCAAATCCAAGATGATATTTAGATATCCCTTTCCTCCTTCCAAGGATAACATTGTCTAACCGCAAGAGTCCTATCCAATGACTGATAATTCTTTGGATCTCTATATCCATTCGGGATCAGAAATAGTGGAAACATTTTGAAAAATTATTGAAACCAAAAAAACAAGCTAATATAATTATGGGAACACCTTTATATGTAGTTACTAATGAGAAGAAGAGTAACTGGATTGACAAACAAGATCTGATATTGATTAGGGGAGTTTACAATGGGAATATCAACCTAAATAGTACATTAAGGATTAGGACAAACTGGATTATCATTTCGAATATTTTCTGAATAATGATCCTAATACTCATGTTAACACTATCTCTTGGAATCTATGAAGGAAAATAAGATCTTATTGTATTTTGTTTTTCTTAAATATTTTGTCGATTTATTTTAGTTCTCGAACTATTGGTTTATCATTTTTTCCACAAAAGTGTTTCTTTAATAAAAAATCAATTTTCAGTCATTCTTGGTGCAACCATCATATAAGTTATATCATACCCACATGACTCAATATGGGTGCACCAATAATATTATATTTAATAGGATCTACTGATAATATCTTGGAAAACTTATTAATATAAATAATGTTTAAGTAAATTTCACAAATAGAGAATTTATTTCCTCAAAACCCCATATAATTAAACAAAATTATTTTTTAAATATGATTAACCTACAATAAATAAATGAGTCTCGTTAAAATATATTTGAAACATTATTAAACCATTTAACTGAATAGGTTATATATAAATGAATTTGAATCAATATTATCCAATGGAATAAAAATGGATTCCATAAATATCTCCTCGAAACATTGTTAACATGGGAAAAATAAATGGTTGATGTTACAATCTCTTTGAAATGTGATTTTCCAAGGGAAATAATATGTGTTCTATAACAATATATTAAACCCAATAATAATCTATTCACATATATAATAAGGATGAAATTGTTACAAAATATACTAATTGGATAATGTGTAACAATAAGGATTGATGATGATGATGAATGGAAATACCATTAAAAATCATTAAAAACGTTTTTGAGGAAAATAACCTCTTCAATTTAAAAGTAGATTTTAAAAAAATTGAAAAAATTAAGTGAAAATACATTCCATATAAAATAGAAATTCAAACATATAAAAGGATCTTCATATAAAATAGTGGACTTGAGGGTGGATGATTCTTTTCATTTCATAAGTGTAGAAAACCTCATTTAAAAAAATGAAAAAGGGAATCAAAAGTGAACCATTTGGTAAGAATTAAGACATTATATACAAATTTTTATTAAAATAAAGTAAAATACTTTGTAAAATCGATTTAGTAAAAAATTTACATTAAAAAAATAATTTTTTTATATTTTTATAAAACATGGATATGGAAGAGATGGATACCCGATCAAAAAGAAAAATTAAAGATCAATATAACGTACAACATAATTTCATGATATTTATCCAATAATTAAAAAATTATTTTGAAATAAAACATATTAAAAACATTCATATAATATAAAGTTGTTTCCTCCTTGGTAATATTTTTAATCGTACACCCCACAAATGAATAAATTATAATGAAATATTATATATGCGGAATTATATAGCATGTGAGAAATGGTAGTAGACAAAAATTATAGAAGAATATTTGTGTGTAACATCACAATATTCCTTAATGAATGGGAATTGGGATTAAATCTCTTGTGGACTTGGTAATCACGGGATAAAAACCCCATGAAAAGAGAGACCATCGTATTTATTTACGACTCCAAATAATTGTAAGTAATTAAATCATGAAATAAATTCATGGGATGTATATGAACCACATAATAAAATTTAAGGGTGAATATGGTAAAAGTCATACAAAAGAAATATTAAGATGAGAAAACACTTACCTCGTGTCATGGAATTATATGTGTATCCTTTAACTATTGTATAATTATATTATATAATTAATTTAAATTTTTTATGAAAAATATAAAATTTTATTTTATAATTCATAATTATTTAAATTTATTTATTCTTAATTAATTGTAAAAACACATAAATAGTTATTTTAATATCCAGTGATTTAATGACGTTCAGATCATTGTTTCAAAATGGATTTGGCATGTCGACCTTGGTAAAAGACATAAATTTGGGAAAAAATTCAGAATAATAAAAATTAAATACTTGATGTAATTATAATTATATTTATTTTTTTAAAACCAATCATTAAATAATGTTATGAAAAATTATCTTATTTAAAATCATGGAAACGATAGGTTATATGTGAGCATGAGTATTGTTTCCATTTTGCAATGATAATTATGGAATGAATATAAGTAATATATTTTCATTAAAAATTATTAATATAATAAATACCGTATTATTTTATTAAATATACATATACATTTCATCCATGTGTTGTGATGATGAAAAATAATAATTACATTTCTTCATGGAGGAAATAGTCCACACATACGCACGAACAACATTATAATGTTTCAGTGTATAAAATAAAATAATTTATTATATTATAAAATAATATATATTAAATTAATATAAAAATTATATCATATATATCACATATATTTATTAAAATCATCAATACCTCTTTCCATATAATGTTTTATTAAAAAATGAATCATATCATAATGTGAGGCGGCAGCCCATCCTATACATGAGGGACATTATCGTATCCCCCATAGAATGTAATGTAACAAGCTATATATGATATAATATATAAATAATTATATATATGTTTAAAATATCATAGATATACATTTAATCCATCATTATATCGAGCTATGATAAGAAACAATGGAAAATTAATGTCTTCAATTTGCGAGATGGTATTCCTTTATAAACACGAATAATAAATTTGCATCAAATTTTATGGAAGTGGAGATGGATTTAGGGTATAAAATTAATATAATAACATCTAAATATATGGTTTACAGTTTTCTTATTATATAATCTTTATTAAATATTATATTAATGATGTCTAAGAATAAATAATATATACATACACACTTAGGCATGATACCTCATCTTTTGATAACCACCTTTGTAAGCAAAAAATGATTCATATGATGGTTTAATGATAAATATAAGGGCTCCGTGATTGGAAGTTGAAATTAATGAATTCATTTGGTAATATATTGGATGATAATATGGATATGAAGGTGTGAATAAGATAAGAGAAGGGATTTAATTTAATAAGTTAATTGAGGGGAACAATTGTATTTTTTGAAAAGTACACACATTATTCACATTCCAAAAGGATCAAAAATGGATAATTCTCAATAATTACATATTAAAATTATTAAATTCATCCTGAAAATAGTTTTTCTAAAGTATTTATGTTATTTTTACCCTTAATATTTTAGTTTGACCACTTATAAAACCATTTTTAACTTTACCGGAGTAATTAATTTTAGTTGTATACACCATTCATTATGGTCAAAATTAAGTTAAAAATATTATATAATATATATTACTAATATTTATAATATTTATACAATTTTACCAAATTTTTTTAACATTATATGAAATTATAAATTTAAAATTAATCCCACATTTTCAATTAAAAAGTGGGGTTTCAAGGACTGCATTTTTCCACTAAAAGATGCATTTTTATTAACTCTATGACAAATAAGAGTAATTTTATGAATATATATTAGTATATATTGATATATAATATTTTAATTTCATGTAAATAATTCCTCATTATGGATTTTTACATAATTAGAACTTGGATCATTATTCAATTTAAAATAGTTTTTATAAAAACCTGAATTTATTCCCAGAAATTTAACAATAATAAAATCCAATTTAATGATTAATAAAATGTAATTAATTGTACTAAATAAAAGTAAATTATATTTATTATATTCAATATAATATTCAAATAATAATGGTTTCTTTTAATTTATGTAATAAAATTAATGGAAATAGAATATGTTAAATATTAGGTAATTTTCACTCTTCATTGAAAAAATAAATATTTTATGAAAAATTATAAAATTTCACCTATGGAATATTTTTATATAAAAATTTAAAAAATGAAATTTATTTTATCATATATATTTTATGGAATTTCTATATTTTATTTTAAAATTTTTTTTCATGATAATACATAAATTTTTTTTTAAAGGAATCATATTTTTAAAAATAAAATCACAATACTAAAAATCGAGGGATTATTTAATAAATATTTATGAATAATTAATATTGGTTAGGAAATATATATATATATATATATATATATATTTCATCAATTAATGAATTATATACTTCCACTTTAATTTAACATCTTGGTTTGAATGGTTATATATTTTACTTGTCATTTATGCATGGTGTTGTGTGTAGAATATTATATAATACAATATTCTATTTTATTAAATGTTGGGGTTTTACAAGGGGATTTATAATTATGAGCCCAATAATAAAATTTATTTCTTTTAATTCAATATTAATTTGACATAACTAAATCAATAATAATGTATTATAAAATAGTTACCCTGATATGGAATCTGTATTGCATAATCACGACTTGTATCGTAATCAAAAGCTATTTCTAAAACAATGCATTTTAGAAATCATCATATGGAAAGTAAGTCCCCATAAAAGAAGGAAGAGTGAGATAATAATAAATTTAAGAGACATATATACTTAATTTATAAAAATTATATCAAATAAAATATATTTTCATTGATTAATGGGAATAGTTTTAAAAATACTAATATCATTCTTGAGGAAAATGACCTCTCCATTTTGAGAATCACATTTGAAAAACTACAAATTCAAATTATTTTATGAATATAATTTTAATTTAAAATATCAGTTGAAAGTTATAAATTATGATTCAAATAAAATAATTCTTACATGGTATGTAATTCTATACATGCCATATATATTATAAAAATATTCCTTTCACGCTATTGGAAAAGTTTTAAATGTACATTTTTTAGAATAATACATGAGGATTACACATAAAAATATCGTATAACATCAATTATTAGAAAAATTTATTTAATAAATAATTTATTATTGTTAAAAATATTCGTGAAAATATTTTTTGAAATCATTAAAAAGGAACAAAAAGGATTTTCTGGCCAAAGATAAAAATGAAGTCATTTTTTCTTAAAAGACTTTTATTAAGAAGTTTAAGTAATATATAGGTAAAAATGGTAATACTACTTTAAAATTTAATTAATAATAATATTATCATAATATTAATGTACTTATTATATAATTATCAAATAATTTTATACAATTGTAAATAAAGCATAAACAATCCTGATTAAATTGTGTTTTAAAAATAAACTATGGCCGCTTGGATATCTTATATATCCAAACATCCCACCAATTATGTAGATGAATTCTAATGAAATATATCTTTGGTTATAAGTTATTTTTTATATAGTATTTAATTTTCATTATTTAAAACATTTAAAATTAATTACATTCAAAAAATAACAGCATCTCAAAGGAGGATGTTTTGAGATGACTATTATTAACTAGAGCCCAGGTATTTCATTATATCTATTTTATCCATGGTATAATAATGTTGTATAAATTTATTATTATTATGTATCTTTGATAGGTTTTAATAACTATAATTAAAACAATTACTTCATTTATTTCAATGACTTGATTAACTACATAGTCAGTTATGTCCATGTTTGGGTGTTTGGGGGACGTATTGTTAGAAATTTCAAAATGGCGTTGTTGTATCCGTCTAGTCTAAAATGGTCATTATTCCATATTATATAGATTAATAATAAAAACAAAATTTTTATTTCTATTCATAAATTATTATTTTAATGAAATCCATGGTTATGGTTAGTATTGATTAACTGCATTACAATTATGGACATCGTGGTTCATAAGTACACGTATGTAACATTTAAAATATACAATAACCATGATAGAAATAAGTTAAGAAGAATTTTAGAATAAAAATTAATTATATCAAAAAAAATAATATTAGTTCTTTAAATATACTTACACATACCATCCTTGTGATGCGGTAATAAAAAAATGAATCACATCGATTTGCAAGGCGGCAGTCTTCCAGACAAATGAACAATGTTTCATTTTTCCGTGGATGATAAGGTAAGAAATTATATGATATATCAAATATATACTGTTTTATATGTAATTATTTTAATATTTTAAATTAAATTCAAAATTATGAATTTATTTGAAAGGTGACGATGGAATAATAATTACATCGGTTCGTGATGCAGTAGCCTATCGTACACCCGAATAATGGTTTCATTTCTCATATAATGGAAGAGGATATGAATAAATATTATTTAATCAGCTTAATAACATATATTTATTGATGAAAAAAAGGTTTTATTATATTTTAATTATTATGAAATAAACGAATGTGTAAAATGTAAAGGTAAAAAGAAGAAGTAGGGTTTGGATGAATACATTTTTGTAAAAGAACATTGTTTGATATCTTATTAAGGACGATATTGGTGGACATTTGGTAAGGAAAAAATCTATGTAATGTGTGGAAGTAATTTGGTGATAGATTTTAGTAGGGTTTTTTCAATCCATATATCTTAAAAGGTGTGAGTAAGTGAGTAGAGGTGGTGCCATTTTATATTTGAGGAGGGATGAAATTTTTTAAATACATAGCACTATTCAACAATGGGAAGTCAACATCAATAAATGATCCCTCTAAATTGAAAAATAAAGAATTATATGAGATATATAGTGGATAAAAATATATTAATTTCAATTTAAACATGTTTTAATCATTGTATCCTCCTTCCATCTTAAGGCTGTTAATTTTTAACATTTTAACTTCTTTTTCCATTATAAATATTGTTTTTTGTTTTTTTACTATTAATTATGATAAAACAATTTGTTGGCCTCATTATATAATTTATTATATTATTATTAGAAATATTTAAACCTTTTTATCAAAATAAATTCATAAAAAATTCAAAATTTAACTTAATAAAAAACCCACAAGCACGATTAAAAATAGATTTATGGAAAAATAAATTTTCAAGGAATAGATGAACTTATGTTAAATGTATAGAAAAAAATCATTATAAGATTATAAGATAAAATATATATATATATAATAAATAAAAATTTAATTTGAATCATTCCTTTATTTTATATTTTATGTAACTAAAATAGGGGAACATTATCCCCCTTAAAACAGTTTTAAAAAATATTTATTTTTAAGAATAAAAGAAAACATATATTGTTATTAAGACTGATGATGTTTTAAATTTAAATTACTAGATTATATATAAATAAAGAATAATTATGGTATATTTAAATTAAATTAATTGAATTATCAGTATTTTATATATTATAATTGATTAAAATAATTGAAAATTTTACGAAAATCTGTATTATTCACTATTCATGGAAAATTCAATATTTTCCCAAAAAACCCAATGATTTATAATACATATTAATTTATATAAAATCAATTTAATTTTATGAATAAAATATCAAAAAAAATATAATAAGTTATTATAATATTTTCCTAATAAAAGCAATAAAACCATTTTGGAAATAAATGTTTTTATAAAAACATGTGTGTTTATTTCCTAATAATTTATTAATACATTTATATTTATTATAAAAATCATATATATTAGATAAACTATTTAATACAATTTGTACCCACAAATTTATTATCTAGATTATGATGAAATTTTTTAATTAATAATTTTTTTAATATATTTCATTGTAAATTTATAATTAATTTTGTGAGATAAATACACTATCGAACGTAAAATTATTTTACAATGATATGGTGTCACATTATATTGAAACATTTTTGAATATAATTATGATCAATCCCGATTTATTGAACATAAATCCTCCTTTTTAGAACTATGTGAAGAGAAAACACATACATGGGAAAAGGCATATAAGGCTATTAAAAACCTGAACAGAAGGACCTAATTTGATAGTTAACAAATGATCAAAGGGGATTTGATACCAATAAAATATATTTTTGTGAGTAATCAATGGTTTTATATTTTTATATTCTTTATTAATAAAACCAACATCATAAAATTGATTAATAAAAATTCCTCATAAAATATGGAAAAGGAAATATGATTTTCATGCAAATTAACCCATTACTATGATCCCATATTGAAGATCAATATTGGAAGTGAACAAATAAAATTAGAATAAAGGAATAAATAATTATGGAGATTATATATATCATTTATCATATTATATTGAATAATCATGAGAAGATTAATAATAAAAAACCATAAATCTATTTTGAATTAATGACATTATTTATCCGATATGATGGTAGTATGATAGTTTTTTTAATATAATTTTCCTATATTTGAGGTATTTTTTTCTATCATGATAAAAAAATATAAAATATAATATAATTATATATTTTATATCATAAATAAATTACATCCATTCATTGCGCTTTGATAAATTTCTACTTGACCTCTTAGTCTATGGAATGAATATCCTATATAAATGTTTTTTTCTAAAGAACTAAAACTAATATTTAACATATAATAATATCCCTAAAAGAGTACAAAAAAAAATAGTCTTATATTTATTAAAACCAAATTATTTATATTAATATAATATATCCCCCAAAATTTATTTGAATATATTTCACTCTAAAGTTCAATAATAAAACCAACGGTTTAGTGTAGATAATTCCATAAATAATGGTCAGATAGTTGTTAGTGTCATAAAAACTAGTATATTATAAAAAATATGTATTTTTTGTTAAAATTTACAAATTATAAAATTAGATATTTATTTAGAAAAACTGTTTTTGATATCATCGTGATAAAATTATCCAATGGTGAATTTTTCTTAATTTTATGACACAATCCGATTTTTGGGTAGAATATAAATACAATATAAATAAAAGGTATTAATTTTGACTTAATAATATCCCCAAAATATTGTAATAATTACAATAAAGGGAATACATGAACAAAATAATATTCCACATTGGAAATAATTTTCGTTTTATGCTATCTGATAAATTTTTAAAAATTTTAATAAATCCTCTAAATAAATATTACATTTTACTATTTAAAAAATAATTATAAACCTAACTCAATTCCACATCAACAATGTTATTTTTTTCAGGATTTATATTCTAATAAATATAAAATATATAGGATTGTAACAATATTTGAAAACACCTATGGGGAAACCCTTTATATTGATTGTGGTTTTTGGATTATTTTATCACTTCGAGTCAAAAACAAATATTTATAAATAAATGAAAAATACACATCTTTTGTTATTTAAATAATCACCCAAAATCCTAATAAAATTCACTTGAAACCAATTTATCATTAATTTACTCTCCCTATCCCTATCTAATACTCTCCTGATGTGTTTTTAATCCCACTAGTATCTTCCCCATGATTTTAGAGGAACCCTCTCAAAGTACGTCATTCTCTCCTCCCCTTATTTATTCAAGTACATTTTTATTATTATACAAATTTATTTACATTTACCCATGTTATTATCTGTTTTTTCACATCCCATTAATGTAGTTATTTTGACAATTAAATAAATGCCAACATTTTACCCTCATTAAAACCTTTCATGAATCACTATGTAAACTTGTTTTTCTATTGAAATTATCATGTTCTTTTCCATTACAAAACTTTGGGTTTTAAATACCGATTTAAATTTACACTCAAGGGTATTGAAAATTATATACCTATACTTAATTGTTTTTTGACCTCCAGGTATGCATCTTTACTTCATTAATTATAGCGTTAAACATGATGAATTTTTATATAATGTTGCATGATCTATGTGGGATTAAATTTCCTGTTAATGGAATGAATTTGATGGGTTGAACGTACACTATAAACCCTTAAATATTACTAAATGTCCCGAAGGACTACATTTTTAACCATTTTTTGATAGTCACTCTTTTAAGGGTTTAAGGGGATCACGTGACATTACAAGACTCGAAGGTATTAAGAATGCATTCATTATAGATTTTGACTACATAAAAATGTTTCTCCACATCATCTATATCATTACCAACTCTCTATTTTTTCATTAATGTAAGGATATATGTCTCGTTCATAGGTGTGTAGACATGGAACTGATGGGAAATTCCATACCCTTTCATTCTACTAAATATGTTAGCTGGACTAGGGTGAATGCACCGTGCTCTGAATCCTCTTATGGGGAATCTTCCACGTAGAATAATTTAGGTAGCAACTACACATCTGGTGACCCAAATGCCATGATGTTGGATGAAGGCCTAAAGGTGTCCTTAAAACCATAATGACCTGAAGGCATGGGCGGACCAAAGGCCTTACTGACATGAGGCCCAAACCAGTGGCCCAAAGGTGAATAGTTCCATCAGTTATAGTAACCTCTACAATACATGCTACGGTACCTACACAATACCTGCTAAGATGTCTTCTAAAGCGCCTACAAAGGTACCTACTAGAGTAACCCAAAATTATTCCTCTACCTAGAATTAAACCCGGTTCTCTTGGATGAACATTGATATTCGTCACCAATCAGGATGAGACTCATGTTCTTATAGACTTCTATTTCATTGGGTAATGATTTTTTATAATGATAACCGTGTGTGGTGCACATTGGTTTTACCAAACCACACAGTCACTAGTTTTCTTGGTTTATAGCCTTTAATAATTCCTATGATTTCATGTTTTATGTTGTTTCCACATTAAAATGTATCCATGATGATTCCATGTTATATCATGCTTTGATGTTCATTTAAATTATTCTCACCCCTTCATGCCATCGTGGTATGCCTCATTCCTTGTATTCATTAAAATCATCATCTTAAACATTTATTTGTCCATTAATGGGATCAATTACTCAGCCTATTAATATATACATCCATATATTATTGAGTTTTAGAAGATTAATATACTCTATGAGAATATTTTATAGTTTCTAAATAATATATTTTCCCATGTTCAAAGTTATTTTTTAGTATATATAATTAATGAAATTATGTTGGCCTCACCATAATTTTGGAATGTATATTGTCTATAGTTTTTTAATAAACCATGAAATAATTTTTTTATATTATTAGTGGTTTCATATTTTGGTTAAATTCAAAGACTCATATATTCTATTTATTTATTAAAAAAATCAATTTATGTCATTCAAATAACAAATAATCATAATTTTTACTTATATGTAAATTAAATATGAAAAAAATTATATTTTCTTTAGGATATCATCCTCTCACTGATAAATTATTATAATTTGATTTTGGATATCAAATCCATCTTCAGAAATTGGTATATTATTTATATATATATAGTTCTATGTCATGATCAGATTAATACCAAATTTTATTATATAAAGAACAAAAGGATTAACTAGAAGCAAATTCCTAAAAAAAAATTATTGCATAGAAACTATACACAAGTAATGAAATGATCATCCCTTTATAATTTTTATCAAATAATTCAATATATGACCATTGAGGTGTTATGTTATACTCATGGTAAATTATTCATATATAAATGAATTCATTGAAACTAAATCTAATCATAAATTTGATGTTTTATTGTGGATAATAAGTGAACATTTCCCCATTCCATTCTCATTACTCACTTATACATTTGAGATTATATTTTATTACCTTTATACTATTGGATTTGGTGAATGTTGATGTAAATTTTTATCATTTACCCCTGGATTCATACACTGATTTGTGTATTGAAAATATTCCATGTAATTAAGTCAATGGAGTTTGGGGGATGGATTTTTTATCTTTATTCCCATCATCAATTGAAATCTTCATGTCACATTAGAATTAATTTTCTAGGTGAATATATTTTAGACACATGAAACATTTACTTATACCATTATGGATATTTCCATCATTCTTATTTCTACATTTTCCGTAATCAACTAGAATCTAATACTAGTATCTTATGCTAAGAATATAATATTTATATAATAGATTTGATTACAAATAATATAATGATAATTTACCTTACCTTATTAAAATATAAACAAAAATCACTGAATCACATACAAACCCCATAAAATTGAATTTTTTATAATTATAAAATTATAAAATAATTTTAGATAATAAATCCCACATCATTACCATTTAATGGAAACTTTTCAATTATAAATTGATTTTATTATTCTATAATAATTCTTCATAATATCCCTAAAATTTATCAAAAAATGATACCCTTATTGATATATCATATTCTTTACACTTATTCCTAACATAGGGAAATGAGACCATATGAATTTTTCAACTGAAACACTTAATAAGATAAATAATTCATCATAAGCTATCATGAATACATGTGGTATAAATAATATGGAAGAGTGAATAATTTTTACATATGAAATTTATATAATAACATGAGAATGAAATTAATATATGGATTTCAATGTTGGTAATCATGTAGAAACAAACATCTGATTGCATTATGATTCGAATGAAAAATCTGAGACATTTAAATATCCCAATTAAGGACTCTCAACCAAGACATCGTACATATCATGAGGTACTCTCAATTAAAACCATGTACATTCTGTCATGTCCTATAAAAAAGAAATCATAAATATATGGCCTATAAATATTAAATTAATAACCATTATTCTTTCTGTCATGGGACCTACTAATGCAACAAGGGGATGTATAATATCTTGTCCCACCTTTCACTTACTCATATCAGATGTGTTCCTCATATATTTACGGAATCGATATAATTAATTATCAATATTCCTTATAAATAAATAAATATACATGTTGTATCATGTTATTCAGAATATAAACATATCACTATAACATAATCAATATACATTAGCTATCAATAGTCATATCCATATAATTATCAAGCATATAAATTGCCAATATTTTCCTTAGCAAATAATTATGTTATATTTATTTCTAAACACCCTAGATATAATTCACAAAAAATTCAATTTTTCACCATTTGGAGTAATGGTTTTACCTATATTTAAATACTAAAAACTATTTTTAATTCATAATTTATAACATCTCAAAATTTAAAAAAAAAACATTTTATTTGATGACATGTATGACATGAAACACCATGTGCATATGGGAATATAATATCTCGAGATCATAAAACATAATTAATATTTTGAATAAAATATATCCATAATGAAAATCATGTTATATTTAGCAATAATTCATCGTACTAAACAATAATTTTCATTTATGACCTGTGTTACACATAAGGCCGTGTTTTTCTGAAGAATAATATATTATAAAAATACAGTTATTTAGTATAATAATTGAAAACCTAGCCATTTTATTTGAGGATAAGATTAATATATATATATTATGAAAATATATGGTTAACAAAAATATAGAGCAAATTCATTGAATATAAGTTATTTAGAAATGAATATAAGAAACAATTTAATATAAAAGGAATTTTTTTTAGAAAAACATTTTTATACCCACAAAGTTGTTTTATCCAAATAAATTAAATTAATTATAATTAGTGAGTAATATTAATGTAATATATAAATTATATAATCAAAAATGTTTTTTCAATATTCATCCAATATATTTTAATGGTAAAATATAAGAATAAACCCTGTATAACACATAAAAAATATATAAAGCCACATTTACCTTCATTTAATGTAAAACCAATTTTAATTTTAATTTTTGGAATATTTTTATATTTTAGGACAAAATGAGATACCCTTTTAAATAAAAATATCAGAATTATATTTGGGTGAACATTTTTTATTTTTCAGTGAAGTAATATTTTTCGATGAATACGGAAAAATATTGACTTTTATTAAAAAAAATTTACTAAAATTTAATATATAATTGATTTTAATTTTTAATTGCATTTCTAGATTATTTAGATAATTGTTTTATAAATTATTTCAATTAATTTCATTATAATAAAATGTAATATGAAATTAAATATAATAATTTAGTAAACTTTTGAATGTTTTACTTAAAACCCCATTTTTTCATCATGTTTTCGATGTTAAATTTAATTTAATTTATTCCACTTTTATGATTGGAAATAATAAAAATGTATTCCACATATTGTGATATACTAATTTATAATAAATAATAAGGTAAATATTGTTTTTGAATAATAATATTAGAAAATCAACTTAAAACTAATGACCAAGATTAAGAGAACAATTAATATAACAATGGACTAAACATTAAACATAAGGGCCAAAATGACCATTAAACATGTCCAAAACCCATTTCATGGCCATTTATCGACCAAATACCAGGTTGGATAGAATGTTTTCTATTTTGGGAAACAATATCATTTGTTCTAACATTGGTGGAATTCCCTTTTCTATAATATACCAGAGTGTCACTCCTCCTCCACTATAAAAGGCACTCAAGCCACCCCCATCCTCACACATCTCAAGTCACTTTGGCTCGAACAAGATCTACAAAAATATCTCCTAAAAATACCTAAAATAAACCTATAAACCTATCATTTGTCATTAATCCATCCAATAATTCCATTTTGTACAAACCAAAAAGAGTTAACCATATAATTGTTAACATACTTAGGCTCGTTGGTTTTATTTCTTTTTCATATATTTCAATTCCCAATATTCAATTCTTTTATAATAACACAAGTAGCCAAAAAATAAATATTTTTTTATATTCTATGTTTTCTCCTGAACTTACACACACTTCTATCTAATAGGAAATGAACACTTCGTTTATCAATACCGTGAACTACCGCCTCACAAAACGATGTTTTTTGTTTTTTCCTTTACCAACTCTCATGACTAGGAATTATGATAGACAATATATTAATATATAACATATATTATATTTATAAATTATGCTTGTTTTTTTTAATTTTTATGTTCCATATAATCTTATTCGTTCTGTTATCTATTAATTCAATATCATCGTTTGTGGAAATGGGGACTACCACCCCCTCAAAGCAATGTGAGTTGTTATCACTATACATGGAATGTATAAAAATGGATAAATTAAACCTATGTTACATATATGACATAAAAATGATACAATGAGTATAATATACACAAACATATATGTTAGTACATTTTCATTATTTTAATATGGCTAAGAGATGAAAGTAACATTCATGTGTACGTACAGACTATCATCTTCTTGAACTATACTTTTAATTTCTTATCTCCAAATATTATATATTATTATAAATACACATATAAAGAATATTTTTGAATTGTAAATAATGTTTTAAATTATTAATATTGTAAATCCATTATATAATTAATATAAAAAATAAGTAAAAAGTAAAAACATACTCCAAAAGCAAGCAAATTACACCTGAAATAGAGTAAATAATGAGGGATTGTTAAAAAATGGGTAATAATATATTATAAAAAGTTAACATATAATATTATAAATATTATTATGGTTTTGGTATAATCTAGTGACATGTTTTAAACCCTTGTGTAGGGTGTTAAATGATGTTCACCAAAAAAGGAAATGTAAGGTAAGGGATTTATGTCTCACTTTTATTTCTGTGAGGCATAATCTATTTCAACCACTTATATCCTTGTGTGGGGTATATACTAACCGTTTTGATATATTATTTCATGAGTTATTTTACATTATTGTTATTAATATATTAATTTAATTTTATTCATATATAATTATTATGATTCAAATATATCAAAGTGGTAAGGTACACTTTGGGATTTTTAAACATTAGTTTCCTCCATAATAATTTATTGGATCTTTTTATGGTCCTTAAATTTTTTGAGGAATAATATATTATTATGCACAGAATTTCTTATATATTTTTTACTTACTTCCACTCTCACTTTTAATATCGTTATTAATAATTCTTCTTGAAATTTTGATTTTTAATTTGAATTAATTCATTCATGGGGATTTAAACATATTATTACCCACAAAGAAAAGAATTTCATAACCCAATTTCTTTTTATTCAGTTATATTACTTCCTCATTGTCGCTAATATTCTATGATTAAGTGTGTAACCTTATTTTGTAATATATTTTTTTATATTCAATTTTTTATACCAATTTATAGTTTAAGTATATAATCTATTCCTTTATTGATTATCTCTTCAACATTATATATTTTCCATTATTAGCATTAAAATCCATGTTTTCTCAAGATTGTTTACACATGATTTTATTTCAGATGAAATTATTTTATTTTTTTCTAAAAATATCATTATATATATTCTCCTCAAATTATTCATGATCATTACCATGTAATAATACTAATTTTTCATTCTTTTTTCTCAATATGATTTATAAAATGTTTTAAGAAAACCCATATTTTTCTATATCACTTGTTAGAGAACAACATTCCTTCTAAAAATGGGGTATTCGATAAATGTTTTGATAAATGTTTTTAACCTTTCAAAAAATATTTATTACAATCATTTTTACCCTTTCATGCTTTAAGAGGGTTTTTAATGAAATATTCTTGTCTCATTCCCTAAAATTAATTTTTCTATCCATTTAACATGTAAAAAGAATGTTATTTTTACCTGGTAATCTATGTACAAATATACATTTTTCATTTATTTTAATCTTCCGTTTAAAATTTAAAATTTTTCCTTTTAAATAATTAGTTTTCAAATTTATTTTCATCGAAAAGGATTTTCAAAATGATTTACAAAAATTAAAATAATATTTTCCTCAATAATATTATTAAAATATTTTTTTTGTATTTTATTTTTATAATTGATGAAAACCCATTATTTTTTACTGCTTGGGATATTTTTTATTTATACCATCTATATTCATTATCTGGTTATTTAATTATGTCTTTGACCAAGGATTGTATTGAAATTAACTTCATTGATTACATTTTTAATTCTCATAAAATAATTAGTTTTATATTATCATTGACCATTGAATTTCCCTTAATTGATCATATCATTTTTCTTGGATATATTTATTTCCAAAACTAGAAATCATTTTTACATTCAGTGTTTAGTTAAAAAATTATTTTTCTAACATGGTAAATATTGATAAATATATATATTCTACACTATATAGTTATTTTATAAAGAACATTATTAAATAAATTATTTGATATATGAGGAATGATTTGGACATGTGCGAGAAGGGTGGTGCTCTATCATAGATGGCCCCTAGATCTATTGGTAGTCTCATGTGAAGAGTCATTTGTGTAGAGTTTGATAGGTTTTTACACAATATGATAAACTATATTTTGAAAGGTGTTAAGGGTAAAGGCACCAAATAAATAGGATATATAGAATACAAAAATTATGTATTTCCCTCATTTTGAATCAGTAAATATTTACCACAAATATTTTTCATTGACATATCTATGGATGAATATCATTCTTATTTTATAGATAAAATAGATTGTGTTTCAATTATTTTCCTTAAAAAATAATTATGATTTATATTTTTCTTATAATTGAATGTGTTTTTGGTTATTAACATTCCATATTGTTTATCCATTAATTTTATTGATTTTAGTGCATGTGTGTCCCATTAATTACCATTCCATGTGGACTTGTTCTCCTTGATTATTTATTTCTTCTGATGTACATACCCTTATCGAGCATTTGAAATCACTCTAATTATGTTTCCTTATCCATTAATCTATTAAGTTTACGAAGAATGATATGCAAGTATATCATATATGGAATAAAGTTATCCTTGACAAAATAATTAAATTTTAATAAGTGTATTCCTTTGTAAAATAACACATATGTATATCTCTTTTTAAACAATAATACTAAACACTTTGGACCTTTAGGATATGATTTCTAATAATCAAGATAATATTATTGTAATAGGCACTACCTCCGAGATTTTCGGGGTAAGGTCGATACTATTGGTATCAATGTAAGGTTTAGTGGAAACCTTGGGAAATAGATTTAAGAAAAAATATATTTAAAACATATCTCTAGGGTAATCATTGATGAAAATTATAGAAAATTATCATATAATTTTGGAAATATAGATATTATGTGTGTGTTTTTATAAATATATCCCTTTCTAGATACTACATGTGGAATTGGTTCTGGAACAAGTTTTCTTATGGGTAAAAAATTCGACATGGTGTGTTGGGCCTAACATACTGTAACCTAGTATATTAAAAATAGACATTACTTCACACATGACTGGAAACCCCCAGGGGGGATATGATTGGGATAATTTACATTTTATTTAAAAACCATTACAAATGTTTTAAATATTAAGAAAATGAATTACTTATGTTAAACCATATACTAAGGAATGACAAATGGTGATAAAAAATTGATGAAGTATTTATGTGTTGATGTCGCATTTTAAACATTATCTATAAGGATATTTAGTGACTAAAATTATTTCAAATATTTCCATCATATTTATTTTAGAAAATATATTAATATAGTTTTAGAATAGGATAACTTCTATGCCAGGTTATAACCTCGAATATTCAGAATGTCTGTTAGAGAATATCCTTTGACAGAAGTATAATAAGTGTTTTTATCCTTCCATTGATTTATGCATTGTCCTGGATAAGGATTAATTATTTTTGGTTAAAAAATATGTTGAAAAAATATTAATAATATACCAATAATTTCACTTTTTATCTTTATATATTAATTTATTTACCATATTGACTTTAGATAATAGTAATACACATATAGTTAGACTTATATCTCTTTTATATGCCTTGAGATCTATTAAAACTTTATTTTAGTGGTTTAGGAATGAAAGTTAATTTTTTGATACCCATTTCATAAAAAATATATGACATTGAAATTGATCAAATCCAAACCAATGGATTAAATTTTGTTTATAGAAATATATCATGAATGTATATTTCCTTCTATTCTTGGTCTATAAACTAAATCCTCAACAGTAATAAAAGTATCTTAAAATAAAGTTTGATATTAAAATACCTTAAATTTTATTTATCAAATAGTCATATAAATCATCATAAATTTATGCATTTGAGGCCCTCAACATTATATTGAACATTTGCTTGTTTGTGATTAATTATCTCAATAACACCTGATAAATATTTATGCTTTTCTACCTTTTATTTATCTATACATTCCTCTAATGGTCTCTTACATATATACCAAATTATATTTTAACCCATGTGACCTTTGTGATTCCTATTCTTTTGGTTTCTAGAATATTGTTCACAAACCCTTCTAAATATTTATCATTTAAACATAGGAAATATCATACAATATATTACAAAGATCAATTTTAAATTGTGAAGATATAAGTTATTTAATATGGGAGAATGTAATGCCCCAAAATTCTAAAATAAGAACATTGTATTTGATACCATGTATAAAACACAACACCAAACACATAAGGAAATATAATATCATGATACTTTAAAATATAATTACTATTTTACATGAATAAAATTTATCATTCAATTATTGTTATACTATATTCACAGTTTCCACACATAGCAAAGAGTTTCTTCGACCACATGCATTACACACAATATCAATTTTTTTGAACAACCATATATTATTAAAATACTATTATCTAATAAAATAAGAATAACCTAGACTATATATTACATGTTATTAATATTAATATCTAACTTATGATAATATATTTTGCAAAAAATATAAAAAAACCCATTGGCTACAAATTAACTAAGACGAATATAAGAACTAATTAAATATAAAGGGAATATTTTTATAGAAAAATATTTTTATGTCCAAGAAATTATTTTATCTTAATAAATTAAATTAATTACAATTATTTAGTGGTACTAATGTAATATATATGTTATATATTCAATTAAATATTTTTTATATTCATCAAATATATATTTTAGGCTTAATATAACAAACCAAATATTGCACATAAAAAATATATAAATGAACTTTTATTACCTCTCAATAGATAAAATATTTTAAATCAATTTTTTGGAACATTAATTAAATTTTTATTTCCATAAAAAGTTAAATTTTAAATAGAAACATCATACTTTGGTTAGGGTAAATTTTTTTATTTTTCTCTAATGTTCCATTTTTGATGAATCGTGTAAAATATTGTATTTTAATTCAAAAATTATTTTTCATATAATTTATTTATATAGGTAAATTATACATTAATATTGGGTTACAGTTCAATTATAAAATTTTTTATCAAATAATAAAATTTTAGTTCGATATTATAAATTATAATTTGAAATTAGATATGATGATTTTGAAATCCTTTGTACATTTTACTAAAAAATCAACTTTCTCATCCCATATACAAGATAAACTTTCAAATAATTTCTGCCACTTATGTGATATGGATTTGGAAAAAATGATTCTATATTTTTAATATTAAAATTTTGTAATATCTAATTATTTCAAATTGTATTTTTACCAAAAATATCAGTGAACGATATTAATATTAATTAAAATGATTATGAGAAAAATTAACTTAACACGGTACTAAACCTTAACCTTAAGGGCCAAAATGACCAATAAACCTATCCAAAAATAGTTTTCTAGACATTTGTTTACCCTATCATCTGATGTATTTAATTATTTCAATTATTTCACTGACATGAAAAGGGAAAAAATTTGAGTAATTCATTTTTTTAAAATTTACTACTGTGCCACTCCTATACTATAAAAAGGCCCTCAAGCCTCCCACTTCCCCACACCTCTCAAGCCACATTAACTCAACCAAGATCATCACAAATAGATACTAAAAATTCATCCCCTCAACCAATAACCATAAATTATTTTATATAATAGTCCACGGAAGCCCATTGGTGAAAGAATCGAGTTACACAAATAAGAGAGTACATCCTTTTTTAAGATCTTTAGTTTTATTTCAATTTTATACTATTTAAATTACCTTTATTTAATGATAATAATATAAATCAAGTATTATCAATATACTAAGATATTTTAATTTTAATTTTTCTTTATTAAATTCCACACACTTCTATATAGTTTGTAACAAACTTACGACTTATGTGTACGGTGAACTGTCGCCTCATAAAATGATAACGTTATCTTTTTTCCTTTAACACCTCTCATGGTTCAAAATTTGGATGAAAAAATGTTTTTATATGATATATGTTATATTTATAATTTATTCATGCTTCATTAAATTTTGTATTACACATATCCTTATTTTTTCCATTTTTTTAAATATGATAACATCGTTTGTAGAATTGTGGACTACCGCCACCTCAGAGCTGTGTGATTCATTCAAACTACATATGGAAATTATAAATGACATTTTTATTAGTACTATAATTAATATTTTACATATATGTCACACTATAATTATAATATACATATACATATTTATCGTTTACTTTTCATTCATTTAATTTGACAAAGAGATAAAAGTAGCATTCATTTATATATATGGGTTATCATCTCTATGAACGATTAATTTCATTGATTAAATATAGTCATGTTATATTATTGTATATATATAATGAATATAAATGATATAAAAATACTGTTTTATATGTTTGAGATTATTAATCTATGATCTAATTAATATGAACAATATGTAACAAGTCAAAACATAGTAAAAAACTAGGTATGTAACACTCAAAATGTTGAGACAAATGAAATATTGTTAATAAAAGGTAATAAGATATTATTAGAAATAAATATATTATATTATAAATCTTAGTGTGGTTATAGTATAAGATAGTGACGTTTTTAAAACACATATAAAGTATATTAATGGAATTTCACCAAAATAGGAAATGGAAGGTAATGGATTCATGTATCACATTTCTTTCAGTGGGGCATGCACCATTTTTACCACTAAAATCATTTTGTGGCGTATTTAATACCAATTTTTATATATTATATCATTAATTAATTAACCTTTATGGTATTTAAAATTTTAATTTCATTATATTCCTTCATTTGGATTATGATTCCAAATTTTCAATGTAGGATGGGAAACGTTGGAACATTTAATGATAATTTTCCTCAAGAAAACTTTTAATGATATTCCAATGGTATTTTAATTATTTGAGGTATCCTATTCTATTGCAATTATAATCTGTTATATATATTGTACATACAAAAAATTTTAATTGTAATATCATGATTCATTCTTTCTCAATAATCTTTTTATTTTTATTTTTAATTAATTCATCTAATAGGATTTATAATTAAATTTACCCTAGTGAAAAAGATTTTCATAACAAAAATTATATTCCTTGGGTTATATTACTTACCCATTTCATTAATATTCTATGATTATGTAAAAAATAACATTTTTTACTATATATTTTTTCATAACAGTATTTTATATAGAGATATAGTTGATACAAATAACTTATTCATTGACTGATCCTCAATTAAACGTTATAATATTTTTGAGGGATTATTTTGAAATATCAGTTTGTTTGGGATTATTTACACATTAATTTCCATTAGAGGGAATTACTTTATAAATTCATAATAATACCTTTAATTTATTTCTCATCTATTTATTCATGATGATTATAAATTAATATTACAATTTTTTATTATTTTTTACTCAAAATGTTTTATTAAATGTTTTTATGAAAACCATACTTTATATCACTCTTTAGTTAACGATACTCTTTAATTATAAAAATAAATTTTTATAAAAAGGTTTTCAACAATAATTTAACCATTAAAAAAATATTTATTAAAGGAATTTCTATAATTTGTTTCATTTACAAATTTTTTCAATGGAATTATCTTATCTATTTCCAAACAAAGTATTTTTCTAACCTTTTACCATCAAAAATAATATTTCTTTTTACCTTTTATGATTTTTACTGAGTTACCCACATTCATTTCAAAAAAGATTAGTTTTATTTTTTAAATTACAAATTTTTAAATAAATTTTTTTTCAAAGTTATTCATAAATAAAAGGATTTTCAAAAAACCTTATAAAAAAGATATTTCCTATAGAAGAACTTATTAAAATATTTTTTAGTATTTCCACTGATCAATGAAAAAACCTTTATATTTTAACCACATGTTATATTTTTAATTTATAAAACCCGTATTCATTTCTTGATAGTTTATGAATTAATTTTCTTTAGATTTTTTTGACATTCACTTCCTATATTCCTTTGCTAAAACCATTAAAATATTAAATTTATTATAATAATTGCACATTTAATATACCCTTTATCCTTATTATCTATATCATTTTTCATATTAATATTTGTGGCTAATCCAAATATCCTTTTTACATATGTTGTTTATATCAATAGTTATTTGATTAACTAGAAAAATATTAATTATTATATATCTTCTACTGCATATAGATATTTGAAAAATAACCTTGTTAAATTTATTTTTAAATATATGAAAAAATTATTTGGATAGTTATAACATAGGTTGGGGAAAAGTTATAAATATCTCCCTGATGAATCAGTAGTATCAGGGGATCAGTCATTTGGCTTGTCTTGGATGGTATTTTTTCCAAATATTCTAATATATCATTATAATGGTCTTAATAGTAACAGTACTGTTTTTTTATGAAAAATTTAGTCTATTCATTATGAATTTAACTAATTTATATTAAGATAATATTTATCGATGATATTTTTCATTGAAAGATCAAAGGATTAATTTTAGTATCAGTTAAATTATTAAATGACATCTGTTTTATTTATATTCCTTTCAAAATTTATTCACTTATATAATTATTAAAATGGCTTGATTTTTGGTTATTTCCTTGATTTTTTATTTATCCATTCATTTAATCGATAATATGGCATGTGTGTTTAGTTATTAACCATTCCGTGTAAATTTATTATCATTGATTCATTATTTATTTTATTGTACTTAAACTTATTGAGAATTGGTCGCAACATTATTAGGTTTCCTTCTCCAGGAATCCAGGATGTGTACTAGGAAAAAATATGTAAGGATATTGTGGATGGTATCAATTTGACTATAAAAGAATGAAATTATGTTGTAATTTATGTATTACTTTATAAAATAAGACTTCTCTATGTATCTAGGTTACCATGACTTCTAACACCTTGGTCCTTCAATATTTTTTTCCTCCTAATTAGGATAACGTAATTGTAGTACTCACAACCTATAGACTTTATATTGTCGTTTCACTATATAAATGATAATAAAGAACATGAACAAGAATTAGACAATAAATTAATTAAATATGAGGTAGTTGTATAAAATTTAAATATATTTATACGTAGAGAAAAAAATAGAATATAAACATTTAAAAAAATTTCCATTACATATATTCTAACATTGTTTCAAAATTTATGCTAAAATGATCTTTCAAAAAATTCATGATATTTCATAAAGAATTTTAAAATATTTTTTAAAAAAAAAATTAATTTCATAATAATTTTAAATTAAACAATTTTTTTAATAAAATATATATGGGAAGATAAAAATTCAAATATGTTGAATGAAATCAACGTTCATAATTTTTTCAAATATAATGTCTTATTATTTTGAAATATTTATAGAATAAGGGTAAAATATATTACATGATAAATCTATGAATGTATTGAAAGGAAGCTAAATAATAATTAATGACCATTACATAAGAAAAATTTAATGATAATGAATATGTTTAATAAGTTATTATTTTCACATTTTTCTAAATAATAAAAAAATGACTTGTTCAGAAATAGATAAAAATTTCCCTTTTAAATTTTTTAGTAAAAAAAATATTAATATAAAATGAACTAAAAAAATAATTGATGTATACAAATAATTTTTATAAGATAGAATTAAATAATATGGATATGGATGAGAAATTTTATTTGACTGAACGAGAAAATATGTTCATATTTTCATTTAGATATTCACTAAATGGTTTTGCGTAAAAATAGAAGTAAAAATGTAAAAAATAATTGTATAACTATAATTATATAATTTCGAATCAAACATATGGTTTCAAGTAATAAAATATCACATAATTTCTCTAATGTAATTTTAAACATATAAAATATCAAATAATAGTGAGATTTTAAAATAAACCCTTGCAAAACATATAATACATGAATAAAATATTGTCGAGATAGGGTAATTAAAATGGAATTTTATTTTACATATTTAAATAATGTATAATTGAAAAATATTATGATGTTGAAAATATACTTTATATAATGGATATATATGCATCTTTTAAATCATGGCTGAAGACAATAAGTTTTAAAAAATAAATCCTTACATTGAATTCTTTCTTGGTCGGATGTGTTCCAACCTCAAGAAAAAATAAATTTACTTTTATTATTCATCAATATGACATCCATATATATATATATATTATTCCCAAATATTATATGTACACATTTACTCTTAATTTTTTGTTTAAAACAATTATTTAGGTATTTAATATTCTGTTTCTCATGAATGTTTTGATTTGGAGGCTTTGAGACATCAACCATAGTCATGGTTTCATAAACTCCTAAAAGTTAAAAAATGTAATATATAACATATTTATGCATTAAAGACACTTTTTTGATCATTAATATTAACATTTTTTGAAAAATGATATACATTGTTCATGGAGTTAGTTCTATGCAAATACACATGAGTGACAATTTCATTTTTCAATGGATGGATATAATATGAGACATGTGATGGTTTATATTTTCATAAACATAATTATTCAATATATCGAATGTTTATAAATTAAATATATATATATATATATCCATTTAAATGTGTTTGAATAAACTATTCACAGTGTTTCCTGGAGGTTGTAGTCCTCACGTACGAACAAGTGACCTTTCCATTTTCCATTTGATATAATTGGGATATAAAATGGGTTTACTATTAAGAATCTTTTTAGTATATTATATATAAATATTTTATTATTTTATCCCCTTTATTTAAATACTTTTTTATGATAGAGAATATAGAAAGTTTAAAAGGTTAGTCAATAATATATACCTAATCTATAGACAATTTCCACTAAAGAACCATTGAGCCTTCAGAGATATATATTTTGGGAATAACAGAACATAATGGTCATGTATAACGCTATTCTTACAAGTTTTTAGAAGATATTTATTGATATAATGTTTTAATTTTATGTGGATAAGTGATAATAGAATGTTCCCTTTTATAATTAAAGATATTAGAATCCTTGTAAATATCATTATCATTAAAATAATTTAAATTCATTTTCAGGGAAAAGTGATCAAAATGGATAGATTTCATGATATGGATTATTTAAGATATAACTTAAGTAATGAAAAAAGATTTTTGGCATGTCCTAAAGATATTTTAATCTTTATATTTTAGTTTCCCCCCCCCCCAATGTCATCCCTTTGAACACTTCCTAAGGTTATAAGATTTTAACCATGGTAACTATTCCTTAAAATTAATGATGTAACGGTTATAAGATGATTAAAAATATGAATTATATTTTAAAATATTCATCTCCTAAACATATTATAGTTTAATTTTAATATATGTATGAAAAACATATTTAAAAACACTTTTTAGAAAACTACCCATTTAACATAAAAATGATTTCACCGAACAAATAGTGTATAAAATTAATTCACATAACATTTAATGAATTTTAAAGAAAAAATTAATTTAACATGAAATTTAAATCAAATAAACTATGAATATAATCATTTAATTAATTAATTAAATAAAATGATAACAATAATTCTTTTATATGAAAAAAGTAGTACATAGATTTTTAAAATGTCAAACATAGATTTCTTAGCTCAAAATTATATTTTTAATTTAATTATTTATATATATATGTTCTATAAATAAGGATAAATAAATAAAAAATTCATTATTATTTAATTATATATTTTAAAAAGTTATAGTTTTTGTAAAATCAGTATTTTTCACTATTCACGAAAATGGAAACCTTCTCATAAAAGTCCCAAAAACTCACCCTAATAAAATATTTATATAATCACATACCAGATGAAATTAATTTTATAAAATTAATATTACAAATATAAAAATATTATAATTTATATTAAATTGAATAATATATAAAAATAAACTTTTATAGAATAATAATCATTTTATACGTTAAATTTTCTTAACAGTATTTAAATTCAATTAGACGTGACTGTTAATTATTTTTCAACGTTTGTATAAATAATATATTAAAGTTTACATTTTATTTTATATATTATAATTAACTTTAGTTTTTTATTTCATAAAAACAATCTATCAAACTATGTATTTCTTAATGAATATTATATTCTAAAATATTATTGAATAACATATCCCAATAAAAAAACTAGTTCCTTCGAATTATAATTTTTTCATTAAAAAAATTAGTGTATCATGGCATTGTAATAAAATTAGATATATATTTTATCAAGATAAGTAATTTCCAGCTAAATACTATACATTTTTAAATTTCATTATTATATATTATTAGAAACATATATGTATCATTATATAACTAATACATATGAATTTGTTTTAAAATTATTATAATGATATATGTGTGATATTTTACACATAAGACATAATATATTTATCTTCCTTTTTATTGAATTTAGAAATTATTTGAAATCAGGATATAAAATTTGATAAAAATATACTTAGATGATTTCTTTCTAATTCATAATCATAATTTCATTTTCTTTTTGTGTCTAAAAGTTTTCCACCACTAATTATTCTCACATACTAATTTAAAAATAACCATGATCGAATTTTTCTTTCCTGAAGCACTAAAATATACTTTAAATGTTATGTGAATTAAACAACAAATGAAATATTCTAAAGTAGGCACTTTTACTCACTAGAAATTATCATTACCAGATACAACTCTTTTAAACATTATTTATTTTTTTCAAGATAGAAATATTCATAACATTAATCTTGAATTTGTCCTTTATATTAATAATACTTATACCATCTGGAAGACAAATAAAAAAACAAGGGATACGCACAAAAATCTTAGTAACTAATATTAATACGGAATGAAACTATCAGACTATGACACTTTTAAACTCATGAAACAAATTTCACTGGATCATACATTTCACCAATCAAATATATGTTCATTAACATACCTCATGTAAACATAATATTCCTGAAAAAATTATAATAAATATTATGTTATAAAGTTAACTTTTGGAATCTATATCATACATATATTGTAGCTTTCATAGATATATAGGGGTAACCTTCATGGTTCCATTTGTAATACCCATCATAGTATATTCTCTAAATCTCTTAGGAGACACCTTAAAATTTCACACCATATGATTACCAAAAGCATTGGTGATCTATCATGAGATCCACCAACATAGGTTTATAATTAAATGACATGTATTCCAATACAATTTCAAAGAACTATAACATAATCATAACACACAAAACAAGAATTAAAAAAATATAGCATTTCTATTTTTAAATCAAATTTCATCTTTACAGGTTTCAGACTCATAAATTAAAACACGTTATTTTAAAATAAATTATTAAAAATGTATTGTAAATAGAAATACATAATATAAAAATGAAATCATGAAATTCCATTCATGGTGTATATGTTAAAAATTTTCAATGTTATTGAAATAATCAATCCATTTTTTTAAAAAAAAAATTAAAGAATTTAAAAAGAATATTTTTTATTCAAAGAATCCCATTCAACATTGAAACCTTTAAAATGAATTATTTTTTTTTGAAAATTCATTTCCATATAAATAATTCCTAAATCCATTTGAAATCATGTGCATTAATAAGAAATATTTATAATAATAAAGATTAAAAACATTTAAAATTATTTTTTTAGTTTAAGAGTCCCTTACAACATGAGAAACAATAGAAAAAAAAAATTAAAAAATAAAATTAATGAATATTAAATAAAATGAGAATATATTAATTAGTTATATAATGTGTCAAAAGGGTTTCAAATAAACCTTATATGATTAAAAAGGTGCATAAAATCATGATATTCCTTAATGAAAAATGATGAGATGAAGTCCCTTAGCTTGAGTATGTCTCATCACATACAATATATACATTCTAGTCTAATAATTTCATGAGAAATAGTTTCATGTTTATTACACCTTGTATATAAATTATTACAATTTTATAAAAATTTCATAATTATTTATGATAATATTGGATGTTTTCTCCATATTCAGTACGTGAGTCGAAAATGAACTTGTTATGATGTCAATAGTCTATGTATTAATTAAGTCACTCATCTAAAAATAGTAATTAAATAAAAATAAACCTTGTTCAGAAATTTTACTTTTAAATAAAACCATTCATTTATGGTATAAAAAATGAACAACCTCATAATCATAAAGATTGTAGGTCATACGTACACATGAGTTATGTTTCCATTTTTCATTTATCATTAATGAAATAAGGTAATTATTATTTTATATTTACATATTGATCATATTATTCATAAAATCATTAAATTAATTTAAAGATACTTATATATGATATAATAGTTATGTGGGGAATAAAAAAGGATTCACATTGCTTGGTGGAGGTGAATGTTCACACGTAAACACGAATGACGAAATCATTTTCAGTTTCATAGAAATTAAGAATATAATAAATATATTATATTATTATAATTATTAATATGTCATTAAAATAATATAAAAACCTTAATTTCATCATTATGACGACTCTTGATATACCGTTATAGAAAATGAATTATATCGGTTCGTGGAGTAGATTGTTCATCGTATACACAAAAAATTATTCTTTTCTCATTTGATGACATTGTATATAGATTTAGGTGGTAATATTAACATGGTAGCATATCATTATATTGGAGATAATGGATTAATTATATCATAATTGTTGGATATTATTTCATGGAAGTGGAAGAATAAATAAAATAGAAACACATAAATAAAACAATACAACTTCTTCAATTGATCACTTTTGAAAAACACATTAACCCCTTTACGGAGGTGTTTGTCCTTAAAATAAAGCATCAAGGTGTGTATAGGGATTCTATTATGGGTTTTCTCTATATATTTCATAAACCCAATGGTTTTAAAATTATGATTAATTGGGTGTATTGTGTGTCTTTTTATAGGAGAGGGGAGGGGCACCCTTGGAGTTATTAAAATTATTAAATTAATATAAATTTAATTTAGATTCCAAATGGTCATATGTTCATTTTGTTAGAATATATGATGATTAGGGGTTGAAATATATTCATAAAATGATAATTATATAGGTTTTTAATAATTTTTATTCCTTAATTTTTTTCATTATTCATTTTAACACTTTTTATTTTATTAAGTAAATTAAACATTAAGAGTTAACATAATATCCAAATCACACTCATTAATGAATTAATGAGACAATAATAAATTTTTAAGATTTATCTCAACTCTTTGGCCAAATATTAGATATTTATAAATTTTATATCATTTAATAAAATATGATATATTAAAAATTATAAATTCTGTCAATTTTGATACAATTCATTACACAACTTTTTCAACATATCATAGCAACAAGTTTCTATGTGGAAAATTACATTTAATCAATTCTAACATTTAATTTCCATCCTTAAAAATAGTTTATGGCATGAAATATTGAAATTTATATTTATTTTAATATTATTAATATCCTTTATTTGATTCTTTCTTGAATAAATCTATTACTACATCATAATTATGACATACTTAAATTTATTTATTAAAATCGAAAAACTTATAAAACATTAACCATCATATAAATTATTTTTTAATTTTTATAATTAATATTAATATTTGAATATATCACTTATATAACCCTATATTAAAATTGTTTTAGTAATAAGATACATATTTATGATATATTTTCTTTTATACTAAATCTTATAAATGTCATAATCACTCCCATGTTGTATCAAATTGTAAAAATATAAGCACAAATATAGTCAGATGCGATAATAAATCATCCAATAACATTATTACATGTTTTAGGTTAATTTTATAATATTATAATATAAATTTTTTAATTTAATTACCATCAATATATTTAATCATGGTAAATAAAATACTAAATAACTATTCACTAAAAAATATTTTGATTCTTTTGAAACAAATTTTCATACTTAGTACAACCATGTGTTCCTACTTTTTAATATTCAATTCTCATAAGTGGTTAAATTATGTTTAACACTAGTCTCATGGACGGGTCGAGAAAACATGATTTTTAAGTAAAAAAATTGTAAGTTCATATAGTTTTTTAATTTTATTTTAATTTGAGAAATCATCCAATGAACTAAATTAGATTAAATGATAAAAAATAATCTAATTTTACTATAAAACAATGTAAATTTATAATCTAATAATAAAAATAAATTTTATTAAAAATCATTTTTGAATTAAAATGTAGTTCATTCCATTATTCAATAAAATATGAATGTTATGATGAAAACTGTAGAAATTTATCCAACATAAATTTTTATTGCATTTTTTTTTGAAAAATACTTCTTTTATTTAAATAATTGTATTTGTATTTATAAAATGTTTAGAAACATATAAAATAAATTTTAAACAGTACATTGAATATTTTACATATACATTTAATTAATAAAATCCATCAATAGTGATTTGATTATTTTAAAAACATGATTATTTTGACATAAATAGTTTTTCTAGAAATAAATATTCATTATATTAAATTTTATATTATTTAATTACATAATTATTTTGGTTAACGATAAATAATAATATAAATATGGTTAAACCATATTTTCATAATTCAGTTAATCATTTTCATTTACACCATTCTAATGGCTATGTGATGACTATCATATTAAATGATAACATTGAGTAGTTCAATTAAGCAAGATGTGGTGTATCATGTATTCAATCAAATGTAGTGTTTACTTTTAAAAAAATTAGTAAGTCACATCAGCCCACCCATTTTAAATTTTTCCCTTGCAATTTTAATGTTTTGTGTGTAAATAAGGTATGAATTTCAAATATACCTTTTTTTAATACCACATCAGAAAATAGACAAAAAAACATCATCATTAAAATAAAGAATTGAAATCACGAAGGCCACCTAAGATAACATATACTGGGGTTCCATGTAAGAAAACATAAATATGGAAAAGATATTAATGATCCTGATCTGAAGGAGAATAATAGAAATCATTGTTATGAGAATGTTAACAATAAGAAAAACATAAATTTGTGTGGTGTTAAACATTATTTGATTTCCTATTTGGAATATTAAATAGAAAATATTTTAATTTTAATATCATTTTCATTAAATTTTGGAATTAATTTATGACATAGACTATGATCCTAAGGAAATACTCTTACGTGGCTAGTATAGCATCAACCATTTATCAAATTCCACTACAAAATCTCATATTTCTCCAAATGATGAGTATTTAAGAGAATTTCTTTCCACAAATGAAACATTGGAATCATCATATATAGAATAAAATAATACATTAATCATTTAAATATCTTTTAATAATATCATGAAATATTATCAAAAATAAAAAATGAAGGTTTTAAGAATATAATCCCCAAATAAAAAAACACATTACTTGAATAATGACTATTTTTAATTTCAAAAATTCAAAAGTAATACCTAATGAAAAACACATACCATTCTATAAATAATTATCCCTAAAATTTTTGAAATTTTTTTTAACTAAGATTTAATTCCAAAAATCTTATGTATTTAATCATATAATCTTCCAACATAAGATCTACATTTATCTCCAAATAATATCAACCACTCTTAATGTCTCAAACCAAAAATTTAATTTTCAAAATCACATATTCTCTAAGATAGGTTAATAATTTTGATAAATAACCTAAATCTCCATAAGTCCATAATAAATACATATATTTTTCAAAATAAAATTAAGCCATTACTCATCAAATAAAATCCCACAGTATTATATTTTCAAAAGGTTTATAGGGTTCCCTAAATATTGAACGTCTTCCAAAAAACATTTATCATTTGATCTTATAATTTTTTCCAAATATGAAGGATATATACTTGATAAATCATATGTTCCCAAAATTGACTTATTATTATTCCATAATCTCAATTAAATATAGAAAATTTGACATAATTACAATGGATATCCCTTAGGCCATGTGGTCGGCGATAAATCATTTTCTCAATTTTGTTGTAGGATCGATTTCCACAGCTTCATCCAACGTGATGGGTTGTCACCCTTATTGAGAGTTGTCCTCTTCGTAAAAATAAATAATTTTATATCATTCCCCTGATGATATAAAATCATATAACATAAAAATAACAAGTTTTATCCTCAATTATTATCTCATACCTTTCGTTTTGAAACCCAAAATGTAATAACCCCAAATTACCTCAAAATCAAAAATCATATAAACCCTAATGGTTATCCATATATTTGTAATTATTTCAATAAAAGAAAGTATAATTCTTCCTCAAATAAAACATTCACATAACAATATTCAATGTTATAGATACAATAGAAAATTCTTTCAATGTAATCCAATCGTCAACAAAGAATTAATACTTTTTAACATTTTATAATCCTATTGTCTACCATAACACCTGATTCCATTATATGTATAATTTTTTATCATCATTTTTTATTTAGGATACCTTAAACATGTTTTTCCATATTATTCCTTAATAGAAATTCCCTAGAAAATAAATAAATCATTTCCTGATATTCAATAATTTCAAAACACAAGACAAGAAAAAATACTTACCTTTCATAGGTCATTTTTAGTTTCCTCATATTAAATTATAATAGATGTTGGTATTTATAAATATATATTTGTATTTTCCTACGGATACCATTCATGATAATTCTTCATAGGATATTTATTTTCATAATAACCTTACTTCGCACATTTAAAATATTCAATTGATAAATCAGAAATCACTTCTTTCCCTTTTCTATAGTTGACTTAAAGTATCCTTTTTCCATGGTGGATTACTTCTTTATGATATTAATTACCACATAAAAAACACATTCCCATCCCTTTATGAAAAATATTATGTGTTTATTTTCACATTCATTACACATGTGTCATTTAATATACTTACCTTTATAATTTTTACCTGAACATCTACAAGGATACATTTCTCTCACTTATTATGAAACTAAAAATCACCAAGTGTCAAGTTGTTAATCATGACTAATAATATATTGATTATAATAACCATGAGATTTATCATTACATATCCCATTTAATTTTGTTTTTCATTCATATAACCACCAAATTTTCCTTCACAGCCATTGTTACTTTGGTTCCTATTGGATTCATCCATTTACTAAAACCAAAAATCTTATTGTGAGTATATCAATAAAAAATTATATACTGTCTCATGAGGAAGAAAAATAATAAGATATAACTTTTCATGTTCTCTCAAACTCATTCAATTTATCTAAATTAATATTAATTTTTCTATTGTCTTAACCAAAATATTTATAAATAACTTTTTACATATGCTTAAATATCATATAACCTCTAATTTTATCTAAACTATCATTTGATACCAAGTATAATGCCCCATCCTTAAACGTTACATAATCGTTAGTAAATAATTAATTTATATTGAGGATCATGTAAGGTTTAGGGTTTTATTTAATTAGGCATGAAATATTACATAACAAATCAAATATTATAAAATAGTCACTTCTACACACTATCCATTTTACACAAGATAAACCCCTTTAAAACGTGATTTATTTTTTTGCATGATAAAAATCCTCATAAAATTAATCGTGAATTATTCCTCTATGTTATTCATACATATACGATGTGGAAAAAATTTCAAAAACATGGGATAATCAAATAACGATCTGTAAGGGATATTAATTAGAATGTACAACATTAGTCGGTGAATATTTTAATCTCATGAAAATATTTTCAACAAATCATAATTTTCACCAATAAAACATAAGTTATTTAAAATACCTCATCAAATAATAAGATACCTGAAAAATTTATTGGAAATATTAAATCATAAAGTTAACATGTGGCGTCGATATCATAATTACATTTAACCTTTCATATCTGTATAGGGGGTCACCTTAATGGTTTTTTCGGAATAGCCATCATAGTATATTCCTTAAATTACATAGGAGAAACCTTATCATTTAACTCTTTATCATTAAATAATTAATCAGAGTACTATCATGGGATCACTCATTCTAAGTTCATCGCAAAACCCCCCATATTCATAAACAATTCCCATGTACCATAACATAATCATAACACATAAATTAAGTAAACAAATCATTTCCACATTGAAATGACATTTCAACTTTACAAAACTCAAACTCATAAATGAATAAAAATTAAAATAAAATGTTAAAAATTAAAATTAGAAATAAATACATAATAGTGACATGAAATAAATAAATTCCATTCATGGAATATATGTTATAAAAACATTCTAATTTATTTAAATAATAAATCCATATATAAAACACAAGTAATTTTATTTTAAAATAATATTTTTGAATGAAAGTGTCCCCTACCAAATTGAATATTTTTAGAGGAATTAATATTTTATTAACTTAATTAACATATAAATAAATACTAAAACCCATATTTAAATCACGTAAATCAATGACAATGATTTAAAAGAATAAATATTTAAAACATTTAAAATGATTTTTTTTGTTTAAGAGTCTCTTACCAATTTAGTTACACTTGAATAAAAATCATTAATGAATAACATTAAAATAAATAAATATATTTATAATATATTTATTCTTTATATAACAAGTTACAATGGATTTATATAAACCTTATCTGATAAAAAGGTTTCCTAAAATCAAGATACAACTCAATGAAATGACATTGAGACGAAGTCCATCACCTTGAGTCTCACTTGACGTGTAAAATATTTATATTCTCAAATAATAAAATTTAGTTAATTTAAATATTAATGAGAAACTTTATCATGTTTATTATTCCTTTTGTATCACTTATAACAATGTTATAAAAATTACATAATTATTTACGTTCACATCGGATGTTTAGTTGATATTCCACACTTGAGTCGAAAATGAACTTGTTGTGATATCAATATTCCATGGGTTTATTATGTCCATCATCTATAGAATAAAAACAATTACATTATATTAACATTTATTCATATATTATAATTTTAAATCATACTACTTATTTAGGTTATAAAAACAGACCAGTGGTATAATCATGGAGATGACAAGTCGTACGTATGCATGAGTAACATTTATATTTTTTATTGATAATTATGGAAAAAATGTAATTATTATTTTATCTTTTTATAATAATCATAATATTATTAAAATAATAAATATATTTAAATATACTTATATATATTGTACAATTTTGTGGTGAATAAAAATGATTCACATCGCTTCGTAGAAGTGATACTCCACATGTACACACAAACAACATTATCATTTTTATATGTATAGAAATTAAGAACATAATAGATATATTATTATATGATAATGATTAATATTTCATGAAAATAATGTAAAAAATTAAATATATCTTTATGAACAATTATTAGATATGGTTACGGAAAATGAATTATATCAGTTCGTGGTGGTGACAGTCTGCCGTACACATGAATGGAATGTTTATTTCCCATTTTATTAAATTGGAGATGGATTTTGGTGATGATATTAATATAATAAAATAATATAATATTCAGTATGCTGTATTTATTATCTTATAATGTCTGGAGAATATTTGAAGGAATTTGAAGAAGAAATAAAATAGAATCACTTAAATTAAATGATACATCTTTTTCAGTTGATTGAATTTTAAGAACACATTAACACCTCTAAAGAGGGTGTCATTCCAAAAATATATTTGTTAATAATGTGGGTATGAAATCTAAGAAGGTTTTTCCAAAGATAATTGTTGAAATAAATGGTTTTGATGTGTTACTAATAGAGATGAATGAGTGTCTTTTTTAGGTAGAGGGGAGGGGCACCCTTGAAATTATTGATGTTATTAAATTAGTATAAATTAATTGTATATTAAAAATGGTTCCAAGATGATTTAATTAGAATATATGATGATTACTGGAAGAAACATAATCATTCAATGATAATTAGACAACATTTGAATTATTTTTAATCCTTATCATTTTTTGTTAACCTTTTTAACTCCTACTAATTTATTAATTAATTTTCCATTTTGAGTGTTAAAATAATTAAAAATGATTCCAAACTACCAAGAATGAGTAATTAATGAAATTTGTAAACTTTTATAAAAATATGTTCGAATAAATTTTTTTAAAAAAATGTATATCATTTAATTAAATATTTTATATTATAATATATGAATTTTTTCAGTTTTGAAACAATTCATTTCATAATGTTTTTGAAATATCATAAAATATACATTAATTCTCAAAATAAATACATTAACTCAATAATGAAATGTAAAATTCATCCATAAAATTCATCTATGGTATCAAATATTTCAATATAGATTTATTTTAATTTTATTAATATCATTTATTGGATTCTTTCATTAATAAATCAATTACTACATAATCACCTTTTCATAATTAAATTTAATTATATAATTAATAATTATATTAAATAAATTTAAATGATATAAGTAATATTTTTATAATTATAATTATGACTAATATTTAAAGATATCATATATTTATTCCCATATTCATATTGTTTTAGTAAGAAGATACATATTTATGACATATTTGCCTTTACATTATATTAAATGATATAAATTTCATAGACTCACCCAAGTTGCTTCAAAAGGTAACAATTTCAGCACAAGGATTATCATTTTTTACAATAACTCATAAAATAATTTTATTACAAGTGTTAGGGTAATTTTATAGTTATATAATATTAATTTTACCTTTAATTACTATATTTTCCTTCAACAATGTTATATTAAATACTAATGTTATTATTCACCAAAAAATATTTTCATCCTATCCAAACACATTTGCATACATATTAAAAACATGCATGTACAATCTTGAAAATTAAATACATATAATTGGTTAAATTAGGTTTCACACTAATCTCGTTAATGAACTGAGAAAATATGTTATTTAAGTAAAAAATTCATGATCTCACTTATTTTTTATATATAATTATATTTTGTAATATAATCCAATCAATTAAATTGTATTACCAAATTTGGAAATTAATATAATTACATATTAAAAACATAAAATATTATAATTTAATAATATAAATAAATTAAAATAAAAATAGTTCTGAATTAAAATTCCGTACGTTTTTCAATTTATTAAAATATAAAAATTCTCAGAAAAATACAAAAAATTTATCAAAAGTAAATTTATATTTAAAAATTCCAAATAATAATTTGATTTTTTCAATTAGAACATATAAAAATTTTGAAAACTATCTTTAAAATGGCCTCTCCATCAAAATGCAGAAAAAATGCATTTATTTTGAAAAATAGTACTTTTATCTGAAAAATTCTATTTGTTATTATATCATGTTTAAAAAATATAATATGAATTGTAAATATTATATTTCATATATTAAATATACATTTCATTAATATAATCCATAAATATAGATTTTATAATTTTATAAACTCACATATTTCCATTTAAATAGTGCTTCTTGAAAAACACATCCTTTATTTTCAATTAGGGTACATTCAATATTGTAATTATTATTGTATCCAATGAATATTTAAATAAAATTGGGTAAACCATATTTTTATAATTTTATAATCCTTTTCATTCCAACTATTCTATTATATATTTGATAACTATAATATTTTATATTAATATTATTTTATTAATTTTATATAAATTTGGTGTATCGTGTTGGATATTAAGCCTAGTGTCCCCTTTTAAAAATCAAGATTTTACAGTGAGTTTTGTTGATTTTATCTTATATCAATCATTATAGAACACAATTTCTTTGATTATATAATTTTTCCATCAAATCATTGATAAAACCATGTGTTATTGTTGAAGGGATTTTTTATGGATTTTGAAATTTTGGTAAATTGAATGGCTTTCCGAAAACCACATATGATAGTTATTTTAAAATAATGATTTTAATATAATGGTATTTTTTTGACATATAAAGGCTATTTAATGAAATATTTTGATAATGTTTTGGTTTTTTATCAATAGTTTTCATAAGAAATATGTCACACATGGTTGGCGTGAGTTCATATTTTTTACATGATCCTCAAAAAAGAGTGCATACTGTTGGTGTACTAAGAGGGGACATACAATTTGGGGAACATTATATTAGATAACCAATAGATTTTAAATAATTTAATTACTTCATTATTTGGTGAGTTAACACTGATGAGTATGGAACTCTTACTTACCATGATTGTGTAAAAAAATGGAATTTCTGTGGAAAATTTTCTCTTAAATACATTGAAATTTTACGAGTCTACAAAAACTGTCGGTGAATGATTTTGATGCCCAGTGTGCCTGGAATCAATTTCTGATGTTTTGTTCTGTTACGTTTAGTAAACGTATGAGCGTGTTTTTATAACGTTTGAACTGGTGCTCGAAATTGAAATCTAAGGGCACCGTTAAACTCACAGTGCCACTATTAGTTTAAAAATAATTTCACCTCGATGACATATGGTTTGGAAGAAAAGTTATTTTTTTGGGTTTTTGGTGTGTTAATTAAATAAAAATAATGTTGCTAAAAATTTATTTTTACTAGTTGGTTAAAACCTGCATGTGGAGGTTGGAGGTGGGGACCGACAAACCTTAACCTCCCATGAGAGGTTATGGAGGTGGGGCCCACCCAAACCAAACCTCCTCTTCATGTTTAATGTGATGGGGACCACCTGAGGTCAAAACCTCATGAACTCCCTATTATGTGGAGAGAAACCTCTTGAGATCCCCACTTTATGGTGTCAAATCCTTTAAATTAATAAATTGAGCGCATCAATTAATTATTTTGAATATTTTTGAATTATGTGACAATGATTAATATATAGGTAAGAATAATATATTATTTTGGTTGGAATTTGACTTTTGTTAGATCTTGGAAGAGGGGAGAACTTGGTGAAACATATTCTCCCAACAAAGAACGACCATTGAAGAATGAAGAATGCTTCATCATCCAATGACAGACATCTTCTTCTTTGATCATCAACCAGAACAAGGGAGGAAGCGCCGTCCATGAAGAATTTAGACGATGTGGTCCATGACATCTACATCTTCTTTCCTGAAATCAATGAATCAGAGGTAGGGGTTCATGTTTAGTTTATTATTGAACGTTCTTTGATTTTCTTGAAGTATTAAGAACTGATGTCGCTTGCTATCACTCTAACACGAAGGGTGAGGGCCGAACGAACATGGCCCAACCCCTCCGCCTTCATTGCGGAATATGATGCTAAACGCGGCATGAGACCGGGATGAGATTATCTCATAAACAATGATTATAGTTCGAAGGCTTCATCCTGAGGAGTGTGCAGCTTTATCCGGAATGGGAATCGGGCATCCAGAACTCGTCTGGTGGCCCATGGAAATATCTCTAGTGGATGTAACCAACGAACATCACCGCGTGGATGTGGTGGAACAACCACACTGCCGGAGGAGTATTCCACAACCGATGGGCTGCGGCAGCCTACACAAGCCTGGCCGCAAAGAAAACTGGAGGCTCAAGCTGGCGGGTCGCCAGAGAAGGGGCGGCGTAACCGCCTTGCACCGTGGAGCAATAGAGTGATGCGACCCCTGGCCGTGGCGGTGTAGCGGCGGCCGATGCAAGGCTGGCTGTGAAGAAGAATAGCAGCCCGAGCCTCTAGATTGTAGGATGAGGTGCAGCGCAATCGTCCATGCATGGGAAAGAGGATGGCCACTTGGCTAGCTAGGATTAGCGGGACCCCTCACTTGGTCTGGCTTGATGCGGACTAGAGCCACGTGGTGCCGGTTTGGAATCCACCAGAATGGCTAAAGCTGTTCAGGAACCAGGGAACGCAGCCTCACCCTGGACACGACTAGGGAAGAACCCACAAGCCGATGGGTCGGACCCAGCGCGGGCCTACCCTGCGGGGCGGGCCGGGCCACCTCCATAGACCGGGTCGAACCCTCGGACCAGGTCTGACCCCAGTCTAATCTCGCACCTGTTTGACCTGTTTCCACTCATTTTCCTGTAAAATGAGTACGAGCATCCGATTTACAAACCTTCTATGGTGATAGAAACCCTGAAAGGATACAATTCTTTTTCTATACCCCACTTGAGGTTTGGACAAACTTGGTGTACGTCCGGGTTGGATTGAATGTAAATCCAAACGGGCCCTCAGAAAGAAAATGTCAATAACTCTCAGAATGGTCATCTGATTGACATGTTTTCTATCACATTTGGTTTCTCTTGACAAGACAGATCTTTTGGATACAACAACTTGGTACTTCGTGGAAGTTGATGTATAGACACTTGGATTGAGTAGCGGACCCTCCCAGAATCAAGCATGCTTTGTGCGAAACCCTGTGGATGGTTTTTCACTGAAGACTGTTCCTGGATCCTGTGAGGGTTCAAAAGCATTGATGATTGTTCCTGGATTTTGTGTGGGTTTGACACAACTGACGACTAATCCTGGATCCCGTTTGGGTTCGACAGATTTGACGAATGTTCCTAGATCGTGTGTGGGTTAGACATCTCTGTTTTTGTTCCTGGATTCTGTGTGGGTTCCATAGAATTGATGATTATGTGGCTACATCTGATCATATCTAACTCTCTATAGAATTTTAATACCTGTGGGAGCTCATTCAGTGACTTTGTGTTTTCCTCATGATTGAGATGAATTACTTGATAACTTAGGTATATGTATGGGAATATACCTAAGTAGGGTTATCTGTTTATTTAATTTTTGTGGTTTATTCCTTGTTGGATTTTGTGAGACCTTGATGGTATCGGGGTCATTACTAGTATCGTTATACTCACCCCTGTACGGGCTATGCCCACACCTCGTTTTGTTGGATATAGAAGAAGGACAGTGCAGACCGAGGATGAGTGTACTAGGACTGGACGGTGCCTGGAGGTGGACCTCACAACGATTCGGCACCCGGAGGAGACTGACAGAAGTGGAGTGCGGATGAGGCTCTCTATACCAACCCTTCTTGTAGGATCTGTGGTAGATGATGCAGGAGCTATTTTTCATCTTTCAGCTATTTTTCTATATTCAGTTTTACTTGTACATTATAGTCGGGCTTGTATTTCGGGCCCCATTACTTTTTAGTACCCTCTTGTTATATAGTTTTTCTTAGTGTTTTCTATCATGTTATGTTCTCTTTTTGAGTTTAATTACAGATATAAGGTCAATTCTTTCCTATACTAAAGGAATTATGCATTTGGTTCTAGTCGTTGGCCCTTGGATTATGGAAGGCGGGCTTAGGGTAGTCATGACATAGTCCAAGGGAGATGGGTCATGACAAATTGATATCAGAGGATTCGATTCTACACTATAACTTAGGACTTAGATATTTTCTATAAAGCTATAGTGTTAAGGGTATTGAGTGTGGTTTCAGTTCAGGGAGTCTAGTTTTGGTGAGGTGGCTGATGTATCCATACACCAGGACCCTTACACCTGATTTCTGACTCATTACACTAAAACAATGATTACATGTGTGTTTTGAAGATTTTTGCTTGAATTGTTTGAGTCATCTCACCAGGTATAACTTTTTGACCATGGTGAACCTGTTTCTTTACAAGATGCCTCCATTCAGACAACCAACTAGGGTTCTATGATTTGTACGAGATGGCAGCCCACCGCGTGACGAGTCCTCAGTGTAGGGACATATCACAGTAGAGGCACCAATGGTACCACTACACATTGTGCCACTAATGCCAGCATCCCTAGTAGCAGAGAGTGCATGCTTCCTGAGGGTGTTCCATGAGTTCCAGCGCCAGAGGCCACCTAGGTATAGGGGTGAGATGGACCCGCATGCAGTTGGGGATTGGCTGGAGGCTGTGGTGAGAGTCTACAGACTGGTAGGGACACCAACAGAACTTATGGTGATCCTTGTCGTGAGTCTCCTTCAGGCAGCAGTAGGCAGATGGTGGATCCTGATGCTCCAGGTGCATGACGCGACAACACATCTCTGGGCGAAATTCGAGAGCATGTTTCTTACAGAGTTTGTCCTAGCCACCCTACATGCGGTGTGGATACATGAGCTACTACATTGACAGTAGGGTAGCAAGACGGTGGAACATTACTCATCGAGGTTCAGCGACCTATCACTCTACTCCGATGTTATGGTACGTGACCCATTCTTGAGGTCTTGGACCTTTGAGAAGGGGCTCAGTGGAGAGATTAGGGCGTCGATGATCTCCCTCGGCATCCCAACATAGGTGGGGGTGTTGGAGTGGTCCCTCTTAATGGAGAGTTTATAGGCTGAGCAGTCACCAGAAGCGTGACCCTCAACCATGAATCAAGTAGCGGAGTCTTCAATAGATGGGAGCAAACAGATGTCGCAGTGTCCAAGAGGACCAAACCATCCCGTGGACAACCTCGAGACACATGTGTGGCTGTGCGAGGCACATGAGACAGATCCAGTGATTCAAGGAACATGCGGTGTTTCACATGTTGCAGGCAGGGTCACATGGCTCGTAACTGTCTGACCCATAGTTCAGATGATCAGCAGACGGCTGAAGGACCACCCAGGTAGAGACATAGATTCAATCGAGGCAGTCTAGAGGGAGCAGGTGAACGTGACAGAGGAGCCCATCATGCTATTGGTGGTGGACGACGTTATGAGGTGTTACCACCAACACCAAGATGAGGTGCACACTGACCACAGGAATAGGTGGATAGCGGAGAGCTCAACTCTAGCCATCTCAGGCATACGATCATGGCACTCTGGGGATGATTCAAGGTACGATCTGTGTCTACACCACCTTAGCTGCAGTACAAATAGATAGTGGTTCCAGTCACTCTTTCATAGCCACTGCCCTCATTCAGAGCTCGGAAATTTCTACAGAGTCTTTGCCTCAATACATAAGGCTAGAGACTCATACGGGAGTAGACTCAACGATTATGCACTGGTGCTGACTGTGTGAGCCTACTCTAGGAGGTGAGAGCTTCAGCTAGGATCTCCACATAGCGGCTTCGAGTCCTTATGAAATCATCATGGGTATGGACTGTTTATCTACATTCCATGCTCTCATCGAATATATTAGGTGAAAATTGTGGTGTTTACGCATGGAAGGGACCTGGTACACCTTCGCCGGTGAGAAGGGAGCCTTAGCAGCACATGATGGACTTACTCGGAGAAGGGTGAAACCGATCACTCATCAGTTGGCCTACCTTACCCTTGATTAGTTGATGTGGAGTCCAATATATCCTGTAGTGGTGGATCAGTATGCGGATGTTTTCCCTAATGATGTCCCAAGTCTATCTCCTCATAGAGAAGTGGAATTTTATATAGAAATTTACCCTGTGATGGCCCCGATATCTACACCAGCATATCAGATGACACCTGTTGAGCTTCATGAGCAACGGGAATAGTTGGAGGACTTGCAGGGGAAGGGATTCTTCCGGACCAGTGTTTCTCCCTGGGCAGCCCTGATTATGTTCGCCAAAAAGGAAGATGGGATCTTAGGGATTTGTGTCTTCTATCGTCCCCTGAACTAGGTGACCGTGAAGAATATGTACTCACTCCTGAGGATTTATGAACTCTTTGATAAGGTGAAGGGAGGATGGTGGTTCTCGAAGAAAGACCTCTGATCAGGATATCACGAGCTCTGAGTTCACGATGAGGATGTGCATTAGGAAACCTTTAGATGTCGATACATCCACTATGAGTTCTTTGTTATGCATTTTGGCATTTCCAATGCTCCAGAAGTGTCTATGGGACTCATGAACATGATTTTCCATCCATTCCTTGATCGCTTTGTCGTAGTCATCATCGAAGACATTCTAATCTACTCATGAACTTAGGAGGAGCATGCCTACCATTTTCATGGTTGTATTGGACACACTCTGAGAGAACCAGCTTTATGGTAATCTCTCGAAGTGCTAGTTTTGGATCTGATAGGTTCACTTTTTGGGACATGTCATCTTGGAGACCGAAGTTGTAGTGGATCCATTGAATATTGAGGCGGTGCTTGCTTGGGAGCCACCCAGATGTCTGACCAAGGTAAAAAGTTTTTTGGGTATGGATGTTTATTACCGAAGGTTCGTACCATACTTATCTAGTGATTGAGCACCACTATCAGCCTTTACAATGATCGGGAAACACTTTGTGTGGTCGGAGAGATTCCAGTAGAGCTTTCAAGAGCTGAGGCAGAGGCTGAATAGTACCCCCATCTTGAGACTTCCAGAGGAAGGCGTAGGGTACGTAGTCTACTGAGACGCATCATGTACTAGAATCGGGTGTGTCCTGATTCAGGAGCAAGCATGTATCACTTATGGTTCTCGTCAGTTGAGACAAAATGATATGAACTATGCAACCCATGACCTGAAATTTGTAGCAGTGGTATTCACGTTGAAGATATGGTAGAACTATATGATGGGTGAGAATTTCATAATGTACTCTAACCAAAAGAGTCTTAGGTATATCTTCTCTTAGAAGGACCTGAACCTGTGACAACGTTGTTGGATTGAGATTCTCTAGGACTATGACTTAGAGATTGTCTATACTCATGGGAAGGGGAACATTATTACAGATGCACTGATCAGACGGTCTAGTATACAACTGCTAGGCGAGGTGATAGAGCAGTTGGCTACATTACAAATATCCTTTGTGGATAGAGGCATAGCATCATTTCTTTAGTCACTTATAGTCACTCCCCCACTTCTTGATCGAGTGAGGGAGGGGCAGCGTTGAGACGCTGACTACGAGACACGACATGCTCATATATCCATAGGGCAAGAACCTGATGGAATCTCTAAAGATGGGGAGAACATCATCCTCTAGAGAGGATGTACTTTGGTGCCAGTGTCACTTCAGGACGAATTTTTGAGAGAGTTTCACAAATCCCCTCTAGCGGTACATCCATGAGTGGCAAAGATGTACCAGGATCTTTGGCAACAACACTGGTGGCCAGGTATGAAGAAGGCAGAAGCAGAGTTTTTCTCTTTATGACATGCTTGTCATCCTGTGAAGGGAGTGAACAAGGTACCGGTAGGCTTGGTTCATCCTTTAGAGGTCCCAGCGGGGAAGCGGGATGGGATATCCATGGACTTCCTGACATGACTTCCTCGTACATCTAGGGGTCATGACTAGATTTGGGTGATCGTTGATCATCTCACCATGTTGGGACACTTTTTCCGATCAGAGAGCAGGGCTCAGTAGAGTGCTTGGGATGACTTTATGTGCATGATATTCTTCGGATACATGGATTACCTTCATCTATTTTCTCTGATCATGACAAACATTTTACTTCCCGGGTATGGAAGGGGTTGCATGAGGATATCAAGACGCAACTTTGTCTAAGCACCGCCTAACATCCTCAGACGGATGGTCAGATTGAGTGGACCATTACGACTCTCAAGGACATGCTTTATGCATGTGTCCTTGGCTTTAGTCACAGTATGAAGGATCACTTACATTTGGTGGAGTTTTCATACAACAACAGTTATCACTCCACCATCGGGATGAAATCTTTTGAGGCTCTATACGGGCAACCTTGTAGATCACCCTTGTGCTAGACTGACCTTGGGGAGTCAGAACTAGTGGGACCAGAGATGATAAGAGCTACCATGAATAAGATTCAAATCATCCAGGAGTGGATGAAGATATCACATATCAGATAGAAGTCGTATGCTGACAGGAGACAGAGGCCTCTAGAGTTCGAGGATGGAGACCACTTCTTTCTATATGTCTCACCTCGACATGGATTACAGATATTTGGCTAATGTGGAATGTTATCACCACATTTAATAAGACCTTTCTAGCTCCTCAATAGAGTTGGCGAGGTGTCATACCTCTTTGCTCTTCCACCTCAGTTGCACTGGGTGCACGACATCTTTCATGTATCCCAGCTGAGGAGATACATGAACGACCCTTCTCACATCATCGACCATAGAGAGATAGATGTCGATGATGGGGTGACATTTATGGATGTTACAGTGGAGATTGAGGATTTATAGGTGTGTGTCCTAAGTTTAAGGTTAATACCTCTAGTGTGCATTCGTTGGTATCACGTGAACCCCCAGGAGAGAACATGGGAACAGAAAGCTCATATGCGTTCTCAGTAGCCCCACTTTTTCCCTTAGTTCGAGTTGTAGCTTACATGGACATAAATCCCTAAGAATGGGATAATGAAAATACCATAAATTCATGTGAATATTTTATTTAATTAAAAGGGAATAATTCGAGTCCGCGAAAACTGACGGTGCAAGAGTCTGAGGCCTGGTGTGCCCAGAAAAAATTTCGGAAGTTTTGATCTGGTATGTTCAGTAAATGTATGAGCGAGTTATTATAAATTTCAAACTGGTGCTCGGAATTAAAATCTGAAGGCATCGTTGAACTCGCAGGGCCGATATATGTTTATGATGACTTTCACCTCGACGACAAATGGTCAATAATAAAAGTTAGTTTTTGGGTTTGTGGGGAGTGAATTAAATAAAAATAAGGTCCTGTAAACTTTATATTTATTAGTCTGTTAAAACTTCCATGTGGAGGTTATAGGGGGGGACCACCACAACATAACCTCCCATGAGAGGTTATAGAGGTGGGGTCCACCTTAACCTAGCATCTACTTCATGTTTAATATGGTGGGGACCACCCAAGGTTAAAACCTCTTGAACTCCCCATTATGTGGGGAGAAACCTCTTGAGCTCCCCACATTATGGTGCCAAATCCTCCCATTTAATTAATTGAGAACATTAATTAATTAGTTCAAATATTTTTGAATTATGTAACAATAATTAAATAATAGTTATGAATAATCTATTATATTGGTTTTCATTTGTCTTTTGGTGGTTCTTGGAAGAGGATAGAACTTGGAGAAATTTATTATCCCAACGAAGAACGACCATCAAAGAATGAAGAATGATTTATCTGCCAACAACAGACAACTTCTTCATTGGTATTCAATAGGAACAAGGGAGGAGGCACCGTCCTTGAAGAACGCCGATGACGTCTTCCACGACTTCTTATGATTCTTTCTTGACACCAATGAATCCAAGGTAGGGGTTCTCTCTTGGTTAATTGTTGCACATTCTTTGATTTAATTCACGGATTAAGAACTGAAACCTCTTTCTATCACTATAACATTAAGGGTGTGGGTAGAACGAACATGACCCGACCTCTCCGACTTCTTTGGGGAATTTGAAACTAAACGCGGAATGAGTCAAGGATGAGTGACTCTTTTCAACGATGATTATATTTCGAAGGCGATCTCCCGAGGAGTGCCCAGTTTTTTCCAAAAGGAGAATTTGGCTATAGGAAGACATCTGGTGACCCATGGAAAGATCACCAGTAGATAAAACCAACGAATGTCACTGCATGGTGGCGGCAGCACAACCACACTGCCGGAGGAGTATCATGTGGCTGATGGGTTGTGGTGGGGCAGTGGTGGCCGGCTCAAGCCCGATAGTGAAGAAACCCGACAACTCAATCAGTTGGGCCTCTAGAGTCGGTCCGGTGCAACCACGTCGCGTCATGGTGCAAAAGGAGGCCGCATTCCCTAGCCGTGGCGGTGTAGTGACAGATGGCGCAATGCTAGCCACGAAGAAGACCGTCGGCCCAAGCCACCGGGTCGCTAGAGGAGGCACCGCGCGGGAAGGCATCTGGCCGCTAGGCCAGCCTGGAGGAGAGGGACCCCTTGTTGGGTCCCGCATGACGCAGACCGGTTCAACATAGATCCGGTTTGTAATCCACCTCAATGGATATAGCTGTTTGGGAACCAGGGGGCGTGGCCACCCCCTGGATGCGGCTAGGGCGGACCCCATGGGATGCCGGGCTGGACCCAGCGTGGGTCGGGCTGCCAGCGTGGGACCATCCACCCCGGCGGACCGGGATGCCTCTATAGACCGGTCGATCTCGCAAACCAGGTCGGACCCATAGACTGGGTCGGTCCAACAAGGCCGGACATGACCCAGACCCATTTGACTTTTTTCTACTCTTTTGACTGTAACATGAGCTAAGGGCATCTGATTGATGAACCATCTTCGGAGAATGAAAACTTGGAAGGATATGGTTCATTTGGTATATCCCACTTGAGGTTTGGACACAGTTGGGGTACATCCGGGATGGATTAAACATAAATCCAACTGAGCCCTCTGAACGAAAATGCCAACAACACTCAAACTAGGCATCCCATTGATGCGTTGCCTATCGCGTTGGGTTCCATTGGGAAAGACGGATCTTTGGGATAGATCAACATGGGACCTCATGGAAGTTGATGTATAGACACTTGGATTGAGGAGCGGACCATCCTGAAATCAAGAATAATTTGTTCAATACTATATGGCCGGTTTTTCACTGACGACTGTTCCTGCATCCTGTGTGGGTTCGACAACACTGACGACTGTTCCTAGATATTATGTGGTTTTGATAACATCAACAACTGTTCTTGGATCCTATGTGGGTTAGACAGCTCTTTTTACTATTCCTGGATCTTTTGTGGGTTCAATAGATCTAATTTTGGTTCCTAGATCCTGTGTGGGTTCAACAGAATAAATGATTTAGTGGCTACATCTGATCACATCTATCTCTCTACAAAAGTTGTATACCTGTGTGAGATAATTCAGTATCTTTTTGTTTTCCTGATGATTTATATGGATTACTAGATAACTTAGGTATATTTATGGTCATATACCTATGTAGGGTTATTTATTGATTTCATACATTTTGTTTTATCATTGTTGGATTTTGTGAGACCTTGATGGTCTCTGGGTCCCTACTGAGTATTGATATACTCACCCCTATACGAGCTATACCCGAACCACATTCTGTTGGATGTAGATGACGGATGAAGTTGACCAAGGTTGAGTTTACTACGACTGTACGGTGCCTTCAGGTGGACCTCATGACGAGTCGGTACCTGGAGGAGACTGACGGACGTGGAATGATGAGGAGTCTATCTGTACTAACCCTTCATGTAGGATCTATGGTGGATGATTCATGATTTGATTTTTTTTCTTTCAGTTTTTTTGTCCTTTTTCAGTTGTACATTTACTTTAAAGTTGGGCTTGTATTTCTGGCCCCTTTACATCTCAACACTCTCTTGTTATACAGTTTTTCAGAGTGTTTTGTATCCAGATGTGTGCTCCGTTGTGTGTGTGTTTACAGTTATAAAGGAAATGCCTTCCCCGACATACGAAAGTACACCTTTGGTGTTAGTGGACATCCCCAGGCCTATGGAAGGCAGGCATGTGGTACTCATGGCATAGGCCCCAGGGGAAGGGTCATGATAATTGAGAGTGTGTAGTATTTTGAAATCATGATTGGGTATTCTAAATAAAGAGAAATGATTAAATGATTATTTTATTGTTCTTCATGTAAACTATTCATGGTTTTGATATAATGTATTTTAACTTTTATTGGAATATTTTATATAAATTTGAGAACCAGTTATGGTCATTGTGGAATTCGTTATAAAGTATTTGGTAAAACATATTAACCCCCATGTTAAGAACATCAGTGAGTTTTCCGATGTCATCTATTATAATGGAGTTAAGATAATGGTATGTTACTTAATTAATGATTCATCTGAATACCATGGGAGAGATATGTACGGATTGATCTTGGAGATGGATGGCTGGGTTCCTTTATTAATTTTTTTATTTTTATTCGGTTGTTAATGTTAATATTTATTAAATTTTTCCTTTATCACTCTAGTTTTTTTTGTGGGTTGGTTTTTTAGTTTAGATTTTGGGGTATTTCTTATGCTTGATATAGATTGTGTTGGATATTTTTTTCATTTAGTAACCATTATTATTAATGGAAAATTATCACCACAATAGTTCCCTCCAAACTTTTCATTTATTTACAACCATTTCTATCCTGGGTGTGTCAATTAAGTTCATTAACACCTATGTATTATACCATTCCAGTGAGAGAGGGATGTGATTTTCAAATGGTGTAAATTTTGTTTGGTCCATGATTTGGATAATGAATCAGTCTCGGTCAGTATATACTTTTAATTGGTATGGTATCAAGGATATATGATCATTAAAAAATAAAATTTATAGCATATTAATACATATCTAACATTTTTATACTGAGCTACATGTTACCATGGTGGTCTTAGTGGAAAAGTGATTTAAATAAATTTTAGATATTTATTTATCTCATAATCTATTCGTATATGATTTTTTTTATTATATAATTAATTGGTTATAAGACTTCATTCTTGGATTATATTATAGATTTTATATTTTAGTTTTTATAGTAATGGATTACATGGTAAAAATGATTGGATTTTTAACTTGAAAATTTTAAATCATGTTTGTTATTATGATTTGAAATAATTCAATCCTTCAATTTATAGAGAGATTTGACTATGTGATTATTTTTCTTTTTATATAAATCATACATGTTATACATTCTATAGTAATATAAGAGAAGGATATAGAAATTGTGATTCCACCTATTCCACAAGTGATCCTCTAGTTGGTCAAAATAAATTTTTTGGCTTCTCCATCATTATATCATAGTAATAAGAATGAAGATCCTATATACATGGACCATTTGGATCAGTTTCAAAAGATGAAGCCACCCATATTTCATTGGGATTCTAAGCTATATAAATTAAATGTTTTGATGAATTGGATGAACACAATCTTTTAATTTTAGGGAACTCCATATTAGTTGATGTTTAAAAATGAAGAGTGTATTCTCAAGGATTTGGTATGCCAATAGTGGGATTACCCTATTCAAGAAACAGATGACAAAGGAATTAATTGGGAGGATGTTGTGGATTTGTTCTGCAAGAAATTCTATCCTCACATATTTTAGATTTCATAAAAAATCCATTCTTCATCAAAATGAAATAAATATCTTAATGATAGAGTATGTGGATATTTTTAATAACATGGTTCTATATTCACCATAAGTAGCTAAAATTCTGTATTTTAAGGTTTCCATTTTTCATTCAGGGCTATGAGTAGAAATTTATATGAAAATAGTTTTTCTTATTATAGAATGTTATATAAATATTTTAAATCAAGAAGCAGTGTATGTAAGGGATGTTTATTAAATTTCATTTAGAGTAACAATGTTTATCCCCCCTAAAATAGGTGGATACTAAATTGATGAAAATAAACCAATGAGGGACACCTACATCCGAAGTGGTAGAGCATCTCAAAATCAGACCATAGTGTTAGTTAATTTCCCTATATGACCTAATAGTATGTTTAAGAGTCTTCATTGTGGCTCAAATGATCATTTCAGTGGGGAATTTAAAACCCCACCATGATCATGTTGCAATTGTAACTACATGGGATATAATTAGTGTTATTATCATAATAATCAAATTTATTATGATAAAAATGCATCAGCTATTTCTCAGACATCCTAATCATCATTAAGTATATCTCACCAAAATGAACCTCATCATCAGAACCAAGTGAATCCAAGTGATTATTGAACCATCATGACTCCTCTGAAAATAAAATCTCAATAGGGAAATAAAGACCAAGGGATCGTGGGTATGAAATAGTATGGTGTTATGAAGGAGTTCAGAATGATCCATCTAATCCTTCAAGAGTGTGTGTCACGATTCTTGTGAAATAAACGCTTATGTAGTCCTTTTTATATAATTTCATTCCAATTTTTTCATCTCCTGATAATTATATTATGGGTTTTCATATTGAGTTGATGCCTTTTATTTTGATATATTAAACTCTCCATAGATAATGAGAGCTTTGAGCATTTTATGTGCATCATGTTCATTGACTATCGATAGGGTAGAGTTGGTATGATACATCCCGATCCTTGATATGGACATCTATAATTTTTTAAAATGGATTTTTTGATGGAATCCAAATACTATATCATTTATTATTGTTTGTAAGTCAACTTAGCCTATTTCGATAGCTACAAAAATAATTTTAAAGGAGATTAGGTAGTAGATGAAAGTACAGTATGGAATTTGGTAATAGGGGTTGGAACCTTATCTTTCCATTTTGATGTATTTATATTAGAATAATTGTATCAAATCAGAAATATCGATTTTTTATCCATAGTTTACTGGTTTCCAAATGTTTTTCCTAAATATTTATCATGGTTTCCACCGAAAAGTGAATTTTAATTTAAGACTTATATCTTACCATGAACCTATCCTATTTCAAATTGATATTTTATTATAAAAAAAAATATAATTTTGGTAATTTATTGTAGATATATAATATTTGGAATGCAGAGGGTTCAATTAACTAAACACATCCCCGTGGGTAGCACTGTCCCTATTTGTAATGAAAGCAGGAAAAAAAACAACTTCAATATTGAAAGGATGATATTATGAAAGAAACATTCTAGAGTCGATATTTCCATTATGAGTATGTGGTTATAACTATTCTTTTAATGAATTCACCAATGATATTTATGGAAATGATGAATTGAATATTTTAGAGGTACCTCAACTCTTTTTTGGTGTTGTTTTATGATGATATTATGGTTCATTCTAGGAATAATGTTCACTAAGAGAAACACTTATCAAAAATGTTGGACATATTGAGGGAGATTCAATATTATAAAAAAATTAAAATTTTTATTTCAAGTTCATGGTGGAGATTTCACTAAAAAATGTGTATTTAGCAATGATTTTCAAAAAAACATCACTAATTTTGTATCTTTTTTCTAAAAACATTGCTAAATTTAAAATATATACTTTTATAAATATTTATAAATTAGTGGCATTTTAATTACTATTTATTTAAAAAAATACATGTATATATATGTACTATTATATTAATTTACATTTATATTAATATATATATATATAAATAAAATTTTGTAATTATAATTATATATATTTACATATATAATTTTTTATTTATATAAAAATACAACAAAATATATTTAAATATCATAATATATATATATAAATGATCACACACACAGATATATATATATATATATATATATATATATAACTCAGATTTAAACATAATGGTATTCACCACTGTGGGTCTCGGTGAGGTCTCTGGTTTGAGTATAATCGATTTCATCCATGAATTTGTGTGTTGCAAGTTTTTATTTTCATTATATCTCATTTCCCCGTATTGATGTAAATATATATTTAAACACACACACGCCCAAATATATATATATATATATAACACAAACATATATATATATATATAAGTGTGTATATATATATAAACATATATTTTTAATTATTCCATGTTTTAAGAAAACACTACTATTTTAGTAACATTTATACTAATGTTTTATAATGCGGATAATTATATATATATATATATATATAATTCTTTTAATTTACAAATATATAGATAATTTTTTTGAGTATTACTATATATGTATACACACACACAGATACACACACAAACACACAGATATATATGTATATTTATATCTATATATATATAATATATACATAAATGTATATATATATATATATATATATTTTAATTTAAAAATTTATAATTCTGTTAATTTATATAATTATATATATATATATATATTAATATAAACATACACAGTCACATATGTGTATATAATTCTATTAATTTACATCTATATAAAAAATTTAAATATATATTAACATAATATATATATATATAATAAAAAATATATATAAATTTAAATTTAAAAATATATGTTGAAATAAACATATATTTATATGTATATATAACCATATATATAATAATTTAAATATATATATAATTTTATAAATACATATATTTCTCATTATATTCAATGAATTTAATATATAATTAAGTATCAATATATATATATAGACACATAGACACATATATAAACCTATACAAATAATAATATATATAATCATATATATATAGTAATATATATGTATATTAAAATATAAAATAATATATATACATAATATATTAGTTACTTTTCTAAAAATAATGTTAAATTTTACATATCCTTGTTTTTAAACCGGAATAATTTGGTGATATTTTTATCATTAATTTAAAATCGGTTTAATTATATATAAGCCTAATTAACTTAATTTACATATATATATATATATATATATGAAAATAAATTAAAATATATTTAGATATCATAATATTTATGTATATATGTATAAAAACACACACACACCCACGCAGAGATATATATTTCTCATAGAGTAAAGCGCAATGGTAGCCGACTCTGTAGGTCTCAACTTGGAGCCACATCACATTCTCCCCTACAGTTTTGTGTTTCATGTATTTAATAATAATATATTTCATTCCCCACATCAATATATATATATTAATATATAAAAATACATATAAACACAAACACACATATACATATATTTATATATATAAGACACACCTATTTTATAAATTTATCCGTGTTTTTATGAAAACATGGAAATTTTATTGATTTTGTCACTAGTGTTTGGAAAAGTGGATAATTAGATATATATATAATTATAATTCTATTAATTATCATATATATAGAAAAAAATGTATAATTATAATAGTATATTATTATACAAAGTTACACCCATATGATTTTACGGTAATCCCGTTTTTAAAATAAAATTTATAGATATCATATGAGCTTTACATATTATTAAATATAATTATTTAATTATTATAGTCATCTCCTAGATGTTGTCAATATAGAGAATGAATGAAATTATGTAAATTATGAAAATATATATTTCACATTTTTATAAAATTAATTCATCACTTACTAATTAATTTGAAAAGATAACAAATTGAATAAAAAAGATCACTTTTTATAATAACTATTTTTATTCCCATAATGACATTTTTATAAAGAAATTAAATTAATATCTAAAAGTAAAAAACAATATTAAAATTTAATTACTATTTATTCAATCATATTTTTTTACATTCAGCCAAATGTTTTCAGAGGTATAAGAAAAGAATAAATCAAAATTTACACATAAATATGAGATAGTTATCTACACATATTTTTACTGTCATTTAATGGAAAACCTGTTTTAAATATAAATTTTGAAAATTTTATAAATTATATTTTAAAATATAAATATTTTTTTTTAAAATATAATATCAAAATTTACATTAGGTAAATTTTTGGTATTTTTTGGATAAGTCTATTTTTTTTATGAATAGTAATTGGACCTTTGAAATAATAATTTGACCATTATGAATATTTATGTGGTCATTATAATAATATCTACAACTATTAATGTATTCATAAAATTTAGTTATCTTAATAATTAATATATGGTATGTTTATATTATCAAATAAGTAAATAAATATTTTTAAACTGATAAATTAACTATTAGTATTTTTATAAGTCCAAAATAGTTATTTACAATTTTATAAATAATAAATGTATATAAAATGAAATTAATATACTTAAAAAGTGTTCATAAATTAATATTTTGTTGTTTAATGATTTTTTATAGTTTTATAAGAAAGTAGTTATTTTTTTAAGGTGTTAGAAAATCAGTTATACTTTTTAAAACTATATTTTTTCAGCGAATGATTATTTTCATTACATATTAAAATTTTAATATTTAGAAAAACAATTCATACAATAATCATAAATTTTTAATTATAATCATTCATAAATGGTTATGGATAATTTTTTTGTTTTTGTTTTGAAATACATGAATTTTTGTGCATAGTAAAATATGGTAATTTACAGTATAAATACATTATAAGTTCAATATATTTTTGCATGAGTCACGGATGATGTAAAAAAATAAAATAAACATCCGTAAATTTATTTTAATATATTTGGTTATAATTATCAAACAATTAATTTTTTTGAGGAAAAATTATAATTTAATTAATAAAATAATGAGAAAACACCCCTCTCTTCACTATAAATATACCACTCACAACCCTCTCTCCAAACACCTTACAAGATTTGAGACATGTCAATTTTATACCGAATAATCTTTATAATACCATCCCCCGTGTATATGATTCTTTGGTCTCATCAAAATACCAAAACCAATACCTTTTAGTAGCTTATTGAGGAGGAGAATTTAAGAGGTATAAATTCTCTTTCTTTTTTTAATTTTATTTATTTTCTTATCCTTCCATAACCCCCATATAAAAAGATAAATGATTACTCCAGTACCATTTATATATTTTAATTATATCATTTTAATTTAATATCCATCATCAAACTCATTTCCCTCTCTCATTTTTTCTATAAATAAAAACGTTGTCTGTGACAAGTTAGTTTACCGACATAATGGCGATGCATTTTCATATTCCTTTAATAACATCTGTGATGGTCATAAAAATATTTGTATGGTTAAATCATATTATAATATATTTATTAAATCCTATTTAATTTTCTGGAACCATGATACATATGTGATATTAATTAACAAATCAAAACTAGTTTGTATTTATCAAAAAATGGCTAAAATTAGCTAAATGATTATCACTAACATCTTATCTAATTATTCATCCTCACCCAAAATAACCAAATGAGTTATATAAGAATTTATTATTTTGTTAGTTTATTAATAAAATATAAATTCAATTATAGATCTATATTCCCATTTTATATGAAATTCTATTCTCATATACAAGTAAACTATTCATGAAAACCAAGGAATAAAAATCTCTTGAACTATGCAGTTGGATCCCATAACTCATCAAAAAGATCATAAAAAAATTATTAATATTTAACTAAAAAATATGTTAAAAATTATTTTTAATTAAATTATTAATTAATATAATTTCATTATCCTGGAAATTATGTTCATGTGCATAACACTTTGAGAAATAACATATGGGTTTCTTCCGAAACCTCTATTTTTTATTCAGGTTGCATTTTCTCTCTATTTACCATCATTTTATTGTTAGTTATTTTGATATAATTATATTCAATTTTATTTATATGCACTAGAATCAACTATCCAAATTATTTAATATTTATTTTATGGTGAGATAAATGTTTAACATTGTTCCCTTATAAATTCTTCTTGATAATTAAACCCAATTAAACTAAACTTCTTGATTTCTCACCCAATTTAATGTACCATGATTAATTTATTTTAAAACACTGTTATTTTTGTAAAATAAATAAATTTTTCATGAAAATTTATATTTTTTCATGTGTTGTTTTATAAAATCAATTATGAAGATTATAAATTATTTTTCCAAAAAAACTATTATTTGAAAATTTAAAGGGTTATTTCTCTCCAGAATTACTCTATGATTTTATTTGAGTGTTTTTATCTCTTCAAAAAAATATGATGAATTTTATGAATTATTGATATTGATATTTTATTATTATCACATATCATACTCTCTTAAATTATTTACGATCAATTTTCCTATGAATGAGATATCTTGATACCATTCTTCATACTACTCAAAATGTTTACTGATTATGTTTAAAAAGTTGGGAAATTATAATAATTTTATATGTGTATGTTTTTTATGTATCACCCCATTAATACGAGGAATTACTTTGACATAGTAAGTGATGGGTGGGGACCTTTATAACCTCACGATGCATCAGTAAGTCTCCTGATATATAACATAAATGGATTTTTGTCGAGGCCTTAACCATTTATTTTCTAATGTCTTGGCTAAGGCATAAAATATTTCTTTCGATGTATGACATGTGAATTTATTCATTATGATATTATTATGAAATGATCCATGATAATATTAAACTATTAGAATATCCATCGATATGGTTTATTCTCTTGTCATTATTATTAGGGTATTATTAATTCATCTTTTATTGTTTTCATATTACGGTGATTTTTATGTTCAAATATAATGTATTTTTAGTCACTAACCATCCTATATAATTTATATTATCATCCACTCTATTACATTCCCTTTCTGAGAATCTATTCTAACCCCTGTATTATGTTTTATTTTTCCCTAGGATGTGAAACAGTATATTAATAAGGACTTTTAGTGACAATCTATGAGTTTGTGAGTGTTAGAAATAGAGGTTTGATAGTGTATTTCAATACATGTTGTAATTTAGTGTTCATGTATGAAATCTATATATAAAAACTACTAAATAGATCAGTATTATGGGAATCTTGTATTGTATCTATACAAATTTTATAAAGTAAGACTCTCACTCTGGGAAACTGGGGTTGTCGTCATTAAATACACACACACATACACACATAATCATATATATACATATACATATACATATACATATAAATAAACATATATATATGTATAAATAAATATATATTACTATATAAATTTATAATTTTATTAATTTATATAAACAGAGATATATATATATTAATATAAACACACAAACATACACAGATATATATAAGTCATGTCTCAGAGTGTCTCTGGGTGATGCATCCCTTTATTATAGTGATTAAGAAGGCCAAACCGGAAAGATGGTAGGGAGATCTAGTCACCTATGATATATTTTGACTGCGGGGGCCCAACATCGGACTGTAGTGAGTATGGTGGACACCCTCAGAATGTGTGCTGACATTGAAATCTATGTAGGTATGTTATGTTGTTTTTTGGCTAGGTATGTACTATAAAAATTACTATAGTGGGTGAAAGGTAGGGATTTCTAGAAAAAGGTCTTTATATTTTGGGGTTTTATTTCCCATGGGTATTGCTTTGGGTGGTTTTAGGCCGTCATTCGTGCCTTTGGGGTGACAAGTACCACATAATGTTGTTTGTGTTAACTTTTATTTTCATTTATAAATTTTAAGACTGAGCCTACTCAGATCCTAAACAATACTAGTAATATAAAATATATTCATATATATTAAATATAAACATACATATTAAAATTTACATATAAATTTATATATATATAAACACACACATATATATACATAATATAATAATTATCTATATATATATATATTTATATAATAGGCATTAATATATATATATAAGTATTATTATATTTTTATATATATAATCACACACACACACATAGAGATATATATATATATATATATATATATATATATTTATATGTATCAAAACTTATATATATATATGGGAGTTTCCTGGTGTAGGGATCAAATCATATTTTCTTCAATTTTTCATCATAGGAGGAAAACAATGATGTGGGAACTTGGGTTAGGGTGGGAAGGGAGGGAGTGGGGTGGTGTATGAATGAATTGAGATAATAGTTTGAAGAGGATGGGTAAGAGGGTGGGAGCGAGGGAGATGGGATGTGTAATGGGAAGTGGGTGAGTAGGGAAGTGTAGTGCGAGGTGGGTGGGTGAGTAGGGTGGTGGAGAGGGAGGCAGAAGGAGAAAGGGAAAGGCAGTGGGATTGTGTTATTAGAGACATGAATAAGCAGCATAAAATAGGGACATGGGCTACTAAGAGGTGTCTCTGGAGGGAGGCAGAGTGAGCTGTATGGGTGAGTTGGGCTAGCGGAGGTAGGCGGGGGGTGACAGAGTGTTGTTGGATGCAATGGGGTGGTGTGGAGGTAGGAAAAGGGAGTAGGTTGGGGTGGTGATCTAGTGTGGAGGGATGTGTGTGGGTTAACATGTGTAATGAGAGGTAAGTAGAGGGAGTAGGATCGGTAATCAGCGTGAGGTGGAGGGAGATGGGTGGGTGAGATGGTTTTGTTGGATTCTTTGAGATAGTTCAAAGGGATACATGTGAGTATTGTGTTGTAGAAGGAGGTAGAGGGAGTAGGGTGGTAGAAAGGGATGTGGGGTGTGTAGGGTGGTGGATAGAGTGTGATTCACTATTTTTTAGAAAAAGGTTTTTAAAAAAAAGTTCGTGGTTTTTAAAAAAATAATTAAAATAGGATTATTTATACAAATGTTTCTAGAAGTCATCAAGAAATCATGTGTTCCAATTTTGAAAGCTTTAAAAACATCACTAAGTTCTTTCAAAAAATATATTTTTTAAAATATGGATGTTGTTTATAAATTTTGGTATATGAGATTATATTTTTAAATGTTTATAAAGAATGTAAGTAACACACATGTTGTTAATTAGAATCATTTATAGAAAAATATAATTTTCAACATTTATAAACATGTGTAATTGGTTATGAATATAAATTTTTCAAAATTATAAACTTTTATAAATTTCCCTAATTTAGAAAAACCTTATTTCCAATCATTTTCCATAAGTTTTGATAAATGAATTAGATATGTTTTAAAATGTTTCTAATTCAAGAAAAAATGGTTAACTTATATTTATTTTTTTAATGGTTCATTTAATATTGGAAAGAGGAAATTCCATAGATCCTTAAAACATACAATATGTTACCTCTTGGAAACCCTGAATAATGTCTTTAAGATATGAACATTACATGTCATTCAAGGAAACTACATACATTTTGGTTGTAATTTTTCATGAGTTGCATCATAGTTGAAATATTTAAAAATAAAATATCTTCCTTTATTGTGGAATTATAAATTAAAATAATAATTCCAACATATTAATTTTCTGTATAATATTAAACTTATCCTGATATTAGTTCAATATGGATTGAGTTATGTATCCTTTTACTAGTCATTGGGATCTCAGTTTTGATGTGCCCTCATTTTGGGAGATCACATATTTTCTTATAGATCAAAATACTTATTAGATCCAAAAAAACTACAAAAATCAAGGAATAGAACCAGTTATTTCTATCTATTCATTGAATATTATGAACCATTATCTTGTTGGTGAATATTTTATAGTTTAAATATATAATATTATCATGAAATTATTTTTCTCACAAATAATTTAATCATAATGTAATGAATATGGTAGGATATGTTATAATTCATAACATCTACTTGATGTTTACACCAGTTAAGGATTATTCTATGGTAAATACATTATGTAGGAAGTTGAATAACCAGTTTGATAAAGAGGATTCTGGTTAATGGTAGCTAATATCAGTTAAAGCTAACCTGAGTTTTGATTTCTCTAGATAAATCTAACATTGTGGTTTTTCTTCAATTCACTATTGTCCCTGATTTGGTTGATCATGTAGGGAATGTTTAGAAATACCATCCAAAATTTCTTCCTAAGATTTCAAAACTCAATAGTGTGGATACCATTGAGTTATAGCTGCTAAAAGTGAGATGTGATCCCTGATTAAAAATTGTGTTGTGGTTCCTGTAAGATATTTTGAATTTGTTATTAATTCATACCACAATTTGAGATTGGATATTAATTTCGGATTATATAAAATGTAGAAAACATTAAGGGTATAGTTATTGTGGGATTGATTGAAAATTAGACATTAAGAGTTTCTTTTGAGACACCTCATATGTTAGTAGGACAAGGAAGAACCCCAATGACTAGTTGGTGTGAGCAATATTTAACTATAATCATGTGTAAATTCGAGAAAATTTCTCTGGATTTTAAAACAATATTTCCTAGAAGAGTTCAAAAACAAGATTCCATATTGGTTATTGTGGATTGGATAATGAATTTATTCTATTTCATCCTTTTTCGTGGATCCAATGTGTGGTAATATTAATCAAAACTATATATTTAGGGTGTGTTGAAAATTTATGGTGATCTAATATTAATTTTATTTGACAGGTAACCATGCTTCACATCTATGTTTCAGAAATAATATTTGAAATCCCTTGGATCCCGATTGAATATGAATATAGATTATTCTCATCAAGTGGATAGACAATCTAGTAGGATTATCCAAATTTTGGAATACATTATAAGAGATTATATGATGCATTTGGTAGACTCATGGGAAGAAATACTATTAGTGGAGTTTTCATCAAATAATATGTATCATTCCTCAATAAATTTGGATTCTTTCAAATCATTGTACAATATCCTTTTCATTCACCACATTATTGTGTTGAAATAGGTGAGAATACAATTATTATACCAATCTATGTGATTGAGTCCACCTAGAAGCATTAGCTTATAAGAAATAGGATATTGATGGATCAAAGTCATAAATAATCATATGAAGACCATTGTCAAAGAAAATTATCAATAGTCATAGGAAACAGGATTTCATTTAGAATCTCACCATGGAATAGACATCATTATTTTAAAAATTAAGGGAATTTATTTTCCTTTGAACATTTGACATTTCATGATACTAAAATAAGTGGGTGAAGATACATATCCGTTGAAATTACCACCAATGTTTTGTTATCTTTTTATTGTGAGTCACGTATCTCTATTAGAGAAGTACCAACAAAATAAAAAACAAATCATTTGATGGGAAAATATTAATATTGAAATATATTCAATATTTATTCTTGTTCCTATATAGTTTATTATTATATAAGAGAATATATTCTATTGGACAAGAATCGGTTTATTGAGGGTATTATGGAAATACTGTGAGATTCCAGGTGAAATATGAGAATGTTATAAGGATATAATTGACCAATTCTACAATCAATTATAGAATAGTTTCTATTTTCCAAATTTCGGGGTTGAAATGAAAAATTGTGTGGAGAATTTGAGACCCTAATTTTATTTAAATGATATTTTTTTTATTTGGGTCTATATATTGATTTATTTATTTTCAGAGAAGTTTGGAGAGGATAAAACATGTTATAGTGGTGTATTTGGATGTTCATGGTTTGTTCAGAATTAATATAAATGTTCAACATCTCTGGGGAACAGTGCCTAATGTTTTGAGTGTCACTGGGTAGGCACACATGTATAATCACATCATTTTCTTGGCGTTTTCCTTTTATTTATTTTATTTTACATTATTGACACTATTTTTCATAGTTATAACCTAGTTGTAGTTCCTTTTTTGGAGATACATAATTTGATAAATGATTTAGGAGGGGTGGAGTTACAAAGACATCATATATAATATAGACTATAGATGGTGCTCTAGGTTATATCATACTGTGGGTTGTAGTAGATTAGATATTAAGGCTTTTGTGTAGGTTCCCTGGGGTAAAACTTTTAGGCTACAACCAATTACAGAATAAAAATATTGTGGATTATTGTTTCATCATATTAATTTCTGTGGTTATTGAGTATTATGACATGGAAAATTTTTCGGCAACTTAATGGTATTTAGGTTGGTTTTTGTCATTTTTACAAAATCATGTACCCCTATGGCATGGAGATTGGTTGTAACATAACTTCTACCGTGAAAAATGGCTACTGATGGCATGGTTTTCTTGACAACAGCATGTTCTACCAAAGATGATATATTCTACAGACCATGATATGTTTTTTAGATTTTATTTTATCATAAGAGGATTTAGATAAGTTTTTTGGGATATGCTATAGAATATGCAATATCAAGAACTTTTGCAACCTATCATTTGGGGTTATGTCATTATCCTCTTTTTGATATCATATCAATAAATATCCCAATGCCCCTCTAAAATCATTGGGGTTAATATTTTTCTCTCGATGCCTAGGTTAACATGAGATATTTTCAAATGATTTTGGAACTCCATTTCATTATATTCAACCCCATCCTTCAAGACATTATTTTTTGAGACTAGAGTTTGAATGTAAGCCTTATGTTTATTTTTATTTTTCCACATTTATTGGTTTCGTATTATAGAACCCTTATTGATGAATTTCCTTATTATAAAAAAAGGAAATGGAGAGGGAACTAAATTATAAATTTGATATTAGGATATTTTTCATGTCTTATTCATTTTAGGTAGGTTTTATAGAAAATCATACTACAGGTGCATTTGAATCCATATAGTTTGTGACATAATTCTTATTTCGCTAACATTTCATGCATGTGACCAATATTATAGAATAAATTATAGATTATTGTAATAACTACATATGAATCCCTAAGAATAATGGGAAATTTGTTGAATTTTGGATTAAAAGTATGAATTGAAAATCACATGAATTATAGAAATTGCATTAAATAGAATAACATATAAATAAATCAGTCAATTGGTATGTATTGGGATTTTTGTTCTAATGTGAAAAAATATGGATATGTATATTTGAACATTAATGAATTAGGGATATATTTATAATTAAATATGTATTTATTTCAATTATTATAACAGTTGGATTCCTAATGATATGAAATGTAAAATGATAAGTAAATCGCAGTGGACGAAGTGACCAATGGAAATTATATTGAAATGTTTCAAGTTATTAGTTCCTTCCATTTCTTATTGCCATTATGGTTTGGAAGAATTTTTCTATAATGCTTATATGTCATTGATTATTTATATTTCAATGTCAATAGGAATTTTTCTAGTTACGATGTAATTATAATTTGGATCTCCCCATTTCTCTTACACTTTAATTTATCGACTACGCTATAGGACGATTATAGTTATGGTTGGTATGGTTCTATGGGATGCCTAGATATATATGGAATTATCCAAATGTAGGTTTTTCTAACCTCATTTGTCAAAATAGAACTAAATGACTAGTTTATTTGTTTCATGTTCTATATTAATTTCATTAATTTATTCAATATTTATCTCTTTATTTCATGAACAATATATTTTATACTAAATTTCTTTGATATGGTAGTTTGGACATTGTGAGTTATACCTGCACCCTAGGAAGATATCTAATTTGGTATTGTGTATGATTTAATAGATGTAAGTCCAAAAAATGTTAGGAGACCCTTTATTTAATTGTATCTTTCATTTTGGGTGGGATTTTGGATATGAGACTTACAAATATTTTGAGACTGAGTTATTGGAGTTCTGTATAGTTGATACAAAGTCATATACTTGATTTATATTCAAAAAATAATTTAGTTATATTACTTATTTAATTAAATTACTTTTTTTATTATTATTTAGTTGTTGTGGTAGATATTTTTTGGTCCTTAATTCATGTTGTAGATTTTTTTTTTCATATTAGAACCACACTATTTTTTTCTTCTATTATTTCACATAATTCAAGATAGTGTAGTTTAAGACAATATTCATTATACCCTCACTACAATTCAGTAGTCACTATCATATTATCTAATAACCACTTGTAATGGTCACATGAGGGATCATTTTTTGGGGATGCAACAACGTGGTATCATAGCCTTGTTTATTTTTAATTTCATTAAAATTTTCGATAGGTTGAAATGTGATCATGATGTGTTTGGAATTGTTAAACATATTTTTATGTAAGTAGTTTACCCATATATGTGGGAAAATATGAGTACATAGGTATGAGATTATCATTCATGTTTTTAAATAGTAATAGTTTTTATTTAATTTCACCCTGGGTGATACACTTGTCAGGTGGTATTTTAGTTTATTTAGATTTTTAGTCACAGAATGGAATAACATGATATGACTATGAATAAATAATTATTGGAATATATGAATATATGATGACATTTACTATTTATGATAAGGAATTATTTACTATATTTGAGATACATTTCCAAAAAAACTATGAAATGAAATACCTTGTTATAACCAATAATTGAAATGAAAGGAAATTTTTTGTGTTATGCCAATTCTATTTTTATACCATTTAAATAGGAACCTTCAGTTAGTTGATCAGTTTTTTAATCACCTATTGAGAATGTTCTAGTAGTGTTCCCATATTTTAGGTGCGTGATTTACCTTATATAATTTTTTTTCCAAGTCATCCTGTTGTTGAGTGTCGGTACAGGTTTAATCAACTCAATCTTATTATGTATGAGTGAAAAGATATTATGGATTTATAAAATATTATATAAGATCATCTTCACAGAAGCATATGTGGAGTAATTTGATCCATTATTTGGGAGATGTCACACCAAACAAATTATTTTTTATAATAAGATTGTGTTGCAACTAGAGAATCAATATAAGTTCACTAGAGAGGCTTTCCCCCAATAAGTTAGTTTCTTGATTGAGTTAGTCTATATGAGCGTCAAGCACCATGAGGCACCTATTGATTGAAGATTAAATCCCACTACATATATGATTTGAGTGCTAGCCACATTTTTGAGGGATATCATGGTTTATTATTGGTAGCATGATGAGTTTTCATGGACGTTTTCCTATATAATGAAAATGATAAACTTTTATAAAGTCTTTTTGTTGGATGATAACATTTTCAAGTTCATGAAATTGACCCATGATCATATGTTTTTGATGTAATATGTTGTATAGTTTAAAAACCTAGTGTTATTTTCTTGATCCTTTGATGTTTATGAGGTATTAAATTGGATAATTTCCACGATGGGAATTGATATGAGATCATCTCATAAGAGGATGTCATTCACCAAAGTAGTTCAAAAAAATGGTGAATATAAATCTCAACATTAATGGTAATACGAGAGATGCCCTGAGTGGTGGATATAAAATTCTAGATGAGAAATTTTATATCTCATTTCATAGATTTAGGAAGTTCGACTAGAATTGTTACTTTCAGGAATGTAGTGGGAAGTTCAACCATGGATGCGGGAAGTCATATAATAACTTTGGCCCCATATAGTGATTGTAGTTTGGTGAGGCTGGCCTTATGTTCTCTCAATTTACTAATCCCACTTTATAGTGCCATGCATGTGTTTGGATTACATTTTTTCGTCTTGGTTGTGGATGTTGTGAATAGTGTTATGTCAATAAATTTCATATTGAAAGTGTTGTCAGAGGGTATCTTGCTCTTCCAGGCAGGTTATCTAGAAATGTGTAGTTAACATTTCCTTAGGGAATTATTTGTGCTAGAAATTGTAAGATTTAATTTTATTCCTGTTGAGGATCTGATAATTATATACCATGATCATCTCTTCTATTATCATAGGATATGTTTATTTCTATCTCTAGATTGGGGCAACTACATCCACCAATGTGAGTTATAAGTTTATTTTGTTCATGATGGACCATTTTTGTTTACATTAGATTATCTCATGACTCATGTACCTTGTCATACATTGGATAATGGTGAAATGAAGTATGAAATATTTCCTACAGTGTTAGACTATTTTAATTTTTTATTTCTTGAAAATTTCTTTAGCTTTAACCACATTTGAGAGACTGAGTTCATTATTGATTTTTTGTTGGGATCTAGGAAATTTTATTCCATCAATATTGAATATAACAACAAAAGATTCATGATAATTCTAATATGGAAGAACTAGAATGTAAAGGATTTATAAGACCTAGTACTTCACCATGGGGTTTTTATATGATTTTAACCAAGAAGTGTGATATTAATTTAAACTTATATGTGGATTGTCAGAGGAACAATGAATTGACAGTCAAGAATCAGTATCCTCTTCTTCTCATTAATAATCTCCATGATCAGCTGTGAGATTCCAAGATATTCTCCAAGAACTACATGGGGATAGGATAACATCATTTGAATGTGAGAATATTAGACATACCCCAATCTATTTTTAAGAGAATGTATGGAATGTTTGAGTTTATGGTGTGGCTATTTGGTTTAAAAAATTCACTATTAATATTCCTGGCCCTAATGAATCAAATATTACATCCATCACAAGAATCATTTTTAGTAGCTTTTTATTACATCCTATTGTAGTCCCAATCATCATAAGATAACAACAAAAATCATGACATCATCTTTAGTACACTGATAGAGCATCGTCTTTATTCCAATCGATCTAATCAAATATTCTCAATTGATCGAGTGCATTTTTTAGGCCATCTCATTTTAATGGATGGAGTATCAATGGACCCTGAGAAATGTTTTACCCCACATATATTGTAATAGATCCATAAATATTATTGATATTTGGAGTATTTTGTATTTATCATGATATTATCAATAATTCATCCATGAATTATCTCATTTAGTAGAACTTAAGTTAGGGATGGCCATGAAATGAATGATTTTTTAGTTAAAATATTATGGGGGAGATTTTTATGTGTTAAATATAAGGATGAATTCACCATCGATCCTCACATTTCCTATTCCTAAAAAAATTTTACCATGTACATTGATTCATCTATAATCTTACTCAGAGTAGTAAAATACAGAAAGATCCATTGGTTTCTTATATATAAAAAGAGATTAGAATGAATGGGATAGATTGAAAAACTCATGAGGTAGAGCTATATGTAGTAGTACACACAATGGAATTTTTAAGACACTATCTTTTTGGTGATAGGTTGTGTTGTTCATAGACCACACTATTCACAAGTAAGTCTTTTCCCAGCAATACATAAACCTTCAGTAGAGGCAGTGGGATGAGTATCTATACTATATCTATATCATTCTATATTTTCACACCAACCATGGGAAATATAATTTCTGATTAATTGATCTATAAGATACATATTGAGGTAGTGTACGAGTCATATGTTGAGTAGTGAAGGATTGAAGTCATTACAAACATGCATCTATGTGTTCTAGAATTATAGGGATTGAGTATATCTAACATTGACGTCTATTATAAAGTGATGATAGATGAATCAATACATCTGATTTATATGATTATGACTTCACAGTGATAAGGGATATATTATATGTTTGGGATCCACTATAAATATTATCTCTTGGAAGTGAAAATGTATTACTTTTCCAAATATGAGTATAGTTTCCTATAAGTTTTCAAATGGAGTTGATGAGAGTGTTTAATTATTATAAATGGGTGATACATCTAGTTATGGATATGATGTGTTGTTATCCATATATAAAATATAGGTTTCCAGAAATGATGAATGAGAAAGTGGGATTTATAGAAAAATATTTTTCATATTAGTAATTGAAGGATGAGAATATGAAGCCTTCTATTTTTTCATAGCCTCTATCCATTTTAAAATAAAAATGGTTTGATTTCAGAATGTATTTTAGGATTATATTTACTAAGGTAACAAAAAATTATGACATAGTATGGGTGATAGTGTATTAAATAAAGAAGGAATCCCACATCTTACCCAGTAGTAATACTATCACCATTGATGACCCAAGTAGTCTCTATATGTGGAAGATAGCTCAAATGATCTTTTTCATAGAGGATTATTATATCTGACATAGATCCTAATTCAACCACTTGATTTTCTTCATGGTCTCCATAAGTATATGGGATCATAGGTTCTTCAGATTATAACAAATATTACATATATTTTTGTCCATTCTGAGGATACGATTCAAATTCAAGTGGATATGTTGCCAACTTGTGTTATGTAATTTGGTGGATCATGAGAGTAGTATATAGTTGTCCTAGTATTTTCATATAATAACATCTTATATGAATCAATAAATCTTTATACATAAGTGGATTGGTACATATGAATATGTAATTTCACACATTGTGGGTTAGATTCAATAGGGTCAACACTCGTTGGACATAGTCTCGTGCATGATACGTCTGAGAAATTTCATCGGATTAGAAATTTTGTTTGTGGACATAAAGAGATGGAATAAATCATAAAATTACCATCTAAGGTGGACCAATAGAGTTTTATGTTGGTCATCATGTTTTCTTTTAGGTGTGTCCTAAATTTGGAAAGCACTATATAAGGATGTTGGGGAAGCTATCACCTATTTTTAATAGGATATTTTAGATACTATAATGGCAATTTAATTGGATTACCCACAAGATATTAAACAACACTTTAGTTCCATGAAAGATATTTTTCATGTGTTATAGCTTCAAAGATATCATCATAACCAGTCTAACATAATAGATGTAGAAAATATTGATCTATATGTTGATGTATTGGTTTATGAGCATCTGATATTTATTATGGACCATATTGAGTTAAATATACGGGGCAATATTGTGGCTCTTGTTCTTTTGAAATGTAATAATGGTAATGTGGATGGGGAGACATGGGAGAGGTAGTGTGATATGTGGTCATAGTGGATAGAATTGTTCACCAATATTCTATAAGGATATTTATATAATATTTGGGATGTATTTTTATGTGGTGTAGATGTTGTAAGATCCCATGTTTTTTCTATGTTTGACCCATTTAATGTTTTTCTTTTACCCAATGAGACTTTTTTTATAAGAATATTATTTTCAATCATTTTTGGTATTGTTTGATTCGATAAATGATGTATGATTAGTGGAATTATAAAATCCTCAGTTTTAATATAGATTTTGGTGTGGAGCTCTTGGTTAGGTCATAGTATTATTCATTGTGTCATGGATATTAAGGATGAAACAAAATCTCATAGGATGGGATATTATGATAATTCATATTATGGGTTATAATTTTAATGGAGTACATCAACTGTGTAAGACCTCCCATGATAATTCATTGTAGATTCTTAATGATCATGAATGTGACATAATGGTCTTATGATTTTTCTTGGTTGGATCTTCCAAATCTAGAATTCTTATGGAATTTAAGTATGAAATAATTCTATTTATTCCTAAAAAAATCCATGGATGTGGTGTGGTGGGATCATCTAAGAAATGGTCTATCAATGAGGGTCTATTTCATGTGACTTGTTTTTTTTACATGCTTTGACCAAGGGAGTTTGTGGAGTAGTCTCTTGAGTTGTACCATATTGTAACATATATCAAGCGGTTTTAAAGGTTGTTCTATGGGGTTGTACTATAGTAATTTTTTTTAAAACATGTCTATAAAAACCCCAAATACACACAAACTTATTTGTATCTAATATTATTCCCTCTAACTCGAAAAATTATATTGAGATTGTGGAATGATTTCATGCTTAATTTTCCTTGGATTCCAAATAACCCTTATAAACATTTTTCTCTAGTAATTGATTTATATGATAGTTCGTCCATTTCATATTATTCTTCTCATTAATTGGTTTTCTACTAGATAAACCATGTATATAATTTCTATTATATTCAATGATGAGAAGTGTGGGAAATTTGAATACTATCTTGGACATTTGTATCTTGTTTACGCATTCGTCCATTTGTGGTTGGTGGCCTAGAACTACTCCTAAATGTATGTTTCTATTCCAATATTATGTGAAATAATTTTTATTGGGATTGAATGTTCTGCGTGGATAATTTCTACTATGATAAATAATTATTGATGATATTCTCATAAATTATAGCTCCTAAAACAATTAAAAATTAGATGAATTTTTACTTAAAAATAATAATTAACCTAACATATGAATTGTTGTTATTATATTTTAAAGAATACCCTAGAAAAAATTAGTTAATTGGCATGTATTTTTCATTCAGTGTTAACATGGTAAGATATTGATACATATTAGCATGTTAATCATTTTTGGATTAATTTATAATTGAATTTTAAGTTTTTTTTTCTAAAATGATAATTGGATTTCAGACAATACAGAATGTAAATCACTAGATTAATGGTATTCAATGGATTAAAAATGTAAATTGTCTTGACATGTATGATTAGATTTGTTCTTGAAATGTTTTAATTCTTATATTTCATAGACCAGTTTTGTTGTAATTTATATAGGGCTTGGCCAGTTATATAGTAATTATTATAGGGAATCTCCCAGTTATGATTTAGTTCTCATAGGTATCTACATGGATCTCTAATAATTTACTTAATGGTATATACTATAAGGGGGGAATGGTAATGTTTTCATGGTTCCAAGACATGAACTATGATATCTAACATTGTTCTGAAGTAGGGTTGACATACCTCAGGTGTCCTCCCAGAACTCACTGTTCAGTTGATTTTATTCACCTATAATATTAATTGATTTAATTTACACCCAATTTATCTCATTATTTCATGAACTATATAACATAGTATATATTTATTGAGCATTTTTTTATCAACCTATTGAGTTATAATTACACCTTATATGAAGTTCCTTTGGTTACAAGATAGATTTCATGGATAATGATTTGGAAAAGGTAAATGATCTTTATTAATTATTATTTCCTTATAAATGAGATAGATCTTGTATACAATGCTAAACTGGTGTTCATGAGGGGATCATAGATTCATTAAAAGAATATTTTTAGTCTTCTATTTCATTCACATTTTACAGGTCATTTAATTAAATTAAGCCGATCATTACATGGTTCTATTATTATTATTTAGGGATTAAGATTTTATTTATTTAGTTATAGAATAATTTTGTTTATTATAGGGTTTATTCTATTTACATTAATATGTTAATTTAATCTTCATTAATACCAATTTTTTCCATATGGTACATTCTCCCAGTAATGTATTGTAAACCTAACTACTAGCCAGAATCCTATCACATATGTAGAGGTTCTCTTCAAGTCCAGTAGCCATCAGGCCTGGTCATGTGAGAGTGAATCACTTCATTTATTATAAAACATGGTTGGTGCATGATTTTTAAAACTGTACGAGTGCCCATGGTATATTGTGAAATGAAAAATATAGGGAAAATAATGGGTTTGGCAAGAATTTCTCGACAGTTGCTGCCAACCATGTTAGATTTCATATTAAGATAGTATCATTGTATAGTTGGTGCACAGTTCTCAAAACCATGGGGCCTAATTCATTTGAATTATTTCCTTATCTAGTATCTTGTTTGTGGTTAGAACTCAGTTTAAAAATATTTCATCCTAATCATTCAACATGCATTTAATTCGTTGAATTTTATTTTTCAATCCATTTTAAATCCCTAAGACTCTCTTTATTCCCTTATTCTTCTAGGATCACATACTCCCCTCCTTCTGAATGATATTTTTTATGTTATCTTTTATTTAGAGTGATCATTTTTCAAATAAAAGTGATTCAGAGATCTATATTGAATCGTATGTCTTGTTTTATATCTATTTGTAGATCATCTGGTTTAATATCACCTAGATTATGAGATCAAATCTACTATATAAAGATCTATATTCCGTGTAAATGATATTGATGTTTTCTTTTTGGATCTATTAAAGTAAATTATATATATGGAAAAATATAGAGGATAATTTTATCATTCATAATTATCTCCATTCGTTGAGAGACAGATGAGTTTTATCTCATTTACACTGTTATTGGACTTGAAGGATTATTTTTTATTAACTTTTTTCCTTGAAATAATTATCCTAGACTTATGTAATTCTTTATGGAAATCATTTTAATTATATATTTTCATATTTTGCGTAATTTCATTTAATTTAGAAATCCTCCATTGTTAATATCGTTTATAATGATTATTTTAAAATTATGGTATTGTTTTTATTCTTAAAAGTTATTTGATGAAATGTTTTCCAGGAAGAAATAGTTTTATTTTTAATGGATTGTAATTGAATTTGTCAGACCTGGGTTTCATGAGTTCATTCATTTTGATATGGCCCTGAAGAAGGGACATATATCATTGGGGTGAAAGTACATGACTCATAATATAGAGCATGGTCCATTGGGGCTCTAGGGGATTCACCACATTTTTTTTGACTTTTTTTATTAACAATAGACATCTCATGAGTATGGAACTTATAAGGGTTGGTGTCCTGAGAACCAACTATTTTGTACTTTGATTACCTAAAGGTTCACTTATTATATATTGTTCATTGTTCTGCAAGACTATAATATAATAATGTCCGGGAATATTTATTGCATTAATAAGGTCATGGGAGATCCCCGCTATGATGAGAACCTTGAAATTATATAACAATAATCTTAAATAATGTTCTATCGTAGGATGACATACTATTATAGGAAAAATAGTATACAGACTGTCATGTGCGAGTACTCGTAAAAAGAAGAGACACTCTCTCATGGAGTTCACACTTGGTAATCTCTATGATTTGAGATTATTAGAATAGAACCGCCAGTAGTAATTCCTCATGTCTTGGTGTCATCAGATATTGCTCTCTGCGAGCATGTGTAATGGTCCTTAAACTGGAAGATTATCATTAACTCATTTCATGACTCGCGCACTTAGATTTGCTAACGAAAACCATCACGCAGATAGTTGGCGGGAAGTGTGGTACGTTGGGTGTGTCACGAGTGACATGTTGTTAATGGATAAGTCGAGGAAGGATTTGTCCCTTCAATTTAAGGATGTTGATATCTCGACCCTTTGATTGAAATAGAACTGTCGCATTAAATTCCATGGCCTTGGTGTAAACGACGAGTTTATTTCAGGTAGTCAATGAACGACAGATCAAGGATATAGGTTTACGACACTTCCATGAAACCTGCTTGATGAGATATTGAGACAAAGGGATTAAATTACACAGTAAGCGTTCATATGAGTTGATACGTCAATGCAGCATCAACATCTTTCTCTTGGGTGCCTTGAACCGTTTCTAGATAGTAATCATGTACTTTAGGTAAGACTTCCTAAGGCCAATGAGAAAGAGGCCTATAGGGTCAGACAGTAAGTGTATCCAAGTATCTCAAGTTGAATAATTATTATTCCTGTACGTGGTTTAATAATTTTTCAAGGAAGACTAAGTTGTTTTAAATGATGGAGGAAGAATAAAATAAAATAAGTACACGTTGTGTATCAATGATTACACACCGTGTAGTTTTATTTTGAAAACAAGTACACGCCGTGTATTATTAAATGTACATGCCATGTAGTTTTCATTTTGGAAAGGAAATGAATAAATGAAAACAAGATATACATGTCATGTACATTTAATGTACACGCCGTGTAGTTTTCAATGAAAAATAAGTACACGCTGTTTATCTATTATTACACGCCGTATAGTTTTTCCAGTCATGATTTTGAGGATATAATATTGTTTTATTAAATGATATGTATTATAATTAGCGTGAGCGCATGTCATGGAATTAATTATTCGACATGGGGGTTTTTAATAAGGGTTAATGAAATAAATGAAATGTGTAACACGTTTATTTATTGTCATAACTCTACAACCTCAAAATTGATTATAAATATCCTCACGACCCCAACTCTTTTCCCAAACTAGATAATTGTTGTGCATAACTACTCTACATAATTCGTTCAAGGCCAAAAGAACCTCTTCCACCGAGGACACTCTTAAGACTGAGAGAGATCTTCTTCCATTGAATCAAGATGATCTAAGGCGGAAAACGCAAGAAAAGGTTTCTCCACGCTAGAACCTGGAGACTTCTTTGGCGACATCCCATGATAAGAGGTACACGTGTGGATCACCGGTAGAGAAAGCCTACACTTGGCTTCTATGAAGCAATGACGAATCACATCAGAACGTGATCAAGAACATCAACGAAGAAAGAACACCCAAAAAGTATTTCTTTTCAATTGATTAAATTAATTATAATCTACCTGTAACGATCCTACTTTGTGGTTCCGGGACTTTATATTTCTTTTGCCTATTTATATGATTCGATCCATGGAGACTGGTGTTTATCGTCATATTGATCCCGGATTGATCATTGATAATGACAAAAATACAAGTGGGAACATCCACCCACGCGCTTCTGCTGTTCCCGGAACCTTCAATTGGTTTCAGAGCGAGGTTACAATGTTAATTATAGTTATTTAATTTTTATTTGATAATTTATGCATTTATATTTTATTCAATTCGAAATAAATAGTTCTATAAATCTGAAAAAACAAGACCTGTTCTTCCTCCTTAATTCCTCGATTCACATCATAGAAAGGACCTTTTAATTTTAATTTTGATTAAAATAAAAATGAGGAACTCATCTGGAGGAGATGCTCTTTCGGTCTGTACAACACGGGATTACACGGCATGTAGTTAAAACTACATGCCGTGTACTTAGGTTCAATGAACCGGCACTGGTCAGCCAAACCATTCCATGTAAATTGAATATGCCTAAGTATTAATCATGCTGTGTTGACCTGAATTGAACGGCGCGTGGAACAGAAATGCACAGCGTGTATGTTGGAGCAACATGTCATGTAGTTCATTTTAGCCGAAGTGAAACCATGTACAAAGATAGGCCACGTACCGCGTACACGGGATCGCCAGGCCGGTTACCATGTAACAAGGAATTACAAACCGTGTATGATTCATCTACACGCCGTGTACTCCAAAATTTCCAAAGTATAGAAAAACACGCCAAATCCCCCAGTGTGTACTTTGGATAAATAGTGAAAAGAAATACACACCCTGTAATTATAAACTATACCCAGTGTACTTTCTAGAAATGTAATTTCACCAAGTTTCCTCCAATGTACAAAGACCTGTACAAGGAATATGAATGAGAATAATCTCAAGTAAATTCAAAAAGGAATTTAATATAATTAATTAATTAATTATTAGATCATAATTAATTGAATTCAAGCGCAACATATCACAAAATAAAGAACGGTTAAAAGAATTTGAATTCTAAGTATGTGTAAATTTCGTTGCATGCTATGGATGATCATGAGCTAGACCAAATACCCTTTGTATGTTTATGGATTCACTTAAATTTATTTAATTTAATTTTTTTGTCCTACGAGCCTTCTTCTAATAAAATGTAGGTTATGTGTGCCCATGGTTTCTTAAATGTAAACCCATGTAATGGTGGATCTCCCAAGCCGGAGGACATAGTTCAAATCCAGAATCTGAGGCAAAACCGACGAAAGAAGATACAAAGGTGGATCGGTGGGAGCTGCAAAACAGGAACCATCAGGTTTAAGGTGTTTTCCCTAGGTCAGGGTTAGCTTTTCAAAACCGTTAGATATGCTGACCAAATAGAATCTCATGATCATGCCATCATATTTTATTTCTGTATGATTTCATGGTTTATTTATTATGTATGTGTTGTCGTGATCACATAATTAATAAAATTAAGAATCATGCAAAGATGGAATAAAACAAAAACCGGACTATGCATACACATTATTAGAACATGGTTAATCACTTAAGAAAGAATCACTTAATATTAAAAAGCATGTGATAATTCGAAAACTACCCATAAAGGATTAAAATTCTTCAATACCATATTAAGTCAGACTTAGCCTTTTGTTACCTGATTAAGGGAAAGACTCAATAAAACTACGTTTATGACAACCCATTTTTGGGACACTTACTTTTATAAAGGAAGCCCTTATGAAAGGATTCGGGTTGACTTAACCATATTACATCATGTGGAGTAGCCCTTGCTAAACATGATGTAATATTGGAGGAAAGAGTGGAGGAAATCCAAGTCAGGATTTCAGGATTGGGGAATCTACTCAACAGATCAAGGAACTAAAATCTCAAAGTTGGGAAATACCTGCCTACCTAAATACCTTCAAATAGCTTGACCAGCCCTTGTTGGTGTTATTAAAAGGGGAATATGGATCATTTCCACTAGAATGTCAAAGCAACCGGACATTCTGATTTCAATGGTGAGGGCCATTGGGACTTGATAAAATAGTGGGATAATTACTTAATTCATTCATTATTTCTGATAAATTATAATCAAGAAAGTACTAATAAATCTGATCTTTTAAATTTTAAAATCAAGATAATAAACTCATCAACCACATTTTCTCAATGATCAATACTGGATAAAGACAATATCCTCACCTGTAGTAACTTTTAAGAATGGTTTAGGAACCTTTAGGTTATCCTACACCATGAACGAATGTTTTACATGTTGGAGTCCTCACATCCTGATTCTCCTGCCCCAGGGGCGAGTGATGATGATTTCCTGGTCTATTATCAAAATTTGAATGATTCTCTCGACATTCAATGTTTGATGATATCATCGATGTCTAGTGAGCTGATGAAGTCTCATGAAGACATGGATTCCTATAGCATGTTGTAGCACCTCTGTGAACTATACCAGGAGAGAGCAAGATAGGAAAGGTTTGAGATCTCCAAGGCTCTATTTTAGAGCATGCTTAGAGAGGGTGCCCCATCCGGGCCTCATGTAGTCAAGTTCATTGGATATATTGAGCGCTTGGAGGTTCAAGGGTTTAAACTCCCTGAAGAATTGGGTACCGATCTCATTCTTGCATCACTCCCCCAGAGCTTCTCAAACTTTGTTGTGAACTTCAATATGAACAACATTGAGAAGTCTCTAGCTGATCTTCTTATCCTCGTTCTCCAAGTGGACAATGACATAAAGCGTGAAAAGCCTTCAGTCCTCATGGTGAATAAATGGAAAGATAAGGAGAATATCATTAATCCCAAAGCATCTTCAAGACCTTCCATGAAAAGGATTTTCAAAGGGGAGGAAAAGGAACATGATGCTGTTTTTTTTTGCATGTGGCAAGAAGGGACACTAGAAGAAAAACAGCACCCAGCCAAGGAAGCAAGCGGAATCTTCAGGTGAGTTTGTTATCAAATGTAATCTATCTGTTTCTACTAACTGGTTATTAGATACTTCTTGTGGTTCTCAAATCTGTATCAAAATACAGGAACCGAGTAGATTCCAGAAGATTGATCGAGGGGATGTAGATCTACGAGCAGCCAACGGAGCCAGACTTGCTGATGTAGCTGTCGAGGACTACCACCTCACATTGCCTATGGGGATGGTCTTGTTTTTGAAAGGATGTTATTATGTACCCTCTGTTACCAAAACCAATATTTCAGTTTCCGGATTAGATACTGACGGTTTCATCTTCATTTTTAGAGGTGGATGTTGCTATTTTTATAAAGATAGCATTTGTTTTGGTATGGAATGTTTTTATAATGTGGTTTATGTGTTAGACTACGAAATCCATGTAATGTAAATTGATAACAAATTTAATTCACATAACTCATACCACACCCAACATTGGCATCACCGTCTTGGTCATGTCAATGAGAAATGTTTGAAAAAATTACATCAAGATGGGTATTTAGATTCTTTTGAACTGAAACCACTTGGTGTATGTCATGCATGTCTACAAGGAAAAATGACCATATCCCCATTTAGTGGTAAAGGTGAAAGAGCTAAAGAGCTTCTAGAATTAGTTCACACAGAAGTGTGTGTACCATTTCCAGTTGAAGCAAGGGGTGTGTTCTCGTACTTCATAACTTTTACTGTTCATATTAGTAGATATGGATATATCTACTTAATGATGTATAACTCATATTCTTTTGATCGGTTCAAAGAATACACGAATGAAGTTGACACCATCTTCGTAAGAAGATTAAGAAACTCTGCTCAGACAAAGGAGGAGAATATCTTAATCAGGACTTCAATGATTTCTTACGGGGGTTTGGGATTCTATCTCAACTCACTCATCCTTACACACCGAAGTGGAATGGTGTAAGTGAAAGGAGTAACAGCACCCTGTTGGACATGGTGAGATCAATGATGATTCATGCGAGTCTTCCATTATCCTTTTGCGGATATTCATTACAAAGAGCAGCGCACATACTAAACCAAGTACCAACTAAATCGAAAAATAGTATTCCATAGGAGTTATGGAGTGGATGAAAAGCCATGTTATTGAATTTACATGTGTGGGGTAGCGAAGCATTTTTTAAGGCCGCTTCAGGTAACAAACATACACCCCAAGGTACAAAGTGTATCTTTATAGGATATCCTAAGGAAACAAGGAGATATTACCTATACAAAACCTCAGACAAAAAGGATACAGTGGCAAGACACGCCATATTCCTTAAGAGGGAGCACATCTCCCAAAGGGATAGTGGGAGCAAGATAGACTTCAATGAAGTCGAGGCTCAAGATACACATGAGTTGGTACAAGAACTTATTCCATAAAGCCCCGTGAAAGAAAAATCTTTTCTAGAGACACATGAACTGCGTAGAAGCACGAGAGAGGTGAGAGAACCAGAATGATATGGTTTTCTTGTCACTGAGGATGGTGACTCATTATTGGTGGAAAGTGATGATCCTCATACTTACAAGGAATCAGTTGAAGGCGCAGTCGTTTCCACATGGCAAGAAGCCATGAATTCTGAAATGGATTCCATGTACCAAAACCAAGTCTAGATTTTGGTAGATCCTCTAGTTGATGTACAGCCTACTGATAATAAATGGATATTCAAGAATAAACTGGACATGGAGGGGAAAGTCAGTACCTACAAGGAATGACTAGTTGAAAAAGGTTGTAGACAATGTCAAGGAATTGACTATGATGAAAATTTATCACCGGTTGCAATGCTGAAATCCATCACAATCCTACTGGCCATTTCTGCTTACCATGACTTTGAAATTTGGAAAATGGATGTCAAAATAGCATTCCATAACGGGAAACTCCAAGAATATGTCTACATGACACAACCTGAAGGATTTGTGACTCCAAACGATACCAACAAGGTATGGATGTTGTAGAAATCCTTTTATGGATTAACTAAAGCATCAAGGTCATGGAACACTCATTTTGATGAAGCTGTAATGGAATTTGGATTTGTTAAGAATGAATGTGAGCCTTGTGTCTACAAGTGGTTTAGTGGAAGTGCAATCATTTTCATAATAGTATATGTTGATGACATATTACTAATTGGAAACGAAGTACCTATCTTACAGTCAGTTAAGGCATGGTTGCATAAATGCTTCTCCATGAAAGACTTTGGCGAGGCATCATATATTCTTGGGATCAAGATCCATCGTGACAGATCCATGAGAATGTCGGGCCTGAGTCAATGTACACACATTGACAAGATACTGAAGAGATTCAATATGGAACAGTCCAAGAAAAGATTGTTGCCAGTGTCACATGGCATTCATCTTTCCAAGAAAATGTGTTCTCAAACACATGAGGAAATAAAGAGAATGGAAAGGATCCCTTATGCATCTGTGATTGGGTCAGTCATGTATACTATGCTATGCACGAGGCTAGATGTTGCTTACGCATTAAGTATGGTGGACAAATGTCAAGCTAATATAGGATACTTCCATTGGATGGAAGTCAAGACCATCCTTATGTATCTGAGGGTTACTAAGGTTATGTTCCTATTTTATGGAGGAGATGAGGAACTAGTCAACAGAGGACATGTAGATGCTAGTTTCCAGACTGACTAGGATGATATGAAGTCGCAGACCGGATACATCTTCATTTTGAATGGAGGTGCAGTGAGCTGGAAGAGCTCAAAAAAAAAGTGTAGTGGCAGATTCTACAGTGGAGTCTGAGTATATAACAGCTTCCGAGGCAGCTAAAGAAGCAGTACGGATGCAAAGCTTCGTCCAATAGCTGGATGTAGTACCGAGCAGTAAAGATCATATCACACTCTATTGTGATAATACTACATCGGTGGCACTTGTAAAAGAGCCAATGTCGCATCAGTGGACAAAGAACATACTTCCGAAGTATCATCTCTTGAGGGATTTTTTTCAGAGAGGTGAAGTTGCAGTGACCAGAATTTCCACAGAAGACAACTTGGCAGACACATTGACTGAAGCCTTGACTCAGCAAAAGCATGATCATCTTGTGAGGTCTAGCAGACTAAATGTTGCAGGCAATTGGCTCTAGTCCATGGGGTAGTTTGTAAGGGTTGGTGTCCGAATAACCAACTATATTTTACTTTGATTAAATGAATGTTCACTTATTATATATTGTGCATTGTTTTCCATGACTATAATATAATAATGTCCCAGAATATTTGTTGCATTAATAAGGTCATGGCAGATCCCCACTCTGATTAGAACCTTGAAATGCTATAACAATATTCTTAAAAAAAGTTATGAAGTTGGATTGACATACTATGATAGGATACATAGTATACATACCATCATGTGCGAGTAATCATAAGAAGACGAGACTCTCTCTCATGGATTTCGCAATTGGTAATCTCCAATATGGGAGATTATGAGAAAAGACCCGCCAGTAGTAATTCTGAATGTCTTGGTGTCATCAGATATTGCTATCTGCGAGCGTGTGTAATAGTCCTTATACTGGAAGATTATCATTAACTCATGTCAGGACTCGTGCACTTATATTTACTGATGAAAATAGTCACATAGACAGTTGGTGGGAAGTATGGTACGTTGGGTGCATCACGAGTGACATGTTGTTAATGGATAATTCGTGGAATGATTTGTCCCTTCCATTTATGGAAGTTGATATGGCCCTTTGATTGAAATAGAACTGTCGCATTAAATTCCATGGCCATGGTGTAAACGATGAGTTTATTTCAGGTAGTCAAAGAACGAAGGATCAAACATATAGGTTTATGACACATCCATTAAAACGTATTGATGATATATTGAGACAAGGGGATTATATTTCACATTAAGCGTTCGTACAAGGTGATACATCAATACGGCGTCAACTTCTTTCTATGGGGTGACTTGACCCATTTCTAGACAGTAATCTTGGAATTTAGGCAAACCCGCCTAATGCTAATGAGAATGTGGCCTAGAGGGTCACACACTAAGTGTATCCATGTATCTAATGTTGAATAAAGATTATTCTCGTATGTGGTATAATAAGTATTCAATGAGGCCTAAGTTGTTTTAAATGATGGAGGAAGAATAAAATAAAACAAGTACACATCGTGTATCAATGATTACCCGCAATGTAGTTTTATTTTGACAACAAGTACACGCCATGTATTATTAATTGTAAACGTCGTGTAGTTTTCGTTTTGGAAAGGAATTGAATAAATGAAAACAAGATATACACACCGTTTACATTCAATGTACATGCCGTGTAGTTTTCAATGATAACAAGTACATGCTTTGTATTTATTATTACACGCCATGTAGTTTTTCCAGTAGGGATTTTGAGGATATAATATTGTTTTATTAAATGATATTTATTATAATCAGCATGAGCGCATGTCAAGGAATTGATTATTCGACCTGGGGGTTTTTAATAAGAGTTAATTAAATCAATGAAATGCATATCACATTTATTTATTATCATAACTCTACAACCTCAAACTTGATTATAAATATCCTCACAACCCCAACTCTTTTCCCACACAAGAGAATCATTGTGCACAACAACTCTAGAGATTTATTTCATGGTCGAAAGAACATCTTCCTCTGAGAACGCTCTCAAGACCGAGAGAGATCCTCTTCCATCAGATCAAGATGATCTAAGGTGGACAACAAAAGAAAAAGTTTCTCCACGCTAGCACCAAGAGACTCCATTGGCGACGACCCGAGATACGAGGTACATGTGTGGATCACCGCTAGAGGAAGTCTACACTTGGCTTCTATGACGCAACGATGAATCACTTCGGAAGATGATCAAGAACATCAATGAAGAATGAACACCCAAAAAGTATTTTTTTTCAATTGATTAAATTAATTATAACCAACCGGTAATGATCCTACTTTGTGGTTCCAAGACTTTCTATTTCTTTTGTCTATTTCTATGATTCGATACGTGGAGACTGGCGTTTATCATCGTATTGATCCCGGATTGATCATTTCTAATGACAAAAATCCAAGTGGGCACATCCACCCACACGCTTCTACTGTGCCCGGAACCTTCAGAACTGTGAAAGAGCAAGCATATGTTAGCGTGTGAACATAGGTTTAGGTATTCTAGATAATGTGAAAGGATTAAAAGAATAGTTTATTATTTTACATGGAAATTCATTACGGTGTATATATAAATAGATTTACCTACTTTTGAACTAATTTGATTGTTTTTGACTATGTATTATTGGTTTTTCTTGAGTTGGAAAGTTATTCAATAAATCATACCCAATTTATATTTACTTCATTTTTGGTAACATTGGTGAATTTTCAAGTGTCATATATTGGTACAAAAGAACCATTGTTATCTTGATATATGCATTGATAAATGTTGGTGTGGTGTGTGGAGTTATTTCTTAGAGTTGGATGGATTTAAATGTTTATTAGTTTTCTAACTCCTAGAGATTTTTTGAAATATTTTTCTTTAAATGATTTCATTTCTTCAATTAAATGATTTTATGTTAATCATAAGATTAATAAAACAACTTAACATTATTAAAATATCATGTTATTGTTATTACATTGTTGTTGGATTAGAATGTTTTATTAAGAATATACGATTATTTAAATAACATAAATGTAAAAATAAATATAAATCTTTTGAAAAATGCTTAGAAAATAGTAAAACAATTTTTTTAATTTTTATTTTATTATAGAAAAATACATTTTATTCAATATATATATTTTTTATAATTATTTTTTAGAGTATTAGAAAAATTATTCAAAAAATTGTAATTTCATTCATAATTTTCAAATTGTTTTATGATGAATGTTTATGAATTTTTTTAAAGGACTGGTTTTTTTCAATGAATAATATTGTTGTGTGAAAAATGTATTTTTGTAAAGTGTTTACAAAGCCAAAATTTATTTTGGTTAGTATTAAAATTTTATTTGTTCCTTTTTATTAACAAATATTTTAATTATGGCTTTTCAAATGGATTTTATAATTGAATTTTTTATTCAATCATTTTATATAAAAAAAGGAATTTTTCGTTAAAAACAGTCTTCCATAGCATTTTAAAAGTTTAATTTTAAATATACATTTGAAACGTTTATGATTTGATTTTTTAAAATTTATTCCATAATTATAATCATGTGTAAAAAATTTATAAGGTGGGTCCCTTTAATTATTGGATAATATGAATAATAAACATGGTAATTTTTTCATCATTGTAATTTGTAAATCATGTATTTAAAGATTCAAAATAAAATGGAAAACTGTTATTTATATAAAACGCATTCATAAATGATATTGGAAAAGTATATACTGACCCTAATATTACAAGGGCCTAATTTAAGTCATTTTGGTATCACATGGATATGATTATGACCATTAAAATAATTTATTTATGGAAAAGTTAAACTTTTCAGACTCTAATTTTTAATAAGGGTAATATTTTTAATATGTTTTTATCGAGTGGATATGTTTGACTATATATAGACATTTAAAATATAAAATTTTAATCTTCATCATTTATAATTAAATTGTAATTTTTATGCAATAAATAATTACCTTAAATTCTAACACAATACAGAAACAATAGTGATTAATTAATGATGAAAATAAAATAAATGCTATTAATATTATGAAAAGAATAGTAATTTGAGATAATTAAATATATATCTGAATTTTAAATATTACCATTACATTTTGATGATGTTTTAAAATAATTGGTTAATATTTTATGTGTTTTATTGATGGGATTAATGTTAATGTAATAAATAGTGTCAATATTGGCACTAATGATATTTTATAAAAAAATTAAATAATTTATGAACCATAAAAATATGAAATAAGAAAAAATGGGATATATATTATCTTAAGTATCATAAATTTATATTTATTTCCCAATTAACATCATATATATAAAAATTATGACCTTTTAATATTGGATATTTTTTTTCATGAGTTAAAATTAAAATAAGTTAACTATGAGTTAATCAAAATGATTATGTATGAAATTCAACCAAATGTTTTATAAAATCAATTAGTTAATGGGGTTAAAACCATATCCCATATTATATATTAATACCTTTACATTTTATGGTATTTAGATTGAGATTGAATTTAATATAAATTAATCTATTGAGAAACTCTAAATGATCCCCTCACCTCACTTATAAAAGGATATATCCTCCCTCCCTTCATTTGAAAACTTTTAGAATTATATAATGACCATAATCAGAAATCATATATTCTAAACTTCTATAGAAACATTATAGGTGTGTTTTTCTTGGTGAAAGACAATCCCTAGAGGCAAATATTCGATATCAACATGAGTCATTTTATAGAAGAGGTAATCACTCTAAACAATCATTTTATTTTTCTGTTATTGTTTACCTCCTATAAAAAATATGATATATTTCATAAAATACTATCTATAGTATCCTAAATATATTGAAATTATATTATGAGTTTTAAAATATAACTATGAACCCTCTTTTCTATAAAATAAGTACTGAAAGTATCATGCGTGCATATATACTACTAACCATCTCCACTTGGTGATACAATTTATTTTTCATAACCATAATTTATTGATTAATATAATGATAATTTTAATGTTTATATATGATATTTAGGTAATTATTAAACTTCCAGAATGATGATATCATGTCACCTTATTATTGTCTAATATTTTGGACAATGATAATGTCCCCTGTGCGTACGTATAGACGACCATATCTATGACACAATGTTATTTGTTTTTCATTAGTATCTCACATAGATTAAGATAATGAAATATGTTAGGAATAAAAATTAAATATATAACATAATAAATGATTATATAATGGTGCTTTATTATTTAACATTTTTTATTCTATCAATCTAAAAATAGTAAAAAAAATATGGAAAATGTCATTTTCTGATGGGACAACCATTCATCAAAAATATTACATTGAAATTGAATATTTGTGATGGGAAACAAATAACGTCACAAAACGTTAATTAAAAAAATTATTTTTAATGTGAAGATATTCCTGTCACAATAACCATTAGCGTTCGATGCAGAAGTAACCGTGGGAAGTCTATTTGAGATGAAAGTATACCCCCATCACAAAAACAACCACATTGTTTTTGTAATTTTATATGGGAGTTTAGTCCCATAGGAAATGGTGTGTCTACAAGAATATATTTGTTAAGTGCCTGTCATAAATAATTTTCTCCATTTTCTATGATTTGAAATGATATTTTTTCTCATTGAAAATAAACTGTTTGTAGAGGGTATTTGCGAGGGACTATAAGACTGAAGTCAAGGTTGAAGTTGAGAATTTTCCGCCCTACTGTGATCATTTCAAAATAGTTGGGCACTCTTTGATGAAATGTAGGGTGGTTAAAAGACAATTTGTGTAGCCTCCTATGGAAGGTTGGACTAAAATTAGAAGGTGTAAATAAAAAGGTCATGCATCTGAAATCCATGATCCTCCAATGAAAAAGGCTGATGTTGGGGTTAAAAAATCAACATTCCTGGGCAAGGGTTTTGGCATTACCTGTGTTGAAAAAGTGGACAAAGAAGAACTTCTCACCTATTATATGTGTATTATGGCCGAAATTGAAAGGTTGGTGATGGAGGAAAGTAAGAAAAGCTTTCCAGATAAATCATTACGGTTCACTATCTCTATTGAATCTGGGAGTCCTCAAATGGTCCCTCATTGTGAGACTTCAGTGCCACTAGAAGTTTCCAAGGAGAGATCCACTCATCAGCTATAGAAAAATGCAATCCGAACTCCTAATTATGCTGAATCTCTGGCTCTTCTGGCCGGAGAAAATGGATTTCCATCTGATCATGTTTTAAATCCCTCCCCTGAAAACATAGGGTCATTTCACACACCTCTGATTCATATTTTAAGTACTAAGAATATTAAATATTACACAAAATAAAATTATGGTTCCCCAAATGAAGTGTTAGTGGACATGAGTCTTTTTGTAGCAGTGGGAACACAGACTAATCAGGTTTTGGACACTGAAACTTGGACTCTGAATACCATCAAGGCATCAACTTATGATCACATGATTACAACTATCAGTGTGCCTCCTCCAGAACCAATTATACCTTTTGATAATTCAGGTTCTTGTAATTGCACCTCTATTTTTGCATTGATTAAATAGGGTTCACAGAAAAATCTGGGCTCCTCTCAAACTCTTAGTAGATCTATGAGAAGGAGAGTTTTGATAACTTATAGGAAGAAGAAGAGGGGGTCATTCTCCAACTCCAGGTGATTTTCTTTGGATGTCTTATTTTGGAATTGTTAGGGTATCGGAAACCCTTACACCCTTTATGTCCTTAAAAGAATTATTTTGACCCATAAACCAAAAAAAATCACTTTATGAACCCATTTATATCTTCCTTTTAGAATATCAACATCTATGTGCTTATGGTTATAGTTTCCTTGGTTCTTGTAAGAATATGGAGACTGTTGATTATCATTGGGTTTTTACCATACCTCTTTGCAAAATGTCAATGTTTATAAGTCCACTGATCAAATTTTCTCTCTTGATTTTTTACTATATGGATTGTATGTTTTTTCTCTATGATCTGTGCTAAAAATATATATCTACATCTTAGGTATCTTTGGACTGATCTTTTAGACTTAGCTAACAACATGCAAGATCCCTGGTTTGTGGTTGGCAACTTTAATACCATTCTATTTCCTAGTGAAAAATGGGTCCCTCCCACTCTCACATTTCCTCAAGGGACTTTAGGGTTGCTCCTGATTATTGGTCTGTTATAGAAATCATCTTGCTGAGAATCATGTACACTTGGTATTGGAGATATTATAACAGGGTCGTCACTAGAAAATTATAAAGGGATTTACAAACCTTCTAGCTCTAGACAAATGGGACACTATATCCGGTATCACCTTGACCAAACTAAATTCTGACCATCAACTTATCTTTTTCCGCATTTTCATTAAGAATCCTAAATACATCACCTCTTTAAAATTCAATAATTCTTAGTCTGTCGATCCAGAGTGCTCCAAGATTATTAGTGACTATTGGAGAACAATTAATCATCACTTTGGCACCTTTTCTTGTATTACTAAGCTTAAGCATCCTAAAAATAGTCTAAAAGGTTGTTGTAAGGAAAAATATAATCAAATGGACAAGGATATTATCACACTTGAAAAATATCTTAACCTCATTCAAATTATCTCCTCCTGCTCTGATATTTCTATTGATCCTCAAAATGAAATCAATATTTTGAGAAATCTAAAATCTCTTCTGTTGCATAAAGATAATTCGTCCAAGAATATCTTTAAATCTAAGTGGATCATAGATGGTTATTGGAACAATACGTTTTAAAAATCTCTGTAATGAATTTAAAATTTCAGCAGGCCTCTTTCATTTCTTAAGGTCAATGTATCAATTTTGGACTCTAAGGCTACAATTTCCAATCATAGGATTTCTATTTATGAAAATATTTTCAATGAACCAAATATTAATAAGGATATTATTCACAAGGTCTTGCCGGTTTTAGTGAATGAAGAGGAAAATATTAATCTCTTGAGCATACCTCTTGATCACGAGATCAAAATAATGGTCTTCAATCACAACTCTAATTGTGCCCCAGGACATGATGGTTTTATCAATTTTTTCTATCAACAATTCAGGGAGATCATCCATGTTGATGTTTGTAATATTGTAAGATCCTTTTTTGTGCATGTGGTCCTACCCCCTGGTCTTAATGCTCAATTACTCACTTTAATCCACAATATATAAAATGCCTCTGAAATCCAACTCTTCCGGCCTTTTCTATCATCAAATCCCAACACAAAATCATCAAAAAATTTCTCTCCAACAGACTCTCTTATATTTTTAATAAAATTATATCTTGGAATCATTTAAATTTAATCAAGGGCAGGTCTATCCAAGACACCATTTGCCTGACCTCTGAATGCACCAACTCATTAAACAAAAAACCCTAGAGGAGGCAACATTTCCATCAATCTTGACATTGGGATGGCTTTTGACAATATTGATTGGGGTTTCATCTTTAATGTTGTCCAAGTGTTTGGTTTTAATAACTCCTTTATTAGTAAAATTAACACCTTATTTTCTTCAGACAATATCTTCATCCTTATTAATGGTGCTTCCAAAGGATTTATTAAATTTAACAAGGGTTTCAGGCAGTCTGACCCCCTATCAGCCATTTGTTTTTCCATTATAGATGATTATTTTAGCATATTACTTTCTCGACTTGTTGATCAAAACAAGCTCAAACCTATTTAGGAATCCATAAATCTAATTGTTCCCATATATCTCTTATATGCTGATGATATCATTCTTTTCTTTAATGGTGACAAAATAATCATTCAAACACTAAAAAATGACTTATCTCATTATGAAGACATCTCTGGCCAGTCTATAAGTTGCAATAAAACTTTTTCCTTTTTTGGGAAAAGCCTCTCGCATTTTAGAAAATATAGCATCATTAATAACCTAGGAATTATAGAAGGATCTTTCTCTTTTATCTACCTGGGGGTTCACATTTTCTAGTCAAGGCATACACATTTATATTTAAACTTGATCGTGGACTAGGTCATCTGTCAACTTACCTCCTGAAAGGGTAAATCCCTCTCTATGGCCAATAGAGTTTGTCTTGTTAAATCTACGATTATTTCTAAAATGGTTTATTCCATGATGATATATAGATTCCCATCCAGTCTTCTCAAAAAATTTAATGTGTACATTAGAAATTTGATTTGTTCTAGTATCATTCTTGTTAGGAAGCTTGTCACCATCCCCAGGTCCAACTATTGCACACCTCTGGAGAAGGGTGGCATGGGCATAAAAAATATGAACCTTTTTAATGAGGCCCTTCAATCCCAGTTTACCAGGAATTTAATTTATAGTTCTTCAGACTCCCTTTCCTACCTCAATAATTAGTTCCTTATGATCCTTAAGAAAAGAAATTTGAATTATGTGAACTCTTCGATCTGTAATTCCATAAAACATTCCTTCTTTATTATCATGAATAATTCCAGATAGATGGTTAGAATAGACTATTCAATGAAAATATTGTTTGATAAGAGAACTGTCTCCCCCCTTATCTCTATGTTATCTCCTAACAACCCTTACAAGCATCAATTGTTCAATTAAAGATGTGATGCAATCGAGTGGTTCCATTCCCCCTGACATCATCTTGAATGTGGTTGAAAATTATTCCTTTTCTCACACTGAAAACATCTTATCTGGGAGCCTGCCCATAATGGTGTGTTGGATTCTATATGTTTTTATAAAGATAATCTCACATCGACTGACACTAGTTTTAATTGGATGAAGCCTTTTGACAAACCTTGGATTAAACCTTTGAGGCTCAATGTGATTTTGCGTATTGATCATAACCACATTTCTATTGAGGTTTGTCTTCAATGTTTGGGTATTCAACTTTGTTCTAGATGTTATTTTTTCCATCAAAATAAGGAAGGTACAAATCACCTTTTATTCCCTTGAGCCATGACTTATGCACTTTGAAATTATATTACTGATGTGTTTGATTAGAGATGGTTGCATTTTGACTCCATTATTTATCAAATAAAAGGTTTTTTGTTGAATGATTTCTCTCAGAAAATCCAGAATATGTTTACAATTTCTATTAAAAAGCTCCTCCACATTATCTGGTAAGATATAAATGATTTTTTTTTCACAAAAAATGCTCATTTAATATTAATTCATGTAGGATACAAATTATTATTGTTGTCTGGGAGGCGACTTCGATGCCAAAATATCCTTGTCACTACACTGTTGGAGACCTCATGATCCTTCAACAACATGGAATCAAGGGTCTCCACAGCAAACCAAGGTGCACCTTTGAGATTTTCTAGCATGATCCTATTCCTGGTTTGATCAATGTTAATGTGGATAGTGATTCCAAAGGAAATCCAGGTTCTGTTAGTTGCGGTGCTATCTTTAGAGATTTTCATGGTCGAACTCTTTGATGTTTCTTCACCAGTTGCGTTTGGGCCACCTCATTAGAGTCAGAAATATTGGTCATGATCTATGTTATTTATTTTGTCTGAAAAAGGAATGGAACAACATCTAAATCGAATGTGTTTCTACCACCATTATCTAAGCTATCGGGAATGGCATGACGCACCTTGCCTGGCTGCTCACCACCTGTTGGATGATCTATCTCAATTGGATCTATGAGACCAACTAGAAATCCATGCATTCCTTTCATGAAGCGAACATGATTGCAGATGGTCTTTCCAATAAGGGTATCAACTAGGGCCTCACATGGCTGGAGGATTTACCAGTTGAGTTACTCCCTCTTTATGAAAATGATTGTAATAAGATTCCTTCTTTCGTATTTTTTTTGTATTTCTATTTATTAATAAATCGTGTCTTGGTCTTTGAAAAAAAACCACCATTAAAAAATTGACAGAATTGACAATAAATTGATATAAAATAATATAACTTATTGCAATTTATTATTAATAAATAAAAAATTATTAACTAATCGAAATTAGTAATAAATTTTACAAATTGGTAATAAACAAAAAAATATAACTAAATATTTGTAAAAAACTTTATAAGCTAATAATAATTATTTCTCATTTGTGGTAATTAGTAATAATGAGTAATGAGTTGGAATTTTTTTATAAATTAATAAAAAATCATAAATTGATATAATTTACTATAAATTGATATTAATTAGTATAAATTTTTTAAATTATTATACATAAATAAAAAATATTAACTAACTGAAATTAGAAATAAAATGTACAAATTAGTGATAAAATAATAAAAATTTGTAATAATTAGTAATAAATTTTAATTAAATAATATTCATTAGTACTCATTAGTGGAAATTAGTAATAATTAGTATAAATTAGAAATCAAATGTTATAAATTAAAAAACAATTATTAAATTGATTAAATTTATATTAAATTGATATAAAATAATATTAATTATTATAAATTGTTCCAAATTAATAAAAATAATTAATAACTAATAGAAATTAGTACTAAATTTTACAAATAAGTAAAAAAATTAATCAAAAAATAGTACTCTTATTCATAATTAGTAATAATTAGTATTAATTCCTAAAAATGTTATAAATTAATAAAAAGAATAAAAATATAGATTTAAAATAAATTGATATAAAATTGTAAAAATTATTATAATTTTCTATAAATTATTGAAGAAATTATAAACTAATATAAATTTATAATAATTTGTAAACATTGATAAAAATTTGGTATAAACTAAAAGTAAAATAGTAATAATTGGTTTTAATTACGAAAAATTACTATAAATTCGTAAAAATTGCTACAAATTAATAAACACATATTAAATTGTTATAATTTACAATAAATTGATATAAAATAGTATAAAATATTATATATTATAAAAAATTATTAATAAATTTATAAAATTATAGAAATTTGTAATAATTATTAAAAATTTCAAATAAAAAAATAATATTAGTAAAAATTATTAATTGACTATTATTACCTATTAAAATTTAGTACAAATTCATGTTGATTAGTAATAATTTTTTAAAATTCATAAAAAAAAGTAGTAATTAGTAATAACTATCAATAAAACACAATAATTGGTAAAAAGAAATAAAAATAAGTGCAAGTAAGTAAAAAAGTTGTAAAAAATTAGTACTAACTACTAATTATTAAAAATAGAAATGATTAGTAAAAATTAATTAATTGAAGTAGTAATCTTGTACGATTAGTAATACTTAGCAGTAATTAGAAGACATTAATGAAAAATCACTATAATTATTAAATATTGTTGTCAATTTATAGAAATTCTCCATAACACTATTTACTTTTTAAAATTTAGAGATAATTAGTGGTACTTAGTAATGCGTAGTATTTTGAATAATATTATATTAGGTTCTTTGGTGAATAATTACAATAAGCACACACAGACCCCACACACACAAAACTAAAAGAAATTTTATGGCCCCATAAGGGATATCACTCGCATCCTTCTTCTTTATTACATTATAAATAATTTTTTTCGATGGACTACAGGGAATAAAGACCATTACATGGCCTGTATGCCTGAAATTGGGGCCCAAAGCCCATTATTTAAATAGTAATATTACATAACCCGGACAACTACAACTCTTGCTGAATTACCACCACCACTAAAATACTCTCCATATTACACACTACTAGTACTGTGTCATTTAATGCTACTGTAATGACTACGCTCCATGGGATTTGATCCCCCAAACATTGATGTATATATATGAAGATCTTAAAACTAATCCAAACCCCATGTATAAAATGTTTTTAGGCATACAACACTCCACCCACTGGGCCCCCCCTCTAATCTTAGAGTGCACCATGTATCCCCGAACTTGGGAAAAGATTTCAATTTCTCTATGGATTATATGCATAGTGTTTAAGATAGACAGAACATGTTCATGGGCTATTTATAATATAAGTATAGATTTAAATACATTGGGCACCCCTCAGATAACACCTATTGGGAAAACGTTTGTAAGGATGATGCTTTCCTCTCACGGGGGGCACTGCTAGGCCAAAAGTGCACCACACATTCCATAAATAAGAAATGGATTTAAATTTCCCTTTACAAAAAAAGAAAATTGTCTAAGCCTAGAGGGAATCGAGCATTGACCAATTTCTATAAATATTTTGGGGTAAAAATAGTGGGTGTCACTCAAATAACTCCCCATGGTATATTTTTTATTATGAATGATTTGATAACTCAAAATTAAATCAATAGTCGATTTCTATGTGATGATAAATAAAAGAGTTTGACATGGTTGGTATAAATTGGTGAAATGAAAATTTTGTATATGATTAGAATAAATTTGTTTCATCACCTCAAGATTATAAAATATATGATTAACCCCTTTTAGTAAATCTGAGAATTTTCAATCTTAAGGTGATAAAAAATGATCCATTTTTACCGTCTATGTCCAAATTCATCATAAGGTCTATAAAATATGGGTATACTAGTTGCGACACATCGATGGAAGTAACATCAACCATAGGGAATTCCTCAATGATAGGACATGGTTAAAATAAATTAATGTAATGAAAAATATAGACATGGTTGGCATAAATTGGTTTAATCAACTATATATTGTATAATCTATAATTTATACTTTTTAAGTACATCATTTAATTTCTAATCTTCAGTTGAATAGAAATGGCCAAAATGTGTCAACCATATCCAAATTTATCATTAGTTCCCTAGAACTGTTGTAGGAAGAATGTGACATGTCGATGGTATTTGGAGGAGGATGAGGAGGAGATATGTCGATTACAATAGCAACAACATGATAAGACAATGGAATACATGGGATAGTTATTGTAAATTAGAATTATTGTGTTTTAATCAGTAAAAATTAGAATTATAATAGTAAAAATTTGGTATAAATTTTTAAACATTAATGATAAATAACTATATATTTCAAATATAAGTGGAAATTCAAAAAAATTAGTAAAATGTAGTGATAATTCTTAAATATTAGTAAAAATTAACATTAAATCACAATATTAGTAAAAAGTAACGATAATTGAAAAAAATTAGTAGTAATTAGTAATCATTAGTGGTGAACAGATGAAATTGGAAATATTTACAAGTAAGTTATTATTTTCTTAATTTTTACTAATTTTGGGAATGTATTTTCATATATCAAATTAATAATAATTTTTTTAATGTTTTTTGGGTAAATATAGAAAATATAATTTAACATTTGAATTTATTACAAGATCCTGATTAGATAAATTGTCTTAAGAATCCAAACAGTTCTAGTATAAATCCTAAACAAACTGAGTGTATTGAATATTTTTTTATCATTTTCATCATCAAAAGAATATTTTTTAATCAAAAACTATGTTTCGATGTATGAAATTTTATCCATAGTGGGTTGACACATTTTAAAATTCTAGGGTATCTATTCGGTTTAGGTTTTCGCAATGATTATGTTTTTTTGGATCAAATTGGTGAATATACATCCAGAGATTATTCTAATAATTTGGTACCAAATACATCTGAATTTGAATGTTTGGAACATGATGTGGATGGTTTTTATTTTCAATGAATTGATACTTTTTATGATTTTAATTTTTATCATGAGATAGAACCATGCCAATTTAATGAGTTGTCAAAGTCTATTGAGGATTCCTTATATCCTAATTCTATGATGAGAAAAGATAAAGCAGTTGCAAAATTTATCGAAATTAAATCATATAATGTAATGTGAAATATATGTTTTGATTATAAATTCTCTTTTTTCAAATCACTATGGCTAGAATAAAATGTTTTTTTTAAAAATTCTTATGAGAATAAGAGGCTGATTTATAATCTGGGATGTTGTTATCAGAAAATTCATGTATATTTCATTAATTCATATGTAATGGTGAAAATGATTCATTAATATGTTTTACGAAATGTGTAAAATTGAGGTACAATTTGGCTCAACTAATGAATTTTGGATTGATTCCTATAAATCATTTGTTTTATTTCCCACTGAAACCTAGATTACAATTTCAATTTATATCTCACAACACAACATCTTTTATATCATGACACAAAACAAATATTTCAACTGGTAAATATTAAATCATCATATTTATGGCGATTTATGGAATATAATTGTCCATGTACATTTATCATTTGATTGAGAAGATCAAAACATGTTATTGGGACTTTCTACTGATGATTTTAGAACATTAGTTCTTACAAAAATCAATATTATTGTTGGCCCATCTTTATAACTCCATACAATTAATCTCTTTAGATGTTTATTAATGATCCCTATATCTTTTTGAACATATTAATTTCTTGAAATCAAAAAAATTATATCATCATTTATTTGAATACATTGATTGATATGCTATATTTATTTTGGATTAATGGTGGTAGTACGTACAATGTTGTTGGAAAACAGAATTTCCTAATGAAATATACATTGATCTAGACAATTAGTGACTTCAAAACATATATAATGTTATCTTTCTGGAGTAAACATGGTATAAAATAATGTCATCACTATATGAGAGACAATTAATTTTTTATGATCGTCAATGGATGAAAACCTTTTTTCATAGACGTTCATCAAATATTTTCACAATATCTACCATCCTTTTCATAGTAAGAGGTATAATTTTATAAAATATTCAATTTAAAGAGATGGAACACCAAAAACGATAACATGTATTGAGTTAAATTCAATTTTTTCCTCACTACCTCCCATAACCATTAGATAGACTATAACGTAACAAAAGATATATGGTTTTGGAGATGAACACAATTGGATAAATTGAATCATTCTTTAAGATATGCCATATTGGCCTGATTTGTTGGTTTATCCCATGCTGGATGTCATTCATATTTGGAAGAACTATATTTATGATATATTTTATATTGTATTGAAAATACCTAGTAAGTCAAAAGAAAATACATAAGAATGATTTGGTGTTTCCCAAATTTGAAGGACCAGAACAAGAACTATTTGAAAATGATAGATCAATGAAGTTAATGAGGAAAAATAATCTTATATAGTTTCTAGAGATAATTGATTATTATTTTGTTAATGGATTTAATATTTGAGGCTTCTAGATGTTTATGTTTCTAATTTGGCTAGATGTGTCATATGTATTCAAATTATTGGATTAAAATTTCATGAATGTCATGCTATAATAAAAAGACATTGACCAATTTGATTTATATGTTTTTGAATTTATTGGCTCATTGGAAATAATGTTGTTATTGATGTGAAAAATGAATTTGAAATAATAAGAGATGATGAAGCTAAAAGATATTATAAAAATTGATGATATGAGGGGTGATATAAATATATTTACACCATTATATATGAATATGAACATGTAGATAGTGATTGACATGAATAAATACTAGTAATAATCATATATAATATATATTTATATGTAGTAATTGTCACAAAATTTTTCTAACAATAGTCATCTCAAGCTTTAAATAAAGGATGAGAGTTTATATGATATGTTTCATGAGTTGAATTAGGCTTCACTACCATTAACAAGAATGATTCTACATCATTTGACCCTCAGGTTATTGACATTTCAGAGAACACTCAGAGAGGTATTGGTCTTGTGAGATAGAAGATTCCTAACCCTATCCTGGAGAGACATCCATGTCTTGAGTTTTACCCATGAATGCAAGGGTATTCTTAGTTTTGTATTTTAATTATTTTTCAATGATATTCATTAATTTATTTATATACTAAGTGTTTTAATAATTGTTCTTTTTTTCAACATCTTTTCACATATAGTTGTTGGACACGGGAGTGTTATATTGCATAATTATTTTTCTGGAGCATGGGAGATAAGGGATCATATTCCCATTGAGGTTTAACACTAAATGTTTGATCATTAGATTTTATATGAAAAATTAATAGTTTTTTTAATTTATGTATTTAGTAACTAGATATTATTAATTATTTTTAGGTTTTATGGTATCCCATCTATTATAGAACACACTCCACTATTTGGGAGGTATGGTAAGTATGTATTCATGAACATTACCAATAGTTCTTTATAGAATCCTACGATAGAAGCCATGTAGAAAGATAGAGTTATTGTTTTTTATTAGAAATAATGTTTCCATTTAACAGATTACATTTCATCTCTAGTTTGGGATGGATTATGTTAATAATAAATAAGAGATACCTTTTAAAAGAGAGAATTATTAGGTTGACAGAATCAGGGGAAGCATGAGGTGATGCATCGAGCATGTATTCATATATTCATTACTCATTGATGAAATATGATATGTACTATATTAGAGTAATTTATATAAAATTAAATGTGAAATGTTTCTTTTATATTCATATACATATTCAAACATTCTAATATTATGGAGTTTCACAATTGTAAAAGGATGTACAATAATCCAATTACTTGAGACATTATAGGTGGTTACCAATGACATATTATTGTTATTATACATTTTTGAGTTTTAAAATTAACTATGAAGAATATTTTAATATTTTAATTTCTAAATTTTAATTGAAGGAGTCATATGAGGCAGAACTTCTTAGACATATAACGAGAATCCGAATGAGGCTAAGGATCATACCACAAGTGCCGAAGAATTTTATGGTGCTACATAGATATAGACAACATTGTATGACTTCGCGAAAGGATGATTTGTTCATATCAGATCTTGATTAATGCCTAGGTGTTATTATGGGACAATTATGATGTCATCGTCCATCTCAAAGGTAGCTTATGTATGTTCATCATCATCTACCAAATAGTATGTAGAGAATTTTAGAGCTTCGGGTGATCTTATAGTGACCATGTGTAAGGTGAAGGAGGTTCTCTTTCAATGAAAACATCTATAATATAATGATATGCATCGATGGAAGGAGAAACAACACAAGAAGATGAGGAAGTACATATGATGTCTCCCTCATGGATTTGGGATGGAGAACCCTCCACCACCACTTCCATATGACCCACCACCACCCTCTGTGAATTGTTTATTTATTTTTATAAAAATATGAAGGTACATATTTTTTGTAATATTTTATTTTAATTTATATTTTAATAGTTCTATATAGTCTGTAATTTATATTGTTTAGAATGTTATTGTTATTATTTTTATTATATTAAATTATTTATTATTTTTTGGTTTTTATGTTTTTTGTGGAATCATTTTCATCAATGGTTTATTTGAAATGGTTAATTATCACAAATTACTTTTTGTAATAGGATCTCAACACAAATTACTTGTTCTAAATATTTTAACATTATTTAGTGTGACATTCATGTGTATGTACAACCCGCCATCTCCATGAATGGTTTAATTCATTTTTATATCTCTACTTTTTTTGAATGATTATAAATTTTTATAATATATATCCATATGATTTTTATAATGTGATTAAAATTATAAAAATTATTCTACCATGATCAATGTATGAGGACTGAGACTGCCAAACTGAATCATGTTTGGAAAATGAAGCTGTTATCCCCCATAATAGTTACTTCAATAACAAATTCTTAATAAACGAGTGATAGGTTGTCAAAAATAAATATTACATGTAATGATAGATATATGTTTATGAAATATATTTATAATAAATATGTAATTAATATACCCAAGGAATAAATGTGGACATGGAAAGGCGAGACTTGAGGATAGGTATAATCTCACTAACTCATCATTATTTGGGATTTTTTATTTTTAATTATAACAAGGGGAAAATTTCTCATACATGTCAATGTTTTATAATACGGTTTCAAAAAATGGATTTAATATTCTACTATAATTTTTTGAAATAATTTTTACATATGATCAAATTTTTACAAAATGGGATTCAATGAATTTTTACTATATATTTCATGAGTGGAATATCTCATTGTCATGCATCATAAATTATTTAATTCTCCCTTTAAAATATTACAATTATATTTTCAATATAAAATTATTCATAATATAGTTTTTTGAGTATTTCTAAAAATTATTTCCATATGGAAATTATATTTTAATCAATAATTATTTCAATTGATCTTTCAAAATAATTTACAATATACTTTTTATTTTTTTGTTTTTCATTACTATTTACTTGGGATGTGGTCTATGGATTCCATATTTATTATTTCTTTTAATAGTTTGTGTTTATGAGGGCATGATGTTTAATAAAACCTCTTATTTTCCATGAGTTCTGTTATAATAAAATGTTTCTAATCCCCATTTATTTTATTGTTATGATATGATGATTTATTTCTGACACTATAAAATAGATATTTATAATTTTTATTATGTTATAACATGGGAATATATCTCCATATAATTCATGTGGGGAGTTAATTATATAATATGATATATTACTTGAGAAACAATTCGATATAATATATCTATTATGGGAAATAATTCAATGTTCTTGATTCGTTATATGAAACAGGATGATCTGATTGAACTGTTATGGGAAATGTTGGTTTATTCGTGATATGATAGTCTTTGAAGTTAACCATGACATAGGAAATGGTTTTTATACTCATTATGATTCCAAAATCATTTATTACATGAAATTATGGTTAATTAAATACTTCGTATAAATTATCTTTATTACGATTCATATCTTTTTCAATGTTAATGTTTTCTTACATAACTCATGATAATTATATTTGTATTATTAAGAATGATCTTTTTATGTTATATTCTATCTATCATTTATTTATTTATTATATAATGGTTAGATGTGATCATTAATTTATTTCTCCCTTGTTATCCCTTACTTATCATCTAAGATCACCATTTTATTATGTTTAATTTCCCCATGATTTAAATAAATATATTAAGTATGATATATAATAATAATTCTAATTATGAATAAATAAGTTGGGGATAATGTAGATATATTATGAACCACTTGTTTAGGTTTTATTAAATCCAATATAACTAAACCTTTATGATAATCTACTATCTATAATTGTAATATAATAGATGTTCATAGAAAAAGACATAATATAAATGTATGAAAATATTAGGTCATTATCATTGGTATCATAGGATAGGTTTAGTTAACCTATGAAAATTATGATGTGAAAAAATTAAAGATTAGTATAAGTATAGAATAAAATACTACACATTCAATAATGATCAGGGATGAATTTATTTAATCAAAAAAATTTATAAAAGAATGTATTGTAATTTAGACATCCTATAATGGGGTTTTCATGATTTAATGGATTTCCACTTTGATTATAACCTCTCACACTATGTTTTATGGTTTTACTAAATGGATAAAACATGAGGTAATCTATGTTTTTCTTAATGTGATGGAAATTAAATTATGTTCCATCGCAAAAACCAAAATTTATTGGTGACAGAATGTAGACTTTTATTGCTATACTCACATAACATTCTCTGGCTATGAATAATTCCTATATTACATGTAATAGTATTATTTAAAAACATATGGTTTAATATTTCATGACGAAACATTTATGTTTTATTTGTTTTTATGATCCATAAGTGTTTGAGTAATGGATTATTAAAATTGATAAAATTTTCTATATTATTCAATGCTCTGTACATGAAAAAATCTGGAAAAGATGATTATTGTATAGATGGAAAAGTAGATCTATGGTAGAATATTATCACTATTTTAAGGATAGCAGAAGAAATTAAATACATGGAATGGTTTGAATTTAATGAGATTTTACCTAGAATGTACTTACCTCATATTCTATGTATATATACATAGAAGGAATTTATAGAGATATATGAAATGGATGATTAATCTATTATCACTAATAGGGAATGTTTTACATGTCCTTCAAGGTATAGCTCTCATTTAATTATCACCTTGAATTTCATTTTGATGAAAACATTGTTGGCTTAAAACCATGACTCTGGAAAGAATTAGTTTTAAGATACTTCCATATCTATGCATAAACCATTTCGTGAGGACTCTATATAGAAAAAAAAATTTATATTTCCACTAGTAGTGTTGTTTTTATTAGAAAATAATTATCAATTTTCATGTAAAATTATATAAATCACATAGTGGAAGGAAATTACAGTCCTCAACAATCCAGAAATGTTGGAAGAAACATCAAGGTATGTATTTGAATATAATATTGAGGATATTTAAATGCTAAAAGGTTGGTCATAAATCTAAAAAATAGTGAATAATAATGAATATAATGGTCAATGGAATAGTATAAAATAATATTAAAATAATACACCAACCATGATTCAATTATTCAAATTCATGGAGTATATGAATTTTTTCCATGAGTGCAAAAAATAAAAAATGATTTTTATGATAACCATCTAGAAAATATTAACTACAAAGATTAATTGAAATATCATGTTATCAGGACTATAAAAGTGGGTTACAAGAGTTAAATGTTGAAAGGTAACCTTATTATAAACTCTAGAATATCTAATGTATCATTATATTTGAGATCAACTCAGACATTAATTTAAATATAATTTTTTAGGGTATCATTTTATACCTTCAAAATGTAGATGTGGATATAGATATAAAAACTCTTAACAAATAAAGAATTTATTCTCACATTTGTAGCTCTTCTCTAATTAATGTTTATGGGAATGTGATTCCTATAAATCTTGTGATTATCCCTATTGTTTAATTTGATGTGATTTATTTTATGAATGGAATTTCTCTATAAGGATTCCATAAAAATTTCCAAATAATGGAACTCATATATCATATTATAAACGTACTTATAATCAATAATTGATGAAAGGATATATATAAACTACTACTAGAAATTGATTCCATATTTTTGGAGTTAATTTCTAAACATGAAGGTTATCTATATCATATGGTTGGGGAGAAACTCAATATCAAGGATATACCTATTGTATGAGAGTTTTTTTATTTCATTCTTGAATAATTTCTTGGTCATCTACCCAATCATGAAGTTGAGTTTTAAATTGATTGTATACCTAGTTCTATTCATATTTCAATTACTCCTTATATAATGGAACTAATTTATTTTTATGAATTAAAGAAGAAACACCAATAGAATCTTGATAAGCGATTAATATACACTATTGATTCACTATGTGGTTCATATATTAAGATTATTAAAAATAATGATTGGTCAATGTGACTCAACATTAATTATCGATAACATAACAAGATCATTATCAAGAAAAAGTACCCTCTTACAGATATTGATGAATCATTGGATCAACAGTGTAAATATCACTACTTCACCGATATTTAATTTCATTATAAAAATAATCAATTTACAGTCCAAAAGGAGGATATACCCATGATTAAATTCCATACAAGTTATGGACAGTGGGAAATTATAGTTATTCCTTTCAGTATTACTTATTACCACGATATCATCATGCATTATATTACAAGAGTCTTTTAAAAAAACCATGATCAGTTTGTTGTAGACATACAGATGATATTCTTGTATATTCCAATAGAAAGTAAAAACATTAAGATCACTTGCTGATTTTGTTGAATATTATGAGAAAGGATAGTCTTTGAACAATATTTACCATGTGTGAGTTTTTCATTTAGAAATATTAATTTTTGGATCATATAACTTCCATTGATTCTATATATATTTTCATTAAATAAAAACATTTCTGAGAATATGACTAGACCAACAAAAATTATTGAAATTGAAATTTTTATTGGGTTTTCTTGATATTTTGAATGTTTTTTGAAATATATTTCTCGATTATATAATCAAATTACAATGTTGACTCAGAAATGAGTAAATTTCTTATAAAGTGCAATGTGAATATGATTTCAATAAGCTGAAAATAATGTTGGTTTGTACACATGTACTCATAATACCATGCCATGCAGTATGGTTTTTGATATATAGTTATGAATAAAAATGGTTCTAGAATGTGTTCATATAAAAAATGATATGGTGATTGAATATGTGTCGATCCCATTAAAGGTACATGAGAATAATTTCCCAACACTTGATTTAGAGTTAAATATGGTTTTATTTTACATTAAACATATAGAGGGGTTGTCTAAATATATAAATTGATGAAATATTCTCTGATAATAAATTAAATTATATTTTAAGTAAAAACTATTGAACATGAACCAAAGTAAATAGTATGACATGATTAAATATTTTGACCACTCAATACATTACCACCCTAGGAAAGAGAACTGGTGGAATATTATTGGAGTTGAAAGGACCATGTTATAATTTCTATGAAGAGGGTAACAGTATGTCTAGTAAATATGGAATTACCAAAGGATGGAACTTCAATTATTAATTTAAGTGGATAGATATTATCTGGCTCAAATGAATGTTCTACTATCTAAACAAATAATGATTAAAGTGGAACTACTGGAATATGTAGAGATATAAAATATGGTCATAAATATTAATGAATTCAACCTCAATTATGGTGGAATAATTGTGTTTTAGATACATTAATGTTTTCCTCCCATGACAGATTTGAAGGAGATGTTGGATTAGTCTGATATTCATCATTATATATTTATCCTAGAATTATAATGATATATATATACTTGAATGTTTATTTATAGTGGGATGGAATGGAGAAGGATATTTTATAGTACATTTCTAGGAGATTTATTTTTCATTATTTTAAGTATGATAGAAAAAATTCAAATGGGTTTTTACAACCATTAACCATACCATAATGAAAATGGGAATACAACACCCTGGATTTTGTTTTCAGACTCCCTATTAAGTCTAATGTCCCTCTGGGTTATAGTTATTATAACTAATAATTCTGTAGACTTTATTTGAATTAGATAATATATCTCTCCTGATCTAATTTTAAAAAAATATATTAATAAAGTGGTATGATTCCATAGAGTACCCCCTTTCGATTTTATCTGATCAGGATCCACGGTTTATCGTAATTTTATTGTGACGTCTTTAGTAAAATCCATATATTGAGTTATGTAATAGAATAGGACATCATCCTCAGAAAGAAATTTAATCTAATTGAACCATTAATACTATATAAGGCTTGATTAGTTATTTCAATATGAATATAAAATGTAGTTTAGACCAACACCATATGTTGGTATACATTTCATAAACTACTGTATTTCACTATAGAATTCAAATGGATCTTGAAGAATAAATATATGGAATGATGTGGATAAACCAATGTTCTATCTTTAATTTAGTGATTAAAATCTATTATTTCCCATATATTTGAGGAAATGTAATGGAATATTATATTTGTTCAGCAGTACATGAGAGAAGCTCATATTCGATCAAAACATTGTGATTAAAATTATTTAAACGATCGGGAGTTTGATGTTTTAGATAAGGTATTCCAATGAATATATCATTGGAGGAGAGTGACGAGACAAGAAAATAAGGTAAAGATATTCCTTAGGAATATGATCCATTGTTTAATTCTAGATCATATCCATATAGTATATTATTGATTGGACCTTCCAATGATTATCATACAAGTTCATGATGTGTTCCATGTATCATTCATCATGATGTTTATAACTAATCTTTTGTATGTTATAACCTCTTAGGTATTTTTTTGGAGAAAGATATTTGTTATAAATATTAATCGATATTGATTGTGGATAATTGTGATAATATTTAAAGAAATAATACCACTCGCCTAGTTAATATTTTGGGGTGAAACCACACATTTGAGGAAGTTAGGTGGGAACCTGAGGTGGTGATGATGCAGTGATATGTATTTCCTTTTATATTTGAGTGATTATTTTTAAAAGGGTAATTTAATTTATGGGGGGTATAATTCAACACTATGATAATTTTATAAAATATTTCTATTTAAAAAATTTTAATTCTTTGATGACATTCGTTTCATGCAAGATATAGTATAAGATTACAACATAATATTATTAAAAATGTTTGTGACTGTTATTTCCAATCAATTTCATTATCGAGGAAAAATATTTTTAATGAAATTATTGAACAATTATAAAGGTCTAACTAAATATAAATGTTCAAAAAATTCATATAAAACAATATCACAATTGTTAGTAAAATAATTTTAAACTTCAGAAATTTTTTTTCACCAAAATAAATGTTTTTTATTTAAATTAATTTCTGTAGGTTTTTTTCTAATGTAGTCGATAAAAGAAATTTTATTCAAAATTTAAAAATAATCTTATGGTGAATGTATTATAATTTTCTACGAAGATATATTTTCAATCAATACTAATTTTTATGGAAAATAGTATATTTATTTTAAGTATTTATAATTTCAAATTTTATTTTTTTACTGTTGATATATTATTAGTATCATTTTATTTAAAATAATTTAATTATGGTTATTTTTTATGTACATTATACACTAATATAATATAAAAACAACTTATATTCAAAAATGTCATTATGTCAAAAAAATATTCATTGTGTCTTTACTATTTAATAATAAATTATCTTCTAAAACATTTATGATTTGAAATTTGAAATTTGGTTTAAATATTATTAATCAGGGGTAGATATTTTTTTAAATATGTCAGATGAATTTTTGAACATTATGAATAGTATGCTTAGTGATTTTGTTACCATGATAAAAGGGTATGTCAGTTAATTAATGTTTAAAAATAAATTGATAAGTACAATTAAATGACCCAAAAAAATATGTATACCATAATAATAGAATTTTATAATTAATTAAATTCTTTATTCACTGTTATAATATTAGATCCTTAAAAATATATTATTTAAGGAAATTTCAAACATGACACACACTAATTTTTAATAAGTGTAAAATTTAAATATGTGGGTATCCAATAGACATGTTTAACAATAAATATAATTTTTAAATATAATATAATTACCATAATAATGGTAATTAAATTTTAATTTTTATTAAAAAATAGTTACATTAAATACTTACACAAAACATATGTTGTAATATTTTTATTAATGAATAAAATAAATTAAATGATATTAAAAATATTAAAATAATTATAAATGGTATAAATAAGGTGATTTTTGAATTTTATAGTTTTCAAGGGAATTGATGTGATGTTTTAATATAATTTTTTCTTAATTATACATTTTTTATTGAAGTTATCCATGTTAATGTAATGAATAGTATCAAAATTGACACCGATGATATTTTATGAAAATAACATTTTATTAAATTATTTAAAAATCTTAAATATATTAAATACTGAAAAATGATATATGGTGAAAACACCAAAAAATTTCCATTTAAGATCCAATTTACACATTATATGTATAAATTTCATCCTTAAAATATTGAATGAGCTATTAAAATAGATTAATTTTAAATTAGATAACAATATGTTTATGAAAATAATAATGTTAAAAATTATATCAAAACTTGTCTAAAATATATTTATTCATTTCATTAAAACTCCATCTCATATTATCTTCAAATAACCATTAATTTCTAGTTATTTCGATTGCGATTAATTAATTTTAAATTATTCTATTGAGATATTCCAAAAGTCCTCCTCAACTGAATTGTAAAAGGGAACATCATCCCTCAATTTATTTCACCACTATGAACCTTATATATCTACCACTTATTACCAAATTATATTTTACACTTCCTTAACCACATTCTATATGTTATTTTATTCCTAAAATTGTAATCCTAGATCATATTATGTGATATCTAACGGAGTTGTTTCAAAGATGATATAATATCTCTAATGGATTACTTTATTTTTATCATCTTATTTTCCTCCAATAAATCATTCATATATATCATGAAATAATAAATAAATTATCTTATATATTAATAAATTTTCATATCATTATCAACACACAATTATACACTTTAATTACCATTAATGAAGAAGTGAGAATTTCACTTGTGCATATTTACAATTTTATGTCATTACATAGTGATATAATTCATTTTTCATCACCATATTATATAGAAGGTTGTTATTTTGGTTTTAATGTTCATATATGAAATGTATGATATATTTATACTTGTTTAATTATAATATCATGTAAAAATTCTTACAATACCATATTTAGGTAAATGATAACGTCACTCATGTGTATATATGGACTACCATATCCACAATCTAACGTGACTCATTTTTCAATACTATTTTACATGGATGTTAATATGGATGGGTTTTATTAATATTAATGATATATATGTGTTTGTGTGTTTGTGTAACATAATAAATTATTCTTTTTTGGTTTATTATTATATTATTTTCTTTCAGTCCATTTGATAGAAAATGAAAACAAAATTTATGGGTATGTGTAACCTACCATCTATATGAACTATGTAATTAATTTTTATCTCTAGTTCTATTACTAATTATAAATATTTATAAAATGAGAAAATATTATTTTATATACCTTGACAAAAAATATAGAAAATATGGTGCGATGATCAAATTTAATGGTCTGGGATTTAAAACCGAAACATGTTTGGAAAGAGAAGTATTTATAACATTGAATAGTGATTTGCATATCAAATGACCAATACACAAGTTCTTAGATGTTATAAAAATCATACATTGTATGATATATATATTGTTATATAGTAAATTTATAATAATTCCATATTTATTATACATGATGTTTGAATGTGTACAATGAAATGTGAGACCTGAGGTATTAGTTTATTTTACAATATCATCATTATTTAGGGTTGGTTATTTTTAATTCACTAATTTAGAATATTTATTTTCTATGTACATGTTTAGTATAAATATTTTCAAAAAGGTTTTTAAGTTTCTACTAAAATTTTATAAAATCATTTTTAACCATGTTTTAATTTTTATGAAGTGGGTTGAAAATAATATTTAAGTCATGTTTTAAATGAGGATATTTGTGACCATTTTGGAAAAATACATAATGAATGTGTTTTACTTACATAACATGAGAATCATTTCTTACCATCATGATGTATTAACGGTGGTAGAATTCTTTTATAATCTTACATGTTTATATTAAAATAAAATTTTCTCCTTTTTAATATTCTATATAAAAAATATTATATAAAGATATTTTTCATAAATAATTATTTCATGCGATCATTTAAAATTATTTTACATCTAAGATAACTTTATTTGATGTCAATTATGATTTTTTTTTATATGATCTATTGATATAATCCATATTCTTTCTATGAATGGTATGTGTTTGTGATTGAATGGTTTTTAAGAATCCCACTTCTTTTATATGATTTATGTCCTGATAAACTTTTTATAAAACCCATATTATAGGTGTCCAAATATGATTAAGGATTTCTGATCATATGGGAAAAATTAATATTTTTCATTATGTGATGGGTGGGAAGTAGATTACCCTATAATTCATTGGGTAGTGAATTATATCTCATGTGATAGTTTTGGGAAACAATTTGATGTTTTGGATTTGTTATAAGAAACAAATAGATTTGATTGATAAATTATGTGAAATACGTATTGATTCACAATCTGATAGTCTTGGTAGTTAACATCGACATATGAAATGGTTCTATACTTATGATAATTCCAAAAAAAATTACTAATTCATCTTGGGGTAAATTATTTAGTTATGATTAATTATCATTATTTTGATATATTTCTTTCGAAATGATACTGTTTTATTGCACACCACATTCTTATAATCATTGTCAGATTAAGAATTAACATTATAAGATATAATTAAAATCTAATTTCATTGTTTTTATCATATTCATTGATATGATCATCAGTTTATATCTCCATGTTTTTACCCTTACTGGTCATAAGATTTTCCCTTTTTCTTATGATTCAATTTTACAAAATATAAGTGAAATGTATTAAGTACGATGTATTAAAATAGTTGTGAATTATGAAACAATAAGTGGGAAATGGTGTTGATATTTTTAACCTATTGTTTTTATTTTTTGTTTCCAAAGGCACCAAGTATTTATGATCCTCATACATTTGATGGTGTAATATAATGAATATTCATATAAAATATTTAATATATATGTTTGAAAATCTTGATTCATTGGAGGTTTTGGTAAAATTATGCATTCATATTAGTTGTTTCTAATTTTTATGTGGTTACTCTAATATTTTTAGTGGATTTTATTGTTTTAAGTATTTTATGGTCCTTTTCATACTTCATATATATTGTCTTGGATGATTTTTATTTAGTTATTAGTAGGTTGTTTTTTCATTGAGGCAAGATAATCCACTAGAAATTTCATATTCATTTGAAATTTATTTCCATGGTGTCTTGGGGATGTCCCTTAAGGATTGTGTCACTACTGCAACATCCCAAGACAATTAATAGGGGTGATACATTCATTCTCTAAAATGAAAACTTGTATCTTTTGGTTTGTTTTTTTCTTTGAACTGGAACTGAATAATTTATACATATTTGGTTTTTCACATTTTCATCATAGTACAAATATATGTTTTTGAACCTTATTTCTACTAAGGATTTTATTTATATAATTTTTTTCTTCTATAAAAACACAAGTAGAATAATTATGGTAATGAATTTCTTTTTTCACGATTTTATTTCTGATACCTTGTTCAATACAATATATTATAGAATATTCTATCTTAACTATAAGACATAAAATATATTTATTTCAGTCCTTTTATCAAATAACAAAATAATTATAATACTTATGGAGGGATTTTTTCCTTATTCAAAATATTTTTTACAATAAGGTATAATATTCATGTAATTATTAATTAATAGAACATTTTAATATCAGAATCAGTATTATGCTCAGAAGTATAAAATGAGTGTGCCTTATCAATGTCTTCCGTAAAACATGTATTATCCTTGTGATTAGAGATATCATCTTCTTATTTAAAATATGAACCATCACTATATTATTCTGAAGAAATTGATGGTCCATTCATGGATAATTTTCTCTTATTCTTATTTTATGGATTTGATTTTTTTATTTTACTTAGATTTTTTTTCTCTATGCTGTGGAAAATATGGGTTGATATGTCCACTATTTAAACATTAATAATATTTTTATTCTTTATAATTGTTATCATATTTCTTATATTTCTTGAATTATTTAATGAATCATCTTCCTTTATGGAAAATTTTTTGAACATGAATAATGAAAAAACTAACTAATAATTTATAAATATGTGTAGAATCAACATAATATGACAAAGAAATTTTTTTCCTTTTAATTTCAAATAATATTCGTAAGTATACACATTCAAGGTAACATTATCCTTATTACTCATTCAATGATCACATGCATCATATTCCTTTTAAGCCAGATACATCATGTGTTTTTCTAATAGATTTATTATTTTGAAGACCCTTACATTAGTGAATTTCATATGGGAATGTGAGATTCCACTCCACATAAATTTTACAACTCAGAGAAATTTAAATTCATCAGATCATTCTTAAATGGATTGTCTAAGAGATTAAATATTATTCAATGTACAGATTAATTTTCCATTAATTATTGTTATATAATATCCACAAACCATCATGAATGTTTCCAACGTTTATATATAAGTGTTTTATGTGAGATTTCGAACATTATCATAACCTTTATATGCTACAGATATTGTTTCCCATAACTTATAAGTTGTCTCGCATTTTATAAATATATTGAACTCAATAAGACCTAGTCTAAAAATTCATTCAATCAGCACTTTTGAGATCTGGTAGTATTATATATCTTAAGTACATTCACATTTCAATGTATCAACTCTAGGAATATTGTAATGTTGAAAATATATCAGTTAAATCCTTAGTCTGTTATTCATAAAGTATATGATCATATGTGCCTTCCAACATTTTTTTTCAATTTATTTTGGGAGGTTTTACCATAGGAATACCATTATTGTTTTCATCCACATCATTGATTTTTATAATATCTTCAGACCTCATAATTTTAGACTTTATAACTACAAAATTCACTATAATTAAAACAAACTTGGGTTATATAACAACAATATTATGATTGTAAAATGAATTAATTTAATTATTGAATTTTTTTCCTCAGAACCACGAACTTTTAAGGTGTGATAAATTCTAATATATTATTTTCACAAGAAAATGAATGATATATTTGCAGTGTGAAAAATATATAACATGTTATATTTTTACATGCACAAGGAATTAATATAACCATGTCCACTACCCAATCACTCAACTCATTGAGCTCAAAGATTTACAAAGCACCAGTCTTTTCACTATGGGTGACAAAATAGAGTGCATGTAGACATCACATAGAAATAAATAATGAGATTATTTAGTTTCATAAAAATATTATTGAATATAGAAATCCAACCCACAAAAATTGTATTTCTCACATCAAACTGTAGGATGAAATTTGAATGTTTCCTAAACAAATCACATAGTTTCAAGATGAAACAAATATAAGATATGGTTTATCAACTAGGGAAAATAAAAATTAATTTTTCCGAAGGAGATAATTTTAAAATATAGCATGTTTTATATAATTAAAAACTATAGTAATCATCAATGGTGTTTTTTATTCTCTTAGAAAAGAGAAACATTACATAAGGCTTCAAGAAAAAGTGTTGAGGGTAAAGATAACTTTATTATTACATCTCTATACCCTATTATTCAATTAATATTTCTTAGCTTATCACATACTATTGAAAAAAAAGATATCCTATATAATTTGGTATTAGAATTAAATTCCATATATCATTTAACAAAATATACATCCATAGAGAGACTGATAAATAAATTATATTTTATGATTTTCTTCTCACGATACTTAAAACCTATTGTAAAATAAATATTTTACTATAAATAGGTAGTCCAATTGTTAATTAATCAATCGTAGTATTAATTTAAACATAAAATAAAACAATAGTTCTAAATATCTTGGTTTTATAAATTCATAGAATATAATAGATCCCAATATTACAGAATTCCACATATTTGAATTCACATAGCCAATTTGATATATGTATTATTCCTTTCTATAATTGATTTCTTCACATAGATAAATCACATAGACATCGTACACATGAATCTGAATTTAGTGCAGATTAAATAATCAAATAATATATTATAAAAAGGTATCCAAATATACCACTTAACTATTTCACATATCTGATTACTCTACATAGTGGTTCCATGTTGTTGTTTCATAAACGTATCTATTTTCTCATGTACATAAATTTCATGTAGATTATTCTATGACATATTATATTTCTGTTAGGGGTTTCGTCATGTAGTTGATTGAAAAATTTTATTTATAGATATTGGAAAAAATACATCAAGACCAAGTCCTCACATAGTATAATTATCCAAATATAGGAAAATTTTAGAATATATCCATAATTTTATAATTACATTATACTGAAAAGAAAATAAAAATTAATCCAATTTAACATACATAAAAAACATTAGAAACATATGAATTATTTTTTGAGAGGAGGAAAACATAATGAAAATAATATGTTGTCTTTTATTATATCCTATCCTTCATTATAAATTAATCTAAAAAATTAAAGTACCCTCATAAATAATAATTGAGGTTACCAATGATTAATAAAAAGACAAATCCAATTATTTTTTTCGAAAATTTAAAATATATCAAAATAATAAAAACAGTAGAAAAAAATACGAAGTGTATTTATAGAATAGATACATAATAAAATTATTTCATAAAATTTATTAATCATTACCAAAAAATATCTACATATATATCACTATACATAAACATATCTTACTTTATTATATTCATTACAACCTATAGAATATGGAAAAATAAACATGGGTGAGTTATGATTCTCCATAGGGATCAACATGATCGATAAAAATAAAATGATAAGTGATAATAATACCCGAAATATATTATACATGATATTAACATATGGAAATATTTCTAATAATTCATGGACCATAAATCTGGATAATTGTATTATGTATTTTTAAAAACAATAGACGTGAGTCAAAAGATGGAAAAATCATCAATAATCAGTCATGATTATATAATATCATATCATGAGAATAAAATATATTTTTTTCGAAGACACATATGCTAAGAAAATTTTTTCTTTAATGATAAACACTTCAAAGAACATCATATCACAGTGGATAGAGTCCAATCGTGGATTGGGTTCACTCCTCACTCTAATAAACATATTGGATAGAGTCCCTTAATGTATTGTGTTGACTCCCCATTGAATTTAAAATTATATGATGATATATAATGCATTACCCAATTATTTATAGGGATATAAATGTTTTTCCTAAATATAAAACAATTAGTACCACATATATTTATGCCCAATATTATAAAAAGTCACAATTTTAACATATCCTAATTAACTCATTGGAATGTAAAATTTTTTACACAAAAATACGTAAATGATCTTTATCAAACACCATTTAGAGAAATAAATTGGTTGGTATTATTATGTTATTTTCAAACTAATGATTAAAAATCCAAAAATCATGTTGACCTTGATGAAAAATTACATTACAATAGCATTTGAATGATTCTTTAAAATATAATAAGAAATATCCATTTATATAAGAAATATTAAAAAAACTAATTCTTTATAAAAAAAATATGAATATGATTTTAATTGAATGAATGGAATGTTTTAAAGTGAAATTGTTAACATTTAAGGAACATGATGATGATAAAATCCATTAATTTTGAAACTATAAAATGTTCCATCCATACGTTTTCTAAGTGTAATATATAATATCTGTGAAAAACATTAAAATGATTAATTATACAAAAAATCCGAAACAAATTTAAATAAAATAGATAATTAAATCACAAAACCAATGTAAAGTAGATAATATAATTATTTACCAATTTTAAAAAATTATTGACTTGAAAGAAAAATATTCCCATAGAAATAGAAAAAATAGTTTGTTTTTGAATAAAAACATTCTTCTGGTATTATTGAGTTCCAAATATAGTTTAAATGGAAAAAATACATTAATATCCTGGAAATAACCATTTTATAAAGGTATATCTGTTGTTTTAGAGTGAGGAATCATACAATTCTGTAAAATAGAAATTAAAACATAAAGAATATTGAAAAAAAAGTGAGACATACCATAAACCTTTAGCTCAAGTAATGAATTCTTCATATTCACTCTTACCTAATGTATAAAAAATTTATATGTATTTTAAAAAATAAAACATAACCATATTCATCTGTATATTACTTTATATTATTCCCTATAAATTCAAACATCTAATTTATTAATAATTCATCCTTACAATAAGTTTTCTTTTTTACACATATGATTGGATATAAAGATTTTATTCATTCTCCATGATCATTATTTAAAAATATAAAGAATCATACTAATTCCAGAAATATATTTTCTATTTTTTATATACACTTTTATATACATCAATAAAAGGTAGTGATGAATAATGAAATGCATCGCTTTATGGTGGAGGTAATATGCACATGTACATGGGTGATGTTTCCATTTTATAATGAATGGTTGAGAATAAAATTAGATAATAGTTTATATTGATATAATAATATTTTTTTTAAATATATCATATATTAATTTAATAATGAAATATAACAAACCATAAGAGGTAGTGATGAAAATTAAATATATATATTTTTGGAAGTTGTAGTCTACACGAAATCATGAATACCGCTACATTTTTTATTACATGAAAAGAAGATGTATAATGAATATTAAATAAAAATAATAACATATTATTATATTTATTTTAATTATTTAATAATAATATTATTTATATAACAAGTTTTTAGAAGGTGTAAAAAAGTGTGAAATAACTCACTTAATAAAATTATATCTCCCTCAATTATCCTCATTTAACATACACCTTAAGCCTTCATTGAATAATATTTTATTGAGACCATAACCTTTTAGAACGTGGGTAGGATAGTTGGGGTGTTATTTGGTAATAACTTGATTTGTCTATGGTTCTCAATGTGTGTCGATAAGGGAGGATAAGTGGGTTCTTTTTATATATGAGTGGAGTGGAACCCTTGTAAATAACATTATATTTTAAAAAATATGAGTCAATTTATAATAAATTTGGAACAAAATAATTTATATCTAAAATATAAAGTTGTTATATATTTAAATAAACTGAAAAAATTAAATAAATATAAGGTTTTTGTGATTTTGGAAGCATTAACCATTATTTTAACCCCTTTAAAGTCATTTTAATCTTTACCAATATGTTTTAACATTTAAAATAGAATCTTATCATTTAGACTATATTTATAACTAAAATTATATTAAAAATTATAATTTATAATTACCAATTTTGAATATATTTATTAAAAATTTAATTTCTAGTGGTGCCAATGAAAACATGTTTTTAGAAAAATGATGTGTTGAGCATAAAAATGAATTTATACCCAAATCATGTATAAAATTGTTCTCCATGAAATATATTTTATTATAGATATAAAAATATGAGTATTTTAAATTTAAAATAATTTAAAAACCAATAATATCATTGTTAATAAATAATTAATGAAAGAGGACAATAATATTATTTTTATTTGAATAAAATAGAACTTTTGTTCAAAAAATCCATGTATGAGTTTTCAAATTCAACAAAATGTTTTTAAAACATTAATTTTATAACATAAATAATTATTTGGTATATATAATAATTTAATATTTTTTAAAATAATTATTAAATCATATTGTGTTCATAAGAGTTACGATTTTTGGAAAAATGTTATTTTTCACTCATCACTTAAGAATAAAGCAATTCAGAAAAATCCTAAAACATCACCTAAAGCTAGGTTTTTTATACTACATCCAAAAATGATTTTTATTTATTCATACTAAAATATTTAATTTTATAATTTTATCTTTAAATAAAAAATAAAAAAAATATATTGAAAACAACGTTTTTAATTATAATATTACATTCCTTCCATGAATTGTTATACTAGTTTTCATTATCATTACTTTATCATTTCATGGATGTAATTACATGATTGAATTATATATTAATTATATTTTATAAAAAAATTAATGATATCATTAATTTTAAAATAAAATATTTAACAAAAATTACTTAATCTATCCAAATAGTTTCTCTAAAACTATTCATTTTCATTCCAAAACTAAAATAGACACAAATAAATTCTTTCAAAATATTTTATTTTATCAATTAAATTAAATTTACCTACGTTAATATGTAATTATATTTGTATTATTATAGTACATTATTTTCTTATGATAGTGGTTTACTTCATTAAAAGCTATCAAACACATCAAATTTTTTTAAACAGAAAATATATTCTTAAAAATGGGGTGTTACAAGATGGATTACCATGGTTTAAATTTTGAAAGGAGTGAAAGTGACAGGTGAATTTGTAAAATTTTTTGGGTGTTTCATTCCAAATAAATCCCTCTTGCATTTAACTTTATTAGCTAATTAATTGATCATTCAAGGAGTTACACATAGCTAAAATACACATAATAAGGATACTAGTGGAATATAGTTGGGATTATCTATATAATAGATTAGTTAAAGACATGCCCACTAAACCATTCGAGAATCATTATTTATAGGATTGGGATGATTCCCAACTAAAATAACTAAATTTTGAGAGAAAATTTAATGATGACTCATTTTTAGTGAAATGTCGATATTGGATTACTAAATGTAAAAGATGTTCAAGGTAATCATTTTTAGTGGGAGTATGTTCATTAAAATTCCTTGACAGAAAGATATAATACATGATATTAAAAATAAGATAGGTATTTTTTATAGGTTATAGACTATTTATTTATTATCATATTGAGATACCTTATTTGAATGGGATATATAACAGTTAAATATATGTATTTATTGTTGATAAGTGGTATCAAGGAGAAACATTATGATCATCTAAATATGATTGGTATTTAGATCAATTCCAATGACCTTGACTCTAGGGTATAGTACATACAGTGTGCGTAAAAATTCTAATTGATAAAAAAGACCATTTGATAGGATGAAATTTAAAATGGTTGAATTAGATGATTATATTTGTAATTGTGAAATTTTTTCTATATTATAATACAATACTTATGTCATGATTTTCCCATGTGTAGTATTATCAAAATTATATAACTATTATTATGTTCCCACAATAAATAAATTTTTTAATCTGATGGTTTTGGTAAAAATTTACTCCATTTCACTATTAAGAACATGAGTTATTCTAGAAATATGAATTATATGTTTTGTGGAATTAAAAGTATAATTATTATTTAGACATTCTATTTATGGATAATCCTATTTATATAATTTAAAAAATAAGGACATGGTCGATTATAGTCCCACCAACCTCTGTCATTGTCTTTATTTAAATACAAATGGGAAAAATTTCAATTATCCAAAAAAGTGGATTATTATAACCATTTATTTATGAAGAATTTCAAAATTTTAAATTGTGATTATTAAGAAATATGGGAAAAACACCTTTGATTATAAATTTCGAAAGGACTAATAATCTATTAGATCTCTAAACTAGTGATGTTTGTGGAACAATGATTTGTAAATAAATTAGTGGTTTTAGGTACACTGTTTCCTTCACTTCTGGCTTTAATAAAAAGGTTATGTTTTTATAATGAAACACGTGTATGAAACCTTTCAAGAAAACCATAGTGATTCAGAATGAATAATAGATTCAACACGTAAAATTATTGTGCATCCTAGACCAGATATGGGCGGTGAATACTTGATTGAGGAATTCATTGATCATATGAGTGATTAGAGAATTTTTTCTCAACTCACTCCTCATATATCACTATAATATGATGGTGTTCTTGATATGGGTAATCATACATTATAGATATGGTTCTATCAATGATGAGTTGGTGTAAACTTCTTGTTTCTTTCATGGGTTATCCTCTTGAATATGTTACATATCAAAAAAATTATGTAACATATAAATAAATATAAAGACTCTAAAAAATATATATACTGAGAATTATCTGATTAAGTATATTATTATGACATAGGAATTTAAATAATTCACATGATTATTATATTATAATATGATTGATGTGTAATTAGATAAATGGTTATTTGTCGTTTATCTCAAGGAAACTAAGTGATATTATTTTGATAATACTATTAAACACAGAATTATTCTATCTTAAAATTTTATTCTACGTGAAATGTAATATATAATTATGTTATTAAGTGATAGTAATGTTTAATGTGGATATTTTCGTGGATTAAAAATGAAATTTTCCTTAGGTTTTGTTTGAGTTGGCTCCATAAATATTTATTCCTGAAAACATAAAACAAGATACATATTAACATGGAGTGTGTGGTCTTGTTTTTTCAGGGAATAATATATTTGTATTTCACCTAAAAATTTTATTTATGGAATCTTTATAAAATATCAACATACCACAAAACAATAATTTATCAAGAGTTCTAGTTCTGATGAAATTGTTAATGTCCATGGAATCTCAAAGGACACCATATACATTAACGATGTTTTTAACTAAGGGTATAAACCAAAAGGAGTGGCACATATTGGGAACATGTTTGTTTTATAAAAGAAAATGAACATATATGTTACAGTGTCTACCATTAAATCACTCTTATTGGGAAAATATTACATAAAAATACTTGTATTAAATATAAAGAATAATTTTCACTTATAGTGTTGATAATGTCCATTAAGATATTTCACAATATAAAATTTCACAGTAATTATGTGATATATCAAATGATTATTAAAATGTTTATCTTGAATGATAATTTAGTCAAAAACATATATATTATACAACATGATGGTTTTGAAATACATAGTGGGAATGTTATGATATGAAAGGTGTATTGTTTTATTTATGAATCTATGTTATATTTTCAGACATTGAATACCATGTTTTATGATGTAATCAATGATTTTGATTTTATAAAAAATTTGGATACTTTCAAAGTATATAATAAATTTTATTAAATTACAGTATTATTTTTAATATTATATGTTGATGGCATGCTTCTTTTTGTAAACTAAATTTTGACACTTCAATCTATAAAGATGTAGTTGTGATTGAGGTTCATGATTAAATAAATAGACGAATAAACCACTATATAAGGTGTAATGATTTAATTAGATTAATATAATATATTTTGGGGAATAATCTAGAAACATACATTGATAAATTATGAAAAACAATTATCGTGTAGAACTCTATGTTGTGGTATTTTCCAATTATAAATAGAAAAAATCATTAGAAGATATAGGAACCTTTTAAAGAGTTATTATTTTTTAGTATAATTCTCAAGGTTTCGTTTATATTCTCTACCATGTATGTTATGTTGTGTACTTGACATCGTGTTTCTTGTAATCTAGGAATAACTATTATATACAAATCCAATCCTAGTGAATTTCTTAGAATAAGTATTAAGAATATACATACAAACTTTTGGGAACCTTTATAGTTTTATTAGTCTACAAAGGGGTCATGTCATAAATATTTAACCTATATATGTGCAACTTATACCTATCCTAAAAGTATCTATAAGACTCTTAGACCCATGTATAGGTAAAATATGGGTCTAAAAGATCATTCATAGTTAAAATGATATTTCATTATTTATTTACAGAAGATATATTTTGGATTCAATATCAGATCATTTGTTGAATATTAATTTTCTGTAAGGTATTTTTATTTATAGATTCATATCTATTGATGGATAATTACTTTCTGATTTTCATACAGATACATGGAAACCAGAGTGGTGAAATAAAGGATATTTTACTAATCTTATGTCACATACTAATCACTATATGACTCTTTATTTTCCTAATGTTCACTAAAAATATTATATAAATCATCACTAAAAAGTAAATTTTCTCTTAGAACACATAAAATATCATTGAAGAATAAAACCCATACCGACCAATTGAGAAATAATTGAGACTAATCTACATCAAACTTATCAAAATTTTATCACTCTCTTTGTCTTATATTATATTTTTAACCCTGCTCATTTTTTTTATTTTTTTTGGCACTTTTAATACTTTGTAAGGAATATTGCGCATAATCTCTTTATCTTTATTTTCTATATTATTGTGTCATAGGATAACATGTACAAGTATTTTGGTCTATCCAAGATATCCCTTTATGTTGTTTCTACTAAAAACCCAATATAAGTTGTGGGTCAAACAAACAGATTGAGGTTGTGGATTTATTTATTATATTTTAATTAATGAACTTGGAGGTATTTTTTTGTCATGTTGAGTGGGCTAAGTTTCATCTTGGATCTAAATAAACTTGTTTTAATTTTAATTGTGAATAATCTATTTTATTTTTTAATATATAGAACCAAATTAAATATAAACTACAAATTATATAATAATTTTTTATAAATATTTATTAATGTATGTTCTTAAAATATAATTTTATAGTTATTATTTATTTATTAAATATATATATATACACTTTTTTGTGATTCAAATTATATCAAAACTAAAAAATAATTTCAATTTAATTTAAATGGGAATTGGTAATGCTTCTGTGAAATTGTTTAGAATCATAAAATCATACATACCATTACTATTTATAATGTGGGATACATTTTAATTAGGTTATATGATTTTAAAAAATCATTCAAAATTATATATGGGATGCTCAATTCACCCCAACTTGAGCATTCCACTAACAACAATACATCATTATAACCATAAACATTGATACCACGACTAATGAAATGGTTTTTTGAAGGCTCATTTCACAGTTGAAAAGTTTATGAAGATAGATAGAACTTTTATTTAATAATAATTAATGAATAAAACTTATTATAAATGATGATCAATTGAAAGAAATAAAAAATTATCTGACTTATTAATCAAGCATCCAAAAGGATTAATCATCACATTAAATATATAATTAATATTTATATATATTTAGAATTACCCTAATCTTATAATTTCTTCTTCCCTGTGGAATTAGTAGATAACCCTTTTTATACCATCATTCCATAAAATTGAATATAGGATTTATTCCCTCTATAAATGACCGACATGTATGTTGTAAACCACTGATCATCACCTTAGTATCCCCTATGTCATAATGTAGAAGATTTTAAGGTATTTAGTGATCCATGTTAATCTCATATGAATAATTCTAGAGAGAATGGATTCAATCTTATGGATGAGGAAAATATATCTCTATACTTCAAAGGGTTTCAAGAAGATAATTATCCTGGGTTTGAGTTAATATTCCCAATAATTCATTGTGCACACTGATGGAATGTGTCTAGGCCTTGCACACTGATGAAAATAGTCCTAACCATATATATATAGCACTAGGGTTAGAAAATAAAAATCACACAAGTCCACTAATTATTTTTCATACTCTTTGGATAACACCATGTATGAATAATAAAAATATAATTATATACCTATCATTTGTTAATCTCATTGATAAAACAAATATTATTATCTTAAATTAATTATTTATAATTTATTCACATAATATTTATCTTTACATTTTTCCTTAGATTATCAAAAATGGTTTTCTAATCCTCAATATATATATTTCTTTAAATAAATAAAAATTAATTATTTAGTTAGTTAACACTACATTATTAACTAGTAAATATATAAATCAATCTTCATAGAATTATTAAATATATTTTTTGAAAATTTATACATGAGTAAATAAATATAAATTTACATACTTGTTATTAAAAAAGTATTTAAATATTTTCTATTCATATAATTATTGAATTAATTACATAGAGAATAAATATATATTCAATATTACAGTCACATATATATTCACCTAAATAACTAGTGAGTGAATATTAATGATCAAACTAATAAGAATATTTATTGATCTATGTAAAAGAAATATTATTTTTGAACATTTTTGATTCCTATTGATTTTATCTAGGGTTCAGAATACACATAGTCCATGATCCTCTTGGACTCTTTATTAGTTTCATTTCAGTAAATCAACTATATTCCATGATAAACATCTAGAAACATGAAAATGAAACTATAGATAATGAACATATTATAAAAAAAACCATGAAACCTCCAATGAATATACACATGGTAATATAATCCATTTATCTCGATATCTCAATCATGAATGATGTGAAATCCATACATCAATAAATGTTCTCGATGTACCCTTGGATGAATTTTAAAAAATATCATTGTTTAAATTACCTTCATGAATAGGGAATTAATTAAGAAGAGTAATTCCAATCAAAGTTCATGATATATATAATTCAATTAGAGAACATATTGGATAAATCAATTCTATCACTATTTACTAATATAACATTACTGATGTTCCACCAATCATATTCTACCTCACCATGAAAATATATTTCCATGGTTTTCATTAGTACATAAAACTACATGAATCATATATTGAATTAATAGTAGTATTGATTGATATTTATTCCTATATAAAACAACATATAATAATTTCTAATTTTATAATAAATATGGATTTCTTGTTAGCGATTGATGTTCTCATAATCTCATATACTAAAGACTACAAAGGGTTCACACCATGATAATTTTATACCAAATATTATGAGTCAGGAATAGTGATATAATATACCATTTATTTCACATAAAATTATGCCATCCAATCAAATAATATACATTTCAGTGTAATTTTTTGGAACTTCTAGGTTATCATCATAGTGGGTAACTACTATTCCTTTTTAGAATGGCACATACCATTTTAAAAATTACACATATTATATCTTCAAAAAGAAAAATCATTATGTGATATGAAATGTTATTTATATTAAAACTCATGAATTAAATTAATCATAATGTACGTAGAATTTGGATCAGGGCACTGAATCCAGTTAACTCCCAGTTGAAATAGATCCTTATCTGGGAAACATTTAGGAAAATAGATCTCACATAATGTTCCTGATTCTAATGAGAAACTCTATAGTTAGGGGCTTCACCCTGTTTTCATACATAGAAACTACACACACAATGACTTCACCCTTTTTTTATAAATTTCCCATGATGTCATATTTATTTAGTTTGTTCATCATTAGTTGCTGAGACCATAGGATACTTGTGAAAGACACCACAATATTATTTTCACAAAACAATGTGACAATATAGGTACTTATAGTTAATAAAGCTATTGAGTAATTTTTTTAATATATAAATATTCATTAGATTCCTTAGAAGATTCTATATAAACAGACACTTTTGTATATCAATGATTACTAGTTTCTCTGAACTCTTCAATCTTATAACACCACATTTTAAACTAAAGGAAAATCATGACTGTAACATAATATCATTATAATAATTTTTTAATCTAGAACTATTATATCATTTGATGACTAGCCCCTTGTCTTTTACATAAACCAAGAAGTTATCATTAGCAAATCAATGATACATATGACTATCCTTAATACCATATTAATAAGGTTCTTCTAGATCATCATGACATCTACCCACAATTCATATAGTGTAGCATATATCAATAATATTACATAATAAGGAATAAATTATGGATAATATCATAGATGTATATGGGATCCTACTCATTATATCTCTCTCTATCATGTCGTTTCTGAGGATATATTTACTCAGAGATATGTATACCATATGACATCAAAACCAATCCCTCTTGGATTGTTCCTTAAAAATTACTTGTATAATCTAGAAAAAACATTTCATTTAGTTTATGAACTCTCTTGGATCTATCATGAATGATATTATACCTATAATTTATAGTTTTTCGCCTCGGTCCTTCACGGAAACACACTTGTCCAACCAAACTATAAATGATTGTATGAATTTTATTTTATTTCTAATATGTAATATTTCATCGACATATACTACTAATAATATGAAATACCTCCCACTAAACCACTAATAAATAGTGGGTTCGCATTTTTTATTTATTATATTAAAATGTATTACATCTTCATAGAACAGAATGTTACATGACCTATATTATTTCCTAAACACATAAACTCGTCTATATAACTTTCATAGATAATATTAATTTCCTGGAGTCTCAAACCTATTAGGTTTTGACATATAGTCATCTTCGTTAAATTTCCCATTAATACTTTTTTTATATTCATCTACAAAATCTCACTGTCTCAAAAATAAACTATTGAATTTTGAATTCTGATAAATTTAATCATCCAAATTGGAAAAAATGTTTCATCATATTCAATGACCTGATAGTATTTAAATAAATTTTCTCTTAGTTGTTCTATATATGTACTTAAATTACCATCAATTTCCATTTTTTTCATTAACACCAAGTTTCACAATTTGGTATTCAAGTCAAATGGTGCATAAAAAACACACAGAATTGGTTCTGATACACGTGAACCATTTTGGAATATATATATTAATGGAATCATTTAACTTATGTGATCTGTAATTCATTGTTATATAAAGTATGATAATTTATTTTAAAATAATTATTCCCCATAAATAGAGACTAGAAAATAATATATTTTTGTTTTTCAAAACCTCTATTGTCAACCAAAATTATATTTTAGAATCAGAACAACAACTCCCATGGGGACATATGAAATACCAACATGTGAAAAATCTTGTATATTTTGAGCATCAATGTTATGAATGTTAATAGTTTTCTCACTAATCTCCATTAGGGTGTTATCTCTCTTAAGAAATGGGAAATTCATTATGATGACTGAATTCTACTATAAGTGGTTGTATCGATAACATCCCCTTATTTCTGTGAAATACATTATAAATATATAGTTTGTTTATATAGTTTGTAGTATATTACTAATATTATCCTAAAAACATTCCCCATAACCCCATTCATGTTCATGTGACAACAAGAATATCATTCCATGCAATAACACAAGTGGTATCAGGTCTATTACCTTAGTTGGTAATTTATTCAGAATCATGGTTACTTCATATAATGAATATCCCCAAAATCATTGTATAGTATTTTCAAGTCTCATCATTAAAGTTACCATATAATTAATTGTATGCTTCCTACTTTTACTAACATCATTCCACTTTGGATTTAATGGTTATCAACATGGGATAAAATATTAGACTATAATAGTTATTCGATTAATTCTTTGTTAATTTGATCACCACCATGATCAGATCGAAGATTCATTATACTCTTACAATGTGGATTATTTAATTCATTCATAATTTCATTGTATTTACCAAATGAATCAAACTTATAATCCATTATTTATACATATCCATTTAAACATAAATCATTACTAAAAGTAATGATGTAAAAATTCTCACATCCAACATGAATTAAAAATTGTTTGTACTCAAAAACGTGTACCAATTGTATAATATCGATATATCTTTAACCTTTTCTTTGAAAAAGTTCCATTCTAAACTTATCTTATAAATAAAAATGGCCTATTTGAACTGTTTTTTTCTCAAAATTCTCTACATAATCATCTTTATTTATCTTTTAAAAAATCCTCATGTTTACATGTGCAATATGGTGATGCAAAAACATTGTGTGAAATGATTCACATGATATTGATTCAATATTAGTTTCCAACACTTGATTTTCATTAATTAACACATAAAAATACTAATTTAAATGTTCCATACCCTAACATATATTGTGTTTGTAAAATAAATTAACTATTTATAAACATGAAAATAATACCATATATATCTATGTTGGATAAAAGAATTTTTTTTATTTGTAATAGTTGGTACATTGTAACTCTATTTCAATACAAATTCCTTCCCATTATATAATAGAAAGTGGTAGTATCCAATGAAAATATCATCCAAAATTAAACCATTAAAATATAGTATATCAAAATCTCTTCTGTAAATATTATCAAATCTATTTGGTTTATAAAATTTAACATAGATTTGATAACACCAAGCATTACTTAATACCAACAGTGTTGATGTATAATGATTTCACTATGTAATGAATACACCATAATATCCACCATTATTATTTTACTAGGAGTGGTTCTTCTTTTAGTGGACCAAATTTACATTTATAAACATAAGGCATCCTTCTCCTTTTCCAATATTTGGAACATAATTTTCTTGCAAGGATAGTACATGGGATACTTAAACATGGAACATGTCTTCGGTACCATTTTATTGTTATCCCTTTTCTTATTCACTATATAGAACAAAATATTTTAAAAAATATTTCTTTATCAACATAGTGAATATAAGTATGGTGTTCTAAATGAGTCTTCACATTGTTCATCATATTTTAATTAACAATAAAATTATAGAAACTCTTAGGTAGTAATATTAAATTTTTATATGTGTATAATTGATATAGGATCATAAATACCATGATATCTAAGAACAAAATGTAACCAATAATCTTTAAGACCTGATGCATACTATCTTTTTTCACTACAAGATTTGTCATGAATAATGTATTGGTGATCTCATATCTCTATTTTATTCCCTTATCTTAAGAATGTTCATAGTGGAGAGACACAATGTTATGCACAGAAAACATCATCATATTTCATAAAAATAACTCTAGACATAGATGACATGATGAAAAATTATATAAATTTGATTTTATCCTAATTTTTCATATAGATAGATAGTTCCTCCCCAATATACCCATTAATAGGATCCTTGATAAGAGGGTTATCTAGAACATATAATTTCTATTCATGGAATTTTATAATGCCCAACCTCCTATAACATTATTGGAAATTATATTCAGTGAGATGTTTATCCTTTTATAATATGGATCATAGTGATGGAGTAGAAGTAGTGTGGGATTCCAATTATATAAAAATAAATTTTATAATTTTTATAATTTTTTTGACTAAAACAGTTGGTGATAAATTTAATTAAATTCTTTAATCTCCCAGTATTTCATAAAAACCTAATATCCATTCCAATTACTTTCATTACATAATATCACACTGAAATCCTTGTTTAAAGGATCATTATACCACTTCTCATAACCCATACTAAAGTTTTATAGGATAATAAATCAAATTCAGGGAGGTGTAACTCTGAAAATATAATAACATGCTACTCTAAAATCCATTGAGTGGACTCACCAATCCTAAAATCCTATATGTTAATTTTCTCAACTCTATGCCTACTAGTTTAACGAAGACTTATAGAGGTGATAAACCCTTAATTCATGATTGGTTATTTTTAACCAAAACTCATTATTAAGATACATATATATTATAAGGCACCCCAATGATAATTGGTCATTCATTTTGAACTATAGTTCAATTTTTTCCCTTGTTTGATAAGTCTATACACACAAAATACTTAATTTAAATGGATTTTGTCTTTATGAGTAAAATTTCCATTTTATATAATTACAAGATTGATAAATATAAATGTATTTTACTTAAATTATTAACTATGTTTGGATAAACATTACCAATATTTTAATATTTTTTATTCCCAATTTGTTTTCTTATAAATTAATTTATTTAATGATTTAAACTGCCATAAAAAAATATTCATGAATGTTAATGAAGTAAAATAAATAAATTTGAATGAAAATGATATTCGATACTATGTTTTTATGTAAAACACAATAAACTAACCCATGAATCTATGAAATTAACTCTTAGAACCATGAATGGTTTATATTGCAACATTTCAGCAATGCTATTTTGTACATACTCCATTGGTTCCCCTCAACTATGTACTTGAACAATGTCCACTCTCACAAGAGCTCTGTACATTATATTGTTTTACTCACATGTATGTGTGGGGAACCAAATTATTTGTTAATGGAGTTTACCTAATTGAATCATCTTTAACAAAGGTCCATTAATAATAAGATAAGAGGAATGAATCATGAGGAATTATTTAATTTAATAAATTATTAAAACAATCAGTCATAAAAAATTTTATAAACCAACCACATACATAGGTTTATCTATTCTCATGGTCATTAATATAACATCAAACAAATATATAGAAGTTAACTGTATAGAAATTACATAACTTAATTAATCATTATTATAACAAACTGTTTTGAATCAATATAATCAATTAATCAATTATTTAATTAATTAAATTTATCTAAATGGATATATGAAGTATCTTGAGTATATCAATCACAAATTAAAATAGAAAATAAATATCTCAAATATTAAATGGGTTTTTTTGAATTGAATTAATTGAGACTTTATTAATTCGCCATACATTTATTACATAATTTACACATCACATTTCAATAATGATGTTATGTTTTTTAATGTCACATTTAATTATTCATTATGTAAGTGAATAGATTTTATAACGTGTAACTGCTTAGGGATTAAGAATGAGGTAAAATTCATGATCATCACCTTCAATGTATCTTAGATTAGTGCCTACAGATCCTTCTTGTATCTCTGTTAGGATACATGATGTGTATTGTTGATCTACATTTCATGTGTTCCACTTGATGTGTGCATGTGTAACCCACATGTGGACTTAATTAGTTGTTTAGATGATCAATTTTTATGAGTTATATGACTTTTACTCTAGCTACAATCCATATAACCCAAAAAATTTATAGAATTTATGACTATTGTGGATTTATGCTGAGTATTTGACCAAACGGTTAGAGTGAATTCCACTCCTAAACCATATGGACTTCATTTTTTTATTCCATTTTAATTCTATGTGTTCCAACAGACCATGTTATACATTGGATCACTCAATAAATGATGTGAATTGAATTCATCATGGGAAATTTCATCTTTGATGATTTTGTATCCCATGTCATGACTACATGTACTGAACATGGGATAAGACTTATATATTCAGTCACATTCTATATTTCTCTTTCTATCACCCATAATCTTAATCATCACTAGATTGAATATCTACCATTCTTCAAATGTGAATAATTTTTATAAAGATGACATGAACCATGAAAAAATAGAATTAATATGTTGAAAACATATAAATTAATCATTTGGATTTAATAAACAATTATTTTAGAATTGAAAATTAATATAATATATGTATATAATATCAAAAAATAATAACTAATTTTAAATTATCTTATGACCTAAATTATTATACATAATGTTTCTGATCAAAATAGATGTACTATTAGAGGGATAGCCAACATGACATTATGTCATAATCAGTGAATAATTAGTGATATACATGAAAAATAATGTAATAAAGAATTGAATAAAATTGAATATTACATTTATTATTAATACAATAACCAAAAGTAATTTCATGACATGTAATTTATTATTAAATTATGGGTAGATTTAAAATTACTTTGATCTTTTAATCCTTTTTCCATCATTGAATATGTACAACAGTCTTGTCATGCATTCATTATATTAGAGGAATCAATGGTAAATTCCATATAGTGGTGATCCAAATGTTCTTCACAAGAAAATGATCATCACTCTATAATCATCATGCTCTAGTGAGGATCGTTACAAAACTATATGTGATCCATATTTTTATATCTAAATTCTTAAAGAGAAAAGGGATTCACATTGGTAGAGGATGATAATTTATTTGAGTATTTGGTTGAATTACAAGAAAATAGTTTTCTAATGATTATGAACATAATCAGTAGAATTATTGATGCACAATAATGAAATATTCTTATGGAATTCACATATATAGAAAATGTAAAATATGATTATACATAGTTCTTGTGTTATGTGATAATAATTACATAGACCCCTTTTTATTTTTATTAATCAATTGTGATAACCACGTCTAAATAATAATAGTTTTTTATAATTTAATTAAAATGTACTAAACTCATAGATAAATTAAATATTAATATAAAAAAAATTAATATATACTGAAATAATATTTTATATGTCATTTCTTATGTGACTATCAAAATCATCCATCGAATCCACCTTAATATTTATCTACCCTTGAATAATTTCTACTTATTTAATTAAATAACTACCACTATATAATTAAACAAAAAATATATAAATATTTTATTCAACAAATTAGTGGAAAAATGTTTATTAAATATTCACATACGTAAATATATAAATTATCATTACTTTATGAATAAACCAAAATTAATAAATACGTAGTATTCATATGATTAAATAACTAATTTCCCAATGAGTATATATTTATTAATTATTAAAATCAAATTTATATTCTCTCAAACATTTGGTGACTGAATATTAGTGATCAAATTCAAATGAATAATTACTAAACCATGTATGATTATATTATTTCTCAAATTTGATAAATTTATATTGATCTAAACCGAGGTTTTGAACACACTTAGTTTTTGACCCTCTAGTCCACTTAATTAGTGGCACTAGGCACCACAGAATAAATTTAATGTTTATTGTTTAGAATATCACCGAGGAAGTCATAGGTAAATAAGTTAATGTGAACATTACATGTACCCTCTGATGAATATACACTATGTAATATAATCCTTTTTCTCAATATCTCAAAACATGTATTTCTATTTCTAGTTTCATCATCCTTTGAACTTAAATTTTCTTTCTTTGACTTCTAAGAAATGAACAGGCCAACAATACCACCCTAAACATGGAATTAATCAAGAATTCCATTCCCATATAAGAGAAAGAGTTAACTACTTATATATGGTAAATTAGGGATAAATCTTTTCTTGCATTTCAATCAAATGAAACATCACTCATGATCCAACCAACGCAACAAAAAATCTATGTGTATATGTCATCACAATGTTTTTCAATACATCAATGTTTGAAAATCATGACATGAATTTATTATAACACTAATATCTTAGGGTCAAGAAAAATTTATGAATATAAGAATTTATTATAGCCCATATAAATGCGTACTTTCTATTTGTGGTTCATGTTTTCATATTCTCATGAACTATAGATTAGAAATTGTGTACACCATCAATATGTGTCTAAATAACTTATGATACTCTAACCTTTTTAGAATATATAAATTCTATCACATAAAATGGAATCATTTGGACATATAACATGAATTTAAGTATTCAATCATTAATCTTCTATGTTCTCATCAAAGTGAGGAGCGAAAATAACATTTCAATGAAATAAGAATCAATAGGACATTATCAAATACTATGTTATGTAGATAAATAAAATTGATGTGATAAAAAATTTAATCCACAATAAAATATGAAAAAACAAGTAATCATAAATTACATAGAATACAGTTATTGGGAACCAACTACAACATTTTTTATTTTTTATTCTAGGGAATAAATATTGCATAATGCAAAATAACATGTTTAGATATTCATAATGAGATAAACAAGGATTAATTAAAATTTATTCATCCATGTGCATTAATATTAACTCCAAACACCCTAAAAATAATTTATAAGATTATTTTTAATAAATACAACAAGATAATATCTATATAAATCATGAATCAACTATATTTGGGAACAAGTCCAAGATTACATCCAATGGGAAGGTTATTTAAACTTCATTCCATTGGATAGAAAGGTGTCTTAAATCATCATCAGACACTCTATGTAAAGATAAACATTTAATAGAAAATATATTAATTAAAATCAACCAATAAGTTCTGGATTTTAAATATAAATCATGAGGAATTTCATTAATCAAAATACTTATACATAACCCCAATCATTAAGGTACTTTTAATGAATACGTAAACAATAGACAATAATTAAAATAACCATCCCAATGGAATCCCTTTTATAAAACCATAATTTTAGCACTCTAAACTAGTTCACATGCCATTTTACTGAACATAATATATATTCTTATAATTAATTCCACAATTTATCTACAAATTAAAACTATTTAGTTTTTCACTTATAGGGAACTAACTAATAAACTACATTATCTACGCACAAAGACCAAAATTAGAAATATAATGGTTTGGAAGCTATCCAACCATACAGAATATCATAATTATTGGTTCCTAAAATCAAGGACAGTCCCCACATCATCACACCCTCTTGATAAAATAGATTCTATGCTGTTGTCTATTTAACGAGACTCTCACTCTTACCAGTGGTTTTCCATCAGGGAATCTCCTTACCTCGTTTTATGTAATCTTCATCAGACATCATAAGAAACCACCATATGAATCCCACCTCATCATCACTATAATATTAAAATTCTATTATTTTATAGGGTCTTAAATGGATTCACATGCCCACCATTCATTCAATCTCCAGCGTATGCCATTCACAGATATAAATACATAGGACATGGGGATTAGTGAATCACATCAAACAGTCAAACCACACACCCAGCTAGGTCTCTCATAGTAAACATTCTAGACATTTAATAAAAATACATCTAAAAATATCTTTTACCAAAGGAATTTATAGGTTAACCAAATCTCCATCAACTATATCAACTATTAAAACCCTTTTAACATAGTCACATCATCACAACACACATGAACAATCAAATCCCTATATAACAACATAATAGAGTCCAATTTGAGTATCGATAATAGTTTCTCTCATACAAATAGTTATAACATAACACCAAAAGATCTACAATATATATTTATTGATGTTTAAAAAAGAATTAATTTTCACATACCATGTGAAATACATGGAACAAACCCATGCCTTATTATCATAATATATATAGAAGTCAACTAGAACCTAGTTTAACTCATTATATGAAATTTCATCATCGTTAGTATATGGAATACCCCTAATGAAACCATTATTTACCCATATGTAAATTATAGACTCATCATAAATGGGTATTCCATCATCTAGTAAAATAATCAAAAAATCTGCACAACACCAATTCTAAATTGGTTCACCCCATATAAAAGTCCAATTTTGTTATTAAATACAACTTATAGAAACTATACAATATCTAAAACAATTAATACATAAAATAACCACTAACTTCAAATAAAATAACCATAAACATATTATAAAAAAATATCATCACAAATTTACAATAACAAAAAAACTAAAATCATCCTCTTTATATATCGATATATTAATTCCCATAATATCATAATGTCATTGTTAGTTCACCACTTCAAACAATCAAAAATTATTTCCCATTAATTTGATATTTAATAAATAATTGTAATTATTATCAAGTATTATAATTAATAATTCATAAATTGGGGAATATAAAACATTCTAATTTCACATATATTATAAATAAGCGATAATATTGAATTACATTATTCAAATTTCAATGATAATCATTGATCCTCAGTAATTTAACCTCGTTAATATATTTTCAATATTCATCCACCCTCTATTAATAATCATTAATGACCCATTAATTCCAAGGAATCCATTCACGAGATAGTATAGAAAGAGGTAAAATTTCCATAGTGAAAAGATAGATCAAATGAGTTAATGATTTAGTCCCCATGAATAGTCATGGAATAATTATACCTTAAATCTACCCTTGAGTTTGGCATTTAATACCTCTAAATAAAATTATGTATTGATTAAACCTCATTTATGTTAATGAAAAATATATCCATCATCCCCCTTTTCATAATAATTTCATGTCAACATCATACCAATAAAATTAATTACTTATTTTATAAAAAAACCATTAAAAGTGTATTACATAATCAAATAAATAAACTACCTAAACATTTTTTATTAGATAATAATTTAAAACTACCATATAAAATTATCAAACATAATCCAAAGTGTAAACATTACATATCAAAAAAAAATAACACAATCAAATTTACAGTTAAATTCTAGTAAAGTTTCTTTTTTCATTTTATAAATAAATGTTTAAAATAACCACTATAATTATGAAAACTATAAAAACAAATTTTAATATCTCAATATTTCATGCCCCATTAAAATAATCCATCCAATAAATATATAACTATTATAAAATAATTAATAGAATCTCATTAATAAACCTGTTACATTAATAATCATTATAATAACAAAAAATATTTGGAAATATTTTTTAAAAAAATTATATTTCTTTTGAATTTTTGATTCAATTTTCTAAGTGATTTATTATATGCCTTAATGTTTCCAAAAATATCTCACCATGTAATAATTTCATATGCAAGGATTTTTTCACAATTGATTTTCAATTAATAGGAATATAAGTACCCCTAATAAGGGAAGGGGTTGAATTAGATGTTATATTTAATAATTTAAAATAAAACTAAAATTAATATTTATAGCCTATTATAGTTTATATATTATCAAACATATAATCCAAATTCACCTATATTTAATGATAAAGGCTGATAAAGAAAGTCACATGGGTATTTATGAGGTTTGGTCCCAATGTCTTTACCCACGTCATTTTTTTATGTTTTTAATTACAGGCCATAAATATCAAATATATAAAATATGTGAATAAAAATTAAAAGGATACAAAAAATATAATTTACATACCCTGATATGAATTAATATTCATTCGTACTAGTTTATTTTTTAATCTTTCTTTGAGCATTAAAAATTACTGAACAATTATTTCTTCTAAAAATAAATTTTTTTCCTACATAAGTCTCCCAAATATAAAATGTTGGACATTATAATCATAGTATCTCAATAATTAAAGCCTCTAAAATTTTTGGATTTCTCTTATGTTTTAAAAATCCTTATAAATATGACATTTGTTCAACCATTTTCAGTTTTAGAATGAATATTTTTGTAATGTTTTAGGAAAATGAATTTTCTTATATATATCAATTCTCGAATTTCAATTTATGTGAATTAAAATGATCTTGATCTTTTATAATAGATCCATTTCTTGAAAATATGTAAGGAACAAGATATTCAAACATTAATTTTATACATATATCTATGGATTATAAAATTAATTGAAAATGGGGGGACATGCCAAAACAAGTCATGTGGGTCTAAAATAATGCAGGCCCATGGAATCCACCCATTTGAGATTAATGCACTTATGGGTGTCATAGAATATTAAAAATGGTACATGGTGTCTTGGGGTTCCATAGGAATATAAATAGTTCTCAACTATTTAACCATCTCTCTACATGTGTGTATGATTAATGACACTAGTTATTATACTTTTTCACTTGTTCATGAGTTATATTATTGCTAAAATGTTTGTGATAACTCCTTGTATTTACTTAGAATAATTAAGGAATAATTCTCCACACAATACAAATTAGAACTATAAGAGATTCAACAATCCAACTGCTTCACACAGTAATGGATTCAGTCATGATTGAGTCTCCCTATCCAAGGAATATAATGAAGGAAAAGACAACTGATCCACCTTCATGTCGAACAACCCCTCGTCCCCATATGAAACCCTTCATACATGAACTGTCAACATTCATATTATTTACTCTATGAGGTGATGTCTATCTAAACCATTTACCTTGTGCGAGAATCCTAGGAATCAAGAGATCACTACCCCTACAAATAATGAGCTTTTATAGTGAGGGGTATAGTTCCCAATATTTTAGTAGCATAATCTAATTCTACACCAAATATACTTCCTGAATTATAATTTTCATTTGAGAACAATATTGTCCATTATTCATTTCCTTCTTTCATAAATTCTAGGTAACCAAAAAAAATTGGCCTCTCTTAACTATGAAATTTCATTTCCCTTGTAAACAATATAATCTGAATCATGAAACCAGGTGTGATGAAAAATATCACCCAAAAAACAATGTATAACCATTCCAATAAATAAACTATAATAACTCCATAACAAAGATACCCATTGTCTATTAATGAATAATTGGAAGCTTAACTATTAATTGGTGTTCAAAAAGTTAGAGCACTTGGAAAAAATAGATATCACTGTGTAACGAACCCACTCATTAGTAAGGATCACATGGTTAGAGATGAAAAAAAATGAAATTCATTTTAGAAGGAGAACTATTTCACAAAAAAATGCTGCACCTTGTATCATGACTAGTGTCCTTATGCAGAACACCTCAAATATTACTTCAATGAGAATAAGATGTGAGAGTAACTAGTGATAAAACATTTTTCAAGATCACTGTAAGTCAAAATACTCTGAAATACCTCTTTTGGTTGGGGGTCTAGAATATCATGGATAAATAATGGGAAGATATTGGTATGAGTAAAATATATTTTAGGCACTAGGTATCTAGGGAACCACATCCAGTTTCCCACCCCTATATAATTCATGAAGTGGATCCTTACCACCCCACTATCCACCATGGGTGATGTTAATGACTGTGTATATATTGATGCTTGGAAGATAAAAAAAATTTACATAATCCTCCTATGATGTCTATGTCATTCCCATATTTTATGAATATTTACCTTTACCACAATGAATTTCCTTACATAAAATCCCAAGCTACATTATCTTAGATGTATTTCATTGAGCCATTGACAATTTTTATATTAATTACACCATCATAAACCTAGTTATTCATCCTATACCATGAATCCAAGTTTTACTTAACTTTTACATGTGCATCCAAAATTTAGTCGAACAACATATTCTCTATATTCTGTGGAACATAATTGGGGAAACTGAGGGATGACAAATTTTTTTTGGCAATTTAGGATAAAACACTATTTACCAGGGTAATTCCCCCTGCAAAATATAAGATGGATTTTATATATTAGTATATGAGAAGATATCTTATCAATAATTCCTTTTGAGTAGTGAATACATATCTAACCCACGTAAATCTGGCCCCCTAAATAACTATTTTAAAACTACCACTCAGAGACCCCAAATCATTTCTTCAATTTTATTATCCCTTCAATCCATGAAATACCTTAATAAAAAAACAAATCTCTCTCAATGTTGGATGAGTTAACCACTCCCCTTTCTATATACCTAAAAAATAAGTATTCTTTCTTGTATATATGTGATGTTTCGATATCTTAATTGTAGAAGGTCTTCCATATAGAATATGTGATCAATCCCACTGATTTTCATCTTATAATTTAATTCAAAGACATATCCATCATTTTTACATTTATTCAAATATCTATTGAAAGTAAATTATACCAAAATAAAGACACTATATTATAAGGGGTATCCTTGAAATAGCCCCCTAACTAACATTAATAACCCATATAATTTTCCCATTAATGTGTTAGAAAGAAACAATGATCCAATTATTTTGAATAATAGATCAATTAAAATTTATAATAATCCCATGAACCTCATGAATCTAATGATAAATCTTCTAATCAAGAAATATAGAGTCATGAAATCATCCATAAATCTTAATATGCTCAGAAGAATCGTGAATTTTACTTCATGAATAATTATAATTTGATTCCAAACTATAAAAAATAGTATAATTATTTTCTACGGATCGAATATCCACGAGTAACAATTAGATTAATCCTCCATTTAGCATCCTCCCTACATACAATAATTCCGTTTTTTTTAAAGAAAAACCACCTTAACCCACATTTATATTACAATAATAATAACAAAAACGTAGAAAAAATATAAACTTTACCTCCTAATGTATATTTTTAACACTTTCCATTTACCATGTATAGTGGGAAAACTATAACAACATTAAATTCATCAATATAATGTTATAAAATCATATTGGGAACATTTTTTCTAAATTATGTATATTTAAATGTAGATAATATTCAATACATAGGAGTATTTCATGCTTCAAATTTTATTCATTCTCTGTATTCTTAGGCTATCTAAAATTCATTAACTGGAAATACCAAGTTGAACTATCATTCCGATTATATTGATAACCTATAATTATGATGCATCAAAATCTCACCATCACTTGTGATACTATATCTATATCTTATGACCAGAACAAAATCGAAGCATTTGTGGTTTACGAAAGTCCATTATATTTTTAACTCATAAAACTCATCAATTAGTTTTATCAGTTTCTTATATTTAGATTAATGTGGCTCTTTATTTCTTATTCTTCATTTCTCCTAACTACAGAGAATCAACTATGAGTTATATAATCTGGTAAAATTAATTTTAAAACATCCAAAAACCCTACTCCACCTTCATATTTTCACTCTTTTCATTCTTAGGAATTATAATATTTCCATCCACCAACCGGTTTTCATTCAATAGTATAGGTCCCTATATTAAAGTCATAGACATGGATCAAACTCTATAATCATAAATGAGGTGAAATGGAGGAGAAAATATAGAATGGTGAAATTATAATTCACTCCAAATGCATGTTTCACAAAAAATAGTGAACAATGTCTATTTAATTTATCCCAAATAATAAATTATTCCCTACAAAATAATCCATATATATCTATATGTGAAAACATATTTCATTAAAATCTCATCCATCCACCATATTGTATAAGAACTAGTTCCTTCTATCAACATTGCATTGTATTCACTATTTGAAAGTTACAATATCATGGCTCCTCTCTCCAATGGGTAATTTCTATATCTCTTTCACATTCATATAAATTTCAAGATGGAAGACCATTGATATTGGTTAGTACTGCTTCTATGTATAGTTTATTAGGTTGTGTAGATTAGGATGTGCAATATATTTTATAACATATTCACAAATTTTATTTCCCTTTACTAATCATAAAATATAATCAATAATTTTATGTGTTGGTCACATTAAAAAAATACATCATGTGAATATTCTTGAATTAAATCATAAAAAAAAATATTATATGAATATTTTGGACTCAAATCACATGAACCAATAACCTCATCTTCACGAAAAAATAAAAAAAAACAAATAAAAACATTCAATAACTCAAAATCATGGGTTATTTAGTCTCCTACATTGGATTTTTTGTCAAAAATAACATAAAAAAATCTATATTTACATACATAGATCACTCTATTAAAACATAACCATTTTTATATTTTTGTTTCCTAACACCATAAAATGAGATTAATAGATGTTATATTGTTAATTTCATCCCACAAAGATAAGAAATGTTTTCCCCTCATATTGACATACACACCCTAAAACATATTCAAGATGTTTAACTTATAGAACTTAAATTCCTCATTTATATGGTAACATAATATTTAGATTCATAAATGTTAAAAAAATTATTTATTTTTGCCTTTATAACATTAAAGCAAATAAAAGTTAGTATTTCCCAAGAACATTCTTATTTGAGGGATGGAGTCCAAATTTGATGATTGTTATCTTTTCCTATAAACATTCACATTACATATATTTAGCGTAGATGTCAAAAATTTAATTATTATTTATATATACACTATATTTATATCCCTACTAGAAACTATTCACTTTATGATATGATACTATATATCAATTTTCTTGTATATATAGTGTTTCATCTTTATTATCAAAAATAAATTTGAATTTTTTTTCATCATTCACCTTATTTTCGATGCTTTCTCCAAGGCCACATCTGCATGTTGAAAATGATGCATGTGATGGAATTATTTATTACCCTACATTTCCAACATTCAATGGTGGACAATATTCATCACCATCAATTATGAGGTATCATCTGTGATCAAAATAGGGTGATGTGACTTCAGTTCCTCCTTCCATGGATTCCTTCTTGGAGATCATCACATATTATGAGTCTTCCTCATAGATTAAAGTCATGTTCCATTAACTCATTGATTCTTTAATCTATTTATAGAAGCTGATTAATTAGATTACATGTATCTTGATGTAATTTTTTCTTATTGATAAATAACCAACCTTATGATATGAGATTAATCACATTGGACATTGTTGGGAATGATTATATGATGGGAGCATTGGTCACCAATATTATTCCACTTGGGAGGGTATCTCATATGAGGAATTTTCCATAGAACCAAAGGCTTCCCATGTTAATCATGATTTAGTGATGTCAGGATTGTATATATTCCACGTGTTTTTATTGAAAACATCTCACACTTATTAATGGGATATTTATATGGGGTTATATCAAAAGATATATGTCATATGGAGATGGAATATAATTTCATATATAGATGGATCAAGTCACATTTTTACAATCATGTGGAGATATATTTGGATGATCATATCACCCAATTGGGGTGGATCAAGGATGTCTGTCCATTGTTAGGAATATTTCACTCCTATAAGGTTTACTAATGGATCAATTCACATCATTGAAAAAGATCTAGGCAATAGGTTTAACATCTTTTTGAGACAAATTTGATTGAACAGAAAACCTCATGGGCTATATCAAGGAGGTTTTTCCCTAGAAGGGAATATTTAACACCTTTAAAGTTTACCAATGGACCAAAACACATTATCATGTTGGATATGGGGCACAAATTTACCAATTATGGTTATGAATTTGGTTTATCAGAACACTTCATGGGGTGGATCAAGGAGGTGTGTCCTTAAGAGGGAGAATTTCACTCCTAGAAGTTTTACCAATAGATCAGTACACCTCATGGAATTGGACCGAGGGAACTAGTATAACATATTAATGAGGCATATTAGGTTGATCAGAACACCCCATGGGGGTGGATCAAGGAGGAATGCACCTAGGTAACAGGATGTCACACATTTAAGGATTACCAATGGACTATAATTCCACATAGAGGTACATAAAAGACAAAAAATAAACAACTTGTTGATACATATTTGGTAAATCTGAACACCATGTGGGGTTGGCACAAAGAGGTGTGTCTCACGGATGGAGAATTACACTCATGGAAGGTTGACCAATTGATTAGAATCCTTGTGGTGGCTATCCCCAGCCACATGTTTAATAACATATAAATATGGTTTTACTTTATCTGTACAACATATGGGGGTGGATCAATGTCACACTAGGAAGGTTATTAACGAATCAGAATGCCTCATGGATGAAACACTGGGGCCCCCATTTAGCATCTTGTGTAGACCCATTTGGTTGATCAGAACCCCTCATGGGGGTGGATCAATGAGGTAGGTCTCTAAAAGGAATGATGTAACACTATTATGGTCTACTAATGGATAATAGCACCTCATGGAAGAATTCTTGAGGCATGTGTTTAATTTATTTTGTAAAATAATTATGTTTCTTAAAACACCCTGTGAAGATGGAAAAAATAAGGTGTGTTAAAAGAAGGTGGGATGTCACACCTTGATGGTTTACCAATAGATCAAAACACCTCATTAATTTGTAATTGGATAATGATATTAACAAATTTTGGTGATGGATTTGGTTGATCAAAAAACCTATTGGGAGTGGATTAAAGAGGTTTGTGCCTTAGAGGAAGGATCTCACACATCTATGGTTTAACAATGCCTTAGAAATACTCATGAAGGAAGACTTGAGAAATAAGAAAAACATCATGTGAAGATAGAGTAGGTTTATTAGAAATCCTTCATGTTGTCTATTAAAGTGTTTTTTCCTCTAGATGGAATATTTCACACATTTATGTTTTACTAATGGATCATAGTTACATATGTAGGTAGACCCAAGTAATGAGTTTAACATCTGGTAGAGAAAGATTTGTTTTATTAGACCACTACATAGAGGTGTATCAATGATGGGTGTCCCTAATACAGAGAACCTATGTTTACCATTTATTAGGAATGACCCTAAATGAGGATTCATACATACTCTATTTAGAATATCTAGATCAAATAGCATGTAGTTCCATGAGGCTATTATGATCATGTGATATGAATGATCCATGCATTTTATTTTCATACATTAAAGACACTTATTTCGAAAACGGCCTGTTGACAAGGGATGGTGTGGTATTTAAGAATTGACACTTCATTGACAATTTCATTCCATGTGAGGGGTTTATATGCGGGCATCATCTCATTCCACTCTTACATAGTGTGTATTATTATTATTGCATGAGGTAGGAAAACATTTTTCTGTAATGTTCTAGAGAATTTGTCAAACACTTTAACATTATATGACTATTATGTGGAGATAGGTAGTTTAATTCATTCATCTCTAACATTGTTAGATTCACTGATCTCTCATTGGTGCTTAGGTGACAACCTCTCGCATTCCTTTGGAATCGGCTTTGTTTTGGTACCTCTATAGTACAAATATGGGAGGAGTGGTCAATCATGACGTCTTTGTTTTGGATCCTATTATGATAATAAATAGGGATTATAGTACATTTTTTGATATAAAAAATATATTGTGGGAAGCTCTATCAACCCTTACAGTGAAGTGGACAGACACCAGATTGGGTAGCAATGGTCACATAGGGACTCAAGCTATAGTTGGACCTAGAATGGAATATTGTAGGGGATCCATGAATTAAACCTTTGTGAGATAGGTTCGGAAGAAGGGAGGAACCATAGAGTATCCTATGAGAGAGGTTTTGTGAATCTTAGGTCCTTGGAGAGAGGTTTATCCCAATGATCATGTGCTTTACAATGGACATGGGATTTTAATTTGGGTATGCTTAATAAAAAAAGTTACCATTCCCTAGTTTGATGTCTTGACTAAGAAAGGTAATGATTCCCCATGGTTGAATGCTTCCCAAAGACTAATGTTCCCCAAGGGGCTTTTTTCTTTCATGAATGTCTTGTGACTTTGTTAAAGGATTATCTGCCTAGGGTGGTGGCTCTCGAGAAAAAAATTAAATGGGGGTTTTAAATCCTATATATCATGGTTGATATATTTCTCTTTCATCCATGATGATGAAGAAGTTCATGAATTGATAGAAGTTTTTGAATTTTATTTGTTGAGGATCATATCGAAAATATATAAATAAAATGTGGTATTTATATTATATAGGATTCCTAAGAATCGAATAATTTCGTGACGAAACAGGTCTTTGTGAATGGGATCAAATGTATGATTTTGATATTTAGACTCATGTAGACACTATCAACTATTTTCATGATAATAAAGCACTTGAAAACAAAATATTCATTGACATTGAGGTTTAAAAGAAAAATATCACACATTAACAAAGGAAACATATCAGTTTGTGTGCTTCATGAGCTCCTCCCATTCATGGGAGATCAATGCATTGTGAAATTTACTCCTTAGAGGGTTTTTAGTAAATTTGAGCTCAGGTTCACTTAGAACATGAAATTCTATCATATAGAATTCATGTTTAATGTGTATTTGTGTGTAAATAATTACCCCTTTATGAATGGGAATTGATGGGAAATATTAGGGTTGGATTCTGAGGGAGAATCTCTAAAACATGGAAATTAACTCCCTTTTGTGAAGCACACAGATGTAGCTTACTCATGATTCCCATTCATGATGGATTCTATAATGAAGGATATCATGAAGACCTAGAAGGCCATACTCCTATAAAGAGTTTATGGGGACTCAAAGCAACAAAACATCTATAACAATAAAAAAATTATTATCTTCTCTAGAAGCTCACCATATTTATAAACTTCACTTCATGGAAACCTCATAGAAAACCAAAAATCTTAATGTTTATATTCAAAAATTCCTCTGAGAAAACCATACTTTGTGAACCGCATATTCATGATTTATCCTCCATTAGCAATATCTCTATGAATTTAATCTATGAATGATCTATGATAATGAACTTCATGATCCATAATAAAAAAGAACAACTATGTCTTCAATCAAACGGCCAGTGAGGGAGTTAACATTGATTCTCCTCAGAGGTATGATATAGAGTGGAACATTATGACAAAAGAGAGTGTCTGATTCACCTCACACCATTAATCACTTCTAGAATTTCTAATAGAGGATCATAGAGAGTATAAACTATGAAAAAGGATACCTCTATATGACATTGTATTGATTGATTAGGTCTTTATCTGAGTGGTAATAAGAGTTAAATTAGCTTACTAGTTCAGAGTTGTACTAGGGTTTTATCAATTTCCCAGGGTGGCTGCAAGGAATATCTATTAGGTCCATGCTCTAATAATAGAACACATTCTCTAAAACCAAAACTATAATGTTGATGGGGAGAATCTAGTGGATGATTTATCCACCCATAGTATTGGATGATCCTCAAATAGGGTTTGGGGAATCCATTAAAAGGATGGGATGAAAATTAGAAAATGCACTTTGGTGGAAACTTCACTAGTGAGAGGTGATGGATCTACTGGGAATTCATATCTTGCATTATGTTTGAATGATATATGAAGAATGTGGGTCTCAATGAAACAATATCATATTCATAGTTCCACCTTTTCCGCCCCAGGAAATAATTCCATAGTTGTTGAGAAGGTGGTGAACATGAACTAACATGTTTCATCTGCATCATGTGGAGGTCGAGCCTAGCCTTTGGGACCTTTTTCAATTCTTAGGGATCCCAATTCAAGGGATTATCTATGATGAGTTAGTCACCAAGTATTACATATGATATGATCAAGAGAAGTTTTTTCCCTTAGTGAATGCATTGTGGGATCAGGTATAGGTCCCCAACGAAGAGAATCGTGGGACAAGAGATATTCCATTAATGTAGTGGTTTATGTACTTCCTAAATGAACAAGATGAAGAGATTCACATAGGGGATGAGATAGTGAAGAAGCTGATGAGGGGGTTTTTCACTTGTCCTGTAAGATATCAATGGGTAATAGAGGCCTCTTACTGGTGGATATTGGAGGTGAGCCAGTGGGAGCTATGGCGATACAGAATCAATCATGAATCTCAACTCATTGTCAGAATAGCGGGGATCAAAATCATGATGATATATATAAAGATACTATATGTTTCATATGAATTCATCAAGGCCTTTCCTGGGTGTTTTCACATGATGGACATGCTAGAGTTCTTTGTTTCCCACCATTCCCATATTCCAACGATGGTTGAATTTTATCAACATCTATGAAGATGTATAATCCCACATTGAAACAATATGATGGGTGTTAGTTCCTCCATCAGTGGATTCCCTATTATATAATATCACTAGTCTGGGTCCCCCTCATAGATTAAATTTATTTTCATGTAACTCACCCCCAGTTTAACTTCTTTGGAGATTATAGTTAATTACAATACTTATATCTTGACATACATCTTTTATTTTGATATAGAGGAATCCTAAGGAATTATTTTAATTCCTCATTGATAGAAACCTGGGGCCGTAGTTTAAATTCACATGGGGTCGATTATGGTGTATTATAATACCGCGTTGGGTGGATCAAGGAGTTGTATCCCTATAAAGGAGTATGTAAAAAATTTATAGTTTTCTATTGGATCAGAACACCCCATGGATGTGGACCTAGGTTATAAAACACAACTTTATTGAATATTTTTTTGATAATAATTTAAATAACATCCCCACATTTATTTAAATATGATTTTTTGAAATATATTTGGGATTAGATCATTCGATTTAATAATTGAAGGATATTACAGTTGTACCCTTTAATGTGATCTATTATATTTCAAACATAAATATTTATATGTATTTTATATGAACATTAATATTAATAAATATATCCCTAAATCAATGGGATACAACTATAATTTATAAAATATAACCAGGATCGTTCATTTGAGTGGAGTAAATGGGTCATGAATTCAAAGCTAGACCGGAGTCACTAGATTGGACATCACCTCACTATTTTCATTATAACTTCTTCATTCTTGATTATATTAGGCCCAAATTTGGGGAGGATCTGTATGAAACATTTTTTCACTAAACATCCTTCTCTAAGGACATATGTTTTTTGTGTTTTCATGGTAAAATAGATAGGTGACGTTTGATAAAACAATTTTCATATGTTTCCCCATTCTCAATTGAAACCTCTTAAAACCTAGCCTACCCTCCACTGTATAAATTGGAATTTTATCATTTTGATAGTTCCGGAAATGTATTATGATGTTTAGGGTAGATAATAAGTAGTTACAATATACTTATCCTAGAATTTAAATAATATTATATCATGAATAATTAATCCATTCATCGAAACCTTATTCTTCTCCTTGTTTTAATGTTTGTTTTGGGTAATAAGCATTTTCATTCCACTTTTATTTCATTTATTTTTATTTATTTTTTTCATTTATCTTCTTATTTTCCAATATTTTTTTTTTCTAAATAATTTTTTTAAATGATATAGGGTTATAAACTTTCTATATATTTCCAGATGAAATAATTTCAAATGATGACTACCCCGCCCATAGAAGAGTAGATTCTTTTTGTAATCTATCTACCACCTAAATTATTCATTTATTTATTTTGAATCAACATTCTATTTTAATTCACTTAATATCACATATTAATTTATCTTATGATTTAAATTAAACTAATTATGATATTGAAAAATTAACACAAAACACAAGTGGTCGAGTATTGTGTGAATTGTTAGAGCACAATTTTAATCGATAAGAAAAAACCACATATGATCAATTTTTAGAGTTCATATAAAATAACTAAACTAAATTAATAATTATTTACAAAGTAGATATGTGCCATAATAGACCACTAACCATAAGATAGACTTATAACATCAAAAAAATGTATGGTTTTGTGATTTCATGTTCTGAAGCTGGACTAGGATTTTATTAATTTCATATTTGTGGTTATGTTAACTCCCATAGAGTTTAAGGGTTAAAAAATAGTGAATAATTATTAATTGGATATTAATTTTAATGATAATGAATAAGGAGTAGATAAATAGATATAGTTAGATAGATTATGTCTTTTAAAAATATTTTCTAAAAGAATATCTTCTCATTTCATTTTCTCAGCCACATTTCAAAAACAAAAAAATACAATCATCTTTCAACATATATATTGTAGATTTATAAACGGAAGCCCCTAGATTTATGTATTGTGTTTATTACATTTTATTATATTTTCAAAATATCTAAAATATTTTTTTAAAATACATCCTCCATTGTGAGATGACCATGGTCAGCCAATTGGCTGCACCTAAGTACCCAAAAATAAAACATCATTTGAGAGCGCCCTTGATATTGCCTTTCAAATTTGCACCATTTACATGGATAGAACTCCAAAATTGGGAATTATCAAAAGATAAAATGATGTGTTTACATACCATGTTATAATCTGATGAGTATTACTTTCCATGACTATACCTTCAATTGCGTAATAGAATAACACAAGTCATGATTGTGTTAAATTTGTTTATTTATAAAATAATTAGTATCAGATCATTAAAAAAAATATAGAAATTAAAATTTTATAATTCAAATTGAATTATTGAAAGGGAATGTAGACATATTTGGTTATTGAATTTTTTGAAAATAGCAGTTTTTCAATGATATGTTTGATTGTGACATTATGCAACCTTTGAGATTTATTGAGATTATTCATTGTGATATATATATCAGAAAATCAGATCATTTTAACTCTCCATTTACATCTCAAACAATCATGAAATTTGTAATTATATTACCCAATTAAAGGTATAGTCAGGGTAAGTTATCCTTTTTAGCTTACAACAAGGTAATTCCATATTCTTTTTCCCCTTCAAATAATTTCCATTATTATACCTAGGTCGAGATCTCAAGGAATGACTTCTAATAATTATTAAAAGAGTGGTTTTTAGAATTTATTTTCAGAGGATATTGAACAGATTTTGGGGAATATAATCATGTAAGAAAAAAATTTCATCAGGATCAGAATATATTGTAGAAAGGGTGGAGATACATGATTGAATTTATTGACACACACACACACAAATATGGGATATGTGGCACAATTTAGTAATAATATGTTCTCATAGGATTAGTGTCACTGATATCATAATTTATTTTGATATATTATTTTAGAAATTTACTTCCGGAATTTTTGAGATTCAATTGTATTTAGTGAATCAGTATATTCTCATATTTTCATCCATGATTGAGAAATTTAAACAAGCATCATTTTCTAGAATACATGATATATGGTTTTCCATGGAGTGTAAAATTGTAAGTGTGGGGGAGTTAATAAACAAAAATTTATAGAATATTTTTGTGATAAGAATAAATATATTTTCCACAAATTGTGTGAAGTTTTTCTATTTATACAATATTTGGGATTAGATCATTAATTTGAAACTTTTATGGACATTCCGATTTTACCCTTTAAATTGGATTATAGTATTTTGGACATAAATATTTTTAAATAATTTATTTTAAGATAAGATGTGTTCCTCACTCAATGAGATATGACATTAATTTAGTAAACAATATATGGATCATGCATTTGTGTGGATTAAATTGGCCATGAATTCAAATATGCACTAGACTTTCTAGATAGAACATTACATCACCATTTAGGTGTTATCATTTTAAATAGTCCATGGATTAGGCCTAATTTAGGGGATGATATCAAGGAACCATTTTCTTCAAAACCTTCCTTCTTAATGGATATCAGGTTTCATGTTTTGAGGAAAAAAAGGAAGTCTAATTTGGATAATATTATTTTTCTGAATTCCCCCCTTCACTCTAGAAACATCTTAAACCCTATCCATCTCTACACTCTATAAATTGGTTTTTTCACATTTGGAGGTGTTGGGACGTGAATTAGGAAGTGTAAAGAAGTGGATATATGTTTACACTCTAGTTATACATGCATTTCAATTAATGTATCTCTTGATTCAATGACCCCATTATTGAATCCTTCTTCTTCTTCTTCACGTTTTAATGTTTGTGTTTGCATAATAAAATAATTAGTTCATATTTTATTTCATATTTATTATCATATTTTGGTTAATAAGTTTTTTAACTAATGTTGTTTGGGTTGGAAATTAATATTAGAAATGGGATTGGGTTATACACTTTCAAATACTTTGTAAATTTAGTATGTTTCTATGATGACTACACCACCCCTGAAAGAGTAGTTTTATTAGAAATTGATATACCTCGTAACATATTTATTAATTAAATTTGTATCAATGAGATACTATAATTAAATTAAATTTATATTTTTTTAACTTTTAAATTTAAATGAAACTAAATAACAAATTAAACAATTAACAGAAAACACAAGAGTGTGGGTATTGTGTGAATTGTGAAAGTGTGATCTAAATGTGTAATAAAAACCACACGAGATAAATTTTTTGAGTTCAAATATAATAAAAAACACTATCAATCCTTATTTATAGAGTGTATATGTTTCATAAATGTTCGATCGAACAATGTATGAATGTATCACAACTAAAAGAAAGGGGGTGAATAATATGTTTGAAAACATTAATTTTTAATCTTAAATAAGAATTTATTTAAAAGAGTTCAACAAATTGAATTCTCTAAACTGTATTATATAATGTTAAGGACAATATCTTGGGTTCGAAAAATATTATTATTATAATGAAAATATAACACAACTATACTTAGATGACATTATACCTTAAGGAAAATAAAATCTTAAATCATATTTTAAACAAATAAATAATGTATAATAAGTAATATTTTTTGTTTAGAACAAATTATAGCATAATTAAATAACTTGTAATAAAAGAAGTAGAAAAAATGGAATGAAATATTTTAACATAAATAGAAGGGTATCCAATGAAATTGTATAAAAGTCCCATGAATTACACTTTCATGAAAGCCTACCCAACAAACACCAATATAATCCCTCGATCAAAAAATATTTAATGCATCTTATATCTTTAAATACTTGAAAGCCATCGATTATGTAGTTAATTAGTACCTCGGTATTTTCTAATCTGGAATCCCTCAACTAAAGAAATAGACGCCTATTGAATATCTTAGAGAGACCACCTGGAAATGTTTTTAATATTAAAAATCTCTCCTAAAGTAATACAAGTACAAGGAACAAGTAGTTCACACACTAATATTGTGAGAGAAAATTAACAGCATGTGGAAACACATAGTTTTGGAGAACCATCATACAAATGAAGAAGTTGACATATATTTTTAGGCCTGGAATGAAACCATCAACATGGTATCCAGTGGTCATATTTTTCCTAAAATTTCAGAGGGACCTATACATCTTGAACTTATAGTGGTCAAAAAACAATAGATAAAAAGTCATAATTTTATCATCAGGAAAAATTTGATGAGAAGCATTATCATGGAATTAAATTCAAATGTTTTTCAGAATCTTATTATATGTGATATAATGTTAAGGATATAATGTATCAAATCCATTAAGAAAAAGTTATAAAATATGATTCTGAAAAATATGGTGAATGATATTATATAAATGATGATAATTAAAATTGATATTCAGAAGAAAAAAATTTTGCGAATCACAGTGAATCAAATTCAATATTTGAAGATAATGATAATCGAGAAATATATGGAATCATATTCGAAATTCCAAGGGAATTATAATTGAGAAACATTGATAATAAAATTCAATATTCTGAGAGAATATTAATTGAGAAACAGTGGGAATCTAATTCAAAATTTTGAGGAAAATCATAATTGAGAATATGTGAGAATCAGTTCAAAAATTCTAAGCATATCAGAATTGAGATATAGTAATAATCGGATTCCAATTTTTAAGAGATTCATAATTGAAAAACTGTGGGAATTTGATAATAAGTATTGATTTTATTTTTAGTCATTATAGGTTCTCTTTGGTCTTAATAATTAGTTTAATAGATTTATCTAGAATATAACATATTCTTAACATGATTCTGATTTTTATTAAACTTGTATAAATTTAGAAAAAAATATTATATAAGGTAAGAAAAAACTATTAAAGGATGTGTGCTTTTGATATCAAAAAATTAATGGAGTGAGAAATGTCATAACAAAATTTTTTTGTAAACAATCATTCCCTTTTTGTAATGCACAATCATCATTTTATGATAAGTGTATTAAAAATAAAAATAAACTTTATTTTAAAATAAATACTTATCTCCCCCCTAAGATAAAAACTCTTAGAAAGATGAATATGTCTAACTACCCCTAATGATATGATCTTCCCTAAGGAACGTATTCTTTTCATTATGTATTTTCCGTTATTTAGTAAGGAAATATCTCACCCTTACATAAGAATATATTTTTTAATATTCTTAACCATTCTCCCCTATTTTGACATACAAAAGGAAATGGAAAAATTATATTGTACCTGAAAAATAGTAAAGAATAAATCTATAAAAAAATGAACATATTGATTTTTTTATTGAAAATGATTACAAAATAAGTATTGGAAAAAAATAAATCTTTCTTCGACATTAATGATCGTACTATACTATTGAATATAATCAACTCATTGTGATCTTCATAAAACTCTTCTTAGAGGACTTCAGGATGTTGATTCTTATTTTTAAGGATTTGAAACTTTTCGTAATGAATTTGAATATTTTTCCTTCTGAGTTTGCAAATTTTCATCTCAAGACTTGAGTTAATCTAACATCTCATACTTTTAGGACTTCATCCTTTTTGATATCATATTCGATGAAATTTAACATTCCATTTAAATATTTTCTTCTTGCATCGGAATTCCTTATTCTTTATTCATGTATTCAAATAAAATATTTGATATATCTCTAATATAGTGTTCAATTTATTTAAAATAATTATTTTATTGAATCAAATATATCATCAAAAAAATTATGATCATGATTGATCAACCTTGACCACAGTGTCATCTCCCTATATGATTTCACATGATAATGATAATTTTCTATGATGATTTTCAAATATGATTCATGATTGATCAATATCAATATATGAATAGTTATTGAGTATGATTTCTAATTAAGATATTCATGATTTATATGACATAATGACTCAATATTTGGATAATATGGTAAAGACTTTACGACCATATTCAAATATTAATCAATGCAATATTATCCCATAACAGACTTCCACACATCTTATTCCAATTGAATTTGTTTAGAATTTAAAAAATATATTTGTGTCCCTTTTTATTTATTAGATTATTATTTCTCTATCCTTAGTATTGTATCCATTTCTTGAGTTATTTGAACAATTTTTTCTTTGTCATTATAACCATTATAATCACCATCATCATCACCATCAGAATGTAGTTTCTGAACATCACTAACATGAAAATTTCCATTCTGGGATGAAGTAGACATTTGAATATGAATAATAGATTTATGAACTATATTTTATACTATGGAAATAATGGAGGAGTAAGCATGATACCATTTTATTAAATCCTTGTTGGATTTCAAATCTTTATAAATTTTTTCATTTTCATGAATCTCATCATCAGTTTATTTTTCCTCACTAGCTTAAACTCATACATGAGAGTGATTTTCTATACTCCAAACTAAATCATAAAGAAAAATATTTTCCTTTTTCATATAGAGAAGATTCCACTTTCACAACAAGTTTTTTTTTATGGTAACATCATGTTTTTTATGAAAATAGTCTAGAATAATAATGTTTTATGACGATTTTTTTGAGGCTTTCAAAAAATCCAGACACAACTCAGCATCTATTACTTTATTCTTATGATTCTTTTCATTTTCATTTCTATAATCTTTTAGACCATGTAATTTTTAATGGTTTTGTTTTTGATGGATTTCATTCATAAATTGGATCTCCTTATTTCCTTTATTTTTTTTATCTCTCCAAATTTAAATGACTTATTCTAGATAATATTTCTTCTTCTTTGACTTTTCTAGTTTAGGAATGTGATATTTTATTTTATTATCCTCAACTATCACTTAATTAGAGCTCTCCTAACATTTCCTAACTTTATAAAAAAATTAAAAACACTATAGACTTATCTCCAAAATAATATTACATTATTTTAAGTTTTTCATCACTTAAAAGAATATTCATGATCTTCTTTAGCATCGATGTACAAGGATTTTTGAAAGAATTCAAGAAATTAACTAACAACATAGAAAATTTTTCTATATACACTAGGATATATGACATGATCATTGCATCCTTAATCTTTCTGATTATCAAAAATATCTATCTCATAAAGTTTATATTCCATATATTTATAAGATAATCCAATATAAAAATATTTGTTACAATGATATTATATTTATGTCACTTCCTCAGAATGATTAATCCTTGCATCCATAATGCTATAATATGGGTTTTTAGGTGAGATGAGAATATTTGGGATTCTATATTTACTAAAGACATAATGATTCTATTTCCTTTAAATTATTGAATGAATCTTATGATTCCATAAATTTATGATAATCGTAGAAATATTCTCCTTCAACAGGAATTGTAAGGATATCAGCTTCTTTCTTAAAATTCAATGAATATGATTTTCTATTACATTTAAACTTTTCTTTATATTTTCCTTCTTCTCTAATGAACTAAACTGAATCCTAAAACTCAATAACTTATCTTGGAAAGACTGGATCCATATCTCCCTTGTTTTTCAAAATATTGACAGATTTTCATATTTAAAACATTATTATCACACTTAATAAATATTCATACTTGATAATGAATGCTTGATAAAAAACCTTTCCCAAAAAGTAGACAAATATTTTAATTTATTTGATAAATTCATTGATCATTGGGATGATATTTATTGATACATTTGAAATTAAGGAAATTCTTATGAAATCAGAATGAGGGATTTGAATGCTCATTCCATGTTAAAAGATTATTGTCGAGAACCATGTTGGACATGGGGGGGGGGTCCCATTCTAAATATAAGTTTAGAGTTTAGGGTTTATCATCCAAGATAAATTTTATTGATGTAAATAATTAGATCCGATCAGATAGTTGGTATTGAAATGAATAATTTTTTTAGGATAAAAAATGTTGATATATAAAAGAAACAATTCTGTTTTAATAAATGATGAATCTGATGGTGTTTTTAAAAAAATGTAACACCTATATATAGAATTGAAATTATGAAGTAATAGGCAAGAATTTGTATCCTTCAGAGTTCTCTGAATATTTATTAGTATTTATAATAAGTTCTTCTTGGGTGTTATAAATCTTATTTTTCTTACCAAATCAAATGTTTTCATAGAATCACAATAAAATTAGTAAGATAATATTTTAGAATCTGAAAAACAATTTGGTTGGTTCTGAAGCAGTTTTATAAGTTTAGAAAAAAAATGGAGAGAACGTTTTTAGATGTACCCCCCAATAAAAAATAGTAACATAATGTAAGGATATAGTTTAAAAAAATATAATTGAATTATTACCTTATAATTATCATTCCTAATTTTTTCAATGTATTCAAATCTATCATAATATATAGGTATTGTAAAAGTACCAGTATGTTTTTATTACATTTTGATGAATTGTAAAATAATATCTCCTTTAAGGGTGTGATCCCTAAGAATGTGCTACCAAATATCGAAGTTCTTTTAATGATAGTGATGTTAAGGGGTTTTTCCTAATGCTATAGAACTAGTTTTATCACATATTATTTGCTTTTTAGTAAAACTCAAGCAATAATCAGTGAGTGTGTGGTGTGACCATAACATTTGAGTACAACATCTTCTAGCAGCGCCATATTAAACATTAGAAGTGGAAAGTGATAATGAGTTTAGATTCATACATCACAAAAAAACTAATTAATCTCCTAACAAATGAAATGTTCCACATGAACCTTTCTTATTCATTCTAAAACATCAAATTTCATCATCTAAAAAATGTTTATGTTCAATATCATTTCAAGAAGAATAAAATAGTCATAAATCTATAGTTCCCATTAAATAATGAAATACTAATTTCCCAGCAATTAAATGCGATTCTTCATTATTTTCTTCATTTATTTCACATAATAATACTTAAATAATTAATTTTGGATTACTAGATACTCTTTATAGTAATATTTTTATCATTCCTATAAATGTTGTTTTATCCAATGGTTGTCTTGATTCATCAATATCAACAGTATTCAAGGTACGTATTAGAGTAATAATAATTTTGTTATTGTAATATTCATACATATTAATATTACATTTAATAAACATATGTTGATATATATAGGTTCCTTCTAGTTTTTGAGATATTTGAAAACCATGAAGGAATGTTAACTCACACATCATACTCCTTTCAAACCAAGATTTCATAAGATCAAAAAATTAATTAGTTAAGGATTGATGATTTTTACCAAATATAATGACATCAATATAAATTTGAACAATAAAAACAATTTCATTTTCTTTTTTATTAATGGAGTTGGGTCAAGTGTTCCCTTATAAAAATTATTTTTTAACAAAAATCATTTAAGTCTATCATACCAGTCTCCATAGGCTTTTTTAAACCGTACACATCATTGGTATGTTTAAAAACATATTATGGATATTTTCTTTCTTTAAAACCATCATGTTTTTCAACATAAAGATCCTCCTAAGAATATCCATTTAGAAAAGAACTCTTCATATCCATTTGAAATGGATTGAAATTCTCACTACTACAAAGGCTTATAGAATATAAATGGATTCATGTCTAGATAAAAGAGAAAATAATTCTTCATATTCTATTCCTTCATGTTGATTAAATAATTAAGAAATTAATCTTTCTATATTTTTTACAAGTATTACATTTTCAAAAAATTTGTTTCAAAAGATCCATTATCCTCAAATTAATGATATTTTTTATGTATATCATCCAATGTCCATAATTTATTCCTTTTGAATTCAGTTAGTTCATCTTTCATAGCTTTTATAACACCCTGACCGTGGTTCCACTAAACAGTGCCCCAATCTGGGTCGTCACATGACCTCAAGAACACCTCTCTATATGCCAAACGTTGACAACTAGCTGTGAATGTCTCATAGGTCATTTAGGGAGACTATACCCTATATACTAGAATAAGACATAAATGATCACAATATAAATTTCAGAAATAGTAGGAAACAACCAATAACATACACAACTAAAAAAATCATCCAAACTCTATAAAATCCAAAAGGAATAGTAAATTTGTCATATCATGCTTCAATTCCATGTGAAAAAATAAATATAACCATAGAGTCCACAAAAACATCCTGACTCCATGTCTAGAACCTCATCCATGCATGACACATGTACAACTCAATTCCCTATCATAGAGCTCATTCCCTTATTCTAACCTAAATGCATTGAAGCTATTCAGGTACCCAACGACCTCCCAAGAAGGGTGTGAGTGAATCTCAGTAGGTATTCACCAATGTTGTCTACAAATATACATTCTAAACAAATGTTGATGCAAATATAAATAATTAACATGAAAATGAAAGATAATTCAAGGGACACTAGTTAATAAACTCTACATAGATATACCAGCCAAGGTGCTAATTCATTATATCTCTTTCCTTACTAGTTCATCATCAATCAAACATTGTTCACTTCATTCATCATTTTCATAAGGGAATAATTATGTACCTAACTCACTAGGGAGAACATATCACAACATCACAATATCCTCACCTCGAAGCCTTAGTCTGTAAGGAATGAAAACATTAGGGGAATAAAGAATTGACCCCTTCCATAACCCTTGCATTGTGGGTTGATTTAGAGCATCAGTCCAACTCAACCCATAGGAGGAGCCTCGGTCCTTTATCCCACACACCAAACTATGTGAACACACTTATCCGTCCATTCACCACACAAAACCATATCACAACCACGTACAAAAAATACATACAAAAATCATAATCCATAATACTCATTATGGTAAATAATATTGTTCCACATACTATTAACACATCTTCCATAATCATTACATAGTCCATTTATCCCAATTCCCATTATGAATCCAATATCACTATAAATATTCAAAAATTACCTTATTTCAACCCATTTCAGAAATTTATAATCCCCATACCCCAACAATAATTAAGAAATACCTCATTTAGACTTCCATTAAGAATATAATATACTAAACATCTTATCTACATGATCACATAACAACCTAGAACATACTTATTAAATTATTGTTGTGGAATGTATAAGCGCACTCTAGGGGTGGCCTTAAATAGGAAAAATCAATCAATATTCATTAATCTTGGACCATATGGGTTTCAATTCATCATTTAGTCACCGAAAATACCAAATAATACCAAGGGTATCAAAATCAGAACCATAAATGACAAGGAAGAATGTCATACATGCACAAATCTACCACAACACATTAAGATATAACTTGTAGACTGCCTACCTCAAATTGGACGACGAACGCACACCGAAACATGGATGTAGATCCATAATCAGCCACCTATTATAGAATCAACCAATATTATCCTGGAAAAAATGTTTTTAGAGATTTAGATGAAGTTGAAAGAAAATTTATAGACCATAACTGAGAAATGAAGTCACGGAAAAAAGTTAAACTCACTTGAGTCTTCGATCCACAACAAACGGTGCTCCAAATGGCCTAAGATCAGATGAGAATTGCATATTGGATGCTTGGGTTTCCTAGTTTGTCCCTAGGGATGAATGAGGAATAGATGCAGAATATACTGAGTTGGGGTTAAAAAACGTGAGATAACATTTTTGTAAATATTACATGTTTACTAGGCATCACAGTTTACCCACACAGTTTTCAATACCGAATGAAAGCTGTGTGTGTGAAATTTTCCAAAAATCACCCCTTCACAAGTTTTCCATGGAATTATGCAAGGTTAGCATAACCTTGTGATAATCGTGTGAAAACCTCCACCCAAGGCTAAACAATTTCCTAGGATGATCCTCATGGTTTTCTCTAACCAAGAAAATACCATGCAACATGTCCAAAAAACTTCTTTCTCCTAATTTTAATTCCCCGAACCCCAAAAACACCATTAAGCCTTCTCGTGAACTTTGGGAAACACTAATCTATCCAAATGAAAGGGTATAAAGTAAAAAATAAACAAACATACATTATAAGGAATCTGGGTTATTATAACCTCCAAACCGTATGTTGACTCATCCTTGAGCCACTCTTCTCGAGAATCATTGGGATTCAAAAGTACTGAGATCAGGCCAATGGTCCCATATATCTAATTATTTCTACCATGTTTCTTCCTAACCATTTCATGATTCCATAAAACTCGATCCAAAGGTGGAACCTAACCCTAAAATACCTTCTCATTATGGTCCACAATAAAAATCAGATTCCCTTCAAATGACACATTAGGCTTATAATATAAATCATAAATTTTTATCACTTGATATGGATTAGGTTGAATCATCCAATGTTGTGAAAATGAATAACATTATGCATCCCACTATATCATTGTAGAAGATCCAATAATTAAGACACCAGTTTGATCCTCTTCAAAATCTAAAACAGCCACACATACATGTACACTGTCTAACCCTGCTTATGAATTCGATGGTGACCAATCCTTGGTGACACCCAAAGAAAATATTATCACCTATCAAAAACTATATAGTTCTATGATGTCAATTCGAACATGACTTCTACCTACTCTATGATGTTTCTATCCACTTCTGAATCAACTTAACCTCATCCTTTGTCTCCTGCACCAAATGCAGTCCTAACTTCTCAGACTCCCCTATTTTAACCATCAAAATAGAGATCTACACAGTCTCTAGTAGGTTTTATGTATAGGTGTTTTCTAAATTGTATGCTTTAAATATATTTTTTTAAGAATACTCTACAGGTGATAAATTCTTTTCTAAAGAACCACCAAAATCACGAACACATGCACTCATCATGTCCATTTATACCTGAATCATATTCTTGGACTTCCCATCCTTTTTAGAACACCATGCAGTCTCACTATCTTTCAACCATATAACTCCCCAAACTAAACAACTATATAAGTTTGTTGGAGTGGTAAAAAATAACCTTATTTTTGTCAATAGATCCACAACAACTCAGATTTAATCATTCTTTTGAGGCACCTTTTAACGACACACTAGGAAGTCCATCATTAAGTCATTCCACATCCACTCCTGAATGGGAAATTACTATAACAACCCACTTGTATTCTGATGCACGAACATTACCTATTGACTAGTAATACAATGCGCCAGAAACCCCAAAACCCATTTCTTTAATCTCAACCACCAATTTTACCGATGTAGATCTATATACATTTTAGTCAAGATTGTATTTACTTCCAACTTCGATAAATTAAACATGAAAATAAACTTTTTTCATTCACCCAATGGTACCACAACACAACCCTAAACCAAAATGACTCTATCAGCACAAACAACCCAACTAGTAGGTGACTCCCCACCATTGAGACCATCCATCATAAAAAATAATATATATCTTCTAGGAAACATTCCTTTACCCGACTCAACATCATAATCCCATCCTCTATAGGCATAGCAGCCATTTTTTCATGACCATCTTGCACGAACAGGTGCATCTCAGTAAACAAATCCACCAATTTCCATTTAGTGTTGCATTCCTGAACTAATTTCTTTTAGGTCTTCCATCTCAATACATCTTCCACTCAATTCGCATTCCTGTGTGTGTAAACCAACTAAAAATAAGAGTATTGTAGGTCCTCGACCCACCTTCAATGTCAAAAATTCAAATATCACTGAGAAAAGATGAACTTTATAATTTTATTATTAGTAAAGACTATAAATAATTCTCCCAAAAAGTTATACCTCCAACACATTAAGTCATAAACCACAGTAAATAGATCAAGATCATGGGAATATTTATTTCCTTGATAAGATCTCAAATATATCAACCCATATTCTATAACTTAATAATCTTGATTCAACACTAACCCAAGCCCAATACAGGATGCATCCTAGAAAAAGGTGCACTACTTATTGGGTATAGGTTAGAACAAAATCGATGTGGAAGTCAACCATGTCTTCAATTCCTGAAAAAATGGGTCACATTCCTCCAATCACTCAAACATGACACCCTTATTGGTTAAGATTGATATTAGAGCTCTTAAATGATAGAAATACCTAATGAACCTCCTGTAATAGCAGGAAAAACCCGGAAAACTGTAACACCCCGAGATATTATGAAAATATTCTTTTAATTTCATTAATTTCTTGTGTTTTATTCTACACCAAGATTACCTTGCGCTATACGCAACACCGTATTAGCTTGCAGTATACGCAACACTATTCTTGGATCGTGTTACACACAATTTTGATAATAGTTATTCTACGGAACATTGAGTATATATATATATATATATTCAATGTATAAAAGAAATATGGTTGGATTCTGTTTTACGAAACAATGAAGGATTCTTTCACAACACGCAACCCTGACTTGGCTTGCATTACACGCAATCCCGACCTTCCTTGATAGCGTGTGTTGTACGCAATACCGGGTTTTAATAAACAATGATATATTATTATAATATTCTCATGAACTAGTCGTTATGAATAGTATAAACTAAATTTTTAATTTTATAACATTATTAATCATCTTACACATTTTCTATAACATGGTATAAGAACAAAATAAATATTTTAGGTAAAATAAGTATTTTTCAAAAAATGCAGTTTTGCCTCCTTTTGATGGCTAACCCACATTAAATCTAGTTTTTGATATGTTTATATGTTCAATTTGACAAATAAAATTCTTCTTTTGAATCAGGATATAAAAATTTACATTAGATAAAGTTTTGATATTTTTCCGATAACTTTCATATTTTAATGAACAGTAAAAACACGCTATATTTTAATTAAAAACAACTTTTTTCATCGTAATATATTATGTGGTTAAATTATAATATTGAATGGTTTTAAGGTATAAATAGAATATATTTTTAACATTTAATATAATATATGTCATTAGCATTGATTTTACCTTGAATTCGTAGGTTAAAACAAATCAATCTTTTGCAATGTTTTAAAGAAAAACCCGTTTTCTTTCGACAACGGGAATAATTTTAATCTAATTTCTGCATCTTTTGTGTATTGAATTTGGGAAAATATATTCCATATTTGGAATCAGTGGGTCGAAATTATGTTAATAAGCTACTTTTTATTTTTGGGCATTGTGAATAGTAACTAAGGTTAATTTTATTTACTATAGTTAAAGGTAAATCAGGTAATTAAGGGTAAATATAAGATTAAAAAATTACCCTAACACTTGGAAAATTCCTATTGGATTGCTAAACGTAGACCCATATAACCTAAGGGTCGGATTAGATTCATTTTATGGACTTTTTTCCATGAAAATAATTTAATTATTATTAAAACCAAAGAATGTGACAACATGTCACTTTTATTAAATCTTATAAGTATAATAATTTTAATTTAGTGATAAACTTCATGAAACTTCAAAAATGAATAGTCTACAGAAATATAATACAATTATCTACATCATAGGAATTTATTTAGAATTTTTAGGTGTTATATAATTATCATTTATTATGACACAAAGATGATGCAGTAATTTTCTTATTAATGAAATATTGACATAATTGATGTTATAAATGGCCAAATAAATGTAATTTGAGACTTTTTATGACATACATTAATTATATAGGTTAATATGACATTTTATTGTTGATATACGTAACTTGGTTCGAACTTATCATTCTTTTATGAATTTCATAAAAATCATGTACCAAATTGTGTCAAAATTGACATAGATTAGTTTTTAAAACAAATATTATATTATTAATTTTTATTTAATTCATAAAAATCTAAGGTTCGGCCAAATTACTTAGATAAGGATATATATATTAATAATAAACAACTTGGGGTTCTTTTGGCTTGATATAGCATGTTTATTAACCTTATAGTGTAAGAAAACAAGAAGACATGGTAAAAGTTAAATTATCTCACTCAAAGTTAAATCTAAATGATAAGGTTAAAATTGATACCTAAACATGTCTAAATTCTATAGGATGAGAGGCTTTCGATCCATCCCCACCATAGCTTATAAATATATCAATTTGGATCTATTTAAAATCGAACTTGACTTTATAATAAAATAATATTTTTAGTTTTCTCAAAGGTGCCCCTCTCCTCCCTTATAAAAGGGCACCTACTCCCTCTCCTCCTCACACCAATTTGAGCATTAAAGCTCAGTAATACCCTGAAAAAATCACTTCTCCACTTCCCTAGTATCATCCTAGAGGTCCTGGAATTCTTCAAAGACCAGCTTTAGTTCTTTAAGTGGAGGTTAAGAAAAGGCGCGTCAAAAAGAGTTAATATCCATTACCGATCTTTTTCAATTTCTTTCTTCTTCAACTTCTTCTTCTTTAGTTGTTTCATGATAAAGTAATAAAATCAGTATTTCTTATATACTGATATGTTATTATAAATATTAAACAACTATAATTAACCTTCTATCCATCATACGGTAAAAGGAAATCACCGCGCGTGCGTACGTATGGAATACCATCTCCACGCCGTGGTGTAATCTATTTTCCTCCACCACCTTAATTGGTTGGGTAAAATGGTGTAATGAGTAACTATATATGATTATTATAAAGTGATATTGATACTTAAATAGTATACATACACTTCAACACAAGTTCACGATCATGAGAATGATATCATCGCTCGTGCGTACGTACGGACTACCGTCTCCACGACGCGATGAGATTCATTCTCCACATTAACCATTCATGAATGATTATAAAGTATATATAATGAATAATAATGAAATATATGACATGTTAAATCTACTTTATTTATGTATATATATATATATGTATGTCATCTACATACTTCCATTCAAGACAATAAGGAAAGGAAAACAGCGTTCATGCGTACGTACGGACTACTGTCTTCATGAACGGTGTGTTTCATTTCACTTATCTATCTATTATATATATATATATACTGAATATATATGATATATAAATCATGTTTTATATTCTTGAAGTAAGTAAATCATGATATAATTAATAATAATGCCAAGAACAACAAGTCCAAACACCTACGATAAATGAAACGATTTTACCCAAAACACTTCTTTAACATGGAATTTACAAAAGAACGGGTAATATAAAGTCATAATTGAACCATATATGATATCATAACAATGAATATGATTCTTTAATAAGTTAATTACATTATTTAAATCATTATACAAGAGGTTCGGATACGTACAAAGCATATCGGGCATAAGGTAAGGGAAATATCACAATCTCATTTTTATCCGAGATTGTTTATACTTTAGTATTTATTGGGGTGTATTTTATCATCCAAATCCATGTTTCCTCAATATGTAATAATATTTACATCCACCTACAATTATTTAAATCCAATTTTACCCTTCGGTGAGTTTTTAGTAAAAGATATGAATGGAATCTTTTGTCGTTTTTCGTACGAGGTACTTTTTGACTTTTCCGACAAAAGTACGAGAAGAATGTTTTTTTAACTTATACGACATGAATGGATTTTTAAAATATTATTTCCAAGAAGCATCCTATAAAAGTTTTCAAGTTTATTTTTAATCATCTTCTTTTAGTTTAAAATTCTATGACATGTTACGAAAGGAAAAGTGTTTTTGAAGAAAAAAGGATATTTTCCTCAAGAATGGAGTTCAAGTGTTTTATCAAAATTATTTTCCATCTATGATAACAAAGGGTTCTGTTTATATCCCTATTATTAAATTGATTTGACTATGCTGTGATGGAATTATTTTTATGAATTCCTTTATCTTATATGAATTGTTTTAGGATGTCACGAGGATTAAGATTCCCATTTTTATTACATGGGTTATGCAATGATGTATGGTTTATGATTTTGTGGAACACATAAGAATGATATCATAATGAGATGGGTGGGACCTATATCTCCCTCCAATAAATTGGATAATGATTTTATATCTCATGAGATAGACATGGCTGGAACGGTAGGTTATACTGGTTCAGTGAAACAGGACTGAAACGAGGAATGAACTCAGTTCAGAAAGGGACTTTGTCCAGTAAGATAGTCTTGGAAATGAGTCTTGACTAACAAGAAATGATTCTTTATGATTATGTGTGTATTCCACAAAGTTTCATGTTTTATGTTATGATTATTGGGATTACAGTTCACTACTAAGATTTATCCCATGTTATGAAATTATGATCTCTTTTGCAGGTTAAGATTTCCAAAAGATATGTTCTTATGAATATGACGTGATTGATATTTCTTTTGTTTACCCTTACTGAGCATTTTATCTCACACTTTTATGTTTTTTTTCTAAGACATAAATAAAGGAATTAGGTTTTAAAAAAAGGGAGATCTTTATGGGAGATGTTGAAGATCTTTCACCACGATTAGAAGATTATATTCTGAGTTTCCAAAGACACTAAACTATTTCGGTCCTTATGTGTGTGTTTTTGTTATGTACTAAGTATTCCGAAAATGTAATGTAATGTCCATGTACGTCAGGCATCGAGTCTCTACAGTTGGTATCAGAGGAAAGGTTTAGTCATCCTTTGTAAACTAGGATGCTAAAACGTTAGTGAGATCCCAAGAGATATTTCTAAGTTATGTCTAGGAATGTCCCTAAGGATAAGTATACGTATAGGATATAGTCCTAGAACTAAGGTAACGATCATAGAATTTAGCCTAAGATGTTAGATATTGAGGGTGCTCCCCCTTTACTATGTTGTTTTTTCTAGCATGATTTTTGCCTCTCACACTATACTTTTTGGGTTTTAGACGATGGCTAGAACCCGAAGGAACCGTGTTGATCACTATAATGGACAATGCAATGATTTTCCTCCTGAACAAACAAATGTTATGGGAGATGGAGTGAAAAATCTTATTTCTATACTTACAAAAGCTATGAATCATTCTAGATTTCCAAATGAGAAGAGAAAGAAACAATATTCTATTGAGTCCTTCATGAGGCAACGTCTACCTTCTTTCAGTGGGTCTTCCGATCCACTTGTTGCTGAACAATGGATCAGTACAACTGAAAAGATATATTTAGTTCATCAATGTTCTGAACATGATAAAGTCATCTTAGCAGTATATCGATTGGATGGTGAAGCTGATCAATGGTGGAATCTTATCAAGAATACGAGGCAAAGAGATGAAATTGAGTCCATGGAATGGGACGAGTTCAAGAACTTATTTTTCAATAAGTACTTCCCTCATATTCTTCGAACAAAGATGGATAAGGAGTTTATTGAACTAAAGAAAAAGGATGATGAATCTGTTGGTATATACGAAGCGAATTTTACAAGGCTTGCAAGGTATGCATCTGGATTTTTCATCCAACCTGAAAGTAAAGTTGATCGATTCTTCAGTGGCGTAAAAGCAATTCTTCGAAGGGCATTAGCTATAAGAGACTTCAGTAGCTATGAAGAAATTGTGCGTTGTGCTATCAAGGTAGAAATGGAAGTTGGTGTTACATGTCCATCTCATGGTTTTGACAAGAAACGAAAGATGGAGTTCAAGGAGAAATCTCAGAATAATGGAGAAAAGAAGATGAATGTTTCCTTATGCACAAAGTGTGGAATGAAGCATGGTGGATATTGTCTTAAAGGGACTAGAAAATGTTTTAAGTGTGGAAAAGAAGGTCATCGAGCAGCTGAGTGTCGAAGTAATGGAAAAAGGGTTTCTAATGATGTAAATAAATCAAACACTGCCGAGAACGCACCACCAACACTTCAATGCTTCAAGTAAAAGGAAATGGGGAATTATACTAATAAATGCCCTAATCCAAGGGTTAGTAATGATCGACATGAGCAACCGCTTAAGGCAATGGACAAAGGGAAGTCACATGCGATCACTATTGGCGATGTTGAATATGACAACGATGTGGTGGAATGATTAAGTGTTTATGTAATGGGATTTCAAAATAGTATCATGGAATATCATTTATGGTATTGTGGAATTTTGGAATATCTATGTATTGGTTTTCAATAATTATATGATACTGGTAACCAGGAAAAAAAAGTGATTGAAATATTTTTGGAAAGTAGATGATATGCACATATTTAAGGGACAAAAAGATAATGATATGTTTGATTGTATTCATGAGCTCATGATTGATTTAAGGACTAAGTATATATGATTTTGAAGATTTTGGTATGTGGAAAGAGTTATCTTTTGACAGCACTCATGTTTTCACTAAGATTCAATGGGTATTCATTTTTCAAGAGATTACATGATTATGGTATTCACATGACCGGAATGTGACGAACAAGATATATGAGGGATAAATGATGGCATTCACGTGATCATTTTCTCTATACTATGAGCTTGGACCGAAGTATTATAGATAAGCCTAAAGATTGGAATGGATTATGTTGGACATAAGTTAGTATTGTTTAAGGACAAAACTTATTTTGATATTGTTGATGGGATGTTATAATAATGTAGTTTTAAAAAAAAGGACAACCTGCAGGATGTGCGACAACCCATCGCGTCGGCCAAGGCTATGGGAATCGAACCCACAACTAAAGTGCGACGGGCCTTTATCGCATACCACTGGCCTACTGAAAGTCCCTGGTTAGTAGAAACTAGTTTTATTTTATTAATCGGTATGATATATGATGTATAAGTTCATTTTTGGAATCGTATATGATTAACCTCACCAAAGACGGACTTATGTATATTTGATAACTATTGCTAAACTTTTTTTTGAAACAGATGGAATGACCCATCATTCTATCACATGATCTGTTAACACTTCACGAATAAAAAATTCTACTTCATTTCTTTAAGAGATGAAGTGGAAATTGTTCAAAGCATGAACAACAGTGATATTGTACCAAAATAAAGTAATTATTTCTTCTAATTCAAAATTTTCAACTTTAGGGAAATGATATTGAAAACCAAAAATGTTGTCCTATTGATCTTATATCTGATGAGTCAGATGGTACCCTAGATCATCACAAATTTATGGCTTTGCGATTGTTGGCTTTTTTATAGCCATGTTCTCTACCACTCTCCATCAGAACTTGATGGTTAGATTTTTCTTCCATATCCATATTTTCACCTATGTTCTCCTACGTGGAAACCCAGTGATGAGTTAATTTGGGTAACCGTTACATTTCATACTATAGTTTTTAAAGCCATGATTTGGTATTCCTTTTTACGATGTGGGATTCTATTAAACAAACTTTCGAGTAGTAAACCATTTATAACCTCGACGAATTTCAAGGGCGAAATTCATTTTAAGGGGGGTAGAATGTAACACCCCGAGATTTTATGAAAAATATTCTTTTAATTTCATTAATGTCATGTGTTTTATTCTACACCAAGATTACCTTGCGCTATACGCAACACCGTATTAGCTTGCAGTATACGCAACACTATTCTTGGATTGTGTTACACACAATTTTGATAATAGTTATTCTACGCAACATTGAGTATATATATATATATATATTCAATGTATAAATGAAATATGGTTGGATTTTGTTATATGAAACAATGAAGGATTCTTCCACAACACGCAACCCTGACTTGGCTTTCATTACACGCAATCGCGACCTTCCTCGATAGCTTGTGTTGTACGCAATACCAGGTTTTAATAAACAACGATATATTATTATAATATTGTCATGAACTTGACGTTATGAATAGTATTAACTAAATTTTTAATTTTATAACATTATTATTCAACTTACACATTTTCTAGAACATGGTATAATAACAAAATAAATTTTTCGGGTAAAATAAGTATTTTTCAAAAAATGCAGTTTTGCCACCTTTTGATGGCGCACCCACTTTAAATCAAGTTTTTGACATGTTTATATGTTCAATTTGACAAAATGAAATTCTTTTTTTGAATCAGGATATAATAATTTACATTAGATAAGGTTTTGATATTTTTCCGATAACTTTCATATTTTAATGAATAATAAAAACACGCTATAGTTTAATTAAAAACAAATTTTTTCATCGTAATATCTTATATGGTTAAATTATAATATTGATTGTTTTTAAAATATAAATATAATATATTTTTACAATTTTATATAATGTATGTCATTAGCATTGATTTTACCTTGAATTCGTAGATTAAAATAATACAATCTTTTGCAATGTTTTAAAGAAAAACCTGTTTTCTTTCGACAACGGGATTAATATTAATTTAATTTCTACATATTTTGAGTATTGAATTTAGAAAAATGGATTCCATATTTGGAATCAGTGGGTCCAAATTATCTTAATAAGAAACTATTTATTTTTGGGCATTGTGAATAGTAACTACGGTAAATTTTATTTACTATTGTTAAAGGTAAATCGGGTAATTAAGGGTAAATATAAGATTATAAAAATACCCTAACACTTGGAAAAATAATATTGGATTTCTAAAAGTAGACCCATATAACCTAAGGGTCGGATTATGTAACGCCCCGACCCCAACTACCCAGAGTCGGTGCATTACTTCGTAACATTGGCATGATCACAAGAAGATCAAATCTCGAAAGACCGATTGGTTTAGTAGCCTTGGAAACACTAGATATATTCATAAGGTTTACATTACATCATTAAACTAAAAACTACTACAACAACATATTGTCTCCATAATCCACACTCATATCCCCACATAATATCCCTACAGGTCATTCATAATTTACTTCTTCACTTCCTGGGAAAAATAAAACATAGAAAAGGGGTGAGCTCAAATGCCCAGTAAGGATAACAATATAGCGGAAACTTTCATAAATAAGAATAAACATTTAAGGCAATGTATAACTAAAACAAAAGCCTTTTAAACTTGAACTTTTAACATAGTATGGCATAAATAAAATTAGATAATTCCATTTACTTATTCACATGGATATTCTACTAATCGAATAATCACATGCAAAATCAATAACCACTTTCATAATGTTGGAATGCATAATGCTAAACATTAATTACTTTTCAAGGCCTCGTCCCAAGACCTTGGGGCTAACTGTAACCGGAACCCAACCCGGAGTGCCTCTAATAACCGGACACCAACCCGGAGTGCCTCTAATAACCGGACACCAACCTGGAGTGCCTCTAATAACCGGACACCAACCCGGAGGGCTTACTTTTACCAGTCCCTAACCTGGAGGGCTTACTTTAACCAGTCCCCAACCTGGAACATACTTGTCCTACACATTCATATGAAGTAAAGATTGAAATATAACATAAACATTATTATTGGAACTAGCATACGAAATGTCAATACATTCACCATAAACTATGAATGGTATAAAAATAGCACATCCACAGTCAAACATATCACGAAACCTTCAAAACAATATAGAAGTTTTGTATCATAATAAATCAACTTCAAATAATCTTAAAACCCATCAAAGGATGTTGACATAGATGAAATCAAAATTCTTTTTAAAGAAATATCTCCTTTTATTTTGAAATCATTTAAGATCCAATCAAACATTTTTTTTGAAAATAATCATATAAGTTTTTAAGGGAAGCTTTGACGATTTTATAACGGTGGAAAATAACCGCACCCGCAGTATAAGTTAAAAAAAACATTCTTATCTTAATTCTGTCGAAAAGGTTAAAAAGCACCTTGTTTGGAAAACGACGGAATGATTCCCTTATAAACCTCTTATAAAAAGTTAAACAAGGGTATAAATGACTTTAACCCATATTCTTTTAAATATTAAAAATGTTTTGAAATACATTTTGAAGAAACATGGATGTGGATGATAACGAGATCTCAGTAGATTATTATGTATAAACAACCTCAGATAATGAAGAGATTGTGAAATAACCCTTACCAGTTTGGTAACTTATGAAACATACAACCCATGAAAGAGGTATCATACAATGAATATGTAAGTACACATAAATTAGAGTGTATTACACAAAGAATATAATTATGGGCAGTACATACACCACACAAAAGGTAATGGTGGCAATATGGCATGAATCTCACGGGAATAAGGAGTGAGATGAAAACCCCTTACCACGTTAATCAACTGAGTCGTATGGCCAAAAGTTAATAACCACCAAATTATTTACAGAATAACATGAATATGATAATATATATCAAATGCCAGTACACAATACACCACATTCAATAATTTAGTGGCGAATAATGGAAATCTCACGGAATTGAATGTGAGATAAGAAAAATCCCTTACCTTGTACTTTTCCTTGGTTGGGGTAGGTTAACCTCCTGTATAATGGTGAAATAATTGTTATTAAATTATACAAGAATCATATACATTAATATGATATCATATATGTTCTTTTAACATTGCTTTATTAATAATATTTTAGTATTATCGTCGTTTCGGGTGATAATCGATTCGTTCTTCTTAAATGTTTGGTTACGTAAGACATGTTTGTAATGGATAGATTATATCTTATTCATAATCAGAATGATATTAACATTATTTTTAACCCTAAAATGAGAATAAGACTTGAATGGATACGATGGAGGATGGATCTCACCGCGTTCGTGGAGACGGTAGTCCGTACGTACGCACGAACGCTACTTCCATTTAATTTTTATTTTAAAAGAATTGAATCCAAATGATACATAGGTATATTACTATTCCAGTATAATATAATATTTTATATATGTTACTTAAGTTCATTAAAACCATCCTTTATACGTTCCATGTGTGGTATGAACGAGTCATATCATTTTAAGGGGGCGGTAGTCCGCACTTCCTCAAATGAAATTATCGTATGTATATACAACACGAAACGAATAATGGTATGAAATAAAATGGAATTACAGAAGATTATATATAAAATATATATCATTAATATCATATTTAATTATAGTTCCATCATAATGGCCACCATGAGAGGCTGTAAGATGTATTTGAACAATCATCGTTTCGTGAGGCGTTAGTTTGCCATCCACAGAAACATTATGTTCATCATCCATTAGATGGAGTTGTGTGTATGTGTAGTTTGAATCCTTCTTATAATAACATACTAGTATATTGAGGATACTGGTGTTGTTACAAAAGAAAGGAAATAAAAAGATTTTGGGGGTTGAAGAAGAAAAATAAATGAAAATAATTTAAGAGAAATCGTTACCTTTAATTTAGGTAACTCACTTTGGTTGGAACCAAAGGACTTCTTGAAATGCTTTCTGCCTAAGGGGAAGCTTAAAGGAGGAGGAGAGGGATGTGGGGAGCTTATTTGGGCAGATTTTGGACGATCCAAGTGGCTTGAGAGGTGTGAGGAATGAGTAGAAGTGGTCTCCTTTTATAAGGGAGAAGAGGGGCTCTTTAGGAAAGAGTGAAAGTATTACTTTATAATATAATTATATTCGGTTTATAATGGTCCAAAAATCATTGAGGTCGAAGATAAGATGACTCATATTCTAAATAACATCAACCAATAATAATTGGACAGGTTTTAGATAATATTTTAATCATTATAATCTTATTTATTTAAATGATTTATTAATGAGGTAAACATTGCATCATTATTGTGTCATTAATAATTTAAATTATTTTATGTCTAAAAATTATAAATAAAATATAATTATGTAGGAAATATTTTTATCTTTCTAATGAATATTTATAATCGAAAATCCAACATGTATAACCCTATGTAAAAATTGTTCTTCTAAAAGATGTAAGCTTATGCCATTTTTATTTTTATTTTAACTTTATTAATATAAAGTGTCCCTACCACATACAAGTGGATCCAAGGGGTCCCCAAATTGACCCAAGGATGCTCATGGTCGGGTATGTGTCCACCAATAAGGTTAGGACACGTTTTAGGTTAATTTTGTATTATTATAATATTATTTTTTAACCCTTATTTACCGGATTTACCCTTAACCATGGTAAATAAAATATTTACCACAGTAATTATTAAAAATGTCTAAAAATAAAAGTTACCTATTTACACAATTTGAACATCCTGATTCCAAATATGGAATCCATTTTCCTAAATTCAAAACACAGAAGTGGCAGAAATTAATTTAAAATTAATTCCCGCTGTCAAAACAAAAAGCGTGTTTTTAAGAGATAATAACTATCAAAAGATTGACACTTGTTTATGTTCGGTTTAATTGTAAAATTATGTCCAATGACCAACATTATATTAAATAGTAAAAATATATTCTAAATATACTTTAAAACCACTCAAATTCATAATTTATTACTATTAATTATTTTGATTAAAAAAGTTGTTTTTAATTAAAACTTAGAAATTTTCACTATTCATCCAAATATGAAAGTTATCCGAAATGTACCAAAATTTCACCTTAGGCTAAATTCGATATTCCGAATCCAAAAATGAAGTCCATTTTCAAATATAAAATATATATAATTTCAAAAAGTAGGTATTACTATTCATAACGGCTAGTTTGATTAGTTATGGTGTGTTAGAACTCGGTGTTGCGTACAACACACGCTATCACATTATTCAAAGAGAAGCGTACCGTAGAAGCTTGGGATGTTTCATTTTAAATTTTTGATGTCCCCATTTAGTCAAAAAGTTTAAAATATAGTATTTAAAAAGGTTTCACTATTAAAGTTGATAAAAGTGCAATACTGAAAATGAATTTGTTCTTGCATTATATCTAAGAAACTCATAATATGGATTCTAAAATTATAAGGATTATGTAAACATTAAAATTTATCTAATACTATTCATAACATCTTTTGAACGGCTTGTTTGGTAAGTCATGGTGTACTTGAACTTGGTGTTGCATGTAGTGAAAGTTATTGAATTATTTTGAAGAACTAACACACTATGAAAACTTGGGGTGTTACATTCTCCCCTCCTTCAATAAATTGCGTCCTCGCAATTTGAAATTGTTCTTCGAAAATAAAAGGTTGAAAATAGATAATATATTTGTGGGAAACCCCACATCGGAAATTGGGTTACTAAAATTTAGTCTTAATATGAGGAAAAGAGAAATTAAAGGGTCACCACCAAATTATGATCTCGATTAGGAGAACATTGGTGGAAATTTGAGACATATAATTGGAGGAAAAACGTAAATATTTATAGGTAGTGATTGAGGTCATCAATCACAAACAAGTATAAAATTGAGGTCCTTAAATTCATCAATCTATGATGATTTGAAATACCATCGGTTCAACAAAACATAGGGTATTAGGATAACACATTTTTGACGTTTCAAAATATCTTAGTTGAAATCCCACATCGAAAAATGAATTAATGAGTCCTCTATTTAAAATAAAGAGTCGAAAGTATGAAGATTACCGAAAATAACACATACTAGGGTTCCATGTAGTAAAATATGGATATGGAAGAAAAATCTAACCATCAATTACCTGATGGAGAGTGGTAGAGAACATGGCTATGAAAAGGCCAACAATCCCAAAGCCATAAATTAGTGATGATTTAAGGTACCATCCAGGAAAACATTTTTGTTCTAATTTGATTTTCTTAATATTGAGGAATTTTTTTATGAGATTGGCTAAGATCATAAGGAGATATACTTAGTTTATAATTAGAGTTTTATCCATTAATAAATTTCTACCAAAACTCATCATTCACTCGTAAAAAAGTTCTATTTATACTATTCATAGAGGGTTCCAAAATAAACGAATTTATAATCCATCTACCAGATCTTTTAAAAAACTACTTTATTTAATCCAGGACATCTCGTGGGATAGTGGTAGGTGATACACCCTTGTCTCCCTTTGGTTGCGGGTTCAAGTCTCGCAGCCTTGCCGGACGCGACGGGTTGCCGCCCGACCTCCGGGTTGTCCTTTTATGGCAATCCAAAATAATCCAAACTAGAACTATCCAAAATACATCTGTCCAAACTCACAGTCCAACATTCATAAGGAAGGTAAACATAATATAGATCCTTTTTACCCCGTAATAGCATATGAATACCTTCATCATGTATTACCATATTCCTTATTGATTACATTCATGCTCCCTTATTCCATATAGAATGCTGGATATACTTCATTAATCCAAAAATGTTTTAAACCCCAACAATGAAGGAATATACAAATCATTAATCAGTTCCAAGGTAGTCAAGAATATCCAATATAATTTATCCAAAACAATCACATATTATTCCAAAATCACTACCTCAGTATCAGAACTATATTATGGTTTATCATTCTCTCAACCATATATTTTCCAAAAATCTATCCTGCTAATGAGTCACTTTTCTTTGTTCCACACAATCTCAAGTCCTTAATGAAATAGTACTGCAGTACAATCCTTATATACTCCATAATTATTATAACAAGTACATTGTTGATACAACACTCAATTGACATAATCAACATAAGAACTCTAATCATTCCTCTTCATCTGTGGTAGTATCATAACTTGATTATTATCCAATAGCATCATTTGCGGCATAGTCTGATGACTGGGACATAGGTTCGCGTAGTGTCCAAACTCCTTGCAAATGAAGCATTGTACATTTAAAACCATTTTCTTACCCTTGCAGTCACGTACTTTGTGCCCTTTTCCTCCACACTTATAACAAACTCCCATTCCTTTCAGGCAAGTTCCAGGGTGTTTCTTTCCACAGTTACCACATATGGGAAAATTCTTCTTTTCCCTCTTACTTTTATCCATCTTTCTCTCTTCCATCCTTTTCTTCTCTTGCTTCCCTTCAAAGACATAGGACTCAGTAAACTCTTTACTTATCTTATCAACACATGATATTATTTCTTCATATGATGATAATACATGGGAGACTATTTCTCTTATAAATTCTAGCTTAAGACCATGAAAGATATGATCCTTCCTTCTCTTTGGATCATGCGCATTTCTGGAGTTCTCATTCCTTCTACTGGGCGCCATTTCTAAACAATGGAATACACTAGATCCGTTTATGAATCAAAATACATAATCCCATACTTATAAAACACTTAACATAAATTGAACTATTTATGGATATAATCCATAATCATAAGAATGTTTTCTTTGAGGAAGTATATACTCATAATCCCTTCAAAATGATTTGTAAAGAAAATGAGAGTTATCCTAAGCATATCCCCCGGGAGTGTCGTAACCAAGAGTGCAGCAAGGCCCGTTGTCGTGCACCAGTTCCCGTTCGAGTCTAGCTCAAAGCGGTGTTTTCGGGTTTTACCCCTAGGTACATCTGTGCCAGAGCCGCCTCTACCTGCTCGTATCCAGACAGGGATGTATTGCTCGAAAAACTCACAAAATCTCTACAACACCAAAATTCTAGGAAGTTCTTCTATACTAATCCTCAAAGTTAATCTTAGGTCTACGTGCTCTAATCAGAGTTTATCTAAATCTAGCTTCCAAGGTTTGTACTAAACTTCCTCTGATACCAACTGTAACGCTCCGACCCCAACTACCTAGAGTCGGTGCATTACTTCGTAACATTGGCATGATCACAAGAAGATCAAATCTCGAAAGACCGATTGGTTTAGTAGCCTTGGAAACACTAGATATATTCATAAGGTTTACATTACATCATTAAACTAAAAACTACTACAACAACATATTGTCTCCATAATCCACACTCATATCCCCACATAATATCCCTGCAGGTCATTCATAATTTACTTCTTCACTTCCTGGGAAAATTAAAACATAGAAAAGGGGTGAGCTCAAATGCCCAGTAAGGATAACAATATAGCGGAAACTTTCATAAATAAGAATAAACATTTAAGGCAATGTATAACTAAAACAAAAGCCTTTTAAACTTGAACTTTTAACATAGTATGACATAAATAAAATTAGATAATGCCATTTACTTATTCACATGGATATTCTACTAATCGAATAATCACATGCAAAATCAATAACCACTTTCATAATGTTGGAATGCATAATGCTAAACTTTAATTACTTTTCAAGGCCTCGTCCCAAGACCTTGGGGCTAACTGTAACCGGAACCCAACCCGGAGTGCCTCTAATAACCGGACACCAACCCGGAGTGCCTCTAATAACCGGACACCAACCCGGAGTGCCTCTAATAACCGGACACCAACCCGGAGGGCTTACTTTTACCAGTCCCTAACCTGGAGGGCTTACTTTAACCAGTCCCCAACCTGGAACATACTTGTCCTACACATTCATATAAAGTAAAGATTGAAATATAACATAAACATTCTTATTGGAACTAGCATACGAAATGTCAATACTTTCACCATAAACTATGAATGGTATAAAAATAGCACATCCACAGTCAAACATATCACGAAACCTTCAAAACAATATAGAAGTTTTGTATCATAATAAATCAACTTCAAATAATCTTAAAACCCATCAAAGGATGTTGACATAGATGAAATCAAAATTCTTTTTAAAGAAATATCTCCTTTTATTTTGAAATCATTTAAGATCCAATCAAACATTTTTTTTGAAAATAATCATATAAGCTTTTAAGGGAAGCTTTGACGATTTTATAACGGTGGAAAATAACCGCACCCGCAGTATAAGTTAAAAAAACATTCTTATATTAATTCTGTCGAAAAGGTTAAAAAGCACCTTGTTTGGAAAACGACGGAAAGATTCCCTTATAAACCTCTTATAAAAAGTTAAACAAGGGTATAAATGACTTTAACCCATATTCTTTTAAATATTAAAAATGTTTTGAAATACATTTTGAAGAAACATGGATGTGGATGATAACGAGATCTCAGTAGATTATTTTGTATAAACAACCTCGGATAATGAAGAGATTGTGAAATAACCCTTACCAGTTTGGTAACTTATGAAACATACAACCCATGAAAGAGGTATCATACAATGAATATGTAAGTACACATAAATTAGAGTGTATTACACAAATAATATAATTATGGGCAGTACATACACCACACAAAAGGTAATGGTGGCAATATGGCATGAATCTCACGGGAATAAGGAGTGAGATGAAAACCCCTTACCACGTTAATCAACTGAGTCGTATGGCCAAAAGTTAATAACCACCAAATTATTTATAGAATATCATGAATATGATAATATATATCAAATGCCAGTACACAATACACCACTTTCAATAATTTAGTGGCGAATAATGGAAATCTCACGGAATTGAATGTGAGATAAGAAAAATCCCTTACCTTGTACTTTTCCTTGGTTGGGGTAGGTTAACCTCCTGTATAATGGTGAAATAATTGTTATTAAATTATACAAGAATCATATACATTAATATGATATCATATATGTTCTTTTAACATTGCTTTATTAATAATATTTTAGTATTATCGTCGTTTCGGGTGATAATCGATTCGTTCTTCTTAAATGTTTGGTTACGTAAGACATGTTTGTAATGGATAGATTATATCTTATTCATAATCAGAATGATATTAACATTATTTTTAACCCTAAAATGAGAATAAGACTTGAATGGATACGATGGAGGATGGATCTCACCGCGTTCGTGGAGACGGTAGTCCGTACGTACGCACGAACGCTACTTCCATTTAATTTTTATTTTAAAAGAATTGAATCCAAATGATACATAGGTATATTACTATTCCAGTATAATATAATATTTTATATATGTTACTTAAGTTCATTAAAACCATCCTTTATACGTTCCATGTGTGGTATGAACGAGTCATATCATTTTAAGGGGGCGGTAGTCCGCACTTCCTCAAATGAAATTATCGTATGTATATACAACATGAAACGAATAATGGTATGAAATAAAATGGAATTACAGAAGCTTATATATAAAATATATATCATTAATATCATATTTAATTATAGTTCCATCATAATGGCCACCATGAGAGGCTGTAAGATGTATTTGAACAATCATCGTTTCTTGAGGCGTTAGTTTGCCATCCACAGAAACATTATGTTCATCATCCATTAGATGGAGTTGTGTGTATGTGTAGTTTTAATACTTCTTATAACAACATACTAGTATATTGAGGATACTGGTGTTGTTACAAAAGAAAGGAAATAAAAAGAGTTTTGGGGTTGAAGAAGCAAAATAAATGAAAATAATTTAAGAGAAATCGTTACCTTTAATTTAGGTAACTCACTTTGGTTGGAACCAAAGGACTTCTTGAAATGCTTTCTGCCTAAGGGGAAGCTTAAAGGAGGAGGAGAGGGATGTGGGGAGCTTAGTTGGGCAGATTTTGGACGATCCAAGTGGCTTGAGAGGTGTGAGGAATGAGTAGAAGTGGTCTCCTTTTATAAGGGAGAAGAGGGGCTCTTTAGGAAAGAGTGAAAGTATTACTTTATAATATAATTATATTCGGTTTATAATGGTCCAAAAATCATTGAGGTCTAAGTTAAGATGACTCATATTCTAAATAACATCAACCAATAATAATTGGACAGGTTTTAGATAATATTGTAATCATTATAATCTTATTTATTTAAATGATTTATTAATGAGGTAAACATTGCATCATTATTGTGTCATTAATAATTTAAATTATTTGATGTCTAAAAATTATAAATAAAATATAATTATGTAGGAAATATTTTTATCTTTCTAATGAATATTTATAATCGAAAATCCAACATGTATAACCCTATGTAAAAATTGTTCTTCTAAAAGATGTAAGCTTATGCCATTTTTATTTTTATTTTAACTTTATTAATATAAAGTGTCCCTACCACATACAAGTGGATCCAAGGGGTCCCCAAATTTACCCAAGGATGCTCATGGTCGGGTATGTGTCCACCAATAAGGTTAGGACACGTTTTAGGTTAATTTTGTATTATTATAATATTATTTTTTAACCCTTATTTACCGGATTTACCCTTAACCATGGTAAATAAAATATTTACCACAGTAATTATTCAAAATGTCTAAAAATAAAAGTTACCTATTTACACAATTTGAACATCCTGATTCCAAATATGGAATCCATTTTCCTAAATTCAAAAAACAGAAGTGGCAGAAATTAATTTAAAATTAATTCCCGCTGTCAAAACAAAAAAGCGTGTTTTTAAGAGATAATAACTATCAAAAGATTGACACTTGTTTATGTTCGGTTTAATTGTATAATTATGTCCAATGACCAACATTATATTAAATAGTAAAAATATATTCTAAATATACTTTAAAACCACTCAAATTCATAATTTATTACTATTAATTATTTTGATTAAAAAAGTTGTTTTTAATTAAAACTTAGTAATTTTCACTATTCATCCAAATATGAAAGTTATCCGAAATGTACCAAAATTTCACCTTAGGCTAAATTCGATATTCCGAATCCAAAAATTAAGTCCATTTTCAAATATAAAATATATATAATTTCAAAAAGTAGGTATTACTATTCATAACGGCTAGTTTGATTAGTTATGGTTTGTTAGAACTCGGTGTTGCGTACAACACACGCTATCACATTATTCAAAGAGAAGCGTACCGTAGAAGCATGGGATGTTTCATTTTAAATTTTTGATGTCCCCATTTAGTCAAAAAGTTTAAAATATAGTATTTAAAAAGGTTTCACTATTAAAGTTGATAAAAGTGAAATACTGAAAATGAATTTGTTCTTGCATTATATCTAAGAAACTCAAAATATGGATTCTAAAATTATAAGGATTATGTAAACATTAAAATTTATCTAATACTATTCATAACATCTTTTGAACGGCTTGTTTGGTAAGTCATGGTGTACTTGAACTTGGTGTTGCATGTAGTGAAAGTTATTGAATTATTTTGAAGAACTAACACACTATGAAATCTTGGGGTGTTACAGATTAGATTCATTTTATGGACTTTTTTCAATGAAAATAATTAAATTATTATTAAAACCAAAGAATGTGACAACATGTCACTTTCTTAAATCTTATAAGTATAATAATTGTAATTTAGTGATAAACTTAATGAATCATAGAACATGAATAGTATCCAGAAATTTAATACAATTATCTACATCATCGGAATTTATTTAGAATTTTTAGGTATTAAATAAGTATCATTTATTATGACACAAAGATGATGCAGTAATTGTCTTATTAATGAAATATTGACATAATTGATGTTATAAATGCCCAAATAAATGTAATTTGAGAATTTTTATGACTTAAATTAATTTTCTAGGTTAATATGACATGTTATTGTTGATATAAGTAACTTTGATCGAACATAGCATTCTGTTATGAATTTCATAAAAATCATGTACCAAATAGTGTCAAAATTGACATAAATTAGTTTTTAAAAAAAATATTATATTATTAATTGTTATTTAATTACTAAAAATCTAAGGTTCGGCAAAATGACTTAGAAAAGGATATATATATTAATAATAAACAACATGGGGTTATTTTGGGTTGATATAGTAAGTTTATTAACCTTATAGTGTAAGAAAACCAGAAGACACGGTAAAAGTTAAATTATCTATCTTAAAGTTAAATCTAAATGATAAGGTTAAAATTGATACCTAAACTTGTCTAAATTCTATTGGATGAGAGTATTTTGAAAAATCCGCACCTTAGCTTCTAAATATATCAATTTGGAGCTATTTAAAACCGAACCTGACTTTATAATAAAATAATAGTTTTAGTTTTCCCAAAGGTGCCCCTCTCCTCCCTTATAAAAGGGCACATCCTCCCTCTCCTTCTCACACCAATTTGAGCATTAAAGATCGGCCAAACCCTGAAAAAATATCTTCTCCACTTCCCTAGTATCATCCTGGAGGTCCTGGTCTTCTTCAAAGACCATCCTTAGTTCTTTAAGTGGAGGTTAAGAAAAGGCGCATCAAAAAGAGGTAATATCCATTACCGATCTTTTTCAATTTCTTTCTTCTTCAACATATTCTTATTTAGTTGTTTCGTGATAAAGTAATAACATAAGTATTTCTTATATACTAATATGTTATTATAAATATGAAACAACTATAATTAACCATCTATCTATCCTACGGAAAAAGGAAATCACCGCGCGTGCATACATACGGAATACCGTCTCCACGCCGTGGTGTAATCTATTTTCTTCCACCACAATAATTGGATAGATATAATGGTGTAATGAGTAACTATATATGATTATTATAAAGTGATATTGATACCGAAATATTATACATACACTTCAACACAAGTTCACGATCATGAGAATGATATCATCACTCAGGCGTACGTACGGACTATCGTCTCCACGACGCGATGAGATTCATTCTCCACATTAACCATTCATTAATGATTATAAAGTATATATAATGAATAATAATGAAATATATGAAATGTTGAATCTAATGGATTTATTTATATATATATGTATGTCATCTACTTACTTTCATTCAAGACAATAAGGAAAGGAAAACAGCATTCATGCGTACGTACAGACTACCGTCTCCATGAACGGTGTGTTTCATTTCATTTATCTATCTATTATATATATATATACTGAATATATATGATACATAAATCATGTTTTATATTCTGGAAGTATGTAAATCATTATATAAGTAATAATAATGTCAAGAACAACAAGTCCAAACACCTACGATAAATGAAACGATTTTACCCAAAACGATTCTTTAACATGGAATTTACAAAAGAACAGGTAATATAAAGTCATAACTGAACCATATATGATATAATAACAATGAATATGATTCTGTAATAAGTTAATGACATTATTTAAATCATTATACAGGAGGTTCAGATACGTACAAAGAATATCTGACATAAAGTAAGGGAAATATCACAATCTCATTTTTATCTGAGATTGTTTAAACTTTAGTATTTACTAGGGTGTATTTTATCATCCACATCCATGTTTCTTCAATATGTAAAATTATTTCAATCCACCTAAAATTATTTAAATCCAATTTTACCCTTCGGTGAGTTTTTAGTAAAAGATATGAAAGGAATCTTTTGTCATTTTTCGTACGAGGTACTTTTTGACTTTTCCGACAAAAGTACGAGAAAAATGTTTTTTTAACTTATACGGAATGAATGTATTTATAAAACATTATTTCCAAGAAGCGTCCTTTACAAGTTTTCAAGTTTATTTTTAATCAACTTTGTTTAGTTTAAAATTGTATAACATGTTAAGAAAGGAAAAGTGTTTTTGAAAAAAAAAGGATATTTTCCTCAAGAATGGAGTTCAAGTGTTTTATCAAAATTATTTTCCATCTAAGATAATAAAGGGTTCTGTTTCTATACCTATTAGTACAATGATTTGACTATGTTGTGATGGAATTATTTTTATGAATTCCTTTATCTTATATGAAATTTTTTATGATGTCATGATGTTTAAGATTCCCATTTTTATTACATGGGTTACGCAATGATGTATGGTTTATGATTTTGTGGCACACATAAGAATTGTATAATTATGAGATGGGTGGGACCTATATCTCCCTCCAATTCATTAGGTAAAGATTTTATATCTCATGAGATAGACATGGCTGGAATGGTAGCTAATACCGGTTCAGTGAAAGAGGACTGAAACGAGGAATGAACTCGGTTCAGAAAGGGACTTTATCCACTAAGATAGTCTTGTCATTGAGTCTTGAATAGCAAGAAATTATTCTATATGATTATGTGTGTATTCCATAAAGTTTTATTTTTTAAGTTATTATTATTGGGATTACATCTCACTACTAAGATTTATCCCATGTTATGAAATTATGATCTCTTTTGTAGGTTAAGATTTCCAAAAGATATGTTATTATGAATATGACGTGATTGATATTTCTTTTGTTTAACCTTACTGAGCATTTGAGCTCACCCTTTTATGTTTTTTTTTCAGGACATAAAGAAAGGAATTAGGTTTAAAAAAAAGGAGATCTTTTTGGGAGATGTTGAAGATCATTCACCATGATTATAATATTATATTCTGAGTTTCCAAAGACACTAAACTATTACGGTCCTTGTGTGTGTGTTTTTGTTATATACTAAGTATTCCGCAAAAGTAATGTAATGTTCATGTACGTCAGGCTTCAGGTCTCTACAAAAACTACAAACATTAGATACATTCTTGGGCTGCTCCCAAGATACTACGGCCTTCGTGTTCATTTGATCTGTAGACACACCTATCTAAGAAATTATATGTCCCATGAAATTAACTTTATTGATCCATAACTAACATTTTGATAGCTTTGCGTAAATCCTATGCTCTTTAGATGTACACGAGATGATGTCAGATTGTTTGGAACGATCGTTAAGAGTTCCTGAGCACACCAGGATGTCATCACCTATGACAACCAATAACTGAACTATATTGGGGTGAAATATCCAGTTCATTTACACTATAAACATAGTTTGTTCATTGGTAAACACAAATGACTTCATTGAAAATTAATACAACACGTACCTACTCTATAAAATTTTTTGTGGTATGTCAGAAGGTCTCACACTCAATTGATGGTATCCTGATCTAAGAAATATCCTGAAGAACATTGAGTAACTCCTAATTTTTTCAAATAGGTCATCATGTATGGGAATAAGGTATTAGTTCTTAACTATCATCTGATTCAACATTCGGGAATGGAAATAAAACCTAAATAACCCATCATCCTTATTAGAAAATATCACAATTGATCCTCATTGAAATGTACTAGGATGAATTAATTTCATTCACACAAACTGTACTAGGTTTTCCATAAGATCCTAGAGTTCTCTTGGAACCATCTAATATAGTGAAATAAAAACTGGTTCTACCCCTGGTAGATACATGATTTTGAACTCCACATTTTTTAGGTTGTAGTTAGAATAAATCTTCCAGAAACACATCCTAAAACAGATCTACCACATGAGGAAATACCTGTTTCTACCCCTCTCCATCCTTAATAATAAGGCATGACACCTCGGCTATGAGTTCCTCTAAATATAGGAAAATTATCTTTGGGTGGCCTTCTCATACATCCCACTCATCAAGAAATGGATAAGTGTATCCATTAGGAGATGTGAACTTCACCCTATGATGGTAACGATTGATACAATGATAATAACATAATAGCCAGTTCAAATCCATGCTCTGGTCAAAACATGACATCTCATGGATGAACTGGTTCCCCAAAAAATTAATACCACTAACATATACGGAATAACCACTACACTATTTGATATCCAAAAAAATGCACCCCTAATAGATTATCAAAAGACACAACCCCCCCACACTTTTTCCATAGATATTACCAAAACAACAATGTAATGTGAATAGATAAAGGTTTGTGTTGAACCTATGTATGATAGAGAATTTTAATGTGTGGAAGCTAAAAGTATCATACCTCAAATGGTAGAATATACAGTATCTCCACCTCCAGGTTTAGATTGAAAAATTTGTAGATGGAATGTCTATCTACCTAGGGATCCATCATACGTACCCTACACTGTACTACCCTACATGAATAGATGGTATCATCTTATAATTCCACGTCACCACCCCTTATGGTGGATATTGGAGATCCAACTACCATCCTGATATGGGGTGATTGATCCCCTGCCCGCACTCTGCACCTACCTCTCACTACCATTCATACCCAACTATCAAGGGTTCATGAAGAAAATCTATATATTTACCAAAAAACAATGAGACTGACAGTCATCTAGTTGTCAAGGACACTATCATCACATGCTTCATAGCATGTCACACTAGTAGTAGAATACCTGATCACCACCATGAGAAACTGACCAACTCTTATGACTAATCTTTACAATTTTCCCTATAGTAAACTTTAAAATCAACATTTCTTTCCCTTGAAGGTTGTACCATATGTCAGCCCAATTGTAACCACAATTCCACCTATAGAATCTCCCTTCAGCTTACCTTCTGAGAAAATGTCTTGGTTCGCTTCTTTTGTATCCTTTTATGATGGAAGATGTTCACATGTGACCTAATCGACTATCCAATACATTCCTATAATTGTTCTTCCATAAAATTATCATCTCCAACCATCATTGGGATGAATCGGTTGAAGTTAGTGAAATGAATAGAATAATCCCCTAATTCAAACTCATAAACTCTAAAAACATCATCAATATCATGTTTTCTAGGATTTAATGATCTAGAAACATTTCTTGGTTATTCTTATATACCATTATTTCATGCTGCTCTATCAGAACCATAATATCCCACAACCTCTTAGAATTCCATCTAAACATGTAGGCCTTACATGAATTTCTTATCAATAAGATTCTCCAGATGATCATGAATAGTTTTTTTAGAATCTACACAACTCTATGATGCCTCTGGACCACCCTCTCTAATAAAGTCTAGAGGGTTCGATAGCTCAAACTACCTGACCTTCTAGAATATACATGGAACAACCCACCCTGGGACTTGTTCCATCATCTACATAAAATGAGAAATATAATCATAGAACTGTTATTCCATATTATGTTGAAACATAGGACACTCTTGCTCCACTACTAGGGGTAATTATCTACAAAACCCTTTTATCCATGAACTAGAACGCATCCTCAGGAAGGCATTTATCTATAATTCCAAAAATGATCCTTAAAACACAAACTATATTTCTTTCAAAAATATAAAAGAAGGATCTCCATTATCCACCAGCAAACCATATCATAAACCCCACCCAAGCTGGTATAATCATACCTGGCACACTACCCACAACCATCACAACTATGGTTATGTCTATCATGAGGTAACTAACTCACGCAACCACAATACATACCTTATACACCATTTCTAATCTTTTCTCACATCATAAATTACTCTAATTACATTTCATTTCATGTACCACCCTTTATCTATCATTTTTCATTAATTATTATTTAACATTTCTCTCCTCTTTTAACACATTAGTAGTATATCGTTAGAAATAATTTTCACTACATTTAAGAATGTCATATGCACTCTACCCTATTTGTCCCACACATACATCCCATGTGTGTGTGCTTACTATGATGCTTGTCACATATATACATAGGTTCCTAGAATGATGGATGAATTTGCAACCTTATGCCACTCTGTCCATGAGAAAAATATCATAAAATAGTCAAATCACACAACATGTGAACCACCCAATGATGAAATATCATCAAATGTAACAACACACAAATAGATAAACAATTCCCCCAAAGTGTGACTTGGGGTTTCCCTAGTCCTTGGTTAGATACTCCCAAGAATGTGTTCATTACAAATGATAAAAAAAATCCTAATCTCATGTTTACCATTCCCAAATAAATTTTCCCAAAGAAATACCTCATATGATATCAATTTGTAACATCCACGACCTAGGTGCCACTAAATTAGTGTCCCCAGATAGGTCATCACATGACCTCAAGGGCACCTCCCCACACACCAGAGGTTTCTAAATAGCAGTGAGAGTCTAATGGGACATATAGGGACACTATACACTATTTACTAGAATAATCCACAACAGATCACAATATAAATATTTGAAATAATAGGAAACAACTAATAACATTCACACCTGAATACATCCCAAACTATGTTCAATCCACAAGAAATAGTAAATATGTCATGTCATGATACAATGCCAAGTGGAAAAAAATACAAAATCAAGAAAATAGAGGAATCACAAAAATGGTCTTTACTCAAAGTATAGAACCTCATCCATACATGTACCATGTTCGACTTAACTCCCTAGCATGAGGTCCCTACCCCAGTCCTGACTTGAAAGCATGAAATCAACTGAGGTACCCAATGACGGCCCAATCAGGGTGTATGTACAACTCTTTAGGTCACCACCTATGGTGTATACAAATATTCATTCTAACAGATGGTGAATTCAAGTATAAATACATAACATGAAATAGAAATACAATTCGGGGGGGGGGGGGTTAGTATTTAAAAATATCTATTTTGATATACTAACCAAGGTGGTAATTTATTTGGTCTCATTTGTTAGTAGTTCATCATCAATCGCAAAGGGTTCATGGAATTCAAAATTTTCCTAAGGGACTTAGTATGTCACTAACTCTCTTGGTAAAACATCTCACAACATCATAATATCCTCATCATGAAGTTTTTTTCTAAGTGGAATGCAACCATTATGGTAATAAAGCTATGTAGCCTTCCCTAACCCATGAATTTTGGGCGTAGATAGGGGATTAGTCCAACTTGACCCATGGGAGAATCCTCAGTCGTTTATCTCATATCTCAATCCATGTGATCTTTATTTTCTTTCATTCACCATGAACAACCATATCACAACCAATCACAAATCAATAATGAATTAATTTGATGTAACTTGTAGACCACCTACCTCATATTTGTTGGCAAATGCACTCCCAAATGTGGAATTATATCATAATTCAACAACATCTTGATTCTTTAACCTAGTTTTCTCCAAAAAGGGGTTTAGATATTCTAATGGCGAGAAGACAAAATTAAAAAAATTCAAGAAAATTAAGGAAAGAGTAGATTAGACTCACCATGGTCTTAGATCGATAACCAATAGTGTTACCAATAACATAATAATCAAGGAGAATTGCCTATTTTAAGAATGGGTAATTAATGTTCATACATAGAGTAATAGGAGGAATAGAAAAGAAAAATCCTGAGTTGGGGTTAAAAACACTGGGGAGACATTTTTATAAATTTCTCAACATTATTGGGATTCAATGATTACCCACACGATTTTCCAAATTGTGCGCAAACCGTGTGTGGGACACTATCCCAAAATCACTCCCTCACACAATTTCATATGAATTTTGCGTGGTTAGCTTAACCATTCAATAACCATGTTCAATTATCTTTTTATGGCTACACGGTTTCCTGGGATGCTTGACACAGTTTTTACAAGGCGTGTGAAAACCATGATCCAAGCCCATAAAACTCATTTTTCCTCATTTTCCATCCCTCAAACCACCGTAACAACCCTAATACATCTCATAAACATTGGAAAACAACATATAATACTTAAAGAAACTATATAAACTATAAAATAAACATATATACCTTATGATGAATCCATGTTCTTATATATTTAATCTAGTCATCCTCTCTTAAAGTATCATCAGGAATTTTTCATTCGATTATTGAAATAAAAAAATTATGTTCTTCTTCATTCTGTAATGAACTTCTAGTCCTTATAGGAAGATTTATATTAATTATGATATTATTGTTTTCATGATTCCTAAGAAACAACTGACATGGGTTTTTTAAAACATATTCATCAACATAATGAAGAAAGTATTCTAAAGTGAATACATAAAAAAATTGTTTTGTACTGTTTTTATTATATTTATATTCTATCCAAGGATGATGATATGTATTTTAAAACACACTATAAGATTTATGTTGGGATTTCATAAAAACAAATAGACCAGTTTCACCAAATTTAACTTGTACAGTTTCCTCAATAGTACAAGAATTTTTATTAAAGACTCTATAATCCTTAGAGGTAGTGGAATAGCCAGAAAATATACCTTTATTGGACTTGGTTGAAAATTTATGAAAATTATTTTTTTTATTAAAACTGAATAATTTTCATCCAAAATCTCTGATGTGTGACATTTTTTTGGCCTACCTATAACTCATAAGGTGTTTTATTATGAAATAACCTAATTAAAACATGATTTATAGTATAAAAATAAGTACTAACATATTCAACCCAAAAATATTATAAATTAATTATTCACTCAACATGGTTCTAGTTATCTCTTTAAGAATTCAGTTTCTTCTTTCAACAACACCATTTTGATAAGGAGTTCATAGATCTGAGAAGTTATGTGTAATAACCTTTTTTCTAAAAAAAATATTAAAAATATGAATTTTAAAAATATACATCATGATCTCTTTGAATAGTGTTATCAAAGTTAGGATTTTATCATTTATAAATTTTTCTATAAATTTTATAAAATGAGAAAAGTTTTAATATTTCTTTTTTAAAAAATAAAAACAATGTAAATTTATTATAATCATCCACGAGAACAAATACATAGTATTTTCATCTGATTATTCTAGTTTTTTTGTGATAGAAGAGATGCATGTAAACTAACTATAATGAATAACATTTTGAGACGTCACTAATTGAATTCAAGATTGACATATGTTAGTATTAAATGGGTCACTTTTGGGAACAAAATATCTATTGCTAAAAACATATATTGAATGGGGGTAAACCATTCTAAATATATTCCTTAAAGGTATAATTTTTTAATACATTTTTTCGAATTCTTTCATAGAGAAATTAAATTTTGATAAGAAATTATTAACTAAAAATATTTTATATTTTTGTTTAATGAATAAATTCCCATCCTCAAAAGTATTTGTTTAAGAAATTTATTTCATCTCAAGATTGTTTATCTCAGGAACAATTTTTTCAAAATATTTATGAATTTTATCATTTTAGGAATTTAATTTCTAAATATTTTTTGAAATATAAAGAATTTCATAAAGAATTTTCATCATGATCATTAAAAATATTAGATACATATTTTCTTAAAACATTGATTCTATCACTTTCCTCAGCACGATTCTTTAAAATTTTTCAATTTTCACATTCACATAAGAAAGAAAATCTAGAAACTTCATCAAATAAAAAATAATAATTATATTCTAATGAAGATGAATCAAAATTCAAAGAATTAGTATTTTTATCATCATGATAGTTTTCATTTAAATAAATGTTGGTTAATAATACAATTGTGTGATCCTTTTCCATGAAACATTGATTCTTGAATGGTAATCTAGCTAGAAGTCCAATATTATTTAATCTTGATTCATCATTATTTGAGGATTCATTATAATAATATCCAATACATTCAATCCGTGAATAATTTTATTTTAATTCTATCTTTCTTTTAGTCTTGTTATACTTGTTCTGATTCCTTTGAGAATGATAGTATTTTATATCTTTTCTTTTAATCTTTAACAATTAGGTCTAATGGGTCATTATTTCTTGCATTCATATCAAGTGACATCCTAATTTTCATTTTCCTTCATTATAAAGACCCATACATTACATAAATTGTTATTACTTCAGAACTGAAGCATACTTATTACATCATATAACCAAACCATGAAAGGACTGTATATGTATAGTGTCTTTAGAAACTTGGAAACATAAACAACTGGTTCATCAAGCATCTACATTGTCTCCCGTTTATTTGATCATATTTAGAGTCCATTTTGGAATATCCTACTTAATACCCTTCTTCCTGACCCGGGGAAAATAAAACATACAAAATGGTGAGCTCAAATTCTTAGTAAGGGTAAATGAAGGAGATATCAATCATATCATATTCATATGAACATAACATTTTGAGAATCCTAACCTGTAAAAGAGATCATAATATCATAACATTGGATTAATCAAAGTAGTGAAATGTAATCCCAATAATCATAACATAAAACATGAAACTTTGTGGCATACACACATAATAACAGAAAATCATTTATTATTATTCAAGACTCAGTTCCAAGAATATCATATTGGACATAGTCTATTTCTGAAATGAGGTCACTACTAGTTCCAGTCCCATATCATTGAACCAGATTAACTTGTCGTTCCATCCATGTCTATCTCATGAGATAAAAATCTTTACCCAATGCATTGGAGGGAGATATAGGTCACATCCATCTCATAATGAAACCATTCTTATGTGATATACAAAATCATAAATCATATATCATAACATAACCCATCTAAAAAATGGGACTCTTAAACAACATATATAAGATTCAATGACTTCATAAAAATAATTCCATCATAACATAATCAAATCAATGTAAAAAAATGGATAGAATCATAACCCTATATTATCTTAGATGGAAAATAATTCTGATAAAACACTTGAACTCCATTCCATAGAAAAATATCCTTTCTACTTCAAAAATATTTTTCCATTATTAAATGTCGTACAATTATAAACTAAAATAAGTTAATTACAAATAAACACAAAAACATGTAATGGAATATTCATGGAAATAATTTTATATGAAATCATAAAAATCCATTCATGCCTTATAACATAAAAAAACATTGTTTTCGTACTTTTTCCAGAAAAGTCAAAAAATATCTCGTACTGAAAACGACAAAAGATTTCATTCCCTTATTTTACTAAAATTCACAAAAAGGTAAAATTGGATTTAAAAAATTGTAGGATGATAGAAATAATATCACATATTGAAGAAACATTTATGTTTATGATAAATATTCCCCAGTAAATTCTGAAGTATGAACAATCTCGGATAAAAATGAGATTGTGAGATTTTTCCTTACCTTAGGTCCAATATTCTTTGTACGTGTCTGAAACTCCTGTATAATGATTCAAATAATGTCATTGTCATATTACAGATTCATACTCATTGTTATGATATCATATATGATCATATTTCTAGCTTCTTTGTTAGTAATATTCCATTGCTACTTGTTATTCTGGTGTCCATTGCTTTATGTTCTGATTTGTGTTTTGTCGAATAAATTGTTATTCCTTTTTTTAGGTTATAGATACATCATTTACATAATTGAATTAGTATAATATATATCATATTTATTCATTTAATTCATTTATATAATCATGGTTTAGTGAATATCATGTAGAACGAATCACATCGCATCGTGGAGATAGTAAGTCGAACGTACACACGAGCGACGATATCGTTCCCATAATTATTGAATGGTCATGGAGAGGATGATAGAATATCTCAGAATTAGTATAATGTTATAGTAATCATATACATAGTTATTATTTCCACCATTATACTCATCCATGTAAGGTGGTGGTGGAAAACAGATTACACCACGGGGTGGAGACGGTATTCCGTACATACACGCGCGCGGTGATTTCATTTTCCGTAGGATGAATAGAAGGTGAAATATGGTTGTTTCAGATTTATAATAACATATCATTATATGAGTTATACTGATTTTATTACATTATAATGTAACAAATAAATAAGAGGAAGTAGATTAAGGAAGATACTTGAAAGAATCGGTAGAAGAGATTACCTCTTCTTCGACATGCCTCCTGTAAACATCCGCTTAATGGAATAGATTTGGCCTTTTGAGAAGACCCGAACCTCCAGAATATTACTAGGGATGTTGAGAAGAGTAATGGGTAGGGATTGGCCGAGCATGAAGGCTCAACGTTGACTAAAGAAGAGAGGGAGGAGGTTCCCTTTTATAAGGGAGGAGAGTTGCACCATTGGAAACCTCAAAAATATTAATTTATAATAAAACAAAACCCACTTAAAAAACGCAAAAAATGACTCATATTAAAATATTAGATAATATAGGGTTGTAATATTATCAACCAATAATATTTAGACATGTTTGAAATTTATTTTACACCTTATCAACTTGATTTATCCTTATTTAATCTATTCAATTTTATTTGTGGTAATAAGATTATAAATTTTAAATTGATATAAATAATTATATTTGTGTTGTGAATTGTCCATAATTGGAAAATTTATGAAATTTTAGACCATATTAATTTTAATTTATTATTTTTTATATTTTTTGTGATTTTTAAACAATTTTATATTATGTTAGTTTTATAAAATTACAATAGTGTCAATTTTGACACTATTAATTTGTTTGAATTAAAATAAAATCCACACAGATTATAAGTTAGAAATAAAAGTTTTAATTGATTCATAACATGTCATATGTATCTATATAATTCGTGGAGAACATTAAATAATTCATATAATATTTATTTTAATATTTTTATAACCATTTATTTGATATTTCAATCAATAAAATAATCTCAACATCACTATTGTGTCACCTTTACTGATAATTATTTAATCCCTAAAAATTAGAAATATATTCACATGATATAGAAAATTTTATTATATTTCTGGAGACTATTCGAGTGTGACGTTTCTTGAATTTTTGCACTAAATTAATATTATTATACATATAAGATTTAAGAGAGTGACATGTTGTCACTTTCTTTGGTTTTAATAATAATTAAATTATTTCCATGGTCCAATGTCCATAAAATGAATCTATTCTGACCCTTAGGTGATTTGATTCATCCTTTAGTCATCCAATATAATTTGGGAAGGTGTAAGGGTAATTTTATAATCTTATTTTTACCCTTAATTACCTGATTTACCTTTAACTGTAGTAAATATATATTACCGTAGTTACTATTCATAAAAAATCACCTCTTAACCTAATTTGGACCCACTAAATTCAATTATGGAATCCATTTTTCAAAATTCAAAACACATAAGTTTAAGTAATTAATTTAAAATTAATCCCGTTGTTAAGAAAACGAGTTTTAAAAGATAAAACATTTCCAAAGATTGAAATTTTTTTACCTATGAATTCAATGTAAAATTAATGAAAATTAAAGACATTATATTAAATGAAAAAAATTTATTATATTTATTATTTAAAACCATTCAATATTATAATTTAACCATATAAATTATTGTGATGAAAAACATTTTTTTTTATTAAAATATAGCATGTTTTTACTATTCATTAAAATATGAAGGTTATCAGAATAAAATGAAAAATTTGTCCAAAGTAAATTTTTTATGTCCTGATTCCGAAGAAGAGTTTTATTTTGTCAAATTGAACTTATAAACATGTCAAAACAATATTTAAAGTGGGTGCACAATCAAAATATGACAAAACAACATTTTAAAAAAAATACATATTTTACCCAAAAAAATTATTTTGTTCTCATACCATGTTTTAAAAAATGTGTAAGATGAATAATAATGTTATAAAATTCACAATGTAGTTAGTACTATTCATAATAGCTAGTCCATAATAATATTATAACAATATATTGTTGTTTAGTGAAACCCGGTATGGCGTATTACACATGCTATCGAGGAAGGTCGTCATTGCGTGTAACACAAGACAAGCCAGTGTTGTGTGTAGTGAAAGATTACTTTGGTCATTCGTGTAACATAAGAAATAAAAAATCTCATAAAATCTCAGGGTGTTACATTCTACCCCCCTTAAAATGAATTTCTCCCTCTAAATTCTTCATTGTGTAAAAAACAAATGAGTATTCTTCTCCCTCATCATATCCCCAAGTTCCTATGTAGCTTCTTTAAATTGGTGGTTCCTATATAAAACATTAACCAAGTAAGTGGTCCTGATTCGTAAAACTGTTTTGCTACGATCCAGAATCTCTATCGGTTGTGTAACAGCCCAAGATTTTATAAAAAAAATTATTCTTTTTAATTTTATTAAAGTCTTGTGTTGTACGCTACACCAAAAGGATCTTGCACAACACGCATCCTTGACTTGCCTTGCATTACACGCAATCACGACCTTCCTCGATAGCGTGTGTAATACGCAATACCGAGTTTCACTAAACAACGATATGCTATTAAAATATTATTAAAACTAGCCGTTATGAATAGTAATAACCACTTTTTAAAACTCTGTAAATCTTATTTTTCAAAATGAACTTCATTTTTGGATTCGGAGTATCGAATTTAGCCTAAGGTGAAATTTTGGTACTTTTCGGATAACTTTCATATTCTGATGAATAGTGAAAATTACTAAATTATAATTAAAAACAACTTTTTTAATCGAAATAATTAATAGTGATAAATCATTAATTTGAGTGGTTTTAAAGTATATTTAGAATATATTTTTACAATTTAATACAATGTTGGTCATTGGATGTAATTTCACATTTAAACTAGACATAAACAAGTGACAATCTTTTGATAGATATTGTTTCTTAAAAACACGCTATTTGTTTTAACAGCGGGATTTATTTATAAAATTAATTAATGCAAATTTTATGTTATAAATTTGGTAAAATAGACTTCATTTTTGAATTCGGAATATGAAATATAGCTTGGGATGAAATTTTGGCATTGTTCTGAAAAACATCAATTTTTGATGAATAGTGAAACTACTAAGTGGTAGGTTAAAAAACTGAATTTTGCATAAAACTTAATCTTACCGCTTCTGTGAATGGAATTTCGAAAATCCGAGAGACACGGTTAATATCAAGGACTAAAATGTGGTTCAATGAGATGAAAATAATTTTTTGGTGAATAGTAACTTTTTACTTTTTTTACCACGGTTAATAGTAAATAGGGTAACTAAGGGTAAATATGATATTAATATTACACTAACACATGTCCTAATTCTATTGGACAAGTGTAATTCGACCAAAAGCAAACTTAGGAATTAAATATGACCATTTAGGCCCACTTGGATTAGATTAGGACATTTATTATTAATTTATTTAAAGAAGGGTTAAAATAGTTGAAATCAAAGTTTAATAAGTAAATCATTTTTAATATGGGGTTATACAAAAGATAAATTCGATTGTAAATATTCATTAGAAATATAAAAAGATTTACTACATTATGGTATTTTATTTGTAATTTTTAGACATCAAATAATTTAATTTATTTATGACACAATGATGATGCAGTAATTATCTTATTAATGAAATATTGACATAATTGATGTTATAAACACCAAAATAAATATAATTTGAAACTTTTTATGAATTCCACTAATTTTCTAGGTTACTATGATATATTAGTGTTGATTTAATCAACTTGGTTCGAACATATAATTCTGTTATGACTTTCACAAAAATCATATATCAAATAGTGTCAAAATTGATACAAAATAGTTTTTAAATCAAATATTATATTATTAATTGTTATTTTATTCCTAAAAATCTAAGGTTCGGCCAAATGACTTAGATAAGGATATATATATTAATAATAAACAATTTGGGGTTCTTTTGGCATTTTATAGTAAGTGTATTAACCATATAGTGAAAGAAAACAAAAAGACACGGTAAAAGTTAAATTATTTAACTTAGAGTTAAATCAAATTGATAAGGTTAAAATAATACCCTAAACTTGTCTAAATCCTATTGGTTGATAGGATTTCGACCCATCCCCACTTTAGCTTCGAAATAAGACCCTTTGGAACCATTATAAACTGATTTTGACTTTAATATAAAATAATATTTTGAGATATTCCTAAGGTGCCCCTCTCCTCCCTTATAAAAGGACACCTCCTTCCCCTCCTCCTCACACCAATTTAAGCACTCAAGCTCGGCCAACCCCTGCCAAAATCTCTTCTCAAATTCCCTAGCAACATCCTAGAGGTTCTGGTCTTCCTCAAAGACCAATTTTAGTTCCCTAAGAGGAGGTCTCCAAAAGGCGCTTCAAAGAAGAGGTAATTACCGTTACCAATTCTTTCATCTTTATTTCTTCTTCCACTTTTTCTTCTTAGGTTGTTTCATTATGAAGTAATAACATCAGTATCACTCATATACTGATATGTTATTATAAGTATGAAACAACCCTATTTCACCATCTATCTATCCTACGGAAAAAGAAATCACCGCGCGTGCGTACGTACGGAATACCGTCTCCACGCCGTGGTGTAATCTATTTTCCACCACCACCTTACATGGATGGGTATAATGGTGTAAAGAATAACTATACATAGTTATTAAAACATCATATTGATTCTGATATATTGTATAATCCACTCCAATTCAATTAAATATTTATGGAAATGATATCATCGCTCGTGCGTACGTACGGACTACCGTCTCCACGACGCGATGAGATTCATTCTCCATGTTAACCATTTAAGAATGATTATAATGTATATATAAGAAATAATAATGAAATATATGACATTATAAAGCTACTGGATTTATGTATATATATACATATGTATGTCATCTACTTACTTCCATTTCAAGACAATAAGGAAAGGAAAACAGCGTTCATGCGTACGTACGGACTACCGTCTCCATGAACGGTGTTTTTCATTTTATTTATCTACCTATTATATATATATATATACTGAATATATATGATATATAAATCATATTTTATATTCTGGAAGTAAGTAAATCATGATATAAGTAATAATGATGTCAAGAACAACAAGTCAAAACACCTACGATAAATGAAACGATTTTACCCAAAACGCTTCTTTAACATGGAATTTACAAAAGAACGGGTAATATAATGTCATAAGTGAACCATATTTGAAATCATAACAATGAATATGATTCTGTAATAAGTCAATAACATGATTTAAATCATTATACAGGAGGTTCGGACACTTACAAAGCAAGTCGGACCTAAGGTAAGGGAAATATCACAATCTCATTTTTATCCGAGATTGTTTATTCGTAAGTATTTACTGGGGCGTATTTTATCATCCACATCCATGTTTCATCAATATGTAATATTATTTCCATCCACCTACAATTGTTTAAATCCATTTTTACCCTTCGGTGAGTTTTTAGTAAAAGAAATGAAAGGAATCTTTTGATGTTTTTCGTACGAGGTACTTTTTGACTTTTCCGACAAAAGTAGGAAGAATGTTTTTTTTAACTTATACGGCACGAACGGATTTCTAATGTTTTATAAAGCCTTATTTTCATGAATCTTCCTCTAAAATATTTCATGACTATTTTCAATAAAATCTCTTTCTTTTAAAATTGCATGATGTTTTGTGAAAAGAAATTGATTTTGAAGAAGAAAGGATATTTTCCTCAAGAATTCAATTCAAGTGTTTTATCAAAATTATTTTCCATCTAAGATAATAAAGGGTTCTGTTTCTATCCATATTTTTACATTGATTTGACTATGTTGTAATGGAATTATGTTTATGAATTCCTTTATCTTATATGAATTGATTTATGATGTCATGATGTTTCAAGAATCCCATTTTTTGTTACATGTGTTATGCGATGATGTATGTTTTATGATTATGTGGCACACATAAGAAAGGATTCATTATAAGATGGGTGGGACCTATATCTCCCTCCAATGCATTGGGTAAAGATTTTATATCTAATGAGATAGACATGGCTGGAATGGTAGGTTATACCGGTTCAGTGAAACAGGACTGAAACGAGGGTTACTCGATTCAGAAAGGGACTTTGTCCACTAAGATAGTCTTGGCAATGAGTCATGACTAACAAGAAATGATTTTCCATGATTATGTGTGCATGCCACAAAGTTTCAAGTTTCATGTTATGATTATGGTGATCTCATTTTCACTTCTATGGTTTGTTCCATGTTAAGATATTATGATCTCTTTTGCAGGTTATGATTTTCAAAAAGATATGATATGATTTTTATTTCTTTTGTATACCCTTACTGAGCATTTGAGCTCACCCTTTTATGTTTTCTTTTCCCCAGGATATAAAGAAAGGTTTTAGGTATAAAAAAAGGGAAGATCTTTATGGGAGATATTGAAGATCTTTCACCACGATTAGAAGATTACGTTCCGAGTTTCCAAAGACACTAAACTATTACGATCCTTGTGTGTGCATTTTTTTTATGTGATAAGTATTCCGAAAAAGTAATGTAATGTCAATGTAAGTCAGGTTACGGGTCTCTACAGTTGGTATCAGAGGAAAGGTTTAGTCAACCTTTGGAAACTAGGATGCGAAAACGTTTGTGAGATCCCTAGAGATATTTCTAAGGTATGTCTAGGGATTCCCCTAAGGATAAGTATACGTATAGGATATAGTCCTAGAACTATGGTAAAGATATTAGATTAAACCAAAGATGATATATATTTAAGTTACGCCCCCTTTATTATGATTTTTGCATCTAACACTATTCTGTTTGGGTTTTAGAAAATGGCTGGAAACAAGATGATTCACAATAATGGAGGATATGATGGACAATTGAATGATATTCTTCATGAGCAACCAAATGAAATGGGATTTGGATGTCCAAACCTCATTATTATGCCGAATCAGCAATCTCACAACATGATCAATAATGTAAAATTTGGTAAGTTTCCTGACTCGACTAATAAGAGAAAGATGGAGTTCCATGATGATCATAGAGGAAAGAAAGTTCAATTTCCCCTATGTAAATCATGTGGGAAGAGGCATCAAGGAGAATGTTTCAAGGGAACTGGAAGATGCTTTGGGTGTGGAAAAGAAGGACACAAAGCAAGTAAGTGCAAAGGAAAAGGGTCGGTTAACACCATGGATGAGGATAATGGTATTGCTACGACATCAAAAATGGTTAAGTGTTTCAAATGTGGAATGTATGGGCATTATGCAAACAAATGCCCTAAGGGAAAGACTCATGAAGAGAATCAGTATGGTCATATGGGTAGTATTTATGTGGATGATGATGAAGAGACTACAAATGATATGTGAGATGAAAGAATTTTTGAAGCTCGGTCAATGGTTTGAGAATGTAGTGGAATGATTACATTTTTATCATGTGTAATTTTTGAATAAAGAGACATCTATGGATTGTTACACTGTTGTCTTTCCTTGTGTTTTGAAAGTGTATGATTAATGTTACCAGTATCCATGAAAGGTTATTAAGATATTTTTGGAATGTAGATGATATGCGCATAATGAAGGGATTAGGAGAAAATTAAATGTTTGATAGTATTCATGAGCTCATGATTGATATAAGGACTAAGTGATATCATGGTTTTAGTATATAGAATTTTGAGGATTTTGGTATGTGAAAAGTGTTAACTTTTAACTGCATTCAAGTTTTCACTAAGGTTCAATGGGTATTCAAGAGAGTACAAGATTAATGCCTTTGAATGTTTGGAATGTGAACAACAAGATATATCTTATGATATATGGGGATCAACGATGGTATTAAATCTCTGGTAATCGTTTTCACTATGTTATGAGAATGGACTGTAGTATTATGGATAAGCCTAAAGATTGGAATGGATTATGTTGGACATAAGTTAGTATTGTTTAAGGATAGAAGTTTTTTCGATATTATTGATGGGATGTTATAGTAATATAGTTTTATAAAAAGGACAACCTGCAGGACGGGCGACAGCCCATCGCTTCGGACAAGGCTGTAGGAATCGAACCCACAACCGAAGTGCGACTGGCCTTTATCGCCTACCACTGGCCTACAGGAAGTCCCTGTTTAGTAGAAACTAGTTTTATTATATTAAGCAGTATGATATATGAAGTATTAGTCCATTTTAGGAACTATATATGATTAATCTCACTATAGATCGACTTATGTATATAATTTTTTCTAACCTTTTGTTTGAGACAGATGGAATGACCCGTCATTCTATCACATGTTCTGCTAACACTTCACGAATAACAAATTCAACTTCATTTATTTAAGAGATGAAGTGGAAATTGTTCTAGGCACGAACAATAGTGAGATTGTACAAAAATAAAGAAAGTATTTATTCCAATTCAAATTTTCAACTTTAGGGAAATGATCTTGAAAACGAAAAATGTTGTCCTAGTGATCTTATACCTGATGAATCGGATGGTACCTTAGATCGTCACAAATTTATGGATTTGTGATTATTGGCTTTTCCATAGCCATGTTCTCTACCACTCTCCATCAGAACATGATGATTAGATTTCTCTTCCATATCCATATTTTCACCTATGTGGAAACCCAATGATTAGTTTATTTGTGTAACCGTTACGTTTCATACTTTTGTTTTTAAAGATTGGTTTTGATATTCCTTTTTACAATGTGGGTTTCTATTAAAGAAACTTTCAAATAGTAAACCATTTATAACCCCGACGAATTTCGAGGGCGAAATTCATTTTAAGGGGGGTAGAATGTAACAGCCCAAGATTTTATAAAAAAAAATTATTATTTTTAATTTAATTAAAGTCTTGTGTTGTACGCTACACCAAAAGGAGCTTGCACAACACGCATCCTTGACTTGCCTTGCATTACACGCAATCACGACCTTCCTCGATAGCGTGTTTAATACGCAATACCGAGTTTCACTAAACAACGATATGCTATTAAAATATTATTAAAACTAGCCGTTATGAATAGTAATAACCACTTTTTAAAACTCTGTAAATCTTATTTTTCAAAATGAACTTCATTTTTGGATTCGGAGTATCGAATTTAGCCTAAGGTGAAATTTTGGTACTTTTCGGATAACTTTCATATTCTGATGAATAGTGAAAATTACTAAATTATAATTAAAAACAACTTTTTTAATCGAAATAATTAATAGTGATAAATAATTAATTTGAGTGGTTTTAAATTATATTTAGAATATATTTTTACAATTTAATACAATGTTGGTCATTGGATGTAATTTCACATTTAAACTAGACATAAACAAGTGTCAATCTTTTGATAGATATTGTTTCTTAAAAACACGCTATTTGTTTTAACAGCGGGATTTAATTACAAAATTAATTAATGCAACTTTTATGTTATGAATTTGGTAAAATAGACTTCATTTTTGAATTCGGAATATGAAATATAGCTTGGGATGAAATTTTGGCATTGTTCTGAAAAACATCAATTTTTGATGAATAGTGAAACTACTAAGTGGTAGGATAAAAAACTGAATTTTGCATAAAACTTAATTTTACCGCTTCTGTGATTGGAATTTCGAAAATCCGAGAGACACGGTTAATATCAAGGACTAAAATGTGGTTCAATGAGATGAAAATAATTTTTTGGTGAATAGTAACTTTTTACTTTTTTTACCACGGTTAATAGTAAATAGGGTAACTAAGGGTAAATATGATATTAATATTACCCTAACACATGTCCTAATTCTATTGGACAAGTGTAATTCGACCAAAAACAAACTTACGAATAAACTATGACCATTTAGGCCCACATGGATTAGATTAGGACATTTATTATTAATTTATTTAAAGAAGGGTTAAAATAGTTAAAATCAAAGTTTAATAAGTAAATCATTTTTAATATGGGGTTATACATAAGATAAATTCGATTGTAAATATTCATTAGAAAGCTAAAAAGATTTAATACATGATGGTATTTTATTTGTAATTTTTAGACATCAAATAAATTAATTTATTTATGACACAATGATGATGCAGTAATTATCTTATTAATGAAATATTGACATAATTGATGTTATAAACACCAAAATAAATATAATTTGAAACTTTTTATGAATTCCACTAATTTTCTAGGTTACTATGATATATTAGTGTTGATTTAATCAACATGGTTTGAACATATAATTCTGTTATGACTTTCACAAAAATCATATATCAAATAGTGTCAAAATTGACACAAAATAGTTTTTAAATCAAATATTATATTATTAATTGTTATTTTATTCCTAAAAATCTAAGGTTCGGCCCAATGACTTAGATAAGGATATATATATTAATAATAAACAATTTGGGGTTCGTTTGGCATTTTATAGTAAGTTTATTAACCATATAGTGACAGAAAACAAAAAGACACGGTAAAAGTTAAATTATTTAACTTAGAGTTAAATCAAATTGATAAGGTTAAAATAATACCCTAAACTTGTCTAAATCCTATTGGTTGATAGGATTTCGACCCATCCCCACTTTAGCTTCGAAAGAAGACCCTTTGGAACCATTATAAACCGATTTTTACTTTAATATAAAATAATATTTTGAGATATTCCTAAGGTGCCCCTCTCCTCCTTTATAAAAGGACACCGCCTTCCCCTCCTCCTCACACCAATTTGAGCACTCAAGCTCGGCCAACCCCTGCCAAAATCTCTTCTCCACTTCCCTAGAAACATCCTAGAGGTTCTGGTCTTCCTCAAAGACCAATTTTAGTTCCCTAAGAGGAGGTCTCCAAAAGGCGCTTCAAAGAAGAGGTAATTACCGTTACCAATTCTTTCATCTTTATTTCTTCTTCCACTTCTTCTTCATAGGTTGTTTCATTATGAAGTAATAATATCAGTATCACTCATATACTGATATTTTATTATAATTATGAAACAACCCTATTTCACCATCTATCTATCCTACGGAAAAAGAAATCACCGCGCGTGCGTACGTACGGAATACCATCTCCACGCCGTGGTGTAATCTATTATCCACCACCACCTTACATGGATGGGTATAATGGTGTAAAGAATAACTATACATAGTTATTAAAACATCATATTGATTCTGATATATTGTATAATCCACTCCAATTCAATTCAATATTTATGGAAATGATATCATCGCTCGTGCGTACGTACGGACTACCGTCTCCACGACGCGATGAGATTCATTCTCCATGTTAACCATTTAAGAATGATTATAATGTATATATAAGAAATAATAATGAAATATATGACATTATAAAGCTACTGGATTTATGTATATATATACATATGTATGTCATCTACTTACTTCCATTTCAAGACAATAAGGAAAGGAAAACAGCGTTCATGCGTACGTACGGACTACCGTCTCCTTGAACGGTGTTTTTCATTTTATTTATCTACCTATTATATATATATATATACTGAATATATATGATATATAAATCATATTTTATATTCTGGAAGTAAGTAAATCATGATATAAGTAATAATGATGTCATGAACAACAAGTCAAAACACCTACGATAAATGAAACGATTTTACCCAAAACGCTTCTTTAACATGGAATTTACAAAAGAACGGGTAATATAATGTCATAAGTGAACCATATATGATATCATAACAATGAATATGATTCTGTAATAAGTCAATAACATGATTTAAATCATTATACAGGAGGTTCGGACACTTACAAAGCAAGTCGGACCTAAGGTAAGGGAAATATCACAATCTCATTTTTATCCGAGATTGTTTATTCGTAAGTATTTACTGGGGCGTATTTTATCATCCACATCCATGTTTCATCAATATGTAATATTATTTCCATCCACCTACAATTGTTTAAATCCATTTTTACCCTTCGGTGAGTTTTTAGTAAAAGAAATGAAAGGTATCTTTTGATGTTTTTCGTACGAGGTACTTTTTGACTTTTCCGACAAAAGTACGAAGAATGTTTTTTTTAACTTATACGGCACGAACAGATTTCTACTGTTTTATAAAGCCTTATTTTCATGAAGCTTCCTCTAAAAGATTTCATGACTATTTTCAATAAAATCTCTTTCTTTTAAAATTTCATGATGTTTTGTGAAAAGAAATTGATTTTGAAGAAGAAAGGATATTTTCCTCAAGAATTCAATTCAAGTGTTTTATCAAAATTATTTTCCATCTAAGATAATAAAGGGTTCTGTTTCTATCCATATTTTTACATTTATTTGACTATGCTGTAATGGAATTATGTTTATGAATTCCTTTATCTTATATGAATTGATTTATGATGTCATGATGTTTCAAGAATCCCATTTTTTGTTACATGTGTTATGCGATGATGTATGTTTTATGATTATGTGGCACACATAAGAAAGGATTCATTATAAGATGGGTGGGACCTATATCTCCCTCCAATGAATTGGGTAAAGATTTTATATCTCATGAGATAGACATGGCTGGAATGGTAGGTTATACCGGTTCAGTGAAACAAGACTGAAACGAGGGTTACTCGATTCAGAATGGGACTTTGTCCACTAAGATAGTCTTGGAAATGAGTCATGACTAACAAAAAATGATTTTCCATGATTATGTGTTCATGCCACAAAGTTTCAAGTTTAATGTTATGATTATGGTGATCTCATTTTCACTTCTATGATTTGTTCCATGTTAAGATATTATGATCTCTTTTGCAGGTTATGATTTTCAAAAAGATATGATATGATTTTTATTTCTTTTGTATACCCTTACTGAGCATTTGAGCTCACCCTTTTATGTTTTCTTTTCCCCAGGATATAAAGAAAGGTTTTAGGTATAAAAAAAGGGAAGATCTTTATAGGAGATATTGAAGATCTTTCACCACGCTTAGAAGATTACGTTCCGAGTTTCCAAAGACACTAAACTATTACGATCCTTGTGTGTGTATTTTTGTTATGTGATAAGTATTCCGCAAAAGTAATGTAATGTCAATGTAAGTCAGTTTACGGGTCTCTACAGGTTGTTCTTCAAAAGAATGATCTTTCTCCACCGATACAACTTCTGAGCATAGTAGATGTGAAGGAAAAGGTATGTACTTTCTTAGGAGAGTTACATGTAACCCATCATGAACTTGAGAGAGATTTAGTGGAAGTTCCAATCGGTAAGCTACCTTCCCAACATGATCAAATATTTCAAAAGGACCAATTTACCTAAGTCTCAACTTGCCCTTCTTTCCAAATCTCATAACTCTCTTCAATGGAGATATTCATAAGAGCACTTTATCACCTACTTCAAACTCTAGGTCTTTTCTTCAGTTATCGACATAAATTTTTTGTCGACTCTGAGCTTCTCTTATGTATTGTTGAATAGTTCAGCCCTTTTCTACCATCTCATCAACAAGATCAGGTTCTAATAGATTTATTTCTTCAACTTCATCCCAGAAAGTCAGAGTTCGTCATTTATTTCCATAGAGAGATTCAAAAGGATCCATCTGAATACTAGTGTGAAAACTATTATTATAAGAAAATTCCGCCAAATGTAGGCTTTTATCCCAACCACCTTTTAAATCCATAGATCAAGCTCTAAACATGTATTCTAGAGTTTGAATTCTTCTCTCAGACTAACCATATTCTTGAGAATGATAAGTAGTGATGTAACTCAACTCTGTATCCAGAGTATGCTGAAGACTTCTCCAATATATTGAGGTAAACCGCAGATCTCGATCTTATATAATGGAAAGTGGTACTCCATGAAATTTTACCACTTCCTTCACATATATCCTGGAAATATGATCAAGAGTGGAATATTCTCTAATAGCAATGATGTTTGATGACTTCGTAAGACGATCAACTATAACCGAAATATCATTATTGCATTTCGATGTTTTAGGAAGTACAATGAAAAAGTCCATAGTTATGTTTTACCATTTCCATTCTGTTATGGGTAATGGTTGTAACATACCCTTAGACTTCTGTCTCTAAACATTATCATTCTATCAAACCAAGCATCAAGAGACATATTCAGCAATATATCATTTCATTCCATCCCACCAGAAGTACTCTTTCAGATTACTATACATCTTCGTGCTTGCAGGGTGAATAGAGAATGAAAAACTATGAGCTTTATCCAATATTTCATTCTTTAATTCTGGGATGGGAGGAGTAAAAAACCAATTCTTGAACCTTATTATTTCATCACAATCAATGTATAATTTAGGAACATTTTTCACATTCTTTTGTGACTATAAATCTTCTTTTTGTGCTTCTTTAGTCTTCAAATTTATCGATGGTTGAACATTCATTTGATAAAGATAAGATTTCTCCCCTTCCATTATAATTCCATGATCCAGTCTTTGTAAATCCATAAATATTGGATCTTTTTTTATCTTCATCAGGGACAATCTAGCATGGTCTTAACGACTTAATTCATCATCCACTGTGATTGATTTCCCAAGGTGGTAATGAATTGAGCATTCATAATCCTTAATCCGCTCCAACCATCTTCGTTGGCGCATATTCAGATACTTTTTTGTGAATATATACTTTAAACTTTTATGATCTGTATAAATATCACACATTTCACCATAATGATAATGCCTAAAAATCATTAATGAAAAGATTACTTCAGCTAACTGCAAATTATAAATTGGGTAATTTTGCTCATGGATTTTCAACAGTCGTGAGGCATAAGATATCACCATATCGTATTACATGAGAACAGACCCCAATCCCTTCATGGATGTATCACTATAAATCAAAAACCTTTTTCCACTACAAGTCAGTGTGAGTACAGGTGCACTGGATAACCTTCTTTTTAACTCCTTGAATTTCACTTCACACTCCTCTATCCAAACCAAATTAACTCTTTTTTGAGTCAACCTGGTGAGTGGATTAGATAATCGTGAATAATATTTCACAAAATGTTGATAATATCCATCCAAACCATGAAAAAATTGGTTCTTAGTTACTGTTGTTGGTCTCAGCCTTCTTTTAATAACCTCTGTTTTTGATGGATCCACAGATATCCCCTATTTTGAGATTATGTGACACAAAATTGAAATATTTTGAAACCAAAATTCACACTTGGTAAATTTGGCATAAATATTTTCCTTTCTCAGGGTAATCAAAACAATTCTCAAGCGATCATCATGTTCTTACTTACTCTTTGAATATTCAATAATATCATTTATAAAGACTACCAAAAACAGATCAACATAGTCTTTAAAAACTATATTCATTATATCCATAATGATACTAGGGGAATTAGTAAGACAAAATGAAATCACTATAAATTCATAGTGTCCATACCTTTTACGGAAAATCATCTTTAGAATATCCTCCCCTTTGACCCTTAATTAATGATACCATGAATGAAGATCAATCTTGGAAATGTATTGAGCCCCGTGTAGTTGGTCAAATAAGTCATCAATGAGTGGGAGGGGATATTTTTTTTGATAGTGATCTTGTTAAGTTCTCTATAATCAATTCAGAGTCTCATTGATCCATCTTTCTTCTTAAGAAACAGAACATGTGCTCCCCATGTTAATGCAATAGGGCGTATGAATCCCTTATCATGATTCTATTGGAGTAGCTTCTTTAATTCCTGTAACTCAATTGGGTCCATTCATTAAGGTGTCTTTGAATTAGGTAAATCACCGGGTATGAGTTCTATTGAAAACTCAACTTCACGATTTTGTGGAAGACCTGGCAATTCCTCCGGAAAGACATCATCAAACTCTTGTACAATTGGAATACTCTTAATCGTGAGTTTCTCTCCCATCATTTGAGATAAATAACCTTCATTTAGTGGAATCAAGACCCATAAGATGGAAGAAATATCCACTGGAAGGTTATGTTCATCCTTGCATCGATACATGATCATAGATTAATCTGGAATATGAAATGTAACTTCCCTTATTTTGAAATTGACAGGAGCTCCATAAAAGGAGCCAACCCATGCCAAGAGTCACATCAAATTCCACTATAGGAAGGATCACAGGATTTGTAGGAAGCACTTTCCCACAATCTTCAATCGGAGAAGAATTGTAAACTTTTGATGCGACCGTTGTGCCATTATGAGTTGTCAAAGCTAACGAAACATCTAATTGTTGAGGTTATATGGCGATACCCTTAGAAAATTCTTTATAATTAAAAGAGTGGGAGGATACAGAATCAAATAAAACATTTTCTACTTTATAGTGGATGGTATGTATACCATTCACCACTTCGTTATCGTACTCCACAATGCCGATAAAAATTGCATGTGAGTTTCCTTTGACTTTTTCCTTAAGAGTTTGTTGACGTCGATCATCATCAACAACACTTGGATTAGAGAATTGATTGGCATAATGCTCCATTTCCTTGCACTTGTTCATTGAAGAGTAGGAGGTGCATTCTATGTAGCCTTTTCATGGTTCGCATCACTAGACATCTTCTTCCCATCATTATGGCATTCAAATTCCCGATGAACGTCTTTTCTACATTTGAATCATTTACTTGTCCCTTTATGTAAATTCCCTCCATGTTTCTTTCCACACATTGAGCATTAGGGAAAACTCATCTTTTTTTCAGTGTGCTCTTTATATTTTCCATTGAATTCCATTTTTTTCTTCTTATCAAACCCAAATGATTGATGGAATACTCCAATTTCCATCTCAAAATTGTGATCACAACAAACAATTTCCTCATAGCTATTGAAGTCCCTTATGGCTAATTCCCTTCGGAGACTTGGTTTTAAGCCAGTAAAAAATTGATCGATCTTACTCTCAGGTTGGATAATAATCCCAGAAGCATACCTTGAATGCCTTGTAAAACAAATTCATAGGTACCAATAGATTCATCATCCTTTTGATTTAGTTCAAGAAACTCCTTCTCAATATTTTTTCGAAGAATACGAGGGAAGTAATTATTGAAATATATGTTTTTGAACTCATCCCATTCCATGGACTCAATTTCCTCTCTTTAAATCATATTCCTGATAAGATTCCACCATTGACCAACGTCACCTTCCAAACGATATAATGCTAAGATGACTTTATCATGTTCAGAAAATTGTAGAATAGAAAATATCTTTTCAGTGGTACTGATCCATTGTTCATCCACTAATGGATCAGAAGACCTGCTGAATGAAGGTGGATGCTGCCTCATGAAGGATTCAATAGAATGTTGCTCCTTCCTTTGCTCGTTTGGACGGCATGCCTGATTCAATGCTTGAGAAATATGTGTGACCATGGAAACAAGATTTTTCATTCCATCTCCCATAACATTTGGTTGTTCAGGAGGATAATCATTGCATTTCACATCACATTCATCTTTGACACGGTTCTTTTGGGTTCCAGCTAACGACTAATACCAAGAAGTATAGTGTTAGAAACACAAATCACAGCAGGAAAACCACATAATCAAGAATAAAATTTCACACTTTAGGTCTTATCATAGGTTATTCACGGACATTTCTAAAACACTAATATTTTTTCCTATGGTTGGACATATCCTTAGGGTTCTTACTAAGGATCTCACATCGTAGTTTCCAAAGGTTGAATATACCTTTCCTCTGATACCAACTATAACGACCCATACATTACATACATTGTTATTACTTCAGAATTTAAGCATACTTATTACAAAATAGAACAAAACCATGAAAGGACCATATAGGTATATTATCTTTAGAAACTGGGAAACATAAACAACTGGTTCATAAAGAATCTACATTGTCTCCCGTTTATTTCATAATATTTAGTGTCCATTTTGGCATATCCTACTTAATAACCTTCTTCCTAACCTAGGTAAATTAAAACATACAAAATGTTGAGCTATAATGATCATTATGGGTAAACTAAGGAGATATCAATCAAATCATATTCATAGAAACATAACATTTTGTGAATCATAACCATAGAAAGAGATCATAATATCATAACATGAGATAAATAATAGTAGTGAAATGTAATCCCAATAATCATAACATATAACACAAAACACTGTGGAATAAGCACATAATCATATAAAATCATTTCTTATTAGTCAAGACTCATTGCCAAGACCATTATAGTGGACAAAGCCCATTTCTGAAATGATTTCACTCCTTGTTCTAGTCTTGTATCACTGAACCGGATTAACATGTCATTCCAGCCATGTATATCTCATGAGATTTGAATCTTTACCCAATGAATTGTAGGGAGATATAGGTCCCACCAATCTCATAATGAAACCATTCTTATGTGTGCCACAAAATCATAAATCGTATATCATAGCATAACCCATGTAAAAAATGGGATTCTAAAACATCATATATACGATTAAAAGACTTCAAAAAAATAATTCCATCATTACATAAGAAAGTCAATATAGAAATAGGGATTTAAATAGAACCATATATTATCTTATATGGAAAATAATTTTGAAAAACACTTGAACTCCATTCTTGATGAAAATAAATTTTCTATATCAAAAACATTTTTCCTTTCTTAACATGTCATACAATTTTAAAATAAAAGAAGTTAATTAAAAATAAACATAAAAACATGTAATAGAAGCTCCATTGAATAATGTTCTATGAAATCACAAAAATCCATTCATACTGTATAAGTTAAAAAAAGCATTCTTCTCCTATTTTGCTGGAAAAATCAAAACGTATCTCGTACTGAAAACGACAAAATATTCCTTTCACATATTTTACTAAAATACACCAATAGGTAAAATTGGATTTAAAAAATTGTAGGAGGATATAAATAATATTACATATTGAGGAAACATGGACGTGTATGATAAATATGCCCCAGTAAATTATAATGTATAAACAATCTAGGATAAAAAAGATATTGTGATATTTTTCCTTACCTTTGGTCTGATATGCATTGTACATGTCTAAACCTCCTGTATAATGATTTAAATAATTTCATTGACATATTCCAGAATCATACTCATTTTTATGATATCCTATATGGTCATATTCTAAGCTTCTTATTATTAATATTTCATTGCTACTTGTTATTCGGGTGTTAATTGCTTTGTGTTTTTATGCGCGTTTTATCGAATAAATTCTTATTCATATTTTTAGGTTATAGATACATAATTTACAGAATGGAAGTAGTATAATATATATCATATTTATTCATTCAATTTATTTATATTATCATGGTTTAGTGAAGATCATGTAGAACAAATCACATCACATCGTGGAGACGAGAAGTCGTACGTATGCACGAGCGACGATATCGTTCCCATAATTCTTGAATGGTCTTGGAGTGGATGATAGAATATATGAGAAATAGTATCATGTTATAATCAGAATATACATTGTTATTTTTTGGATCATTATACCCAACCATGTAAGGTGGTGGTGGATAAAAGATTACACCACGGCGTGGAAACGGTATTCTGTACGTACGCACGCGTGGTGATTTCATTTTTAGTAGGATGGATAGTAGGTGAGATATGGTTGTTTCAAATTTATAATAACATATCAGTATATTTTTGATGCTGGTGTTATTACTTTATAATGAAATAACAAAATAGGAGGAAGTAGACGAAGGAAGAAACTTGAAAGAATCGGTAGAAGAGATCACCTCTTCCTCGACGTGCCTCATTTAAACTTTCACTCAATGGAATAGAGTTAGTGTTTTGTGATGACCATAACCTCCAAAATATTATGAGGGAAGTTTAGAAGAGTAATGGAAGGTATTTTTTGAGATTGAAGGCTCAATGTTGTGTAAAGAGGAGAGGTAAGAGGTTCCCTTTTATAAGGGAGGAGAGGGACACCTTTGGATACATCAAAAATATAAATTTATAATAAACCAAAACCCAATATAAAACCTCCGAAAATGACTCATATTCAACGATTAGATGAGATAGGTGTTTAATCTCATCAACCAAAAAAATTCAGACATGTTGGAAATTTATTTTAAACCTTATCAACTTGATTTATCCTTATTTAATCTATTTAATTTTATTTGTGGTAATAAGATTATAAATTTTAAATTATTTTAAATTATTACTTATGTATTGTGAATTGTCCATAATTGTATATATATGACATTTTCAAAAATATTAATTTTAATTTATAAATTTTAAATAATTTTTTCGATTTTTCAGCAATTTTATATTATGTTTTTTTATAAAATAACAATAGTGTCAATTTTAACACTATTAATTTATTTGAATTTAAATAAAATCCACACAAAAGATATGTTTGAAATAAAAGATTTAATAGATTAATAAAATGTCATATTTATATAGAAATTCATGGAGAACATTAAATTGTTCATATAATATTTATTTTAATATTATTAAAAACATTTATTTGATATTTCAGTCAATAAAATAATTTCAACATCAATATTCTATCACCTTTAATGGTATTTATTTAATACATATAAATTGTAAATAAATTCAAATTATGTAGATACTTTTATTAGAATTATGAAGACTATTCATGTTCTATTTTTCATGATGTTTATCACTAAATTAAAATTACTATACTTTTATGATTTAAGAGAGTGACATGTTGTCACTTTCATTGGTTTTAATAATAATTAAATTATTTTCATTGTCAAAAGTCCATAAAATGAATCTATTCCGACCCTTAGGTGATATGGGTAGGCTTTTATTCATCAAATGTAATTTTTTTAGAAGTTAGGGTAATTTTATAATCTTATGTTTACCCTTAATTATCTGATTTACCATTAACTAGAGTAAATATAAATTACTTTAGTTACTATTAATAATATCAAATAAATTAAAGTAACATATTTACATACTTTTTACCCACATAATTCAAATATGTAATCCATTTTTCAAAATTAAAAACACAGATGTTGTAATAATTAATTTAAAATTAAACTCGTTGTTAAGAAAACGAGTTTTAAAAGTTAAAACATTGCCAAATATTGAAATGTTTTTAACAATTATTCAATGTAAAATTAATGGTAATGAAATAAGTTATATTAAACTGTAATAATATATTCTATTTATACTTTAAAACCATTAGATATTATAATTTAACTTTATAAATTATTCCGATGAAAAAAAGATGTTTTTAATTAAAATATTGTGTATTTTTACTATTCATTAAAATATGAATGTTTACAAAATTATATGAAAAATATATCCAAAATAAATATTTATATATAGATTCCAAAGAAGAATTTTATTTTTTATAATTAAACTTATACACATGTCAAAAACTAGATTTAATATGTGTGCGCCATCAAAATGTGCCAAAACTAAATTTTTTTTAAATAAATAAATATTTTACCTGAAAAAGTTATTTTCCTATCATACCATGTTATAGAAAATTTTTAAGATGAATAATAATGTTATGAAATTACAAACTTATTTAATATTATTCATAATGGCTAGTCCATAATAATATTATAACAATAAATAGTTGTTTAGTGAAACCCGATATTGCGTACTACACATGCTTTCGAGGAAGGTCATGATTGTGTGTAACACAAGCCAAGCCTGTATTGTGTGTAGTGAATGACTCCTTTTGTGTTGCGTATAAAAGAAGAAATAAAAAAATATTTCTCATAAAATATTAGGGTGTTACATTCTTATACTTATTCTTATTTTTTTATTGATAATATCTCTTTCCAATAATCATAATCTCCTTTTTAGCAATACCGGATAACTCATTTTCTGAATGTTCACATTAACATGAGTCTTATTGATCAACCACTTTCTTCTTTGTAGAATTCATTATTTTCTCATCTATCTTAGATTTTATCTAATTTGATGATTTAGTAAAATAAACACTTCTATTAATTTTTTTCATTTTCATTCTTTAATCGGTTCTCATAATGTTGAAGCTCTCCAAATAACTCATCAACAATAACATTATTAACATTTCATTATCCATCTACTATTGATATTTTTTAACTCTCATCAATTAGGAATTATTTCTATAATCTTTTCCCTATGAAAATCATCTTATAAACCTTTTTATCCCATGTATTTTCTTCTATTTACAATATTCATAAACATATTTTGTACATTGGATACAAGTTATCCTTATGGAAAAATAAATGCGTGATAATTTTCTCTAATCATGGATCTTATCATTTCTATTTATTTAGATGCACCAAAAGAAGAAATCTCATGTCACTTACAAATGAATGTTTTACCTCCAAAAGAGGATATATAGATATATATATATCAATTCATTGAATGTAGACAATTTTTTCATACCTTATAGGTAATATGAAATTTCAATCTATCTTGATTCGTAAATAATTTAACTTCTTTATCAAGACCTTTTTAATCTCTAGTATGCATCTCAAAACTTTTAACACAAGTGTTGGTAACAAATGTTTTCATTCTACATCTTAAGTATCCAAATCCATTACCATTAAAAATAGGAGGTCTTGTAGGATAATGGTTTCATATTGATATGACATTTAAACATACTACCTTTTGGAGAATAAAAAAATTATTTTTCCATTATAAATGTTAGTGTATAAAATATTAATAAACAAAAATTTTACAAGAGTTATATAACTATTTTTGAAAAGTAATATAAGAAAATATATATGAGTAGTGGAAACCTCCTCTAATATAAATTGTTGGATCTAAATATGTATTAATACAGTACAACTAAAATAAGGGGGGATTGTATGTTTAGAAATATTAATTTTTAATATTAAGGATTTATTTGATTAAAAAGTTAAACAAATTGGATTCACTAAGACATCATAAGATGGGTTATGGAAAATAACTTGGGTCCAATAAAGATGATTATCATAATGAAAACAGTGACCATTTTTTACATATATTATATTATATATTAAATCATATAGATTATTAAATTTTATTTCATACAAATAGATAATGTAAAATAAGTAACACATTTTATTTATAATAATTTGAAATGAAATTAAAAAAAATTAATAAAAAAATTAGTATAAATGCAATGATATATTTTAACCCAATGAAAATGGTATCCAATAACTTTGGATAAAATAACATTGATTTACATATTCAAGAAAGTATACCTTACCCACAATAGTGTAATCAATCAATCCATGAAAGGTCGTATGAAACTTCTATAATAAAATCCCTACAATCCCTCGATTAAGTATGTAATCTGAACCTTGTTCTTCGTTATTATAAAATTCCTGGATTAATGAATCAAACACATGAATAAAATCATAAATTTACTACATGGAATGGTCTATTTAATAATGATAATCTCTAAAAAAGTATTAGAAACACATGGAACAAGTAGTACACACTCTAGTATCACGAGAGCAAATTTACAGCATGTATTCACATAGAGTTGATGAGCACCATTTTAAAATAAATACATGTCCAGATATTTATAGGCCTAGCTTTCAATGTTTGAATTGGTCTCCAAAAACTATATTTTTCCTGAAATTTTGCAGGGACATGTATAGTTCGCACTTACAACAGTCATAAAATAACAGATTATATGACATCATTTTATTATAAGGAATAATATATTGTGAAACATTATCATGTAATAATACCTTAATATGAGTTATAATTAAATTATATTTAAAAGAACATGACCATAATAATGTAAATAATTTGTTTAGATAAATTTATGAAATATAATTCTTAAATACAATGAGAATTAGATTCTATAAATAAGAGAATCAGATTCAATAATTTGAGAAATTCGATATTGAGAAACATGGTGAATCAGATTCAAAATCATTGAGTATCATAATTGAGAAATAGTTTGACTCACATTAAAAATTATGAGGGAATCGGAATTGAAAACTGAGAGAATAATATTCAATTTTTTTTTGTTATTTTGAATTGATAAATAGTGATAATCAGATTCGAAATTCAGTGAAAATCATTATAGAGATACTATGGGGATCAGATTCTGAATTCTGAGAAAATCAGAATTGAGAAAATGCGCGAATCAAATTCAATATTTTTTCAAATTAGAATTTAGAAATTGTGATAATTATATTATAAGTATTTATTCAATTCTGACTGATTTAATATTTTATTCGGTCTTAAGATATAGTTTGTTAGACCTAACAGGAAAATAACATAGAATAAATTAAATAACAAGATTCAAAATTTAATCAGACATTCATAAGTTTAGAAAATAATTATTTTAAGAGATAAGAAAAAATTATTAATGTAAATTGGTGTGGGATATCCATAACATAATGGAATGAGAAAATTCATAAAGAAAATTTTTACATAACAATAAATTTACTGTTGATTATGGGATAGCCATAGAACAATAACCAAAGAGGGGGTATTTGATTTCATGTTCGGAATCTGTACTAGGGATTAATTAATTTAATATTTTTGGTTAAGTTAAATCCCATAGGGTTTTTTTGTTAAAAAATTAAATGATAATAACTAATTGAATATTACTTTAACTAATAATGATTAACAAGTAAAAGAATTCATAAAGAAAAATTGACAGTGCCATTTAAAAATATTTTCTAAAAAACAAATTCTCATGGGGTTTTTTAGTCACACTTCAAAAAAAATAAATTCTCATCCTCGATACATATTCTAACGTTATAAATGAAAAATCCCCAATAATTTTAAGTAGTTTTTTTATTATTTATCCTTTTATTTGTAAAATATCTTTAAAAAGTACTTAAATTACTTCCTTCTTTGAGAGACGACATTAGTTAGCCACTCTTTTAGAGACCCAAAGCATGGTATACATAGACATTACATTACTTTTGCGGAATAATTAATACATGACAAAAATAGATGGCCAAAGACCGTATTAGTTTACTGTCTTTAGAAACTCAGAACGTAATCTTCTAATCATGGTGAAAGATCATCAGCATCCCCCATAAATATCTTCACCTTTGGTTTTCTTACCTAAATCCTTTATTTATATCCATGGGAATAAAAACATAAAAAGTGTGAGCGCAGATGCCAAGTAAAGAAAATAATAGAGAACATAAAACAATCCATAAACATTTGAATGCAAAAACATGAACATTAAATCTAAACATCAAAATCTTGAGCATACACATAAATCTTGGAAGTACATAAGGCATATATCATAAAGGAGAATCAATAATGATAAAATGGCATGGGAATAAAACATGTAATTGTGTAAAACAGTTAAGGACATGATATGATTTCCATAGTAGCCAAGGCATTTCTCCCAACAGCATCATAGTGGACAAAGTCCCTTTCTGAATCAAGTTCACTCCTCATTCCAGTATTGTAACACTAAACTGGATTAACTTACCGTTCCAACCATTTCTATATCATGAGATATAAATCATTACCCAATTCATTGGACGAAGATATAGGTCCCACCCATATCATAATAAAATCATTCTTACTTGTGCCACAAAATAAACTTAAAACATTCTTCATAACCCAAAGAATAAAATGGGTTTCCTAAACATCATCCCATCATAACATAATCCATATAATACAAATGGATGTAATTTCATCTTAAGAGAAGTAAAACCATGTAAATCATAGAGATGTTTTACTTGAAACATACACAGATGAAATAATGTCATCATAGATTGAAAATGGTTTTGATAAAACACTTGAATTGGGTAATGATTTATTTTAGGAAACATCATTGAAATATGTTGTTATGAAACCGTAAAAATCCATTCATGACGTATAAGTTAAAAATAACATTCTTCACATAGTTTTGTCGGAAAAGTCAAAAAGTACCTCGTATGGTAATCAAAATAAGGATTCCATAAATACCATGTATTAAATGTCAAAATTGAGTAAAAAATATTTTCAATATACATGTGACCATTTTTAGAAAACAGCTACATGGATAATAAATAAAACCCTAGTAAATACTTACGAAAAATCATTTTCAGATGAAAACAACATTTTAAAAGTTATCCTTACCTTATGTCAGATATGATTCATATATATCTGAAACACCTAAATAATGATTCAAAAAAAATCATTGACTTATTAAAGAATCATATTAATTGTTATGGTACCATTTATGGTTCACTTATGACTTTATATTACCCGTTCTTACGTAAATTCCATGTTAAAGCAGTGTTTTGGGTAAAATATTTTCATTTATCGTACGTGTTTCTACTTGTTGTTCTTGATATTATTACTTATATCCTGATTTACATTATTCCAGATTGTAAAATATGAATTATATATAATATATACTCATCATAGACATATATATATATATGATACGTCCAAAAATGGAATGAAATACACCGTTCATGGAGACGGTAGGTCGTACGTACGCATGAACGTTGTTTTCGTTTCCTTATTGAATTGAATGGAATTAAGTAGATGACATATATATATATATATATATATATATATAACTAAATCCAGTATCATTATTATGTCATATATTTAATTATTATATCTTATATATACTTTATAATCATTCATGAATGGTTAACTTGGAAATGAATCTCATCGCGTCGTAGAGAAGGTAGTCTGTACGTACGCACGAGCGATGATATCATTCCCATGATCGTGGAATTGTATTTTAAGTGTATGTATAATATTTCAGAATCAATATCACTTTAAAATAATCATATATAGTTATTTATTTTCACCATTATACCCATCCAAGTATGTGGGTGGTCGAAAACAGATTACACCACTGCGTGGGGACGGTATTCCGTACGTACGCACATGCGGTGATTTCATTTTCTTTATGGAGGATAAAATGTGAAATAGGGTTGTTTCATATTTATAACAATATATACGTATACTAGTGATACTTATGATATTAATTTATAATGAAACAAAAAAAGATGAATAAGTAGAATAAGAAAGAAATGTGACAGAATCAGAATAAAAAATTGCCTCTTCTTCGACGCACCTCCTTTAAGCTTCCTCTTAAGGAAGTATAGTTGGTATTTTTAGAAGAACAGAACGTCCATAATGTTTGTAGGAAAGTGTAGAAGATAAATTGGAAGGGGTTGTCTGAGCATCAATGCTCAAAAGAGTGTTAAGAGAAGAGGGAAGGGGTGCCCTTTTTATTAGGGAGGAGAGGTGAACCATTGGAAAAACATAAAATATTATATTATAATAAAGTCATATTCGGTTAATAATAGCTCAAAATTGATTTATTTTGAATATAAAGTGGGGATGGGTTGAAATAATCTCAACTAATAGTTTTTAGAAATGTTTAGGTTACTATTTCAAACATATCATTTAGATTTAACTCTAAGTTAAATAATTTATATTTTACTATGTCTTCTTATTTTCTTACACTATATGGTTAATAAACTTACCATAACAAGCCCAAAGAACCCCAAGTGGTTCATTATTAATATATAAATATATATATCTGTATCTATGTCATTTGGCCGAATCATGGATTTTTAGGAATATTATACAATTAATAATATAATATTTGTTTTAAAAGCTATTTTATGTAAATTTTTACACTATTTGGTAATTGAATGTTTTGAAACACATAACAGCATTATTAGTTCAGTAAAAGTTAATTAAATCAATATTAACATGTCATATTAACCTATAAAATTAGTGTAATTCATTCAAAGTCTCAAATTGCATTTATTTGGGTATTAATAATATCAATTATTTTAATATTTCATTATTTTGGTAATTACTGCATCACCATTGTATCATAAATAAATTATAATATTTAATGTCTAAAAATTATAAATAAAATACCATTAGGTAGGAAATAGATTTATATTTCTAATGAATATTTATAGACTAATTTATCTTATGTATAACTCTATATTAAAAATGTTTTATTTAATAAACATTTTTTTTAACTATTTTAACAATTTTTTAATAAAATAATAATAAAGGTCCTAATCTAATCCAGGTGGACCTAAATGAAAATATTATATTCCTAAGTCATTTTTTGGTCGAATTATACTTATCCAATAGAATTAGGACATCTGTTAGGGTAATAGTAATATCATTTTTATCGTTAATTACCCTATTTACTTTTAACCGTGGTAAATAAAAGTAAAACGTTACTATTCACCAAAAAATATTTTTATCTTATTGAACCACATTTTACTCCTTCATATTAACTGTGTCTCTCGGGTTTCTGGAATGCCAATCACAGAAGTGATAAAATTATGTTTTATGTAAATTTTAAAATTCTCCTAGGTGTTGGGTAAAAGACGGTGAAATGTTCAATAAAATTTTTATATATCTAAAATTATTATAAAATGACTCATATGAATTAAATTGAATTTATATAGGTATTATGTTTCAATTTGGACCTAAAATAAATGTAATTAAAATAAATAATTATTTAAATAAAAATTTGGTTTTTAAATAGTGACCCATTGTTTTCATTATTCATCAGAAATTAAATGTTTTATGAAAAATACCAAAAATTCACCCTAGGCTAATTTCGATATTCTGAATCAAAAAATGAAGTCCATTTTGGAAGATAAAATTTATTAAATTTCAAAAAGTGGGTATTACAATTCATAACAGCTAGTTTATAATAATATATCGTTTAGTGAAACACAATATTGCGTACTACACACGCTATCGAAGAAGGTCTTGATTGCGTGTAATGCAAGCCATGTCAGGGCTGTATGTAGTGAAATATCTGTTTAGTGTTTCATATAACATAATAAAAACTTTTTTTCATTTATACATTAAATAAATCTATACTTAAAGTTCTGTAGAATAATTTAAACAAAACAAACATGAAATTGTGTATAACACGAGCCAAGAATAGTGTTGTGTATAATACAAGATAATACAGTATTGCGTATAGTACAAGATAATCGTGGTGTAGTTTATAATAGAAGATATCAAAGAAATTAAAAATAATATATCTCAAAAAATCTCGGGTTATTACATTCTACCCCCCTTAAAATGAATTTCGCACTCGAAATACATCGGTGTTATAAATGGTTTATTTCTTGAGAGTTTCTTTCATAGAAACCCTCCTCGTAAAAAGGAACACTAAAACTAAATTTTAAAAAGTGAAGTTTGAAACATAACGGTTACCCAATTAACTCTTCACTAGGTTTCCAAATAAGAAAACATAGTTGAAAATATGGATATGGAAGAGAAATCTAACCCTCATGTTCTGATGGAGAGTGGTAGAGGACATGGAAATAAAGAAGCCAACAATTACAAAGCCATAAATTTGTGATGATTTAAGGTACCATCTAGTTAATCAGATATAAGGGCACTAGGACAACATTTTTGGTTTTCAAGATCATTTCCCTAAAGTTGACGAAATTGAAATTAGAAGAAATACTTTCTTGATTTTGGAACAATCTCATCGTTGGTCGTTCCTTGGACAATTTCCACTTTATCTTATAATTATATGAAGTTGAATTTTTCATTCATGAAGTGATAGTAGATCATGTGATAGAATGATTGGGCATTTCATCTGTCTCAAACAAAAGGTTTGAAAAAGTTATCAAAAATAAATAAGTCCTTCTATAGTGAGATGAATCATATATGGTTCCTAAAATGGAATTATACATCTTATATTATACTTCTTACTATAATAAAACAAGTTCCAACTAACCAGGGACTTCATGTAGTCCAGTGGTAGGCAATAAAGTCATGTCACACTTCGGTTGTGTGTTAAATTCCTACAACCTTGTTTGACGCGACGGGTTGTTTCTTGTCCTATGGGTTTTCCTTTTTCTAAAACTATACTGTTATAACATTCCAAAATAATATCAAAAAACAAGCTATATCCTTCAATAATACTATCTGATGTCTAACATAATCCATTCCAATCTTGAGGCTTATCCAAAATACATCTATCTAATCTCATAGTATAATGAAAACAATTAATTTAAAGGTCACATAACAAGAACATGAATACCCTCATTTATCCCCCATATATCATAATATATATCATGTTGGTCTCATTCTAAACATATAAATACCTTAATAATGTATTCTTTTGAAACATGAATCACCAAAGAACCTTAGTGTAATCCCGAATACTTTCAAAAGTTATCTCTTTCCACATACCATTATCCCTAAAATTATACATACTCAAACCATGATATCACATTGTCTTTGCATCATTCATGAGCTCAATAATACTATCAAACAGCTCATTATCTTATTATCCCTTCATTATGCGCTTATCATCTACTTTCCAAAAATATCGGAATAACCTTTCATGGTTACCGGTACCATTCAACATATAATTTCAAATACTTTAGAAAAAACAATAGTGTAACAATCCTTAGATGTTTCTTTACTCTATAGTACCATTAACTATTCAACATAACTCTTGATAAACATAAATCATTCCACATCCTTCTTAAACCATTGACAGGGCATGAACAATTATGTTATCTCACATATCATTTGTAGTCTCATCATCATCAACATAAATACTACCCATATGACCATGTTGATTCTCTTCATGAGACTTTACCGTATGTAATTGGTGTGCATAGTGCCCATACTTTCAATATTTAAAACATTTAATTGTTGATAATTTCATTACAATACCATTATCATTCTCCATGGTGTTAACTGAACCTTTTCCATTACACTTACTAGCTTTGTGTCCTTCTTTTCCACACCCGAAGCATCTTCCAATTCCTTTGAAACATTCTCCTTGATTTCTCTTCCAACATGATTTACATGAGGCAAAATTGAACTTTCTTTCTTCTATGATCATCATGAAGCTCCTTCTTTCTCTTATTAGTCGATTCTAGAAACACACCAAAGATGATATTATTGATCATATTACAAGATTGCTGATTAGGCATAATAACAATGTTTGGACTTCAAAATCCCATTTCTTTTGGTTTCTCATGAATAATATCATTCAATTGTCTATCATATCCTCCATTATCGTAGATCTTCCTATTTCCATCCATTTTCTAAAACAAAAAACAATAGTGTAAGAGGAAAAACTCATGATAGGAAAAAAAACATAGTAAAGGTGGATTGCCTTCAATATATAACATCATAGGTTTAATTTTATGATCGTTACCATAATTCTAGGACTATAACCTATACGCGTAGTTAACCTTAAAGACATCCCTATACATACCTTATAAATATCTCTAGGGATCTCACTAAAGTTTTCGCATCCTAGTTTCCAAAGGTTAATTAAACCTTTCATCTGATACCAACTGTAGAGACCCAAGTCTTGACGTACATGTACATTACGTTACTTTTGCGTAATAATTACTACATGACAAAAATAGATGCCCAATGACCGTTTTTGTTTAGTGTCTTTGGAAACTCGGAACGTAATCTTCTAATCATGGGGACAGATCTTCAACATCTCCCATAAATATCTTCACCTTTGGTTTTCTTACCTAAAAACATTATTTATATCTTGGGGAAGTGAAATCCATAAAATGGGATAGCTCAAATTCTCAATAAGGCAAAGAATAGAGAACATAAATCAATACATAAACATTTGAATGAAAAAACATGATCAAAAAATATAAACATCAAAATCATTAGCAAAGACATAAATCATGGAAGTAGGTAAGGTATATATCATAAAGGAAAATCAATCATGATAAAATAGCATGGTAATAAAACATGTAATTATGGAAAACCATTAAGCACATGATATGATTTCTATAGTATCTAAGTCATTACTGCCAAGACCATCTTAGTGGACAATGTCCCTTTCTGAATCGAGTTCACTCCTAATTCCAGTCCTGTAACACTGAACTGGATTAACGTACCATTCCATCCATGTCTATCTAATGAGATATAAATAATTACCCAATGCATTTGAGGGAGATATAGGTCCCACACATCTCATAATTAAATCATTCTTACATGTGCATCAAAAAAAAGATAAAACATTCATCATAATCCAAAGAATAAAATGGGTTTCATAAACATCATCCCATCATAACCTAATCCATATAAAACAAATTGTAATAATTTCATCATAAGAGAAGTGAATCTATATAAATCATAGAGACATTATAATTGAAACATACACATATGAAATAATGTCATCTTAGATGGTAAATGGTTTTGATAAAACACTTGAAATGAATTCTTGAGGAAAATATCATTTCTTCTTCAAAAACATTTTCTTTTTAAAAAATTCCATTCAATTTTAAAAAAAATGTATTTTGTTGAAAATATTCATAAAATTATGTAGACTATTCTTCATTGAAATAAGTTTTTATGAAACTGTAAAAATCCATTCACGTCGTATAAGTTAAAAATAACATTCTTCTCGTAATTTTGTCTGAAAAGTCAAAAAGTACCTCGTATGGTAATGAAAAGAAAGATTCCTTACATAACATTTAGTAAAAGTAAAAATGGGTAAAAATGACTATAAACATACATGATACCATTTTTATAAAATAGTAACAAGGATAATTAAAATGAACCCTGTAAATACTTAAAAATAAACAATCTCAGATAAAAACAGGATTAGAAAAATTATCCCTTACCTTATGTGAGATATGCTTCGTATGTATCTAAACCTCCTGTATAATGATTTAAATAATGCCATGTACTTATTATAGAATCATATTCATTGTTATGGTATCATATATGGTTCACTTTTGACTTTATATTACCCTTTCTTTTGTAAATTCCATTTTAAAGCAGCGTTTTAGGTAAAATCGTTTCATTTAACTTACGTGTTTCGACTTATTGTTCTTGATATTATTAATTATAACCTTATTTACTGAATTCTAGAATTTAAAACACGATTTATATATAATATATATTCAACATATACATATATATATATTATAGATCGATAAATGGAATGAAATACACTGTTTATGGAGATGGTAGGCCGTACGTATGCATGAATGTTGTTTTCGTTTCCTTATTGAATTGAATGGAATTAAGTAGATTACATTAATATATATATATACACATAAATCCAGTATAATTATTATGTCATATATTTAATTATTATTCCGTATATATACTTTATAATCATTCATTAATGGTTAACATGGAGAATGAATCTCATCGCGTCGTGGAGACGGTAGTCTGTACGTACGCACGAGCGATGATACCATTACATGATCGTGGAATTGTATTTAAGTGTTTTTATAATATTTCAGAATAAATATCACTTTAAAACAATCATATATAGTTCTTCATTTTTACCATTATACCCATCCAACTAAGGTTGTGGTCGATAACAGATTACACCACGGCATGGAGATGGTATTCTATACGTACGCACACGCGGTGATTTCATTTTCCTTAAGAAGGATAGAAGGTGAAATATGGTTGTTTCATATTTATAATAATATATCAGTATATTTGTGATACTGAGGATATTAATTTATAGTGAAACAACTAAAGAAGAAGTAGTAGAAGAAGAAAGAAACTTGAGAGAATCGGAAGAAAAGATTACCTCTTCTTCGACGCACCTACTTTAGGATTCCTCTTACGGAAGTAGAGTTAGTCTTTTGAGAATTAAAAAACCTCCATAATGTTTATAGGGAAGTGGAGAAAATAAATGGGCAGGGTTTGTCCGAGATTCAAGGATCAAAAGGGTCTGAAGAGAAGAGGGAAGGGGTGCCCTTTTTATTAGGTAGGAGAGGGGCACCTTTGGAAAAACATAAAAGGTTTATTATATAATAAAATCATATTCGGTTTATAATATCTCTAAATTGATTTATTTAAAATAAAATGTGGGTATGGGTATAAATCCTCTCAAACAATAGATTTTAGACAAGTTTATGTTGCTATTTTTACCTTATCTTTTATATTTAACTCTAAGTTAAATAATTAAATTTTACCGCGTCTTCTTGTTTTATTACACTATATGGTTATTAAACTTACTATAACAAGACAAACGAACCCCAAGTGGTTCATTATTAATATATATAACCTTATCTAGGTTATTTGGAAGAAAATTATATTTTTAAGAATATTATAAAAATTAATAATATAATATTTGTTTTAAAAACAATTTTATGTCAATTTTGACACTATTTGATAATTGGTTTTTTTAGAAAATCAGAACATCCTAATTAGTTCTAAATCATTTAATTAAATCAATAGTAACATGTCATAATAACCTAGAAAATTAGTTTAATTCATAAAAATTCTCAAATTACATTTATTTGTGTATTTATAATATCAATTATTTTAATATTTCATTATTTAGGTAATTACTGCGTCACCATTGTATAAAAAATATATTAAATTATTCAATGACTAAAAATTATAAATAAAATACAAATAGGTAGGAAATATTTCTATCTTTCTAATGAATATTTATAGTCTAATTCATCTTATGTGTAACCCTATATTAAAAATGTATTATTCATTAAACATTGATTTTTACTAGTTTAACTCTCTTTTAAATAAAATAATAATAAATGTCTTAATCTAATACAAGTGGACCTAAACGATAATATTATATTACTAAGGTTGTTTTTGGTCGAATTATACTTATCCAACAGAATTAGGACATGTGTTAGGTTAATAGTAATATCATTTTTATCCTTAATTACCCTATTTACTTTTTACCGTGGTAAATAAAAGTAAAAAGTTACTATTCAAAAAATATATTTTATCTTATTGAACCACATTTTACTCCTTGATATTAACCGTGTCTCTCGGATTTTCGAAATTCCACTCACAGAAGCGGTAAAATTAAGTTTTATGTAAATTTTCAAACTCTCATATAATATTGTTAAAAGACGGTGAAAAGTTTAATAAAATTTTTATATATCTAAAATTATTATAAAATGACTCCAATGAATTACATTGAACTTATATGGGCATTATGTATCAATTTAGACCGAAAATAAATTTAAATAAAATAATTATTTATTTAAATAAAAAGTCGGTTTTTAAATAGTAACCTAGTGTTTTCACTATTCATCAAAAATTGAATGTTTTTAGAAAAATACCAAAAATTCACCCTAGGCTAATTTTGATATTCTGAATCCAAAATTGAATTCCATTTTGAAAGATAAATTTTATAAAATTTAAAAAAGTGGGTATTCTATTCATAACAGTTAGTTTAAAATAATATTATAATAATATCTCATTTAGTTAATCTATGTATTGCGAACTACACTCTCTATCGAAAAGGTCTTGACTGCGTGTAATGCAAGCCAAGTCAGGGCTGTGTTTAGTGAAAGATCTGTTTAGTGTTGTGTGTAACATAATCAAATTTTTTCAATTATACATTAATCAATCTATACTTATTGTTGTGTAGAATAATTTCCACAAATCAAACTTGAACATGTGTATAACACGAGCCAAGAATAGTGTTGCATATAGTGCAAGATAATACGGTGTTGCGTATAGTACAAGCTAATATTGGTGTAGTGTATAATATAATATATCAAAGAAATTAAAAATAATATATCTCATAAAATATTGGGGTGTTACAACTCTACTACACATGTGTACCCAAAAATCACACTTCATTTGATAGCAACCACAAATATTCTTTTAAAATGGGTTCCATTGATGGGGATCAATCCTAGGTAAGGGAAATGATTGAAAGAGAAATGAGCATATGTAAAGTACATGTTATAAGACAAAGAATATCACTTACCCGGACTATACCTTTAGTTGGGTAAGAAAAAAACAAATTCATGACTGAGTTAAATATGATTATTTATAATATATGTTGGATTAGATCATTTATATTAAATTTTAATGTAAAATCATGTTTTACCATTAAAATTGCACGTGATTATGGAAATGATTCATCTTTGGTTGTCGATTTTTGTGAAAATGAATTTTTGTTAATGATATGTTTGATTTTGTCATTATAATGCCTTTGAGATTTATAAAATCATTCATTGGGAGATAGTTAGGGGAAAACTCGGTCATTTAACATTTACATTAACATCACACTAAATCATGACTTGTGTGTTTATCTTACCCAATTGAATGTACAATTAGGTTTGGTAATCCTTTTCATCTTATAACCCTATTTTTCAATACTATCACTTCTTTTCTAATTATTTCAATTTTTGTGCCTTGGACGGGATCTCAAGTTTTGACAACTATGAATGTTTATATGAGTGGGTTCGGGCATTTTATTACAAAGGATGTGGAACGGGTTCAATGGAATTTAATCAGGTAATAAGAAATGTTTTCACTATCTTGAATATATTGTATAAAGGGTTAAAAGACAATATTGAAATGATTTACATAGACACAGGTGGGGAATTTGTCGTAAAATTGAATCATAAGATGATTTCACTTAATTGGTGTCATTGATTTAATTGGATTTTGTTTTTATAAACATTTTGTGATATTTATTTCCTATTTTCTTGATATTGGTTTATTTTTTGTGAATGTTTCAATTCTCATATTTCCATCCTAGATTATGAAATTTCAACATTCATCATTTTCTCAATTACATTATATATGGTTTTTCCTAAGAGTGAAAATGTATAATTTTTGGGATGTTGATAAAACAAAATTTTATTGATTATTTTATTTATAATAATTGATATAATTTCATCACATTATATTATATATGGATATTTATAAAATATTTTCGAATAATTTATTCATTTGAAAAATATATTGAAATTTCAGTTTAACCCTTTAAATTGCCTTATACTATTTCAGACATAAGTGTTTTTATATATCATTTTTTAACATAAATATTTATAAATATATTCCCCACTCTTTGGGAAGCAACCATATTTTTTTAAATTAGTGTTTCATCGTGCATTTGAGTTGAATAAATGGGCCTTGAAGTCAAATATGGACTAAACACTCCATATTGGACATCACATTACTATTTTGGCCATATCCAATTCATACATGCATTTATTAGGCCTAAATTTTGGGAGGGGAATGAGGAAATATTTTATAAGAAAATATCCTTCTGTATAGATTGTTGGTGGATGTTTTTTGTTAGTCAAACAGTTAATGAAATTTTGATTAAATTATTTGGCCAAATTTTCTAATTCACACGTAAAACCTCTTAAAACCTAGCATAATCTCCACACAATAAATTCGGTTTTTACCATTTGGAGGTGTTGTGATGTGAAATTGAATGTTTAGGGTAGAAGGGAAGAGGTTCCACATCAGTTACACCAGAATTTAAATATGTTTATCTCTTAAAGAAATTATCCCTTAATTAAAGCCTTCTTCTTCTTCATAGTATTTTAATATTTCTGTTTGCCTAATAAACATCATAATTATTCTTTTATTTATTAATAATTATTCTATTTTAGTCAATTACCTTATTATATTGTCATATTTTTTGTACTATAAATAAATATTAGAAATGATATTGGGTTATACCCTTTCTAATCTATTACACATGAAATATGTTTATACGATTACTACACCACCCAAAAAAGAGTAGATCCATTTAGAAATCGATCTACCTCTTAACATATAAATTAATTTTCTTCAAGTCAATGAGATAATGAAATTTATATAATATGATATAATAATTAAGGTTTTAATCTTTACAAAACTATGAAATCAATTGAAACATTAACACTAAACATGTTTGGTTGAGTATTGTCTGAATTTTTAGAGTGTGATTTTAATCAATAATACAAAACCACACATGATCAATTTATAGATTTAATATATAATCCATAAACTCAATTAATAATTATTTATAGATTTTACATGTTCCCTAATTTACCATTGGCCATATTTTATCTTTATATCATCAATCAATTAAGGGTTTCTATGATTTCATGTTCCCAAGATATCTTAGAATTTTATTAATTTCATATTTTTGGATATGTTAACACTCATAGGGTTCTAGGGTTAACAAATTAAGGGAATATAATTAAGTGGATATAAATTTAAATTATAATTATGAATAATTAAATGATTATTAATATTTATATTGATTATTATTTTTAATAATATTTCCAAAAATAACATCTTCTCGTTGTGTTTTCTCGTTCACATTTCAAAAACAAAAAAATCAATATTCTTCCAAAATAATTCTACTAGATTTATAAATTGAAACCCCTATCCTTTTAAGTATTTTGTTTGTTACATTTTATTTTATTATTAAATTACCTTGAATTTGTTTTTAAAATACTTCCTCCTTTGAGAGATGACCTTGGTTATCCACTGTATTGTATCTAAGTAACAAAAAATCACTATTCATTTGGGAGCACTCATGATTATTCCTTTCAATGGGGAATATTTTAAAAATATTTTTGAGAAGTCTTTGGTAGATCAGAACACCCCAATGGGGTGGATCATGGAAATTTTTTTCTATGGGGGATGATGTATCACATGGAAGTTAAATATATGGAATTGAAATCCCTATGGAGTAAAACTCAGGGCAAGATATTAATATCCTGTTTTGATGGATTTGGTGATTGAAAAAATCTATAAATTGGGTCAGGGAGGTATATACCTAGGAGGGAGAACTTATGTTTCAAATTGGTTGGGATTTAATCTCAATGAAACATCATACATACCCTACATAGAGAATATAAACCATGTAGTTTGATTCCAAAGATTATGTTCCTGTGACAAGATTGATCCATATTGTTTAACATCAAGATTTAAGGACGCGCATATAATGAAAGAATAATTCATGAGGTATGGTGTGGGGATAACATATTAGAGCTTCCAAAATAATCACATTATATATGATGGTTATATCTATGAGAATAATTCCATGCTACTCAAACAGATAGAATCTTGTTCTTATTTCATAGGGTAAGAATATTGTTTTATTTCTTTTGATGAGAACATTTTTGTAAAATGTATTTTCATTAAACAAGGACATGGATATATTATGTTTTACATAAACTTTTTTGACCTTGTGAGGACTCACTAATAACCCTTGGGGATTACATTACCACCGCTCATGTGCCTTTGTACAGAGAAATGTTAGGGAACATCCATGGTATAATAGTGGGAGGACTAGTCAGTCACAAGGTTCACATTATAGTCCCAATGCTGAGAAGAAATACGATTTTTGTACATATTATAAGAAGAAAAATTTATGTGTGAGGAATGTTCCTACAATTGGTGATTTGGGTGGAAATATGAGTGGCTTTCACTGGTCACATAGGGAAAAAAGTTGTAGCAAGACTGGTACTAGATTCTTGTGGGGCCCCAGGAATTCAAACTTCACGACAAAGTGTCATCCAAAGGAAGTGACATTGGAAATTATTGAGAGTGATGTTCCATGATGAATGTGAATTTTTAAAGATGTTTTTCAGGAACCTCAAGTTCTAAATTAAGGTTATGGGCTTCTTGAAGGTGTATTCTTTGTAGAACAGGGTTCCCCTTCCATAAAGTGAAGTCTTGATTTAGAAAGGGAGAACATCTCGAATATTTAATGAATAATAAATCCTAAAGTTCACTATGAAATCCTATTCCTTCCTAAATATCATGGGACATAGTGAATGGTATATCCACTTAATTGGATGATATTAAGAACCTAATGACATTAGTTTTTATTAGCCTAGATACCTTGAGTGGTCCATTTCACAATGGTTCATTATGATCTAGAGGTTCGCGAATCAGGAGAAGTTTTGGAGGTTAAATGTTTAGGGATCATCCCCATAGTATTGTAATAAAGGGGGTATTTATAGGAAACATGCTTCATGAATAATGGAAATATTTCATGAAGATATAGGGCTTCAATAATGGTCATGGATCCTTGACTATGAGATTCAGACTCGTAATGAATCATAAACCATTCATGAAATGGTAACGTTCTTTGAGACTCAAAACGATATTGTGTGGATGATTACAATTAAAAATACACTCATATTCAAATGAAACTTTTTTCTTGGTATCTTCTTGAATATCATCCATTTTAAATGGATCATGGCTCCACGAAACACTTCTTTTATAGGATTTTTGGGTCTCTTGAACTAAAAATCACTCTGAACTGGTCATGCCTTCCATGAGCATTCATCTGGTACACACATATTAGTTCAAAAACTCCCCACTTTGATTTAGAGATGGTAGCAAAAAGGAGGTTTGGGTTATGAGGTAGAATCACTAAAAATTATCAATCAACTCCCTTGTGTGTGAATCTCACTCACAAATATTACTTGTGATGCCCATTCAAAATAGTTGATGATGTGAAGGACATATAAACACTTGAGAAAGATTTATTACTATGAATAACTAAATGGGACCCCCCAAATAAATCTAAATTCAACAATGATTTAAATTTTTTCTCTCTTTCTGAGAATTTCTACATATCTATGAACCAAAAACTATGATTCCTTCCAAAAAAACTATATTTCTTGATCTTTTTCATCAAGAATTATTCTTAGTGATCCAAACTCAGTGAACCACATCTTCACTAAGAAACCTCCACTATCTTGATTGCCAAAACTATCTTCTATGAATGATCATTGTGAATGACATTAATTAACTATAATAGAAATAATAACTAAGATGTAATTCAAATGGCCTCTCAGGTGTTAATGTCATTTCTTATAAAAGGGGATATATTATAGGGAATATATTAATTGGGGAGTGAATTATAAGTGACCTAGAAAATGAATCACTTTAGGAATTTCTGTTAAAGTCTCAAAGGGTGTATCCACTATGGAAACGCAACCTCTCTATTGTTCAGACTGGGAGATGAGTTTATCATCTGGGTCGAAAGAAGAGAAAAATAGTTATACTAGTTAAAAAGTGTATTAGGGTAGTAAAAATGGAATAGGGCTTCTATAAGGCATATATCAACGTAACATGTCTTAATTACAATTAAAATCATCTACAACCACGTCAATAATGTTTATATAGAGAATATGGAGGACAATCCAACCCCAAGAAAAGAATGAGAAGACATAGTAAGTGTATTTGGGGAGTCCATTGAAATGATTGAATGACAACTACGATCAGCACCAGCGTGGATACTTCACCCATGAGTGGGCCTGAGCCAACTTTCCATGCACATCATGTGCTATATTCAAAGTAGATATAATGAAAGTTGGGATATATGAAGCCACATGTTCTTCATGATTCCATGTTAATGACAACTCGAAAATAACATTCAGACTATTGATAAGGTGGTCATGGGGAGCCATCATGTTCCAACTGCATCTTAGGGTGGACTATGACAGCCTTTGGGACCTCCATCAAATCATTGGGGTCCCAATTTTTGTGTTGATGTGTGATGAGTTCCTCACCATGAATAACGTATGGGATGACAAATAGTTGTTTCTGGAATTATAAAAGAAATTGTTTTATATAGTGTTGGGAATCATTTAAGATTATCAATGGATGAGAGACATTACATTTAATCATTAATTTGTGTACATCATCAGAAAAAAATAGAAACTCTTGTTGAGGGGGAAGATCTGGTAAAGAATATATCTATGAAGAGGCATAATGTTCGTGAATGATATCAAAGGGGAAATGATGTTGTTTTTAGGGATATTATTGGTGATCATGTGGATGATTTAGGGGTAAATCATCAAAAATAATGATCAACATGTGGTAAGTCTAGAGAGGTTCATTGTGACACTAATTTTTGGATGTATTCTCTCAGTTAGGGATGCAGAAATTGGGATTTGGATGAGCACCCTCATTTTGGAGGTTATTCTTGTGAGCAGATACATATCAATTTGGTGATCCCAGCATAGAATATGTTGTATAATTTAATTCACCACATCGGTGATGGGAAGACCCTGCTAAATGTTTATGGGCCACTCCATTTATAAAAAAATAGGGATTCAGTCCACATGGGGGGATATGAGTATCAAAACCCCATAGTTCGTGCAACCAGAAATGTTTGACAATAGATCTTGAATATCATGATGATTATCTCATTCATGTTGGGTCTGGTGGATGTGATAGAATTGTTCGGGCATGTGAATCACTTCATATTTCACCCTTTCACCCTTTTGATGAGGATGATGACCGATGATGGTACATGTACCTTCGAGAAGAGATAATACCTTAAGTCCACATGAGATGGTTTAATCATGGTGATAATTGACCAAAATCTAATATGTGAGCCATAAAACCAACATCCTTTCACAATGATGTTCATTTTCCTACTGCTGATAATACTAAATGTATACTCATAGGTGCATTATGAGTGTCACCCTTCAGTGATGAGGTAGATTTGGAATATGTATATTGTAACACCCCGATATTTTATGAAAAATATTCTTTTTAATTTTACTGATGCCTTGTGTTGTACGTTACACCAAAAGGAGCTTGCACTACACGCATCCCTAACTTGGCTTTCATTACATGCAATCACGACCTTCCACGATAGTGTGTGATGTATGCAACAACGAGTTTCACTAAACAACGATATGTTATATAAATTAGCCGTTATGAATAATAATACCCACTTTTTAAAATTTTTATAAATTTTATCATTCAAAATGGACTTCATTTTTGGATTCAGAATAACAAAATTAGCATAGGGTGAATTTTTATTATTTATCTAAAAACCTTCAATTTCTGATGAATAGTGAAAACATTGGGTTACTATTTAAAAACCGAATTTTTATTTAAATAATTATTTATTTTATTAGAATTTATTTTATGTAAAAATTGATACATAATACCTATATAAGTTCAATATAATTCATTGAATTCATTTTATAATAATTTTAGATATATAAAAATTTTATTTAACTTTTCACCATCTTTTACCCCAATCCTAGGAGAATTTTGAAATTCTCATAAAACATAATTTTATGACTTCTATGAGTGGAATTTCACAAATCCGAGAGACACAGTTAATATCAAGGACTAAAATTTGGTTCAATGAGATGAAAATAATTTGTGGTGAATAGTAACTTTTTACTTTTATTTACCACGGTTAAAAGTAAATAGGTTAATTAAGGGTAAAAATGATATTATTATTACCCTAACACATGTCCTAATTCTATAGGATAAGTTTAATTCGACCAAAAACAGCCCTAGTAATAAAATATTACTATTTAGTTCCACTTAGATTAGATTAGGACAATTATTATTAATTTATTTAAAGAAGGGTTAAAATAGTTAAAATCAATGTTTAATAACTAATTCATTTTTAATATACGGTTATACATAAGAGAAATTCGACTACAAGTATTCATTAGAAATATAAAATTATTTAATACCTAATTGTATTTTATTTATAATTTTTAGACATTAAATAATTTATGTTATTTATGACACAATAATGATGCAGTATTTACCTAAATAATGAAATATTAAAATAATTGATATTATAAATGCCAAAATAAATATAATTTGGGATTTTTTATGAATTAAACTAATTTTATAGGTTAGTATGACATGTTATTATTGATTAATTAACTTTTTTAGAATTAATAATGCTGTTATGATTTTCACAAAAATCAGTTACCAAATAGTGTCAAAATTGACAAATAATAGTTTTTAAAACAAATATTATATTATTAATTATTATTTTTTTCACAAATAACTAAGGTTCGACCAAATGACTTAGCTAAGGATGTAAATATTAATAGTGAACCTCTTTGGGTTCTTTTGTCTTGTTATAGTAAGTTTATTAACCATACAGTGTAAGAAAACAAGAAGACACGGTAAAAGTTAAATTATTTAACTTAGAGTTAAATCTAAATGATAAGGTTAAAATTGTAACCTAAACTTGTCTAACATCTATTTGTTGAGATTATTGCGACCAATCCCCACATTAGATTCGAAATAAATTAATTTTAAGCTATTATAAACCGAATATTACTTTATTATAAAATAATATTTTTTGTTTTTCCAAAGGTGCCCCTCTCCTCCCTTATAAAAAGGGCACCCCTTCCCTCTTATCTTCACACCCTTTTGAGCCTTGAAGCTCGGCAAACCCCAGCACATTTCTCTTCTCCACTTCCCTAGAAACATTCTGGAGGTTTTTTCTTCTCAAAAGACCATCTCTACTTCCATAAGAGGAAGCTTAAAAGAGGTGCGTCAAAGAAGAGGTAATCTCTTCTTCGATTCTCTCAAGTTTATTTCTTCTTCTACTTCTTCTTATTTAGTTGTCTCGTTATAATGTAATAACATCAGTATTTATTATATACTGATATGTTATTATAAATATCAAACAACCCTATTTCACCTTCTATGCGTCCTACGGAAAAAAAAATCACCTCGCGTACGTACATACGTAATACCATCTCCACGCCGTGGTGTAATCTGTTTTCAACCACCACCTAACATGGATGGGTATAATGGTGTAAATAAATAACAATATATGATTATTTTAAAGTGATATTGATTCTGAAATATTATAGATATACTTCAATAAAATTCCACGATCATGGGAATGGTATCATCGCTCGTGCATACGTACGGACTACCGTCTCCACGACGTGATGAGATTCATTCTCCATTTTAACCATTCATGAATTATTATAAAGTATATATAATGAATAATAATGAAATATATTACGTAATAATGATACTATATTTATGTATATATATGTTTATTTCATCTACTTAATTCCATTCAATTAAATAAGGAAACGAAAACAGCGTTCATTCGTACGTACGGCCTAACGTCACAATGAATAGTGTATTTCATTCCATTTTTCGATCTATCATATATATATGTATATACTGAATATATATGATATATAAATCATTAATTACATTATTTAATTATGTAAATCAGGATATAAGTAATAATATCATGAACAACAAGTCGAAACACATACAATAAATGAAACGATTTTACCCAAATCGCTGCTTTTACATCGAATTTACAGAAGAAAGAGTAATATAAAGTCATAAGTAAAATATATATGATATCTTAACAATGAATATGATTCATTAATAAGTCAATAAAATTATTTAAATCATTATACAGGAGGTTCGGATACATATGAGGCATATCGAACATATGTTAAGGGAAAACTTTTCCAATATCGTTCTTATCTGAGATTGTTTATTTGTAAGTATTTACTGGGGTTATGATTAGCATCCATATCCATATGTTCTCAAAATGTTTTCATAAAATGTTTAATTTTATTACATGTATGTTTAATGTCATTCTTACCATTTTTTTTACTTTTACCACATCTTATGGAAGTAATATTTATTTTGTTTACCATATGAGGTACTTTTTGACTTTTCTGACAAAAGTACGAGAAAAATGTTATTTTTTAATTATATGGCGTGAAGGGATTTTTACAGTTTCCTAACGCCTTATTTTCATGAATCTTACTCTACAATATATTAGTTCTATATTCATCGAAATACTTCTCTATTATAATTTCATGGAATTTTTTGAAAAGAAAATGATTTCAAAGAAGAAATGATATTTTCCTCAAGAATTCATTTCAAGTGTTTTATCAAAACCATTTTCAATTTAAGATGAAATTATTTCATATGTGTATGTTTCAAGTATAATTTCTCTATGATTTAAATTGATTTACTTCTATTGTGATGAAATTATATCTATTTTTTATATGGATTATGTTATGATTGGATGATGTTTATGAAACTCATTTTATTCTATGGGTTATGATGAATGTTTTATGTTTATTTTGTGGCACAAGTAAAAATTATTTCATTATGAGATGGGTGGGACCTATATCTCCCTCCAATGCATTGGGTAAAGATTTATATCTCATGAGATAAATATGGATGGAATGGTAAGTCAATCTGGTTCAGTGTTACAGGACTAGAACGAGGAGTGAACTCGATTCAGAGTGGGACTTTGTCCACTAAGATGGTCCTGGAAGCAATGCCTTGGCTACTATGGAAATCATGACATGTGCTTAATGGATGCCACAATTACATGTTTTATTACCATGATAGTTTATCATGAATAATGTTCCTTTATGATCTATTCCTTATGTACATCCATGATTTATGTCTCTGCTCATGATTTTGATGTTTAGATTTTATGTTCAAGTTTTTTCATTCAAATGTTTATGGATTGTTTTATGTTCTCTATGCTTACCCTTACTGAGAATTTGAGCTCGCCCTTTATATGTTTCCTTTTCCACATGATTTAAAGAATGTTTTTAGGTAAGAAAACAAAAGTGGGAGATCTTTATTGGAGATGTTTATGATCTTCCACCATGATTAGAATATTATTTTCCGAGTTTCCAAAGACACTAAACTATTACTGTCCTTGTGTTTTTGTTTTCGTTATGTATGAAGTATTCCGAAAAAGTAATGTAATGTCTATGTATGTAGAGGTTTGTGTCTCTACAGTTGGTATCAGAGGGAGGTTTAGTTATCCTTTGGAAACTAGGATGCGAAAACTTTAGTGACATCCCTAGAGATATTTCTAAGGTATGTCTTGGGATGTCCCTAAGATTAATTATAAGTATAGGTTAGAGTCCTAGAATTATCGAAACGATATTATAATTAAACCTAAGATGTTAGATATTTATGTTACTCCCCCTTTATTATGTTGTTTTCCTAGCATGATTTTTACCTCTCCCACTGTTCTTTTTGTGTTTTAGACGATGGCTAGAACTCGAAGGAACCATATTGATCAATGTAATGGACAATGCAATGATTTTCCTCTCGAGAAACCAAATGTGATGGGAGATGGAGTGAAAAATATTATTTCTAGGCTTACAAAAGCTAATAATCATTCTAGATTTTCAAATGACCAGAGAAGGGAACAATATTCTATTGAGTCCTTCTTGAGGCAACGTCCACCGTCTATCAATGGGTCTTCTGATCCACTTGTTTCTGAATAATGGATCAGTACCATTGAAAAGATATTTTCCATACATCGTTGTTCAGAACATAAAAAATTCATTTTAGCTATTTACCATTTAGAAGGTGAAGCAGGCCAATGGTGGACTCTAATTAAGAATACAATGCCCCAAGATGAAATTGAATCCATGGAATGGGATGAGTTCAAGAACATTTTTTTCAGTAAGTACTTCCTCGTATTCTTCGAAAAAAGATGGAAAAGGAGTTTCTTAAGATTAAGAAGAAGGATGATGAATCTGTTGTTATATACGAAGAGAATTTTACAAGACTTTCCAGGTATGCATCTGGCTTTATCATCCAACCTGAATGTAAAGTTGATCGATTTTTCAGTGGCTTAAAACCAAGTCTTCGAAGGGAATTAGCTATAAGAGACTTCAGTAGCTATGAAGAAATAGTTCGTTGTGCTATCAAGGTAGAAACGGACGTTGGTGTAACATATCCATCTCATGGTTTTGACAGGAAACAAAGTATGGAGTTCAAAGAGAAATCTCAGAATAATGGTGAAAAGAATATGAATGTTTCCGTATGCTCAATGTGTGGAAAGATGCATGGTGGAGATTGACTTAAAGGGACTAGAAAATGTTTTTATGTGTGGAAAAGAAGGTCATTGAGCAGCTGAGTGTCGAAGTAATGGAAAAAGGGTTTCTAATGATGTGAATAATGAAAAGACTGCATAGAACGCACCACCAACACTTCAATGATTCAAGTGAAATAAAATGGGGAATTATACTAATCAATGCCCTAATCCAAAGGTTAATGATGATCGACATGAGCAACCACTTAACGAAAAGTACAAAGGGAAGTCACATGCGATCACTATTGGTGATGTTGAATATTAAAATGATCTGGTGGAATGATTAAGTGTTTATGTAATGGGATTCAAAAATAATGTTGTATATAGTATCATGGAATATTGGAATATTTATGTATTGGTCTATTGTGGTTTTCAATAATTTTATGGTACCTGTAACCATGTAAAGTTATTGAGATATTTTTGGAAAGAAGATGATATGCGCATAATGAAGGGATAAGGAGAAAATCAAATCATCGAATGTATTCATGAGCTCATGACTGATATAAGAAAAAAGTTATATCATGGTTTGAGTATATATAATATTTGGATTTTTGTATGTGTAAAGAGTTAACTTTTGATAGCATTCATGTTTTCACTACGATTCAAGGGGTATTAATTTTTTCAAGAAAATACACGATAAAGGTATTCACATGTTTGGAATGCGACCAATAAGATATTTCTTATATGGGGGATAAATGATGGTATTCACGTACTTGTTATGTGACCTCTCAAGTAATCATTTTCTTTACACTATGAGATTGGACAGAACTATTTTCGAAAATCTTAAAGGTTGGAATGGATTATGTCAGACATCAGATTGAATTTTAAAAGGTTAGATTTTTTTTCGATATTATTTATGGATTTTTATAATAATGTTGTTTTAGAAAAAGGTTAACATGTAGGACGAGCGATAACCCGTCATGTCGGACAAGGATATGGGAGTCAAACCCACAACTGAAGTGCGACAGGCCTTTATCGCCTACCACTGGCCTACAGGAAGTCCCTGTTTAATAGAAATCAGTTTTATTATATTAAGCATTATGATATATAAAGTATAAGTCCATTTTAGGAACCATATATGATTAATCTCACTATAGATGGACTTATGTATTTTTGATAACATTTTCTAACCTTTTGTTTGAGACACATGGAATGACCCGTCATTCTATCACATGATCTGCTTACACTTCACGAATGAAAAATTCAACTTCATTTCTTTAAGAGATGAAGTGGAAATTGTCCAAGGAACGACAAACGGTGAGACTGTACCAATATCAAGATAGTATTTCTTCTAATCCCAATTTCTTCAATTATAGGGAAATGATCTTGGAAACCAAAAATGTTGTCCTAGTTCCCTTATATCCGATGAATCAGATAATACCTTAGATCATTACAAATCTATGGCTTTGTGATTGTTGGATTTTTCATAGCCACGTTCTCTACCACTCTCCATCAGAACATGTTGGTTAGATTTCTCTTCTATATCCATATTTTCACCATTGTTCTCCTATGTGGAAACCCAGTGATTAGTTAATTTGGGCAACCATTACGTTTCATACTTTAGTTTTTAAATATTGGTTTCGGTATTCCTTTTTACGATATGGGTTTCTATTAAATTAACATTCGAGTAGTAAACCATTTATAACCCTGACAAATTTCGAGGGCGAAATTCAAATTAAGGGGGGTAGAATGTAACACCCCGATATTTTATGAAAAATATTCTTTTTAATTTTATCGATGTCTTCTATTTTATACTACACCAAAAGCATCTTGCACTACACGCATCCCTGACTTGTCTTGCATTACACGCAATCACGACCTTCCATGATAGTGTGTGTTGTACGCAATACCGAATTTCAATTTACAACCATATGTTATATAAACTAGCCGTTACGAATAGTAATACCTACTTTTTAAAAGCTTTAAAAATTTTATCATTCGAAATGGACTTCATTTTTTGATTCGGAATATCGAAATTAACCTAGGGTGAATTTTTTGTATTTTTCTGAAAACATTCAATTTTTTATGAATAGTGAAAACAGTAGGTTACTATTTAAAAACCGACTTTTTATTTAAATAATTATTTATTTTATTTAAATTTATTTTAGGTCAAAATTGATACATAATACCTATATAAGTTCAATATAATTCATTGAAGTCATTTTATAATAATTTTAGATATATAAAAATTTTATTGATCTTTTTACCGTCTTTTACCAACCTCCTATTAAAATTTAGAAATTCACATAAAACATAATTTTACAGCTTCTGTGAGTGGAATTTCAAAAATTAGAGAGTCACGGTTAATATCATGGACTAACATATGGTTTAATGAGATGAAAATATTTTTTGGTGAATAGTAACTTTTTACTTTTATTTACCATGATTAAAAGTAAATAGGGTAATTAAGGGTAATAATGAAATTATTATTACCCTAACACATGTCCAAATTCTATTGGATAAATGTAATTCAACCAAAAACAACCCTAGTAATAAAATAAGACCATTTTGGTCCACTTGGATTAGATTAGGACAATTATTACTAATTTATTTAAAGAAGGGTTAAAATAGTTAAAATCAAAGTTTAATATGTAATTCATTTTTAATATAAGGTTATACATAATATATATTCGACTATAAATATTCATTAGAAAGAAAATATTATTTTCTACCTAAATGTATTTTATTTATAATGTTTATATATTAAATAATTTAGGTTATTTATGACACAATGGTGATGCAGTAATTACCTAAATAATGAAATATTAAAATAATTGATATTATAAATACCCAAATAAATGTATTTTGAGACTTTTTATGAATTAAACTAATTTTATAGGTTAATATAACATGTTATTATTGATTTAATTATCTTTTTTAGAACTAATCATGCTTTTATAAATTTCAGAACAATTAATTACCAAATTGTGTCAAAATATACATATAATAGTTTTTAAAACAAATATTATATTATTAATTTTATTTTATTTTTAAAAATCTAAGGATAGCCAAAATGACTTAGATAAGTATTTATATATTAATAATGAACCACTTGGGGTTCTTTTTTCTTGTTATAGTAATTTTATTAACCATATATTGTAAGAAAACATGAAGACACTATAAAAGATAAATTATTTAACTTAGAGTTAAATCTAAATGATAAGGTTAAAATTGTTACCCAACATTGTCTAAAATATATTTGTTGAGATTATTTCGACCCATCCCCACATTAGATTCTAAATAAATCAATTTGGAGCTATTATAAAACGAATATGACTTTATTATAAAATAATATTTTAGGTTGTTCCAAAGGTACCCCTCTCCTCCCTTATAAAAAGGGAACCCCTCCCCTCTTCTCTTCACACCCTTTTGATCCTTGAAGCTCGTCCAAACCCTGACCATTTAACTTCTACACTTCCCTACAAACATTCTGAAGGTTTTTTTCTTCTCAAAAGACAAACTCTACTTTCATAAGAGGAAGCTTAAAGGAGGTGCGTCGAAGAAGAGGTAATCTCTTTTTCCGATTCTCTCAAGTTTCATTCTTCTTCTACAACTTATTCTTTAGTTGTCTCATTATAAAGTAATAACATCAGTATTTATTATATACTGATATTTTATTATTAATATTAAACAACCCTATTCCACCTTCTATCCATCCTATGGAAAACAAAATCACCGTGCATGTGTACGTACAAAATACCGTCTCCACTATGTGGTGTAATCTGTTTTCGACCACCACCTTACTTGGATTGGTATAATGGTGTCAATTAATACCTATATATGATTTTTTAAAGTGATATTGATTCTTAAATATTATACATAGGCTTTAATACAATTCCATGATCATGAGAATGATATCATCACTCGTGCGTACGTATGGACTACCGTCTCCACGACGCGATGAGATTCATTCTCCATGTTAACCATTCATGAATGATTATAATGTATATACAATGAATAATAATGAAATATATGACATAATAATGATACTGGATTTTTGTATATATATAGATATTTCATCTAATTAATTCCATTCAACTCAATAAGGAAACTAAAATAGCGTTCATTCTTACATACGGCCTACAGTCTCCATGAACGGTGTATTTCATTCAATTTATCGATCTATCATATATATTTGTATATTCTGAATATATATTATATATAAATAATTTATTAAATTCTGGAATTAATTAAATCCTGATATAAGTAATAACATCATGAACAACAAGTCGAAACACGTATAATAAATGAAACAATTTTACCCAACTCTCTGCTTTTACATCGAATTTACAAAAGAACTGTTAATATAAAGTCATATGTAAACTATATATGATATCATAACAATGAATATGATTCTGTAATAAGTCAATAAAATTATTCAAATCATGATATATGAGGTTTGGATACATACGAGGCATATCATACATAAGGTAATGGATAACTTTTCCAATCTTGTTCTTATCCGAGATTGTTGATTTGTAAGTATTTATTGGGGTTATTTTTATCATCCACGTCCATATGATCTCAAACTTTTTTCATAAATTTTTTACTTTTATTCAAAGAATTTTTAAATTCATTCTTACCCTTTTTTTCTTTTACCACATCGTATGGAAGAAATCTTTCTTTCGTTTACCATATCAGGTACTTTTTGACTTTTTCGACAAAAGTACGAGAAGAATTTTATTTTTAACTTATACGAAAAGAATGGATTTTTGCGGTTTCCTAATGCCTCATTTTCATGAAGCTTACTCTACATAATTTTATGTCTATTTTCAACATAATACATTTCTATTAAAATTTCTTGGAAATTTGTGAAAAGAAACTGATTTTTGAAGAAGAAAGGATATTTTCCTCAAGAATTCATTTCACGTGTTTTATCAAAAAAAATTTCCATATAAGATGAAATTATTTCATATGTGTATATTTCAAGTATAATGTCTCTATTATTTACATGTATTTACTTTTCTTGTGATGAAATTATATCTATTTGTTTAATATGGATTATGTTATGATGGGATGATGTTTATGAAACCCATTTTATTCTTTGGGTTATGATGAATGTTTTAAGTTTACTTTATGGACCAAGTAAGAATGATTTAATTATGATATGGGTGGGACCTATATATCCCTCCAATGCATTGGGTAAAGATTTATATCTCATGATGTACACATGGCTAGAATGGTAAGTTAATCCAGTTCACTGTTACAGGACTGGAATGAGGAGTGAACTCGATTCAGAATGGGACTTTGTCCACTAAGATGGTCTTGGTAGTAATGCCTTGGATACTATGGAAATCATGACATGTGCTTAATGGATACCATAATTACATGTTTTATTACCATTCTAGTTTATCTTGTAAAATATTCCTTTATGATCTATGCCTTGTGTACTTCCTTGATTTATGTCGTTGCTTATGATTTTGATGTTTAGATTTTTTGTTCAAGTTTTTTCATTAAAATGTTTAAGGATTGTTTTCTGTTCTATATGATTACCCTTACTGAGCATTTGAGCTCACCCTTTATATGTTTTCTTTTCCCCAGTATTTAAATAATTTTTTTAGGTAAGAAAACAAAAGGGGAAGATCGTTCAAGGAGATGTTGAATATCATTCACCACGATTATATGATTATTTTCCGAGTTTCAAAAGACACTAAACTGTTACGGTCCATGTGTGTGTGTTTTTGTTTTGTATCAAGTATTCCGCAAAAGTAATGTATTGTCCAAGTACGTCAATCTTTGGGTCTCTACATATATTTCCATGGATGGGATGATGTGGAATGTGTTTCTCCCACCCACTACCCTATATGGGATGATTCATTAATATTCACACTATTAAGACATTAAATGTCCTAGAACATGTTGAGGTGATAATCTAGCCATCCAATTGAAGAGGTGTGCCAAAAAAAATATGGGTTCGATGATGACCGGTTTTTAGTGCATGAAATTGTTGTATTTCTACTCTAGTTCTAAGGGGAACAATTATGTGTCTGTAATTTTGTAGTCTCCAATATGTGGGAACCAGAGGGATATGCATGGTAGCCTCGGGGCCAATACTCTTGGGTAGATGATCATGAGAGAAATGGGCGACATAATGGTTTTCTTGAGGGTGTGTTTTCATGTCTTTAGGTAGTGGTTACATCAACCGAATGTTCCTAGTGACGTCATATTTTCCAATTCATTGAACACATCACACCACAGCTCGAGAGGTTTTTTAGAAACTCATCACCAAGGGGATATTCCTCAGTATCCTGGGACATCCCAAGGATGGGTTTAAAACCCCTAACACAAAGGTGATGTAATTCATGGAAAATCTATAGGATGTAATATAATCTTGTGGTACTATGTAAACCTTAAATGATCGAGTGATGATGATTTTTTGAATGTATTCCCATCCTGCTTCCCTATAAGGTAATGTGGCTAATATTGTAGCTAAAGGTGAAGGATCATAAGACTCAAGGGGAAATGATTCCCAATGGATCTTCTATGGTGGTAGACATCCTGCTGCAAGTCAGGTAAATATCCTAAAGTTATGAACTGTATATATAAATTTTTTTGAAAAATTTAGTTTAACTAATTTTTTACATTCTTAGTAATTAGTAATGGAATTTGGTGTGTCCCAAGATAGATGTAAAAAGGTGTGATATGGGACCTCAAACCATGAATGGGTGTGTTTGGGGTCCATTTTTTATGTCGTGTTTGCGAGAAGCCAACCATCGATTCTTGTAATTGATGCATTGGAGGGGACCCTACCAATGGGATTACCTGTGGACATTCAAGAGATCCTCACTAGAGTGTTCAATTCACAGAGGTCTCTCATTACTCTATGCCATTATATTTTTCCCATTGTATTATTATTCTTGAATTGTGCATTTTGGAAGGCAGTTCCAACGATGATCGACACTCGACCACCTACACCAATATATTCACTAACATCGCCTGGGGTTGAGGTAGTAATGGTTAATGATGCTCCCTCAGTGTAAATGGATGAGGTTACATTGGAGCTTCCACTATAGGGGGTATTGAGGATGAACCCTAAATGTAGGGGATCAAAGTAGGACCTTTGGTAGGGACGTCCATTAGAGTTTTGGTGATAGATCAAATCATATAGGTGTCACTAGATGTGGTTGATAGAGATAGAGTTGTGATGGGGGAAGAATAAACTTTTCTAGAAGATTAGTTGACTATGGAAGCTAAATTTAATGCATATGCCTCATAATATCCACTAGTGGAAATCATGAGAGATTATTTTGAGGTTTTGTCACCAACAATGGTAGATAAGGATGCAGGGATGATCACATCAACACAAGTAGTTCAACATGGTGAATCAGAACCTTATTCTCATGATGAAGAGGATGTATATGATTTTTTTCTTGAAGATTGTTCTATAACACCTCACACCCAATTAATTTCACTTATTGGATCTAAAAAATAATATACCTTTTTCTTTTCCACCATATGACCAAACTACCTGAATATTGCGAGGATTCCAAATTAGAGGCTTCTAAAAAGAATCAGATCACGTGCAGAAAGGTGTAGAGTGTTATGTGAAATTTTATCACCCACACTCGGCTAGTAGAACTACAATATAAAGTGTGGTGACTCTTCCACTGGCTAATCTATTTGGGTTCTGGAGGGGTGAAATATAAAAACTTTTATGCACTAGTTTGTGAGTTTTTTATTGACCAAACATGCATGGGGTGGAACAATAATGACCTTGTTTGGAAGAAATATATGTTTTTGATCTCCAAGACTATTCATGTGGCTGAGGAGAAGTTAGACTTCTAATAAGGACCTCCATAACAGAATGCAGTGGATGCCACTTCTTAAACTATGATCATCAGTAGTATTGGGCTCAGTTGGCGGTGGCTGAAGCCAAGGTGGTGGAGGCAACATCCATGGCGGCTTAATATCAGACTGAGTATTGATGAAAATAGATCAGAGACAAAGACATCCAATAAAATTTAGATAAATTGAGACAAGGACTACAGAATTAGTAGTGGATTATAGATCCCACTCAATAGAGGATGGATATGCTCAAACGCTCAATCAATAAGGTCGATTTATGAAAGAATTTTATAGAGGAGCAGCTAAATTATGTGGATTATCCTTGAAAAAAATGGTTAATTTTCAATTTATACATTATTTAACATATTCATATACTTTATTATAACACTTAATCATAATTTTGGGATAACTAATGACCAATCACTAATCTCACATGTGTCAGGATTTGTGTGAGAAACAAGACAATGTCATGTGATTGGTCATTAATATGAGAGTGTAGCACAATCATTGATAAATAGCTATCTTCTATTGTTGATTGACCACAGAGAGTTCATGGACCAAGAGAGGTTGATGCAAGAGAATGGGGCTTAATGGGTAGCTATAATTCCTTTCTAATGTGTTGTATTCCACAAATTGGGTAATCCCCGGGGTGTTAGATTCTATCCGAATAAAGGGGAATGGATAATATGAATCAAGATGCCCAAAATATAGAAAATATTTTGAGTTAAATCATTATATATGATAAAATATAACATTGTTTATGACACATTATCCACATTTCATATATGAGAATGGAAACAAACAACCGAAGTTCAAACATTTACATTGTCCAAAGGAACAATGCATGTCTCAAAATGTCCCTAAAAGTCCTTATGAATGTTTCCGTAATATATTATATGGGCCATTTTGAAGAAAAAAACGTCATATTAGGTGGTCCCTTCATATGTGGAGAAGTAATAATATCCAAATAAGGAGAATATGAAGCATGGAAATGATTTAACTGAATTACCAAATTGATTTCAACACTCCTGTAACTACACCACCTTGAATTAGAGATTTTTAATGTTGATGTATCTGTCTAAACAAAATTAAAACACTTAATACAGGGGATAACTCTATCGGATTCCATCTGAAGGTCCAATGAAAATGATGCAATATATGACTAACACCAGTGGAAAGGTCTTTCTTGGAAAGGGCCTAACATTTCTTTCACTTTTTTATTATTTAATGAGGATGTTAAACACACAGCTTAATATCATACGGTCAGGGTCTTGGACACAAATTGTAATGTCATAGAATAAGGAAGATACATCATAAAATTTATCATCATATGATTAGGGTGTGTCTCACAATTTAACAATATGTGACCAGAATGATAAGGGTGTGACAAATATATGCACTATGTTTCCCATTACTTCTACCTCATGTTAGTCCTAGAGTGAATTTTTTGTTCATTACATGAGGTAGAATCGCAGTTTAAAATAAATGAAAAAGGGAAATAGAGAAAAAATTTGAATCATACCTACCATGCCACATAATTTAGGCCAAAGGAAGCTATAAAAATGGTAAAATCATAAACCTAGAAATGGAATTTTTGGTGGTTCTTATGTATTTTAAGGTCATGTTTCATGTAAAAAGGAATCTAGTTTATGTCCATTGAGTTCAGACTTATTAAAATTATTTTGGTCACAAATATTGGACCAATTGGGTGTGTCTTGGAGAAATTTTTGTCACGATAAAAAGGTCACCCAATGTGAAAGGAGGGGCCAAAGGTCCACCTAACACTGGACAGTAAACTTCCAAGACAATATTGCACACATTTTACCATTATAAGGGTTGGAACATATGGGCACCCTTTTTTTGGTTGGGAATGAAAGGTAACTATACCGATGTGAATGTGGGATGAGAAAACATTCACTCAATAAAGAAATGTATGGGTTTATTAAATTAGTTTAAAGTAATTATTCTTGGATAGTGAAAAATGGCGCAGTATTAGACCAATGATGGTAAGGTGATACTCTCTCAAATGAGAGTATTGATCTTCACATACATGGACATGAGGCATCTTGAATTTATATAAATAATGGATATAGTTTTAATGTCTTGTGATAGGGATGTTTTTGTTTAGTCGTATTGTATTTTCCTCATGGAGAATCTTGGTTTTTTATAGGGTAATATCATCCCCTATTTAGAGGTATCCTAGTTTAAAATGGGGAAAATTTTTATTTTATCATCAATAATTGAGGATTTTCTTTCCCCATATAAGGTTATGAGGGAATCCTGAACCATTTTTTTATCATGGAAATCAAATGGGGATTTTACATAGAAGGAGGAATGCGTGACATTTTTAGGGGTGATTGTGCTGTGAGTAATGGATGGTTTAGCGGGGGAATCTATAGTGGGGCCCGGATTTGTCAGATGTTGGAATTACTATGTATCCTATATGGATGGGAATCAATAAAAATGTTTTTCTGGTGGGGTAATACACATAGTTTCATATCATAAAAAATAGATCATAGGGAGAAATAGGGTCCAGGGATGTTCATTGGGTGAAAGTGTTAAAATCTTATGCGAGTAGGGGAATATGAGGATCTGCACCACATGGAGCAATCCTGATACTGGTTGATGAAAATTTATGTTCATATGTCCCAAACATGGGAAAATATTTTAGAACCCTGTTTCTTGTACTACCAGGGAAATGATTGTTTCATATGTGCCATATGAAAGGTAAAACCAGACATCAACAGAGCCAAAGAGGCCCACACACCATAGAAGTACCATAAAAAATTGACACATTTTTTGGTCAAAATTCATTGAATATGGATTTAAGGAAAACAATTTAAATTTTTTATAATATGGAAGATATACTACATTCAAGGATACATACACATAATGAATGATGCGAGACATGTCATGAATGGATCCACAGAGGATCACATGCCATATTCACACCTTGAGACAAAAATTACACAATTAAATTTCATAATTCTCGGACCATTATTATGGAAAAGGTGCAGAAGGGTTTTTAAATTTATGGAATCCGTCATTTATCCTAGTGAATTTCATTTTCATATAATGTGGTAATGTTTTTTGACAATTTCTATCATATCAGTTGAGGCATCCCAATCTCAATTAGGTTTAAAAAAACATCAACTATTAAGTGTCATCCCACTTTTGTGGAGGGTAAGATTATAGTTTAACATCATGAATTGAGGACGTCGGAATTTGTAGTATAAATCCATACATCTCAGAATATATGTGTTTAAAATAGTTTAAATTCATAATGCATGGACTCTACTGTGGATATTAGTTAATGGTCATAATGATAGAACAATGGGATCTTAATTTATGTTTATAGAGTTTGGAGAATGAGTGTGAGTCTCAATTAGAGAAATATTTAGGTGTAGAGTGACAAAACCCATCATGAAAGTGGTCCTAGGTGGCCCTGTGCCACATAACATTTTCCTGGGGATAAATTCACATAGTATAAATTAATGATTCTAGGAATTGTAACCAAATTTTAGTGTTAAAGTCTTTATACCTTACATACGAGCTTCTCAAATAAATATGTGATGTATGGAAGAGTGAAATACTCGATGTGAATGAGGTCCTTGGAGGCTCAATACCACAACATGCATTAGTAAGAATAGTATCACAAATTTTAAAGTCATTATTCATAGTATATAAGCTCTAACATTAAGGTCATAGTGTTTGGGCGATTGGTTCTTCTCAACTAGATATATGTCACATTGTAGAATTATTAACTGATGTGAATGAGGGACAAGGAGGTCCGAACTGGATAACATATTCCTAAGATGACTTCTATACAATTTAAATTCGTGATTCTTGGACATGATATCCTAGTTTAGGATCATAGATTTTGGACCCTAGGTTCTTTTGGGAAGTTTTACCACATTGGTACACATCCCACCAAAGCTCTCAATCCCACATGATTCATGATATGTGTTCAAAACAAGAAAAGGTATGGGATTTTGGTAACATGTGGGAGCACACACTAAGGTTAGGGAGCTTATGAGTTGATAATGTCCAAAAATACATTGACTTTCCTACTCGATGCACACAAATTCGTAGAGGGGTGAAACCATGGGTGTTCGAATTTCGATAAGATATAGGCCTATATAAGATAGGTATTTTAAAACTTCTTGGATCTATGAAAAGGGTATTCCAATAAGTAGGGTTCAATATAGAACTTTGTTTGAAACAAAGGGAGAATAACCGCATCAGTCTAGAATGGGATGATCATTTGTATAATTGACTGATGACCATGTTCGAGACAAAGGATATTATAATTTTTGTTGTAGATCCATTAGAAAATTGGCCCAATATGGAAGGTGATAAATTTTTTCAGGAATCATCTTCAATAGAATGGCCATTTTTATTTTCAAGATGATGGAAGTACGAATCAGAAATGATTCAAAGTGTGGAAATTGAATTAGCGAATATCCATGTGGGATCCATCACTCAATATTCCATGAAACAATAAATTCATGAAAAAAATGGATCATATCAGAAAAAGGTATTCTAACATGGGTTTTTAAAATTTTTTAAGATCATATTTCATAGACCATAGATATTTGGTTGTAGTATTAAAGCATGGACGATGATATCTTAGATTAAGATCATATATTTGGGACCTATATTCAGCATTTAAAATCAATATGAGTTGTGTGGTGGAGTATAAAACCATTGTGAATGAGGACCAAATAAGTCCACTTCCACACAACACATAACAAGCAAGTCTCACTCATAGTTTAATGATTCTTATAATGTGGGTGGATATTAGTTTGTGGTCTTAAATATCCTCTTAATCAAATAGATTATCATCATGTGATTGGGAAATTAAAATTCACCAATGGTCTTAGAGGTGAGAATTATATGTTTTCTTATGTATCCACTAATAATGGAAATCAGGACACACATAGTTCTGGATGATGGTGCAATAGAAGTCCTTCACCAGTAGGGTTGATCCACTCTGATGAGGGAATCATGGAATCTAACTATTATCATAGGTAATCCCTTGTTAGAGACATGAGGTGATTTTAATGTCCTATTTAGAGGAATCCTAATATCAAATGAGGAAAAACCATAATATAGCATCATGTGTAGAGGACATTTTTTCATTAATTATATATCATATGGGGAATTCAGAACATGTCTAGTGTAAGATTGTAGTTTATTATCAAGAACATATGATTTTGATTAACCCAAGGGGTTATGAGTGGTGTGGAGGCGTGAAAAACCCAACAAGAATGAGGATCATGGAGAACTAGCACCACATCTCATATCCCAAGGGTTATTGTAAATGTTTTAAATTCATTATTGTTGGACATAATCTCCTAGTATATGGTTTTAGAGTTCCAAAATATTTCATATTTTAACATCATGTGACTTGGATGTGTCCCTTAGTTTAAAGTCATGTGACATGGAAAATTATTGGTGTGTGTTTTAATATCATGTAATTAGGATATGGATCTTGGAGTTTTTACATCATGCATCTCGGATTTAGGACACTGCAATATCCTTATGAGAAATAATTCATGAGAAACATTTTTTCAGCGTCAGGATTGATCAACTCTCCATCCATGATGATCGTATAGTTTTTTCTATTAACATAGACCTCATGAATTATTTAAGGTCCTTCCCAAATGGTCACCAACATTGGATGCTTTTTAACACGTATCACTAATATTATGAGAGCTCATATGGTATCACCCTGGAAGAAAGATTGGAGGTGAACCCACTTATCAAAATCTCTTAAAATACTATTATGGTTCCTCTCTAGATTGTGTAATGCCTATATAAATATCTATTCAAGGTATTATAGATCATTTATATGGGCATTTTTGTTTCTTTTTAGCATCTTCTGATCAAATAAAATTGTTTAGAGTGATTGAAATTGAACCATAATGAGCAGGACTGGCTCTGTTCAATACACCATGGAGTATGGAGACACCTAGGTGGTATTTTGAGTCATCCTCTAATAGGTTCAGAAGAAGTTTTGTATATTTTTTGGACACATATTTTTTTTCTCGGAAACCATATTTTTAAAAATACTATATGTTTTTCTTAAAAACCTCATTCTATCCTTTTTTAGACATGTAGATTTGGGATTTTTGGTTTGAATGGATACTGTACTTAGCATACAATATCTTAAGAACATCATCCAAAAATATGGTTCTGTTACAGGTGAGAATGGCATCAGGGACTATAAATTTATTAATTATACGGTGGCTCATGAATTTAATCATGAGTTGGTCTTTTAAATCCATGATAATAATCCCTTCGTCCCACATTTTTATGGATCTGAAATGCATTCCACCTTTGGGTATACTTGATAAAGTCATGATCCATAGTGGTCCAAAAGTATCTCATCCTCCAAATTTAATGGCAGATCTTAAATCCCACCTGATGGGAACTAATGGAACATGTAATAACTTATTTCAATACATGGGTAATATCATATATTTGGATGCAATGGATTATAAATACATCAAACCCACAATTTTAGAGGGTTTATTTGATGGTTAGGTCCACTCTATGGGATGAACTGTGCTGCATAACGATTGATTATCCCATGCTAGGATCAATTTGGAAGAATAAAAACAAGATTAAGATAGAAAAAAAAACATAGTTTTCCAATCATGTTCTTATTATACCTTGGGGGAACCTGGAGGTATTGACATAGAATAATAATAAAACAAACTATTTCACCGGATTAATACCATCTTCATCATAAATGATGTGATCGTGGAAAATCTGATGCACCACCAGAAAAAATAGGCCATCCTAGTCATGATATATAGGATAAGTGGTTAAGGTGGCTAGGGAATCACCTGGACCAATCTTTGACTGAGGGACATGATTCAATTTTATATGAGAACGGGATTGGGACAACAAATGGAATGTGAATTCTAGCAGTTTCACAAGCTATATCATTATAAATATTTAATCACAATTAATATTTTTGATGATAAGATGAATTTATTCCTTCACATGTAAGTGGGGATTATCAATCTAGATGTCCATATTAAGACTATTAATTATATCCTGATACTCTTCCTCATTGTTGGGGAATCCTTCCTACCACAAGAATGAGGGTGGTATGACATTTTGTATTAGGTGATGAAGATGATCCCGAGGCCTACCTTATTGAGTTGGGTATTGATGTTATTTCTACTAGTTATGCTCTTGGATACACAATCAATGTCCATTTTCCAACATGGAATAGTATTATCCATTGAGAATTTGGCATCATCTAGGAAATCACAATTAAGGGGATATTGTTTATGGAATGGATTGATGGCCATGGATTCCTCTAATTATTAACCCTTAGTATATTTCTGTGAAATGAACCTTGTGTTGAACAAATTAAGGATTACTTCTTAGCGTTCTAGTCATTACTTATACATGTTATGATTTAGTATAGACATTAACAGGTCCTCAAGGGATACCATCAGTATCTAATGATTCTACAGAAAATGCTACAACTTATGAACTGAAAAAACTACTGTGGTAAAGCTCTTCATAATGGGGATATTTAGTCTATGTGTCGATGGGAATGAGATTATGTTAGTATAAAAAGTTTTATATTTCCTCATTGTACTTCTAAATGAGAAGGGTACAAATGGACCATTCCAAGGTAGTCACATAGCGGACCGGTGGATTCTTTAAGATTGGTGGAATCAAAATAGTATAATTTTTTATTTAGTCCATGATTTCATCAAAGGTATCCTAGAAATACTCATCCCAATGGTTATCAGTTCCATTGATCATGTTCTTTGAAAAGAGATTATAGTTTCTGACCTAATTTTCACTGAATTAGCATATATATTCTAGGTATCTTTGGAGTAATCATAGCTCCTAGAGGTTTCATAAGGGGGAATCTATATGGTTGCCTTAATATTATTTGGGTCAATATCAATGCATCTATATCTGAAAAAAAAGTCATGAAACATCCCAAAGGTATCCTATAATGCAGAAAATAAGGATTTTATATTTATATTTTCAGAGTGAAGGAATATAGAAACTTTCTTATGATATTTGGGATGGTACTAATTCCATTGGGACTTGAACACAATTTTTTCTACATAGAACTCAACCAATGCACCAAAGATATGTTAAAGATGTGATGCATGGAACATTGATATGTGTATTCTATATTCTTCAGGCCAAATGGAATCACTTGATAGAAAAATGGTCCTTGTAGTTTCCTAACGTTGGTAGACTTCTCATCCTCAGGGTCCATCCTAAACTAGTTGTACCCTGAGTATCCATCCATGAAGGAGATATCCTATAATTCTACAGTTTCATCGATCAGTAACTATATCAATAGAAGGGGGAAATAAAATTTGGGATAACTGATGTTGAGGTCCTATAAGATGATAATCACTCTGATCTACCTATTCTTATTCCTGGCTAGGATGTCATTGGCTAGCCATTTGGGGAACTCAACTTCCCTTCTGAGGTAAAATTTTATATTCTTATCATCTCTAATTTTGACCATGGCACTATGGGAAGGGTAATTTATCTTGGGTGGATGATTGAACCCATGATTAATCACTAGGAGACAAAGACATCGGATGAATACCATGGGTTCTAGCCCTATAATCTCTTCATACATCTAGTTTAAGACATTGAAGTACTGGTTTACAAAATCCTCATACCACTCATACTCCTCCGGATGCATGGTCGCATGGATCATCATCATCGTCAGATCATTATCAATATTGAGATTTACATAAATCAACTCTCCAAGGAAGGTTTATACACCCTCTTGAAATGTTGGATGAGTGTCTTCCAAATCCTATTCTTCAATTTAGGTAGGAAAATCAGTAAGAGGATATGGTTAATTTAGGACAGCTTATTCAGGGGAGAACTTCTACCTTATTGGGTTTATATAATATCTTCATATAAGGGATTATACTCTATTGAAACCACAATGATAGAGGTTATTGATACAATTACATTATCCCTTAGACCGTTTTCACCATGATTGATGTGAAATAAATAGTGGTGCTTAAACCTATATTTCCTCCTCTCCCTGTATAATAGGTGGGGATGTTTGAGATGATGGAAATAAGGTGAATTTATTGGTACCTTAAAAGAGTGGTGAATATTAGTATTAACCAGATATGTCATGTGTCATTGTAAAACTAATCCATGTATATTTCTTCTATTTTGGAATTTTATGAAAATTTTTATCAGTGAGGACGGAAAAACCTCCCAGATCAGATATTTTGGGTTCCAGATGACGAATACGGAGAATGAAAGTATTATCCATGTCTTCCAATGGATTGGCCTCAATGGTCATGTGTTCATCCTCAATGGTCTGACCATTATTACCTTCCCTATTATAATATCCAGCATCTTGGTATACGAATTCACATGACTCAATGCGAGATGAATCAACTTAGAGTATCCATACTCGATTGTGGGGATAATTTGAGGCACCAATGATATTATGAGGGGATTATTTCTTTCATATGATGAAAATTTATACACCGCAATGCATTGAAGGTGGTATCTTTTGACATGAACATTAATTCATCACTTGAAATCAATCCTCGAAACTATGTCATCAACCGAATCCTACCACTCAATTTTTTCTTGGTTATATCATAAGCTTAAATAATAAAATTTGAAGGATTATAAAATTATTTAGTTATCCCTAGCATGTGGATAATCTATAAAATAATGAGATTGATCTGAGAACCTATTTCCACTAGCATGTGGCAGACTTCCATGCCATTGAAGATACATGTGAGGTATAGTAAGCAGATATTCCCCTACATGAAGGAAACCTCTTCTTCTCTGGAGAATGTTATGATGGACTGTAATTCCTATCTCTCAACCTCCTCTTATTATTGGGAAACAGTGGTAGATAACATTGGTGCAATATAGATTTAGATTCATAAAGCCTCTATAGAGGACTCACACATTTCATTAGATAATAGGTGGACCACGAGGATCAAGATCCTTGCAGGTGTGAGGATAAGGTTCTTAAAAACATCTAAATTACACACCAAAACGTTTTTACCCATATTTGGATGTGTTTTGGTGGGGTAATGATGGATACTATTGGATGTACCTATGGGTTCTCACTAGTGATGGAAATATCCTACGAATGGCCAAATAACTCACCCAAAACCAATTTTTGATGACTGAGGCCTAGCTCAGGAAAGATGCAGCAGGTCATGATATTATTGTGGTTCCTCTGATTAGTCAATTAATGTAATTATCTCTTGATTTTTGTCTTATTGAATGGACTGGGAAGACAATACTTGTTGCAATCTACTCAAAACATCCTACCAACTCTCAATAGCTTGTACAACATGATTCGAGGAACATCACTGAACGTTCTAGAAATTTTCAGTTCGTCTACCCCTCATTAGATGGTGTCATATTGGGGAACCCATGGGGTTTACTTTATATTTATCATCATCGAGATCTAATAAGTAGTCTAACTACATGACAAAATTTGTAAAGGAAAAATCCTACTCATCATTGGAGTAGTCATACATTGTAGGGAGCATCCTATGTGTGATTTCCAACTTCACAGTTATGATGACCCCAAGAGTTAAAAATGACTTTAGAACTGAGCAAGGACACTGATAACTTTTTTATCAGTGGAATCTTATCTTATGTGACTTGGAATGGTGTGATGTGAATATAGAGTCAATGGATAATGAAGGTTCGGTGACTACATGAAGTTATACCTTTTCATGGCAGACACGAATGAAACTATGATAATGATAAACCACTCTACATGAAAACCAATCATCATAATTCTAGGTTCCATATCTTGAAGCAATATTTTATTAACCATAAACCTCACAAACATTATATGTTTTGACAAAGATATGTGTTACCTCTGCTGATACAATGCCCAACTCGACCAAATATTTATCTAATATGTCCTGGAGTCAATACATGAACACATATGATTATTTTATGGAATGTCAAATGTTTTAATGATAAGGCTAATGGTTAAGGAAGTCATTACATCCAGCTTATTAAGGGATGATTCCTTCTTGTAGCTTTATAATTTATTTTTTAGGGGAATAGTTGACGTAACTTATGAACTTTTCATCATTGAAGGAATAATTATGATGTCTTCTTCTAAGATATAGATCTCTACTTTTAGGTATTTGATGAGGGGATGAGGCCACATTCTCCAAACTAGATGGTGGACGTGCATGGTGATGTAGATCATATGATTTCTATTATAAGTGTGGTTGGTAATGGTAGGGTGGATACACTCAATGAGGTTCATTGGGAGGAGGGGATGACAAATCTAGCAGTTGAGGGGCCTTTAACAATACCATGATGGTAGTATCTACATTTTAATACCATCTCATCAGAGCTAGGTGAGGAAACTTGTGTGATTTTTTGGCATGATGCAATGATTCCTCCAGGTGTTGGTCCTTATAAGAGATATCATGGAACACTCTTGGGAAGTTACGAGTGATGTGGGTAGGGACCATATTAGTCACAAAATTCTCCAGAAACATTATTAATAGCTTCTATTGAGTATGTGACATGTTAAGTGAATATGTGATGAATTTCTACCAATCAAAAAAAATTGTAACTCATTCATTCGGATTTTAATTTCACATAATTATGTCAGATATTATTGTTTAATGTGTGGTGGAGATGAACTAGTATACGAACTATACTAGAATATTTTTCCAATCTGTGATGGACCCTATAGCTAATTTAATATACCATATAAATGCATATCCTTCCAATGTATGGAAAAAACATCAGAGCTTAGAAGCCTCTTAATGCTCTGGGGTTCTCACCATGGGACCGCACCTTCAGATGAAATGGAAAAAACGCTAAAATATGTCACCTTTATCATTCAATGGAGAAAATTTGGGGTTCCAAAAAAAACTAGGGTGCTTTTAGGTCATCCACCCATGCAGGGTATGGTTTTCCGTTAGAAGATATCACCACATGTCACCTCTCCAGGGCCTCATGGAGAATAGTGACAGTGGATATAAAACCATCTGGATGAGGTTCCATATCTTGAGGATTATTTTCTTCCACCAATACATTGATATTATAATTAAATTGGTATGAGGTATCAACAAATCATGGAGTTGAATGACCTATATTATGAGGAGAATACTAATGTTGTTTTGGTGGGTACATTAAATCATGTCTCAATTTATTTCAATAAACTCCTACCTCTTCTCATTTTTAATGGACAAGGTTTCTATGATCAGCTGGGGAAAAATGGAAGAGTCTGAATGGATGCCCCACAAGAGATGGAAAATAATATTGTCAGGTCGTATTGTAATCTAGGGGTTGATCATCCATGAGATCCTCAATGATCCTTTTATACTCTTAGATCTATTAGAGTAGGGTAGAAACTCTAAGAAATAACCCTAATTTTTTGGTCAATCTCATGTGTATTAGAGGGTCCAATATGCTTATTACCCATATCAATGATTCAATAGGTAGACAAATTTTCCTCGTCAGTAGGATCCCAGATGTCGAGTACCAACATCTGCTAATGAGTTTGGACACTTTCATGCTATTATTTAGGGTACTATTCTAACCCTAGAGAATGGTTTTATCTGTGAATTACTTTTTCAGTGTCCTTGTTCTCATGATTCTCATGAACTACCATTTTTATTATTACATTACCCATGAGATTATTTTTCAGTCGACAGGTAAGTTATGATGTACAAGGATAGGGTTAAAATGGAGTGAAATGTACTATCACCAACCCCTTATATATACATTAAGATAAAACTTCACTATAATTTGGTAGAGCATAGAATGGTTCTTATTATAATGTTTTCAGAGGGTCCGACATTATTCAGGAAACACTGATCGCTAGGCCACTAGGAGTTCATCCAACTCAATCATTCGTAACTAATGATCTATATCCACATGGTGACCCTAAATTCTTTGATAAGTCAGGTGAAGATCACAAATATTACTAAGAATGAACTAGGCGTTTTGGTAGAAACACCCGGACTGACCCTCGATGAGGGTATTTAGAATGTCGATGTCTGGAGTTGTAGATGACAATAATATCATTCAAAGCTGATTGTTGGCCAAAGTCTCCCATAGGTCCTCTGGCTTAGAGTATTAACCTTATATTGGTATTCCCCTTTATTTAACGATGATATCATAGAAATATGTGAAAGCCTAGATATGGATAATCTCAGTTGCTAGTTGACGGGTAGAGAATCCACTATGTGAGCCATCTATTCTCCGTTTTCATGGTAATCTCTTTAAAAAAGTACCAATTGCATCATAACATCATTGTACAAAAATGTATTAAACACTATCGAATGTGCATGGGTGGTGGAGCTTATTAGTGTTTCATATATCTATGGCGTGACCATCTAAAGGAACCATCCTAGACAATTACAACTTTGTATTATAATGGGTAGAGGTAGAGAGGGAGTCTCGTGATGAAAAAGCTGGATGCACCATGACCCCTAGAAGTGGTCGAGAACCTCCTCCACATAAATGTAACTATGTAGGGATATAAAAATCCTATAGATTTCACTTTATTATATGTATAACATCATTTTGTGGATGCTTCAATATAATTTGGTACTTTGGGGGGAAATTCCATCACCGAGTAATCTGTATGATCAAAAATTGAAAGATCAATGAGGGTGATGATGACTTGGAATATCCAAGGATTTATCATTTGGAAAGGATTATTATCCTTTATGAATCGAGTCATATATTCATGTTATGTTACCTATTCATCAAGGTGAGGTCCACCATGCTAGTTTGTTGGAGCATGAGGAGTAACATCATGAAGGATGAAGTCGACATGGGGAGGGAATCCATGTTTAGGGAAACAATAATAGATAATACCTCCATAATGGGTGTTTATGGAGTATAGAAACCTCCAATTTTGTTGGTGATAGTGAGAGGAAGAAATTCATACTATATGTCATCATAATGGGATGGATCATAATGATTGTTCATTGTGTAACTGATTGATAGAGTCAACCCATCCAGCTATGAGGTTGTTGGGCTATCGATCCTAATTGATTAGGGATAAATCATTGTTATCCTATTTTAGGGATTTAAGGGACTATAGAGAATATTATTTCATTGTATAGATCCACTAGAGATATTGAATATGATTACCTTTGTAAGAAATCATCTTATTCCTGGCTCTAATGTTGGAATCAGGTGGTTCGGACCGGGGTCGACATAGTAGGGGTAAAGGCCACCTGTTCTTTGGCCTGAAAGACATATCATTTCTCACACCAATGAGGGATTTTGGGATTCCTGGAAATATTCTAGGTTGGGGTGACATGTACATTCCTCACCTCCTTAGTTTAGAGGAGTGATTCAGAGGATAGCTTCATAGAGAGTCTCCTATATCAGTTTTACATTGAAATAGGGAGAGGATGAAATTTGCACAGCCCTAGGGGTGGAAATTGTCAGTGAGAAACTAACACCACCATATCATGGGGGAAATTTACCTCATTAGAATGACTCTTATTATATTTATCAACATTAAATGGTGTTTAAAACCCTTCACTTGATGATTTATAATGGTGAGATTGTGTTTGGGCACCCTACATTTGGAGTTTTGGTTGGAGAATGGTCGCACGGGATTGCTGCATCAATGGTTATCTTACCCCGATGCCTTTGGGTGATGGGTGGCTGAAAGAACACCAATTATATACCCCACATGGGTTTTAATATAATAGGTGCGTCCCTTGGAGGTAATAAGAAACACCTGTAATGTTTACATATGTATCCTAACACTAAATAGAGGAGAACCCGAGGAAAGAGTTTAATATCATGTGGAGACAAATTCGGTCAATCAGAACGCTTTTGGGGATGGTTCAAAGAGGTGTGTCCCTAGGAGGGAAGGTTTTAGAGATGATAGGATTAGAAATTGATTATAAAACCTTGTGTAGGTGGTCCTGGGGAAATAATTTAGTGCTACATGGAGAAAATATTGGTTGATCTGAACACCCTATTGGGGTGGATTAAGGAGGTGTGTCCCTTGGAATGGGAGTTTCTAACGTGGATGGTTTACTAATGTTTGATAACCTATCATGGATGTAGATCTAGGGCATGAATTTAAATTCTATTTAAGATGTATTTGATTGATCATAACACCCCATAGGGGTGGATTAATGAGGTTTATCCCAAGTAAGGAGGATGTTACAACTAAATGGTTTATTAAAAGATCATAACACATCATGAAGGATAACAAATAAAGAGTGTATAACTAATTATGGAGAAATATTTGGTTGATCTAAAAACCCTATGTCGTTGGATCAAGGTGGTGTGTCCCTAGGAGGGAGGATATCACTCTGGATAGGTTCACTGATGGAACAAAATTCTCTATGGAGGCGGATCTAGGGCATGTGTTTAATGTCTTTTGGAGGCAAATTTGGTTGATCATAACACTCTATATGGGGGGATTGATCAAGGATTTTTGTAACTATGTAGGAGTATTCCACACCTCGAAGTCCTATCAATGGATCAAAACTCCTCATGGTGGTGGACCTAGGGTAGAAACTTAACATCTTCGGGAAACATATTTGGATTACCATAAGACCCCTAATGGTTGGATCAAGGATATGTTCCCAAGGATGGGTGATTTCTCACTTTAACGTATTATAAATAGATGAATACAACTCATGGAGGAAGACCCGGTGCATGAGTTTAATGTCTTTTAGAGATGAATTTGGTTGATCAGAACACCCCGTGGGGGTGAATGATGGTGGTGTTTCCCTAAGAGGTAGGATTTCACACCTGAAAGGTTTACTAATGGATCTGAACACCTCATGGAGTTGGACACTGGGCATGATTTTAACAACTTGTGGACATATATTTGGTTGACTTGAATGACTAATGGGGGTGGATCAAGGATGTGTGTCCTTAAGAGGGAGGATTTCACTATTGTAAGGTTTACCAATAGATCAAAATGATTCATGGAGGTAGATTGGGGTACAATTTTAGCATCTTATAGAGACATATGTGAATGATCAAAACACCCCATGAGGGTGTATTAATAAGGAATGTCCCTAATAGGGAGGATTTTATACATTTAAGGTTTTCCAATGGATCATAACTCCTCATGGTGGAGAACCCATGGTACAATATTAACATCTTTTGGAGTTGGATTTGGTTGATCAGAACACCCCATGCATGTTGATTAAGGAGGTACCTACATAGGAAGAAGAAAAATGGTTTACCATCATTAGGGATTGAACCAATGGGAGGGATAATACATACCATGTTTATAATATTATTATGAAAACCCCTATTGATTAATGCTTTAATTGAAGGTCCTGTGATAGGGAATGTACATGATGTTTAACATCATGTTGTAAGGAGGCTCATGTCATGAAAGGGGAATCGATTGGGGATGGTGTGGGTTTTATACATTGAATCATGCAAAAGTATCACATTACATTTGAGCGGTAGAGGTGTGAGAATCATCCCATGGAACTCATAGATGGGGAAGCCTCGTCTTATTGCACAAGTTAATACTACTTTGTAACATCATGTTATGAGGACACTGTCATGATGTTTCACACCATACAAATAAAAGTTAGATCTAGTCTGTTTTACGCAATGGATCGCTGATATGGTGGTAAAACCTCATCAAACATGGGGCTACAATTACCAAATCTCTTGCATTGTTTTAAGGGGAATGACATTAACACTTCCTCGGTACAATGACATGGGGAATCGTCAATAACAATGTCCAAGTTATAGTCCATGGGCTGAGAATAAAGAGAGATTATGATATTTATTATGAGAATAAAAATGAATTTGGGAGGATTGATCCACACATGGGATGATGTGGGTGGAGAAGGGGTGGATGGAATTGGTCAAATATAGACTTTAGGTGAAGTTGTACTAATCATGGATTGGTATGGGGTTATGAGAATCCATCCATCATATAAGGGTTAAAAAAGGGAGGAACTATGGAGTGGCCGAAGAGAGATGATTCAAAAATACAAGTATTTTCGTAGAGGTGATTTAAACAGATCATGTGATCTGTGAAGGTCAGGTTCTAAATGAAGGGGTTGGATTCATGATATAGGGTTCCCCAGCATTAGAGTGGAATTTGTATTTGGATTGATAGTGCTTTATGAAAGCTAGATGCTTTACAGAACCTCATGTTCCCCATGGGGACTACATACATGATGAAGCACATGGACCTTCACAAAATGTATCTTTACCTAGTGCAGAGTCTCTTAAGAACACTAGTAAATAGGTTTCATGAAACCTTGATACATTGGGTGGTCAATATTTATTTGTTTCATTGTACTTAGGAGGTTCAAAAATTAGTAGACATTTTGGCAGCTAAATAGCAGGTGATCATCACAAACATATGTAAATTAAATGTATAGATGAAGGAAAAGGTTTTAAAAGATATTATAGAAATATCAGGGTTAAATTTTTCTTCAATAATGGAAATGGATCTGGGAGTTCGATGATTGGACTCAGACAAACATCATCAATTGTTCGTTCAATCACAAATCCCTTAGCAAATCCAAATATTTATGCTTGGAGATTTACTATCAATCCCTAGAGCATGCATAAATGAAAAATTCTTGTATGGAGAGATTTATGTGCTCCAACTATTAAATAAGGATCAATGCTTCATTAAACCAACTCTTTATAGGGTTTTTAGGCCACTTGAGCTCAAATTCTCTATAAACTGACCATACAACGAGCATTCCTATAGTATGCGTATTTTTGTGCCAAAACAATCGCAAATATCATATCCAAAATTTCAACTAAATTATTTGAGTATATGAAATTTAAGTAGAAACATATTCTATATTCACTATACTAAATTTTATATTTATTTTATTACTATGGAAATTCACAAATATTTCCCCCACAAAGAAGGTTAATCCAGATGTTGATTTTTGGTAATCGCAGTTACTAGAAAAATTTGTATCAAAAAATCATATAATGTTCAATAAAATAATTATTTTATACATCGATATATAATTTGAAAATCATTTATCATTCATGGGTATTCATTTGGTTTAAAAAAAATTTATTCTTTTAGGTTAATCTGGTACCATGAACAAAAATTTATTTCATGAATTATATATAGACTAGTTGTCATTAGATGACTAAATTTTCTAGTGATCATACATATGTCCTTTTGACTCACACTTCTACTGGTTTTATCTTTTCATATTTTCAAACCTACACATATGGTAGAATTTAAATAATTTGATTCATAAATGTAAAAATTCATTAAGAAAACCATGATATAAATTTATTAGGGATAAATGATGTATATAACATAATATTTCATTTATAGTCCTAAAAAATTTAATTACCCATTCACTGAAATTTCAAATTCCCCCCTTTATCTATTCAATATATTTTTCATAATATATTTCCCTATCATATAAAAAATCATCGACTTAGAAAATAGTAATTATTATACCAATATTCATCTCTTTTACCTATATGATACTTTTAATATTAACATTATAAAATTTTATCTATTTCAGAAATGTTCAAATTTAAAATACTATGTGTGAGGGCCCAACATCAAACCATTAATGGATTTATTTTATAGGAATATCATGATTCAATCATTATCATGTTTTAATCTATTAGGTATCTTAATATAAATATTTTCATTAACTTCTACATTCAAAAATATTTATTTTTCATCCATATGGTAAATTTTCTTAATTTATTGAGAAACTATATCATAAAAAAATTTTAGGGTTTCAGGTCTTGAAATATGGTTTAATATTTCTTAAAAATCAACAATGTCAACCAATGAATATCCATTATTTAACAACCATGATTTTTTTAATTAAATATCACCCTTTTATTGGATTTATTTTTATACATCCATCTAGATCCAATAAAATTATTTCTATCTATTCTAATATGTAAGAACCAAGGATTATTTTCATTAAATATAGTCCAACCATTCCATCTCCAAATTTATCCAATATATATGATCTGTTTCTTATGAAACTGGTTGACATTCAATAAATGAGATAAGTATAATTTCATTTTCTTATTACAACTTCTATGTAGCCTAATATATATCATTTTTACTTATAATGGTATTCTACAGTTCAAATTTCATTATAATGTCAATAAATTTAGTTTTTCTCCCATTATTACACTCCTCATCATTAGATTGGTTGGAATAAAATAATATATAATTTTCAATTCATCATCATTTTTATTGACTTATTCAGATGTCTACATTGTATACTCTATTCATTAATAAATATGTTCCCCATGATATTTTCTTTGGGGGGAATTATTCTCAATGAATTTGGAATCATAGGAATTATTATAGATACACATATTTTTGGTCAGAAATTTATATATTCATCAATTTGAAAAATATTCCATAGAAATACCTTCTCCCCCTTTTCATTAAACATCCCCAAAACCAGATTTTGGATCTTCATTGAGAAATAAATCCCAATACCCTACAACATTTTAGTATAGTATTCTTAATATACCATAATTCATATGTATTTAATTTTTATCCTAGAGAAAACAAACATATATTCTGAACATATATAATGGAAAATATAGTTTCTATCAATAAGAACCTTGAATATTGATATTATTAAAACATGGTTCTTATCACATCAACTAAACTTTTTTTTACTCTTATGTCTCTATTTTATATAAGAGTGTATGGGGGAGCATTAATAGCGTTATATTTTAGGTTTATTTTGTTTGGACTCAAAATTATTACTTTTCCACTCCATTCTTTTTTATATTTTAATCAATTTAATATATACACACAATTCCTTCTAAACCCCCTTCAAAAAAATTTAAACATATTTATAGATCCCCATTCACATTTCATGATCATTACATTAGTTATCCAATTAAGATGATCAATTTATGTTATAAATTATAATTAAAAATTCATTTATGATGTCAAATCAACCAATATTTTTTATGTTTGTATGTTAAGCCTTATTTAGTCCATCAAAAGCTAAGATCACCAAAAGTTCCATAATAAAATTTATATCCCCCAGAAATTCATTCAGTGGTAGGTGGATGATTACAGTGTGATGGTTTTAGCATTTCCTCGCATTATAGGATGTTGGGTTATCATAAGTTTGTTTCTCACAATAACATCATGGGATTTAATTAATTTATCTAATTTATTAAATATATATAAACCAATAAATATTGTATAAATATAATTTCATGATGTTTTTGTAGGGTTATTCAAAAAAAATGGGAAAATTAAATGTGGATGATAATGAATAATTCATTGTTATCAGTGGACCAAGGATAAATGATAAACATATTGAGGTGTTCCATGAATGGGATGATAAACATAGTGAATCCTCTTCATCATCACTTTTAGACACATTCTTCAACAACAATCGAAACATAATCAATGTAGGGATCATCATTTTCATTTTATGCATTATTTGATTGCTAATCATGGATTTCTATATCTTTTTTTATTATTCATCTGTGACTACCCATCCATCACATTTCCCTTTGAGTTGAGTTTTAATCCTACTTTATTTTTGATATTCCTTGATACCACTCATAGTTTTAAGATTTTAGATATTTTTGGGATATAATATATCAATGATGGATTCACACCTTTCATGGGAATTACCCCATTATATTTCACATTCTTCACTATTGGAAAACTGGTAATGGATTAACATTGTCAGATTGATTTATACATGATTAAACCCCTATATTTTTTTAGGATATGTGAACAATATATGGATCATTATTTTGTGTAATAATTAAGGCACTAAATTTTTTTGGGTAATGGTAAAATATATTAGACGTAAATTATTTGGGCCTCCTCTATGGAGGATGCGCAGTGTGATGGGATTGAGCAGTGTGGGGTTTAGGAGGTAGTAATATCGCCACTCAGGAAAAATCATGTGTGTTCATCCCTAGATCTTCCCTAAATGGTGATATTTTTAGAGGAAATGGTGGTGGAAGAAGAAAGGGTGAGATGTGTGAATACATCTTGAAATTCTTGGAAAACTCAAGATAAACAATGTGTAGTCCAGGAATAAAAACCTTGTAATCCATTGGATTATATATATGACTTCTACTGAAGAAAATTATCACAGTCCATGTATGGAACACAAATGAAATTTGAACCTTTTTCAGAACACTGAACATACACTAAGAGTACATGTGCCTGGACATATCTATTTACATGGGCACATCCAGAGTACATGGGAAAAGACATGTTCTTAGTTACAACCATAGTCCACAAGCATAACCAGTGTACACAGAAACAGGACACAAGGATATGGGGATGACTTAGGATGTTGAGAAATACTGTGTATCACCCATACAAATTGTTTAGTACCACATGTATCTGCATTTAATTTGGCAATGAGAAAAAAACTAAATTTATAGGTGTGGTCACATGTTTTGTGACCCTGGGTGCATATCGTGTATTTACCTTAGGATATAAAACATTTTTTCCTACTTCACTGATTCTTATATATTGGCCAATTAGTAGACCATGCTATTTTTATTTCCATATGAGATATTATGGTGTCTATCATATTGTATTATTAGATATTGGGTTTGATTTTTTAAGCATAAATATTCTCTCGACAATTCCTGACTGGTGGTTGTGAAATGATAGGATCATCAGAGAGATGTTGGAGTTGGAAACCCCTTGTCGAGAATGGGTGAAATTCCACCATACTCTTAAGATGTATAGGTTTTGACACCCTCGTCAATAATACATTGGGTGAAGTAATTATATCTACCAGGTCCCCCACCCTATGTGTTTTTAAGCTCCATCGAGGAAGGAATCCACTTTATATGTGATGAAACCCCCTATAATTGAGCTCTACTGGGCAGTAAGTCCTAAACTCGAGAGTATTCCCTATTACATGGGGTGTGAGGTGTTCATGTGAGAATTATCCATATATATTTTTGTAATATTACATTAGATACATGGTTTAAAACAATTTCCCTTTTTTCTAGAGTGTAGTGTCGAGGTGCATGCCCTTCACATAAATTCCTGTTAAACTGTGTGTGGTGCTGGACATTGCAGATGAGCATTTGGAGTTATAGGATAAATGACATTACTAGTAGGGTTTTTAAATGGATACCCATTTCTCTACAATATGGGTTTTTTATTATCACATCTTTTATGCTTTTTGAAATTTAACTATGTGTTGATCTACCTTTTTTTTTATCTTTATAATTATCTCTTTTTGGATTTCCAATCACTTTGTGGGGTATGTTTATACTCACCCCTACATGGCCTTTTCCAACATGTTTTGTGTAATATGTAGATTACAATAAAAATATTAGTTAATTTAGTGGTTCATAGTTCTTTTGGATGAATTAACTATGTTTGGTTGTCAGTATAAAATATTGGGAGTTTGGTGCACCCTAGATTTACATTTTTTCGATTATCCTCAGGTTACAAGTCCATTTATGGTTGGGTGTGTGTTTTTACAAATTATTATTTGGTTTTATATTGTCATAAAATAATATATTCACAAGATATTTTTTCATGCAATTTTATGCTCTATATTTTGTAGTATTTTTTATCCATATGCACTTTTCAATGAGATAGTTGTGTGTGTGTGATGGTATAATAGGATATGTTCACTATTTTAACTTTTGTAATCTTAACATGCTTCTTCATCCCCAAGACTATTAAAGGTATCATGGGTTTCAAAATCAGCTAATCACCTGCAAGGGGGGCCTTGGTGTTTAGGATCATAACATAGTTGTATAATAGGTGTCTTTATTAGTTTTTTGTTTTGAGATGGACCCATGGAAAGGATTTGTTAGGAAATTATGGAAATGGTGTTGAAGTGTGTTGAGTATGTATTTCAGGCTTGTGAACCCAATGTTGGTATATAGTTTGATTTATCCATTCACAAGTATAGTGAATAAATTCTTTTCAACATAAGTAACTAGACATAGGTTTCATAAAACAAATTGTTATTTCATCATATCATATTGGGTATTTCAATTTATTTTCCTTCTTGAGTAAAATCACCATATATTATTATCTAACCATGTGGAATCTTCAAAAAATGCAATATTCCCCTTTGATGCTATCCATCTAGGATGTAAATATAAGAATGTGATAATGATCAATTGAGTGTGGTGGTCACAATTCAGGGATCGTCTCTAGAGGTGTTTCCTTCATGTGGGCAGAGAGCAGTGCGTCTTCCTATACATGAGTGGATAGTTATGACATGTTTGGATGATGATATGTGTAGGAATAGTCATTATTCGTGTTCTAGTGATAAGTTCCACCAAGGATTCATTTTGAAAAATACCCACAGGAAGTTGATGATTATATTTATTCGGTTATACGATCCTTCTAGATATTTTAGACCGTAAATAATATGATTGTTTCATCATATACAACCATTTTCATGGAGTAATGGGTGTTCATAGAGTCTAATCACACATAACCAAGATGATATAACATTATAATTGATAAAAACCCATTAAATATTTAACAATGACTATTACCCTTCAAATTTATGATCTATGTGGATTCAAGATATTCTAGAGCTACAAAAGGGTGATATGATAGTTTATGATTAAAATATTTGGCTCCCATACCTCATGCATTAATCCCTCTATTTGGTGTTGGATGGTTTTTTAGGTGCAGATGTTTGAGCATGCTCTTGAAAGAGAATCTGTGTTAATTTTGACTCATTATTCATTTTTAATTATACTTTTTTTTATCAGAATCATGTTAAAGAGGGATTCTAATAAAATGGTTTTTGGGTGGCCAGATCCATCAGGGAACATCATGGGTCTTCTACTTCTTAATTAACTAGAAAGCATCAGTCAAAAATTTCATAGGGTAGCAGACCTTCCCATTCATGGACTCTAACTTGTGTATTTGTAGCTCAGGGTAGGTGTATATGATCCAGTCATCCTAGAGGCATATGATTATCAATATATGATGGGTGGGAAAAATGAATCATGATTTCATGACCATACATGATGGTTAGGGAGTCGATATGGTGTATGGACATCCATGATATAGGCAGTGTCGGGATACAAGATCATCGAGGTAGGGTAATGGGAGCCCTCAGGGAGGTGGTGCAAGAAGAGGAGCAGGTGGAGCTCTATTGGTAGGAGATGGTCAAGGATAATGCGGCTAAAAGATACCCCTACCACCCCTACTAGGTGGCTCATGAATAGAATAAGGATATGGTGATCGAGGTTTCAAGCAGTTTCAAGCAATGTAGGGCCATGACTAGTCTACACGTGAGATGATTCAATGAAATATCAGTGTCTTTTATATTTTTTATCCAGTACATATTTTGTCATTGTTGAGTAATTATTTAATCACTACATGCTTCCTTGTGAGATCTAGAGATTCCAGATTAGATATTAGAACTACATATTTGGCTATAGGTTCTTACCGAGAGTGTTTCTTTTATATCGCACATCTGTCAGATATGAATGGTAGAACCTAGTGGATATATTTGTCCATGGAACCACTAATTCATTTTGATTAATCTTTATGAAATGTTCTTGCGTATATACTTTTTATTCATGGTGTGTTCCTTGATATACTATCATCGCATGAGAGCTATATATCTTTATACATAAGGGATGATATTCTACATTGTTGGATAGGTATAGAGTTATATACATTGGCTAATAAATTTGGTCTTGGGAATATAAAATTATGACCTATTATTAATCATTTTGTGAGTTTGTCCAATGCGGCTATGGGATATTCATGTATCTATCCTCTAAAATTAGTGAATGATTATATAGACGTCTACCCCAAATATTTTTCATGATTAAATCAAAGGTTATATTTATACATATTCATTTACATTCACCTGGGTACCACCCCAATATCCTCATCAACATATTATATGGACCCTAAATAGCATAGGGATGTGAGGGCATAGTTTTTAGATCTTCAAGAAAAGGTTTTTTTCAATCACATTCTATTACACTATGTGGACACATTTTTATTCAAGAAAATTATAGAAGACATATTGAGGATTTATGCCAATTATCATAACCTAAATAAAGTAAAAACAAAACATCATTAGGAATTCCCATGCATTAATGGATTCTTAGACATATTTAGAGGTGTTTTTTGGTTCTTAAAAATTTATCTCATTTTAGACCAACACCAATTAATAGATCACGGGGATAATATTTAAAAAATGGAATTATGATGTTTCTATATAAACTATGATTTCATGGTGATTTCTTTTAATGGGATGAATTCACCTAAAGTGTGAATGCATCTCTATAATCATATATTCGACTCATACATGGACCATTTTATACATTAATTTACGGCATACTCATAAACTATGTATCAGAGGAGGATCATACATAGCATTTGACGATGGTTCTAGAAATACTATGGTATCAGAAATTTTATGGTAAGATCTCAAAATGATTGTTTTTTATTAATGAGGATCATATTTTAAGGAATTTCGTTTCTAGGAATTGTTTCATTGTGTAGCTTGTGAAAATTTATGTAGTCTTTCTTGGGATAAAATATAGAGGGTGATAGAGGTGTATAGTTTTATTAGCAAGGTGGGTTTCTCTTGGAGGACCAGGGTAGACTTCCCTCGGTTGGAAGATTCTTTTAATACCATGACATAGAGAAGAAAAATATTTTCCTTGATCAAGCAGTGTTAGGGTGCATTTTTGGATCTAAGGATGAGATTTATCATTTCTCATATTTTGACACTACCAATGGATGGTATTGAATATTTTATATTTTTCATTTCCATCATATTTGGGTTCGATTTTGTGTAAATTTATAGAGATGAAGTGATCACTTATTTATCAATGAAATTAAAACCACATGAGAAGAACTGGCCGAATTGTGACAAAGATTTAGTAGTGTTATTCTTCACTCTGATGATGTGGAGGCACAATATTTTGGGTGAGTGATGTGTTGATTACTCGGACTATCATTGTCTCAAGTACATATTTTCACATAGATATACTAACCACAAACATAGGCATTGGTCGAAGATTATATATTAATATGAATTTTAGTTAGTATAAAGTCATAGGAAGGAAAATTTGGTGGAAGATATCCGTAGTATGAAATATCATTTCGGTAGGGTGGAGTAGTCATCTCGGTAGTTAGCTTCATTTCAGCTGATCCTTGCGGTGGATATGGGTGTTGTTTATCATTAGTAAATATTGGTAACTACGCCACTTCTTCAGAATGAGAGAGAGGATCAATTAGAATAAATCTATTGTGAGGTTCTTTATGATCAGATGTTCTCATCGAGTAAGTTAGATCATTTTTTATGATGCCTGTTGATGACACACTTGTCAACATGCAAAGTTTGAGCACTTGATTCCAAATGTTTTTTACCAAACCTTCTGTTACACCAATGTAGAAGTGAGATGGAATATCAATGATCTTTTTTATGGGTATCACATTGAAAATACATGTAAATGTATCTATTTTTGTTACTTTTGATTGACTCACCATGTTTGTTTACATTCTTTCCATCAGGGAGCAGATCTAGGTTATGAGTTTTGGGATGTTTTAGGTGAAAGAGGTCACCGAGATTCATTGTGTAACCACAATTATTATCTTCTATCATGATAAAAATTTAACATAATCTATATTGGGAAGCATTAGGTGTCATTTGGAACCCATTAGTGGATGGATATATAATTTAATCCCCTAACATATAATCAAACTGAGCTAATTATCTAGGTGTTGTAGGATATGTTTCGAGCATTTCAGTTTGAATTTGGATGAAGTTGGGAGGATCACTTTACATTGGTGTGGTTTACATATAATAAAAATTTCAACTAGATAATTAGTATGGATCCTTTCAAGGACTAATATGGAAGACTGGAAGGTCACCACTGTGATGTACCAAGATTGTTGAGACATATCTTGTAGTTCCATAGATTGTTTAAGAAACTATGAAGTTATTAATGATGATACTAGAGAATATTATGATATCCTAGAGTATAAATAAATATCAAACAGATTTAAATCCTGTAATTTTTTAGTTCAATAAGAAAAACTGAGTTTTCATAAGACTCTGACCATGATTTTTATTATGGATATTGTTTCAAGTAAGATATCATTCCATGAGTTTTATTGATCTATTAAAGATCTTACAGACGATTTGAAGGGTTTTTTAGTGCTTAGACATTACCCCACATTTGTAATGAGTGAAATATGTATTCCATCAATTATATCTAATAATATATATACACAACCATACACAATTTATTTACTTTGGTGAGCTAGTCATTGAGGATTGATCCACCTTCAAGGAGAACCTACCGTGGATTAGTAATTTCCATGAGAAGCTCCTATGTCGATGGAACATCTATTTGGTTTGTGTGTATTCATATCGTGTGACCATATATGAGATATCCAAGGATATTTAAATCTAGATGTGGGTTCATTGCCCTCACCTTTCTGTATATCATGTGTATTTGATGGAAAATAGCCTTGAATGGTGGGAAAAGTTTATAACACTATATTCACTTTTAATACATTAGAATATTTTAGAGAATTATTTCAATGCTAGGTGTTATGTTGATTTATGATTTTGGGTCTAAGAGGGGATCAATATTGAAATATTAATTTACTAAAAATAATTTATCATGTGAGGACATATTGTTGAAAAAAAAATTTCTGTCTTTTTTTACCAAGGATTGGAAATTTGAGACCACGATTTATTTTGGAATTTCGGTTTAACCTATATTAAAAATAATGTTGGTTGGTGTAGGATTCTTGATAGAGTTGGAAATTGGTTGGTAAATTCAGTGAATTAATTAATTAATTAATTAATTAATTTATTAGATATAAACATAATAATCAACAATAAATACATCATTAATATTTTTTCCATGATTAGATGCATAACCTAAGAAGAATTAACGAAGGGGGGGGGAGAGTATTCCTTGTTTCCATTACCAGAATGAGGATCAACAAAAATAAAATTAAGGTGAACCATTAATCAAATAGGAAATGTAGTGGATCCTCTTTTCCATCTTTATCGTATGCGTTACTCACCAAAAATCAATCCATAATTGATATTGGGAATATTTTTTGTGGTTTCTATATTATTTTATTGACAAAAAAGGAATTATATATCTTCTCTAGTATTGACCTATGATTAGCCATCCATCGCCTATGACTAATTTATGAATTCAGTTATGAACACATTTAAATTTTATTATGCCTCTATTCTAGGCATGGTTCCATGGTTTATGATCGTCTGAGGGTATCACAATGGAAAATGTTTGATTTAAGCCATTCGTAGAAATTTCCTCTATCATTAATAATGTTATTATCTATTTGACCACAACATTATAGTTTGACATTGTCTTGTTGGATTGGACTATAATCGAACCCATGGATTCATGGTGGATGTATGAATGATTTGTTGGTCATTATCATGAATATGGATCATAGTGCAAGGTGGGATGTGGGTGATGGTGACACAGTTCGTTGGGTAGTTTGTAGGGAATTTTCCATGGGAGAGGTGTAGTGTGATGGGAACAAGATGCAAATAGTTTGAGTGAATGTAATTTGTCATATGGAAATGAATAATGCATATTAATTCCTAAATCTACACTATCTGGTGACATTTTCCAATATAAATAGTGCTGGTAGCAGTGTGGTATGTTTTTTGATTCCTTCAGGGCTTAGGAAAAAACAACAAACAAGGTGTGTTGTCCAAGAAGGCACACCACATAATACCCTATTTGAAACGTCTAAGAATTCAAGTGAATATAAGTATCACATGAAATGTATTCTTCATACATTTCATAATGGAAATTTTTTCTTTTCTTATTGATTTTATTAAAGTGGATATGATATACATTTTTTATTAATAATTTATTAAAATCAAAAAAATATATAACTGATCTAGGAATAATAATTTATTCATGTGTTAGTCAAATAGTATATAGAAAATTGTAAAATCTTTCAATTTAATTTTATACATGATTATTAAATGAGCTTTTACAATAGAAAATTTTATATGTAATTAATTATGGTGTATATGTGGTTCCACCTATGTTAAACAATGTAATTTTTCTAATAATTTAATTGATTAAAATTCAATTAAAATTTGATACCTAATGTTAGATACTAAATTCCATGAAGTTAATCATTAATATCAATAGATATAATATTTTTCAAAATTCATTCAACATGATTATGTTTTTTAAAAAAATTCTAAAATAATTTTAGTGTTTTTTAAATTTTATTTTCTAATTTCATAAAAATATTAAAATATATATATTTACATTAAAGAAATTCTTTTTCCATAGAAACACTATAAGGAATACAAGATAAATCACTTAAAAATATCAAAAAGATATACAAATAAAAATACATAAATTATCAACACAAATAAGTATTTCAAATATTAGAATTTATATTTTAGATTAATAAAAAATCCATAGGGAATAATAAGTATCGTAATTGAAATTAACTAATGTTATTTTGAAATATTTTTCATATAATACAAATAAATTTTTTTAATATAAATAATATTAATGAAATAAGTGTAGGTATGTGTTAAAAAGAAAAAATATAACTAGATTACAGATTAAACTGAATAAGTTTTTTAATTATTTGTTTTTTTCTTAAATTCATTATATTATTTTCATGTTTTAAATTTATAATTTCAATTTTATTAATATTTATAAATATATATAAATATTTTAATTTTTTTAAAATTTAAAATATTTTTATTCAGTTTTAGCGAAATAATTAAAAACCATTAAATTCCTCTACAACAAAGAGAAAATTGGTTGTTTTTTATTTTCACCATTTCTTCATAATAAATTTAAACTCTAGAACATACCAAATATAATACTATCAATAACTAGTATTGTCCTTTTTATGATGTTTGAGATTATAAACTCTTATTAATTTATTTTTATAAGTTAAGGGGCGTTTACTATATATATCCTCTAAAAAATGGAAATATATTTAAAAATAATTATATTTTATCAAAATATGTGATGATTAATCAGTTTGTTTTATAAAATATTTACATTTAGGATCGCATGAATACTATTTATAAAAACTCAAGATAAATCAATTGACACCGAAGAAAATATTTTCTTTATCATCCCATAATCTAAGAATTCTTTACATATTACCCGTTTATAACGAAAATATTCCAATATACTATAACCAATGGGAAATTAACAAGTATAATTATATAATAATCTAGGATAATTAAATCATTAAACCAAATAATAATTTCATATTTACAACTGATATATATTCATTTATAATTATTCAATCTTTGGATTAATCACTCCCTATGGGACACTATGACATATATGGGCAAGGGATCCATTTTCTTTTAATAGTGCTACACCGAAATCGCTAATAAATCTGTGAAAAAAATAAAGAAATGAAAAATGTGTACCCATTATCAACACTTGTTTTAGCGCTTCTAAACAGTTGATTTATCAGCACTATTATTAGCACTGAAAAAAAGTTTTATTTAAAAATATTTTTATTTTTTTGGAAATTATTACATTTATATTAAAAAATAATGCTAATTTGTATACATTAAATAAAAAATGATTGTTAATAATTAATATATTTTTTTTATAATTCAAATATATATATAATTATATATAGAATTATTAATAAGATTATAATTATATAAATAGAAATTTAAATAATAATATGATTATAATAAATTTCATTAAATTATAAATATATTTATTATATTTATTATATATGTAATTATATATAAATACCTTTTAAATATATATAATTTTTATTATAATTATATATATATATATGTTTCCATTGAATTTGGTCAATAAATATATTGATGCGTGAAAATAATTGACATTCATATGTTTTGTATTTCTCATGAATATTCATCTTCACATTTCACCCAAATTAATATTCATGTTGTACATATATATGTGATGTCTCATTTTCTGTGATCTATACTTTTCTATGAATATTTCAATGTATAATTATAATTACATACAAATCTTTATAAAGATATTTATAATTAGAAATTTTTATATATATTTAAATAATTAAAAAATTATAATTATTATATTTTTTATACATGTAATGTTATAAATATATATTTAAATAAATATATTTCTTTATTACATTCATTATAGAATGTATTCTCATATAATGTTTCATATGTGTTTAGTCACTAATTGGATTTTACAATGGTTTTTTCATTGATTGAGAAAATTTTGATTCCTTATATATGATGAAATTTGGTTTCATTTTTTAATATCTAAAACTATTATATTTTTATGAATTTCAATATATTTATTAATAATAAAAATTATAAATATATATGTGTGTTTGTGTAAATAATTATAAAATTATAATAATGATATTTATCATACATATAGGGTTATAAATATATGAAATGAAATAATTTTATTTATAAATATATATAAATATTTATAATTATAATTCTAAATAAATAAAAATATATTTAAGGAATTATAAAATTATAATAAATTAATTAATTATATATATTTATAAAATTAAAAATGTTCTAATTTTTTTAATTTTTTAATTTTTTATATAGATATATATGACTCTAAATATATATATATATATATATAATTTTATAGTTATCAAATAATTATAAAATGAAAATAAATATATATACAAATATTGATAATAATTGTTTTAAATAAATTAAACAATTTAAATATTTATTAAATAATTATAAATATATTGATTATATATTATTATAAATATAATAAATATTTTTATTATTAATATATTATTTGAAACAAATATAAATTTATTTTATCTATATATTTAAATATATAGTTATTTATAGTTATTATTATAAATATATATTTATAATACATATAATTTTATAAAAATACATAAAAGTATAAATAAATTATTATAATTATAGTTTATCAGTGTTCTTCAGCGCTGATAAATATGGGTAATTTTCGTTGCTAAAAAACATTTATAAATGGAATCTTTATTAGTTTTATAATTTTTACTATGATCAAGCCGTCTTTTATCAGAAACTGTTTAGTACAGATAAAGGCATATCATTATCACCACTAAAAATGTGTTGATAAAAGCTTTACCTACTTCTATAAATAAACACTAATGGTCTCCACTATCTTTCGCACACCTCAAGCTCCTGTAGAATCTGACCCCTACCACCTCCTCCTTCTCCACCTCTACCAGAGACTCCTCCTCCTTCACTATAATCAGGAAACTATCCTCTTCTATTGTGAATCCCTCTTCCCCCTTCAACCTCACCTCCACTATAGAACCCCACCTCTACTATGAACCACACCTCATCTAGAAACCCCACCTACACCGCAGGTCGAACCCCACATCCGCCTTGATCCCCTCCTATGTCACAAACCCATCACTTCAGTGTGCTCCACCTCTACTAAAGAACCCCACCACTATTGTGAAGCTCTAATCCTTTACGAACCCACCACTTCCATGAATCCTACCATCGTCGCGAACCCCACATCTTCAATGAACCACTTTTTGACCTTTTCTTCCACTTCTACTGCCACCTACTCCAACTCCACCACCACCAGAGTAATGAAAATAATAATCTATGTTACACGTTTATAGTTTCATCATTTCTAGTATATGCATGTTTCATTTATCTAGCATGGTGATATTTGTTTTTGGATATTTTTCAATGTTTCCAATATGAGTTTTATTATTATTATAACCGTATAAAAATCAACATCATTAGTATTTGGATCTTTTTGAATTCATATAATATTCATATTAACATATTTTAAAGCTATTGTATCAACATTATATAGATTTTTTGGTTGATCTTCTTCTACCTTATATGATGAATCTATTTGTTAAAATTATCATCATTCGGAGGACTGACTCATCTATAAATGTTTTAATGTATTAATTTGGTCGATATGTTCTCTTTATAGAATTATTTTTTATACATATGGTAAATTATAATAATCATTTGGGTATGTTTTTAATTGATGGATTAGATTCATTGGAATCAAATGGATTGACATATCTACATGTGTAATTTAAAATATTATTCTATTAATAAACTGGAATAATAAAAGCCTTATATAATATTTTAGTGATATAGACTTATTCTATTGGTGAAATAATCATCTATTTCCAAAACAGTATACAATTATATGTGTATAAAAGTATGTATAATCATATACAATGGAATTTTAATCCTGAAAACAATTAATAGTCATTTTTTTATTTATTTATTTTTGGATTAGTTTTGTGGAAGTCATGGAATAATGAAAAAAATTGTTGTAACTTTTTATGTATTCACAAACATCAAAAAATTATGATTAACAATAATTTTTATTGGAATTTTTTCACAACATGGTCATTGAATAACAAACCATGATCATAATCCAAGATACTTATATTTTATAAAATATTTTATGTTTCCAAAAATACTTCTTGGCCGATCATGAATTATATAATTCAAGAGATTAACAAAGAAGTATATAGTTGGGGTAATACTCATTCATAAAAAAATATTAATAAGGTTAATTATTTTGAGATAAATTATAATAGTATTCATGTGTCTCTTTTGAATGATGATCTAAAAATAGAATTGCGTACCAAAATAATTTACTTGATATTAAACTATTAAAAATAGAATAAAACTGGAATTTGAGATCTAGGACTTCTTATATTAACTATACATATTAAAAAAATCATTCTTTTATATAAAATAAATTGTTATATGGGGTAATAACCATATTTTATGGTTAATGGTTGATAATGGTATGTGGGTTGATACAATTTAAACAATTAATAATTTAATAACATATTTTTATCAAATCACACTTTGTTCTCATCATTATCTTATATATAAATATATGAAATGTTATTCTATTAAAAATTTATCAAATTGTAGAATAATCATTAACTATTTATATTCAATTTTATCAAGTTGATGTGGTATCTAGGTTAATGAATCCATCAAATGCACCAAACCTATATTTTCATCACGAAATTTTCATTCAAATCTTCGAGATTATTTTCGGACTTAATGTTTTGATCTTAATCAATTATTTTAGGAGAGGAACTTTAATTATAATGTCATCATGTTGATTCTAGATGATACTTATTCGAGTTTAGTTTAGGATTCAAGAATGACTGGTATTTTTAATGTCATTTGTAATTTTTTTGGAATATTTTAGAAAACAAACTAGATAAATTCTTACCAACTTATAGTTTAATACCATAGTTATTTTATTATTTTTAATTGAGACATGTTGTGCTGAATAGGATCAGGAAAACAACATAATTTGTTTTAGTTATGCGTGGAATAGGGAAAATATTTGTGTAAAAGGAATGACACTTGGGAAATTTTCAATTCTATAATGGGTTCATGCTTTTAGATTTAATTAGTTGAATTTATAAAGGAAAAAACAAATATTACTTCACGTGGGATACATATACATTGTTCATGGGGTGTACTACCAATTGATTCTTAGTGATCCAAGGATCAATGGGATAATGTAGTGTTTTTAGTAAACTAGAACACAAGTGTTTCATGGTTACGGGTATGGTAGCTAACTATAGATCATATATGTCGGAAATCTTGTGTTGTGGTGTAGAATAATTGATATAACTGGAAAATGGAATCATGAAACATCACAAATTCATACAAAACATATAACAAGGATGATGTAATAGGTTTATTTTTTATAACTGTTGTACCTTATGATTAACAATATATGAGTGAAATTAAAATTTAGACAGGATGATACTCATTATACATGGATAAGGGATATCAAATGATAGGGAGAATAAAATAAAATTCTTGTAGAATGTATTATTATCACAAAAACATTACATTAATGTAATGTAATCATACTACACAAGTTGATTTGGGATGAATGGGGGTGTTTTCTATGTATGATTTTATAAGATATATTTGAATTTTTCATGTTTTTTCAGGGGTGTTGATATGTAAGTTCATGGTTACATAGATGTTATAACATATTAACATGATAAACCATTTATTGAATTATATTTTTTTAAATGTTAGAGGTTTTTGTTTCATGTATCATTTATAATGTGCACCTCTTGAGATTTATGACTTTATGAGAATGCTTATGTATCTCTTTTTAAATGATTTAAGTGTTCAGAAATGCTTCATAAAAATTTTATGTGTTAAACATACTCGTTCATTATTTTAAAAATATTTAAAATGATTTGAACACTTGTAATGAACTTAGGTTGCATGCCTAGTGTTTTTTAACTAACCTGATTGGCTTTCATAAAGGGATGTTATTGTTTCGAAAGTGTATTTAATTCTAGGTTCATGTTAATAATAGTTGTTTCACGTTTTAAATGAAAACCTGTAAAATAAAAACGGTTTTCCTATTTTTAAATTATTATGTCTTTTGGGTCTTGAATATTCTTTAAATTATTTTAAAAAAGGAAATGTTGTGTTGTGAAAGTGTGTTTCAAACATATTAGATTATTTTAAAAAGGTTGTGTTATTTTAAGGAAATAATTCTTTAAATTGTTGTTTTTTTAAATTGGATTTCAAGTGTGATTTTTTTAATAGTTTTCAATGAACATATGAAATTTTATTTTCCCATAAAAGTTTAGGTTTATATTTTTATATAATTATGAAAACCATTACATTATATTGGGAAGACAAGTAGCTCAGTAATAACACAATAGAAAGGGCGTTTCAATAACTATATCCAAGCCATAAGATATAATACTGAACTCACACCTTCAAATGGTGAATTAATGTTTAACCCTATTGAAAATCCTTAAAAAAAATTCATCCAACATCTACTTCATTGTTTATATTAGAGGAGTCCTATACAATTAAATATTGATTCCGGTTTGACATTAGTTTATAAGGGGATGAGACCTAGGCAACAAAATGTAATAATAACTATCATTCAAATTTAAAGTTCCTATTTTATGAATATCCCCTTTTTAATATTTATTTATTATATAATAATATTAATAAATCAAATAGGATGGATATGAATAATTAATAGTTGTATAACAATTTTACGACAAAAGAGTATGAAGGAGTGAAAGATGTCATCATGTTTTTAATAGATCAGGCATATGACCATTCTCAAATCCTTTCTCTGTGTGTAGACTATTTTTATTCAAACAATGTAAATATAGGGGAGTAGAAATGACACATGATATGTCATAGAGTAGATCAATGTTATAAATGTTAGAATACACATGGGAATAATGTGAATGTAGCTAGTGGTTGGGATAGAGAAACATTTTATAGATCATCTAATATGATTACATGTGTTGAAAATGAAGAAGACTGTATTCTATATGTTTTTACAAGTGAGAGTGATGATGAATATTTTATTGATGAAATAAAAATTATAGTTTAATATAAACATAGTGACTTCACAAAATTTTTTAGCAATTAAATAGTTGTTTAATGATTCCATAGTATATTATTTTCACTAAATATATAGGATTTTCAGACATAGAGAAGATATATAACTTGAAAGAAGGAATCATATTTAGTGAATATGGTTTTATGTAACTAATTTCTCTCATGAATGACATTCTCCAAAATGATAATTATCTCCCAATCCAAACATGTGATGCCAAAAGAATACTACACTTGATGTGTATAATCTCTAAAAGAATAAACTTCTTCCTGAATGAGTGTATACTATTACATAAGGATCACAAATTACTAGAAAATGTCTAATGCATGGCACTACATGATACAATAAGGATAAATATGGTCCTATTATATTTTTATGGTACATTATACTCATTCCATGGTTTAGGCACCTATATGGAAGTTAGTTGACTGGGGGAAAATTGATCTGGAATCCTGATACATGAAATAAATATGGGAAACCATGTCACCTAATAAACTTTCCTCCGTGGATGTTAATTGATAATGTGTATCCTAGAATTGGAAACTATACAAGAAACCTTCGTCTTGCATTATCAATAGACTTATTAACTCCTTTTTGGTCTTCAAATCAGTACTCACAGTACATGGGTAGTTATATTGGTAAATTATATCTTACCACCATTGTTATGAATAAAATTATAATATGTCATGCTATGTTTTCTTATATCAAAACCAAAAGAACAGATTCATCATATTAATTTTTATTTGGATTAATTGATTGACGAATTGAAATTATTGTGGAATTCAGGTGTTAAATTTTGTGATGCTTATAGAAATTATGATTTCACATTGAGAACCATGATGTACAAGATTATAAATGGATTTCCAACTTAAGGAAATTTTTCACGATATAGATTTACTCGAACTATAGGGTTCACATTTTGTGAATAGTGTACCCAATTTATTATGTTAGAACATTCATTGAAAACTATTTTTAATGAAATCATAAATTTTTACACATATGGAATAAGTACCAATCTTGGACCACATCCTTATGTGAATTTTTAGAAGGATGTTCATCACCATCTACACTAACAAGTGATCAACTATTTAGGAATTTAAAATATACAGATAGTTCATTTGTTAAAATGTTTTCAAAAAACCTTATGAAAACCAATTGGAAAAAGAGATTAGTTTCCCTGCATTACCATAGATGAATTTTTTTACATAAGGAATTTTATTGATGTTATGCTTGTGGAAAATAATGTATGTGATTGTGTCATAATCACATTGTTAAATGCACCAGAAACAAATAAAGGATATAATTATGGCTAGTTTGGACATGGTTGGCATGGGAATGTGAGATGATTTGGCGCTAGTGAAGGGTAAAAATATTCTTTTCTTCTTCTAGCTACCAAAACTCTTTTCAGGAAGAAGAGATAGTAGTTTTTCAACTTCTTTAATGATGTTCAGGTTCCATAGGGGTATTCCTTGAATGTCATGAACATTGTGTTATTGATCGACTTAAATTTAAATGTTCTAAAATCACATGACATTCTTTTTTTATTCAAGACCAAATTCATAAAACATTGTGTTTCCTTTTTACTAAAAATTTATGTCATAAATTAACCGACCATTATTTTATCGTCAAATCTATATGCAGAAAAGTAATAGACTCAACGAAATTTCCAAATATTGAAAGAGAAATTTCTATCATATTATGTGAATTGAAATGTTATTCATGTCAGCATTCATTGTTATGATGGTTCATTCGATGGTTTACATGGTGAGAGAGATTCAACAATGGGGTCCTGAACACTATAGATGAACGTACCCCATTAAATGATGTATGAATATTTTGGAAGAGTTTGTAAAATATCAAAGTTGTCTAGAAGGTTTTATTGTAGAGTGATATATTTTATAGGATGCCATGGAATTATTCACCTAATACCTTTTTGGTGTGGAATGAATTGGTATACTAAAATCTCATCACCCGTTGAAAATTGCGGGTGAAGGAATTTCTGGAAGATATGTTGTCACAATAAGTACTACATATCAAGATTAGGTCCATACATTTATTTTGTATAATATTTTTGAGGATCTCACATATGTTGAAACCCACAAAAAAATCATCGGCATTGGAATACATAAATGGATGAACAATGGATATCACATAGACATAATCAACAGTTTAGAGGATTCATTCTGAGCAATATTTTTAAGGAGTCGGAAGAAAATCCCAAATCATTTTTAGAATGAATTTGATGATTAGAAAGTGGACCATGCGTGTTTCTATTATTCTTAAATGGACAAGTAATTTAGGGTTATACATTAGATAAAAATTAATTTGATGAATAAAGTACCCTAAAAATAGTAGAGTTCCACATTTGGATGAAGTGATGCATTTTTCATGTACTATATATAGAAAAACTATTTACGAAAATATTTTATATAATGGAAACATAAAAAAATTATGGGAATTGGATTATAGAACATTAAAAGTGTATATTTACCAATGAAAGTGAACTTATAATAAAAGGTTTGTTAAAATAGTTGATTGGGGATTTGTGAAATTTGATTTCATTAAGGAATGGTAGAAATGAGAACTATTTATAATGAAATCATAGGTAATACATGTATTTTATGTTCTGGATCCTAAAATTTGAAATTATAATATTTTTCTATTATCGACGAAAACCATTGAATGGTCATATGAAAATTCAATTGAGGGTGAACCTTTCAATGGGGCGTCGTAATCATTTCATAGAGGTGCAAATACATATTGTGTGTTTTATGTCATATGTTAACATAATGATGGTATTATGATAGTCTGTAGAGGGCTTAAATACTTTTGACCTTTAATGAAGAAACAAAGCGTTCAATAATTAGGTAATATTGTTTTGTAAAACACATTATGCTACCTCATGTTATTTTTATTTTACTATTTTATTAATGTAATTAAAATTAAATGATAAAACTATTTGGTTGATAATGAATTTTGTTTGTTCTGCTGCTCCCAATCACAAGGATGTATAGGAATCTAAACATGATGCAGATCGCCTTGCAAGAAAACAATGACCTTCTGCATGTGATAGTTCTCCCAATCACGAGGAAGAATAGGTTTCTCATCCTACTGTAGTTCCCAATGCAGAGGTACAATGACTATATTCACATGATAATTCTACAAACAATAAGAACATATTGACGATGTTGAATCAGAATAAATAGTATGTGATGAAGGCTTGATGATGTAGAAAAAATCAAAGGGTTGTAGTTTGATGGTGATAACAAAAATGATTAAGGTTAAAATCTAAGGCATCAAATCTGATTTCAGATAGAATCAGAGGGGTAAACATGTTAACCCTGATTTGGTGATGTTCAGTAGATACATTGGAATCATCAGTTGAAACAAGTGTCGATTAAAGTAGTTTCAAGGAAAAAAATGTGGTTACCATTTTCAAGAAAACGATGTGAGAAAAGATTATGGTAATATTATGATATCTTTTCTTTATTTTACAAAAAAAATAAAATAATGAAACATTGACTTACTCTTCATTATCCACTGTAGTGTTTATATATACTTGATGAATTCAAGAGGAAATATGTATTAATTCTTGATTGAAGGATTTATAGAGGATTTAAGACAATTCTAACGTGAAATCTTCATAATGATGTTGAAGTTAAAATAAATCTAAACAAATTTCTAATCTAAGAACATCTGAAATCCCAACAATAATGCGTCACATTTACTAGATTCTATGAAGATGTGTCATTTTAGGTACTTTTTTGCTAGTAATACATAGTTTGACGATATGTGTATTCATCAATTTTATTCGTAATTTTTTATTTATAAAACAGAAAATAAGTGATGTATAAGGAACAATCACTAAACTAGCATACCCCTACCGTAAAGAAAGGATGAGGTATGCTACACTTGAAATTAAATTTGGTATATATTTTAAATCTAATATAATACATTTTTGTGATATGAAAATATGCCATAATTATGATCCTTAGTGTATATGTAGATTGATGATTTTAATTTCGAACCAAATTCTATCCCAAACCAAGTGATATGGATGGTGGAATTTGTAAATTATGATAGTATAATAATAGATTAAAACACACAATTTTTGTGGGAAGCATGTTTAAGTATTAAACAATATTTTTTACATTAAATTTATATTACATAATTATGATCACTTATATTCCTATATCTTCAACCCAATATAGTCACATGAATCAACAACACTTATACCAAAAACACATACTATTGGCAGCCTTGAAGAGGCTAGAACAGTATGGTCGTGTTAGAGGGTTGGGTTTTTCGGTGACACCCCAAAAATATTTTGAGAAAAAAAGGTGGAGGTTCAAAGTGAAGGAATGAAAATGATGTGAGAATGAATAGGTACCCATGAAAAATAGTTCCAATGGTAGAGAGAGAAGATGGTAACTATTATTTTGTGATGAAAATAGAAGAAATTACTCATGAAAAAACACCGCATAGAGATCCGACCCCACCCACACTTGCTATGAGGTGATCCATTCCACTCAAAGTGATGTATGACCCAAAAAAACCAATATTATAATAAATGTTTCTTTGAAATGTTAATTAGGTTGACACTAATACCTTTCCTATATTTATATTCTACAATGGGATAATGAATGTGATTTATATCGATCAACACCCACCTGTCTCCATATAGTGAGGACTAAAATGTGCAATATCAAAAAGGACTTTCTATATAGAAGACCACTATCAACAAGTCGTGTGAGAGGGTTGATTAGCATATCCCATGAGATGATCCTTGAGCTACCTATTGAAATTTATGAGGAAGATATTCATATGATCGATAATGTTGTTGGAACATTCATCATACAGTCATCACATCTTGTAAAAAACATGTAGACACAGTGTTATTCCATTCCTATTTACTTTTCGTGATAAAACATTAAAAAATATCAAATTGTCATAATTGAAAAATGTTATTATATAAGGGCATAGGGAAATGGGGGTAATGAAAGACTGACTCAACACCATCTAATGAACTGACTAACCGATCGAAAAGATGTACCAAATGCACAATTTCCCCTCCCATTATACATCCTCATTTACTATAATTTAAGGTTCATATGGATACAATGTTATATAAAATAAATAGTCACATACCTTATTATAAATAGAATATATATGAGGAAAATCTTCAAGCTTTCATTGGTGATCATAAAGTTACTGACATCCTCGACTATGATTTGATTGTAGGCTCTATTATAAATTTATACATGATGTATGTTTTCATGATTTAATTTTCCAAAAGTTGATGTATAATATTATTTATGAAAAAATACATTTCATATTTTTGGAATGAATATATATGAAAATCATTGAATGGATTTTCCCATGTTTTGAAAACATACATCACCATGACAAAACAACAAGAAATAGATATAAAAAATGATGAAATAGTGGAATGTCTGATCAAATAATTGGAAATAAATGTTTTGAATGAAATACTCAATTTAATACCAATGATGCAGGGGTAAAACTGTACAATTTAATCATATAAAATATATTTTCATTTATTTCATTATTTATTCCCTTGTGGGTTTCTAGGTAGTATTGGATGTTCATTATGGTAACTTTAGATACTCCAATAATTTATTTTAGGGATTCAGTGACCGGATATCAAACAAACAATCCACAGATGATGGTGTTTGTCAATTTTTAAAACTCTACATCAAATGTTTTAGAACTAAACATCATGCTTTATAATTTATATTATCTATTAATGAGGATTCTTTTATGATTGGGTGGTGCGTCAATATCATGAAAACAATGAATGTGGATAGGGGATAATCATGAGGAACAAGATAATTTCTATGACTAGACAAGTATAAGGGTACATGTAATAATATTTCACTATCCAAACACATAAAAAAATACCTATTATACTCATGTTTTCTGTTTTTTCGAAACAATCAATTAGAAAATATTGGGGTTATTATGTTTGTAAATATATGAGATATATCATATTCCATGAACAAACTAGCATATCGAAATAGGTATTTTCAATGATAATTATTATTTAATTTAAGATATTGATTAATAAATTGTGTATTTATATTTTTCCTGTATAACTATTACTGTTAAAAAGCCTCTTTTTCATAATATGATATATATGTACTCAGAAATTAATGGACAACAAACTTGATGGAAGAATGTATACATATAGAATGAATATGTGACTTCTATTGCAGTAGTGTAATTTTTAATATTTATGATTAATATATTTATTTTTTATATTAACAAAGATAGAAATTTTTTCTTATATTGGTGGATTTATTTTTTGTATTTGGGGAGGTCTTTTTGAAACTGCTCATGCTCGTGAGAGATTGGATGTCGAGGCTGCAACTTATAATTCAATGAGAAAAGAGAGAACATGTTCTATTTCAGGTAGAAGGGGAAAAATTGTGTGGCATGAAATGTCATGTGAACTATATGTATGAGTGTATCAAGTTATTTCCCAGTAGTTTAATGAAAATTTTTAGTTACCAAAATATCAGTCATGAACAATTTTTAAATAGTGTAGTAATCAGCCACAACTCAATCATCTGCACCTGAATCTGATATGCGTTGTTCTCGATATGACTCAAATTGTATGTTTTAGTTTATAATATTATTTTATCCTTTAGAATTCATATCTTATGGACTACCATGATTTTATACAAGGCCCATGATAATGATCTATGATTTGTAAGGTATGAATTTATAATTTTAATGTTAATTTCTAACAACATTATGTTCATGTTATCCATATATGATCATTGATATCTCCCTTGGTAAACTTTTTTAGAATCTATGATCAACCATTATTTTTCATTAAATCCTTAATTTATTTTGAATGGTTTTAAAAAATTTATGTCTATTAAGGTGTTTAGTAAAGAATAACATAATGATAGACTTTTATGAACTAGTTCATTATGATTCCAAGTTTCCAAAATCTGAAGTTCAAAACTATTTTGGCATGGATGATTATTTTATGTAAGGAATATTAATCTACTATGACTATATATCTATGTAAAAAATTTATGGTTAAATATAGTTTGTTTTTGAGAAATTTTCCAACTCAAAACCGAGTAAACAGAAAAGGTGGCTAATATCACTCAAAATGTCTATTTTGATATTAAATTGATATCACTTTTAGTAAAAATAACAAGTGAAATGATAAAAAATGAGAAAATTAATTCTGATTACATTCATAATTTATAAAAATGATCCTTGAGTGATTTTAGTTGTGCAGGAGTCTATTCCACATCCATAAGACATATAGTGTGACCCGTATGACTCAATGTGTGTTTTTTTATTTAAAATTGGTATTAATTTAAGGAAAGAGAACAACTGGCATACTAAAAACTGAAAAATCCATTCGGATTATTTTAAAACTTTAGTACCATGATCCATGATTCTTTGTTTATTTGTAGGAATCAAACTTAACTCAATATAATGGACAGTGTGACTGGTATGACTAAACATGTTTGTTATGAGCTTAAAATTGATATTTTAGTTCAAAACATGTCACTCACTAAAAACAAATAAAATGAACTCAGATTTTCTTGATAATTTAAGAATTTGATTCCTTATTTATTTGTTACATCTGGGTAGTATCCTCACATCAAACTAACACATGATATGATTGTACGTACTCATCATGTGTGTTTCTAATTTTAAATGAAATTTATTAAAAAACACAACTAACATACTAAAAAAATGAGAAAACACATCTGTATTGTTTCATTACTATATGAAAATGATCTATATGTCATTTTTGATGAGTAGGATTCTGAATCACCACAATTGAATGCATGGTGTGACCATTATGAGTCAAAGTGTTGCTTTTTAATTTAAAATTGAAATTAACCATGGTAAAAAAAGTGGCATACTGAAAACCATGAAAACACCTTCATATTATTTTTATATTTTATGAAATTACCCATAAATTATATTTTACGTGTAAAAGTCAACCACTCCTCAATACAACGCATGGTGTGTCGAGTATGACCCCAATTATGTCTTTTATTTAACAATAGACAATAATTAATGAAAAATATAACAACTAACATACTAGAAACAAAGGAAAATAATTAAAATTATTTAAATATTTTCCAAAAATGACCCATGAGTCATTTATGATGTGTTGGAGTCAATCTAACCTCAGAATAATGTACAGTGATACAGGTATGACTCAAAGTATTTCTTTTTCATTTTAAAATGGAATTAGTTTATGTAAAAAATAATAAGTTATATATAAGAAAATATGAAAAAAATCATATTGTTTTGAAACTTTTGGAAAATTACCCCTAGTCCATTTATGATATATAGATAGGAACCATAACTCATTCTTACTAAATATGTGACTAGTATGAATAAAATTGTTTCTTATACTATTAATTTTGACTTTTAAGTTCCAAATATTTCACTCCCTTAAAACCAAGAAAATGAACTCCGGTTTTCTTGATAATTTTGGAAACTGACTACAAATTTATTTGTTATGTGTATGAAGAAATCTCATGTAAAAAATACACATGATACTTCTTGTAAGACTCATAATGCATGTTTCTAGTTTGCAATGACATTTTAGAGAAAACCACAACCATTAAACATAAAACCAAGAATACACATTCACAATGTTTTGATACATTATGAAAATAATCAATAAGTATTTTTTGATGTGTAAGAATTATTCAATTCTCAATCTGATACACAGTGTGACCGATATTCCTCCATGTGTTTCATTTAATTTAAAATTGGGAATAATTTAAATAAAAATTACATGTGACATAATCAAAACCTAGAAAACACATTTTCAATGTTTTGATATTTTAGGTCAATGATCACTCAGTGATTTTTTATGTGTAGGAGTCAACCACACCTCAATAAGTTTTAGTGCGGTTCCGATATTACCCAAAATATGAATTTTTAATTAAAAATTGACATTTTGTTAATTTACTTATTCATATAATTTTTTATTAAATTTCTGGATTCTATTACTCACATAATATTTATTTTCTTGTATAGGTCAAATATTTTTCTCGAGTGTGGATATTTTTGCCAACTAATACCATTGGAGGACATTTTTTAGTGGGTATCAAGCTGTAAAAAGATGAAATATTAATGTTTACAAACAAATTGGATATTTGTTAATGTAATTATATTAAACATTGTATGAAAAGTAAATAGATGTGTTTTTTGTATATAAAAATGGTAGAAATTTTTTTAATTAATGATATCAATTAAATTCATATAGCATTTCATTAAATTACATGTTGTATAGAGGATTTTTTTTGAAATTACATTTATTTTTTTGGTGTGTTGTTGTTTTAATAGAACATTATAGCATGCTATGACTATATAAATGCTATTTGTATCACTAATAAAATGATTCCTTTTTTAGTTCAATTTTATGCGATGATAACGCGGACCCCCTATCAGTGCTACAATTAATAGCGCTTTATTAGATCTTTTAAAAGCATATTTTTGTGATGTTAAATGTTATATATGTACTAGTAAATGAGTATCTAGAACATCCCAAGGGGTGTGATTCATTCAATCAAAGAAAAATTATAAATTAAAATATATCAATTATAAAATATAAATGATTATTCGGTCTAGTTATCTAATTATCATATATTATTATCTAATTACACTATTTAATCTCATTTTTACTATATTATATTAGAATATTTGAATTATAACTGGGTAATAAATTATCAATTTCTATATTATATAATCATAAAAAAGTTTTTCTCTTCAGTAAATTTATTCATGTTGGGTTTTTTATCATGTGTATTCCAAATAACCTAAACATTAAATTTGTATAGAAAAATGATAAATCATAATATATTTTGGAAAAATTTAATTCTTTTTAAACATAATTATAGGATTTAGAGTTACTACTAAGTAAAACCCCTAATCCTTATAAAAATAATTAAAAAAAGTTTATAATTACAAACATATCTAAAAGATCAAGTGATTCATTGATAGTGATATATTTGATATATTCCAGAGTATTGATTTATTTTGAAATAATGGTTATAATAAAAATTAACAATTTTTTTCACTGTCAAATATCAATTTAATGGTTAATAATTATTTCACTATAATTTAATAAACATAACTTAAATGTTAATAAAATTCAATTCTTAATATATAAATATAAATTAACTGAAATTATAAATTATTCATTTAAAACATGTAAATAATGTAATGAATTTTAAAATAGAAAAACATATGAGTAAAAAATCATTTTCTATAATCCCAATATGTGTTATATTTTGTTTTTTAATACATACATACACTTATTCCATTAATTTTTTTACAACCAACAGTTTTATTTATATTATATAATAATATTTAAATATAAAAAATAATTATTTTACTTATTTTACTTATCATTCTATATAAAGATTTTATTTTTAATTTAAATTATAAATTCCAATTTTTAAAGTAGATATTTGGATTTATAATTTATATTTTTATTTGTATAAATTTATTTGATGTTTTTTGAGTGATTTATATTGTTTTCCTAATATTTTTTATTTTGAAAAATTAAAACGCATTAATTAAAATATATATTTAAATCAATTTCATGAAATTTATAAAAAAATAATAATAATAACATTATTCTAGAAAACATAAAAAATAAAAACAATAAACATGTTGAAGTAACTATGGAGGACTTGGTAGCTCTTGATATTAATGATCAACTTCATGGAATTTGTCTCCCAAATTTGATTTTAAATTTAAATTGAAATAAAATTAATTAAATTATTATAAAAATTATGTGGTTAAACTTGGGAGGATCTCAATATGAACTTTAATTAATTCTAGAAAATATTTTCTATTATGAAACATTAATGAATCATCACATATCAAATCAAATTTAATTATTTTACTATTTTCACTAATCTATTAAAAATTCACATGAATAAATTATTTAATGCTAATTTAGATATAAAATGTTTTTATTTGAATAAATAATTCACAGAAAAATTACGTCCAACCCTATATAATAAAATCAATAAGATTAAAAAAATCATTCGGAAAAGTATAGAGGTTACATGGAATATGAATATTATCTTCACCTGAACTCCTTGATGTTGCAATTCATTAAAAATAGGACATGTATGTTGGGTTTTTCCTGAATGACATGAAGGATTCACACCACATACCCACACCGCTAAAACCATTGTTTCCATTAAAAAATGTCACCAGAGACTGTGGATCTTTGGATGACCGTGAATGATTCATTTCTAGTTATCTGATTATATTCACCCAAACTCTGTGTAGCTTGATCCCATCGCACAACTCATCACCCGTGGAAGGTTCCAAATAACTGGACACTGAACTTTGTCCGAATCACTCACATCCCACCCCACACCATGATCCATATTCAAAACAATGATCCACACATAATTCATGGATCCACTATGAATCCATTGATTAGATTTCACTGAAATCTTACCTGACAATATTTAACTGTGATAATGTGGTCAAATGTAGAATAACATGATTAATGGTGGATGAAATTCCAATGAATGGTTTTAATCCATCATTTTCCACTGTGATACGATCTAGTGATAATAAATCATAGAACCATGGATGGAATCAAGGCATAACAAAAATAAAATATGTTCAAAACTCCATTTATAAATTAGTAACATGAAATTGATGTATAAGAATTGATCAATAATATTTAAGACATATAAATCCTTATATATCAATAAAATATGGTGGAAACCCAAAAAATGATCCCTATCTCAATTAAAGACTTATTTTTTTGAATAATTCATCAATAGAGCTATCAAAGAGGTTCCACTGAAGTCCTTATTTCCCTTAGGGTTCAACTCAATATTTTCATCACCGACCCTCAATTTGGTAATAACAATAAAGAGATATATATCTATCTCTCTATCCTCTAATTATTATTGGGTTATTCATATAATCATGAAAAAAACAATAATGATGTATTTATTGATGATTAGTAAATTTATCCTTAATAATTAAATTAACAAACTAAATTAATTAATTCACTGAATGCACATGGAAATAACTACCTCTAATTAACATCCTAAATCAAACAACATTATGTTGAACATAGGGTAAACCCCATATTCCAAAATCAATCGTGGTCTCAAATTGGGCTTCTATGGTTAGAAAAATAGGAGAACAATTTTTTTAATAAATATGTCCACAAAAATTTGTTATTTTTAGTATTTTAATTTATCAATACTGATCCCCTCCAATCCCAACTATACAATGGTTGAATTAGTTCCTACCTCTAAAAATATTCCCAAAAATATTTTAATTTATTAAAAGTGAAAACAGAGTTATCCATTTATCTTCTCATTGATAGCTATTTTCCATGAACGACACAAGATATTAAGAAAGGTGATGATAATTAATCTTTATCATGCATTGGTTCTCCTATCAGAAATCAAATATTCTCTTATGGGACCAATGAACAAAAACAAAATAGATGGTACATTGACACAAAATCCTCTCGTATAGATTACAGATCACCACCAGGTACTCCATGAAGGCGGATCCATCCTCAATGACTAGCTCACCCCACTCAATAATTTGTGTAAGTTTCACCATATATATCATAATTCTAAATATTTGGAGGACATAATTCATTAATTCCAAATTTGGGGTAAATTAGAATAATAAATTAATATTCCCAACCATCTATTGGACCTAGAATAGTTCGATAAACATTGAGTATTTTTTCTTCCTTGAAAAATATACATAATCAATGTCATGTGGAGACTCTTAAAAATAAATTTTATTCCTTATCAAACTAAAAAAACTAATTATTTAAATGTGCTTAATATTTTTTTATACTCTAGGATGCCATTATATGCACATGGATCTCTTGTACTTTCTACATTGTTTCCTACACCATCATTGACACTACATGAGTTTTCTAACCAATCCTGGTAAATCAAAGGGCAACCATTAGTTCTTCCCTATTGGTACTAAAAGGTTATATACTGATATTATATTAATATATGTTATTATAATAAATCTCCATTAATGTTCATTTATCCTCACAACATCAGGCAAAATCAAACCCTGAGGCTCAACGAATATCTTACAACACCTAGATAGTTTGCCCCGTCTGCATATATATTTGATAGTTAAATGTTGTTATCAACCTCATCTAGGTTTCATAGCACTCATAAAGGTTATCAAAATCCATGATTTAAATTGAGAATCATGATAGAATATAATCATCGAGGTTATCCCATAAATATGGATGATCTCTCTCATGTAAAACATTAAAAAACTCATAACCATGTTCTACTACCCAATTTATTAAAAGTTAAACAACATGGGGTGTTAGTAAAAAATAACCTCAATAGAATCATTTAAAATTAGTATCCTTTAAATAAAATTAAAATGTTTCATATAATTTCCATCTCACCGTTACACTTCGATCATAATTGGTTGTGTCAATTGTGTTGGAAACATGTGCTCAACCATTTCCTACTGACATGTCTGTCATTGATAAACATGCTCAAAAATTAACTACCTCATTACATTCCACGGAAACCTCCCATAACAGTCCATGTACATATCTAACACACCCAAATGTGCAACCAAGGTATAATTTTGAATCTCTCTCAATACATCATCATCCAACATAAATAGATTATCCACATGTACCCAGAAAAGGATAACCATTTCTCCTCCTTCATAAAATAAATCTAGTGCATATCCACTGGTAAATTTAATTACATAAAACATCACATGTTTTGTCTCCCAACTAATACTCCCTCCATTTATAAAAATCAATGTAGTAACCACCATTGGATAAAGATAAACGACACCCATTTCATCCACCAGGGTTAGCAAAAATGAATCCAACTACCTAGATGCCTCCTCCGCCCATCATTAATGATATCTCCTACTATGGATATAATCCTCCACATTCCATTTCCCATAAGTTTATATTATCTTAAATTCGTGGTCCCCTTGAAATTTCAACCAATTCTTATGTCTGAGGATAAGAAATCTCTTTGAAAATATGTACTTTTGATTCTAATAGTCTGAGAAAACAACAAATCATTAACCCAAAAGATAGTTCCTCCACATCCTTAGAGTGAAGAATACCACTTTGAAATCAAGTACAGGATTCAGGTTATTATTATCATGGGGGTCCAATTTCTTAACACATAAGTAATCAATTATTTACTCTAAATCAATACAAACTCCATACCATCTATGATAAATACTACGTAGTTAATACCATCCTTCTGTATTATCAACATCATAGAAATGGTCATCCTATTCCTCAGAACATTAAAAGATTCCTAAGACTACTCAATCAAGGTAAATAGTTTCCTTTTCTCTATCAAGGATTTCAAATTATCTTCCAAACTAGGTATGTTATCCATGATCCTCTTATATTACCCCACAATGCTTGGAAAAATATACACCTTTATCAAACTCTTTGTTGGATCTCAAGAAAATACTTCATCAATATTCACTACATACACAACGAAAACATTATTTGAAATGTTATTTAATAGAAAATGAACCTCACTTATCTAAAATAGTCCTTTTAATATCATACCACAAATATGGTGCTACTATATTAAATCTAGAACCAACATTAAATGACTTGTATTCTCCTCCACTAATGCATAGTATATGAGTTTTTCATCAATGAAGATATGTATGAAATGGTCTATGTATGTGTCATATTTATGAATAAAAAGACACATGAACACTACTTTGGATTTTCTTACCCTAAACAGAATCACTAAGTGCTCATAGTTTTATGTCACAACATCAGAATTTCATATTCAAACTATAATTTTTTATGCGTATTAATTAGCCTCATCTCAATCTGACACACTGTGTGACTCGAATGACTCAAAGTGTGACTGTTTATATAAAAATGACATTAATTTAAATAAAAAAAAAGTTACATTTTAAAAACTAGTAAATAAATTTGAAATGTTTTGATATTTTAAGACAAAAATACATGAGTCTTTTGTGAAGTGTAAGAGTCATTCATGCCTCAATACGATTCATGGTGTGACGAATATAACTCTAAATGTGCAATTATTATTTTATATTGAAATTAATTCTTTGTCTTCATTCATATTAAATTTTAATTTATTTCATTTTAGTATTACTAACAGAATATTTATTTACCTATATAGGTGGAATCTATTTTTTAGGTATGGATGATTTTTTTTGGGAACTAGTACCATGGGAGAATATTTTTGAGAGGGGATCATGGGTTTAAAAATAAGAAATATTAATGTATTAAAATGTTTTGTGGATAATTTTAAATTTCATTACATAAAATATTGTTTGAAATGTAAATAGTTGTGTTTTTTGTATATACAAATGGTGGAAATTTTATTATTCATGATGTCAATTAAATGTATATAGCGTTGTGGGATGTTACAGGTTGTATAAATAATTTTTGGAAATTAAAAGTTTTTTTCGGTGTTTTGTTTCATTAATAGCACATTATAGCCTATTAGGCCTTTATAAGTGCTATTTTTATCACGGATAAAGGGAACCATTTAACAATGATATTTGTATTGATCATAAAGGGATCCCCCAATCAGCACTGTAATTAATATCTCTATTTTTAGAACTTTTAGATGCATATTTGTGTGCGGTTAAAGGTATTATGTGTAGTAGTGGTTGAGTTTAAAAAATATCCCATGGGGAGTGATTCATCCAAAAATAGAAAATTTATTAATTAAAATATATTAATTATTATTCCAAAATGATTCACTTGTTTTTTGATATAATTTTCATAGATTATTATATAATTAGACTAGTTAATATCCCATGGATTAAAAGATATTAGAATATTTTAGTCACAAATGGGTGATAAATTATATATTTTATTTGATTATAGGTTTATAAAGAAATTTTTTCAGTGGTGTAAATTTATTCATGTTGGGTTTTTATGAAGACTATTTTTGAGGTCCTAAAAGAGATTTTTTTTTGAAAAATAATAAATAGTCACATATTTTAGTAAAATTTATGGGTTTTAAATATAATTACATGTTTTAGACACTCTATTGAGTAAACCACTCAAAACATATAAAAATTAAAAAGTATGAGTACATAATGTCATAAATAATTAAAAGGATAAGGTAAGGAATTGATAGTGCTTTATTTGATATATTCTAAATTGTGTATTTATTTTGAAAAAATGATGACATTTAAAACTATAAAATTTTTTAAGAGTTATAGAGGAATTTATTTGTTAAAAAAAATTTCAATAAAATTGAAAAAACATATATAAAATTTAAAAAATATAATTAATATTTAAATTTAAATAAAAATATGATATAAATTATAATTTTTAAACATGTAAATATTAGAGTGATTTTTAATAAATACAAACTTATAAGTAAAAAAATCACTAACTATAATCTCAGTTCTTATTATATTGAGTTTTCTATTAATTATATACAATTATTTCGTTAATTTTATTTTATATTATTGAATATTTTATTTAAATTATATAAAAATATTTAAAATAACAATAATTTAATTGATTTTATTTATCTTCCTTTATTAAAAGTTTATTTTTAATTTAAATTGTAAATTGCAGTTTTTAAAATAGATCTATGGAATGATAATTTATGTATTTTTATTTGTATAACTTTTTGGAAACTTTTTTAGTGATTTTTCCTTTATACATAAGAGTGTTTCTGTGAAAAAAATAAATGGATTTATTATAAATATATATTTTAAAAAAATTCATGATATTATGAAATAAAATTTTAAAAACATTTAATTTATTTAAGAAAAATTTGACATTAACAATAATAAACATGTCAATATAACTTCGTCGGAGATAATAACTCTTGATATTAATGATCAACTTTTTGGAATTTGGTTTCCAAATTTAGGTATCAAATTTTAATTGAAATGTAATTAATTCAATCATTATAAAAATTACATGGTTTAACTAGGGAGGATAGACATATAAACTGTAATTAATCTAGAAAAAATATTTTCTATTATGAAACTTCATTGAATCACCATGTATAAATTTTAATTGAAATATTTTATTATTTTCTCTAAACTATTAACTAACACATGAATAAAATTTTTACTCATAGTTGAGCTATATTTCTTTTTGAATAAATAATTAATAAAAAAATTACATCCTTGTGTCTATAATAAAATCAATATGAAAATAAATAAATTTAATTCATAAATGTATATTTCATACTAGTCTAGTGATTGGTATCTTCACCTTAATCTCTAGATGTTGCAACTAGGCTTCTACATGGTGTGAATTCCTATATAATATGCCTAGTATGTTTGGGTTTTCAAGAAATTTATGAAGGATTCCGACAAAAAACACACATTTCTACCACCACCATTGCTATTGAAAAATGTCACCAAAGATTTTGGATCAAGTGTTGACCATGAATGATTCATTACTGGTGGTAAGATTATATTCACCCAAATAGTGTTTGGCTAGTTTCCAAAGTACTACTCCTCTCCCATGGAAAAGGCCCAATGAACTGGCCACTAAACTATGTCACCATTACCCACATCCCACCCTGCACCGTGATCCATTTTCAAAAAAATGATCCACACATCCTTCATGTATCTACAATGAATCCTTGGATTAGATTACACTCGAATCTAACTTGAAAATGTCACATTGTGACACAATGGTCAAATGCAGAGGAACATAATGATGAGTTAAGGAAATTCCTTTGAATTTTTTGAATCAATCATCAGGCACTGTGATACCATCCAATGATCATTAAGCATGAAGCCATGAATGAAATCAATGAATAAGAAAAAAACTATATTCAGAACCCATTTCTTAATTCAATCACATGTGATTGATGGATTATCATAGATAAATAAAAATTAAATTATATAAATCCATGTTTTTCAATAAAATATGGAGGAATCCAAAAAACAATCCCTATCTAAATTATCGATTTATTTTTTGTTAATTAGTAATTTTATTGATATGTCAAAGTGGATCCACTAAATTCCTTATTATTCATAGGTTTCACCACAATATGTTCATCAATGATCCTCAATCCAAAATGACAAAAAGTAATGAACGATATCTATCTAATCCTCGAATTCAATTATGTTATCCATCTAATCTAGTAAAAAATTGTAATTATATATTTATTTAGGATTATTATGTTTATTGAAAGTAGATTAATTAACTAACTAAGTAAATTAATTATCTGAATTCACCTTCCAAATAACTTCCTATATTTGACATCCAACACCAAACAATATTATGTTGAACCTATGGTAAACCCAACATTCAAATAGAAATTCATGTTCTGAAATTTCCCATACATAGTCCAAAAAATAGGGGAACCATTGTTTTCAAAAATTTATCCACACATAATAAAAAAAATTATTACATTAATATATCATTATTGATCCCCTACAGGACCTAAAATATCATATTAACTTAAAACATAGCTCAGAAAATATTCCCTAAAATGTTATACTATATTAATATTCTAAAATAGATTAATCCATTTATCCCTTTAATCAAGGCTATTTTCGATGGAAGACATAATTTTTACAAAAAGGTGAGGGTAAAAATCCACATCATGCTCTGATTATCCTAAGATATATCATATATGATCCAATGAGACCAAATAACACAAACCAAATAGATGGTCCATCAACATTGTATCCTCTCCTATCGATTTCCAATCGCCACTTGGTAGTCCTGGATGGTGGATCCATCCTTGATGACTAGATCACACGAGTCAATAATTTTTATAAGTTTATGAATATTTATCATCAGTTTTAGAAAATATAAGACATCATTCACTCATTTCAAATGTGGGATAATGTCTGAGAGTTAATAAATATTTCTAACCCTCTATAGGATCTTGAACTTATTGATAAACCATGAGGATTTCTTTCATCCTTGAAAAAATGTCCACAATCAACATCATGTGGAGACTCTTACAAAAACATGGTATTCCTTATCAAACTCAAAAATATAATGATTTTAGTATGTGTAATATTTCTTTCTTCTCTATGATTTCTTTAGATGAACTAGAATCAACTTTATTTTATTCATCGTTGCCTACACCATCTCTGACACTACAAGAGATCTCTCACCAATCCTAGTCCTTTGTAATGGTAACATTCTGGTATTCCATATATAGACTAAGAAGGATCTATACTTATTTCATATTGATAGATGGAACTTTGAGAAAACACAACTCATGGAATTTTATCCTCCCATCTTTGAAAATAATCTAACCGGAGGCTCTAACCATATACTAAAACACCTATATATTCTACTCAATCTACCTATATGATTGGGAATGAAATGTTGTAATAATCCCCAACTAGATTCCAAATTCCACCTAAATTTTATCAAAATCCCTAATGTGAATAGTTAATCATGATAGAAGATAATCTGGGAGGTTACCCTGTGAATCTGGTCGATCTCTCACATGTAAAACTTGTAGATCTCTTAAACAAGCTCGGGGACCTCATGGAAAGAATGGTAAAAAAATTGGAGAGTCTATTAAAAGTAACCTAAATATAATTATTTCCCCTTAATATCCATAAAATACCTATCAGAATTTAATAGACATTCCATCTCACTTATACACTAGGATCACCTGAGGTTGTTTCATTTCTGTTGTCAACAGGTTCTTAGCCTTTCCCTGTTGACATGTGTGTCATTGAAAAACAAGATAGACAATTATTTACTTCATTCCTACCAACCAAAACATCCAACAATGTTCCATGTAAATATTTCACAAACCCAAATGTACTACTAAGGGAGTATTTTGAAACTCTCTCAACACTACATTGCACAACATGATCAAATTATCCATCTATCTATAGAAAAAGATGACTGTGTCCTCTCTATTATAAAATAAATCTAGTCCTTTTCTATCATTATATCTAATCACATAGAAACTCGTAGTTTTTGTCTCCCAATTGAACTTCTCTTCAATTATGATGATGATGTATATTAACCACCATTGACTAACGGCCAACAATACACATATAATCCACCCGGGTAATTTGAAATGAAGACAACTAACATGATGCCTCATCCACCCAACCTGAATGATATTTCCTACTATATATATCTTTGACGACATTTCCCTTCTCATTGGGCCTTCGAGTTATGTAATGTGTCTCCCAATACCCAGTTAATGCGGTCTTTTCTTTACTTTAATTATAAATGAGGCTTCATCGCCAACCATTAAAAAAAATCACAATGTCATTATCTCAAAAAATATTTTACAAATTCATATGTTTGTTGTTAAGATATCTATGAGAAAATATGTACTTTAGACTCTTATAGATTGAGTAAAATAATAATAATCACCCAAAAGAGAGTTCCTTCACATCATTAGATTGAAGGATATCGTTACTAAATCAAGATCATGATTCATGTAGTTATGATCATGATGTTTCAATTTCTGTGATACATGAAAAATAACTTAATTCTTATAAATTATCAAAAAACCAACTCTGAAAAAAAAGAAAAATAATATGTCTTCAATACCATCCTTTTTTATTTTAAATATAAAATAAATCGTCATCCACTTCCACAAGTCCTAAAAGGAAACCTAACAATACTCTATCAATGTAAATATATTATTTTTCTTTTTTAAGGTATTAAAAGGAGATTCCAACCTAGCTAAGTCTTCCATGATCCTCCAATTGTACCCCACTATGCTAAGAAAACTATACACCTCTTTCACACTCATTAATGGATCAAAATAAAGAACCATATAATAATTCACTGGCCAGACAAATAAAACATTCCCATAAGTATAATTCCTTTTCAAATGAACCTCACTTATCCAAAACATACATTATAAGTGCATACCATAAAAATTGTTCTACCATATAAAATCCAAAACCATCAAAAAATGCATTATATTCTCCTCCTCTAATAAAAATTATATCAGTATGTCATCAAAGATGATAAGTATGAAACGATCAATGTGTGAATCAATGATATGATTCAAAAGAGACATTAACACTAAAAGGGAATTAATCACACAAAAAATAATTACCAAGAACTCCTAGTTTTTGTAGCAACATCAGAATACCATCTTGAAAGTATCATCCTCGTGAACCATAAAGTGGTGGTATTATAACCCAAGATCAATTTTGGATAACCATAACATGCCTCTAAATATGAAACTAGTTCATTAAATCATTAAAATTGGTAATTATCATTTAATGATATTTGATTTAGGTTATGATAATTGACATAAAGACTCAAGTAATCGTCTGTTGTTTTCATAAACAAAAATGCGGCCTATTAGAGGAACAAAGTGTTTTGGATGAAACCCTTCTTACGGTTTTCCTCCAACAACACCCTTATATCAATGATCTCTATATGGTCCATCCAATATGTTAATGATGATATTTGGGTGGTACTTGGGTGAAAGTAAATGATGATTTCTATATATCACTTTTGAGTTATTCTTGAAACATATTAGGAGAAAACATCTATATAATCATCCAATACTATTATAAGACAGATACATGGATATCCCACTGCCTGATGGTCAAAACTCTCCAAATGATTAATGATATGTCATAGTTTCCTATTCTGGAGACCATATTTATTATCCAATCTCTCTCTCTATATCAATTTAGAATATCATCCCATACGAATGGAGACATATATCTCTCATGTGATGATATTATATTTACAAACACACCTTGAATAACCAGTCCATACACAAGATTATTTCAAAATGATTCATCATAATGAAGTAGAGGTTCCATAAAAAATAGATCCATTGAGTTCTACCTCTCACAAGTTTAAGATGTTCGATATAGAAGAAACTTTCTATTATAGGAATGTATAATAGAAAATGTTGTGCTTATGAATTAACTGGTAACTCTAGATCTCATAAGAAGGATATATAGATAAAGGAATTAATCATGATAGTATATATATATATACTAGAACCTAAATTTAAAAGGTAATGATATTAAATCAAATCATCTCGTATGTAGCCTTTCCATATCCCTCCAGAGCCTGAAACTGCAAGAAACCCCAATTACCATCTCTAGGTTCCTTTCAGGTGACACTTACTGAAGGTGGTGGTGTTATCTTCTTGAATCATCCTCCTTGACGAGCTCCACCCATTATTGCTCTACAAGATCATTGTCTAGTACCACTTCCTCGAGGGTTGTCTTGATCTCACCTCAATGATCATAAATCAAGATACTGCCTATATCATAGAGGTACATCCATCATAAATTTTCCATCACCATCATGTCTCGAAATGAAATCATGATTCATGTTTCCCTTTCCATCATATACAGAGAATATCCTCAATATTGGTGAATAGATCCTCTATACAGTCTCTTATCCATATAACCACATGTCTTAGTCCATGAATGGGGAGGTCTCATGCACAATGAATCAATCGACAGAAACACTTAAATCACCTGTTGGTTGGGGTATGATATGTAGCATGACTTTTGGATATTGAACATAGTATCACTAGGTACAAGTTGATGGGTGAGTGTTGATTGATATAAATCACTCCTTTTATCACTTTGTATAATATTCATATAGGAAAGGCATTGATGGTAGTCTGATTCACATGTAACAGAACCATTTATTACAACATATATTACCTTGGTAAAGACACATATTTGTTGAGAATGACTCACATCATATCTAGTGGAGGTGGGGCCGGATCTCCATGCGGTGGTTATTCATAAGTTATTTCATATATTTTATTCCCCCCTAATAAAATTTTCGATAATATATTTCTCTCTTCCGTAGGAATTATTATTCAAGAGTATATATTATTTTCCTATTCCATTTAATTTCTTCACATTGAACTTCCTCTTGTTCTGTTTCACAAAATATGTTCAGGGTGTCACCCTGAAACCCACACATTTGATGTGTACATACTTTTCTGGCCACATCAATGACAACAATAGTATGTGTTCATTTAGTGTACGTGTTATTGATTCATATGATTATGTCGTATAGAAAATATAGGAAAATAAGTGATAATTGATGTGGAATAGGGATTTAATAACAATTATTATTATGTAATACTTACACATGTTTCCCAGACTTTTTTGTGTGTTTTCATCTATTAGTATATTGTCTTTATTAAAAAATTCATCCTTCCATAGTACATAGTGTAGGATAAGAGTGGATCGGGATTTGGAGTCATCAATCTTCAGATAAATAGATGAACATAATTATGGTGTTGTTTCATGCCACATAACAATATTACGGTAGATTTAATATATGTACCAATTTTTTCCAACTGGATCATACCCCATCCTTGATTTTTTGGTAAGAGTATGCTGGTGTTTCAGCTCATTCTTTATTTACAAACACTCAATTATTGTCTAGAAAAATCAATCAAAATGAAAAATACATTAATAACTGGAAAAAAAATTAATATACATAATATACTTGAAAAGACACATCTTTAAGACGATCAGAAAATTCATCCCACACTTCATGGATTATTAGGATTGCATAGATAAGCAGTGGGTGCAGGTTTATTTTCCATTTATGATAATTAATATGACATATAGTTTTAATTGTGAGAAATCCTCTGTGAATTTTTCAAGAAAGACTTAATAAATATATCTTATGGGATTCATCACCTATAAATGAACTTTAAATCGATGATGAATAATTAGTCAGTGTTTCATTATTTTATTTTTTAGTAAAATAGAGAAATGATATTATAATTTTTATGTAATCTCATCCCACATTAGTGTCTAGAGTGAAACCACAACATAGATCCATGAATCTAAATTAATCGCCAAATATTTCTAGATTAGGATTCTAATGAAACTAATGAACATGGCCTTATTTGGGTTAACATGTTGGCCCCACATATTTTATTCGACCTTGTATTTGGGGCCTTTGATTTACACCTTAATTATTTTGGTTAACACTGTAAAATAACAGAGCTGCTGTTTTTTTGCACCATCCAACGTCTTGCACCTACCATTTCATCATATTCAACATTGTGAATATGTTCCTTTAGAGCGGTCGCATGAGCATGTGAAAATGGTTTTTAAACCTCTAAACTAGAAGTGGAAGTAGGTTGAGAAATATTTTTTCCCCTATATCAGGAGCACCAGAACATGAAGATAGTCGTTATTCCTATGAACTATGAGTGGCAGGTGGTTCAGAGACCTGTTGGGACTTCAGATTAGGGGCACCATCACATGAAGAATTCAATATCTATAGAAGTGGGTTAACATTTATTTTATATTACATAAATTCAATAGTTAATAGGTAATAACAAAAGGTACCATGATATATATTAAAAAATACATATAACCTAATTATTGATCATTATTTTCTTTTTTAATGGTTAATGGTATTTTACCCCTTTATAAACTATAAAAAAACCTTTCGTTGTTTTCTAAAATGACATTCAAAATCTTATCTACATTAGGACCATTGTGAAATGGTTTTGACATCCCAATGAAAGGGTCATCCCTGGCTGGATTTTTATTTGAACCTTTAGTGGTTTTGTTTGAAAAAAATCAATTGAACACTTTTGATTTATTGTATTTCAGAGATAAATTACTTGTAATACCTATTATTTCATTATTAATGGTTCTTTATTACACCATTCTTTACTAAAATCAACTTTCTGGAATCCCCATTCATCAATTTTAATAAGAATCCTGTTATCAACCCACCTTAAAAGAAAAATAGGCACTTTGAATATGGTATAATACAACCCCCATATTTGTTGGATGATGACAATGAATGACATATTCACGTAAATTATATTTTTCCCCTTAGTACCAGAAACATGTGTCACTTCATCCAAAATGGTAAATCCACCATTTTATATTGTATCATCTTCATAATATTCATTTTTATAAAACAAATAAATATTAATTACATAATCATTTAAATATAATACATATACAATTGTTCCTCCAGGTAGCCATCGAATTCATTCAGAAATTGAATGTAGATTTTAATCTGACTCCTTAAAAATATGGCCCTAAAATAATCCTATAAAATATTTATTATCGGTATTTCATATTCATATTTCATTATTTTATTTATTTAAAGGACAAATAATTTCAACGTGGATTTAAAAATATTGGGAAACCTCCAAATAGTTTTTAAAAATGTTAATGTGGGACTACTCCCGATCTGTAATATTCATTGTGACAACATATATTCCATAAATTACTTCACCAAAAAATTACCATGTGTGACAGGATTTTGGTATACCAATGCTTTCCTCACAAAATAGGTATTCGATACATCATTAAATGGCCTCCTCAATAATATTTCTCTCTGTAATATAACCATTTGAACAACATATATTTTTGACATAACCATTCAAAATCATCATAAACCATTCAATGGGGTACATCCATCTATCGCATACAAAATCACATTGTCAAATATCTCCCACCAAGTGAACCATCAAATTAACCATCATATCAAATAATTTTGGCAGGAAGAATATTTCCAATTCACATAATATGAAGAAATTTTATATTTCCATAATCAAAAATTTTGTCAAGTTTATAACATTTCTTCATATATATTTGAAAAAGAAACGTATCTTGGTTAATCTATAATGGACATTTTTGGGTAAAATGCTTCGTAAAGCTATAGTAATTATAACTTACATTAAAACATGGTTGTTGTGTAATTTTTGACCCTTTAACATAAAATCAGTCATTGAAACTATGTTCTTGATATTTGATGAATACCCTTATTGAAATGTTACATCATTCAAGTACCTGAAAAAATGTATATCTCCAATTCCTAGAAATAATGCAAGTATATAGATAAGGAAAATTTCATTTTTCACCCTTCACTGTTGCTAACTCTTCTTGTATCCCCATGTCAATTATGCACAGCCTAGCCTTAATTTCATCATATGTTTTTCTTGATGTGTTTAGAAACATGATTATGACACTATCACATAAATTCATTTCAACATTAATAACCTCAATAAAATGTATGACAAAAATACATTTCTAGTATGGTAATTCAAAGAAAAATTATCAAATTTTTTCACATGTTTTCATTTGTTTTTTGGAAAATTGTATACTAAAATAAGTATCCACATCATTTTCTTTCTCAAGTAGTGGATCACCTATTTTTAGAGATGATACTATACATTCATCTAAACATCCATCTAATTATTTCATCCAAGAATGGTACATAGGTTTTTGGGGTAGAAATATGTGATTTCCTTAAAACATGTGTTTCGATGATTGTTTCAACCTAATTGAATCTGTTATTTGTTCATAAATGGGACACCCTGGAGTTCCTATAATGATATATCTTCAAAAATATTCTTATGTACTAAAAACATTTACCATACCTTACAACATGGTTCACAACATGGAATCATCATTTCAGGTAGCATCGTACAACATTACACCTATGACCCACAATAATTTCAAATCCTCTATCAAAAGGTCCCAATAATCATCAATACCATTAAATAGTTTATTTTGACCTAATATATTAATAGATAACATGATTTATTTTCATTTCATTCATAACCACATTGGAATATTATAATTTACCAACATAATCGGCCATGTACTATGAGTGATACTTTTAAAAACCAAAGGATTCATTCCATCTATAGATAATTCAAGAAGAAGGCTTCTCATCTCATTTCAAAATTTCGAATACTCATGCTCAATTATCTTCCATTGAGGAGAGTATGTCTGGTGATTTTGTCCCCATAATTTTTTTTTCTTGTATCTGCATGCCACTTCAATTTCCCTATACTATCCTCAATTCCTTATAGGTTCCTAAAACATGTAATGATTGTAATGTACCGTACAATGTTCATAGGACTAGATTCATCTTTTGTGAATTCAGAAGTGACACACTTTGGGAATTATGTAAGTGTTTTTTGGTCCTTGATACATAGTATACAATCATTATACATACATTAATTGTTTAAGAGATCATACCCAATGGGCGTAGCATTTTTTTATCATCATATGTTCAGATTAAGTTGTCATTATCTTATATGAGCATGTCATTCAAGAGATAAATTTGATCCATAAAAATGGAATCACTCCTTTTATTTCCGTATTTATAATTATACAACTTCAACACAGCCTAAAATGCGATATATTTAGTGTAACTAACACAAAATAGCACAATTACACAACTCTTCAACTACTCAAACAATTTTGGGTAATCATAATGTTCATATTCAAGTGTCCTTATTATTTCCTCAATATAAATCTTATAATCATTCATACCAATAATCTCATCCTCAATATTGTCATCATTATTGTCAAAAAATTTAATCATATCATTTGATCCATAAAACGTAGTGTTATCCCAACCACTAGCTATATTCTATTTTACACCATTTTTATTCCATCATTTATAACTTCAATCAATTACTTGATTGATAAACTGTTCATCCATCTCATATGGACTAACTTGTGTTGAATAAAAACAATGTAGACACTAAAAAAGTCTCGGATATGGGTTATATTCATGATCATGTTAATAATTGAGGACCTCATTTCACTACAACTTTAAAATCATTTCTCATATGATTAGAATCCATCCAATATTTATATATGTAAATACTATTTGATTTGGTAATATTAATATTTAACAAAATAATTACTCAAAAGGGGTCTTTCAAATAAGGGGAACTCAAAATTTGAATGATATTTATTATTTCATTATTTTTCTCATGACTCATCCCCTAAAAATATTACCCAAATCCTAAAGAAGATGTAATTTTAGAGGACTATCCAAATTTAAACCAATCATGTGATTTTGGATTCAATGTCGGTTTAGGATTTATAATGTGGTTAAACATTAATTCATCTTTTGTATGTGTGAGGTCATGATGGGTATCCTATGCTTTGGATAGATTTAGTGAAATTACCTTTCCATTGTGTTATTATCGATATAATTTTCTTCCGTATATAATAAAATGGTTTTCCTAAATCTAAAAAATATAAACAAAAATTACTATGGAAACACCACATTTCGTATGTCCATTGAAAACTATTTTTTAAATTACACTTGAAGAAACATTAAAAAACCAGTAAAGACCCGCAAAATTCAAGGGAAATTTTTTCTTAAATTTCTTTGGAGTTTTACAAGAACGCAGTTTCTGACGGCACCTGATTCCGAGGCCCCGTGTGCCCGGAATCATTTTCTGAAGTTTGGCTCGGGTACATTTAGTGAACGAACGAGCGGGTTTTTCTAACTTTTGAACCGGTGCCCGGAATCGAATTCCGAGTGCACCGATGATCTCGCAGCGCCGATATTCGCTTAAGGAGACCTTTTCCGAGGTTGCATTTTATGCGGGTTGAGAGTTAGTTTTGGGGTTTTTTAAATGAAGTTAAATAAAATGTGGAAACACATTTTATTTTTTATCCAAGTTGGTTATATCCTCCTAAAGGGAGTTAGGGGTGGGACCCACATCCACTTAACCTCCCTTGAGAGGATTAAGTGTGGTGGGGCCTACACAAACCCTAACACTTCATCTCCTCTTTTAACTCCCAATAACTCCTTTCTAATTAATCTTGACAACTATGGTTATTAATTGAGTTGAGTTGTTTTAATTTAAAACTTTTGAAATTCATGTGGTTTAGTTGTGTAAATAAAATAAGATTTAAGCTTATTTTATTTGGTTAGTATCCTTTGTCCCTTGAGAGGTTTTGGGAATCTCTCTCTTCATCTTCTTCAACCTTGACGAAGAACACGAAGAACACTTAAGCTCCGACGAAGGACACCGCTTCTCGTCTTCGTAGCCGGTGTGTTTCTGAAGATCGACGATGCCGTTTCTTCAATCTTCATCCCGTGTCAACGAAAGGAGACGCTGTTTCCTCCTCGGACTATCTCTGTCAGCTTACGAATCTTCTCCAGCGACGTACCTCTTCGGACGCACCTCGACGTCAATGGAAACGACGTTCGATTTCCAAGATGCCCGACCTCCGCGACGCTAGACTTCTGCGGCTTGTTGACGTGCTCCGCACTTGAAACCGAGGTAGGGGTTTATTTTATTATTCTTTTTTTCATGATTTATACCCGTGTTTATTTCTTCGTGAAATTTGTCCAATTTTTAGCGAATAACGCGAGGGGGACGGACCGCACGAACACGGCCGACCCTCCACCTTTTTCATGTTGATTTTTTTGTGGATTGAAACGAGTGTGGCGCGACAAGAAATGTGCGGCGCCATCGCGCCGCGTCGTAAATTAATGCAAGGACGCAACGCCGTCGTGCCGCATCGAAGAAATTCAAAGACACAGCGGCCGGAGCGGGGCCGCGGAAGAAGGGCGCGATGCCGTCGCGCCGCGCCGGACGACGAAGGCCGCGGCCGGTTCCGGGCCATGGCGGAACAAGAAGACCGGCAGCCAGCCGGGCCGCCGGTGTCGGAAGTAGGAAGGGGACCGCCCTTTGCTGGTCCCGTTGAGGAAGAACCTGCCGGCCAGCTCGGGCCGGTCGGAAGGGAGGAAGACTGGGGGAATTTAATTCCCCTGGCCAGAAAAACGGACGCCCATAATGAGGGGGGCCGCGGTTTCACAAAGGGGGGCTGGCACCCCCCCGTTTCCAATCAGCTCGGCCTTCGGCGGAGCTGGCAGCGCGCCCAGCGCACTGCCTTGCGCCGAACCGGCACGCTTGGCTGGTCCGCCAGGCCAGGCCGGGTCGGCCCGCACCGGGCCGTGCCAGGCGGGGTCGACCCTGTCCGGGGCAAGGTCGACCCGGTTCGGGCCAACCGTGGGGGTCTCGGGCCGGGACGGCCCGGGCCCGAAACCCCCGTTACCGAGCGGTTTGGATTCAAATGCCCATAACTCGGGCTACGGACCTCCAAATGACGCGCCGTCAGTGGCGATGCGATCCTTGGATCGAGTCGGTCGTTTCGGTATATGGCAGTCAAGGTTTCTAAATATTTTGAGTTCGTCCAGGTTGGTTCGTACACAAAACCAACCGGGCCCTCGGAGCAAAAACGCTCATATCATGATCTATGGACGTCCAAATGACGTGTCGCCAGCTTTGTTGAGTTCCTCTAAGTGATAAGTATCTTTTGGATTACTCCGCTCGAGGTTTGGATGCCGTCGGAGTGCGGTCGGGTTGGTTCGCTCACGAAACCAACCGGGCCCCGGGAATGAAAAAGCCAATAACTCACAGACCGGGCGTCCAATTGACGTGCCGTCTGTCTCATTGCATTCCTGTTGACAATACGGAAGTTTTGGCATCCTCCGCCCGAGATTTGGATGCAGATGGATAGTGGCCGGGTTGGATCGCACCAAAATCCAACCGGGCCCCTGAACGGAAAAGCTTATACCATTCTGACAGAACGTCCGTTTGACGAACCGTCAGCGGCGTTGGTGATCTCGTTGAGAAACGGTCCCTATTAGTATACCCTATGAGAGTCCGGGGTACAGTTGAGACATGGACAGGTTTGGTTCGCTCACGAAACCAACCGGGCCCCTGGGACGAAAAGGCTAATAACTCACAGACCGGGCATCCGATTGACGCGCCGTCTGTTGCGTTGAGACCCCTATGACGAGGCGGTCCTTCGAGATACTTCGTCGTGGGACTTTTAGATACTTGGAGTATCGAATTGTAGCTCATGGAGCGGACCCTCCCAAAGACGAGCGTACGGAGTACGGATACCGTGTAGTCGGCCGAGACCTGAAGACTGCATGTCCGATTCGATTCGGAGTGACTTACGTAGCCCGGTGGGGAGCACTTCTTTGTGTGGTGGCAGACCCATAGCGGAGGAGCACAACTATGTGAGGTGGCAGACCTGCGGTACACGACAGGGGGAGTGCCTCTGTAGGCTATTAGGGGGGAGCACTACTGTGTTGTGTGGCAGACCCCGGCGGGAATCACTACTGTGTGAGGTGGCAGGCCCGCGGTACTCGAGAGGAGGAGTACCTCAGCAGTCTTAGGTTAGTGAGAAGTACCTCGGATTCATGGCAGGACCACAGTACACTCCAGAGACGGAGCTCTTCAGCAGTTATGGTTTCGATAATGAAAATCCTGGTTTGAGCTGAGACTTTTGACCTTTTTGTTTCCTCATGATTGAGACGGGTCACTTGATAACTTAGGTATATGTATGGGCATATACCTGGGTAGGGGTTATCCGTTGATTTCACAATACTTGTGTTTCCTCATGATTGAGATGGGTCACTTGATAACTTAGGTATATGTATGGGCATATACCTGGGTAGTGGTTATCCGTTGATTTCACAATCCTTGTGTTTCCTCATGATTGAGATGGGTTACTTGATAACTTAGGTATATGTATGGGAATATATCTAAGTAGAGGTTATCTATTGAGATCGTCTTGTGGTTATCCTTGTTGGTTTTAGTGAGACCTTGAGGGTCTCGGGGTCCCTACTGAGTATCGTTATACTCACCCCTGCACGGGCTATGCCCACACTACGTTGTGTTGGTTGCAGACGACGGACAGCGTTGATTGTGGTTGAGGATTGCAGAGCAGGACGGTACCTGGAGGTGGACCACTGGGTGGGACGTGCTTGGAGCGGACGGCGGGACCCGAGTAGCAGTGGAACTATCTGTACCCACCCTACAGGTTGGATTTCCAGTGGACAGCTCTGCGTAGCGGCTTTTAATTTACAGTTGTTGTTTTCCCTTTCGATTTGTACTTTACTTTCAGTTTGGGTTTGTATATTTGCCCATTTACTTTTCCGCACTTCAGTTGTACTCTGTTTTTTTACTTAGTGTTTACTTTTCCACTTGCTTACTCTCTGGTTCTTGTTTAATTTACAAAGGCAATGCCTTACCTTTTTACCGGGATTTACGCCTTGGTGCTAGTCGCCAGCCCCTGGCCTATGGAAGGCGGGCTTGGGGTAGTCACGCCACGGGCCCCGAGGATGGGCTGTGAAAAATTGGTATCAGAGGAGTTCAGTTCTACCGCAGAACTTATAACTCAGATGTTTCTTTCTGTGAAGCAATAGTGTTAAGAGTACCGAGTGTGGTTTTCAGTTCAGGGAGTCTAGTGTTGGTGCGGGTGGCCGACATATCCATACACCAGGACCCTGACAATTGATTTCCGACTTTGTGCACGAAAACACTGATTGTGTGTGTGTTTTCCAGAAGTTTTATTTGAATATCAGCTCAAACCAGGTCAGCTCACCAGGTATAAATCATTTGACCGTGTCACGTTGTTTCTTTCAGGATGCCTCCCCGTGGACGACCAGCTAGAGCCCCGAGAGTGGTGCGTACTGACAGCCCGCCGAGTGACGAGGCCTCAGTACAGGGCCCTATTCCAGTTGAGGCACCAGCGGAGGCACCAGTAGTACTACTACCTGTTGGGACACCGTTGCCACCAGCCACAGCAGCAGAGGATGCACGTCGCTTGAGTGCATTGCATGAGTTCCAGCGCCAGAGGACACCCAGGTTTCAGGGAGGGACGGACCAACAGGCGGCTGAGGATTGGCTGGAGGCTATGGTTAGAGTCTTCATGCTAGTGGGGATGCCGAAAAATTTCATGGTAATCCTTGCTGCCATCCTTCTTCAGGCAGCAGCAGGCAGATGGTGGAGCCTGATGCTCCAGATGCATGACGAGGTGACAATTCTATGGGCAGTCTTCGAGAGCCTGTTTTGGGCAGAGTTTGTACCAGCCACCCTTCGAGCGGTGCGTATACATGAGCTACATCAGCTGCTGCATGGCAGCATGTCAGTGGCGCAGTACAGAGCGAGATTCACAGACCTCTCGCGCTACTCCACAAATATGGTACGAGACCCGTTCTTCAGGGCATGAACCTTTGAGCAGGGGCTCATGCAAGAGATAAGAGCTTCGGTTGTATCGCACAACAGTCTGACGCAGACATGAGTGTTGGAGCGATCCCTCTTAGTTGAGAGTTTCATTGATGAGCAGTCTCCAGCAGCAGGACCCACCACTAGCCGACATGCGGCGGAGTCTTCTGTAGCGGGCAGTAGACAAATGACGCAGGGGTCCAAGAGGACCAGACCTACAGGTGGTCGACCGCGTGACTCAGGGTCGGTAGTGCGGGGCACCAAGGGAAGTGATAGAGCCAGACCTGCCATGAGGTGTTACTCCTGCGACGGAATTGGTCACATAGCACGTGATTGTCCGACCCGCCATGCAGATGACCAGAAGTTAAATGAAGAACCTTCAATGCAGTGGAAGAGGTTTGATCATGGCGGTCATGGCAGAGGAGTTGGCCGGGCAGCTGGAGGTGGACGACGCTTCGAGGTGTTGCCACCACCACCATCAGGAGGTCCGCCGCGACCGCAGGGAGTTGGTGGACATGCGAGAGCTCAGCTTCAGGTAGTTGAGGCCTTCGATCATGGAGCTCTTGGAGCAGATGGACAGGAGCGGAACTAGTAGATACGTCCTTTGTTCTTCTAGTTCCTTGTTTCTATTGTGTAGTATCTTCGTATTATGAGCTGCAATAATAAAAGATGATTACCTTTGTGATGTTTTCAGTCCTATCCTCCTTTTTTGTTGTTATTAAGAGGTTCCAGTTAACACTGTTGACTTGACCCTCACTTTCAAGTTTTCTACTGAAGGAGACCTAGTGACCACACACTGATGCTGACGATGTGACTCAACCCTTGGAGGCGAGAGTGACAGTTGTATCTCTTGGTAGTTACGTCGAGGACCTATGACGTCATCCATGGCATGAATGCATCATTCATGTCAGGATTGACTGTATTAGGCAACGAATGTGGTTCATCTAGGGGATGAGACCGGATTTCTCTTTTTCGGAAAAGAAGAAATCATAGCAGCTCTTGTGAGACTAGAGAAGGTCCAGTTCATCCATGTGCGGATGAGGACGGCAAAGGGCCGACAGAAGCCTTATGCTGACAGGGCTTGGACGCCTCTAGAGTTCGAGGATGACCATCACATCCTTATACGAGTCTCACCTCGACGAGGTTTACAGAAATGTGGCCAAGGCGGAAAGTTATATCCGAGGTTCAACGAACCTTTCTAGGTCCTCAGCTGGGTAGGCGAGGTTGTTTACCGCTTGGCCCATCCACTTCAGTTTCACTAGGTGCACGACGTTTTCCACGTATCTCAACTGAGGATATACGTGCTCGACCCTCTGCATATCATCGACCATGAGGAGCAGGACGATGGCGATGGGGTGTCTTTCACGGAGGTTCGAGTGGGGATCGAGGATCGACAGGAGTGGATCCTATGAGGACGATCGATTCCTTGGGTGAGCATTCTTTGGAAGTACGGGAACCTCCAGGTTAGCACATAGGAGCGGAAGGCTCAGATGCGTGCTCAGTACCACCTTTGTTTCCATAAGTTTGTGGTGAAACTTTACGGGGACGTAAAGCCCTGTTCAGGGAGTAATGTAAAGTCCCGTAAAATTCAAGGGAAAATTTTTCTTAATTTTTTTTGGAATTTTACAAGAACGAAGTTTCTGACGGCACCTGATTCCGAGGCCCGGTGTGCCCGGAATCATTTTCCGAAGATTGGCTCGGGTAGGTTCAGTGAACGAATGACCTGGTTTTTATAACGTTTGATCCGGTGCCCGGAATTGAATTCTGAGGGCACCGATGATCTCGTAGCACAGATATTCACTTAAGGATACTACTTCCGAGGTTGCGTTTTATGCGGGTTGAGTGTTAATTTTTGGGTTTTTAAAATGAAGTTAAATAAAATGTGGAAACAGATTTTATTTTTTATCCAAGTCGGTTATATCCTCCCAAAGGGAGTTAGGGGTGGGACCCACATCCACTTAACCTACCTTGAGAGGATTAAGTGGGGTGGGGCCCACACGAACCCTAATACTTCACTCCTCTTTTAACTCCCAATAACTCCTCTCTAATTAATCGTGACAACTAGGGTTATTAATTGAGTTGAGTTGTTTTAATTTCAAACTTTTGAAATTCAAGTGGTTTAGTTGTGTAAATAAAATAATCTTTAATCTTATTTTATTTGGTTAGTATCCTTTGTCCCTTGAGAGGTTTTGGGAAGCTCTCTCTTCTTCTTCTTCAACCTTGAAGAAGAACACGAAGAACACTTAAGCTCCGACGAAGGACGTCGCTTCTCTTCTTCGTAGCCGGTGTGTTTCCGAAGATCGACGAGGTCGTTTCTTCGATCTTCTTCCCGTGTCAATGAAATGAGATGTTGTTTCCTCCTCGGACTATCTCCGTCAGCTTACGAAGCTTCTCCACCGACGTACCTCTTCGGACGCACCTCGACGTCAATGGAAACGACGTTCGATTTCCGCGACGCCCGACCTCCGCGACGCTAGACTTCCATGGCTTGTTGACGTGCTCCGCACTTGAAACCGAGGTAGGGGTTTATTTTATTATTCTTTTGTTCATGATTTATAACCGTGTGTATTTCTTCGTGAAATTTGTCCAATTGTTAGCGAATAACGCGAGGGGGGCGGATCGCACGAACACGGCCGACCCTCCACCTTTTTCTTGTTGTTCTATTGTGGATTGAAACGGGTGTGGCGCGGTGCCGTCGCACAGTGTAGGATCATGCGGCAAGAAACGCGCGGCGCCGTCGCGCCGCATCGTAAATTAATGCAAGGACGCGACGCCGTCGCGCCGCGTCGAAGAAATTCAAAGACACCACGATCGGAGCGGGGCTTCGGCAGAAGGGCGCGACGCCGTCGCGCCGCACCAGACGACGAAGGCCGCGGCGGTTCCGGGACGCGGCGGAACAAGAAGACCGGCGACCAGCTGGGCCGCCGGTGTCGGATGCCGGAAGGGGACCGGCCTTTGCCGGTCCCGTTGAGGAAGAACCGTCCGGCCAGGTCCAGCTGGCCGGAAGGGAGGAAGACCAAGGGAATTTAATTCCCCTGGCCAGAAAAACGCCCCCCCCATAATGAGGGGGGCCGCGGTTTCACAAAGGGGGGCTGGTGCCCCCCCGTTTCCAATCAGCTCGCCCTTCGGCCGAGCTGGCAGGGCGCCCAGCGCGCTGCCTTGCGCCGAACCGGTGCGCCTGGCCGGTCCGCTAGGCCAGGCCGGGTCGGGCCGCACCGGGCCGGGCCATGCCGGGCCGGGTCGACCCTGTCCGGGTCGGGTCGACCCGGTTCGGGCCAACCGGGGGGGTCTCGGGCCGGGACGGCCCGGGCCCGAAACTCCCGTTACCGAGCGGTTTGGATTCAAATGCCCATAACTCGGGCTACAGACCTCCAAACGACGCGCCGTCAGCGGCGATGCGATCCTTGGATCGAGTCAGTCATTTCGTTATATCACACTCAAGGTTTGAAATACTTTGAGTTCGGCCAGGTTGGTTCGTACACGAACCCAACCGGGCCCTCGGAGCGGAAATGCTCATATCTTGATCTATGGACGTCCGAATGATGTGCCGTCAGCTTTGTTGAGTTCCTCTAAGTGAGATGGATCTTTTGGCTTACTCCGGATGAGGTTTGGATGCCGTCGGAGTGCGGTCGGGTTGGTTTGCTCACGAAACCAACCGGGCCCATGGAACGAAAAAGCCAATTACTCACAGACCGGGCGTCCGATTGACGCGTCGTCTGTCTCGTTGAGTTCCTGTTGACGATACGGAACTTTTGGCATCCTCCGCACGAGATTTGGATGCAGATGGATAGTGGCCAGGTTGGATCGTACCGAAATCCAATCAGGCCCCAGGAACAGAAAAGCTGATACCTTTCTGACAGAACGTCCGTTTGACGAACCGTCAGCAGCGTTGGTGATCTCTTTGAGAAACTGTCCCTATGAGTATACCCTATGAGAGTTCGCGGTACAGTTGAGATACGGCCGGGTTTGGTTCGCTCACGAAACCAACCGGGCCCCTTGGACGAAAAGGCTAATAACTCACAGACCGGGAGTCCGATTGACGCGCCGTCTGTTGCGTTGAGACCCCTATGATGAGGCGGTCCTTTGAGATACTTTTTCGTGGGACTTTGAGATACTTGGAGCATCGACTTGTAGCTCGTGGAGAGGACCCTCCTAGAGACGAGCGTATGGAGAACGGAGACCGTGTAGTCGGCCGAGACCTAAAGACTATTTGTCCGATTTGATTCGGAGTGACTTACGTAGCCCAGTGGGGAGCACTAATTTTTGAGGTGGCAGACCCATAGAGGAGGACCACTACAATGTGAGGTGGCAGACCCGCGGTACACGATAGGAGGAGTACCTCTGTAGGCTATGAGGGGGGAGCACTACTGTGTTGGGTGGCAGGCCCCGACGGGAAGCACTACTGTGTGAGGTGGCAGGCCCGTGGTACTCGACAGGAGGAGTACCTCAGCAGTCTTAGGTTAGTGATAATTACCTCGGAGTCATGGAACGACCACTGTACACTCCAGAGACGGAGCTCTTCAGCAGTTACGGTTTCGATAATGAAAATCTTGGTCTGAGCTGAGACTTTTGACCTTTGTGTTTCCTCATGATTGAGATGGGTCACATGATAACTCAGGTATATGTATGGGAATATACCTGTGTAGTGGTTATCCGTTGATTTCACAATCCTTGTGTTTCCTCGTGATTGAGATGGGTCACTTGATAACTTAGGCATATGTATGGCCATATACCTGGTTAGTGGTTATCCGTTGATTTCACAATCCTTGTGTTTCCTCATGATTGAGATGGGTTACTTGTTAACTTAGGTATATGTATGGGAATATATCTAAGTTGAGGTTATCTGTTTAGATTTTCTTGTGGTTATCCTTGTTGGTTTTAGTGAGACCTTGAGGGTCTCGGGGTCCCTACTGCGTATCGTTATACTCACCCTGCACGGGCTATACCCGCACTACGTTGTGTTGGTTGCAGACGACGGACAACGTTGATCGTGGTTGAGGTTTGCAGAGCAGGACGGTACCTGGAGGTGGACCACTGGGTGGGACATGCTTGGAGCGGATGGCGGGACCCGAGGAGCAGTGGAGCTATCTGTACCCACACTACAGGTTGGATTTCCAGTGGACAGCTTGGTGTAGTGGCTTTTACTTTACAGTTGTTGTTTTCCCTTTCGAGTTGTACTTTACTTTCAGTTTGGGATTGTATACTGGCCCATTTAATTTTCCGCACTTCAGTTGTACTCTGTTTTTTTTACATAGTGTTTACTTTTCCACTTGCTTACTCTGTGGTGCTTGTTTACTTTAAAAAGGCAATGCCTTCCCTTTTTACCGGGATTTACGCCTTGTTGCTAGTCGCCAGCCCCTGGCCTGTAGAAGGCGGGCTTGAGGTAGTCACGGCACGAGCCCCAAGGACGGGTCGTGACAAAACCAACCATTTTCAAAAATCAATCTTCAAAATAACACACCCTTTTGAAACAAACTAATCTGTCCAAACACTCTTTCACAAAACAAAAATTCCCTTTTTCTAAGAATTCCATGAAAATCCATGACCCAAAAATCATATTCATTTAAAATGAGAAACATACAACTACATTTTAAAAAATTATATTAATAAATCAAACACCCCATGTTAAAATGTAACCAGTATAAAATACTCTTTCAAAACATTCATATCCATTTTTGAAATCCAATTGGGTGAGTTACCAAAACATGGAATAAATCCCATGTATATGAAAATTGTTTAATAATTTTATATATATTTTGAAAAAAGTTATTTTTAACACATAATTTTTTAAGATATTTTTTATAAAACATTAATCATTTTAAAAAGATTCACTTAGGCATTTTCCAAATGACATAAATCCCAAGATAGGCACGTTATAAAATATAAATGAATAAAAAATAACCAAAATTACATAAAATATAATAATATAAAAGGTTTATCTTTTACCATGTTATAAAATCCATCTAATAATTCACTTACACTTCAACATCCTTAATTAAACACGATTATCATTCAAATATATATTGTATAACCATAAATATAAAACACCACGATTCATCCCAAATCATTAGTGCAGTATGATTTCATAACAGTATTCCAAGGGATGGAATAATAATAATACATTCCATAATAATCTAATAATTTTATACCCACCATTGGATATCACATATCCTTGTATACTAAGTACCATCCTGCCTAAATTTTATTGTTACCTATATATTGGTAATTATAAGCTACACTGGTTAGAAACAACAAAAAAATAATAAGATCCTTAAAGCATGTTATATAATAATTTTTGATGTTCCATGCTTCCATTATCTAGTTATATCAATTATCCTTCACCACAACACTAGAGTCCCAATGGATTTGTTCCACGGTGAGTGACCACACTCGCCACCATGAAACCCACGTGTTCCAGTTTACAAGAAACAGTGAATTATCATAGTGGTCATTGGATAACGACAAATCAATTGGTTTTACATCCCAACAACAATGTATATGTTCCTCACCTAAAGTAATATTGGTTCTTTCCATTGTAAATAAACCTAAGAAAATATTTAAGCATAAATCTACTACATAATCAAAAATTACCAACCTGTCCTTCCTTTTACTCAATGAATCTCCAAATGCCACTCATCACTAGAAGAAACTATGTTTTATACTAATAATTTTATGTACATCATTTCTTATGTCAAAATAAGAAATTTATTATGGTACTTAGTAATATATTGAAGTATTTTTATTGTATATTTTCAAAAATCATAAAAAATCCATTATAGATGAAATTACAAATACTAGAAAGTCTAAAATCCATAACTAAACTCATATTAGTAACCTCTAGAATCTATGTGATGAGAGTATCATTATAAGTCTCACGTGAATTCTTACCTTTCCAAAACTCATTCATGTGTTTAACAACATCATGATCCAAAATTCTCTAGGAAATTTAAGGAAAATATCAATAAAAATTTGGTTTGGTACTTTTGATGGATGTATCAACAACACTTTCATGACCAATTCATAAAAATGAATATCAATAGTTAATAATTCATTCAAATAATTTTTAAAACATGAAATAGATTAATAATTTATATATTTAGATATAATATTATTCTATGAAAAAAAATATTATTTGGAAAAAATTGTTCTCAAATTTTTAATGCCTTTATTTGAATCAACACACAAACCATTATTAGCCTTGAACCTTTAAATATGGTTATTTCTCTATATAAAAATGTCATTTTGACAAAAGAATAGCGTTTTTTATATTATTCATTAATATAACAAATCCCCGAATCCCAAATTATAATTTTTTTATCTATTTTATTGTTTAATATCGAGTTATTTTTCCTAGAATTCCATTATGTATGTATAATAATCATTAAAAAAACATCATGAAAATTATGATGATTTGTCTCAAAATAATTAATCATATTATTAATATTTTATGATGGATTAATACCCCATCTATATCGTTCTTTGGTAATCACTTGACTTATATCACACATGTTCATCCATGAAAAATTTGACAATCTTACGTATTTTTAAATCCCTATGTACCCTGTTTTACTATCAAGGTATCATATTCAATGACCAAGTCATTGAATATTTTAAATTTATAATTATTAAAAATCAAAATTGGTTAATGGTTGTGAATTCATAAAAGGTTATAGAAATAATTTCTTTAATCAACGACCTAAGTAAAACCAATACAAATGTTGGTGAATAAACAAGATGATTATTAAATGATTTCATTATTCAAAGTCCACAGTAAAATATTAAATAACGTAACATACAGAAATAATTATATATGTTTTTGAAAATAGATGCTTATCTCACAAAAAAAAGATGAATTTTTAACAAGAATATTAATTAATGCTTTAATTATTCATGGTTATCAATAGAAAAAAATTTATGATTACATATATTGAGAATTCAATCGATTTGATTCCAATGAAGATAAATTATCAATTGATAACATATCCATAATATTTTTATAATTCACCATATTTATAGAAAATACTTCTATTTGGATAACAAATCTTCAAAATTATGACATTAAAACAAATATATATGAGTCAATACACCCAATGAAAATGATTTGGACTAGCAGATTCATCAGATCCACCAAAGGAATCACAGACAACAAATTTTTAAGATGTTGATCCATTATATTTTAAAGAAGTTCATATGAATATTGTATAAATCCAAATGAATCCAAATACATATGTAGTTCAATTTATATAGGTTTATAATGATCTTAAAACACATGTTAGACGAAATGAAATAAATCTCAAAACTATGATCACCATGTTAGAAAAATGGAATATGTATATACTAGAAATTAAGAATCTACAAATGTGTTCCTTATACAATTTGTTTCGTTAATCCAATAGTTACAAAGTCGAGGTAGGTGGCAGTGGAGGCTGTGGAGGGATTCACGATGGAGGTGGGGTCTGTGGTGGAGGTGGGATCATAGAGGGGGAGGGATTCACCATAGAGGTGGGGATCTGTGATAGAGGTTGTGTACGCAGAAGTGGTGGTTTTATGGAAGAGGAGGGGTTCCAGGAAGAGGTGAGATTCGACGCGCAACAAAAATGGGGTTCTTGGAAGATAAGAGGTTCACGATATAGGTGGGCTTCAGTGGAGGAGGTGAGTTTGACCTCATTTTAGAGATTCAAGATGGATGAAAATGGATTCATAGTGGGGGAGGAGTATGATGAGTTGGCGGTAGAGGAGGAGGTGTTTGGGTGGGGGTTCTGCTTCTTGCAAGAGCTTGGGGTGTGCGAGAGAAGGAAGAAACTGTTAGAGGTTACTTTTTAATGCGGGAAAAACATTTATCAACACTTGCAAAAAAAGGAAGATAAAAGAATGTTTTATCAATGATAAAATAGAATGCACTGATAAAACATGCATTTATGGGATCTTTTTTGGCAGTGATAAAGATATGCATTTATCATTGCTAAAAAGCAGCTGATAAAAGGGTTCCTTATCGGTGCTAAAATTATCACATTGATAAAGATAACTTTTTTTAGTGCCTTTTTATCACTGATATCCAATCTTTATAAGAAATAAAAAGTTCCGATAAAACTATAATGATAATAAATTATATATATAATTATATGTTTAATAAATAAATAAATATTTATTTATAATAAAAACAATAAATAATAAATAATTATTTATTATTATATATTCAATATAAATAAATATAAATATACATATTAATAATTTTAACTATATAATAAATATATTTATTGTAATTATTATTATATTTAATTAATATATTTATTATAATTTTATAATTATTTAAATGTTTCTATATATATTTAGATTTATTATTATAAATATTTTTATAAATTTATTATAACTTTATAATAATTAAATATATACATATATATATAGTTATAATAAATATATATTTATTTATAGTTATAATTATAAATATATATTAATAATTTTATTTATTTATTTTTATAATCCTAAAATGATAAAAAATAATTATTATATTTAGAATAATATATATTTAATGAATATATTTATTAAAAATTTATTATTATTTAAATATATCCCTAAAAATTTAGAATTACAATTATAAATATTTGTATACATTTATAAATACATTTATTTAATTATATATATATATCAATATAATTATAATAAATGAATTTAATATAATTTTATAATTATTTAAACATATATATATTTATAATTATATCTATAAGTAAATATATTGAAATTAATTACAATATTAAAGTTTTCTACTTTAGTAAAAAAAATAATGAATCCAAATCAGAAAGTATATATGGAATAACACTTCATCCATTCAACAAAAAACCATGGAAAAGTCCAATTAGTGATTAATAAAATTTGAAACATGAAATGAGGATACGTATTAAAAGAAAGAAAAAATATGTTTATAAATATATTTATTTAATTATATATATTTATAACTTTTAAAGTATAATAGTTATATTTATTATAATTCAATAATTAATTACGTATATATATAATTGAAAATATTTTTAGATAATTATAAATATATATAGATATATATAGAGTATAATATAGAACAAAAAAGATGATTCATCACATATATATGGGAAACATGAATAATAATGAGGGTATAATGTGTAAATGAACATTCATGATTAATACATAACATATAAACATCAACAATATACACACATCAAAATATTTATTGTCCAAATTCATTGGAAAAATATATTTATTTATATATACATATATATATATATATATTAATAGTATTTATTTATAATTATATATATAGTAAATATAATAAATATATTTATCACAACCACATATAATTCTTTTAAAAGCGCTAAAAATCACATTTATCAGCACTAAAAATTCACAGATAATCAAATCACTATTATAAGTGGATCCAATTTATCCATTATAATAAATGCACTGAAAAAGGATCCTATAATCAATGCTAAAAAAGTGTTGATGAATGTCAAAACATTTTAAAAAATTATTTTTTTTTAAAATAAGAGGCCTTTTTAACAAAATATGACCACCCTTTAATAGTGCTAGACACAGATGCACCCATCCACGCACCCCTGCCTCCGCTTGGATTTGAACATGAGACTTGTCCTTTAAATGCATGCACCTCTAGCGCTAACCGATTTTTTGTTCTCCCTGTAATGTTATATCTATATATATATATATATATTTATTAATATATTAATATAGATTTATATTTTATGTATATTGTAATATTAATATATATCAATAAGATTTGTTTTAAATATATTTATAAAATATGTTTTTTGAGTGATTTTATAAATAAATAAATTAATAATTATATATATACAACATACATTCATACATGAATATATACATACATATATTATATATATATGTGTGTGTGTTTTTGTAATTATAATTATACATAATTATATATTTTTACTTATATATACATATATTATATATTAATATGGATATGGATATGTTAGAATATATTGTTAATATATATGAGTTTGTTAATAGAGACACAGTAATATATATATGTATACCCCCACAGATACATTATATAGATATATAAATACTCATAAAATTTTATTTTATATAATATGGATATTATTTTTTATTTAGATAAGTCTTATTTATTGAGAAATAATTTTTATATGCAAATATTTTTTATTAATTATTTATAATTTTAAATTTTTATGTCTGAATATGCAAAAGAATTGGTATATATTTCTATATATTTGACTATAAATTAAATTAAATTATGAAAATCTATAAAATTTCAAATCCATAATATCAATATGAATGTTTTTCTAGGAACAAATTCAGTCCTCATTGAATAAAGAAAAATACCCCCTTAAACGCGGGTGAAAATCCAACAAATGCAAAAAAAAATTGGGGTACCCCAACTAAAAACATTGTTGTGGAGGCCTTATGGGCGTTTTTAGCCTCCAAAAACATGAAAAAGGGTATTCCATTAATTATTAGAGCATATATCTTGTTACAGGTTTTGAATTTATATGTGGTAAATCCTAAACAGACACCCAAATTAAGTTTTATGATCCTTTAAAGTTCTAGTTTCATTTTCTACTTGTTTTAGATCATTAAATAATTTTTTATTTATATTGTGTCAATTTTCTTATTAAATGACTATTACCCAATAATAATTAGAAACATATTAATTAATAATATTTTTAAAATTATTCGATAAACCATTTTTACTAATTTTTTAACATACTAAATTTAAATTTAAATTTATCATTATATAATACATATTTAATGAATATGTATTATATTTTTATCATTATAATTATATATTTATATATATTTATATATTATATTTAATGAAATATTTTTTTCATTATACCCCCTTTATTGGTTCTTGTAAAAATTCGCTCATAAAGGGGGAACATTTATCAGATCTAACAAAAAACGCAGATAAAAGGTACTATTAATAGCCTTATAAAAAGTTTTTTTAAAAAGTACACATTTATTAGCAATTTTTTCAGCGCTACCCTTTGCCCGAATTGTGGTATTGTATTATTTATTGAAATTTATTATAATGTTATTATTATTTAATTAAAATTTTATCTAATTATAATATTATAAGTTCTTTTTTGGAACATTAAAAATATTTTAATTATTAAAAAATATATATTAGTTGTAATTATGTGATTTTTATAAATAATTTATACAAATAAACATTTTTTAAATAGAAATATAATTATTTTATATAAATTAATAATATTATTTATTTAAAAAATTTATCATTTATTATAATAGCACTGATAAATCACCAATTTTTGAGCGCTAAAATGGTGCTGATAAATGGTAAACTGTTCTCAACAGTTTTTTGCACTGATAATGGGATGATTTATTATTGATTTTTTCTTTAGTTCATAAATGACCCCATTTATCCATGATTATTTGTTTATAAATAATAAAAGATGGTGGATCCCTTCTTAAATTGTGCTAGTGATTCTATGATCTATGTAAAACAAAATAAAGGAACTATTTTGAAAAATAAATGAATTTAAAATAAATAAATAATGATATTAAATTATTTAACTAAATTAAAATATGTAAATTATTAAAAAATTATATTTACAACCTTTATAATAAAATTGTAATGAAAGGTTGTAAAAATAAACATTGATTATTAACTATAGAAGAATATATGAAACAATGAAAATAACCAAGTGGAGTGAAAAAAAGAAGATTTAATTAGTCGATCAATGAAAGGATATATTTACTTTGATTTTAACTATAAATAAGTACTATGAATACTTATTTGATATAAATTTATTCAAATTATTTATCTTATATTTTATTATTATGTGATAGAAACATGACCACTTATTTTTTTCTTTCCACAAGTCATCGTTTTTTAGTTTGTATATAGTTACCAGGTTCATATACAAGATATACATGGACATTCCCTATTCAGGTCTGGAAATTTATTAACAAAACAATCAATAAAAAGATAAAAAATATTAAATATTAGCAGAATGATATAAATTGGTCATATTCTAGAAATTATTGAAAATAATATGTTTTATTTTCATAAATTATTCAAGAAAATATTTTACTTTTATTTACTCAAATTGATCATAAAATCAACATGATAAAAAATTAATATCATTTAGTTTCATAGTTTTTATTTCCAATAATATATATGTATATTTATTTGGACAAAAACATCTATTTAATGTACATAATGATATCATGATTGTACTATAAAAAAATTATATACATAGGTTGAAAAAAAATAATTTATTTTATATAAGGGAAAAAATTTCTTCTCATTTATGAATTATTTGAGGTGGAAAATAAACATGCAACACTTTAGATGTATTATTTAAATATGTGTGAAATTCAATCATGTTACTATAATGAATTAATTTGAAAAAATCCAAAAAATACTAAAATTCATAATGTAAATGTACATTATAAGATGAACACTATTTTGTTTGAATTACTTATACATTCATTAAATTAGTGATACAATTTCATATCTAGTAACATAGGTCTTATTGACCCTTTATGTACGATTTGGAATCGTCTTCCTCTACAAACGTCATATTCTTTATGAGTGCATGACACAAAATTTCACATCACATTGGGCGTATAAGACACCTTCTCACAAACTCATATTTCATGTAAAATCCAATCTTTCGCAGGCTATATTTCATTTCCCTATTTTGAAGTGGTGTTTCCAAAAAATATTCTTGAGAACCAAATTCCAAACACCATCAATCTTGTACAAAAATTCATTTTCAATAAATAACTTTCGTTATTTTCCCTACTTTGTGGCCAAGAAAAATAGAAAACACTAATAAATGATGTCACCTTGTATATGATCTTTTGTACCATCTATAGAGAATTCATCATTTTGTCTTGGATAAATTTCAACATATATTTTTCAATAATATATATATAACTCCACAAAAAATCCATGGAAACCCACTTTTTCAACAAACACTATCAACCCAAAAATGAATCATTGATACCTTGAGATATTTTATCCCTAAAAATATTCCCCATTGGGTTTCTTGAAACTATTCACACATCCATGCATGGTTAAATATTCTTCCATATTCTCCCACCATTCTCTTCTTGTGATACAAATGGTGATCAATTATTTACTCAACACATAATCTAATCCCACATGAGCCAATATCAGCATAAGAAACTAGATTAACATGAATATCATGTCATTGAAACACTTGGTTCATGAAACCATTCAACTTCATTCATCATGAACTCCATCCATCATGATATATGTTTCTTGATCAATCACTTTTCACAATTTTGGATTTTAAACACCCCTATCTCACCACTCCCCGAATCTCGCAACTCCACCTTTCATCATCTCCTCATGTCTGGACTAAGACACTAAGACTTTTTTCCCATATATAGATACAATATTCTCCCCTTTTTCAATGAAACCTAATGTCACTTCATCTATAAACACAATGGTCACATAATTTCGGTCTGAAATAGGATAAATAAAAAAACTCAGTACATTAGGGAGAAAAAACCATACCTCAGATAGAGGGTGGGTCCCACATCCAGACCTTTTCATTTATGTAGAGTCAACTGTTCTCCAAGATCCAATCAATGCATTTTCAATGTTTCATTGGTTATGGCATTTTCCAAAATGCCTGGAACCTATATTCTGTAGGCACATAATCCAATATCACAACTCCTTACTCTACCATCTCCTTTATAAAATGATAATGGAATTTAAAATTTTTTTCCATGAGGGAAGGACTAGATTTGTTCGACAATTTATATATCATGAATTATTGTAATATATTTTTATTAGAGACATCACTTCAACTCTCATGTCAACATGTTGCTTCTTCATATATAATAACTTCATGCGCTCTTGAGTAGCTGTAAAATATTTATGTTCTGCAGTGCTCAAGAAATATAATCCTATTTCTTTTTTTCCATGAAACATACAATACAACATGATAGAATGAACAACATAGCATTCATTTTTAATCGTAAGTTGAACTGGAAAAATATGCATATGTATAGCCCAATAACTCTTTCTGAGATTTTTTAATGTACAACAATCCAAAATACACCATTCCTTTAATATAATGAATTATTATTTTCACTGCAAGAATGTGTATTTTTTAGGGATACACTAATACCTTGCTACTTGTCATGTGACAAAAAAATAATTTTTGTGTTTTCATTAATTACAATAGGCTTCAAACGATCTATCTATATTCCATGACAGTAACTACCTTGCTATCCTCTTATTTCAATAGTTTCTTCTGGGTAGCGATAAGAGTCATCATTTACAAGTAATTATCCATTCCATATATTCTCAACACTTCATTGGAATTTTTATATTGATAAATTAATATATCATTATTTCCTCATGTAACCTGTAAATCAATGAAAAATATCAGTTCGACAATCATTGACATTTCAAACTCACTTTTTAAAAATTTCGAAAAATATATACAATTTTCCTCTTATGATCCACCAAATACTTTTTATTCGACATATAACTACACAATAATCTTTTTATTACTATCATTTTTAACATAGAGACTGTAATCAACTCCCCCTCACTATAATTATAGCATCTTCAGATACTGATCTAGTATTAATCCCCAATTATTGGTTCTTGGTTCAACAGATATAGGTCCTTCTATCCAAAAAATATAGTTCACATCTTCATGAAGGATAAGAACATCAAGATACATGGTATATACTTTTTCATCATGAAACCCATTTAGAAATGCTGACTTAATGTCCATCAAGAAAACATTACACTTTCTTTTTACTACTTTAAACAAGAATAGTCTAATTGTCTATATATCTGTATCTTGGGAAAATGTCTCGTCAACATCGATACACTCTATCTAGGAGTACCCTTTACACACAATTCATTCATTTTATTCAAATCATTGATCCATATTAATTCATCTTTTTTCAAAAGACCAATTTGGTACTAATTACATTCTTATCTATTAGTCTTGAAGAACTCTCCAGTGTCTAATTATTCTCAATTTAGTTCAGCTATCCATTAATTTCCAGAACCCAGTTTTAATCTCCAACTACTTCATATAGACATTTAGCCTCTATATAAAATAGGAAGGATGCCTGTTTTAATGACTTAATTACTCATGTCTGAACTATTGTTTTCTAGTTCAAAAGATTTTATTCCTATCAATTTCAGCATGATCAATTGTCATGTTAATAGATATATACTTTACTTACTCTTATTCATCATCAATATATTCTTCTGGACAAGAATCTACCACTTCTGCTCCCCATGTATTGCATACCTTCTCTTCACATTCATAAATAAACAATTAAATATTTTGTTTAAAATTATGTTCATATTATATTATAGTTACATCCATGATTTATACTATATTTACAATCCTCTTATTAAACAATTTATATTATTTCCTTTTTCTTAAGTAGCAATGGAATTTCCCCTCTTCTTTACATGACCCTAATTTCCTATGTTTTCCATTATTGAGAATAAAGAACTTACTTCCAAATATTATAAATTATTTTAATGTGGATTCTTTCCATACTACATCTCATAAAATTTTTTCTTCTTTAGAATAAAATATATCCCTATTATAAGGTCTATTGAGGTTAAGAATGCTTCCTTTATGAATTTCTCTTGTAGTCCTTTTTAAATGGGCATTGTTCTGTTCATGTGGTGGATGATCCAATTAATCCTCTAAAAAAATTTATTTTGTTTATGAGATATAACTATTGAAACATGATTCATTATAATATGTTTTTTGAGATAATCTTCCACTAGACTATTTGTGAATTCCATACTATTTTCAGTACAAAACTACAGACTTTTCTATCCAAGTATCCTTTCAGATTCCCTATGATAATATTTTTTGTAATTGATCACATTGAACTTTTAGGAAATTAAAATTTCCCATTCCATTCAAATGAAGTCATCATGGAAAATAATGCAGTACCTCATCCCATCAATATATCTTAGTGAAATAGGGCCACAAACATTTTCATGCACCAATCCAAGCACACATTTTGAATTTTGATCTTTTTTTCCGTATGTAATTGGAATGACCACTCCTTTTTTACAAGCATCATACATATTATTAATATCATGTGATATGATAGAGAGGTCCCTATATGAATTACACTTTAATAGATATTCCATGTATGATTGGAATAAATAAACAAGTCATTTATTCTACAACTTGTTTTATTCTTCTCAAAAAAATAACATGTCTTCATCTCCACTTACAAAGAAAATATTACCCATTTTTTTGCATTTTTCTATATAATAAAACTACACCAGCTCTTCCATTGATAATATACGTATTCATATTAAATCCTATAAAATTACCCAAGTCACATTGCTGACTAACACTATATACGTTGTGATAGAGACCATTAATCACTAAGACATCAACGCATCCCATTTCTTCACCCCCAAATTTAAATTTCCCCGAGCTTATTTTCTTCATTCCTTCATTGTTTCCAAATATTAAAACACATTACTTGTCATATTTTATGCATGTAATATGATCCTTATTTATTACCTATGGGATGTGCACCCACTATCAAGGATACACACACCAAATTGATCTGATGCTTTAAGAGAAATTTTCAAAACCACATACTTCATAGATATTTTCCTTTTTATCCATGTTTTTGAATTCACACTTGGTATACATTCAAAATCATTATCCTATATAGATTATGATAGATCAGATTCACCTTTATGTACTGCAAATCGATTTTTCATTTTCATCTCACCTGTTGATTCATTGATTTTATGCCTGCAAACGCATTAGATCTTCTTTAGAACATCCCTATTCATGGTTGGTTACAATATCATTCAATGTGACTTAATCCAACACACTGGAAAAAATAATCCTAAAAAGATATCATATTGTATTGAGATCTATTCTATTTCCACTATTGTTCTTATTCTCTTTAGTACCTCTTGGCTATGGAACACATATATTTTTAATGTCACATCCTCCCACAATAATAACACTTGATGTGTGGTTCATTCATGTGTGTAACTTATACAAAACTATTTTCCCATTGGGTTCTTTGAATCCGCTTATTTTTCTTTATACCCAAATCAATCTTCAATATGAGAGTAGGTTGTTGTTGTCTGACTTCAACCTAGACTGCTTTCTGTTATGGATCAATCCTAATACTAGCCATATCATTTAAGCATGATTGTTGATTATCTTATATTGTACCATAATGCACCATTTATTCCTATTCATTCAATTTAATGATCTGATATAGCAATTAAATACCAGGAGTCAAGATTTTATCTTGACAGTTAAATTTTCATTATAGGTTGATAACTTCTTCGTCATGTTTTCAAGGTGTTTTTAACGTTCAATGTGTTATTAATACCATCAATCACCCTTTTTGGTTCCTCAAATTTTTTTTTACACCCATTAACCATTTCAGAGTCCTCTTGCAATGAAGACATGACATTTTCAATTTTTTCTGTCAACATATACTTCTCATCTCCTAGGTTTTTTATGTAGAGATTGGTATCACAGACCACTTTGTTAATTTTCTTTTTTTATTGATATCCAAACATCTATTTCATTAAGAGATGATTCAAATTAATCATACATAAAAACTCTTCCATCAACCACTTCTTCCTCAATATCAATTTCTTTCATTTTTTAAGAGTTATCGACTATTACCACCATATCAATATTTCTATAAACATTATTGTCATGTACCTCTCCAACCTCAATTTCATATGAACTATCATTTCATTATGTAATAATGTTATTCTTTGTGAATAACATTCTCTTGAATTGTTTTTTACCTTTTCACATAGGCGAAAGATATCTTCATTGGAATTTCAACTTCATCTTCATCATCTTCTTGGAACAACTTTGGGAACCTTGATGCTAGAGGAAAAGCATTACCACATCTAAATCATGCTCATGAATGTTTCCCATTGTACATTCCTTTTCGACATTGTAGATTTGAGGAAAGGAATTCCATCACCTTATCGACCTCCTCTTCTTATTGAGAATGTTCAATGGTGGCCTTCTTCAAGGCATTGAATGTAACCTATTTTTAATTCAATTTTTCCATAAAATCAATGTCTTCATTTCTCACCTCACATGCGATAAGAGTGTTGTGAAACCTATCCAATTTTAGTTCCTTTGGATATTTATACTCCATCATAGAAATCATCCTATTGAACTGAGGTGTATATCCTCTGAGGACACATTTAAAAATATTTTCATCATCAATAATATCTCAAATACCAATCATGAATTCATCAAAATTAATCAACCAATCAAATAATGCATCAACTGACTCATTTTGGTTTATTCTCATATCATCATACTTGTTTCATAGAACCTAAATCATTTCTTTTCTGTCCTTTTAATCATCTTCATAGATATTCAATTTATTTTCGCAACTATATTATGGTTTTTACAAGACACCACCTTTATATATAATTTATTGGTTAGAGATCCCCCTAAAGCATTAATTCTGTTGGTGTTGTCATATAATTATCCTTTTTCGGCATCTGATAAAGAAACACAATCAATTTGGGATTAAATTCTTTGAATTGTTGAAGTAAAGACATCCATTCCATGATATAGAATTTATTTATTCATACTAATATTGTCTAAGTGAATATTATTCACAGTTATTTTAAAAATACCTTTGTGATTGACAACTGCTATTGAAACCCTTGAGAGAGAAACACTAAAAATTACCATCTCATGATATATATTGTTAGTACCAACTAGGTTAAAAACCCCATGTGTGGTTGGGTTGAATTAGGTTATGAAATATTAAAACAACGTCCTCCTCAGAATTTGTTTCATTGTTAAAAAAACGCTCTTCTCACTCTTTACCAAAACAATATATGGAAAAAAGTTAAATCATACAAGAGACATAATAATTTTACAAGGTTCACCCACACTGGAATATGTACAATGAGAATAAAATTTAAATGTTTTAATGTATCAAATCGACTAAATTATCAATACTTTTTTCAATGTTCAGAGTGGAATCACTGTCCCTCCTAGTTTAAAACCTACCTAAATTTGATACCTCACTTCTCTCTCAACCTAAGTGTACTCACTGCTTCTTATAAATATCCTTCTTCAATTTCTAGAATCAATATGGTTCACAACTAATTTATTGTATCATTGAGTTCCATATTAATCAATTGGATGAAAAACTCTAATAGAAAATGTACTGAGAAACTTCAAACTTTCACACAACCTTAGGGTTACTTGGGCACAACATTAATTCGTTATGTGAATTTTTTTCCCATGTCATAGAAAATAAACTTGTGTGGTTCTCCATTAATATGTTCAACTCTCTAATTATATGAAACTCCTTTATTAAGTGAAACTCACAACATAGACTCAACTCCCTTCTTACGTGCAACTCATTACTTGTGTGACTCAGAGCTCTGATTTTCTCTATGTATTAAGAATGTGAAAAGATGGTGGTAACCATATATTTATAGGAATAGATTAATATTCATTTTATATTATGATAAATATTCCTCGATGTGTGGCTAATCCTCTTTTGTCATGTAAAACCACATTTGACGTTGCATTGGGAATGTAAGCCTCTTTTTTGCCAATTCATCCTTCACGCCAAATCCAATCTTTCGAACACTCCATAAATTTTCTATATTTTTATATAGTATTTCAAAAACATTTTTTAATGAAACATTATAAAAAACCATTGAAATTATGTGAAACTTCATTGTAAATGATCATTTTTTCATGGCCTCCATAACGTTCATTCCTTGGTGTTGGATATTTTTAAACATAGATTGTCAACAGTATCTCTGGAAATCCACAAAAAACCATTGATACCCACTTTTTCAACAAACAAAATCAATCAAAAAATGATTCAATGTTACCTTGAGAAATTATTTTTTCCCAACATCTATTTATACAACAACATATGATAATTAGATTATTAAACAAAAAATAATTTTAGATTTATAATTGATATGTTTTCCTTTATAGTTTTATTATATTTGGTTGAATAACTCTACATGGGATCTTCTGGATACTCATTCTATGATCGATGTAAAAAAATACCACAGAATTCATCTAAAATGAAAGGATTTAAATAAATAAATAAAGATATAAAATAATTTAATTTAATTTTAATAAGTAATTTCAAAAAAAATTATATTTACCACCTTGATCAATCAAAATTAATGAAATATTGTAAATATACACATTAATTTTTAACTATAGGAGAATCAATGAAAAAATGTAAATAATGATATGGAGAGAAATAAAAGATCTTTTAAATGAATCAATAGATGAAATGATTCTACTTTTACTTTTGTTTCCAATACAAATAAAAGCACAAAATAATTATTTGAAATGAATGTCTATAATGTTTTAATATTATTTGTTATTTTAATACAATAGTAACATGACCTCTTATTTTCTACATTCAACAAGTCATTCGTGTTTAGTCAACATATATGTCTTAGATTCATATATAAATTATACTAGCACATTTCCTATTCAAGTGTAGATATTTATTAACAAACCACTCTACCAAAAGATAAAAAATTAAAAATAATAGCGAAATAATAAAAATTGTTCACATTAAATAAAATTATTAAAAATAATTTTTTTTCTTGGATAAAATTATTCACGAAATATTTGAATTTTATTTACTAAAATTAATCATCAAATCACCTCAATAATAAATTAATTTCTTTTATTTTTTTATTATTTTTATAAAAAATGGAAAATATAAATATTTATTTGGATAAAAACCTCTATTAAACACATGAATAGTTAATAAGATTCTATTATACATAAATTTCAAAAATAAGTTGAAGAACAATATTTTTTTGTATAAGGGTAAAAATTTCCTTTTATTTCTGAATTATATAAGGTAGAAAATAAACGTGCAACACTTTAGTTGTACTAAGTAGAGTTTCTAGAAATAGAATAATGGTACTATGATTCCTTAGGTTGAAAAAATAAATAAAATAATTAAATTCATAATTAACAAGTATACTACTACGGAAAAAATATTTTTGTGTGAATTAATTATGCATTGAGTAGTAAGGGGTATTTTTAATTATTCTTTCAAGCACTAAAAAAAGGTCCCTTTAACATTGTTTTTTAGTGATAATAAAGGTACCATTTTATCACCATTTTTATAGCTGTTAAAGGGTGGCACTACAAAAACCAATTTTTTATGGAAGTGAAGTGAAACAATGTCGAATCTAGTAACATATTTAATTTTAGTAATATTTACATATAGAAAATAGAATTCTATTGAGTTCAAAGAAACAAGTATTAAATTATATTTTAAGAAATGAATATCAGTTTTTAATTTTTTTCATAATTTAACCCCCCCCCCCCATTGTAATATTCTTCATGTTATTGGACAATGGATACCCTGGAATGTATCTCATGCCTCTCAGATCCTTCCATCAATATTATTTCTTTTAATAAAAGAAATGGATAATGGATACCCGTGAATGTATTCCAAGCCTCTCAGAACCATTCATCACAATTATTTCACTAAATAAATGTAATAAAACATTAGGATAAAAATTGAAATGAAAATATGTATGAGAATTTAGGGTCTAAAATTCATAGGGGTCAACTCTGATAAGGATAATGTACTCCAGGGGAAGTGTGTTCAAGATGGTGAAAGGAACAAAACTGCCCATTTTGAGTAGTCTGTGATGCAAGACAATCTAATTCATTGTTTCCCTATTTCCATGCATGAATATGACCCATAATATTATTAATGAGAGAGATTAATCTTCTAATATGATATGAAATGAAAAAAGGGTTGAAAATAAGGTTCTTGAAATTATTATAGACTGTCATGGTATTTTTTTGACCGTAACTATATTATACTTTCTGAATTTAAAAACTCTAAACCTGCAAGAATAGCCCAAGCCCCTATTAGATTAGAATCACTATTCTAAAAGAAGTAATAATGTAATGAACAACATAACCTCTCAGATCCTTGACCATACCACCCCTTATGAAACACTAAGTTCAATAACCATCAAAATTGAGTTTGAAACCATTAATGGGAGGGAGCCAAAGAATTCAATGGTCTTGAGGAACCACCCATTAGTAGTAGTCTCTTGAATTCCCAATCGCAAGAATATATCATCAATATGGACTGGGTAAATGGTGGATATGATGCATTACAGTCTAAACATAATATTTGTGAAAAGGAAGCTAGGAAATATGATGGTGAAACCAGCCCAATAATCAATCCATAAGATAATACCACCCTACTTGACAATAAAATATTAAGGGTACTGTATATGAGGGATATGGATTTGGATCTTCCTATATAGATTGGTAACATTCACTTTTGGATTTTCCATGTTCTTATAATACATGATGGAGATAAATTATTCCCACATGTTATTTCTTTCACACACCTCCCATGAAAACCATTCATACATGCAGTTCATTGTATTAGAGATAAATTTTAGAATGATTCCCCCAAAATACAAAGTTTTAGCCATCCATATCCATGACACCCAATGAAAACGTCCATTCAAATGAGAATCCCAAATAAACGATGTCGAATATTTTTATTATTTTTATTACATCGTTTGGAACATTGTTAATAGAGATAATTTTCATGGGAATTGATAAAATAATTATATTTAAGAGCATTAATATGAAACCCAAAAAAGAATCAATTTCTCAAATTTTTAATTTAAGATGATATTTTGCTGACCATTTTGTCCAGATTCAATATACAGAGCCATCCTGGTGTGGCCAGTACTCCTAAATAATTCATAGGGAACCTCCTTCAATGAATCCCTATACCAAATTCAGTACTCAACACATTCCTTTCGGAATATAGTTTTGATATGTATTCAATTATTTTTTAAGATTATCTTCTTGTTTGTTCCCCCTGTAGTACTTTTCGAGAGTATTTTTCATTACATGGATGGTTTTATTACTAAAATTAATGAAGCGGAATATTTAATATTAAAACATTCAATACGATAAACAACTGATTTTTTTAACCAGTACAAAATAATTTCTCAAAGCATGCATGTTTGAATTAATGAACCTACTAATGGAGTCTTGTGTCAATACTAACAATCTAAGAGATAATAGATCCCCCTTCCACAAACCTTGCAAATATTGGGATAAATCACAAGACCTTCGCATGAAAGAGATACAAAATCCAACAGAACTAAAACATATGAGAAAATTTCATCCATAAAAGTGAATCTCTTGTACTTTTATTCCTTCTAACCGAATACTCATTCAATCCTATCATAGAATTTATAGATTTCCACATTAATTAAACTTTTTGATATATGACATTTTTTTATTGATATTTTCAATCATCTATTGAGTGGGGCTGATGGAACCTTGAATAGATCTTACCTTAATGAAATATTTCTATTCCTCCTATATGCATCCTTAGATGTATAAGGATAATATCATATTGATAACACTTGTGAGTACCTTATAATTTAAGTTTCATGTACTGATTGGTCGATATTGTTTGAGTGAGGAAGAGCCCATGACATTTGGTATTAGAATTATGCTGGTAGCACTGGCCACCCAAGGATATATACATAAACTATATAAACCATGAAATTCCTTCGTCAGGTCTCCCTAAGAAGTCTCCCAATAGGAAAGATATAAATATCCAAGGAAACCATAAGGATCCAGGGATCATTCTAGAAGTATAGGTACTACATCTAACCAAATTTCATTCAACTTAGGTATATATTCAATGTATTGATTGTTCTTGTCTACCACTTGGGTAATAATATCATAAATATGATTACATCCCCTCAAGAACCCATATTACATAAAATAACATGGTCTAGTAAGAATAGATTTAAGGAATGATTCTCCCACTCTTTAGACACCCGTCATAATGGTTGATAAAGTCCAATTTTATAATATAATGTTTGGATTTCCGGAAAAAATTAATCCATTTATGAAATAATGAAAAAATATGGTATTAATGTTTCATTCACATATCCACAAGTCCTCGTACATTTATCAAAATGACCATTCTGGGTCAAGGTGGATATCTTCTAAAAGAATCATTCCATTGAATAGGGTACAAGAAACATCTTCATTCAAGCCTTCTACAAAGATATATTTCATCTTCTCAATGGCCAATTTAATCTCATCCAGATCATTAAGCTTGAAAGGGCATTTTTTATCCCATTCTGTAACGTCCTTCATTAATTATTTCAGTTTTATATGAAGACCAACCCATCAAAATTACTATATTTGATAGGACCATGAATAATGAATGACTTGATGGAAATGTGGGTTGAGAGTCCATCAGCTAATAAAGAAGAAGTTTTTAGACCCTTCTTTTATGGGTGAAATGATAACAATAATAGGAGACTAATCTAAAAGAAAACATAGTAGATGATTGGATTTGGGATTGAAATATGAATAAATACCCTAAATATTTTAAAATCAAGGATCTTTGTATCACTAGGTATGATTGGTTCCTTATTTATTATTTTACCATGAAAAAATATCTCTTCTGAATCTCATTTCCATTATACATTTTTAATACATTAATGAGTAGATATAATTTTTGTGCTTCTTAGAGGAGAATGCCCTACATTTTTCTGAGGGATGAAAAATTTAATTGAATTAAACTTCCACTATCCTAGAAAAATCAATTGAGGAGAAGTAATTAAGATCATTACAAATATCCTCCCTAGACTGTGAGTAACATTAGAAAAAAAGGATAAAAAGAATTGTTGTGAACCAATGGAAATCTTGGTGGGGATATACTATTCAGCTGATCTTATTTTGCTCCATTCAAATAATGGAATTCCCAGAGATCCATATATGTTGATTTTCGAGACAACCATGAATGTAGTAAAACAACTTCATCCTTCAATCCAAGATAGCTAGCTTAGTATCATTCTACTTGATAATTAAAATTACAAGCAAGGAAGTATTTTTTGTTGTAGATTTCGTTAGAAATGAAATCCATTTTCTCGTGGAAAACAATTCACTATGTTTGGTAGAATATGATGTGTTTTATAAAATTGAAATTAATATTTTTATCCTTGGAAGAAAATATGGGTTAACGAATTAGAATGAAATAAAAAAGAATATAACAAACATATACATAGTAAATGATACAAAGAAGAACATTTATTTACATAGAGTAATCATGAACTATGAATACATGATGAAAATATTAAAAATTTGTGAAACTACAAAGATCGTATAAAATTTTCTGTCATAAGTCAACTATTTTTTATTTAATATAAAATTATGATAAAATATAAAAAAACTATTCAAATCAATGTTTTAAAATAGAAAATACTTAAATAAATAAATATGATAAATATCTAAATAAATAAGAATTATTAAAATAAATAATTATTAAAAAACAAAAATATTTTAAAAATTCTAATAAAATTGATAAAATTGCAAATTCAATACAAAATAATATTAAATATTATATTTAGAAAATAAATTATTCATTTAATCGATAACACAATGTAAAAATTACAACATAATATATATATATAAAAATTAATAAAAAATGAATAAAATGTAAATATAATTATTTAATTATTTTCTATAATATCTTCCAATTTTTGATTCATTTAACATATTTGGGTATATGAATTCGTTGAATAAATATACTCATATTCAACAATACTAAAGATTTACAATATTGTTTTGTTACCTGAAGTATGCACAACTAGAAAAATGTATTTTGCAAGAGGTGAAATTTTTTTCCCACTCATGATGAATTCTAATATTAACATCTGTATATGATAACAATGACCACAAAAACAATAGATGAGGACTGATGTTAGTGGTCACAACTACTTGTGTTGGAGACCACCAATGGTGGTTGTAAATAATGCTGTAAAACCAATAAAATATTTCCTCCTCCAACTACATGAAACCCTAATACTTTTACCCCATTTCACCCCTTTCCATCCCATACCTTCCACAAAAACCATTCCATCCTCTATCTACCCCCCTTTAGCACCCATATACCCCATCACCGATAACCACCTATTCTCTAAAACCCAATTCTCCACCACCATTGATCACACCCTATGAGTTTACTGAGGAAATCACAAGTCTATCATGGGTATCAGTGTCATGTTTTAGGGAATTATACATTAGTATCCCCCAAAAGGGTGGATAATAAATAATATATACATTAAAATTTGTAGGCCACTTATGTACCTATAGAATACCAAATTAGTCACCAAACCTCCTATAATTTCAATAATTGGTCACTAGGTGGTTTCTTATCCCATATAACGAAAATTCTCTTCCACCACAAGAGGATATTTGCAACTTTTGAAATTTATTACCATTAAAATGTATTTAATTTTATTAAACTTATATCAACAACAACTCTATCCCAAAAAGATCTATATTATTTAATTTAATTTATTTATTTTAATTATGTAACATTCATTAATTAAGTAGGTCTTCCATAGACACATTTATTATTAATATTTTCATTATTTGGTCATCCATAGGTTCACTTTTATGTTAAATTTATTTATAAGTTGTATAAATGATATACTAATGATCCATTATTAGGTAATCAAATTTTCCAATAATTGTTCAATAAATATTTATATCCATATATTTTTATGAATCATTATTTCTCATCATTATTATGACATTTATTAGTGAAAACAATATATTTTATTATTAAAATGGAAACATTTATAACAACACATTAATATATTTAGTTTGAGAAACTAATTTATAATCACATATTTGAATTATTTTATGTTTGAGTAATTATTTAAATTCTTCAAAAATTGATAATTCAATTTTAATATCATTAACTATTGATACCATTAACAATATTCTATTTTACATTTTCATAAGATGATACCAACAGTATATAAAAGTATCATAAATTTTCAATTTCAATAACACAAAGAATAAATTTTGATAAACACTATATCTATTGAATTCTTAGCAATTCATATTTAAATTGAACCTTCCAAAACATGTTGGAGGGTCTCATTTAGTCCTTTAAAGTATATTATTCATTGAATACAACTTTAATTATTCCTAATCTAATTGAAACCCACAATATTTCGTAATTCGAACATCTTTTTTGATTATACCATTAATTAATGTGATCTTCACAAATATCATTGAAAGAAAAATTATCCATTAATTTTCTTGTGAAAAAAATAATTGTAGACCCTGGAAAACGCATTCCTGAAATTTTCCAAAGGCTTCCATACACGATCAAAGATCGTATAACATTTCTTAAGCTTCTATTTGGTAAGTTGTAGGGCCCGAACGGAGTTACGGATTAGGAGTTATGGACATTTGAAGCTTGGATGGAAATATGGTTCATGAAGCCCATTCACGAAGCCCCCCTCAGTGAACGCGGAGCGCCGCCACGAAGTAATGAGGCGAGAGGCTCCGCGAACCCGTTTGACGTTCGCAATGCGCCGCAAAGTTCCCTCGTGATGACCCCTCGTGAAGCACCGATGCGAAACTCCCGAGCATCGCGGTCCCGCGAAGCTCCGGAGGCGGTAACTCCCCGCGAACGAATTTGACGTTCGCGAGCCCGCCGCGAAGATCCGGAGGCGGTACCTCTCCGCGAACAAATTTGACATTCGCGAGAGCACTGCGAATCTCCTGAGGCGGCGCGGGAGTTTTGCTTCGCAGTGCCCCTTTCCTATAAATACCCAGCTCATCCCCATTCTCCGGAGAGGACGGCCACAGCCACTTCGCCCCTTGGGCGGCTGAGCGGAGCTCCGTATTGCGGCTCCGCGAAGCCATGCTCCGCGAGCAGCTTCCTTCGTGTTGCTGCTCCGCGAGCGGAGGATCCGCGAGTCCATGCTCCGCAAGCCTATGCTCTGCGATGCTGCTCCACGAGACCAAGCTCCGCGAGAGCCCTTTGCTCCGCAATGTTGCTCCGCAATGCTGCTCCGCGAGACCGAGCTCCGCGAGACCGAGCTCCGCGAGATCCCTTTGCTCTGTGATGTTGCTCCGCGAGACCAAGCTTCGCGAGACCCCTTTGCTCCGTGAGTGACCATTGCTCCGCGAGGCCATGATCCGCGAATCTACTTCGGGAATACCTATCCTTCGGGAGGATCCTACCTTCACGCCCACCGGTCCATACAGCGGGGGTTGCGCCCCTGCACCCCCGCTCGGGGTCTCTGCCGGGTTACGGTCCCGGCCCTCCGGCCTGATCCCTTCGCTACCATCACAGACCCCCATGAAAAATGGAGAGTCGCACCGCGAAATTTTCGGGCCAGGATGTCGGGATTTTCCATTGCGCAATTATGCGCTCCCACCTCCCACCTATGGAATACCATGATTTGATACACTCCTCCACACACCATGAAACACCTTGAGTTGATGTATTCCTCTTGGTTTGTTTCCTATGTCGTGAGTTGAGGTTCTAATCATCAGTTCCCTGAGTAACTTGAGTCGAACCATTCCTCAGGCAACTCCTCCAAACCCTATCACATGGCTCCTATGCCAGGTTGAACCAGAAAGGGCCGCCCTTATGTATGTCCTGACACCAACCATTTCTAGGCACCTTCTTCAAATAGACCTATCTACAAGACTATAAACTGTAGTACACCCTATCTAACAAATGATATGATGCCTCTTTCCCTATAAGAGAGATTCCTCATGCTCCAAGCCTGAGATGCCAACATCCTATCTACATGACTCTAAACTGTAGTACACCCTATCTAACAAATGATAGGATGCCTCCTGCCCTATACGAGAGATGCCTCATGCTCCAAGCCTGAGATGCCAACAGTCCTATCTACATGACTCTAAACTGTAGTACACCCTATCTCATAAATTATAGGATGCCTCTTCCCCTATACGAGAGATGCCTCATGCTCCAAGCCTGAGATGCCAATATTCCTTTCTACATGACTCTAAATTGTAGTACACCCTATCTAACAAATGATAGGATGCCTCTTGCCCTATACGAGAGATGCCTTATGCTCATGGCATGAGATGCCAACAGTCCTACCTACAAGACTATAAACTGTAGTATTCTCCCTATGTTCCTAACGTAGGATGCCTCCTTCCCTATACGAGAGATGCCTCATGCTCCAAGCCTGAGATGCCAACAATCCTATCTACATGACTATAACTGTAGTACACCCTATCTAACAAATGATAGGATGCCTCTTTCCCTATACGAGAGATGCCTTATTATCCTGGCATGAGATACCAACAGTCCTACCTACAAGACTATAAATTGTAGTATTCTCCCTATGTTCCTAACGTAGGATGCCTCTTGACCTATACGAGAGATGCCTCATGCTCCAAGCCTGAGATGCCTACAGTCCTATCTACATGACTCTAAACTGTAGTACACCATATCTAATAAATGATAGGATGCCGCTTGCACTATACGAGAGATGCCTTATGCTCCTGGCATGAGATGCCAACAGTCCTACCTACAAGACTATAAACTATAGTATTCTCCCTATGTTCCTAACGTAGGATGCCTCTTGTTCCAAACATGAAATGCCTTATGATCCAAGTCTAAGATGCTCAATTCCATGACTGCAGTGGCATGATTCCAATGCCCCTTGGAATTTTCCCTCTTGTGCACTAGTGCATAAGTGAAGGCCTCGTCTCACCAGTGAGTTGGGATGCCCTCATGGCTAGACATGTGGAATACCATACGGGAAGCTTCCTAGCGTAAGCCCCATTCACCAGTGCCGCTCCATAGCAGCACCCGAGCAGCTTCCTTGTGTAAGCCCCATTCACCAGTTCCACTCCTTAGCGGCACCTGGGCAGCTTCCTAGCATAAGCCCCATTCACCATTGCCGCTCCATAGCGGCACCCGGGCAGCTTCCTAGCGTAATCCCCATCCACCAGTGCCACTCCTTAGCGGCACCTGGGCAGCTTCCTAGCGTAAGCCCCATTCACCATTGTCATTTTATAACGGCACCCGGGCAGCTCCTAGTGTAAGCCGCATCCACCGTTGCCGCTCCTTAGTAGCACCCAGGAAGCTTCCTAGCGTAAGCCCCATTCACCATTGCCGCTCCAAAGCGGCACCCGGGCAGCTTCCTAGAGTAAGCCCCATCCACTATTGTCACTCTTTTTCAGCGGTAAGCCGTTGACATCCCAATCCAGCGGTAAGCCGTTGTGACCCCATTCAGTAGTAAGCCCTTCACATCCCTATCCAACGGTAAGCCGTTGCGACCCTATCCAGCGGTAAGCCACTGTGACTCAATCCAACGGTAAGCCGTTGAAACCAACCAATCGGTGATAAGCCTTCATCAGAAGAACTACGTGGTCTTTGATCCATGTCAAGGCATGGTACGTAGGAAGCATCTTCAAGGCTCAAGCCCGAAACTATCATCATCCTTTTCCATGGGCCTCCATCCTGGAGTAAGTCCCAGCACCATGGGCCGCCTAACGCGTAAGCCCCTCTTCGCTTCTCACGGACGCATCCTTCGCGACGTGATCGTGAGGTCCTTGCAACGTCTTGTTTCTCACACCGAACATGACTCACGTGGGCTTAGAGTGAGCACCGACCCTGACCCCCATTCCCGAACTACGAGGACTTTGATCCATGTCAAGGCATGGTACATAGGAAGCCTCCATGAGGTTCAAGCCCACCCGTCACCTATTCATGTAGGGTCCCATTCTCGTCCAGCACGACGTTAAACTGCATTCCGGTCCAATGGTAAGCCATTGCGACTCACCCATAGCGAACTACGAGGACTTTGATCCATGTCAAGGAATGGTACGTAGGAGGCCTCAATGAGGTTCAAGCCAATTGCTTGGTCGTTCATTCACGTCGAGTTTTTCCCTCATCCAGCATGACGTTAAACTGTATGCCCCTCCCTTTGTCCTGCATGACATTAAACTGCATGCCCATTCCCACCTGAACTACGAGGTCTTTGATCCATGTCAACGCGTGGTAAGTAGGAATCCTTCCAGAGGTTCAAGCTCACCCCTCATTGGACCAAGGTCCACTTTCACGTCGGTTCGCCGACAAAGCCCCACCTGAACTACGAGGTCTTTAATCCATGATAAGGAGTGGTATGTAGGAAGCCTTCCTAAGGTTCACGTCAACCCATCATCCAGTCGTTCAGACCTCACTCACGTCGGTTCACCCCCGTCCTACATGATGTTAAACTATATTCTCCAATCCGAACTATGAGGAATTTGATCCGTGTCAAGGCATGGTACGTAGAAAGCCTCCATGAGGTTCAAGCCCACCCATCATCCAATTCACGTCGAGTTCTACCTTTGTCCAGCATGACTTTAAACTGAATTTCAGTCCAACGGTAATCCGTTGTGACAATCTAAACTACGAGGACTTTGATCCATGTCAAGGCATGGTACGTAGAAATCCTCCCAGAGGTTCAAGCCCATTTCCCATGAGACCAAGATCCCTCATTTACGTCGGTTCACCGACACCCACTGCCCATCATTTATTCACGTCTGGGTTCACTACCATCCTGCATGACATTAAACTGTATTCCATCACCAGAACGACGAGGACTTTGATCCATGTCAAGTCATGGTACGTAGGAAACCTTCCCAAGGTTCAATCCCACCATTAGTGGACCCACGGGTCTACTTTCACGTCGGTTCACCAATGAAACCCTTTGAACTACGAAGTCTTTGATCCATGTCAAGGCATAGTACGTAGGAAGCCTCCCCGAGGTTCAAGACCATCTCTCATCGGACCAATGTCCACCTTCACACCAATTCACTAACGATGGCCATCGGAACAAGGTCCACCTTCACGTCGGTTCGCTGACGATGTCCATCGGACCAAGGTCCACCTTCACGTCGGTTCACTGACGATGCCCATCGGACCAAGGTCCACCTTCACGTCGGTTCACCGGCACCATCCCGAACTACAAAGACTTTGATTCTCTACCACAGGGATACGTAGGAAGCCTCTTCAAGGCTCAAGCCCAACATCACCGTCACCCCTGTGATGGTCCCATTTCATTCCCCCTCCGCTACATTCATCCATCCATCACCCATCCTGATTCTCACCCGGGCCGCCACATCCTGGTGGAATCATGCCATCCGCCTCCTCGCTGCTCCAAGCGGCGCATGGGCCGCTTTCCACGTGTAAGGCCCATAATATCTCCGGGTCGCTGTCCTCTGTGTACACCCCGATTCATCACCCTTTTCCCCTCTAGGGAGTGCACCACCTCAGATCCATCCTCATTGAGCGTTCTGATCCGTCCTTATGGGACCATATCCATCTCTATGCGATATACCAATCTGATCCGTCTCTATGGGACGTCCTGATCAGCCTCATTCTGTCTCCTCAAGACGTTAAACTCGCGGCCTACCTCGTGATAAACATGAGATGCCTGAGGAAAACCTCGGATGACACGCCTTTGGTGTAGCCATCTCTGCTAGACGTCAATCTTGCAACATACCCTGTGTTAAACATGGGAAGCTGAGGAAAACCTCAGATACATGCCTCGGGTTATGCACCCTTGAGATTCCCTCTCATGAGGAAGAATACAGGTTCCCCTCTGTCCGCGCACCCAGAGATTCCCAGATATTCCAGATGTTGCCATCTACTCCGACCGAAGGTCGCTACCATGTAAAGACCCTATGGAAAGTCTTGACGGAATTAGTGTAATTAACCGGCGTCCATGATGATATGGCACCAGGAATGGGATTCACGAACAACGTATTAAATCTATGAGGGAGACCCGGACTAGGTGACGAGTTCTGAGGAGGAATCCACAGAAGGAAGAACCGACATCCCATCATCCTGTTTCGATCAAGGAGCAGACGTCCCTGAATTAGGAGCGAATGCCGCCCGCCTTTGGAAAGCGGGAATGCGGGGCAACAACAGCACGTCCTCCACAGACGGATGTGCGTGCCCCGGCGAAAGCGTCAGAAACTATAATCCTACAGGTTTAATTCATTCCATTGAACCCAAATATATTTGACATCAATTACTTTAATTTTTTTCTATAAATTAAAAAAATAGTAATAAATTATTCATTATAACTTTACAATTATATTAATTATTGAATATAAAAACATTCATTGCCCACTTATATGTCCCCTAGAAATATATTGATAATCTCAAATATTTTATATTTCACAATTTCATTATGTTTTTTATTTATTCTCATTTCTGTTGAATTTACATTTATTTTCTCTTAGAAAATATTAGATCTAGAAGTGAGTATTATGTTACTATTTAGATAATATTCTTTTTTAGTTTTTATATATTTTTCAATCAATCACAAAGTATAAATTACTGATCAAATTCATCTTATACCTTTAATTTTCTCTCAAAATTAACTGATTGTTACTATTAAATTTCACCATCATATTTTAATTTACCACATGGATCTTTATTATGTGAGTTTTTAGGGAAAATTTCTTAATGAACCCTATGAGAAAATCCATGTTTTGAATTACAATCTTTGGGATATTATTAATATAATTTTATTTGTAAATATTCTAGAACTGTTTTAGTACATTAAATATAAAATTTATAATATTTAATCTTAATGAGTAGTGATGCGACCTAAATTCTAAATAATTTATATATGGATATATTTGATAATGTGATTATTTTTAAAATAAAATTCCTGGTTCAATAAATAATAACTCAAAGGGGACGGGTGAGTCAGTGATTCAATTTATTTTTAAATTTCCATGGTGAAATAATACATATCACTGATAATATTGAATCATGATCACTTTATAAAAAATAGACATAAAAAATGGGAAAAGCAAATAAAAAAGTTTCAAATCTCAAAATGATAAGAATATTCCATGTCATGGTCCATATTTTGTTCTGATCATACTACCCACTAGTTTCAACATGTACATACATGAGTAGGGTTTGTCCTTAAAATATGGTTCCAACAAGTCTCCAAATTGTGATAGTGATTCTCAAAGTATTACAATGACAAATAAATCGATATCAAAAAGATGAAATCATTCCTAAAATATCCATATTTTATTGATGAAGTTTTACTCTTCATCTTATTTTTCAACTTCTAGAATCTTAGGCACAGACACTTTAATGTATTTTAATTTTCAGTTCTCATTTTTCCTGAAAATATATTATTCTCCTTTCTCTATTATTACCGTATATCACACAAACAAAATAATTCACTCAGTTATCTTAAATTTCACTCAATTAATTTTTAATGTCTAAATTACATTTTATATGAGTAAATTGGAATTTTTTCAAATTAGAACAATAAACTAAAACATCTTTCAATTAACTTAACTTATATATCTTCGTAATGAGCCATTAGATGTATTTTGATTTATTAGACATCTTTTATGATTCCAAAATGAAATCAATGATCATGATGTCATTGTAATGGACCTTCCAAGAACCCATTTCAACAAAACTTTTCGTAATTGTATTAAAACACAAAATATAGCATAAAATAGACTTGTTAAGAATGGTTGGTAAATTTTCCTTAAAATTTCTTGCACCACAAGAATAGACTATCTATGTCTTGACATTTTTTCTTAAAAAACTACCAATCAACTATGGTAATTTTCACCTACCTTGGCTTATTTTTACTTCATGATTCACATTTTCACCATATCATAAATTAATTGGGAATTTTCTATCGCGTTATGGCCTACAACACAACCTATCTTCAATATTCAGATTTTCCCATGGGAATAGTTCATCATATCTACCTATGTTTTAATTCATATTCCTCTATTAATCTAGGTGATTAAATCACCACTTTTATTCATTCATTCATGTTTCAAAAAATGAAACCATTCTTCACCAAAAAATCTGTAATGAATTTATCATTCCCGTTTACTACTCGTTTATAGATGTTTTAAATTATAGTTCATTAATCAACTTATTCCAGGGGAATAAAATTTCTTGGATTCTCCAACGCACCGCCACCAAGGACATGTCCATGAAATATTAACCATTAATTTCACATACATATTCAATATTCCAAAAATGTCATAATCATGATAAAAAATCATGATATATATCAATGATTAATATCATAAAAATTAACCAATTTTACATAGAATGTGATTTAGGTGAAAAAAAACAATGACAAAAAACACAATCATATCCCCGTTACAAATTCATTAACCTCAAAAAATACAATAACAACCCCCCTTTGAATGTTTATGTAAAATAAGTAACATTAATCAGGGTAAAACTATAAAAATTTGGAAACTAATCATAATCAAATAATTTTTTGACTACTTGAGTAAATTAATTATTGGAAACATGGACATGGAATAATGTATATAATGTTTTAATTAATAAAATACGGTATATATTGAATCATAAACATGAACACCAAAAATGGCATTTAGAACATCATCAATATTTAAATCTGGGAATGTTCTACAACAACTTACAATAGTTTGTTAAAACAAATCAATGATTTTGAAATCAAATATTACCGATTTTAATAACACTCTGAAAATATTTTCTTATATAAAGTAGAAAATATCCTTAATGTTAAGTAATATCAACAGATACACCCAATATATTATATACTCTCCCTTTGGAAAAAATAAGAAGATAATAAAAATGGATAGATCATTGTTGAAAATTATTATCCCACATGAAAAATATATCCAAAGAAAATATTATATAGGGGATGAAAACCTTATAACATATGCTAATAAATAATGTGTCTAAAATTCTAACTTCATCCATAGATTATAATGTTCTTATTTTGATAGTTGAATAGTGAACACACCTTCAATATTCTCCCTATTATAATAAAAATCAACTTTAACTCATTATTATCCAATGGATATTTTATTAAGTGATATTTTATATCATCATTATTATATATTGAATTCTAAACTAAATTATTTTAATATTTAATAACACATTGATTATCACTTACAAGATGTAAGGATAATCTCCCTTTTACTTTTAAATATTATAGCTTCATTTAAATCCACAATAGTATTGTTGATTCTTGATTAATATACATTTATTAATGTTCTAAATTTATAAAGGGGATTTAATTTTTCTTCTTTTAATTACATCAAATATATCAACCTCCATGAATGAAATCATTTCTAGGTAGACTTTATATCATATACACTTCCGTCCCAATCTGAATTTGAATAAAAAATAGATCAGGATTCCAATATTTATCATATTTCAATCCATATTTTAATGTTTTTTCAATTTATCTATGTATTACATTACCATACAAGAGGTGAAACACTTCTTGTTAAGTTTTATTCAATGTGTAAATTATATAGTATACATAATATCTTATTTTTTTGATGTTATGTAAAATTGACTAATGATAATCATTCATGATTCCTTTGGAACCACATCTATTCCATAATCATATATGGTAAATTCACAACATAATAAAATTATTATGGAAACCGTATTAAAATCCCTTATACCATAGTTTTTCATCATTTCATCATCATAACTTTCTAGATATAGAAATATATAATCTTTTTTATGAGAAATTTTTATATCATGAATGTACCTCATCCCCTTGAGTATTGATATTTCAAATTCTTCATCATTTCACTAGATTGATCATCCAAAAAATCATCATTTACAAAAATGATATAACATATAGAAATTAAAAAAATGATAAATGAAACATAGCATCATTAATGTATATTTTTTTTCAACTATTCCTTTCCTTAATATCATCTTATTTAAAAAGGTGGAAAACATATAATACCAATATCCCATGGATTTAGTCACCTCATATATATAATTCTGAAATCGTGCTCATAATTATCATCTTAAATATGAAAGGAAAATGTGGTTATTTAATATTATTATTCTAATTTACCATTGGGGAAGGCTGAATTAAAATACATTTGAGTGATCCTTCATTAATTTTCTTTCAAGGGAATGAAAAATTATTAATGGGTCAAATCTAGAAAATGGAGAATGTCCAATAAAATTCAAATCCTTCAACATTATAATAACCATTACACATAAAAATGTTGTTTACTCTCACAACTTCCCATTTTTCATTCATATTGTTTTAGAAAACCCACATGGTTTTGATAATGTTATTCTCTTCAAGAGTGAGTATCATCTCTCAGGTCTCATTCTTTTGTATATATTATTTCTCTTCATTTAAAATCATCAACTCACTCTTGATGTTTCAATTCATCACATATATCATTTTTCTCAATTTTATAGTATAGTAATATATGAGAGGTTTTCTTAAATGATTTTAAAGTTTATATATACATTTAATAAATTTATAAGGATATTTTAAGCATTTTAATTTCTTCTAATCCATTGATGTTTGGAATAATATTTTTTTCATAATTTAAATTTTTTGAATCATCATTATTAAGGAAATGTTCATCATGATTTTTACTATTTTCTAACACATAATCATTCTATTAAATAAAAACACATTCATTTTCAAAACTTCTAGAATGTTACTTTTCACGTAACCTCACATTAACTATATGTTCCACCAGATTAAAAAATAAATCAATAAATATTCCTTTTAATTTATTTTAACAATTATATCCACTCCATTTTGATGGATAAATTTGGAAGCTATTATTATTCTTCAAAAAATTAAAAAAATGAAATGACCACAAACAATATTGAGGTGGTTGTTTTTTCATATTAATCTATCTTGATTAAATCATATTAAAACTATTTAAAGGATCCATAAAATTATTTTTCTAGATGTTTTAAATCCTTATATTAATGTATAATTATCATGGATGTTTTGGATGGAAGTTGAGTAGCCACTTCCTGTAGCCTAAGGAAATATGTTGCATCGACCAACTAGTGTGGTGCCCCCGACCAACTAAGGGAATATCATGAGTTATAACCATGTATAAGGAGACTATTAGATATCTGATTGAGAGGAAATGGCTAGCCAGTGCAGATGAATAGTTCCCATATACTCTTCAAGACACCACAATGCACAATCCATCTAGTAAAGGTTCACCATCTAGTTGGTGGAAGCAGGTAGTCTACATGTAATTGCATGTATCCCAACTGCTACATATTGGAGGATACTAGGTACCTGAAAGAGTCTATTAGAAAAAAATGATTTATTCCTTTATATATCCTTCTGATGATACGATACAAAGAAAATGATTCATTGAACCTTGAGTTCTCTAAAATATCATATCCACTTGTAGTTCAGCATAAATGAATTTTAAAATACAAATTATTATATCCTTGTCATAGAGAATAATAATGATGATGATATTTGCACACTAATAAACACTGAAAAGTTAAATTACACACCCAAATGATACTACTCAAATAATATGATAGAAAATTCAACACGTTTTATGTGGGTCAAAATTTCATCATACGACCATAAGAGAACAATATAAATTATTTATATTACTAAAACTTTGTGTTTTAAAAACACTACATCTTTGAAGATATAACATTAAAAATTCATAATTTAGTTTAGGAATAGTATTACTAATTACTATTCATTGAATAAAATCCCTCAAAACAAAAAGGCTACCATCATATCTCCCCACCTTCCTTTTTGAAGTTAATTATAAGTCATATAATTCACATTGACCTCAAAAATGCATACTTCACCATAGAATAACAATAACATTTATATGAGATTTCCAAAAACTCATCCTTATTAATTGGCACACTATACACCATTCCTAAAGACCAAACTAAACAATTTACATCAGTGATTTTTATCATATGATATTTTTATATGTGAGATAAATAATACCATGGAACTTATATAAAAGGACAAAATTGTACTTCTAGAGACTGAACATTCTATGATAGAAATTCTGGTGATTTGCACTTTGGATTCTTTGAATATATGATTCTAAGAAATAGTCTTTACATAAAAATAATCTACCTCTTGAATACATATTTAAGGAACCCTTTTCAATATATTAGAACACTTTCAAAAAACAAAATCCTCATTCATCATATATAATAGTGTCATCCATTTTCAACTTTATCATAAGCACCCCAAAAAGATATAGTTGTTCCTCATACATTCGTAGACTAAAATATTCATTCACACATTGGCCATATTTATCATTCCTCCAATTATCTGAAACTAAAACATCTTTTCATAGAGAATATTCTTTATCAAATCGTTTATTAGGTAAATATTTTTCATTATTTCTTGAAATGACATATTATGGGCAAGGTGTGTAACACTATGAATATCATATAATAACATCCCCCATTCGGATGATTTTACATGTTACTTTTACCAGCACATTAACCAAATCCATTCCAACCCTAATTCAAATGTTGTGACTTATTATTCATTAGATATATAAAATTAACCACCTATTGTATCCATAAAATCTAATTAATCTCCACTCATCCAAAGTAAATCATAAAATCAATTGTGCTTTTCCATGTGTCATAGTCACCCAAAAAAATCATTAACAATTTCTAATGGATGATTATATTTATTGAATCGAAATGTATTATTTACTAAACAATTAAAATATTAGATGTTTCACTTCACAACATCCCAATGCCCTTTCCTAAGGATAAACTTGTAAAAAATTACTATTCAAACATTAAATAAACATTACGTACCTTTAAAAAAATTCACACATATATCAATAGTCTTATAGTATAATAATACAAGAAATTCACCATATACCATATCTCATCTTCCACTGAAGTTTCATGTGTGTTAGATAACTTATTCGTCTAACAAGGGGATTTCTAACATATTTACATCTATTCACCTAAAATTTTTCAATGATCATCGTGATGTAATATTTTTGGGAGAACAATAGTGTAAAATATTTTCAATCCCTTTCTATTACCTTGCCCTTTATTTTATTTTCTTTTTCAAAATCCTTAATTTCAATTATTCTCGATAATATACCCATCAGCTCTTCAATTCATTGGATTAATGATATTTCCAATATAATTTCATCCATATGAAGTAGTAGAATAGCATTAGATCCATAATTATATATATTATAAATAAAAAAGAGATTAAAATCACTTATAATGAAACCTTCCTCATTCACGAATTCATTGAACATTATGTTGCACTATCAAGGTGTCTACTTCATACCACAAAAAATGGATTAAAATTGAAAACGTGGGCCTCATTATTATGATTGTCAAACCCCTTGGTATAATTCATATATATTTACTCCACTAGACAAACATGGTTAAAATTAGTCTTTACATCCATCTAGTCCATATGTAACCTATCAGATTAAAAAACTCTTAACACAATTCATTTGTTAAATTATTTAACTACATGATAAAATATTTCCATGAAATTGATTCATTCCATATGTTGGAAAAATATCACCATAAAACTTTCCTTACATATTATTCTTTCATCAGTATCATATATCGAAGGTTAAACTCATGTTTCTATATATTCTTTATTTTCAATTCGATTGATTTTCAGCATTATAGTAATATAAAGCTATAGAGAATTTAATATCTTCTTCCATGTTTACATTGGGTCATTGAGTAATGTTTCCTCTTCTAGGTATTTTGGTTCCCTTGAATCTATTATATTAAATATTTCATGTTGTTACCATAACTCTAGAATGGTCTAGTAATTCTATAAGATTTTATCAATGTAGTTTTACTATTAATTATAACATCAGTTTCATGTAGTTGAACTTCATGTGATTATTCTATTGATTTCTCTTTTATAGTATATTTACCTTGATATTATATAGTTAATTAGAGTTTGTAAATAAAAATAATTGTTGTAAGGAAATGACCGGAATAATTACCCTTTCTAGAGAGTTTAATCTAGAATCCACATTTTTGACATTCAAAATAATAATTTCAATTTAATGTTTTATAGAATTAGGACTGATCCTTAAACAACAAACACATAAATTTAATGTTGAAAATTATACTTAGTATCGATTTCATCCATAAAAATGAATTTAAATAAAAACACGTTTACTTATCATGATCATATATTCATAATTTTCCCTAGGATCTCATCATTTACTCTATTATCTCTTAAATTTGTTGAAACACATAATAACTCCTAGGATGAGAAAATAATATAATTTTGGGTCATAAAAAGAACGATATAATTTGTCCAGTGAAAATCCATAATATCATTTTCATAAAGACATACTTGTTTATTCTGTAAAATGAATCTTCATTTCAAAAAGTGAATATCATATCTTTTGAAAATCCATCGATTTTAATTAAAACTCAACTCAAATGATATAAAATATACATAGACAACATGGGACATTATTTTACATATTTCTCAAACCAATATTTTAAAGCTCTCATCTACATGAGGAGTAACAATCAAAGTTGCATTTGGAATATTCACTGCAATAATATTCCTATAATATCATAGGGGAAACCTGGTAGGTTAAGTATGTCCCATTACCCAATGAATAAGAGATATATAATGGGCTCACCCACCTTCAGATTATCAAATAACGAAATAATGTAATAAAAATTGACCAAGAACCATAACATAATAATAACACATAAATATTTCATAAAAGAAACATTCTTGTGGAATGAAACTTATCCATCTAGAAACAACTTTTCATTTTTAAAAAGTCACACACTCATAAATTTAAACACATTATTTGAAAAAAACTGTATTCAGGTAAATAATTTTTCAAAACAATTATTAGACATAAAAGTGAGAAATTATTTTCATTATTTATATGATAAAAAGTATTCCATTAGGCATTTGGAAAAATATATTAATGAGTAATATTAAAAGAGTATTTTTTTAAAAATGTCACTTTTAAATATCATCATAGTGAAGTTAGAATTAATAGAATTAATTTTCTGTTAATTCATTTTAAATCAATATAAGTAATTTTGAAATAAATCATAAGAAATAATGTATTCATCTCACACATTATATTATCATGACAATTTCAGGATGTATAAGTTTATCCCAAATAATAGAGATTTGGTAAGTATTTCAGTTGCCTCATGTTAAACATCAAAAAAAATAATTAAAACATGTGGTATAATGGTTTAAAGAATTTAATTTACTCAAAATGGAAGTATTTGAATATTTATAATAAATTATATGAATTTTCCAACATCTTATGAGCAGTTCAATAATAATGTTTCTTTATTTTCCATATTTTTATTGTGTATATTTTATAGTTCCATCCTCAATTCATTTTTCTTTAATTATGGATGTTCTTTTAAAATGGATATAATACTAAATATTTTGAATGAAATTATATTAAATAATTTAAAGATGTTAAAATAGTCCCATTGATAATCTTTATATCCTTTATGAGGATGATTCATTAGAAAAATCATTAAAGATAAATGTTTTTCTGGTGGTTTTTCCGGACTCCAAAAACAAGTTTCATATTATTTTAAATTATATGTGTATATTAGTCCTAGTAAAAAATATAGGTCATAATACACATATTTAAACATTATTTAATAATAATTATTCTTCTATGAATTTCCATGAAGGTGGTAATGGAAAACGAAAAACTATTATCGATGAAGACTGCTAACCGCCATAATTTGGAAAATGGTTTTTTTTCATTGAATAAGGGGAGGTAATTAAATTGATGAATATAAATAATTTCATAATATTGATGAAACCAACATATATAAATGATTATAGAGTAATAATTATTTCATGGATGAAGTATGTTAGGATAAAATAGAAGAAGAAAAGTATTTAAGAGAGGTGCTTTGAGAAAATAAACTTATACATATCACCACCTTGGAAGACCCCTTGAGGACTTTGGTTGTGATATATTTTTGATTATAGAATAATATGGATAAAGGGAGATAAAAGAAGATATTTTTTTTAGTTATTCAATGATCACAGATGAATTTGAGGAGAAATTGGGTGGTGATTTTATTAATTTATTCATGAGTATGGGTGATTTTATGTAATTAAATAATGATTATTTGATATTTAAAGACTTTAACATTGAGGTGGAATTAATTTATAATATATTATGTAATAATTAATGTTTTAATTTAGTGATAGGTTATAGAAACAGATCATACACCAATTTAAATTTCTAATTTTTAGGTATTTTAAACATTTACATTTTCACTTTTTGCTTGGTTCATTATTTTACCTATACCACAAAAAATAATTTTCTTACAATGGTAACATTTCAATCAAAAAAATTAAAATGAACTTAAAAATTAATTTGGAACCTATATTTACAAAAGTTCTTTAATGTTTCCAAATTATATTCAAATAATTTGAAAATTCTATTTATAAATAAACATATAAACATATCTAAAAAGATGGATTTTTATGTGAAAAAGATCAAATTTCTAAAAAAAACATTTATCCAATTTCTATATTTAATTGTTCCCAATGAATTAAATAGGATCAACAGATTTATTATTTAACTAATTATACTTTATAACTAATTTAAAATATAATCTAACTATATTACTAATTTTGAAAAAAATGTTGTTTTGAATTAAAATTAGGTATTTTTCATTATTCATAAAAAATTAAAACTTCTTAGAAAAATAACAAAATTTTCACCTAACATAATTTTATATTCAAATATAAAAAAAGAAAATTAATTTTTCAAAAACATTTATACATGAGTAAAAAAATTATCTGTAAAATGGTTTCTCTATTACAACACGACAAAATTTCTTTTTATAATAATATAGCTTTTTTATGCTTTAAATTGGATTTAGTCACATCAATAGCCTATCAAAATTATTAAATAAATTTAAAAAATATGATTAATTATATATCAATTAATATTCATTAATATTTTTTACTAATAGTGATTCATTTAGTTTAATAATGATTATAAATTTTAAAATAAATTATTATAGCGGTACATGGGTTGTTACATTATCCAACACATTGAGAAATTTTATACTTGAAATTTAATTCACTAAATAAAAAATTGAGGATAATTTTACCTATTATAAATTCAATATTTCCTTGATATTTCATATACCATACTGTTTTTCCATAATATAATAACTGGATGAATTAACTTATTCTATAGCATTTGATCTCTATGGTCAAAAAGTTGAACAGGATGTTCCTCATATAAATGATTATCGTCCAACTGATCTACTTATGCAATAAAAATATGAGATAAATATAGAACATATTTCCATAACATTGAAACATTAAACATGTATGGTACCTATGATAAACTCAATGTAAAAGAAACACGATGAGAAACTGATATGATTTTATCCAAGATTTCATAGGGTCTAGTAAACCATTCTCAGCTCCCACTTCAATATGATCTCTGTCATAACCTATCCAGTTAAGGTTCGACCTGTGGCTACCACAATACCACATTTAATAGGACATGGTATGGTAGCTAGTTTTGAGTAGGCATATCATAAAAAATGGGAAGAATTAACCAAAAGTACATGTACAAACGCCCACATCTCTATGTCCACATAATTCCAAAATGTAAAATTATTAAAACATACGCATGCCTACATATTACATCCCAATGTAGAGTAGGATAGTAATCTAATGAATGTGGAAAAAGTGTCTAAATACAAGGCCAACCAAATACTAAATTTTTTCCAAATTAGTACAGGGGAAATGAATAATGTCAAAAAAAATTCATGTGAAACAAATTATTCAGTTGAACTCATGCTATGCTCCACCCACTCCCTTTCTTCTGAGGAACCCATCAAAAATCTCATCGTCTCCATTAGACATGATAGTGTGGGAAAGTCCCATGAAATGGTTACTATAAAAATTCCCAATATGGCACCCAAAATTAACATAACATGAATAAATAATTAAATTAATCAAAAAGGAATATATAACAATAAATATATATTTTAACAACCTAGATATACTCATGAAACACACCATGCCACTAGGTGGTCAAATCCAACATCTTGCTGCATGATTCTACACAAAACTATGCTCATTCTTGGATAACTGATTCTATTATCTATTCTATAATTGGAGACACTACATAATGAGATATATATCATTGTTCCCCAACAATTAAATTTCAATAGTATAAGAATTCCCTAATACATTGATACTGGTTCATGCCCAGAACTACAGGGGAACACCAAGAACCCAATCTGGATCATCCCACTATATAGCGGATCATATTATAATTATTCAAAAAACCATATTGATATAACCTACTAGATGGTGGATTAAATATCTACTCAAGTAGATCATTCAAATTCTGAAAACCCCAGTGAGGAAAAATGATAATATAAGATCACACATTAGTCCCATGGAGGGTTACCAAAACATCTTTTGAGACTGAACCTATATAGAGGATCAGAATCTTATGATGAGGATGCAACGAAATGATTTAACCTTGATAAAATGTACCAAGGAAACCCAATCATAGAAGAATTGTCCAAAATAAAAAATGAAGAGATAAAAACACTCTTGATTGGGGTTCTCTATGTGCCCCGGGGGTATATAGTGAGTCTAGCTATCCCCAATTTTCTTTATGTGGTATGGCCCCAGAAAACCTTTAAGTATTAATGTACAAAACCTGTAGAATATGTACACAACCAGTAGAGGCGAATGACACTATGAACATGTTTTTTGGATGTGTTTGGGTCCTTATCCTACCAGTGTACCAACCCTTGTATATGTAGTTTGTTAGTCTCTGAGTACACAACATGAATCTAGCCATGTACTTTTCTCATGTCTGAGTACATTTCGAAGTACATGTCGATTAATCATAGAGGTGTTATAGGGATTGGGACTAAGTCATGAAGCATGTAAATATAGAACCACCTAAAACAATAACATTTCAACTATCCCCCCCACATGGTGTGTAATCAAGAAATACATGTGGTGTTGCTTTGAATTTTACATATCCACTGTGATCTCTTCTTCACCATCAAGTGCTTCGCCAGATCTTCCCCCCTTGTTAGAACCTGTAGAATTAAGGTTAGTAGAGCCTTTCCATCATCACCAGGTGAAATATGTGTTCAAAGATTCTAATTAAATGATCATTTAAGAAATAATTGTCACCAAATGTAAAAACCATGAATTATGGTATCTGAATATACATGTTTCCCATCTCGATCATCCACCTCCATCATCACACATCAACCACATCATCAGTCAAGAAGCGTATACATGGCATTGATCCATTCCTCCAAATAAAATCCAAAAAATGATTGAATACTAGGTACCTTATCAAAACATTGTCCAAAATAAATTCCCATGATGGTCGTGTGAAGAATAGGGGATGAAATAAAAAAGCTGAATATATTTAGGATTGATCCATGATATTGTTTCGTTCGGCCCAGTTTTTTTGTTGTAGAAGAATATAATGAAGAGGGATGAGTCAAAACTGAAAAAAATTAATTTCATAAAATTAATTTTAGCCATGATCCTCATATATATTTTGTTTTTGGAATTGATTGTAGTTATTTTTGGATTATGGAACTGGTTTGAAATCAGAAATCAAAATATCCTACCTATAGTTTGGATCGATCAATGATGAATAACGGTTTTGTATTTTCATCCTTAATGAGATCGAAAAACTTCATTGGAACATTGATCCATGATTTGATCCTGATCCAAATCCTTAATCATTATTCAAGAAAACTATCCTCTAATGGATACTAGGCCTATAATGTTTATCATCCAACTCAAAGACAAAATCCATATCCACATATTTAATTACGGAGATAGTCCCAATTTCAGATAAAAATAAAATAAAAATATAATTTATTTATTTTATTAATTTAATTCCAACCGTATCTTTTAAAAATCATCATACATTGATAATGTCTTTTCAAGACTATGGTTAAACAAATACTATAAAAAAATAGTTACATTGGATTTTAAATCAAGGCCCCTATTTGGGAGTTTTTTTATTTTTTAAGAAAACTATGTGCTCGTGCTAATTAATATATTTAATATATTTTATAAATTTATTCTGAGAAAACCATGACTCAGAATCAAAATAATACATAGAAACTAGTATAAAGAAAATCAAAATAATATCCAAAAACGTTACTTAAAACATTCAATCCATTTCATTCTCCCCACATAAAGGAATTTCCTCCAAAAAAGTGGAAAATCCAACTCAAAATGATTTGCATCTTGGCCTTCTGCTCCTACTCACAACTCTAAATATTATGGTGCTATCAATAGGCACACACAAGTGAATCGATATCATGGAAAAGATTCTCTCCTTATGATACCCAATTTGTATTTAGTACTCTTCAATGGAAGGTCTATCCTTGATCTCCAGTTTTCCCTATTCGATAATATTCAATAGGTCTTGCATGTACCTCTCTAATTGTGACACATAGAAGACATCGTGTACCTGTTTTACCTTGGTGGTAGAGCTAAGCTGTTTTCCACAAAGGAACATCTACATAGTATCTAGATGGGACTAATGAATCATTGAAATAACTTTCATATTCTATAAAATCCTTACAATCCATGTTGAGGTGAGACACTCAATAATACATGTCCTTACTCCATGAACACTGGAGGTCTCCATCATCGGTCCCCATAAAACATTTGAATAATTTGTATAGTCCTCATCAACTTTTATATGATCCATACCATCTTTTTACTAGCTCACAACAACTCCAGGCCCATGAGTGCTAACCAACCTTGATCACTCAAACAATGTGGTGACCTATATGGTCTCCCATACAAATCTTAAAATGGTGCCACACCAATGGTAGAATTGTAGCTTCTGATGTATGTAAACTCCACTTAGGGTAGGTGACCCTACTAACTACAACAAACATCCATCATGAAATCCTACAACATGACCTCAAAGTGCTGAATTGTCATTACTATCTAGACATCATTATAGGGGTGAAATGTTGTGCTCAAACATAACTAAGTCTGAAAAGCCTCATGTTATCCTCTCTTCAACCTATATATGACATAAACATTGTAAATTGAGATAATCCATGAGATAACTATGTGAATTATGATAATATCTTTCATGTAGAGGCATTCCAGTCTCTCTAATGAACTCTTTTCTAAAAAATATAGGATGTGGGTAGACATGGTGAGTCAGTATATGTTCATCCAGATCCCATCATGTCTTGTGGATGTACATGGTAGTCACTTCATGATTTCCAGGTATATCCCATTCATTAATCACTATGAAACATTAAGGGGTCAAGATACACAAACATGAACATGATTCTTAGCCTTCACTTATGGAAAAGTGAAATATCGAGAGACAAGCTCTACAACTTCATTACTTGTATTTTCCACAAATATAGATGTTGGAGGTCCTGATACATATTTTCCACACCTAGATGTACCACCAAAGGGGATGTATGAATCTCCCAAATAACCTCCCCCCGCAAGGACATGGGTACCATCATTAGTCCTCTGAAAAGGATAGCATGCTCTACTCCATCAGAATATACATCATGAACATGTTCACTGGATACGTAGTTACATAAGGTCTTATAGTCGGTATCCCGAAGGTGATAATATTTTACATGCAATAAAAGTGTTGGGGTAACAACCAACTAATGATGATATGAATGACTATCCTTGTCTGTAAAGGAAAACTGCAATAACACTAACTGCTCAGACGCAATGGTCAAAAACTAATAAAAAAAATCTCATGTTGAGAGTATCTTCCACCAAGTCCACACCCATAGAATGTAGATAATATCAATTTTAATGTCATGAAGGAACTATATTCATATCCTCTATCTCATGTTAGGATTCTACCATGAGATAACATACTGAAGACTTTTTTGTTCAGATAAAATGATAAACCTCTCAGTCATCATGTAGTGTCACTTCCATTTTAGTGAAAATACTAACACACATTATTTAAGACCTTTACAAATGTGTGAAACCACTCTATATAATCCGATATTAAACCTCAGATAGTACCCTTCCAACCAAGTTAAACATTATACCTTACTATCCAAATTGAGTGTATCCTAAGATATAGCTTCCCCAAACATTATCAGTTTCACAAATACATCATCATTTATAATTACGTGTCCTAGAATGTACACCTCTCAAATACAAAATTGTAATTTTGAGAGTTTTTTGTAAATCGGGTTCTATTAGAGTGTGTCTAGGACCAGTATCAAGTGTTTCATGTGTACCTCCAAAAACAATAAATAAAATATTATTTCATTGATGAATACAATCATGAACCAGTCCAAGAATGTTAGAAATGTAAGGTTCATGAATCTCATGAATACTTATATATGGTTCTTCATGTTGAACGACATCACAAAGTACTCATAATGATATTTGCAAAATATTAATGCCATCTTTTATATATACTCATCTTTGACTCATAGATTGTGATACTTGGATCTGAGTTCAATCCAAGAGAACCATTTCGTGCCTCTCAATCATTCAAAGCGGTTTCCAATCCTCAGTAGTGGATACCTATTCTTCAAGATAACAAAATTTAAGAACTAGTAATCCACACATAACCTCAATCTCCCATCCACCTTCTTTGTGATCAACACTGGGGTTGCCCAAAGGGAAACAATATTCCCCCAAAATACCTTATCCTTCATGTTCTCCAACTACACCTTCATCTCTTGATGCTCTGTGGGAGCCATCCGATTACAATGGAGAAGCTATTGGTTTCATTCATGGATTCAAGTAGATGTATAATTACAGATATTGAAGGGGAGGTAAACCTGCCATGTCCTCAGGAAATAAGTGCTTGTACTCTTCCACCATTGTTGGAGTTTGATTTCTCGAATCATCAACTTCAATAACATTCATTCACTAAAACAAAATAACATACTAGTTGTTATATGTTTTGGTATAGTGGTTGTTTAAACCACCACTATTTTCTTTTGTCTACATTAAATATGTGTTGATTTCTCCTATTTAGCATCCATTCATGGGAACCATCACAGACTATTTGTTTATTGGTGGTTTTCCCTCCTAAAAAATATTGTGGATATAGCTATGGTTTAATCTATTCAAATATAGAATAGATTTTTTCATAGGTAAAACTGCCCCTAAAACAATAAAAATCACATATATATAATATTGATATTATATAGAGATGGTTAAAACTATTGATAAAAATAGATAGTATATAGAAGCATTTTATACCACTGTTAAAAATTCCATTCCACCTCCAACAACCATTAAAAACTATTCAATTTCAAGTATATAATAATAAATATATTATCAAAAAATATCACAAAAAACTGATTATGAACAAAAGAAAATTATGGGACAATAAGTTTGTAACCAAAACCTTTAAAATAATTTTATATAATGAAAAATAATTTTATATTGACTTAATATATGAATCCAAAGTGAACCCTGATCACTAATCGATGATCTTTTCTAGATACCCTCTCCCTCCCCATATCCACTTCTAACTAACATCACATGCATGAAAATTATATTAAAAATTAAAAAATTTTGTTTATATAAATTTAAATTTAAAACCTAAAAAGGTTGTGAACTAAATTAATTTGATGTTATATGATTCACCTGATCACTACCATCCATCGATGAAATATCACTAGGGACAAATCCCATCATCTTCTGATATAATTCAACAAATGATTTCTATATATTTTGGACATTTAAATCTTGAATCTTGGTATGATCCCCCCTATTCCTAGATTTTTCATTGTGTGGAATGAAATTCCAAATTGATAAATAATCCAATAATATCATCTGTCTGGAAAACAATTGTAGTAAAAATGTTCATGCAAAAACAAAATTTATAAGTGATAACTTATGAACAGTTCCCAAAAAAATATAATACATAGATGTGAAAATAAATGACAACACATGTAACATAAGTGGTTGATAAATGAATGATTTACTACACATAAAATATTTATTTCCTTCAATCATGTCATTTTCCTACACCATCATCACTTTATCTACTTCATCCTCCCTTGCAATACTAATATTTGCAATATCTGGATGGATAAATGTGTTATATTCTTTCTGTTGATGAGATTAAATATCACAGGTCAAATCATCCACTTCATCACCAATATCATAAAAACACTATATTTTTTGTAAAAAATAACCCCACCCTTAATCTAGGACATCTTCATTATAATATACCATTTTTAATTGTGATGATAATATATAAAAATCATGTAATTCTAGTCACCGTCATCTATACAGTGAGATAAATTCATAGTACTGAATTTCAAGGAATCACTTGTTAATCCCCTGATAATATTGAACCAATTTAATTTGAATAAAATAACTAAAAATGTCTATTGTAGTTCAAATTTATAATATCAGTCATCTTTTTATAGTATCCCACTTAGAAAATATTAAATATAAAACTATTTTATGATTCCAAACACTCTTCCAAATCAACTATACAAAATTTAAAGTCATTCAAATTGTAAGCATCAATCATTCTTTCCTATTTTTGAGAACCTTTTGAAATAAAAAAAATATTATGAAAAATCAGCATGAGTATTAGTATTCATGGTCTATATAATGTAATATACTTTATAAGAATTAAAAAAAATATGTATCAACATAATATTTCTATTGATTGGAATATTTATGAACACACACCTCGTGTCAAATATATTGTATTCTCTTTATTAATATATCTTATAATATCTTTAACATTTCATTTTTGTATTCTAATTCATCTTTTTTTTTAATTTCAATATCTGCAATAAATGAAACTATTATTTCACTATTCAAAAACAAATATCTATGCACCTATAAAAATTACATTTCTATATGTGAAACATTTGAGCTCCTACCAAATGATCATCCAATGGTAGGATATATTTTGGATATCCAATGTATTTGAGATTGAGTCAATCCATCATCAACATGGCCAAATCGACTGAATCATGTAACAATATAATCTAATTGTCTCGATAAAATAGTAAGACACTCATTTTGAAAATCGACTTCATAAATAAAGCCATCGATTTATGCTTTACTTTTCATGTAACTTCAAAAACCCTTGTTATCTATGAAATTAAATAACTAAAACATAATTATTTATTTAATGAATTTCCAATAATGTTTTACATATTATGAAAAATAAATTAATAATGTACCTCTCGATTGTATACATCCATCGATAATGTATGAGGCCGTATAATTTAGTCGTCTCAATAAAATTCCATGTTATATGCATCATGAAATTAAAAAAAGATGGAGGAAAGATCTTATACCTTGAAAAGTGTTTCAATAAAATTAACTCAGGAATCATGTCAAGCTCAAATTGATATAGGTTTTTCTCACATGTTTGTCTAAATAATGCAATAAATTAGAGTACAATAGTTATAAATATTTTAGGTAACAATGAATGCAATGTCAATTGTTGTAATGACTATAAAAAATATGTGAATCATGACTTTTAAATACATGTAACCTATGCTAGTTTAGGTCAATAAACCATGAGATTTTAAATAAATACCATTTATAAAACATCACATGTTTAAAAATGCGATGGAATTTATCTTTATACAACTTTTTCATAACAAAAATTGAAGGTTCATACTTTCCCTTCTCATCAGGCCAGAGATGAAACTTAATTTTAATTGTTTGTAATTTCTATTGGTAATTGAAAATGTCCTTATATTTTCCATTATAATAATGAAAGGTAATGATAAAATATTTACAAGAAATCTTCTCAACATGCATAACATTATGATAATGGTTAAAAAAATTAAATTCCCAATGAAGAAGTTTAAAGAATATTCATTTTTCCACAATTTCATTCGTATCTTAATTGATGGTGATCTTGGAACTTAAATCTAAGTATCATTCAAATGATGAACATTCCAATATTATGTTACATAATTTTCTAGATGTGCCATTAGTTTAGAACATTTTCCCAACTTTAAAGGTGGCCTACGATCAATAGAACTGCTTAATTTTAAATTTTTTAGCCAAAATCTATAAGATAAATTCAGAAATCATTAATGACACCAGAATTATCATTTTTTGTCATGATGTATTCATTTGGTATCAATATAAATTTTACTTCATGGAAAATAAAAACCCATGTATTAATTATAACTTGCTAAATTCTCATGTCCATGGATGTATCTAATGGCCCACATTAAAATAACATTCATTTTGAAAATTTTTATAAAAGATACAATATATATATCAACACTATCTCACAATAAATCAAGTAATTATTCAATTAGAGGCTGAAATAATACATCAATTTAATTATCATGGATTTTTTTATAGGAATAACATTATAAATTTTAAAAATGATTGTCTCATACACATCCCTAAAAGAATATTTTAAGGGATCAAACCAGCCAGGATAAATGCTATAATGTGTGCTCCAGGTCCAAAATGGGTTGAATGCATCAACAAACAATCACAATTACACATTCATTGGATTAGATGAGAAATCTAGAATTAATTAATCAAATGTATTACATTATTGTAAATCTCATTCATGAATCATTAAAAAAGAATTATTATTTTCTATATAATTCTACTTCAAGAGATCAATGGTTTTCAATGACATGAATAGTCCTTTCCATCTAAGATTTAATGAAAATTAATGAAATAACCTTTTCATGTATGTTACTTTTATAATTATTATTCCATGTAGTATGTTGATTTAGACTTCCAACATCACCCATTGACTACTATCTAGAATTATAATTTTTTTCAATCATGTCTACATAAATCCTCTACCCAATTAAGTATACAGTCATTTGGAAAACATTTATTTTTTTATCATTCATACCAATCTTGTTAACAATATTTTTCATATAACAAAAAGTATTAGGAATCTTAGTACCCAAAAAATGAATCAAGAAAAAATAATAATATCATGGACATTGCATTATTTTTTATAACACATTGGAATTTCATATTGTACAACCTTAGTAGAAAATAACATTTTGAATATTTCATACATTCACCATACAAATCAAGACTTCCATTGTCATCTAAATGATGAAATTCATATTTATGCTCTATTAATTGCACACTGACATCATTATCCATAACATCCTGAGGAATACCCAATGATATGTTAAAATATTTATTGAGTTTTTCTATAGTAAAAAACAACAATTTTCATGTATCTATTTGTATCACCATTAACTTTTCATTATTATATGTTTTGATGTTGATGTTTTTGGTCCTAAAATTATGAATGAATCATTTATTTGTTTTTTAATTTCCTTTTACATTGTCGATGAAGTTTTGTGTTCATTATGTAGATTTATATTAGTTCTCAAATATTCTATAATGTTAGATTCTACACACCACATCCAACACAAATATTGAGTTGTTAATTGATCTAAAATCATGTGTTCATAAACTTCCTCAAAAATAAAATATCTTTTAAATTTATATTTAGTATATGGACATCTTATTCCCCCATTAACAGGCCAATTGAAAAATGAAAAATCAAAAAATGCTCCAAACCCTTAGAATATTGTGGTGTGTTATTCGGTAATGTGATCCATATTTAAAAAATATATATCATAATGTTTCTACAATTTATTAAAAAAAATGTAAGCATAAAATTATTACTAAGTAGGAAAAGAGATAAATAGAAGCGAATAAACACCATCATGATAGTTATAAGAGGATTCATATAAGTACTTAAAAATTCAAAGGGAAAAAATAAAATCAATCGGGAATAGTATTATGTATAATATAAGAATGTTAAAAAACATTCAATCATTTAGAAACACAAAAATATTCATCAATAAAAATCATTCTCTCATGGGATGACATGTCTCCATCGAAGAGACTTTTTTCACACGATGTTGAAAATGGTATTATACATTTATAAAAAAATTATTATAGTTTCAAATAGGATTTCATAAAGTTATTGAAAAGAAAAAAAAAATTTAGACCATTTGAAAACTACATTTCATAAGTTCTTTTATAATCATTTATCAATCTTCATATTGAAAACCAATTTATAAATCTATATTTTTTTAAAAATCATTTTGATTGAAGGATACCCCTATTTAAAGAAATTCAACTACTGTCAATATCGAATTTTTAAAAACCAAACCATTAAATTTTTAGAACATTTGATGCCACCATAATACATATGGTCACACGAAGAACTTAAAATATTAAATTCTAACTAGCATCATTTCTTAAATTATGCCTCTAAAATAACAATCCCAATTTAAAGAAAAAATTTGTGTTGAACACCCATTTAAAATATTCATATGTGTTATATAAGATATCAATCATATATGATATCATGATTTACTAATGGAGGTAAAATATATAACATAACAATTTTATAAGGTATCACATAAAAACTATACACAAATGTATCAAAAGATAACCAATTTTCAATAAACCAAAAGAATCATATCATAAAAAAATTTAAGGGGCACACATGAATAAATGGAAAATATCATGTTACATATTGATAAATCTAACTATAAGATGTTGAACTGAGTCATGATGTACTAAAGGGGAATTAAAAATCCACATATGCTTTCAATAAGTACCAGGTTATAATATACATATAATAGAAACTATTTTTCATGTAAATCAATGTAAAATACAATATTAATCTAGTTAATAACCAACATGACTAGTCGATATGTAAAACATCTACAAATAATATATTATATTAAAATAGTACATAATGTATTACAGAAATTTGAACAAGGAATTCCTCCACTCACTATAGTTATTTTCACTGATAAAATTTATAATACCACCTCCAATATTACATTAACATCACCCTAATCGAATACAGTGCACTAATGTAAACATAATGAAAGTTGTAAAATAAATGTTTCCGAATTTAAATCTAATAAAGGGAAACATACCTAATTTTTATTTATAGTTCATTCTGAAAAAACAATGTAATAGGAACTACAGGACAAATGTGACAAAATAATTTTGATCTTAGATCAATTAACTCTCTCAATACCCTTAAAAAGGACTATGGAATGAAAATAAAATCATAATTATATTTTACCTATAACTATGTATGAATTCCCAAGATAAACCACAATGAAATGTATACTATAAAATAAATATCCAGTTAGTTCTTGTTTAATGTACATTTTTAGAATGTAGTTTTTTAGTAGTAATACCATAAAGCAAGAAAATATTCAAAACCATTTTTAGAAAGATTCATCATATATTATTCATATTGGAACAAACACCTTTAAATAATATTTTAAATCATGAACTAAATATGAATAAAAAATATATACTTTTGAATGTTCATTTAAAAAAAATTATTAAATTGATTTTGAAAATTAACACACACCACAATAATTGTAAGGGAACTATAAAAAACATACCATTCCATAGATAATGTGTCCAAAAAAAGATTAATTTTTTTCTTGTGCCACACATGTCAGAAAATTAAGGGATTCTTATAAAACAAGCTATCCCCAAATATCCATTTACAAATAAACTAAATGTTTTATGGGATTTACTTAATGGATACTATTGCTAGGTTACCTCACAAATATATGTCTATATTTTAGATGAAATGTATAGTAGGACTACACTGGATAGTTTGAGGTGGTGGGGGTGGGTTAACATAATTTACCACTATAACTAATGGAAAGGTATCCCATATTGTCTCTTTTATTATGCCCTTGAACCTAGGTTCACAAGATCAAATTAAATCATTAGTAGAAAATTAGTAATTAATGTAGTTAATAAATAGAAAAAAATCCATATCAACTAACTCACCACCACCCCAATATCCATCTCATGAAGGTACCATAATTGTATATTCATCATAGAATATAAAATATTATGCATGCCCCTTGTTCCATTATACATATCAGCAAAATACATATGGTTTTTTTGGATGATCTATCAGAAATGAATAGATTTATAAATATCTAAAATTTTCTAAAACCAATTTAATTATATGTGTTAATCCAATTGAGAATGATACATTTTTTTATGTTTTTACTCTTGTTCACATACACATATATAAACACATATTTATCTCAATTAACTTATTCACATAATTTAATGTTAATTTTATACATATATAATAATATTTAAATATATATATATGTGCATAACCATTATATATATATATAAATGGATATTTCAATAACTATTGATTTTCCATTAAAAATATATTTTATAAAGTGATATTGATCAATCAAATTATATTTCTATAATCTATTCCAATCATTTTTCAAAATATATTGTAATAAAATTTATAAAATTTATATTTTAAAAACAGTTTTGAAAAATAATTTCAATTTTTCCTTCTATCATTAAATTTTGTAAATAAATATTCCAATTTATTCTCAAATCCAAATATTGTTAGAATATTTTTAAACAACTCAGTTAATTTTAAATAAGTGTTTCCATATATTTCAGATACTTGTTATGTCATGTTGCACATGATATTCTAGTTGAATTATTTATGCCAAATAAAGAAATCTATGAAAATTTTATTGAACCTAATTTTTTATTAGTAAAAATGTATAATCAATGGAGATAAATATTTAGATCATCCTGCAATAATGGGTTCATAAATTTAATTCTTAATCATGGGTAATCCTTCCTAAAATAAATTTTTCAGGAGTTAGATTGTGACACATATGATGATTTACAACCAAACAAGTATAAAGGGGTCTCCATGTATACTGGTAACAAATGAATCAAAAAAATGGGTTAAATTAGAAACATAGATTTCTTCTAGAATATGTGAATTAATGAGGGGGAATGAAATTTAAATAATAAAGTATAAGGCTACCTCTAGGAGTGAATATGATTGAAGCTTCAGTGTGGGCTTGAGTAATATCGATGGTTTGGGATAGGGAGTGGTTTTGGGTGAGGGAATGAGATGGGACAACATGTTGGGGGGGGGGGGGGGTTGTGACTGCATTACTAGTGGGAGCTCGAGGGGACTCAATAATAGAGGTATCACTATATAGCTGAGTTCTGGTAGGGGGCATGACAGTGCAAGGTATCGGGGTTTGGGGAGGGGCCGAGAGGGAGACTTGGGGATTTGAGGGAGATGGATGGGGTGCAAATAGAAATGTTTTTTAATAAAAAAATAATATTTAGCGGTGGGTTTTAAAAAAATGCAATGAAATAATTTACATTTTTTATTAGAGGTTTAGTAAGACACTACAAAACAATGATTTTGTTTTAGTGATTCTAGAAAAATATTTGATAATCATTTGTATTATCGCATACCCTACACCACAACGATCTCCCTTTAACTACAAAGGAAAATTGTGTTTCATCACTATGGACACACCACATCCTATGCCAAATATAGTCAATGTTGGAATGAACTGTGGATTTAAATACCATACTAAAGATGAATTTTTAAGGTATCATTAATAATATAAAGTGATATAATAAAGAAACCTCACCTCCATGTGTAAAATAATATTGTTGGCATAACTGTAAAAACATTAATTAACTTTTTGTTTGAGTCTCCAACCACAACGGTTGTGCCAATGACACAACTAGAATCTCTATGACTCATACAACAGAAGCGGAATGAAAGGAATTAATCAAATTCGTGTCAATAAATACTAATACTAATCTAGAAATGAAATATATGATACATGGTATCATTCATGGATCCCCATGGTATTAGGGATCCATATCCTATATCTGGCCTCATCCTCGACCACCATCTCACTGGGCCTAACATGGACCACCTAGGAGTGGTTGTGGTAATAGTTTGAACCTTCAAACACCGCTTACTACTCATTCATCACCTATGATATATTTGTCGCCTTGAAAACCACCGTGTTTCTGCCACTATCTCTATCTCAGCAGTCCCTTCACTAGCTCACAATCATCTCTTTGATGGTTTCATAATCTCAAGACAAATCTCCCCAACCATTGTAAGAGAAGGACCACCACTAAATTGTCTTATTCGAGCCACCCTAAGAGCCCATGAACCCCTAAAACTAAGTCATGCGATAACCTCCTAATGTTTCTGACTCTCTTGGATCCCTAAGATTGACATTAGCAAACAACTGTCATGTTTTCACCTACTGGGTTACCACTATTAGCACCCAGTTAGTGTATGCCAATCCAAAAATCACTCCACTACCGTGGATTACTCAATATCTGCAAAAGTATTGGTAATGATATGGGATACTAATGAATCGATAATTTATCTGTGTAATCCCAACTCATAGGTTTATGCTCTGAATAATTTATGACATGCCATATCCATTTAGTAATGAAAGAGATTAGTAACCCTCACTGAATACTATGTCATGGACAGACTACCCAAATGCACATGTAGAAGCACATAAATTCATACCGATCCCAAAATAATTAGATATTGTTGAACCCCAAGACTCCCTGAGAGGGGAGGGGTGAATTAGGGTGTCAACATTGTCTATTATAGTATCTGATCGTGTTCCAACATTTTTAGTAAAGTGTTAAACAATTATGATTCATTAGAACAACAATGAAAAAATCACATGAAAAGAGACCACAAAACACATTTACAGGCTCATTACAAAGGGCTACATTCAAGGATCATATGCTGATAGTGTGTTAGTTATTCCAAAATCCACTAATATTCACTAGTTGTGGAGATCAAGAGTTCAAAAATAGTCACTCTATACCTGGAACGCTGCCTTTAAAATAATTTAGGGATAGCTCACTATGTCCCTCAGTACACATCTGTCAACTTTCCTTGATCACTTCCATGGGCGAATCTTTCTCAGTTTATTTACTTGAGGGTCTCTTCAGTAGATTTTCATTTAAGTCTTTGTCTCAGTCCTGCACAAGACACCACATGCATCGAATTCCGGAATTGATGCATTGGAAATAACTGAACACAGAAACCAGATATTCAAAATCATTTTAAAATATTAACACTAAATTTACATGAAATACCTTAACATGTGCACAAGATTTGGGATTTTTCTTAGAAGATGAAATTTTCACAGCCCCTTACCATCTGCATGACACTTAAATTTTGTGCCACTACAACGAAGGGATCACATAGACTTTTCATACTATTGGAAAAAAATTTGCACAAGATTATATCCATGTAGTTCTTTCATGAGAAAATCATTCACACAACTACAACAATTCCGTGAATCATCTACTTTTATGCGTAACTAACATTTTTCTAAAAAACGTTTACATCTTTACACAACTATGTTTTCATGCTATGTTTATGCGCATCAGAGCTTTGATCGTCGCTATTTCATCAGCCATAAAAAATTATTGGGGTCACCTATTAGTAGTAGTTATCACTGACCCTCTCACCCAAACACCATCATGTACTGAAAAAACTATTATTCTGAACACATTGATTTTTTCACAGGAAACATTTTTCATGCACATCTTTATACTTCACTCAACTCGCGCCTTTGCCAATTTTTGGAATTCTGATCATGAATAACCTTTTATGAAAAAATTCTTACCTACATTCACTATTTCACACACAACCAATTTAACACATATTCCTTGTTTTGGGTCCACCACTCCAATATTTCACCCACCTTCATTTTGTAGAAACACATCTCTCTATTATCCAATTTTCAGGCCAAAATATTTGGAAAACACTGGAAAATAGAACCACCTCCAATAATGATTCATACTTGAATTGTATGATACATTTCATTGAAAACATTCTGAACTTCCAATGAGAATTAAAAACAAAAACAAACCATACTCTATTTCCCACATCAGTCGTGGTTCCAATAATATCCCCCATTAGGTTTGTTGGAAATCTATAGATAAATTAAAATAAACACCATCCACTATAAAAAAAATAAAACACAAGAATCCACTCAACCAACACTCTACGAATACATGGGTAATGCTCAGTGTAGAAAAAATGGGGGGGAAGCATGAATTGGGTTATTATGTTTTAGTAATCATAATGAAACCCAAGCTATTATCTTACTATTTCATAGAAGCATTACATGTCCTAAATGTACTCTTTCTCCTCTTATCGTCGAATCCTCAACATTTCACAAAAGAATTATATGTACATTATATCTCCATTAATTATTCCTTCTCCCCCATTGACAGTAAACTCAATGATCAATATTTTTTTCATTGTACAAATAAAAACACCACATGGATAGTATCTACCACATAAACCTATTTCACATATCGCAATAGACAAAAAATGGCTTACATATATAGGGAGAGGATAAATTTATATATTCCTCATGAATTATGAGGTGGTTGAACACTGTGGTTCAGTCGATGTTTCTCTTACAGAGTCCTTGATAGTGGCTTGGTCAAAATGTCAGCCACTTGCTCAACTGTTCTCATATATTCCATGTTGATCACTCCTTGTTCATCATTTTCCATGATGATTACGAAATTTTTTATATGATAATTCTGAACATGAGTCCTCGTAAGATCAATTGAACTCTTGTTTTGATAGTAAGTTACCATTGGATGATTTACCTCATAACTAAAGTCATTCAATTGTTGTTTCCTCTAGAGTAACTGAGTGCATGACTGTGCAAAAGATATATATCTAGCTTCAGTAGTACTAAGAGAAGTAATTTCTTATTTCTAGCTCAAAAACCCCACACATTTCATGCCAATATAGAATGATCCACTGCAAATTCATTTTATGTCCACTACACCCCCATCCCACTCAGCATCCAAAAATTCTGTTAATTTATTTTCTTTTCCTATAAAAAATAATAATCCATAATTTTTGGTAACTTGGATGTACCCCCGGATTCATTTAGTTGTCTCCATTTTTTATTCCTTTGGATTTCTTTGAAAGAGGTATGCATAACATTTTTCAGAGATTATATCAATACATGTTTCTATCAGGTATAGTAAGCTTCCAATGATTCACTTATACATGGGGGGATCTACAGACGTCCCATAATCATTCGTACTGAGTTTTTTTCAACCACAATTGGAGTCCCCATTGGTTTTTAATCTTATATATTATATTTATTCCAAATAATATTTGAATAATTTTTCTGAGAAACAATAGTTCAATCCTTGTTCTGAATCACATACAACACCTAGAAGCATGTGATTTTTCCATTCATATAAATTTAAAATTATGATTTCATGTGATTAGAAAATTCTTCAACTAATCTATGTCTGCTACCACAAAATATATTATCATTCAGATAATCTAGAATCATGAAATGATCTTTCTAAGAATTATATATATAGATATTGTGATCTAATCCCCTTGTTTTGAATTTTAACATCATGCAATATGAATCAATCCAAGAATACCATGTCTGTGGTGCATGATTTAAACCATAGAAGGGCCTTATTTATTTTGAAAATGCTACATTCAACCTTAATAAGATCGAACCCAATGATTTTTTCATTGTATAACTCTTATTTCCTAACACCATTTAAGAATTCTGTCATGACGTCCATTTGATACAATTTGTATTCTCTTTGGTTTTCCATGACAAGAAACAACCTGATTGACTCCAGTATCTCTAGTGCAGAAACTGTCTCCTCAATATCAACACCATTAATTTTTGAATATCCTTTACTGACCAAATACAATTTATTTATAATCAAATTTCTATTCCCGTCAAAATTTTTCATGAAAATACTTTCTGTACTAATCAAATTGTGACCTTCGGGTCTATTGACAAGATTACACGTCTAATGTTTTTCAATATTATCTAGCTATTAATTCAGGTATTTCACCCAAGACTCATCCTTTATTTCTTATTCAAATTAGAATGGTTCCACAACTGATAGAATTGCAGATTGTGCATTATTACTCATTCTCTATTTCTGTGTAGGCGCATTCTGATCCTCGATATTGTTGGACTGATTAGGCTTTGAATTTCGATTTCTCTTTTAGGGTTCGATCAAATTCTCTCCAACAATGGCTACTTTTTCTGAATCTTTTTCTAAGTGAAAATAATTATTTTCCTTTTGGGAGTTTTTTCACCATCTTCTTCCACTATAGTATTCATTGTTCCTTGTTCACATTATTCCTCATTTTCTATCACATCAGCATTATAATTCTTTGAAGCATTTATTTTTTTCTCTTCAATGATCATAACATCACTTCTCTGCAAAATTCTTCCAAATCTCTTATTAAAACACTTGTAGGATTTTATGTTTACGGAGTATCAAATAAATATTCCTTCGTATATTATTTCTCTTTACTTCTCTTGATTTCCATCATTATTTTGGATGAAAAATTGGCATAAAAAACATGAAAATATTTCATAATGGTCGTCTGTTCATGCTAAAACTCATATGTTGTTTGTGTCTCCCCCATATATAGCTTGTTCTATTTTGAATATACATAGTAGCTTAAACCACATATTTCCAGAATAGTTGAGGAATATGAGTCTCAAAAATCTATGTTCTGGCCATATTGTTTAACTATTGATTCATGTGCTCAACACCTCCATTTTTCTGTAGAGTTCTCATAGAAGCATCCTCATGTTTTATCCCATGCTTCTCTAGGTTATTTTTAAATTCAATGGGCATATATTCCCATCCATTTTTATACTAGTAGACATTGATCTTCTATCTAGTGTCATTCTCAAAAATTCATCGATAGGTTTTCATGCAATCATGCACTTGTCACTTACTTCGTGTGATGACATCACAAGACATTCTACAGTAATCATCTATGAATTGAACAAAGTTCCATTCTCCGTGTGTTCTGGAAACAATCATCATCCCACATATGTCTATATGAATGAGATCAGGGAGATCAGATGCCCTTTTCTTCTTTGGCCACTAGGTACTGTAGACCAGATTCCCTCACATAAAGGTGTCACATGTCATTTCATGTTTCCATTTTAGATTACAGATACCCATGACTATATTCTGCTAAGATATATTTTCAATGTCCTTGTAATGCCCCGACCCTAGTTGTCGAGAGTTGGTGCATTATTGCATAACATTGGCATGATCACAAAAGATCAAGTCTCGAAAGACCGATTAGTTTAGTAGCCTTGGAAACACTAGATACATTCATAAATGTTACATTACATCATAATGTGAAAAACTACAATAACAAAGTCTCCATAGACCACACTCATATCCTCTTCTGACAATCCATGCAGGTCATTCATATAATACTTCTTCACATACTGGAAAATATTAAAACATTGAAAGGGGTGAGCTCAGATGCTCAGTAAGGATAACAATATTGTGGAATCATTTATAAATAAACATTAACATTTAAGGCAGCGTATAACTAAGACAAAATCCTTTTAAACATGAACTTCAACATAATATGGGAAAAATAAATGAGATAATTCCATTTACTTATTCACATGGATATTCTACTAGTTGAATGATCACATGCAATATCAATAACCACATTCATAATGATGGAATTCATAATGCTAGACTATCATAACCACATAGCCAAGGCCTCATGCCAAGACCACAAATAAGATTTTGTCAAGGTCTCGTGCCAAGACACTAGTTTGTCTCATGAGACCTACCGATGTAATTTTTTAGAAGATACTTATGTTTAAAATTTCTCAAAAAAACTCCAGTGTTTTTCTAAAAACATTATGAAAGCTTCTAAAAACAAAATAACTAATTCTTAGACTTCTCGACTAATTACAGGCCATGATGGGTCCACTCCCAATCCCTTCCTGTCTACCACACTCGAGAGTCGGGTTTTCTAAAAACATTTTTAAGCATGCGTTAAATACGTATACATTTGCACTAGATTTTCATATATTTGATAAAAATATCTCTTTTTTGAAATTATTTAAAAATAACATAATTATAAAATAAAACCTTTTGAATAAATGTAAATGTAAAAGGGTTTTATACACCGTATAAAAGAAAGTTGTGTATAAAACAAAATATGCCTCAATGAATGGAGATTGAGATGAAGTCCCTTACAGAGATCATTTTTTAAATAAAATAGATCTATTATGTGTATTCTCTATATGTACACATAAAGATAGTAAAAATAAAAGATTGGACATAATAATATCATGACATAATTTGAAAGTAGGAGATTAACCCAAAGAATGGAAATTGGGTTAAGAAATTCCCTTACCTCATGTCCGAATTCACTCGACCGTTCTCTGATCTCCTGAATAATATAGTAGAGTTAATCTCTACCTTCTTAAGAACCTTTTTCAAGTTCATTATTCCTTTTATATCACTTATTACCATGTCATGAACATTATGTAATTATTTATGTTTATAACGGTCGTTTTGTCGATCTTAGGTACTTGAGTCAAAAATAAACTTCTTATAATTACACTTTGTTCATGTGGTAAAATATCCATTATATCCATAATTATATTCATTATGTATATATCATATAAATCATATATATCTAGTATATACATTCATTTATAATATTACATAACATTTAGAGGTAAGAAATGAAATGCACCATTCATGGAGACGGTAAGTCGTACGTACGCATGAACGCTACTTTCATTTCCATTTCATATTTCATGGAATGAAGTTATAATTATATAATGGTATAATATAATTCCAGTATAATATAATTTATAATACCATTTACTCCATCCTTTATACATCCCACATATGGCATTAACGATTCAAATCACTTTGAGGGGGTGCTAGTCCACACTTCCTAAAATGAAATTATCGCATTTGTCCATAATGGAAATCATAAAGTATACCATAAATGAGAAATAAAGAAGGATAAAAAACAGAAACATAATATATATATCATATATGAAAATAGTTTCATCAAAATGGCCATCATTAGAGGTGTTAAAAGAATATTGAACAATCATCATTTCGTGAGGCAGTATTTCGCCACCCATAGAAACAGTATGTTCATTAACCATTAGACGAAGGTGTGTGTAAGTGTAAACCAAATCTTTATTATAACTACATCCTAGTATATTTTAGATACTGGTTTTGTTACAAAATAAAGGAATAAAAATAGTTTAAGGGGTTGGAGAATAAAACAAAATAACATTAGAGAAGACATTACCTTAAAATCGGGTAACTCTTTTTTATTTGAGCCAAAGGCTTCCTTGGGAAGACATCTGCCAAAAGTGAGGCTTCTAGGAGTAAGGGAGGGAAGTTGGGAGAGTATTTGGGCAGAGGTTGGCCGAGCCAAAAGGCTTTGATGGTGTGAGTTAGGTGGTAGTGGTGGGGGCCTTTTATAAGAGGAGAGAAGGGGAACTCTTGGAATGATTGAAATGTTACTTTATTATGAAATTCCTTTTTGGATTATAAAGGTCTCACAATTATATATTTCTAGGATAAGGTGATAAGGGTTATAAATCTACTAATCCAATAGGTTTTTTACAAGTGTATGTCATAGATTTTACATTATCTTTTCATTTTATTTAAATCGTTAATTAATGAGGTAATCGCTGCATCATCATGGTGTCCTAAAAAATTTAATTTATTTAATGTATAAAACTTATATAAAAATATCATGATGTAGGAAATAATTTTATATTTCTAATGAATATTAATATTCAAAAATATGACTAGTATAACCCCATTTAAAAATTGCTTAAGTAAAACAACTCTTGTTTGTGAAATTTTTATTTTAACATTAAATAAAAAGTTATTTATGTCATTTTCCTACCAAAGTGGCTCCATGGGGTCCCCAAGTTTTCCCATGGATTGCCTTGGTCGGCCAAGACACATAAAATAGGGGTAGGACAGTGTAAAGGTCATTTCATATATTTATAATACCATTTTTACCTTAAATTTCACTAATTACCTTTAATCGTGATTAATTAAACATAAAAGTTACTATTCACCAAAAAATTATTTTCACCATATTGAACCAAATTTTACTATCTAATGACAACCATGTATGTTGGAATTTTTAAAATAAAATCACATAAGTGGTAATATTTCATTTAAATGAAAAATCAGTTATTTAACTACCACTTAGTGGTTTCACTATTCATCAAAAATTGATGTTTTTCAGAACAATGCCAAAATTTCACCCTAAGCTATAATTGATATTCCGAATTCAAAAATTATGTCTATTTTACAAAATTACAAACATATAATTTGCATTAATTAATTTTATAATTAATTACCGATGTCACAACAAATAGCGTGTTTTTAAGAAACAATATATATCAAAAGATTGACAATTGTTTGTGTCCAATTTCAAAGTTAAATTAATTCTAATGAAAACCATTGGATAAAATGGTGAAAATATATTCTAATTATACTTTAAAACCACTCAATATTATAATTTATCACTATAAATTATTTTGATTAAAAAAGTTGTTTTAAGTATTTATCACAATTCATAAAAAAATGGAAGTTCTCAGAAAATTACAAAAAAAATAACTTAGGATAATTTCGATATTACGAATACAAAAATGAAGTCCATTTTGAAATATAACATTTCTATAATTTTAAAAAGTGGGTATTACTATTAATAATGTCTACTTTGATTAGTTGCGTTGTGTTAGAACTCGAAGTTGCGTACAATACAAGTTTTTGCATTATTGAATGAGAAGCGTATCATGGAAGCTCGAGGTGTTACATTCTCCCCTACTTCAATAAATTGCGTCCTCGCAATTTGAAATTTTTCTTTGAAAATAAAAGGTTGAAAATAGAAAATACCTTTGTGGAAAACCCACATCAAAAATAAAGTTAATAAAAATATACCTTTAAAAAAAAGAAAGATAAGTACAAAGGTCACCCGAGATAGTCCATACCAGGACTCTATGAAAATATCGGTATGGAAGAAAAATAAACCATCAAGGTTTGATGGAGAGTTGTATAAAATAGGATTAAGATAATGTTAACCATAAGAAAATCACAAACCTGTGATTGGTTAAACGGCCATTGAATCCCCAGTTGAAAAAGTTAACCGGCAACGTTTTTTTTTTAAGTTACCTTTTATAAATTTGAGGAATTTATTTAGGAGATTTACTAAGAACGAAAGGGAATATACATACTTGTCATGTAGACTTTCATTCTTTAATAAATTTTTACCACAAACCCATCTTTCACTCCAAATGGTAACAAAACTCAAAAATAATCTATTTATCCTAATTGTACAAGGTTATAAATATCACCACATACCATTTAGATTAGGAAAAATATTTTGTAATAACCAGAGACTTCATGTAGGCTAGTGGTAGGTAATAAAGGCATGTCGCACTATGGTTTTGGGTTCGATTCCTGCAGCATTTTCCGACGCGATGGGTTATGCCCCACCCTGCAGGTTGTCCTTTTCCTAAAACTATAGTATTATAATATTCCAAAAATAATCTTCAGAAATTTTTTAACCTTAAACAATACTATTGAAAGTTTAAATTAATCCATCCCAACCTTTCTAGTTATCCAAAATAACTTTTTCCAGACTTTCTCTAAAAGGTATCTTAATTCCAAAATCAATTTATCAGATTCCCCAAAAAAAATATTGTTTCTCTTATTGTCACATACTAAAAATATGATTACCTTCATCATATTAAACGTTAATGAAAAAAAACACGTACTGTAGTACAATCCTTATATATATCACATTATCCTTATAACCAGAATATAATCCTTGAGTCCAAAAGCACCAATACATTAATTATTCCACTCCAACTGTAGCAACAACATAAGATTTTCCTTGATCCCTTGGCCTTTTTGAGGTAAGTTTCCCTGACGCTTAGGACATTCATTTGTATAATTCCCCATTTCCCTAAAATTGTAGCATTCAACATTGATAGACTCTTTCTTTCTCTTACAATCACAAGTCTGGTGACCTTTTTCTCCTCATTTATAACAAACTACCATTCCTTTTAGGCAAGTACTGGGGTGATTCTTCCCACAATTATCACATAATGGAAAATCCTTCTTTCCCTTTTTCCCTTTATCTATCTCTTGTTACTCTATTATCTTCTTCTCTTACTTTACTTTATTGCCATATGACATAGAGAATTCTTTTTCTGTCTTGCTATCACATGTGACTATATCTTCTTTCGTTGAGAAAGATTGTGATACTAATACTTGACGGAGAAACGGTTTTAACCCATCAATGAAATGATCGATCTTACTTCTTGGGTTACGTATATAATCTGCAGCATGCCATGCTAATATTGTAAAGTTAGCCTCATACTTTGCGACATTCTCATCCTTCTTCTGCCTTAGACTCATAAATTGCCTTTCCATATCTGCTCGATGGTCACGATAAAAGTATTTTTCTATGAAAAGATCTTTTAACTCTCTCCATTCCATACTTGATACTTATTCATCTTCCTTTTTGTTTTGAATCAATGACCACCATTGATCAGCATTTCCAGTGAGGCAGTAAACTGCCATGATAACCTTTTCCTATTCAATACTCCCCAAGGCGTGAAATATTTTCTCTAAGGAGTTTATCCATTGCTTAGCTAGTAATGGATTTGTACCCCCATTAAATGTTAGTGGTTGTTGCTTCATGAAGCGGTCTATTATTGATCCTCCACGTTGCGGATCAGGGTGCTCCATACGAGTAAGGTTATTATTCATAACCTGAGTGAGTTGTCCCAGTATGGTAATAAGTTGATCAGCTCCAGTTGTATCTCCATATCCACAATAATTATCTTGAGCAGGAGGGCAAGCCTTACACGGAGTGTGTGCATTGATACGGTTTCCATTCCTTCCACTAGGCGCCATTTCTAAACAATGGCTTAAACTATATTAGTTTATGAATCAAAATACATAATTCCATACATGTAAAATAATTAACATAAATTGAACTATTTATGGATATAATCCATATAAATTTTTTCTTTGAGGAATTATATACTCATAACCCTTCATAGTGGTTTGTTAAAAAAATGAGAATTATCCTAAGCATATCCCCGGGGAGTGTCGTAACCAAGAGTGCAGCAAGGCCTGTTGTCGTGCACCAGTTCCCGTTCGAGTCTAGCTCAAAGTGGTGTTTTCGTGTTTTACCCCTAGGTACATCTGTGCAAGAGCCGCCTCTACCTGCTCGTATCCATACAGGGATGTATTTCTTGGAAAACTCACAACATCTCTATAATACCCAAATTCTAGGAAGTTCTTCTATGGTAATCCTCAAAGTATATCTTTGGGCTATGTGCTCTAATCAGAGTATATCTAAATCTAGCTTCCAGGGTTAGTACTAAACTTCCTCTGATACAAACTTTAACACCCCGACCCCAGTTGCCCAGAGTCGGTGCATTATTGCGTAACATTGACATGATCACAAAATATCAAGTCTCGAAAGACCGATTAGTTTAGTAGCCTTGGAAACACTAGATACATTCATAAATGTTACATTACATCATAAAGTGAAAAATTACAATAACAAAGTCTCCATAGACCACACTCATATCCTCTTCTGAAAATACCTGCAGATCATTCATAAAATACTTCTTCACATCCTGGAAAATATAAAAACATTGAAAGTGGTGAGCTCAGATGCTCAGCTAGGATAACAATAATGTGGATGCTTTCATAAATAAACATTAACATTTAAGGAAATGTATAACTAAGACAAAATCCTTTTAAACATGAACTTCAACATAATATGGAAAAAGTAAAATGAGATAATGCCATTTACTTATTCACATAGATATTCTACTGGTCAAATAATCACATGCAATATCTATAAACACTTTCATAATGATGAAATGCATAATGTCAGACTATCATAACCATGTAGCCAAGGCCTCGTGCCAAGACCACAAATAAGATTTTGTCAAGGCCTCGTGCCAAGACACTAGTTTTTCTCATGAGACCTACCGATATAATTTTTTAGAAGATACTTATGTTTAAAATTGCTCAAATATACTCCAGTGTTTTTCTGAAAACATTATGCATGCTTCTGAAAACAAAATAACTAATTCTTAGACTGCTCTACTAATTTCAGGCCATGATGGGTCCACTCCCAATCCCTTACTGTCTACCACACTCGGGAGTCGGGTTTTCTAAAAACATTTTTAAGCATGGGTTAAATACGTATACATTTGCACAGGATTTTCATATATTTAATAGAAATATATCTTTTTTGAAATTATTTAAAAATAACATAATTATAAAATAAAACCTTTAGAATACATGTAAAGGTCAAAGGGTTTTATACACCGTATAAAAGAAAGTTGTGTATAAAACAAAATATGCCTCAATGAAAGGAGATTCAGACGAAGACCCTTACACAGATCATTTTTTAAATAAAATGGATCTATTATGTGTATTCACTATAAGTACACATAAAGAAAGTACAAATACAAGATAAGACATAATAATATCATGACATAATTTGAAAGTAGGAGATTAACCCAAAGAATGGAAATTGGGTTAAGAAATTCCCTTACCTCGTGTCCGAATTCACACGACCGTTCTTTGATCTCCTGAATAATAAACTAGAGTTAATCTCTAACTTCATAAGAACCTTTTTCAAGTTCATTATTCCTTTTATATCACTTATTACCATGTCATGAGCCTTATGTAATTATTTATGTTTATAACGGTCGTTTTGTCGATCTTAGGTACTTGAGTCAAAAATAAACTTCTTATAATTACACTTTGTTCACGTGGTAAAATATCCATTATATCCATAATTATATTCATGATTTATATAGAATATACATCATATATATCTATTATATACATTCATTTATAATATTACATAACATTTAGAGGTAAGAAATGAAATGCACCGTTCATGGAGACGGTAAGCCGTACGTATGCATGAACGCTACTTTCATTTTCATTTCATATTTAATGGAATGAAGATATAATTATATAAAGTTATAATATAATTCCAGTATAATATAATGTATAATACCATTTGCTCCATCAATTATACATCCCACATATGGCATTAACGATTCAGATCACTTTGAGGGGGCGGTTGTCCGCACTTCCTAAAATGAAATTATCGCGTTTACACATAATTGAAATCATACAGTACGCCAAAAATGAGAAATACAAGAGCATAAGGAAAACATAAACATAATATATATATCATATATGAAAATAGTGTCATCAAAATTTCCACTATTAGAGGTGTTAATAGAATATTGAACAATCATCGTTTCGTGAGGTAGTATTTCGCCACCCACAGAAACAGTATGTTCTATAACCATTAGACGAAGGTGTGTATAAGTGTAAACCAAATCCTTATCATAAAAAAATCCTAGTATATTTTAGATACTGGTTTTGTTACAAAATAAAGGAATAAAATGAGTTTATGGGTTTGGAGAATAAAACAAAACAACATTAGAGAAGACATTACCTTAAAATCAGGTAACTCTTTTTGATTTGTGCCAAAGGCTTCCTTGGGAAGACTTCTGCCAAAAGTGAGGCTTCTAGGAGTAAGGGAGGGATGTTGAGAGTGTACTTCGGCAGAGGTCATCCGATCCAAAAGGCTTTGAAGTTGTGAGTATGGTGGTAGTGGTGGGGGCCCTTTATAAGAGGAGAGAAGGGGCACTCTTGGAAAGATTGAAATGTTACTTTATTATGAAATTCTTTTTCGGATTATAAAGGTCCCACACTTATATATTTAGAGGATAAGGCTATAAGGGTTCTAAATATACTCATACAATAGGTTTTTGAAAAGTTTAAGTCTTAGAATTTACATTATCTTTTCATTTTATTTAAATCGTTAATTAATGAGGTAATCGCTGCATTATCATGGTGTCATAAATAATTTAATTTATTTAATGTCTAAAAATTATAAAAAAATATCTTGATGTAGGAAATATTTTTAGATTTCTAATGAATAGTTATAGTCAAAAATATGACTTCTATAACCCATTTTAATTTTTTTTATAAAAACAACTCTTGTTTGTGACATTTTTATTTTAACATTAAACAAAAAGTTATTTATGTCATTTTCCTACCAAATTGGCTCCATGGGGTCCCCAAGTTGACCCATGGATTTTCTTGGTCGGTCATGACACATCCAATAGGGGTAGAACAAGTGTAAATATTATTTCATATTTTTATAATACCATTTTTACCTTAAATTTCACTAATTACCTTTAATCGAGATTAATTAAACATAAAAGTTACCATTCACATAAAAATTATTTTCATCCCATTGAACCACATTTTACTTACTAATTAAATCCATGTATGTCAGATTTTTGAAAATAAAATCACATAAGTGGTAATATTTCATTTAAATGAAAAATCAGTTATTTAACTACCACTTAGTGGTTTCACTATTCATCAAAAATTGAAGTTTTTGAGAACAATGCCAAAATTTCACCCTAAGCTATAATTGATATTCCGAATTCAAAATTGATGTCTATTTTACAAAATTACAAACATATAAGTTGGATTAAATAATTTTATAAGTAATTCCCGCTGTCACAACAAATAGCGTGTTTTTAAAAAAACAATATATATCAAAAGATTGACAATTGTTTATGTCCAATTTCAAAGTGAAATTAATTATAATGAAAACAAATGGATAAAATGGTAATAATATATTCTAATTATACTTTAAAACCACTCAATAGTATATTATATCACTATAAATTATTTTTATTAAAAAATTTGGTTTAAGTATTTATCACTATTCATAAAAAATGGAAGTTCTCTGAATATTACAAAAAATTTAACATAGGATAATTTCGATAATACGAATACAAAAATGAAGTCCATTTTGAAATATAACATTTCTATAATATTAAAAAGTGGGCATTACTATTCATAACAGCTACTTTGATTAGTTGCGGTGTGTTAGAACTCGAAGTTGCGTACAATGCAAGATATTGCATTATTGAATGAGAAGTGTATCATGGAAGCTCGGGGTGTTACAGTCCTACTAATTAATGCGGCCCAATCAAAAATCCACCATATTATTTTCCTCTTCAACGGTATGGTATAAAATGTTCTCATTTCTATTGACCTGATATAATTCTTTATCTGTTCTATATACTTTCATGAGAGGATTCCCGAAAATTCCCATTATAGTAAAACCATTTAGATTGAATGTCTCAATAATACTTGAGTCACATAGCTGACAGACACTCTGATTATTATGATTATGAACATCTATATAAATAAATTATGTTTTCTTCAGATCTCCTTTATCATGATCTATACATCCACAACAAATTATCTTCAAAGCGCCATCATCAATAAACCTCACTTTTCTATCAATATTTATCTGGACATCCATTAATAGGTTTTCATTTCACCTAACATCAGATGAGTATCAACTATCCATAATCAAGGTGTTGTTATTCGTCGTATCCTTAAGGGATACCTCAATAAGATTGGATTTTTCAATTTTCCTTTTTTGTTTCTATGAGTTATTGGGTTGAGCGTATGAATCTCAAGGCTTTTCAAATCTATCTTCCATGTACATGGGTTCTTTATATTATATCTCTTCTTCTAGAGGGGTAAACCTATTTCAAAGAGAAACATAGTGTTTTTTATGAGCATTGAATTTTCTCTGACTATAATATAAGGTTTCCATTTCACTCCTTTAGCTACAATAAATAGAATTATGGCCAATGTTAGAACTATGAAAACAATATCCATATAAAATGTTTCTTCTAAAATAATTAGTATATGAATTTGTTCTCTTTTTTTGAACTCTCATATATTCTCTATTAAAATTGATCCATGCCTCTTTGCAATAAGAGAATGTACGACAAAGATATTGACAAAACTAAAACATCATGAATGTAAATGACTTTTCACTTAAATTTATCCTTATTCTTTATTTTGTGGGATAATAGTTTGTCTATCTGTTACTCCTGGATGCTCAAGGACAGTATTCTTTAATTCATTCATATTGAATTGGGAGTTTCTTTTTCAAGACATTGAGTGACTTTCCCACATGACCCACTTTCACTTTTCCATTAGTTTGTTCACCTTTATTTACATCATTTACTAATTCTTCCTCACAACTGATTCCAATATTTTTCATGTAAATGGGTCATTGATCATTGAAAATAGTTTTATCTCCATTAAAACCACATTTTCTCTCTCAAACATCTTAGCATATGAGAACCTTCCAAAAATAAATTCGACCATAATTATTTGGAAATTGATTTACTCTCAAGATTACTCATAATATTAAAAACGTCCTCTTCAAGACCCTTAGTAGCCAAGGCCATTTATTTTAGTTTTGAGGTGATTTAATTGATGTATATTGAATGGTCATCAATTATAAACATCTGATATATTACATCATCAAGGAATTAAAGGATTTGAGACTATATATTCACAAATTCTTCCAGTCATTCAATTTATGCATCATGATGATCAACATATTCATATTATTCTTCTGCAATTTATTTCCACTTATTGAAACAATTACATTTAATCTTATGCTTACAGACTGAATCCTTATGTTAAATCTAGGGATTGGAATTTGATTTCAACTGGTTATCTACACCATTATCTTCTAATGGTTCTTATTTTTCAATAGTGTCCATCATGGATGTATGTTTTTTAGATTTAAATCCTGGTTCATCTACTTCATAGAAATCATTATTATCCTAATTTTATTCAAACCCAAAATATAGTTTCTGTAGTTTCTTTTTCAAATTTGATGTTTAGATTGTTGATGAATTACTTTTTAGGCTTCTCAATGTTTTCATATTTTCTCACATAATAATTATATATTCTTCGGCACTGAGAGGCTATTTGCCAAAAATTACCAGAATGAAAACAATCCATTGATAGCTGGCAATAAAATTTTATTTTCCCTTAATGACTTTAATGGAAATGAGAGAAATATTTTCTTGTTCCTCATGAAACTCAGACCTACTATCTTCAGAAATTTTCATATTGTCCTTATCTTTGAATGATATTTCCTTACTTACACAAATCGTTACATATTCCTGTTTGACTCTCATTTCATTTTCCACTAGGCTACTTAGCAGATCATTTAGAGAGAGATTGGTGAGATCTATTTCTTCTAGGGTTGAATCCTTTCTATTTCAAAGGGGAGTAAGAGGTCTCATGATTTTATTTTCAATGTCAATTTCATTGATTTTTGTCGCCGAGTCCTCAAATTTCTCCAAAAATGTCAGTAATTATATTGATGGAGTATCCATTCTCATTAGGGTGAATCATCATATCGTCAATCCTATTGTGTAGTACTTGATGTTTTCATTATTCATATTGTTTTCTCCTTCATAGATATTTTCATGTTTTCCCACATAGACTTTGTTGAGGTGCATCTCATCACCATTAGATAAATCTGTTCTGAAATATATTCGGTAAGAGAATTCTATGCTTTCGAATCTATATCAGTAATTTTACATTCTTTCTCAGTCATATACATCCCTATTGGATCAGTGACCTATATTCCTTTAATAGTAGCACATAAGAAATACATTCCATGATATCTTAGATTAGATCACATTTTGTGATTCCAAATCTAAAAAATTACTTCTATCTATGTGGGGGACTTCCCTAACATTGGATGAATTTTCTATGATTGAAAATAATAGATCTATCCCAATAAACTTCCATCTACCATCACTTTTAGAACCTAGGGATTCCCTAATAGGTGAGGGGTGAATCAGGGAGTTAACTTATATAGTTAAATTATATGATATTTTTCCCATGTTGGTAAGAATGTGTCAATCCTATATTATGGTTAAGATAAATAATTAAAAAATTACATGAAAAGTGACCACACAAAACTTTTACATGCTTCACCACAAAGTGATACATCCAAGGAGAATACAACGTCAATGTTTCAATCGTACAAAAATATACTAATATTCACTATTTGTGGAGTACACGAGATTGAACATAGGCACTCTATGCGAGGCACACTACCTTTACAATAATTTAGGGATAGCTCACTACGTCCCTCAATACCCTTCCTTCGACTCCCACTTTCTCATTTTCATGGGATAAGTCTTAATCAGTTTACTTTTTGGAGGGTCTCTTCAATAGATTTGTGTTGATGTCTTTGTATCAGTCTAACAGGAGACACTGATTGCATAAAATTCCTTAATTGATGGACATAAAAGCACTGAACACACCAACTTGATATTCTAATGTCTTTTGGAATCATAACAATAAATTTGGGTGCAATACATGAAAATGCACACCGGATTTGAGATTTTTCGTGCAAGACGACTTTTTCTTCACCCCTTACTTTCTACACAAACCATAGCATTCATGATAAGAAAAAGAAATTTCACTTTATATTTTCAGACTAAAGGAACACCTTGTACACTAGAATATATCTCTTTAATTATTTTTTGAGAAAATAGTTTGAACAACTACAACCTTTACATGAAACTTATTCTTCTACGCACAACTACCATTTTTACATACAAATTTTCCTTCTTCATGTAACACTTCATTCATTAAATGGTTATGTGAATTAGAGAACAGTTGATCGTAATATATTCACCCATATCGAATGAGTGGTGTCACATCTTATTTAGAGGCATCGCTTACCCCTACACAAAAACCCACCAGGGCGTGAAAAATATATCATTCTGCGTGAAATGATTTTTTTGTAGGAACCATTTTACGCACATCTCTGATTTTTTTGTGCACCTTCTACCTTTGCTAGTTTTTGACATTCTGATCTTGAATTGCATTTTGTATGAAAATTCTAATATTCTATCTCTATTGTGCGCAAAAATAATTAATGTAAATATCCTTGTTTTCTGCAGGCCACTCCAAAATTTTTCACACCTTCTTTTCCAAAAAACATGTCTATCATTTTTATAATTTCTAGGCACAAATATTAGTAAAAAACTAGATAATAGTGCTAGTTTCAGTACTGTTTCCCACTTTAACTTTATGATCCCTTTATGAGAAAAAATTCTAAACATACAATGAGAACTGATAAAAAAAATACAAACCATTCTCTATTTCCCACAACATCCATGGTTCCAATACATATAACACCTCTTTGAAGAGACACTCAATATCTCACCAGGTGAAATCTATCTTGTCATAAGATTGAGTCACTATGATCCACCATCACCATTAAGAGACCTTAATACAACTCACCAAGAGTATATACATCTAATGGGATGGAATCGTCACATGGTAGAAATCTAGAGTGACTGCCTCTAGAATTCCCTCTTCTACATGGGAGATTATCTCAAAATGACACGAGGGAGGTCACTGCCTCTAAAACCCAGGCAATGAACTCAACCTAAATGAATCCTCATTTAAAACATCCAATTTTAGATTCATTAAAATGTGAGGTGGTATAGCTAGTAAACCAAGCAATGTAGTTATCTTCGTCACTAGCCCATATACATTTCCTCATCTTTAAGTAGGTCATCCTTATGAACGCATAGTCTTTCCATTGATAGATTTATGTTAGAGGAATCCTGTAAAAACAACAAGATGTTCCTCAGTCATATGATTATATAATGTGATCTGACAAAAGAAGGACATGGAACCCACAACCATTCTTATATGATGAATGTACAGATAATTTTCACTGAAACTAATGTTTACAAATATATATTCAAACTGTAGGTGATCATAGTATTGGTGTATTGATACATTAAATAATACACCAATATTAGTGTCCCTATCCTAAAATATGAACTCAAAACACTAAACATTGTTTCCACAAACCAATCTCACAAACTATGGTCCTAAGGTACAGATGACTACCTCAAATACCACAATTTTATGAACATTCTTACTGAGGTCTGACCCATTACTACCCTAATCCCCCCTCCAAAAGGATAGTGGAAAGAGATGATATTCAAGTAGGTATATCCCCAAAATTGGATGAATTAACATATATTACCTATACAAAAGAACACATATCCATACCCACACAATGATGAAATATAAATTTACTGCATCCAATGAATGAATAAATCTAAGATCCCAAAACAATGTATGATAGTAAAATTATGACACTAGATAGGAGATACAAATACATGCCAAAAAAATGTAAAGAGTCCATCATACTCAAATGTTAGAACTAAAGTAAAATAAAATATCCTCTTAAACAACTTAGTTTGACGAGATCAAACAATTCTCCACCCAGTCCATATCCTCTCAAGATACTATCAAAAGAGACATTGTCTTCATAAGACACGACATGCATTGGAAAATTCAATGCAGTGGTGAATATAAAAATACCAATTAGCACAGCATGAAATAACTAAACATGAAGCTCCTAGTATATTCATCTCACCAAAAAGATATAAAAAATCAATATATAATAGAACCTCCCCAGATATACTCAGGAATGACACCACACCATCATAAGCTCATAACCAATAGTCAATCATGGGATTCTTTTCAATGCAATGTAAATTCAAAGATAACCCACTCTCCATGAAATGTTATCATCAAATAAAGTCAATTAAGAGGACTATATCATTTGGAAAAACCCATGAAATCTCACTGGTCTGAGAAGACCTTGATACACAGATTGGGGGTCAGACCCAGAACCATTGGGGAAAACAACAAACACAATCTATATATAAGTTCCACCTAGGGGATTGTATTCCAACGATACCACAAACTCAATCAATGCAGACTGTTAAATAGAGTATCAATTCCCATCTAAATTATTTCATTCTAATTCCATAAACCCTACCTAGGAAAAAATATGGGAGAGGATATCAATCCATTCTCATGGAGGGACACCAAAAAATTATTTGATAATCGACCTCTAAAGGGGATAAAAATAGTATGATGTGGATATAATTTTTTACTCTACCATGGATGGAATTGACCAAGGGAACACATTAAATCAATATTTGTCCAAACAACAAAAACTAATAGCATAATACACTTCTGATGGGGGTACACGATGTGCCCTAGGTGTACACGACATGTCCAACGATCTCTAACTTTTCCCATGTGGTGAAGCCTCCCATGACTTGTAAGTATCAAAATATATGAAATTTAGAAGAATTAAATAGTTTTTAGAGACAAATTACTCTTTTCCATGGCTCCTTACTGTGACTGTTTCATTATCCTTTCTATGTACTGACCGATGTATAGGTGGGTATGTCAGTGTCTAAGTAAACTGAATGCCTCTGACTTTTTTTCTTTTTTTGTACTTTATGTCATACAGGACGATCCATCATAGAGGGATTATAAATTGTGTGGATAATTCATATAATGTGTGATAACTAAATCCAACAAAAACCATAGCGCCACAGATAGAGGGGCCCCACATGACTTGTAATCTTGAAATACACGCCGTTTTTCTCGATCTTTTCCACGTCTATCAGGATCTCTTTTGTTCGATCATGTGCTTCACCAATTCCTATGTTTCTTCCATAACATGTATATTTGAGGCCATCTGAGCCATTAAATCATTTTTTGCTAGAATCATAGTTCAAATCATCCTTGGAAATGAACCCTTCAAAGGAAACCATCACCATATGTCAAAACTTAGATGAATGGGAACCACACATCTGTTTCATCCAATCCCTATATTCCCCCACCATTACTTCACCATAAATAAACTGTTGATCATGAACAACACCCATATTATTACATAGTTTCAATGAAGAGTGGTTTCATAATGATTTAATACCGATTATTTTATCTAATAATGGTCTAAAAGAAACATCTTTGAAGAACATGTAAAAAATAATGTATGAAATAAAAAATCCAAAAAGGTAAGGAATAAACCTCATCGTTTTCTTATTTAGAAATTATTCATTATAATAGATGAAGATAAAAAGGATGGGTAAATCAAACTGAAAAAATAAAAATTCCATTTGTTTAATTATGTCATTTATTTTCATACCAATTATTTTTTGGGAATTTATTCACATTTCGTCGGGATAAAAACAATTTGTGGAAATAATAAAATGAAAAATCCTACAAGTAGTTTGGATCAATCATTGATGGAAAATATTGCTGCATTTCCATTGTTGATGAGGTCCACAAACTTCTTTGGTTCAACGATCCATGATCTGATGTTGTTCTGTCACTATTATTAAATAATGTTCCCTATTATTGGATTCTAGTTATCTAGGGTTTAGAGGCCATCACAAAGAAGAAATATGTAGAAAAATATTTAAAATAAGTATTTGGTCACTACATTAAAAAACCCCTTAATTATTAAATTTTATCAATTTGATTCTCATGAAAACTTTTCATAAATGGATGATGCTGACATCTTTTATGTTATTCCTATGGTAAATCCTACATTTTGTACAAAACAAGGCCCTCATATTTTTGACATGATACCCAATTCAGGAGTTGTTACACTTTTTTGAAAAAAAGATCATAGGGGATATTTAATATATTTAATATATTTGAAAAAAATTCCAGGAAGACCAAGCCTCAGAATCACACACTGTCTCAGTACCTGGTCTTGAAAATAAATCATATAATATCAACAAAAATTTTACATAAAAAATATCAGTTATTAGATTTTACTATACCAGATCTCGTCCGATATACATTCGTTCTCCAACATCATTCCAAAAAGTGGGTATGTGACATAACTATCGATATAATTCCTCAAATGGTGTCATATATAAATTGGAATGAAAACTATTATTATAAGAAAACTCAACCAAATAGTTATTTTTATCCCACTTATTTAGTAATCCGTTGAACAAGAAAGAAGAATATATTCCAAGGTTTAATTTTTTTTGCTTAGACTGCCTCTCCGATTGAAGATGAATGTCCGTAATAAAATTATATTCAATACTCATTGACTTCTAAATGCCAATAAAAAAGATATAATCGATCTTGGGATGACGATCAGATATAATGGAGAGGGAAATGTCATGTAACCCAACAGCCTCTTTAATATACAACTAAGATAGTTGATCTAGAGACATAGTGTCTGAATTGGAAGGAAATGTTCAAATTTATTTAATAGATCAACAATAACAAAAATCAATTTATTACCTTGATATGTCATTCTAAATACTACCACGTAATCCATTGATATATTCTACCATTTCCCCCAGTACAATAAAAGGTTGTCATATCCCCGTTGGTAACTGTCATTCTTCTTTAAACTATTGAAAAGTCATACATTTCACCATGAAGTCGGAAGTATCTCTTTTCATTACATCACACTATTAATACATCTGATGGTATCTATAAATCTTAGTGATGACTAGATAAAATTAAAATAGACACCTATAAGTTTTACATAACAAAAAATTCTTAATAATGAATCATAACGAAAACATAATCTCTTCCCAAATCACAAAACACAATTTTTATCAATGTTAAATTCATGAAACATTTATTTTTTTAACCAATTATACTTTCCTCAAACTCATGTTCTTTCTTATAGTCATTATTAATTCGGTCTGGTGTCGATTATTACACTAACACTAGATACAAAATAGATGAATTTCTTATATAAACCACATTTAATACAATATTAATCAAATCAATAACTAAGGGGTCTTATTCCAAAAGTGACACGGTTAATGTGGCGATAATTTTTCAACTCAAAGCATCATCTACTTTATTTTATATTCCATTATGGTAATGAATAATGAAATCTTAACACTTGATTAATTCCATTATATTATCAATCTTATGCTCAATTCTTTCTAAGTTAATGTATACATAAATTTTTTTTGTTCAGTTTATATTTCAAATTTTATTCCCTGAAAATGATGATTCTACTTTTTTAACGCATGAAAAATAGTAACTAATTTGAAATAATATGTTGTGTAATTTAACTCTCTAGGTTTCAACTGAAATGAAGCATAAGTATTTACTCAATCATCTCTTCTAGGAAACAACCATGTACATTCAATGAATCATAACTGTTGATGATAAAATCACCATTTCTAGAAGGAATTTCTATAACATTATAATTTAACAGTCTTATTTTCAATTCTTAAAAACAATAATTATATAATTTTTCCAAATAAAGTTTACAATTTCTCATACATACATAGTTATTGGATAGATAAACATGAAAATATTCAACAAACCGCCAATAATAGCATTATGATGAAAAAAAAATATCAATAACATTTGTCAGTATTTTCCAGTTATCATCCACTTTTGTTTTAGAGGGATAAAATGTTACATAATATTTAGAAAAATATGTCCAAGGAATGAATTTTTTTCAAAAAAAATAACTCTTACTATACATTCCATATATTTTATTTTCATTTAAGGTTTGAATAACAATCCGGATGAGCCATATATGTTCCTCCATTATTTTAGAATATACCAAAATATCATATATAAACCCAACAATAAACTGATCCAAAAAATTATGGATGACTTTATTAATAAGATTCATAAAAATATAATGTTCATTAGTTCACCTAAAGGGAATTACTGATAAATCATAATGTCCATATCTTATTCAAAATGTTATATTCAGAATCTTATCCTTTCTCACCTTCACCTATTGGATCCCAAAACATATTTATTATTTTGAAATATATTGGATGCCCCAGTGATGATCAAATAACTCATCAATATAAGAAAATAAATATTTATTCTTAACATAAATTATATGAAAATATCTATAGTTAATAAAAATATTTATTGAACCATATTAATAATTAACAGAAAAAATATGATCTCTCCAAGGTGAAGTGTTGGGTTGAATAAAACATTAATCTAGATACACTTGAAACAGCTTTTTAAATTCAAGAAGTCCAACATTATCCATTAAATAAGGATGTTCTGATTTTTGATTATCATCATGAACTAAGATAATAGTAAATTCGACTTCTTAATCAGGTATAATACTAGACAAGTCATTATAAAAAACATCTAGATACTCAATTATAATCAGCACATAAATAATTTTCATAGTTCCATAATTTTCAATAATATGTGAAAGTTAAATTTTATTTACACATTTGAATGTGTTCTCTTCTTCCTGCTATATTTTCAATGGTATGGGATTATTTTTTATACAAATAGAAACCCTTTCAATAATAATTATTCCTTATCTATACATTCTATCTTATCATAGTAAATAGAAATAAAATAAATACCACAAATATTATCAATCTATAATAGGTGAAAAGAACATGGTTTTATAGTAAAATCCTTCTAGAAACAATGGTTAGAAAATTAATTAATTTTCATATTGACATAATATTTTCTCTCTATTTTTTACAATATGTTAATAATTAATTTCATGGGGAGGAATATATAATTTACCTGTATTTTTTTTGAAATGAAATAATGTGTATACCTTGTATAAAAAAAGACATCATTAAAAATTTGAATAAAAAATCAGTGTACCTAATACCACTTCATTTGATGTCTCACCATAAACTAAAGTAGTTGTAATGTATTTAGGAACACATTTTTTACTTATAGTATGGTTCATTCCAATCATTCGATTTCATCTTCAAACACTCGTTTTTATAATGACCCATATCATTAGATGTAAATCATTTTTCATAATATATATAAGAATCAGTCTTACCACTACCAAGAACATTTTTATAGCATTAACATGAAATATTAACAACCACACCACATCATAAACACTTACTAGAATTCATAATACATTAACAAGTGTTTTTTGCACATTTATCATAAACTAAAAACTTAATTTTCTTACTATCAAACATATATGATGTGTCATTCCCTTTTCCTACCATCTCGACCTCTTTTTTTCTTTTCAAAGAAAAAATAATCGTAAAAAACTCCATTTCCACCATTACTACATATAAACAATATTTTATAACTTTTGACTTAAAATAATTTAATTCCCTTTGATATATTGTCTTAAACACTGAGTAAAAATGATTTATTTTACTATCAACGTCTAAGATAAAATTTATAGGGTACCTTGTGAAAATGTGAATTTTAATTCATATATAGACAATAAATCCTCTTATTGTAAAGAATATTATAATTTTATTCAATCCTCACTTAAATCCTCTTATAAAACTATTTATCTTGAAAATAGTTTTTTAATTCATCCCATTCCAATGAATCAATATCCTCACTAGGCCTTAGATTATTGAACATTTACCACCACTAGTGGTATTAAACATTAAAATTTTAAATATCAAGACTAACCTTTTGATGGTATGAAACACCCATTACATCACGAATCTTTTTCAGGTCTTTAATCCACCATTCATCTACCACTAGGTCAGAAGATACACAAAAATATAGAAGATGTTACCTCATAAAATGATCCACTAATGACATAAATTTATATTTATGAATCGGATGATCTTGTTCAAGGATTTCACTACCATTTGTAGCAAGTATAAACTGATACATCACTACAAAAAAATTGTTCTGTTAGGATTCCAACAATACCAAGATATTGATTTGGAAGGATGCTTTCCTCTTGATGACTTCCCACCATAGCTGCCATATTTCCTCTTCAGAAAACCATTCTCAACAGACATATATTAGATGAATAAACATATTAGTATTAAAATTCTATATCATTTTAGATTAACTATAAAATAAGAATTCATTTATTTGTATTTTATTAAAATGATACTGACCAAAAAAGATATTTAAACCATGATCTGATACCAACAGTAAGGACCTGACCTTAAACATACATATTCTCGTGGTTTTAAATTATAATCCACATTATTACATTCCTAATAATCTTTTCTGTTTAAATTTTTAAATAATGGTGGAAAATTATTAAAAAATAAACCCATACATTACAAATGGACACTTATACTCAGTATCTCTTTTTTCTAAAAAAATAATTCTTAAAATAAAAACATGGTTTCCTTTCAGGATCAAATCTCCAAAATATTCATCGTGATCTAATCTTTTCCACTATTCTCACTCAAATCCAATGAATCACATTTTAAAGCATGGTACGAGAATAAACTCTCCATAAGGGATATAAAAGGACGAAAATATTTAGTCAAGTGAAAATATTTAAAATAAATTTTCATAAAAATATACCTTTTTATTCAAAAATAATATTCATATTTTAAAAAATATCAATATCTTACATTTTAAAAATCAATCTATTTTCGTTAAACTTAATAGAAATCATAAAAAATATAATATTTCACATGGGAAATTATATTCTGTATCACTCTTTAAAATATTATATATATATCAGTGATAGATGTATTAACTATAATAGTTACATTTATAATAATCACCGTAATATTATTCCTCTAATCTTTTAGGTGAATCCTAATCGGTCGACTTCATCACATTTCCCAACGCACTAGAGAGCTATAACGGGTTCACCCACCCCCGTTCACCATGGAACCAATAATCCACCTAAACAATGACAAATAACCATAACATAATCAAAAAACATAAACAATACATAAAAGTATCATTTTTGTAGAAAATAATGTTTCCATTTTGAAATCAAATTTAATTTTTACAAATTAATACACTCATAAATGAAAACACATTAATTGAAAATGGAATTTTAATCATATAAAGAAAGATTAAAAACAATTCATAGAAAGAAAATAATGAAATTTTTGTGTATTCATTATATATTTAAATACATTACATTAGTATTTTGTTAAAATTATTTGGAAGAGTATCTTTAAAATAGTATTTTTTTTATTGAAAATCCCTTATAAATATCATATTGGGCGAGCCTTAATAAAATTAATCAATTATATATTTACTATAAATCCATATAAAACATGTGTAAATAATGCATTATATATTGCAAATTCATTTCAGAAATAATGTATTCTGGAAACAATTATGAAGTAGAATTACGACCAAATGAATTGAAATTTGGTTAGAAATTCCATTACCTCAGCTTTTCATTCCTTTAACATGTACAGAAACGACATATAATGGTTTAAAGAATGATATTAACTCATTACAGAAAAATAATAATATTTATATTATCTTGAAATATTTTAAAAATCTCACTACTCATTTACTAATCATATTTTGTTATTTTAATTGTTTCTAGTGTATTCATTTTATGTTTTCATAATCGGTTCATTTGTGTATAATTATGGATGTTCATATAAAATGAAACTAATATTCTAGATGAACAAAATATGATATTAATAAAATTAATTATTTTTAATGATTCCGATATATCATTTTAATTTTATTAGATGATGATGATTTATTAGATAATGAGATAATGGTATATATTTAGTTTATTTTGGCAGTTTTTCCAATCACTATAAACATGTTTTGGCCTATTTAATATTATATGTGTATATTAGTTACAAAAAATAAAATATTTCATAATAAAAATATTTTTATGTAATTTATTCATAATAATACATTTATGAACATCAATGATTGCAGTAATGAAAAATGAAAAAATATAATCCACAGAGATGGTTAACTACCATAATTTGGACAATGGTTACGTTTCATTGAATAAATATAGATAATAGAAATAATGAATATACAATATTCCATAAGAATCATAAAATAAAGTATATACATTATTTTTGAGTTACAATTACTTTATTTAAGATGGTCATTAGGAGTGAATAGAATGAGAAAAGAAAATATGAATGGCTCTTTGAGAAATTACCAATTTGATATCACCTCCATGATGGATCACTTTAGGAATCTAGATTTGGTATTTTTATAAGACCATAAGAATTTAGGCAAGTGGAGAGTGAGGAGGAGTGGTTTTGGAATATATTTTTGTATCTTAAATTTTTTTAGGAGAAATGTAATGTTGAGATGTAGTATATATACTTTACAAGGGGTTGTTTTTAGTGATTAAATAATGATTATTTTATATTTAAAGCCAACCACATTGAGGTGGAGTTGATTTCCACGAATTTGGATGATAATTAATATTCTAATAGAGTTTTAGTGACGACAGACACATCAGACACCATTTTAAGGTTTTAAGGTATAACAATTATAATCCTTCACCATTTAATGTCAAACCCTATCACTATTTTTCTAAAACTACAGTTTATCTTTTTTTACCATGAAAATATTTTGGTGCCTAAAAATGGAAATGAAATTCAAAATTAATTTCAAAATTATGTTTTAAAATAGATAATTAATTTTACAAAATTCATTTCATGGAATATAAAAAATTACATTTAAAACTAATCCCATAAACATAACGAAAACGAGGGGTTTCAATGTGATAAAGTTTAAATGTACATGATGTTTTTAATCTAGTTACAAATAAAAAGTAATTCCAAAAAAATAAATTGGATTTATTGATTTATAATTTCTCTAATAATTCATTATAATATAATTCTAATATTATCTCACTATATAAATTATTTAGATGAAATTGATGTTCTCAATTAGAAGTCATTATTTTCACTATTCATAAAAAAATGATTCTTTTCTAAAAACAACGAAATTTCACCCAAATATAATTATTATATTCCCATATAACAAATAAAATTTATTTTCGAAAATAATATTAATAAATTTTCTAAAATTTATATTTGAAATAGGTACGTCATTAAAAGGTGGATAAATTTCCCTTTACAAAAAATATAGCTTTCTTTACTTAAAATTTGATTTATTTATATCTTAATACATTCAAACTTATGGAATGAATTTTAAAAAAAAGTTCTTCAATATAGAAAACATAAATTTAAGTATTATTTTTAAATAATAGTGATTACTTCAATTTTATTATTCTTATAAATTGGAAAACAAATTATTCTACTAGTACCTAAGTAGTTACTGTTTGTAAAATTTATATTTCATTCTTCATTATGTCTTGAATAATTTTTTTTAAATTATGATATTTTCCTCTAGAAAAAATTATAATTTAGTCTTGGATCATTTTCTTCAACAATGGATTCATCTGAGGTATAATCCTTTATAATATCCTTTCGCCGGATACCACATCTCTACTTATGTTGATTTTTCAATGATTGTTACTACAAAATCAATAACCATACAATATTTCATTAACATTTGGGAAAAATGATCCCTATAATTTTCCTATATCTCATATATGTATCATTTATTGAAAATACAATAAGATATAAAACCAAATATTTTTACGTGTCAAATATATAATAACATATCAAACCAATTCTCTTCGAGTATCATTTTTTATTTTAAATGATTTAGTTTTATTGAATAAAAATTTCTCTATGTTGATTAATTTTACCTATAAATACTCAAGAATATAATAATTCATATTAATTCAATATATATTATCTATGAAATTATGATTTATTCTTTCTATCACTTCATTCTTATTTGGACTACCTCATATAGTTCTTTCCAATATGTTCCCCTTCTATCAATAAAAGTTTATATAGTTTCTATTGTTATATTTCATACTATTATTTCTTATTCGACATTTCAATTTTTAACCACATTCCTATTATAAATTCTATTTCAACTATATAATTTTATCCCGAAATAAAATTTATTTTTAAGTATATAATTCGAAACCTTCCTTGTGAAATCATAAATGGATGATAAAATGTATTGATGCCCAACATGATATTAAACTAAATAAAATCCAAATAAAATCATTATTAACGAGTGCTAGTTTCTAGGCATTAAAGTTTTCACCATTCATATTGAATGCGACCCTCATTTTCATTCCAATAATATTACTCCCACATTATCGTATTGTTGTTAGAAGGAGATTTAGAATTACATTCCCTTCTAGAACCTTTGTGTTAATCTTTTTAAGGTGACCCAATCTAAAATTATATGCCTCCAAAAGATAAAAGATTGAAATTATAACCATAAAATTCCCAAATGAACTTCTAGTTAGAAATTGGGCTCTTTCCATTACTTCATTCACTAAAAAAATGGATCCTTGATTCACTTTTTACACTACATTGTTGATCATATTTCGAAAACATTCATCCCTCATCTATACCTAGATAATCATATTTCATTTATGATGTGGAATATGTATCACTCCATTCAACATAAAAATAATCCCAATCATTGTTTAGAGATTTACATATCCCATTTAGACCACATTCAAATCTTCATCATCATCTAGATGAACTATTCCTAATACTATAGACACAATATTTTTCATGTCTGATCGATAAGATGATGATTGGAATGATACACCAGAGTAAAATACCCATGAATCCATCCAATTATTAATGTTTATATGTAGCTCACTACCAAAAATGGTTATATTTTTCACTCACCAAGACAGATTGCCATCTGACTCGATGCATGACCTGATCATCGGCAAGGCCAAAAGGGAATTCTTGATCGCCATAGGTTGACACAATTTCCCAAGCACCAAAAATTAATCTTCGTAATGATTTACATGAACAAATAATTTTAAGACAAAGAACAATATGAAAAACATAAAACTAAAAACAAAAAACCAAAACAGCCCTTAAACTAATTTCAGATTTAATGTATACAACTTGAACAAAAAAACCAAATTAGGATACAAAAAATGAAAGCCAAAACTCCTAACTCAAACCTTTGCGACACATAAAGCGTCATATCCCAAATCCACGACCACAAAACTGCAAAAGAAAAACTGCTACCACTTGGACCATCAATGTTATGCATGATAACTCAAACTAAAATTAAAAAATCGGATCTACATAAACCCAACTGTGTATGTGGAGTGAGATCCATGATACTAGTAGGATGAAACCAAGTGAACGATTTTACACATAATTATAATATGGAAAACAGATTTTCCATTTTAATTAATGACGCGAACTATATGCCTAAATAGTTTTAAAAAAACAGGTATAAAAAAAATATTTTCAAAGGGAATAGATTAAATTAAAACACACACATAATTTTAAAATAACCCATGCTTTACATTACTTAGAGTAAAGTAACCAAGGAGCACCAAATACGGAAGAGGCCTTGTTGGTGTTGTGCTAGTATGGGTCCCTTGAACATCATATCTTAGTAAAATGATTACAAGATAAACACAACCCTTCAAAAAATTTGGTTAGAAACCACTCCCCTCAGTCACCATGTCTCTGAAACCATGACCCTTGGTGAAACGTAGCTTAGAAATGGTGATTCGGGTTGTTTAGGGTATTCGTGTGCAGGTTGGAGTTAGCAGCATGAGGACATTTCACCCCTTGTTGCATGGAGGTTCATAGTTGAGTTTTATCTTTCTATATTACTGCTATTTCCCTTTGGGGTTTTAGTTGAATTGTAGAGTATATATATCTGGTTATAGTTTAATGGAATGTTTGGTTGTCTATTTATAGTGTCATTATATTTATCTTGTTAGTGGTTTTATGTATATTTTTTTGGGTAAATCATTCCCGTGTATTTATTTTGATACTCATGCACTTTTGCCAGCCCATGGGGATTGGGAATTCCCTTCTGGCATTTTAACAGACTGGGTAGTGCCCCAGGTCTGATTGATACAAAGTCTAATTTTTAAAAAAATGGTATCATATATAGTTTTATCTCTTGGTTCTTGTTATTTTTGGAAAGTGTCACGGTAGATAAAAGATAAGTGTGTCTAAAATTGGCATTCTAGCTATGAACTAGGTTTTTAACCAGCACACCTCAAGGAAAGTATTGAGTTACCAAGGTTAGTGGAGGTTTTTCTGAGTCATTGTTCATTGTGATGAATCTTGTTTAGTGGAAATGAAAATATAGTAGGGTCAGTGGTCTTAATGATATCTTAGGTTCCGACAAGCCATGTAGTGCTGTGGATATTGTCCAAGAATACTCGCTCTGGTGGTGGAATTATTGTTGTATGGCCACCATCCATTTTATATTTTAAATAATTCTAGTCATTTCTAAATGGTGTATGTTTTTTGTTTGCTATCAATCCACAGACAGAGGATCAAAGAGTTTGAAAGGAATTGGTTTTTTATCATTCAGGCTGATAATAGTTTTGAAAGTGGCATCTTTTCCCAGGGTATTCCATGTTTTGGGTCCTAAAAATCCGAAAATGATGAAATGTGTTCATGGAAAAGGATATTTTGTGAAAGATTGTAGTTTTTTAGAAACTTTCATTCAAAGAATGTTTTGGGATAAGAGTGGAAAAAAATTCAAGGGAATAAATTGCACAAAATATTGAATTTTATGCAAAAGACCAGGGTTGTGTGGAAGAGCCTTACGCACCCAATACAACATAAAAATGGATATTGAGTGGTCAAAGAGAATATTGCATGCCAATTTATTTCTTTGGCGCAAAATTAAAACCATCCACGCAAATGTTAGATCTTGCGCTCTACGTCATAACGGAATATAAATAGTAAGCTACTCCCACTATGGACACAAGAACATCAAATGAATAATGGGGAGACCTATCACATGAAATGTTTTTGTGCAGAAGAAAAATATTGCTCCCCAAAAAAAATATTACTCTATAGTAGTTGATCTTGTGTGCAAAGGAAAATCTTAAAAAAAGTAAGATCATGCGTGCATAGGGTAGTTGTTTCACGCAATTGTTAGAGTAAGATGATTATATTTAATAAATTCTTTTTTCATTATTTCAATTCATTCAAGTTCATTAATTAATGATATCTATGAAATTATTGTCTCATTGTGAACAAAGTCAAATACTTCAATGAAAATATATTAAATAAACCTTCATGTCGATAAACTCAGTATAAATTATCTCAATGCAGTGAGCTAGTGGAGTCAAAAGAAGTGATTGTAGGGACGTAGTGATATATCCCTGAAACATTGTAAAGATAGTGTTCCTGAAACAATGTGACTGTGACTGAACCTTATTATCCAAAATCTAGTGAACAGTAATGGATTAAGGTATGACTGACACACTTTCAGTGTATGCTCCTTGGACACATCCCTTAGAGTTGAACCAGGTAAAATTATTGTCTCATCTCCATGCATGTGATTGTTTGTTTACTTTTAATATCCTACATATAGGTTTTCAGGTTCCTACCAATGTGGGAATATGATCCATCACTTTAAAAGAAAATTTTGACAATTGGTTTCCCCCCTTCCCTCTCACGGTGTTCTAGGGTTCTACAATGTCCCACTAACCCCCTAAGACTGCTTTCCTCTTGTATTCTTCCTCATCTCATTGTTTTTAATTCCTAGAAATATTGTTTCTAAGTAAAAATGATTTGTTATTGGAATTTTTTTTTCAAATGAAATGCTTCAAAAATAAAATGATTTGTATGGTTAGTATTGTCTTGGTTAAATGGTTTGATTTTGAAAAATGTAAAGGTCTGTTCATAATTCATGGTGTTCTCATAGGAAACCAGATTATTGTGTATATATAGAAGGAGAAAAGGTTAATAATATGAGTGGATGAGTTTCTAGATGGACATGAGGTGGGTGTTGGTGTGACATGGGAACAAGCATGTGTGAGACCCATGAGACACCATTGGTTTTTGTGAAACCCACCAGCGTTGTTCATTTTCTAAATGTTTTGTAAAAGGAAATTTTGGTGTTTTAATAACCAGTGATTGTGTGATGTTTCCTTGTCTACTAGAAATTTTGGATGTGAGGATTTTTTAGATGATAATCCATTTTTGACTGATTTGTGTCTTGAGTATGAATTCATATTTGAATATTGGTGTGAAAGTGTGTGGTTTGTGGTTTATTTTGAAATTTTCTTCGGGAAGCCCCTATAGTTTTTCCCCTTGCATGTTTACTATTCTCTTGCACTATTTATTGGCCATTGTAACACTTTTATTGGGTCCATGGTTTTCATTCTTGTCTAGGGAACGCCCCCACAATGTGTTAACATGTGATTGATGTGCATTCATTTGAAATTCTATATTGGATGATCCTACAGTTTATTAATGAAAGGAATCCCACTTTTTACTGATATTTATATGCCTATCTCTTATCCAATTCGATTAAGTGGATCTTTTCATTGTAGGATGACATATGTGAGGGTAGTTTAGGGGAATTTGGGTCTCATTGATATGCTTGAGTCATCAGTTATGAAGTTTGACTCTTTTGTGTTTGAAGGTCACCCATGAATCAGTGAATAGAATTCCATCGAAGAAGGGGGATGGTGGTTCAGAGTTATCTTTGCAGACCGGTGTCTTGAAAGTCGTGTAGTTATTTTATTGGATTCAATGCTCATTTTTGGTGATTTCTCAATTAATGAGTTCCCAAGGAAGAGAAATGGTATATTTCGTATAATCCTTCAGGAATCCTTGTTTTCATAGGAGTGTGTACTCCTTTTAGGGTTTTTTTTCAATTCAATGGATATTGCTTGTTGTGTGTATTCCCATCTTATGTTTCTTGGTTATGGTGAATAGCTAATGCATGTGCATCATCTAAACCACTGTTTTTGTAGATGTTTTGTGAACGAGTAGTTGGATATTGAGGTGTGTTGTGTTTGGTAGTGTTGTCTCAATTTTAGAATTGTTTCTTGTGATGCCAAATGTAGAAGTTCTATTCAGGTGTCTTCAGTGCCTGACTGTGAGACTAGAGATGGTTCAAACCTCAGGGCTTAAGACATAGGCCTCTATGTGAATATGCATGTGTTTAGGAACCATAAGAGTTTATGGGACCCTGAACTTATGCTTGTTGACAATGTTGGGGGTGAATGTTTTTTAAAACTTTTCCTGTATATGTTCTCTTTCTAATGACTCATTTGGGTGTGTGCGGTTTCCCTTGGATATGAGGTAGCATGGTCGCCTCAGTGCCCTAATGTCATGGGGTTGCATCAAAAATGATGTAATCATTTTTAGTGGTCCTAATTGGTCTCTCTGGGTAAATCCATCTCAATTTTGATTATTTACCATCTAGTGATTTGAATATGTGGGTTTTTCTGGGGTCATGGTTTTGATGCCTTGGTAGTTAAGCCCCTCCCATCCCCACCCCTTTTGGTGGGTTGTTTGGTCACTATCGGAAAAATTCAAATTTTGTGTACCTTCTAGAAGCTCTAATGGTGGGGAGACCCATGGTGGGTCTCCCTTCGATGTGTGTAGAATAAATTACTGTTGGCCATTATTCATAATAGTGGGGAGTCTGCTCAGGCCTCCCTGTATCAGTTTTCCTATCTCATCTCCGGCGTTAGTAAGTTTCTAATGGTGCGGAGCCCCTTTATGCTCTCCCATGTTGGCCTTTTAGTTTTGTCCCTAATGACGACTTGGAGGTAGGTGATCAGAGTGTTCCATGGATGTTCTTGGTATTGTATGTTCATTCTAGTCAAATGGTGTGATTTTGTTTTGATGGTGGTTGAGGTGTTTCAGTTTTTAATGTTAGCTTCGATGGTTGAAAGAGTTTATTTCCTTAAACAATATACTAGAGGTTTTCCAGCTTCGTAGGATGGGAAACAGTTAGTGAAATGACCTTTTACTGGTTTCATGAAGTTTTCATTTAGGTTTCTTTCTCTGATCACAGTGTTTTCCCTCATTTCACTTGAATTTCAAAGGGATCCTCTTTAAACCGCAAAGGGGTGTATTTGTTTCTGCTTTGGGGTTCAGTCTATGTAATGGAATTCTTGGGATGGAAAGGGATATGGTGTGGATAATTTTCACACCTAAATCTTTTAAATTATTTATTTTATTAATTTTCATGGAATCAAGTTGTTTGGGTTGATACCCAACTTAATATATTTGGGTTCAAATTTAAAAATTCCCATTTTTTCATTGACAGTGTTCAGCACCCTGTAGTTAAAGTAACACCACCTCGCTTGGGTAGCCACATGGCTCGGCTAGTTCCCCGCATGATCCTTTAGATGTTCTAGGAATATGAATAAAATTTAATTAATAATAAAATGAGAATAAAATAAAAATAAGAATCGTCATAAAATTCCATGGAATATTATTATTAGATTAATAATATCATTTGAGAATATAATTTTTATTAATATTATCAGTGGCGTTTGTAACATCCAGGGTAAGTATAAAATAATAGATTTTCATATTTATTAATATTTTTGAATTAAATGTTAATTTTAATTTAAATGGGATGCTATGTTCGAGGGATTACCTGATACACAACAACATGTTTCATTGAAATCTTAGGTTACACACTAATAATATAATATTATTCTTTTAAATGGAACTTAACACCATGCCATTGTATTGGGGGAAATGAATATAACTAACTAAAAATTATTATATATGTATTTTAAATGTTTTTACATTTATCCAATAAAAGATAGAGGCTTAAAATAAGAAAGGAATTTGATTTTAATCATAAATACTCTAATATTCATTAAATGGCTGATTTACCGCCATTTGATGGTGAACCCTCTTTAAATATAGTTTTGGTAATTTTTATATGTTATATATGACATAGTAAAATTATTCATTAGAATAGGGACATTAAAATCTACTTTGGATAAAAAATTTGTATTTTTCTGATAAAATTCATTTTTTGATGAATAATGAAAAATACTGTATTTTTATTAAAAACTGTGTTTTAATATAATTTATTTATATGGATAGATTATCTTTTTAATTTTTTATACAGTTTATTTTGAATATATTTTTACCATTTAATCCAATGTTTGTCATTGGAATTAATTTCACTTTGAAATTGTACATAAATAAGTGTCAATTTTTTGATAGTTATTATTTCTTAAAAACACACTATTTATTTTAACAACGGGAATTAACTTTAAATTAATTAATTCCAGTTTTATTTTTTGAATTTTGAAAAATATACATCATTTTTTAATTAGGAATATCAAATAAATCGTAGGCTGAATTTTGGGTATTTTTTTCAAAAACATCAATTTTTGATGAATAGTGAAACCACTTAGTAGTAGTTAAAAAAGTGAATTTTATATTTAAATGAACTTTTACAACTTCTGTGAGTTGAATTTCAAAAATATGAAACACTTTTAATATCAATATGTAACATGTTGTTCAATAAGATAAAAAGAATTTTTGTTAAATCGTAACTTTTGACTTTTATTTACCGCGATTAAAGGTAAATAGGGTAATTCAAGGTAAAAAGTATATTATTATAATACAAAATTACCTTAACACATGTCATAACCTTATTGGATGAGTCATCGACTACCATGTGCATCCTTGCATCGATTTTGGGACCCCATGGGGACACTTGAGAATGATAATGACTCTTTAGATTAATTAATTTAAAGTAACGACAAAAATGAAACAAACAAACATATTTTAGTAAATTAATTTTTATATGGGGTTATATAAGTTATATTTTAGACTATAAATATTAAATGGAAATAAAAAAATATTTCCTACATCATGGGGTTTTTTTTTAAATTTTTAGACATCAATTAAATAAAATTATTTCTTACACAATATTATGTAGTCTTTACCTCATTAATAAACGATTTAAATAAATATGATTATAATTATTAAAATATTATCCAAAACATGACCAATTTTGATTGGATTATTTTATTTTGAATATTAGTAATATTTTATTCGACTTTAATGTGTGTTGGGCGTTTTGAAACTGAAGATAAATTTATAATAAAATAATAGTTTCACACTTTCCTAAAGAGCCCCTCCTCTCCATTATAAAAAGAGACCACATAGAACAAAATTTTCACACCTCTCAAGCCTATTTTCTCATCCAAACTCAGCCCCATTAATCTCCCTACATCCCTATCCTCCACTTAGAATCCTTACCTTAGGCAGAAGGAACTTCAAGAAGTCCTTTTGTTTCAATAAAAAGGGAGTTACCCAAAATTAAAGGTAACAGTTTCTCTTAAATTCATTTATTGTATTTTACTTCTCCAACCACATGAACTCTTTTTATTCCTTTATTTTGTAACAACACCAGTATATAAAATATAATAGGATTTTTTTATAATAAGTATTTGAGCTACACTAGCACACACCTCCATCTAATGGATGAAGAACAAAATGTTTATGTGGATGTAAAACTAACGCATCACGAAACGATGATTGTTCGATTATCTCCTATCGCCTCTTATAGTGTCCATTATGATGAAACTGTATTTTTATATTATGTTTATAATGTTTATGTTTTCTCTATTCTTCTGTAATTTTCTTTTAAAAAACCCTAATATTATTTCCAACATGCGTGACCACGATAATTTCATTTTAGAAAGTGCGGACTACCACCCCCTCAAGCTGATATGATTCATTCATGAAATTCATGAAAATTATAAAGGATAGAGTTAATTGAAATATGTAAAACATATATAATATGATATTATACTGAAATTATAATATAACTAAGTATCATTATGTTTTAATTCCATTAAAATTTAAAATATAGAAATGAACGTAGCGTTCATGCATACGTACGGCTTACCGTCTCCATGAAAGGTGCATTTCATTTATTATCTCCAAATGTTATGTACTGTTATAAATACATATATATACTTTATATATAATATTTATATGATATCTAAATCATTTATATCATTCTATATATAATGTACTTTTGTCCACATGGACAAATTGTAATTATAACAAGTTCATTTGTTACTCAAGTTATGAACATCAATAAAATATCCAGTATGAACTCAAATAATAAAATAATTAGTATAGAAAGGTAATAAGTGATATAAAAGGAATAATAAAATTTAAAATTGTTCTTAATCAAGTATAAATTAACATATGTTTATTATTCAGGATGAACAAGGAACACACAAGATAATTTGGACTTGAGGTAAGGGGTTTCTTATCTCACTTTTAATTCCAAGTGATTTCCATTGTTCAGCACTTATTTATTGCATGTCGAGTGTATACTGACCATGATTGTATTCATTGTGTAATATAATATAATATATTGATATTTATATCATCATTGTATCATCCTTCTTTCATGGTTGTATGTTTCATAAGTTACCAAATCTATAAGGGAGTTTGAAATTTCAATTTCCACTCATTTTTCATTACGCACACTTCCTTGATTGTTTTACTCCAAGATTATGTGTGGAATCACTAGTAATTTTCTTATGTCATAATTTCCACTCCCCTTTCTATGGATATACTTTTCATACACATAGTCACTCCATTGATAAATTCTCAACTCATCGATATGAACATGATAAGAGTAATTTTAACTCAATCTCCATTTGTTGAGTTAAATATCCAACTCATTGGTGTTGTTTTTACAAGAATATGTCTGAATGTCCACTAAATTATTTACACTGAATATCCAATAATATTTAGTGTATTTATATTTTTCACACAAAATTATGTCTTTGATTTATCTTGAACCTAAGGATATGGTCTTTATAAAAGATTTCATCTCAATTTACCATCCATTGAGAATCTTTTGTTGTTATACACCAAATTACTTTCATATTTTGTATATTATGTACTTTGACATATTATATCATGAATCCATTTATTTTCATTATATTACAATGTTTTTATTAACTCAATTATTTTTATTCAAGTGTCTCTCTTTTGGTTAAGAACTCTAACTAAAATATCATTTTAAATGTTTTAATTATTTATTATTCTAAATCTATCTCATTAATTTCCATGTTTTAAAAATGGTTTTAAGGATTTATTGATATGGGCATTAAAGTTTTAAAATTAAAATTCCTTTTAAAAGTTTCACAGTGGTATGGGACACTTTGATTGAAATATCTATTTTTAAATGGCTTATTGAACAATAGTGTGACTGTTAAATTATTTCAAGACAAAGGGGGATATTTCTATCTAATAGTTTTGATTATTATTTTCATCTCTGTCAATATAGATCATTATTCTCGATTGAGGTTAATATAATATAATTCAATCTTCCATATTGTTATGAATGAGTTATGTTGGACTGTGGATGTGTTATTTTTATACCGCTCATGGTTTGTGGATAAAGTATTAACATTTCGTATGCTAGTTTTAATACGAATGTTTATGTTATGTTTAAACTGGTTCATTTGAGGAATGCATTGGACATAGTAAGTGATGGGTGCAGCCAGCTATAGCTCCTCGATGCATCGATAGGTCTCATGAGAAAAACTAGTGTCTTGGCCCAATGCCTTGACAAAACCTTATTTGTAGTCTTGGCACAAGGCCTTGACTATGTGCTTATGATAGGATGGCATTATGCATTCCATCACTATGAAATTAGTTATTTATGTTACATGTGATAATTCTACTAGTAGAATATCGATGCGAATAAGTAAATGTAATTATTTCATTTTTTGGCCATATTATGCTGGTGTTCAAGTTTAAAAGGCTTTTGTTTTAGTTATGTATTGCGTTAAATGTTTATTCTTATTTATGGTAGATGAAACTATATTGTAATCCTTACTGAGCATTTGAGCTCACCCCTTTCTATGTTTTATTTTTCCCATGATGTGAAGAAGTTAGTTATTAGTGACTTTCTAGCATAATCTAAAAATCTTGGATGTTTCCAATGGAATAATTTAGTTTTGTTTTTGTTTTCAAGATATAATGTTGACTTGATTAATGTATCTAGTATTTCTAAGGATACTAAACCGATTGGTCTTTTGATACATTATTTCCTTTTATCATTCCAATGTTATGTAATAATGTACTAACTTTGGGTAACTGGGGACGGAGAGTTAAAGTTGGTATTAGCGGAAGTTTAGTACATACCTTGGAAGCTAGATTTAGATAAACTCTGATTAGAGCACATAGCCCTAATATAGAATTTGAGAGTGTGTATAGAATAACTTCTTAAAATATTGGTATTGTAGTGATTTTGTAAATTTTCCAAGCAATACATCCATGTTAGGATACGAGCAGGTAGAGGCAGCTCTGGCACAGATATACCTAGGGGTAAAACCCAAAAACACCGCTTTGAGCTAGACTCGAATGGGATCTAGTGCACAACAACGGGATTTGCTGTACTCTTGGTTACGACACTCCTAAGGGATATGATTAAGATAATTTAAATTTTATTTACAAACTGATTAGAAGTATTTTTAATGTAACATGAGAATAAATAAACTTGGTAAATACTAGGGTGTTTTTGATAGAAAATAAGGTGTGATGATATTTTCTAAATAATATTATAAATATTCTTACACACATAATGTTTTCTAGTTTTAGTCAATTACTGGATTCGAAGGAAGTCATAGTATCTTTTAGAATGATGTACATGGTAGGAACGATTGTGGAAATGAGAAACAAAATGGAATGTTGATAGGAGTAAAAGATATCTTGTTCATTCCAAATCAATTTTCCAAAAATATGATCAAAAAAAAATATATTAACCAACTCTTGGAATCAAAAAAGAAGAGAAATTTGATGAGTGATAAGAGCTCCAGTAGTGGAGGCCCTGGAGAAATAAATCCTCAACTTTCATCAAGTAGGAAATATGGAAGGAGACACCCAGGAATGTGTCTAAATGGAACAATGAAATTCTTTACATGTGGGAAAGAAGGACATAATGTGAATAATTTCTGAGGAAAAATGAAGAGTACTACGGAAGAAAATAAAAATGGTCCCAAGAATCCATTTATAGTAATTATCCATAAATGTAGGGTGCATGTCCATTACCCGAGTGAATGCACTATTCTATAGGATATTTTCTTGGTCATAGAAGAGGCTATGCAGAAATAAATGGTTGGAGGAATTTTTAAAAGTATTAGTACTCCTTGTTGAGGAGATTACATTGGAATAATTTTCTCTTGTATTTTTAACCCTGCAGTCTGTCATGTGCAAATGATATTTGAGGAAGAATTATCTTTTCACTTGTGGATATAGTTATAAATATCCATTTTCTTTTTTATGATCATTGAGTTTAAGGCAATTACAAGTTATTGTATTTTGCGATGAAAATTTAATATATGAGATAAAATTTGAGGTTAAATTATGTTATGGTTATTTTGCGGAATTTATCTTATTTTGTTAAAGTTATAAAATATAGTTTTTGAAAAAGGACAATAGGAAGACCGTGTGACAACCCATCGCATCGGACAAAGCTGTGCGAATCGAACCCAAAACCAGAGTGCGATTCGGATTTATCAGCTACCACTGGACTACGTCAATTTCCTTGTTAGTGTAACTAATTATTTTTAGTTAAATGATTTTATTGATCAATAATAAGTTGATTTGGGTTCTTATGTCTTATCAAATTAATATCCTTAGTATAGGAAAATGATTTGGTGATTAAGTGATAAATGGTATTTGGAAGACATTCACTTTGTTGGGAACAATGTATTCCGCAGGTAAATAGAATACTATGGGATTTCATTTGAGGAGTAATGGTGGATTTTTATCTATGATTTTATTAGGGATTTATAGTTATTTGGGTTATTAATGGAAATGATTTACCTATAATAGAGAATATGGGATTAGGTTAATTACTTTTATGTATGTTACTTTAAGAGTAGTTGATGTTATTTGGAGATATAGTTTAACGTGGAAGACTATGTAATCAAATTCATCTAGTTTTTGGGTTTCAATATTAGTATATATTATATTGATGTATTTTAAGGAAAATTGTTTATTTAATGGTATTTATTAACCTTTGGGTATTGTTGGTTTAATTTTAGAAATTAAGATTAGTATTTATTTCCCTAAAGGATTATCCTTTTTGGGGATCATCTGATCTTATAATAACCATTTTCATGGTGGTTAATCTATAAAGAAAAGGTAAATATATTGTTTATCTTTTGGGTATCATTTGATTCTCTTGGAGTTGATTCTAGCAATTTTGGTGTGACCAAGTCATCTTGAATACACATCGTTTGAAAAAAAATATGAGTTGGTGGTAGAAATTTATTAAAGAATGAAACTCTACTTAAAAAGTAAAAAAATCCCTTTATGTTCTCAGTCAATCTCATAAATAAATTAATCAACCTTATTAAATGGAACATAAAACAAAAAAAATGTTATTCATTTAATTTTCCTACTTGGAAACTATTGACCATTTTTCCCATCACAGGTTTGTGATTTTCTTGTTGTTAACATTCTCCTAATAATGTTTTCTAATCCCTCTTCATCAGAACATGACACATTTTTTTCTCCTTTGTATCTATTATTCATGGAATCCTAGTATCTTCTGTATCGAGTAACCTTTTTTACTTATCTTAATTTAGTTTAAAGTGATCGTTTTGTTGACTCTTTTTCCGATGTAGGGATATCAATGATGTTTCTGATCCCAATTTTAAAATTACGAGGACATGATTCCCAAAAGGGGGGAAGGATGTAACATCCAGGGTAAATAAAAAATAATAAATTTTCATATTTATTAATATTTTTTAA